>CM057458.1:865987500-867237500 GCA_016271365.2 Neoceratodus forsteri | reverse complement strand
CCTGGCTCCAAACAGCAGCCCTCCTTCTTGCCATCTATAAAGCCGGTTGGAGTCAAAATGGCACTCGCTAGTGTGGTCCGCCACGTGCATATGCTGTGCGCTACAGCACTGCCATTCCCTATCGCACTGTCACCAAACAGCGTGATAGTGGTGCACCCATGCGGACGCATGGTGCCTAGGGGGTAAAGGTTGGGCACAGGATCAAGGGTCTCTCACGCATGGACCACCACAGCGCGATTGGTACTTACTGTGTGTGGCCCGATTGGGTGCCTGTGTGCCACCTCCTGTAATGGCCTACGGTGCTGTGGCCCCAGTGTGCCTATGGTGCCCCAGTGCCAGAGCACCACATATGTGAACAGCACAGTAGCGCCACTGGCACAATGGTGGCCATGCCCTGCATTGCCTCCCATGCACAGCACATCAGCAGCGCAGCAGGCATCTGCATCATCACCCCGGGCATGTGCTGTTCAGTGTGTACTGTGCATGTCACAGAAATGCACCCTTGCCTGAGCACGTTCAACACAATTGAGCAAAGTGCGACAGCATGATATTCAGCCAGCATATGCAAATCAGCTAATCAGCCATTCAATGGCGCAGATACTGCATTTGCATCCACTTATTATTGCTCCTCACCTCATTTGCATATGTTGTGCTATAAAATGTGACATTGGGCTGCACTGGCCATAGTCTGTTATTGCAGTCTATTGTGGTGAGTTGCATGCTGTTTGGGACTGTGGACTGTGGTGTGTGGGACATGCATGGGACTGCACATTCACAGGTAACACCTGTCATTCTCACAGGATGAATAATGAGTGATTGTGAGGTGGAGGAAGAGGAACAGAGATGTGGGAGGAAGAGGAGGCCTAACTTCACAAAGACAGAAACAGATGCCCTGTTTGAGGCCTACCTAGACCAGGAGCCGCTGCTCAGCGGACAGCGGGGAAAACCACAGGCTGCATGGGAAGAGGTGGCACATGCCGTCAACCTGCATGGCAGCCACCAGCGGTCCATGCAAGAGTGCAAAAAGAAGATGGGCACGGACAGGCGGAGGATTAAGGACAAGGTGTCTGCCATCAGGGCAGCGTGGTCTGCGACCGGTGGGGGACAGCCAGCTGTGCAATTCCTGACCCCACAAGAAGAGTGGGTTGCTGGCAGCATGCGGCGTTGTGCCATCGAGGGTGTTCCAGGTGGTGGATTCCAGATGGGTGGTAGCCCATCACTGCATGGTAGGTCCTGGTCTGTCAATGGGGGCAGGGTAGGGCAGATACATTAATGCTGTGTTCCCTTACAGCTCCTGAGTGTCTACATGGGTCAGCAGTGGTGGGCTTGTCCACTGAGGGTGATACCATGGACATAGAGGAGGGCCCATCCACCTCCACTGGCATACGAGGGTCAGGGTGACAGTGGGCCCACCTGGACATCTGGACTGATGTTGGTAGAGCAGGTGCGGAGGAGGCCCTACCCAAGTCCCAGCATCCCAGTGTCCATAGATGCCAGCATGCTGAGACTCGGGCTGGTGCCAGATCTGTCACTGATGATGATGGAGCTCACTTCATGGACAGTGATATGTGTGGGTCGCAGGATGGCCCCATAGCAGGTGACATCACGGGCATGGCCATGGGTGGTGCCACCATGGAGGCCTGTGTGGCATCACAGTCCCAGCCTGTGCCTGTCTGCACCAGTGGGGCAGCACTGGTGTGCGTCCAGGACAGTGGGGCTGTTGCGGCCACTGCAGCAGCACCGTTGAGCCCTGGAGATCGGCAGCCAGAGGGGCAGTGTCAGCAGTCGGCCAATGGCCATGGGGGTACAGTGTCTGGGGGCAGCGTCAGTGCACCACCTGTGGACATGCCCAGACCTGATCCTGGTGTGCAGCACCCACCCTCAGGGGGTGCTGCCCATCAGGGCCATGAACACCGTGATGGACAGCATGTCAATCAGGCAGATGATCTCTTAGAAGAGCACACTCGCATACTCCATGATTCAGTGGATCAGCAGTTGCGGCTTGTGATGGCAGAGGATGCACTCAGTGCGGCTCTGCACCAGGCAGAGGAGCGGCGCAGCAGAGACACCGCTCTGCTCCTGGCAGGGATGGACCGGATGCGGGGAGGATGTGACCACTGCCATTGACAGGCAGACACAGGCAATCACAGCTGTCATGGCCACAATGGGCGCACAGTTATTTGTCCATGCGTCGTAGACACCACGCAGTGCAATGTCCACCCCCATTCCCGGTATCATGCGACACCCTCCTTGTCGACACCGGGTTCAGATGTGGGCATCCTGAGCATGCTTGGCGCAGGCATGTTCAGTGTGCTGCAGACCCCTGCATGAGCATGGTCGTGTTCACACAGCCGAACCCTTGGGGGACCGTCGGTGCCACCCCATGAGGCCATAGGTCAGCCTGTCACTGTTGGCAGGTCTCGGAGGGGCCGCCCATGTATCAGTGGTGGCACTGTGGCACATGACTGATCTGTCTCCCACCACAGCTACTGTCTGATGCTGCCCTGTGTGCATTGTGTTGTTCAATGTGCAATGCACGTGTGGGGTACCCAGCCCTGCATGCACACACGTTCCATCTGCACACCCTCCCGGCTGCTGTCCACTGTGGTGTGTGCATAATGATGCCTGTGTTGCGCTGTCTGCCATTGTGCAATGGTGCCCAGCATCTGACACACACACAATGACAGGCACTGGGCGTGGTGGTCTGTGGACGTGTGTGTGGCTGGGGTGGTGATTGGTGTTGGTGTGCCTCCTACCTTTTGTGCATGTCTTGTGAGGTGTGTGTGTGTGTGCATGTGTGTGTGACCGCGTGCCGTGTTAGACCTTGCCCATCCCTGATGGCGTGTGGGTTCCATGCTCAGCCAATTCCCTTAACGACATGCACCCCTGGGGTTTGTCAATGCATGTTTGTGGGTTGTGCCCTTGCCACTGGTGGTTGCACATGGCCCCATGACTTACTTGGGTTGGTTGAAGTGCTCCTCTGTGATGGTGTCCCGGTGCAGCTGTGCCATCCGGATCAGTCAGGGGTCCCTTCAACCAAGGGGTGGCTGCCCATCACCATCTTCACCAGCGTCTTCATCGTCCCTATTGCTGTCCCCCTCTTCGACCTGTACAACTATCCCACAGTCATTGGCCATGTTGTGCAGGATGCAACAGGCCAGGAATAGCCTGCAGGCCTTTGAAGGGCTGTACTGTAGGGCACTGCCAGACTTGTCCAGGCAATGGAAACATGCCTTCAGCATCCCGAACACCCACTTGATGACATTGCGTGTGGTGGCATGTGCCTCACTGTATCGTTGCTGCGATGGGGACGCGGGACGCCAGTACGGTGTGAGCAGCCAGGGACAGAGTGGATATCCACTGTCACCTGTATGTAGAAGGTGGATATTAGTTTGATGATCAGCGTCGCCCTGCCTTAGGCCATCTAGGCCAATACCCATGTCACCTCTGACTATGATCCTCCCAAGTTCCATGTCTTTCTGCATGGTTTGCATACTCACCCACTAGGTGGCCAGTGGGGATGTCCCCACTCTTGAACCTGTGACACAGTGCAGACTGGTGCCAGATGAAGGCACCATGTGCTCCCCCAGGCACAGACATTGATTATGCACCCCCTGACATCGCACACCACCTGGCAGTTGATGCTTGCATACCCCTTCCGATTCATGTATGTGGCCCCTTCAGGGTCAGGTGGCGTGCTGATGGCCACATGGGTACAGTCTATTGCCCCTAGCATGCCAGGCATATGTGCTACCCTGTGGAACTCCTGTATGTTTGCTGTGTGCTCCGCTGGTGTGCTGGAGAAATGGATGTACTCCACAGCATGTGGCAGCAGTGTGCTGAAGAATTGGGTCAGGAGACATGATGCGGCCGACTGGGTTATGCCTGTCATGTCCCCTGTTGGTCTCTGGAAGGTACCTGTGGTGAGCAGGCACATGACAGCTGTCACTTTGGTCTCCACTGACAGAGCATGGTTCCATCGTGTGGGTGCCTGCATCACATTACTGCACAGCTCATAGAGCCGCCTCAGGATTGTCCAGTTCAGGTGGTACCAGCCCACGATCTCAGTATCAGCGTACAGCTCAAAGCTGGTGCAGGCTCGGTACTGCCTGTTGGGGACATACTGCTGACGGGCCCTTCCATGGCTGCGCCCCCCCTGCTGCCTGCATTCTCACTCCCCTCATAACTGCCTCCATCTGGATGGTGGCACTGGCCATGTCCCTGGCTTGTGTTACCCCCTGGCAGCTGTTTCTGTGTTTCCCCCGCTGTCCCTGCTGCTACTCCCCCTGCACCAGGAACACCTTCCTGTAGTGGCCGTACTGCCCACTATCTGTGCCCTCAGTGCTGTGTGGCACTTCCCCCTATTGACCTGCACTGTGGCACAAGCTTCCCACACCTTCCCTGTTCCAGGTGGTTCCAGGTGCTCTGTCCTGCTCCTGCCCTGTCCTGCTCCCAGTTTTTTGTGTGCCTGTGTGGCTGCCTGCAGTTCACCAACATGTGGCTTCCCTGTAGCGTTCTTGCACCTCTCTCTTGTTCCTTTTTATTTTGGATCATTTCCACTATCGCGCAACTTCCTTTTGCTCCCCTATTGCACATGGCGCATGTTGTTGAATATCGCTCTGTGCCATTTATGCATGGTTCCTCCCCCTTCAGTTGCACGTGCATTCATTATCATTGCACTCTTGCACATTGTGATTTGGGGGGCGCATCTGCCTCCCACTGAATATCGCAGAATGGTGCATTTTCGGACTTGTGCTGCCACATCCCTGTTGCGCATGGCGCAACCCTTTTGAATATCTGGGCCTTAGTGTCACAGTAAAGTTTCTTTGTGGCTGTGTTTTTCCCTTTATCTAGAAGAGAGAGGCCACAATTAAAATCCCCTCCACATATTATATTTTCGGATGTGAATAAATATGGTTGTACCTGCTGAAACAATGCTATTCTTTCCGTTTTCTTTTGTGGTGCATAAATATTTATTATGCGTAAGTAACTGTTGTGATATTTTATGTCTACATTCAAAGCTCATCCTGGAATGAGGTCAATTATTTTATTAAAGTAATTTGTATGTCTTTAAAGAGAATTTCTACTCCTGTACATGCCTCCAACCCTACTGACCAATTGGCTGCCCCGTGAATCCATTCTTTTGATACTTGCCGTATTTCATGAGTAGTGTATAACCTAGTGTCTTGTAATAACAAAATATCAACCTTGTTTGTTTTTAAGTTTAAAAATACTGCCCCACTTTTGCTACTGTTCTTAATGCTATTCACATTAATTGTGCAAATGGTTACATTTTGTGTCGTATTGCGTTAAGAAGGAAAGGGGGGTCTAGTTTCAGCATCTGCGGTGGCTTATTTTTTCCCATCTGTTATTCATTTTTCCCTTCTGATATTATGCTTTTTCCACTGAATTTTGTCAATTCCCCATTGTTTTCATTGTCACTTTCTGTTTCTGAAGTTAGATCCTGCTGGCTAGAGTTTGCCACAGAGACTTCAGGGTCATTGTCTGACATGTCAGGCTGTTTTTGGAGGGATGTAAACCTATTAGAAGTTTGAATTTCAGATATCTTGGGAACCTTTGACAGAGGTGGCTGCCAAGATTGCCTTTATCTTGTGATCATTTTTTTCTCATTCTTTCTACATGCTTTAGGAAGAGGAGGTGGAGGCATCGACTCTTCCATGGGGTTAGTCTGCATTGTTTCAATTATCTCCATGTTTACCTCTGGATTATTATTTTCTTCCTGTCTGACTTCTGTCTGTTCTACCCCACCTTCTTGATTTACCCTGTCTCTTTCTGCTAAACTCTGGTCCTGCAAAGTATTTGTTCTACTCTGGGGGGGGGGGAGTGAGAAGGTTGTTCAGTCCTGTGCAAATTACTTTTGGAATGTGCTTTTTGTGCAATTGCTACCAAAAGGCATTGCTTTTCTGAGTCAGTGTTTTCCTTTTTACTGTGTGCAGCCCAAGGGCAACTTGAATATGAGTGGCCTCTGGACTCACAAAGTTTGTAGATTGGTTCACTTCTGCACTGACTGCTGGTGTGTCCTAACATGTTGCAGAGCATACATCAGCATTTGTTACAGACACTGCTTATATGGCCAGGGGATCCACACTTGTAGCAGGTTTTTGGCTGATGTGTATAAAATAAGACTCCTCCATCTTGTCCTAAAAAAAATAAAACTTTTTGGGAGATGTTGTAACCCTGTGTCTCTGTATCTCAATATAACTGTTACTCTCCAGACCCCAGTTCATGTATTTTCAGAGTTAGATATGGCTTCTGGGTGGCCTACCACTGTACATCTCTATTTTAACCAGTATGTCAGGTCTGTTACACTTATCTCTTCATTCCTGAGCAACACCATAATGGTTTTATTTGCAGGTTTCATAAGGGGTATGGCCTCAAAAGGGGACCATAAAGGGGTTGATTTAAGGGTTTGGTACTGTGACCAAAATCTTTCAAGCCCACTTTTCATTTTAAAACTTACATTGAACGTTGTCTCCCCCAAAACATGTATGAGTGCATAAACCTCAGCAGCATGGAATGTCATACTTTCTTTTAATGTTTTTGCCACAAACATCCTGTCTGGAAAAACTTCCATGACTCCTATATAAACCAGTCTGACAGCATTGTGCCTTCTTACTGGATATATGGGTTCATAGAAAAGGGAGCAAAAAGGCCTTGACTGTTGTCCTTGCTGCCTGTCCTGTTGATTAATATTGTTTTCATTGTAATTTCCCTCCTCCTTTTCGTCCCCATGTTCATTCATTTTAAACTCTTCTCTATTCACCTCTACTATCGGAACATCATTATTCAAAACATTTGGGGCCCCATTTTCTGTACTATCACCAGTATGAAAATGCATTTCTGGATTTTTATCTAAACACAACTCAGGGGTTAATTACGTAGGGGACTGGGACATTGTAACAGTCTCCTCTTCTTCAGTATGCTTTTCCTTTTGTGCTTTACTGTCCTTAAAAAGAGAAATATCCTGCTCAGTTATTGTGTTTGGAGTTCTTACCCCGGAATCTTGTTGGGCAAGAACCCCGAGACCCAAGTTCCTGTATCCTGTTTCTTAGCCCAGCCGGCTACTTTTAGGGCTTTTTCTACTATTCAGGGCTCCATTTCTATCATAGAGGAATCTGCCCATATTTTTTTCTTTGCCTTTTTCTTGGTGGTGCGCTTTTTATTTGTCGCCGTGGTTTTTGTTAAAAAGGAAAAAAATGTCACTTTCCTTTGTCCTGTGCTGTTGCAAAAACTGTATCAGGCACTTTTTTTGCATAGTCATTTGTAGGCTGCTTCTCTGATTCTGCAGCTGTCTCCCTGGCATCATTACAGCTGGAATCCTGGTTGGTAGGTAAGACCTCATTTGAGACCACCACTGGATTACTTGTTGTCAGTTGGAAAGATGTCACCAGCTCCTACTTCCTAAGTTCATATCTTTTCTCTTCTTTGACCAATAATTATTGCAGAATTTTCTTTTTTAACTCAGTCATTTTAACTCTGTAGCTAACTTGATTTTTTGATACAGTAGATGTTATTGGTACCTGCACAGTTTACAACTCTGTTTTTCACACTCAGAATCCCCTCCGCAGTCTGTTTCTTCCACTGCTCCTGCAACAGCAAAGAAAATATTGGCCTCATGTGGCATTGAGGCAGAGGAAGAGATCATCTTCCCTACCTCCCACACCTCTCCTCTCTCTGAAGATTTGTTCATTGTGGCCATCCTCCGATGGCCTGCAACTCCCCCTTCCGGTGAGTAGGGCAATTTTTATTGAAAAATAACTACATACAGATGTATACAGTAAAGTCAAAACATCAAAAAAGAAAACATAAATTACAAACAAACAAAAATGTCACAAAATTCCCTCATTGTGAAAAACAAAATATAGTTTACTGTAGTTCAAAAATATTTAAATTAGGGTACTAAAATATTTTGACAATTCCTCCATAACAAGAATAATTTAATAAATCGGAAGAAGCAGAGATTTTAACATGATCCTTTTTATTTTGAAATCTTTTTACCCTGCCAGGTTTGTACCTTTCTTTCTGCCATGCCTATACAGTCCATCCAATTTTGTACTCTTTAGTATAAATTACATGAAGCTCCTTTACTACACTCTGTATAATCTCCTGATCAAAGACATACTTTTGTTGCAGGAGCCATGCACAACGTGACTGTCATAAATAATACATGATCAGGATGCTTATTACTTGCAATATACTTTTATGCATTGGTAGTCGGGTTGCTTTCCATGTTTCTAATAACAAGTTTTGGGTATGTAAGACCAATAAAGGCTGTTGTACTCCAACATGTGGATGTGCAACCCCAGAAATTCTTAGCATAAGGGCAATCTGAAAACAGGTGTTTCTGAGTTTCGAAGTCCTTCTCATAGCCAGAGCGGGGGCAATAACTTTCTGCAATTGGATTATGTTTACATGCATTATGCACTCCTAACCTCCCATGTATGATCAGCCATAGGGTATCCCAAGTGTAATGTGGTATCCTTGATTATTCAAATATCCTAGCACCAATCCTTGATCTTCTGCAATACAAAGTCAGAATAGTACTGGCTCTTTAGAGCTATGTAAAATGATTTCCTCACATAACGGCAGAATAGGGAGGACATAAATATGCTGGAGGGAGTGCAGAGAAGATTGGCTAGATCTGTGAAAGGGTTAAAGAACAAACTATATGGTGAAAGACTAGTATCCCTCAACTGATACTCTTTTCACTATAGAAGGCATAGGGGTGATTTGTGCTTACTTTGCAAACTAATGGGAGATAACAAGCTATGGGCAGAGGTTGGTTTTCAGCCCAAATTTGGGTGATGTAGTGCCAGGAGACACAATAGACAGCTCTTACACCAGAACTGGAAATGTAATCAGTGTAAATGTTGTTACAGCCAAAGGGTGGTAGTTTCATGGAACGAACTTCCAATAGAAGTTGCAAATAGTCCAAGTATGAACAGCTTTAAGAATAGTTTGGATAGACATTATGTGGAGAAAACATTCCAATTCTAACTTGGGGTTATAGCAAGCTTTGGAGGACAATAGTCTACAAGCTTGATCCTACCTATGATACCTATGAACTGTTTCCTTATGCATGATAACAATGATAAATGTGTAATATTCCATTGTTTGAGTTTAGGGAATGTCAAAGTGATGTATACATGCTGAAATTTCTGTTGTTTAATTTTCTTAAGTGTATTTGCTATCCAATTTGTCCTGAGGGTTCCACACCAGGCTAACGTACTCCAACTCCACCTTAGGTTATGAGGCTTACATAAAATACCAATATTAGTGAATGTTTGTTAAATAGGTGGTATTTCTTTTAACAGGATTTAACCTGCTGCCCCAAAGGCCTCTAAAAAAATGCTATGTATTTTTACTTCCAAAAATTTAGGTGGGTGAAAATATAACTGACATAAAGAAAAATCAAAGAAGCAGAGATTTTATTAACATGATCTTTTTTAATTTTGAAATATTTTTACCCTGCCAGGATTGTACCTTTCTTTCGGCCACCCCATAGATTCCATCCATTGTTTTTCTGCCATATCCAATGTCCCAAAGGTTAACCCTAAACTTTTTGTCTCACTATTATAAATGGTAACATCTGCTATTGTCCTAAGCAGTATTCTATTGGGGTCCCTGATAGGAAGACCTATGCTTTTTTTCATACTTGATCCTGGAAGTTTAATATAATGCATATTCTTCTAGTTCTCATTTTAACACTATCCCAGAAGCTTCATCTTTAATAATAAAACACGTGTCATCAGCATAAGCCATGGTCTTGATAGGGGGCATTGTGGTGTTAATGTAATACCCTAAATACTTGCATCACCTTGGACATTTCAAAGAAGGGGGTCAAGGCCAAAAAGTGTATAATAAGGGACTCAGGGGGCATCCCTGTCTTACTCTGCTCCCTAACTTAAAAGTGCAACCAAACCAATCATTTACAAGTGGGGTTACATACACTGTCTTATAGAGACTGGCTATCCAGTCTACAAATTTAACGGAGATACCATATGCTTTTAAAGTAGCCCATAAGTAAGTGTGTGACAGTCTGTCAAATGCTTTCTCCTGATCCAAGCTCAGAAGAAAACCAGTAATATCATTATTGTACCCTTTTGGAACAGTTCTCTTATTACTAGTAGATTCTCTTGGATTCTTCTATCTGGTATTGCACAAGTTTGCACTGGGCTAATAATTGTGCATGCTATTCTAGTCAGGCACTTATTCAATATCATTGTCAAAATTTTGTAGTCCGTGTTTAAGAGTCTAAGAGGTCTCCAGTTGTTTAGTATAGTCTTGTCCCCTTTTTTTAAAGGAAGATCATTAGTCCTGTGACATGGTGCAATATATTTTTCCTGCCTCCAAGCATGCATTATACACTTCTGCCAATGTGGCTGCTAAATAATCTGAAAAGGCTTGGTAAAATTCAGATCTGATGCCAGCCAGTCCAGGTGCTGTATTTTTGTTGAGGGATGTAATACTCTCTGGAACCTCTTGAGTTGTGATTGGCATCTCTAAAGCATCTAGCTCTATTTCATTAAAGACAGGGATTTGTAAATCCTGAAAATATGATGGGTCAGGTTCTAGTCCCCCACCTGTACCAAAAGTATTACTCACCTGTGCTTTTATTACCTGTAGAATACCTGCTTTAGTACAGACTTTATCTCCTGTAGGTGTCTGTAAGTAAATTGTTCTTCTATGTTCTACTCTTTTTTTGCAATCCAAATATGGATCAAAAGTTTGTTTTGTGTATTGGGTAGCAAACTGTGTTTCTTGCTGCAATAACTGTCCTCTGTCATATTTTATTTGTCTCATTTCATTAATTAGGTTAGCTATCTGAGAATCATTCTCACATCCATATTGATCAGCTTGTGACACTGCCTTTTGAAATGTGGCCCGTAACCGTAAATATGTTTAATATGTTGCTGATGTTTTTTTAACTGAAAATTGTCTAAGTAGATCTCTAAAAGATTCTTTAGTCTCCTCCCACCATTCTGTTAAAGTGTCATAAAGACACATAACCAGTTCCCTGGCCTGCCATAACTACTTCCATTCCTGCACAAAAACTGAGTCCTGTAGGACCTGTATGTTCATCCTCCATGGTTCTTTACCTGTGGGAGGAAGCTGCCCCCAATCTATTTTAATTTCTAATCTTTTATGGTCGGAAACCTCAGTGGCCAGTAAATTTGCTTCAGAAATGTCTAAGTCAGGAGATATAAAGAAAAAATCTATCCTGGTCTGTAGTGGCCCTTTCGAAAAGATATAGCCTCCAGTTGTGTGTAACACATGTTAAGAATCTCTCAAAGAGGATTGTTGTAAAATTTGTGTCATAAAATATCTTGTCAGTTTTTAGGCCTCTTTCCTTTTTATCCAGGCCACAGTTAACCCCCCCCCAAGACTACCAATCTTGATGTGTATACATAGGGCTGAAAGTCCTGAAACAGTTCCACAGTAGTTACATTGGTCTTTGGCATGTAAACATTTACTAATCAAAATCTGGTTGTCATGGTAACACATCAAAAGGGTGAACAAATAACGTTGACCGGTCAAAAGTGCAATGGAACAACAGCACCAACACATTTGGGTATCCTGGTGTTGCCCTATCCCAAAGTTTTGTCCCCCCAGAGTAGAAATCTATATTAAAAGTGGTGTGGGGGGCACGGGGGAAAAGCACTCCTCATGAAAACACTATCCAAAAAGTGTTCACCCTGGGGGTTCGGTGCCCTTTTGATGGATCACCATTATTCATTCTCCCTTATGATATAGAACCATTGTCATATAAGTGACATCTAAAATAAAAACTCACACTGGTACCAGATCTACTACTTTAGTGACTCGGAAATCCACCCCTGCTAATAGTATTCCAACCACATTGCACCTATCTGGTTCCACTAGTCATATAGCAGGGCATTTAGTCCAGAGTCTGTTAGCCTGAGTTGTCTCAAAAGAAGTTTTCAGCCGTGTATTCCATAGGAAGATTATGTGAGCTGTGCTATCTCTCAATGTGGTAAACATTAGTTGCCTCTTTCTAAAATTCTTGATATTGTTCATATTTTGTGAATAAAATTGTATATGTAAAATTGTATATCTGTAAATTTTGTATATATCTCTCACCTAATTGATTGTACTTATGTTATTTTATTTTCATGTCTTTGTACAAAACTTGTATCCTTTCTTTGTATGACCACTCAGGTCCATCTTGTAAATGAGCTAAGCTCAATGATGTTCGCCTGAATAAATAAAGATTTTGATTGATTGATTGATTGAAAATATAATGGTACATATAATATATTATGTGTAGTGTGCCTCATGTCCTGTACCATAAATGACTCTTATAGCCTCAGTTTAGCAGCTGGCTTAGAGAGTCTTTGTTGAGGTTTACCTATGTTGTCAGTATCCATGTCCTCTAAATCAGAAGAGGAGTCATGGATAGAGGAAGACAAGAAAGAGGTTTCCATCTCATCTTCTTCTTCTTCTTCTTCTTCTTCTTCTTCTTCTTCTTCTGAATCACCCCCACTCCTTTGGAATTCTGAGAACCTAATATCTGTTCTGTAATAGAAGCTATCTTTCTTCTCTTTAGAAGTGGGTGTGGAACCTATTCTTGTTCTTTTCTTCCTACCATTGGGTTGCAGCACCGTGAAGGGGTTTGGGGGGGGAGGGGAAGGCATCTGGCCGGAAGGGCCCGGGAGTTCTGAATCTATTATGTGACCTGGGTCATCATTTTCTTCCATTAACTCTGGTGCTTGAGGTGTAGTAAATATCTCTGTCTCCTGGATAGGTTATTGTACTGTGGTTTCAGATGTTTCCTTCTGTGTATCCTGGAGGGAGGTGGGGATGAGCATCTGGTGCTGGGGCCTGTGTTTTGGCTTGTGCCTGAGCCTGCCTATGATTGTCCTTCATATGCTGTTCTGTTGCCCTTGCACAACCCTGTTGTCATGCTTTTATGACTGTATCCTCTTGTGACAATCTAGTACCTCAATTATGAGCTGCCCAGGGACATTTGGCAAAGGAGTGGCCTTGTCTATCACAAAGGTTTCATCTAAAAGTCTTTGTATAAGTTGTAGTTATGTGACCATACTCTCTGCAGTGACCACATCATGTGTGCTCGCACACATTCCTAAGGTGGGATGGTGAACCACAGTTAAAGCAGGATTTCGGTTGCCCTGGATAAAACAACATGCCTTTGTCCCTACCTAGTATAAAACTGTTAGGTAAATGAGCCACCCCAAAATCAGTCTGCAACAGTTTTACCCTCACTTTCCACCCTCCTGTCCAGATTTGCACAGAATCTATAGTAGGTTCAGGCTTATCTAGAACCTCACACCGCTGATGTAACCAATATAAAATATCTACAATATTTACACTTTCTGTATGGAAAAAAATGTTAGCAGTGTGCAGTGCAGGTCTGGTTAATGGAATTGCAAGAAATTATAAACATAAAGGTGTGTTTCAGTTTATTATACAGTTTCCAAAATTTTTCTAGATTATGCACCTGTTTAAAACTAATATCATAGCTGGAATTCTCCACTTGAATCATTGAATATATCTCTGAAGCATGAAATTTAAGAGAATCCTTAATCGGTTTTCTTGCCACATAAATCCTGTCCAGTGGCCGTTCTACACCCCCTTGTAAATAATGAGCACAGAATTGTGCCTTGGTGCTGATTCTCCAGTAGGCTTGAAAAAGTCAGAATATTGTCTAGGTGCAGATTTCTCTTTTCCCGCATTTGGGGGTTTAGGTGCATTTAGACATACCTCCCTTTGAGTCATTGTTTCCCCTTGATCTGGGTTGCCACAGTCTGTGTCCATTGATTCCCACTATGAGGCATCTATGCCTATTTGTAAGTCATCAGGCTGGTGCTCAGTGTGAATAGCCTCATTTGACCCTTCTTGCTCAGTACATATATTGTCAAGATTTTCTTTACAGGCAATATTAGTATTATTTTTAGCTGGCTTGCTAGGGGGCATCCCATATTCACATGTCTGAGTTTGGGTGCAGAAGTTTGTTTTTGGTCTGTGGTGCAGCTCTCTGCTGCTCACTTGGCATGGGTTGCTCCCTTTGTGAGGCTCTGTAATGCTGTACAGCCTCATCCTCATCATCAAGAATCCATTCTCCTGCTGTCGTGTGAACACATCTGGCATCATGTAAACCTTTTTCAGTGGACCAAGGAGTGGTAACATTCTCAGAAACTCATTTTGTTGGAGTGGAGGGCTCAAAAACAGGATCTGCAGGCACTATTGCTTGTTGATGAAAAACGCTCACGATTGAACATAAAGAGGGCGTTGGCTCCACTGATGCTGTCAAACCATTCAAAGTACTGGTTGTTTTTTTCCCTGTAATGACAGCAGTTTGTGCTATTGCTAGTCTCCTCTCTTCTTCCCACAATTGCATCAACAGCATTTTTCTTCTTCTTTCATGTAGCTCCACATCATATGCAGAGTCTGAGGTCATTTCTATGTCTCTTAATAAAGGTTGCTTGTCCTGGATAGAACTGAAGGTACTCACACATGGTTCCTGCTGGGTGAACTGTGAAAAGTCTATTTCACTATCAGTGCTGTCCTTACTTTAGCTTGTTCTTGGTTCAGAAAGTGTCATTCTTGTTTCTGACTCCACAGCCAGCTGCTCCTTCATAGCTGCTTCTCCCTCCATGATCAAGGATCTACTGTGCTCTCCCATCCTCCTGCAGCACAACAGCACCCCCCTAGCTCATCCTTGTAGTTTCTGAATACAAAGTCATATTTATACTTTCCTCTGTAGACTCAGAAAACTCCTTGGGCAACACCCCAGTTTTTCCTCCTCCTCCTTTGTCTGTTTCCAAACTGTGCTCCTTCATCCTGCCCATAGGAAATGACAGCACCCCTGCAGGCAGAGTAGGGAGATTTTTATTGTTATAACTTCACAAAAAAATGATTACAAACAGGGTTGATTCACGCAAATTAATATGGAGGTTGACAACAGTAAAGCTGATATATTGAACAGGTATTTCTGCTCAGTCTTTACTGAGGAAGAGGAGGGTAATGGGTCTGAAGGGAGTACAAGGGGTGAGAATGGTGCAGAAATGGACACAAGTCCCTTTACTCGAGAAAGGGTCCTGAAGGAACTGGAAGTAATAAGAGTTGATAAAGCAATGGGGCCAGATGGGGTGCATCCCAGGGTCCTTAAAGAATTAAGAGAGGTGGTGGCTGAACCTCTGGCTATCCTGTTTAGCCGATCACTGGAAACAGGGAAGGTACCCAAAGACTGGAGGACAGCAGATGTAGTCGCCTTATACAAAAGTGGGAACAAAGAGGAAGTGGGGAACTACAGACCAGTCAGCCTCACCTCAGTAGAGAGGAAGATCATGGAAGCACTACTGAAGGAGAGGTTGGTGGAACATCTGGTTGTCAATGGACTACAGGACCCAAGGCAGCATGGTTTCACCAGGGGAAGGTCATGTCAGACCAACCTCATTGAATTTTTTGACTGGGTGACTAGGGAGGTGGATCGGGGAGGGCAGTGGACATGGCCTATCTGGACTTCAGCAAGGCCTTTGACACTGTGCCACATAGAAGACTATTACACAAACTGGGGAATATGGGTGTGGGCAGGACAGTAGTGCAGTGGATAGGTAACTGGCTTGGTGGCAGGACACAGAAGGTGGTGGTAAATGGCTGTCACTCCACAGAGGGAAGAGTAACCAGTGGGGTACCACAGGGATCAGTGCTGGGACCGGTCTTATTCAACATCTTCATCAGTGACATTGCGCAGGACCTAGAAGGCAGAATTTCACTGTTCGCTGATGACACAAAGCTCTGTAGCAGAGTAGACACACCAGAGGGTGTAGACAGAATGAGAAGGGACCTGCAGAAACTTGAAGAATGGTCAGGGTTTGGCAGTTGAAATTCAATGCAAAGAAGTGCAAGATAATGCATATAGGGCACAAAACCTTGGCACAATATATCAGTTGGGGTGAGAATATAGCATGCACCAAGCAGGAAGGGATCTTGGGGTTATCATCTCTGATGACCTCAAGGTAGGCAAACAGTGCTACAGGCAGCAGGTAAAGCAAATAGGATGCTGGGATGCATAGGCAGGGCATCACCAGCAGGAAAAGGAGGTCATAATTCCACTAAACAAGACACTAGTAAGGCCCCACCTGGAGTACAGTGTACAGTTCTGGAGACCTTACCTACATAAGGACATAGACATGGTAGAGAAGGTTCAGAGGAGGGCAACAAAGATGGTGAATGGATTACATCACAAGTCCTATGAGGACAGGCTGAAGGAACTGAACATGTACTCCCTGGAGGAGAGGAGGGAGAGAGGGGATATGATAGAGACATACAAGTATCTTACAAGGAGGAACAGGGTGCAGGAATACACTATTTTAAGTGAAAAAGATGTTCCAGGACTAGAGGGCATGGGATGAAGTTGGAGGGAGGACGATTCAGAGGAAACGTGAGGAAGAATTTCTTCACAGAATGGGTGGTGGACAAGTGGAACACCCTGCCAGAGGAAGTGGTGGGGGCTGAAACAATCATGGGATATAAGAATGCACGGGATAGACATAAAGGAATTGTGGAGGTCAGGGGTAAGGGGCAACAGACTTCTAGGAAAACATAAACTGAACTTACAAGTTCAATTGGGCAGACTGGGTGGGCCATAGGCCCTTATCTACCGACACTGTCTATGTATCTATGTATCTATATAAGGCAAAACAAAATCAAATAAGTATTACATTCATACATTTCTTAGTTTGTTGCTAAATAAAATAATTAAGACCCAAAGGTTAAATCGTATTCACTAAAATGAACTCCCTCCCCCACTAAAAGAGTAGGGGAATTTTTATTGATATTACTTCACAAATAATTGATTATCAGCAGTGTTGATTCACACAAATTAATATACAAATTATAAGGCAAAACAAAAACAAATAAGTATTACTTTCATACATTTCTAAGTTTGTTGCTGAATAAAGTATTTGAGACCAAAAAGTGAAATCATAGAGGAATTTTCCTGGTGTCCTGGCCAAATTTCTCTCATTCAGTAAAAATATTACCAACAGTTTAATCTGGTTCAGTTTCAGTTGGTTACCATCTCTATCCCCCTAACCCGCAATGGGTGGCCCCTTAAAAAGAGACTTCTATTCTCAGTGGACCTACCCAGTCAACAAAATTCAATAAAAAAAAAATTAATAAAATTCTTTGTATTCCAACCACCCAGGCATGGATTAATTCTCCAGTCAAACCATAATGTGGAATGGCTTAATGTGCATGTAAAATGGCAAGTGCAGGAAAAGGTATAATATTTCATCAGTAAGACAGAGACACAGTGACTTCTGTTTAAAAAGGCTGTATAGTAATGGAATAAAGTGCTCTGAACATGCTGGTTACACAGAACATGCTGCTGATAAATCTAATGTGAGTGCAAATGTTAACAATGTCAACTACTCACTGGCCCAGATATTCAAACTGCGCCATTGTGTGGTGCAAGCCCCTGCGCTGCTCAAAATAGTTGCACAGGGGTGTGGCCAGGACGATATTCAACGGAGTTGCCCTATGGTGCAACTTCTTTGACTATGGCCCCCTGGCCACACCCACTGTGCGTGGCACAGTGGAACTGTGCCAGCACAAGTGGTCAGAGTGGAGCATTAAGATGTGGTGGTGCAAGTTCCATTGCACCATGCGTATCACCTGCGATATTCAAAGGGTGACATGCAAATGGGGCCATAGTTTATGCAAGGCACAGGGTGGGCCATTTGCATCTAATTATAGCCCCATTTGCATGCCATTATCATGCAGGTGCGCCGATCTCCGACTACTTTCGCCTGGCACCCTGCCAGGCAACAGCTGTCGGGGACCGCGGCCCCCTGCAGCCCGATCGCAGGAATAAAAGTAAACCCCCAGCAGCCTGAACACAGGCATAACTGAATAGTCCTCCCCTGAGCAGCCCGATCGTGGGCAAAAGTTCCTCTCCCCCACCCCTGAGGTAGCCCAATCGCGGGCATAAAGTTCCTCTTCCCCACTCCCAGTAGCCCGATCGTGGGCATAATGTTCCTCTTCCCCACCCCTGAGTAGCCGATTGCGGGCATAAAGTTCTTCTTCCCCCACCCAGTAGCCCGACCGCGGTGGCATCCTCACCCCATGTCGGAAATACCTGATGATCTAGTAGCCCCCCACCCCACCCACCAGCAGAGCCCCACCACCCGCCCCCGTCAGCCAGCGGGCGGCAGCACCACCCACCTGCCGCCCCTGCGCGTCTGACGGCTCGGTAGGACTGCAGGCCCATTGGTTCAGAGCATGAGCCAATGGGCGCCATCCATACCATACAAAAGGCAGTCAGATATGTGAATGAATGAATTCATTCACATATCCGGACTTCCTGTATGGTCTGAGCTGCACGCCCGTTGGCTCATGCTCCTGAACAATGGGTGCAGCCCTACCGAGCTGTCAGTCAGGAGGGCGTGAGGTGGCAGGTGGGTGGGTGCTGCCCGCTGGCTGGCGGGGAGTGGGGTGGTGGTGTTCCATGGGTGGGTGGGGTGGGAGCCACTAGATCACCAGGTATTTCTGACATGGGGGGGTGAGGATGCCACCCGAGATTGGGCTACTGGTGGGGGAAGTTGAACATTATGCCCATGATTGGGCTACTAGGGGAGGACAGTTTCTGTTATGCCCGCGATTGGGCTATGGTGGAGGCACTTCAGCCCATGATCGAGGCATGGGGGGTGCTGCCAGGTACAGAGGGAACAAGTGGAGGACCACCCACAGGTGGTAGCTGCTGTGTTGCGCCCTGCAATGCGTCAGCTCACCTGTGGGCAGCCTCGGCTGTTCCACCCTGACCCCAAGCGTAAAGTTGTGCAGGCGCGGGTAGGGCTGCACCTGCGCCACTCTGCATGGCCTGGGCTAAATATCGGGCTGTGCAGTTTAGCATGGGCAGGCCCCCCCACCTGTGTCTGCATACATTACTGATGCACCCCGGCGCATCGGGATTTGTGCAGGCGCACTTTTCCCTTTTAAATATCACACTGGGGCACACCAGTGGGTTGTGCATGGCGCAACACTGTTGCACCATGCGCAACCCTTTTGAATATCTGGGCCACTGTCTAAAGAATCTGTCAACATTTACTAATGTGCTCATTTTTGGGTTAACTTGCTTTCTGGATAACTGCAATGTTCCTCGTGGTTATCGTCATTTTGTTTAAGGGACTCAGTGGTTGTGCATGCTGGGAAGCATCTGATGCATATATTTCCGTGTCTAGCAATGGGCATCACAACCATTACTGCTGAGTTATGGAAACTGTGAAGTCGGGCAACTGTGAATAATTGCATTTCTACACATTACAAAACAGGAATACCAACACTCGTGACTAGAGGTGGGAATGACACACAGACAGAAAGAAACACAGCAGAGATTCCCCCGCTCAGCTTACTGAGATAGAGAGCAAGAAAGAAAGAAACCACAACTAGCAGGAACAGTGATGTCAGGAGCACAATACAATGTTGAGCTTCAAGATGGTTTGGGTCAATGGTAATGGCTAGTGTCTTGGTGTCACTTGTGCAGCAGCTTCTTGTTTGTGTTTCCCTCTTCCTGCTACTTGCTCTATCTCTCTGGCTATGTGCAGCATTTCTTGATCTCAGTGTAAGAAGCTCTTGGCATCCCAGGAGAATGCCTACTGTTTTTTTTTTTCTCAAGCGTCATCTGACAGGGGAAGCATGGGGCACTTGTGACCAACCATGGATTACTTCTCTGAGCCATGGATTACTTGAGAATTAATCCATGGTCAGCTGAGAACTGTTAGCCAATGATGGCTTACGCCGCAGAACTGTGTTACAGAGCCATGTTACAACTGAAAATAGACTAATAGGAATAGAAAACATTTAGTCTGACATCTGAAAAACTTGTCAGAATTGACCCATCCCCCAAAAAAATATACTTACCTTCCCATGGTTGAAACAAATTGCTGAATTCCCCCCCAAAAAAGATTTAGGTTGAACTTGTGCAGCAACATTATTTTATTTTTTTAAACTTCAAGTTTTATTTAATAAATTACTGTGCTTATGATAATCATACATATAAATAGTCAGGTCTGATTATATACGTTAATCAATTTCACTTATTAATACTGATTTTATAAAGCTTGAGCCAGTCCTTAAATCTTTCCTTTCTTTTCCAGGTGTGTCTTCCTATTGTCAATCTGCCATCCTTTTAAAACAAGTGTGTGTTCTCTTCCTTTTATCACCAGCAACCTGGTCCATCTTCCAGAGGACTAGCTCATTTTCAGACCTCCTATCTAGCACAGTTCAATTTAATTTAGAGTCAGAAATTCAAATAAATAAAGAAAACCCAACAAACTTACTGTGTGACTGATTTGTTCTAAAATTATATAACAGAAAAGAAAAAAAATTATTTTTACAATGTGACCTTTGCAAAAGAATGTCAGAGCAGGGGGTCGGGTCCTCCCTATTGGGGGATGGTCTAAGAATCAAAATTCCACATCAGAATAGAAACCAAATTAAGTTATATTTAACCCAACCTTCTCATGGACTTTCACATTACTAACGCAGAACCCCATTATTGATACCCCACAGCCATTTGCGCCAGTACAGGTGTGCCATATAGTCCCTTCACTAAGTGTATGAAGTTACGACAGACTTGATTATATTTATCTTTTTGCAGTTGCAGACTTGCTGTTACTTTTTCCAGTCTAGCTATTTCTTTTACTATGTTAATCCAATCCTCTACTGTAGGAGAGGTCTGTGTGAGCCAACATCTTGTTATTGCCTTACAAGCTGCAGCAAGCAATATACCAATAAATGACTTTTGTCTGTTATATCTGTGACCTCTTGGTAGTATGCCTAGAATTAGAATTTGGAAGTCTGGCCTCTCTTCCCAGCCAAACATATGTCTCATATGTGTCCCTATTTCCTTCCAGTAAGATTGGATTGTGGGACAATCCCAGAAAATGTGGGAATGGGTCCCTTTACTCTGACAATTTCTCAAGCATAAGTCTGATCCCCCTATTGAGTAATGCTTCATCCTAGTTGGTGTATGGAAAAATCTGGAAACAATCTTCCACCTGAATTCTTTCCAATTATTTGAGGAAGAAATATGTTTAACTCCCTCCCACACATTTTGCCAGATGTTTTCATCCAATTGGA
Organism: Neoceratodus forsteri; assembly: GCA_016271365.2. NCBI lineage: Eukaryota > Metazoa > Chordata > Ceratodontiformes > Ceratodontidae > Neoceratodus > Neoceratodus forsteri. The sequence continues at coordinate 867,216,353 of CM057458.1, read as the reverse complement.
TAGGTTGTTCTTTTTCCTATTCCATTTGGTAGGGGGGGTCTAATTTTTAGTAGCTCTGTATGCTACCATGAATTTAGATAGTAATTTCCTTTCTTCCACCCTGAGGACCATATCCCAGATAACCTGAGTTAATTGAGAAGGGGGTTGTTGCACTAATTGCATATTGTTTCCTGTTTTAATAAAAGACATTACCTGAAGGTATCTAAAGAAATGGATACCTGGGAGCTGAAATTCCCTTTGAAGAACCTGGAAAGACTTGATTTGGCTTGCTTGGATAAATTGATTGAAGAACCTAAGGCCTTTTTGCTTCCAATAAATGAAGGCTGAATCCATTCGGGGGTTAAATTCTGTACAATTGATTATCTCTGTCCTATTAGTTATTGTATCCACAATGTTCAGTTCTTTCTTTATTTCACCTCATATCCTATAAGTCTGTCTAGTTTACGAATTCTCTACTCCCTTTTTAAGCAAATAGCTCATAAAGCCATTAAAATCTAATTGTGGAGTCAGGTCTGGTTCTCCCTGTATTTCCTGAGGCACCCAGCAATTATTAGGATCATTAATTAAATAATTTATCCATGTGCCTAAATTTACAATCTGATAGTACATTTTTTAATTAGGAAGGATCTGTCCCTGGATCTTTGTAATGTTTCCCATGCAATTCTAGGTCTGCTTCCCCCCAAACAAAGTGGTGTAAGACTTTAGTTATCCTTTTCCATTCTAATTTTGGAATATGGAGAGAGAGGGTATTGAATAAAAATAAAAATTGAGGTAATATGTTCATTTTAATGGATTCAATTCTTCCAAGAAGTGACAAAGGGAGAACATTCCATCTCTTTAGATCTGTGAACACCTCCTGGAAAGGTTTATCATAATTTACATGGTATAACTGTGTCATCTCGGTCAGAATATAAATTCCTAGATATCTAAATTGGGTCATTACCCATTTAAATGGAATTAGCTGATTTAATTCTACAGAGCATTGGCCACTGACAAGCATCACCTCTGTTTTATCCCTATTTATTTTAAAGCCAGAGATTTGACTATATTGTTCCAAGATCTGATTTAGAATGGGGAAAGTTCGTATAGGAGCCCTCAAGTATAAAATAGTATCATCCACATAAAGCAAAATTTTATTTTCCTCCCCCCAATTGTAATATCTGTCAAGTCTTTATGGTCTCTAATCATCTGGGCAAGGGGCTCCATGCTAAGATCAAAGAGAATAGCGGACAGGGAACACCTCTGCTGTGTGCCTCTGTTAATTTTCAAAGTTTGGGACAATGTTCTGTTAACTTTTACTTTAGCTGTGGGGTTATTATAAATTTATTTTATCCATTCTATAAATTGAAGCCCAAATCCAAATTTTAGTAACACCTCATTTAGGTAGTCCCACTGTAAGCGACCAAGCGCTTTTTACACGTCAATTGCTATGGCTATTTGTTGCTCTTTTCCTTTTTCCCCCAAAGTGCAATATATTTAAACAATGTCTAACATTATCCTTGAGACATCTATGTTAAATGAACCCCACCTGAAGCAGGTTGTATCAGACCTGGAAGGATCATTTTCACCCTGTTTGCCAATATTTTTGAAAAAAATTGTGAATATACATTGAGGAGTGAAATCGGTCTATATGAACTGCAAAGAGCTGGAGGTTTCCCCTCCTTGGAAATTACTGTAATGAAATCTTCACTCCAAGACCTCGGGGATTCTCTCTCTTGTTTTTTTTTAATTAAAAACCTGAACTAAAGTGGAGGATAGAATCTTTCTGAATTTTTAATAGAATTCAGCATTGAATCCACCAGACCAGGAGACTTACCTCCCTTCAAATTAATGATAACCTGAGCAACTTCCGGTGTTGCTATAGGGGAGTCCAATTGTGTTCGAAGAGCAACTGTTAATTTTGGAAGGGAAACATTCTCTAAGAATCTATGGGTAGCGACTTCAGTTTGTGTTGTTTGTGGGGGTAGGTCGTAATGATTTGTATAGTGTTCTTTAAAGGCATTCGCTATGTCTTTGGGTGTGAATATTTGGGACAAATGAACTTGGTTATTTATTTTAAAAGTTTTAACATAGCGGTCTGCTTGCATGCACTTTAACTGAAATGCCAACAGCTGACTGGCTTTATTACCTGATTCCTAGTACCTTTGATTCATATATCTTAATTTCCCGTCAACTTGTTGGTCTAATATATTTTGCAATTGTTTCCTAGTATCCTGTAACTCCTTTTGGAGGTTCCCTCTCTTTCCCTCTCCCTGTTGTGCTTCAAGTTCCAACTGTAAGTTTTTTTATTGTTTCAAGCAAGATTTTTTAAGATAGGATGCATAGGAAATAATCTCCCCCAGTAAAACTGCCTTACAACCTTCCCAAAAATACTGGGAGTCTGGACCTGTAATTGGGTTTTGGATGAGGCAATCTTTAATTACTTCTTGTATATGAGTTCAAAACTCCTCTCTGTCTAACAGGAAGGAGTTCATTTTCCATTGTGCAGTCTTGCTCCAATCTCCCAGCTCTAAAATTAACTCCACCACTGAATGGTCCTAAATAACCCAGGGAAGAATTTCACATTTTTGGACTTTATGAAAGTCTGGGGTGCTGCCCAAAAAATAATTGATTCTTGAGTAGATAATATTGGGTGGGGAGTAAAAAGAGTAGTCTCTACTTGTCTTGTTTAAGTCTCTCCATATGTCAACTAATGCTAGTTAAGTCATTCCCCTTTTAATCACCCTATTCATTCCTTTATTTGTTGTTGTGTTCTGAGATGAACAGTCATAATGTGGATTTGGCACACAATTAAAATCCCCCACCAAAATCATTCCTTCCCCTAATTCTGCTATGCTCCCAAACATCTTCACAAAGAAAGAGGGGTCATCCCTGTTGGGTGCATATAAATTTATTATATGTATCACCTGATTGAAAATCTTTCCAGTGATGATTTGTCCCCTTCACTGTTCTACAGTCACCTGTGCAGTGATTTCCAGAGGTAAATTTATTCTACATAAAATGGCAACCCCTGCTCATTTACCTGAGGGCTGTGAGGAATACATCACTCTACCTACCCATCATCTCTTCAACTTTTCATGCTCAATGTCTGGTCTCTTGAATAAGCCCAATATCTGTTTTTGTTTTTTGTAAGTAATGGAGGATCCTCACCCTTTTAACTGAGGAATTAACACCTTGAACATTTAGCGAGGTTACTTTAAGAGTACCCATTTTTAAAAATGATAAATTTTACCCTGCCAAAGATTCCTAGTATTACTTAAGTTTCTAAATGTTATCCTAGGACCCCAAACCTCCCGATAAGCAACTCCCTCTTTCAGGAAGTCCCTGTATCTTATCATCAGGTCAGTCACACACTTGGTATATGAACAAACATAAATGAATATGCACAATAAACAGATCTTATGCATATATGTAACATACTTAATTAGAACCAACTAGTTGTAAACAGACAACTAGAAACTATTAAATCTTGCTTCCTAGGTATTAAACAGTTAGCGATGTTACCTTGCTAGTGCGGGGAGGACTGAGCCAAAGCTCTAGTTCCTAGCATATGTAGGCCTGATTCCAGAGAATCAGTGATCGTGGAAGTTACTGCTTGCTGAAAAAGAGGAGGCTTAAGGCCTTAGATCCTCCGTGTATTGTTTGCCACCCAGTAAAGTACCTCGAGCCACTCGCTCTCTCCTAGTGAGGGGAGAAGGTGAGGAACTTGCCAGTCCATAAACATTATCTCTCCCTCTCTGCTCCTGCTAATAACTGAAAAACTGAGGAGCGTATAATAAGGAGAGACAACCCCAATGCTTACACATGCACTTTCAACTCACTTTACCACCCACCTCCTTCTCTGTTTATAAACCAGGATTCCCAGCAACAACCATCCCCCTATACTCACTAGCCCCTTCAGGTTACAATTAAATGTTTCAGCAGTTTAAATCATATCATGTCCTGAGAGTTTGTCTCTTAAGCAAACTGCATTAGTGTCTATTAAGGTGTAAGGAGCAGGCAAATCATCAGCTATAGTATCTCAACGATATTCAATCCTTTCCTTATTGGTTTGGCAACTGCCCTCTCTGGAGAAGGTTGTAAGGGAAAGAGAGCAGTAGTTGAAATAACAGTACCTCTGAAAAGTTCATGCTGGGTCCCACAGCTTCACTCCACTCTGGGGGGCTGTCTCCGGGGCTGTTATTTTGTTCTCTGTTCCCAGAATTGCTTTCATATCCTGACCCAGGTAGGAGGGCCAATTGAGCATTGATGATTGTGCTCTTCTGGGCTTGCCAACTCATTGCCATGTTGAATGCATAATCTTCTTTTCTAAAATGTCGGTGTGTAACTCAGTGCACTGGATACCCAGGTGCTTCAACAATGGAGTCACCTCATACAGGCTGCTGAAAAGGACTGGACCTTTATCTGTATGTATATGCAGTTTAGCTGGATAATATAATTGAATCTGGATCTTTTTCTCTTTGACTTGTTTTATAACTCCACGTACCAGTTTTTTTTTTCAGTAAGTAAATCCCAAAAGTCCTGGTCAAAGAACAGTCTCTGGTTATCAGTTTTAACCTCTCTCTTTTTCCAAGCTGTTTGTAGCACTAACTAACAATCTTGATAGTTAAGCATTCATGCTATTATAGATCTGGGTTTGGTGGATTGATCTTTTGGCTTGGAAGCGAGTGATCGGTGTACTCTCTCGATCAGAAGGGGTATATCTTCTGTAAGCTTTAACACATCTCTTAATATGTGGAGGACAAATACTTCCACAGATTCAAATGATTTTTCCATATACTCAGGAACTCCATAAATACGGAAATTGTTCCGACGTGCATGATTCTCCTGATTGCCTAATTTCAATTGGATTTCTTTTTCCCTTGTAATCAAATAGACAAGTGCTCAGTCATGTTGGCTCAATGAGTCTGCTAGGCCTCCTATGCACTCCTCCACCACTGTGATTCATTTGTCCATCACCCTCAAGTCTGCTTTAAGATCTGCCACAGATGATTCCACTCTATGCAAAGTCTTAATGATCCCATCTAGTTTAGATAAAATAACTCCTTGATGCCCTCCATCAAAATTATCTTCTGAATCTGCTATGCTGCTCACTGGAGAAGCTGAGCGAGTGTCCCTAAATAGGCCTGGTTTCTTGTCTGAGTCCATCAGGCTTTTTAACTTCGCTGCTTGAGAGGATCTGTGTCTAGATCTGCTGGATGCCATCCACCTTCACCTCAGGCACACGTTTTTACTGCCAAAAATTAAGTTAGCTGCTGGTTAATTATATTTTGTAACTGAGCAACTCCAAGGAGTAAGCACTAAGTGGCCATCACTGCGGTGATGTCACCGGAAGTCGCAACATGATTTCATCATCCAAGTGATAATACCTGAAAATAGAAAAATAGTAAGAAAAAATGGTTAGAAATAAAGTTGAAAACAGATTTTTTGTCATATTTTTCTTAAAGTGGTGGTGTTCTGTTACTTTTTGTTCACTCCTGTTGGATGACTGCTGAATTCACAGATTTTGAACACTTATTTTCTCAGTTGGGGTTGCAGTGTTTAAGTAAGCCATTTTGTCAGTTTCTTTCTGTAGCAGTCTTAAGCCTCATTAACACTTCCCTCTTTGCAGCGCATCAACCCATTTGTTCTGGTTGATGAGCTGCAAAGTCTCCTTTGTGGACACTCACTGCATCGGGTTAAATGTCACTCCACTCCCGTTTCTGTGACAGTCAAATTGTGTGGACATGTACTGCATTGAGAGGGTCATGCCGCAGTATAAACTTTTGAAGCACTTGATCCACTGTGGTCTGGTATTTCCCAGCACAGATGGATGCCCGGCCCTCCTAATGCAAGCACTCCTCTTGGCACCATCCATGGCACTTGACCATCGGGAGGTGTAAACCAAATATTGCTGGGTTACAATAGAGTGCTGCGGGATGTCAGCGGAGCATAAGTAAAGTGCCCCTGCAGTGTACACAGGGCTTTAGTGATTTTCAATGTTATCAACTCTTCTGTTTGATGCCACTTAATTTTTGGGTGTAATTTAGTTATTGAATCTTCTGTTTCATGTAGCTTACTCACAAGTCATGAATCATGACCCTTATTTTTTTGGGTGGAACCCTGTTTCTTTATTGAATCTTCTGTTTCAAGTCACTTATTCATGAATCACACTACTTAATGTTTGGTTGCAACCCTGTTTGTTGATATGGGGTTTCACTTCATCATTTGTGCAAATATTGTTTTAAAACATATTTTTCTTAAAGTGACGGTGTTCTATCACTTTTTGTTATACAGTACTTAATATTAAATTTTCTCTGTTGGCTGACTGCTGAATTCACAGATTTTTGAACTTTTCTTTTCTCAGGCGGAGTTTCAGTGCTATTGAATCTTCTGTTTCAGAGTTGCAGAGGCAGCAGCAGCAGTTTATTACCAACATTACAGATTTTGGGTTTGAGGGAACAATTTCCAGAAATGAGAAACATGTATCTTGTGTTTGGCAGTTATGATAACTAAAATGTTTGACAACACAGACAATCTGAGAGGGTGAATAAAACAGCATAGTAGCAGAGGCACCAGTAATAGTTTGATTTTGTGTTTGGGGAAATAAATTCCAGAAGTGAGAAACTTACATCATGTGCTTGGCAGTTGTGTGTACTGTTATATGGTGGGATAACAGATGGACACAGCACTTGATATAAGATACAACCCACTTGACTTCGTGAGATGTTTATTTTTCAAGATTTCCAAAGGAACAAATAAACCAAAATAAAATACTGCTATAACTCTTGTACAGAAAATAAAGGCTCAAAATTAGTAACTAAACTAAAGACTTGAGTGGCAAACTAGCTCTGCTTCCACTGTTGCAGTGTAGCAATAGGCTCCCCTAGTCTTCGCCTACACAGTCAGCTCCAACTAACTCCCTATCTACCCTTTACTCTCACAGGAGGGCATTATATATCTGCCCCCTGTGGTCAGAGGATCACAGTATCATAATTTTTAAAAGTCTATAAGTTAGACCTCTTTTTAGATACCTGAGGGCTTGTTAATAGGTACATAAAACAAGCAGAAGGTCACCCTACAAGACATATATGCTAAAACACAAAATAATAGCTAAGGGAAATGAGAAACTTTCCATTTCCTTTTGATTGACAGGTTCAAGCATATACAGTTGTCCCTCTAGGGGCTGCTGATTTCCTAAAGCAAACCTAACTTGTGATTTCTCTATGGACTGGACACAGATAAGCACATACAACTTGTTTATACTTCTCAACTTAAGCATACAATGCCTGCATAACCAATTTACACAGTTTGGAGGGGAAGCCAAAAAGGGAAAAGAGTAACCCAAGAGACCACAGAACTTTACTGTGGCTTTTAACACGTGTTTTTTTGGATTATGTTAGGTTTATTTCAAATAAACTGTATCCCTTTCATTAAGTGTCCTAGAATTTGGCAAAACAAGCAGCTACAGGCTGCTGTCTAACAGTAATAAAAAGCTGTGAAAATAACAGAGAAGAAAAGCCATTTTACCTTTTGCTGACAGCTTCAAAGTTTAGCCATCATCTTTACTTTTCATATCATCCCTGTGCCAAGGTCTGGCTTCCTCAAGACACAGGTACCCTCACAGTAACTCATTATCGAGGGACCTGTGTCTGAGAAGGCTCAGTGGTACTTTATTGTATAGAGGTGGTACACCCTTTCAGGTTGACACCCCAACTGTGAAATACAAAAAAGACCATTACAGTGACAATCGCTCTAATGGTCCTTTTTCTGTGTTTCACTTACCCCCAGTGTTCTGCCCCCTCCCCAGACCAACTCCGACCTGGAGTTGATAATCCTAAATTCCAGGGGTGCAGGGGCAGAGCCTCCCACATGGAGGATGTGGGGGGCACAGCCTCCAACAGAAAACACTTGTAGAATGGCGGCACAATACCTGTGTCAGTATTGTGCCATCACTGTGTGGGAGGTTGGCATTTTCACTGTAGACCTCCCTTGGTGCTTCCATACAGAGGCAGCCTGGATATACTGCATTAATTCCTCTGCCAGGCTACCAAAATACTGATAGAAACAGGGGACTAGGAGAGAGAGAGAGAGAGAGATGCACTTTCAGATATGAGGACATAGACACCTCTCTTCTGTCCCATATATTTGCCCTATTCTGTAGGACAGGGTTCCTTTTGGGTGGCCAATGCCACGGAACAGTTCCTGATGGGCCGCTATAACTACATTGGGGCAAACTGCATGCAGCAGTTACTGGAAAAGGTACATCTTGTGTGTGCGGCTCAGCCTCCAGTCTAGTGGCTCCTCTCCTGTGGTTTTGCACAGTGTGTGACTTGGGAGTAGCACGGGAGAATGAGAGGGAGTGCTTTCTGTAGCGCTACTGTACCTATCCTCACCTCTCCAATTTGTGCACTTTTCTATTCTCAGGGCAACTTTGCAGGGAAAATGGGGTGAGTCACAAGCTGTGCATTAGAACACCATGTCTTGTAAGGGTGGCTCACTTCCATAGCAGCAACATTTTCTTTTCTTTTCTTATTTTTTTTATTATACTAATCAGCAAAAAGCAGCCAGATAACCAAAAACCCATCAACCAATGCATTTTAATACATAACAGGTTATACTAGTTGCACTCTCACCTAGTATAAAACATTACCATAACCAATTCATTGACACAGAGCAGCAGGAGAAAGGGAGAAAAAAAAGAAAAGGGTTGTTGCACCTGTCTTCTCTGCTATGCTTGCATAGATTTTTACATATACACAACTTTACCAGCAAAAATGTAGGCACTGAGAGTAAAAACATTCTACAGCAACCTGCTGTCTACAAGCTTCCCAATATCTTAAGTCCACTATCTGCACAGTCAGTGCATATTTTTCTCAATCTAAGGGAAATTACTTTTTTAACTAAGGAGGTCAATGAGCACTTGACCTGTCCCCATACTACCAGACCCAAGAAGATATAGGAAAATACAGGGACAAGGAAAGCATAAGGAAGATGAAAGTTTCACTTAAAGGTGGCCTGCCTTCTGGACTAGAAAAAAAAAGATAGAAACAGTAAAGAAAGGTAGCAATCAAAGAGTTTTGAAAATAAAAAAGGGTCCAGATTCTGTGGCAGGGACTTCACCTGTCACATGCACTAAAGTGCTTGACAACACAGACTGTCCAAGAAGGTGAAATAAACAGCTTATTAACAGAGACACCAGCAGCAGTTTATTACCTGCAGTCTGATTTTGGGTTTGGGGGAACCATTTTCAGACATAAGAAACTCATATCTTGTGCTTGGCAGTAGTGTGTACTAAAGTGCTTGACAACACATATTGTCCAAGAGGGTGAATTACACAGCATGGTAGCAGAGGCACCAGCAGCAGTTTGATTTTGGGGTTGGGGGAACAATTTCCAGAAGTGAGAAACTTAGATCTTGTGCTTGATAGTTGTGTGTACTAAAGTGTTTTACAACACAGATTATCTGGGAGGGCCAACTAAGCAACTTAGTAGCAGAAGTATCAGCAGCAGTTTATTGTCCCGGATTCCCCCCTTTTCCCTCACAAAAAGACAGAGACCATTGTTTGTTGTGCTCAGATTGGCAATTAATTTATTTATATTCATAATCTAATATTCCATTTCCATTTCTTTATCATATTTCCAGAAAGTTCATTTATTTCCATCCACATATCAATCTCTGATTATCCCCCCCCCCCGGTGAAAACCTGGGTGCCTTCTGTTTCTCCTTTTCCGCTAGGTAACGGTGAAAACCGAGACAACATTCTTCTTCCTCTTCTTCCTCTTCTTGTGTTATTCCTTCTTTCTTCCCCTTCCCCCCTTTCCCCCCTGCCATCCACCTTTGGCAGTCCACAACCATATCATCACCTGCCATCCACCTTTGGCAGTCCAAACTGTCCAACCAGACTCGTCTGTCATCTATCTTGACAGACCCACCATGCAGTCCCCCTTTGACTGTCTTCCCCTCTTGCTCTGTCTAGTAGGGTGGGTGGGAGGAATCAAAAAAATCCAGCAAAAAGTGGCTGAGGCCCCCTTGTGCTGTCCCTTATGTACCTCCCTTTGCCCCTCCCTTTCCTGTTACCTGTCCTTTGTTCTGGCCCTTAGCCCTTCCCCTTACTTCCCCCTTCCCCTCTTGAGCACAACCATTCCATGACAGAGGGAAGGGGTGCACCAGGACAACCTGGTCTGCCCCTTAAAGGCAAACTCCATTACCAGCATTACTGATTTTGGGTGTTGGAGAAGTATTTCCAGAAGTGAGACATTTATATATTGTAAATGGCAGTTGTGTGTAGTACTGTGCTTGATATTTATACAATTCAGATGAGACAAATCATGGGTTAACAGAGGTAATGTGTATTGTGATTTGATTTAGGTATAAGTTACACAAAACGCATAAAGAACAGTGCTGGGGCAGTGACACAGAGCAGTACCATGTAACAATGACAGTACTACTAACCTGTAGCTGCCTGCATGAGATATGTATTCTGGTAGTTGAGAAAGATTTCAGAAAAGATAGAAACAAAAAGAAAGGAAAAGAAAGGTGTGATGTATTGGACACACAGCATCATGAAAGGAAATATAGATAGGAAATAACATTTTTTATTTAATTTTTTTTTGAAAGATATAATTGAAAGATGGAGCTGAAGCAGATAGGATAGAAATACATACTGCACATCAGTAATGAGGGCTGTGAGAAAAAAATCTTCCACCAGATGAATTTGCGTGAAAGTTGGACTTTTGCTTCTGCGAAAGTCCTGAAATCAAATACGCCACTTTTGCAGAAATTCCAATTTAGAACACTGGAATAAATGTATGAATCTTGGATTATTGTATTAAACTGCAGGGAAACTTTCAAAAGAACTGATTACTGTCAATGTTCAGGTCTGTGGAATTTCACTCTGCAGTTCATTACATTAATTCACAATTCACACATTCATTATACAGTTCAATGAGTCACTGAACTGCAGAACAAATGTATGAATTAAATTCCAAAACATCTGTCTGTCCCTAACTGATCTCACAATTGTCATGTTTGAGAGTGCAGTCTGCCGTCATGGTAAGCAATATGATTTGATAACACCTGCATAAGAAGTCAAATAATCTTGTTCAGATCTTCTAATAAAGACGTTATGGATAAAGTGGTTGAAAATCCTGCTAAACAAAAGGAAGTGTAATGAAATTTACAAAGTTGTTCTCAAGAATATTGTACTGGCTCAAAAGGAATGCATTTATGAGATTATATCCTAAAGTTGTTGCTTGCTCTGTAAAACACAGGTTAGCTGTGCTTTAGGCAACTAAAATACTGGCATAAAGAAACAAGTAATCCAGAGCAGCAAACTGAAATAAGGAGCAGCTGTCACAAAAAAACATCAAAGCAGCAAAGAGAAAGTTATAAGCTCTCACAGCAAAAAGAACAGCCTACAGAGTCAAGAAGTGCAAAAGAGTGAAAAATGGTTTATTGTGGGTCACATCCACCAAAGCAAAACAACTGCTGACAAATACAGAACCCCAACACATCGAACCCCGACTGTGTTCTTCCTCAGGGGGCCATGACACTAAGCAGTTCAAATCTTTCATTTAAAGTGCTGGTTTAAAGTTGCAGTACCTTTTCAATTTTATTCTAACACTCCATAATATATCCACGCAAATACATACTGGTAAGGTGCCAGATACCAAGACTCCACAGGTTCTATGTGATAATGGTGATCGTGAAACTGCAGTCGCTGTTAGAGTGAGTGCACATCACCGAAAACCAAAACACTGATGTACACTCCCAGCCAGGGAACTCACTGTAAGTATTTATCTGGGGCGCTTTACCCCTGCACCTCCTCATCAAAAAATAACCAACTCTGGGGGGGTGCATGTCTGGGAGGGGGAGAACCAGAATTAAAAATCAAATCAACACCCCATCCAATAAAGAGCACAAAATATTGTTCTCTTCCCCAGCCCCTGTACCCTCCTCACTGTAGCCAGCTGCCCTCACCACCATGCCACACAGCCAGCTCAGCAGCTTCCCACCTCACCACCCTTCACATACCCTCCCTCCTCTTCCAGTCTGTGTGCCGCTCTTCCCTTCGCCCTGTCCTTCACCGTTGCTACCCTTTCAGGGTAGCTGACATTGCAGGCCCTGAGACTGAGTCACTTATATTTGAGTCTCTCAATCTCAGTTGCTGTGTTAACATTATTCTGACCCCAAAGAGACAAGTGCTTTAAAAACAGTGTAATGTAACAGATACCATTAGCTGGAGAAAATCTTATCAATCAGACAATGTAAAATTCATAGGATGATAATACAGCTATAGCACTATTTCTCAGTATTGCTTACATGTCCGTAATTAATTAAAATTTTATAATATATACTTCATAAATACAGTTTAACATCCCAGTCATCCATAAGTCCATCTGGACTCAATGCTTCCAGTTCAAAGATTAGATGGCTTTCTAGTTGTAATAGTTTTTGTTCCCTGTTTCCCCCTCCATCATTTCTCTCTACATGTGCAATATATGGAAAATGAAAAGCATTAACATCTGATCCGTGGCACTGCCACCAATGGATAGCCACAGGAGTGTCTGAGTCTGGATTTTTTGCAACCCTAATATTTTTCTGCAAAAGTTATTTTGCAGCTGTGATTGTATGTCCTATATATATAGTTGGGCAATCACACGAAATTGTATAAATTATAAAAGGATTTCTATAATGAATACCTTGTCTAATACTGAATTTTCTGTTATTGATTGGACATATGAATTCATTGCCATGTGTCATAGAATTACACAATTGCATATTTTTCACTTGTAGGAGAACCATGGAAGGCCAATTCTTGAATTTATGTTTTTGACATCAAAATGACTATGAACCAAAAAAATCTTTAAGAATTTTTTTCCTGCTGATAAACAACTTTTAGACAATTCCCAATGTTACCTTTTAAATCCATATTTGCTTCTAAAATGTACCGGTAGCACTTCAGGATTCCTGATACTTTAGGAGTTACTGTATTGTATTATGCTATAATGTAAATTTTATGATCTTTTGCCATTCATTTTTTGGAAATTAAAAGTGCATTGCTGTCAGTATTTAAAGTTTTTTCTTGTGCTTCCTTAAGTATAAGGGGATCATTACCTCTCTCCATAAACCAGCCATAAAGCTCCTTGCTTGTGTTAAAAAAGTGCCTGGCTTTGAGAAATTGCATCTTATTCTTAAAAATTTACCTGTAGGTATGTCTTTAATCAGATGTTTCTGCTGTGCACTATCACATCTTAAAAAGGTGTTACCTACATTTGGTTTCTAATAAGGTGGGTTGCCTGGCTTAGGGGCAGACCCATTTGTCCCAGGTCACCCGATGCAGGGTGCCAGGCAAGAAAAAGGGGGAGGGGCAGGGAGAAAGGGATAAAGAAACAGGAAAGAAGAAACCAGGACAAAGGATGATGGCATCACTCCAAAGGGGGTGGGGCAGGGTGACAGACAGGAAAAAGGGGATGGGCTTGGGAAGAGATGGGAGAAGGGAAGAGGTGAGGAGTGGGTACTTAATGGGCTGTACAGAGCAGTTTCCCTCACTTTTTTGCTAACCATTAGCTTTGGTTAAGCATATCGGTGGACTGGAAGAATTGCTGCTGTAAAATTCTGGTAAGACAGAGGTTTTGGGAAGTATTAAGGTAAGAGAGGAAACCAAAAAAAAGTGGATTTTAAGAGAAAGCACAATGCAGGATTTAAATCTGAAAACAGTGGTAAGATGGTACCTATTTTATTTGTATGGTCTTGGCTGGGAGGACGAGTAACAATCAAGGATTTGAAGTAGGTTTGCTGGTTCCCCAGAGAGGCATTGCACATAGGGCCATGATCAGGGTTTTCTGGGCCAGAGGCCAGCAGGGCTTCATGTTGAGGAGGTTTTTAGCAGTCCCAGAGGATGCCCTTTGTTATGCTAAAGTGCTAGATTAATAGTTCCAGGAAGAAACTGCTTCTGTTTAGAGACCTTTGGTCCTCTTGGCAGTTACAGAGGATGTCCATTTATACTTTAATACTGTAGCATCATGGTGTGAACTGGGGATTATTACAAAAAAAAAAGCCAGGCAGATGTGTGGGCAGAAGGGTAATGGGTCAATATAGCTAAACAAAAAAAACACTCAGCAATAACCGCGTGGTGTAGAGTGCACCTGCATTTAGAGCGAGAGTTGTAAAATAGTGGTAGGGAATTATTGCTATCCCTGTCACTCTGTGCTTCAGCTTAGCAAGGATATATTACCATGTACTTGGGTGCCTGGTCGAGCTGATCTTGTGGTGGAGTGGCTAAGAAACTAGCACACAGTGGGATTGGAAATCTGGGACAGTGGTTCAGCTCCCCCCAGGTTTCCTGGTGTTGGTACCTTTTGCGATCTTTTTTTTTAAATAAAGTTTTGCCCCTCTCATGTATCACCCTATCCCTAGAGATGCAGTGAATTATAAATCCGCCCAAAAAGTGGACGTGAAGAGTCCATTTCTCATCCGCAGTGCACAATGCAAAGTGGACCCTGTATAGTTATCACTTCGTGTTATCATTACCACTTCGCCTTCTCATTATGCCTAAATGCGAAGTAAGGTGAAGTGAGAAGAAAATAGGCACATCACATGGCCTACAGTACTATAAGTCACATGCTTTAGCCAGGCAGGAAGGAAGTGAGTCAGAGAAGCAGTTTCACTTTCTGTTTTGCATTTGTACAGGGAGAAAGCAAAATTGTGAGAGGAGAGGAGTTTGCTTGTCTCTCAGAGTCATTTCTTGTTACTGCCATAGCAATCAAACAGCTTTTTTAAACGCTATTTTATTTAGTGTTTGCATTGTCTTAGTGTTTTTTGGTTAGTGAATTTTTTTTGTATAAGTTTTGTTTTTGTTTTGTGTGTGTGACTGACTGTGTGTGTGTGTGTTCGTATGTGTGTGTCAACTGTCTATGTGTGTGTGTGTGTGTGTGTGTGTGGTCCCATGGACCCAGGAGGATGGAGAGTCATGTTGGAGTCAGAGAAGGTGAGTCGCTGGCACATGGGACCATTAGGAGGAGAGGAGTGCGGACCCATGGGGGATGAGGTGGTCATGTTATGCTGAACCGCTCCAGACTCCTGGCCAGTGTTGCTTCCCCCATGGAAGCAATAGGAGCAGCAGCAGCACCAATGCCACCGGTGGCTGTTGCTCATCCACCTTTTCTGCCACCACCACTAGCAGAAGCTGTTGGGGCTCCAGCAGCACCCCCTCCACCACCTCCACAGCCACAGGAGGTGGCCCCGGCAATTGTGGGTGGTGGTGGGACCCGTGCCTGCTAAATGTGCACTGTGTCTGGTCCCCCCCGCAGCTCCCCAGTGTGAGTGTTTTTTTTAATTGTGTGGGAGGAGACAGCACAGTGGTGCAGTGCCATGTGTGTGGTGTGCTGGTGCGCCGTGGGCCCCCTGGGACAATAGGGGACTGGTGGCCATTGCACCCACATGATGAATCACCACAGGGCAGAGTGTCAGGCTGCCACAGAAGGGGCCAGGTGTCCACCTGCTGGACCTTCTGTGGCAGTGGCCAAGGGTGCTGCTGGGGTGGAAGATGTGCCTTGCAGCAGTCACTGCCACAGCAGGAGGAGGAGGATGGCTACATCAGGTTGGTCCATCAACACCACCACCGCCACCACAGCCACCAGCACCACCCTGTCCACCACCAGCTCCACTACCTGGATTACCCGCTGCAGTGGACCCCGGCACAGTCCCTGTTAGCCAGTCTGACCTCTTCCTGGTGTGGGCAGCACTGGAGAAAAATGACAAGCATTTCAGTGCTTTGGAGCAGCAGGTTGCCAGAGTGGAAGCCCAGCAGCAGCAAATACTTTCAGTGCTGCACCTGCTGCTGGACAACCACGGCATCCCACAGCCATAGTAAGTCCAGGTATTGTTTTCTGCCCCACACCCACACCCACCCCGACCCCACCCCACTACTGTGTTGTACTTTTGTTGTGTGTTTTTTGTTTGTTATTAAGTCATACACATTTTCACTTCCAGGAGAATCTTTCTTGTACCACATATTGCAATACATTTTTTTGAAAACCAGGCGTAAATGCATTACAGTGAGTTATGTGACGGAGGCATTCCCATACTGAAAATCTGCCCACATTCTGCCTCCCTTCTCAGCAACATTAGGACATGATAGCGTGTGTGTGCTCCTTACAGTGAATATCCAATTGTGCAGGTTTGTGAATGTTTCTTTATGTAAATGGTCAGTTTGTTGTGAAATGTGTGGCCACGTTTCCAGTAAGAAGAACCTTGAAACATCCCACATTTCACCACAAAGTGAACCTTATAACATTAGAAAACATTGCTTGGGATTGCTGCTGGACACTCAGTATAGTGGAGCATGCACCTGCGCTGCCCCTGCCATCATGTCTTAACATTGCTGAGAAAGTGTGGCACAAATGTGGGTTGCTTTTCAGATTGTTAATTCCTCTGTCATGTGACTCACTGTAATGAAATTATGGGTGGTATTCACAGACATATATTGCACTCTGTGGAGCAAGAAATATTCCAGTGGTAGTAATGCCCCCACATACTAGTTTATGTGCATCACCATAACTATGTAATGTGGTGACTGTCTGTAAAGCAGCAGCTCAACAATCTGTTGATAACTCTGACCTATATTTTTAAATGCTATGTTACAACTTCCTTTACTTACATCCTGACTGACTGGAGTGACACGATAATTTCTAGTAGTTGAGTGTGCTGTACTACCTTTTTTCATGTGTGAAATAATGAAAGGAGCATACCTTTTAAATTGGTGCTGCTGACAGTGAGTGTGACTAGGTCTTTGTCATTGTTTTCCTCTGCTTTTCTCCATCACTTCAAGTAGTTGTCATATATCACTTCTGTTGTTAACTAACAGTTATGCATCAGTCAGTGTTTTATACGACACCACAGAACAGCAGTTATTGAAAAGCAGCTGCAAGTAAATACAAAGCTGGTCAGAACAATATTGGAAGACGTGATCATTTTGTTTTCATACATGAAAAATGTAGGATTAAGAGAAGCAGACATAAATTGTGAGAAGAATCATATCATTCAAGTCACTGTCTGACGACTCAGGCGTAAGTAGTGGTTGCTGTGGTATTTTAAAGTAGCATAAAAAAGTACAGTTCAGAACTGTGAGGACATTCTTGCAATGCTGCTTTAATTGTAAAAATGTCACTATGACATCATGACTATGAGCTCACAGCAACAATCACAGAACGCACAAAAGTGGCACAGAGTCTCCAGATTTTTTCTGAAGACCCACAATGACAAGTGCTAACGAAGTGAAAAGAGACTGCTTCAGCACATAAAAAAAGTCCCCCAGAATTAATGGCGCACTTAATCATGCACGCAGTGGTGGCACAGAGTCCCCAGATTTTTTCTGAAGGCCCACAATGCATCCTCCTTGTGTGCAGAAAATTGACAAGTGGTAACAAAGTGAAAAGAGACTGCTTCAGCATATACCTCAGTATAAAATGATGACTGAGAGGTTCGTGTTGCTGGTCCAATGTGTTGTGTGAGACAATTCCACCAAATGAAATGTGATCATCTCAACTGGATTGAAAGGTGCCCTTTGGATGTACACTAATAGTAGCCATGGTGAGTAGATATATATATAGATATATGGTTGTGTATTTTGTAGGTGATGATAAGGGGGTGTTGAACTTGACATGGGCATGTACTCATGCAATTGTTTTGCATCACACAGGTGACTCATAAACTGTTGGTGTGCACATTCAAGTGCTCAATGAGAATCGTTTGCACTTAAATGGAAACGGATAACTCTCAAGCACATGAAGGTAAGTATTTATTTTTTTAGAGGGGTGGGGGAATCATATTTTCAGTTTTGTCTCTAATGGTTTCTTATTTTGTTTACTTCTTCACAGATTTCATCAGCATCCTTCTGGAGTCTGGTTGTTAATGATGGTTATGGTCATCTAATGAAATGACTTCTGCATGTCCCATGTGTGCCCAAGCTCAGGGGAAGGGTGTGCCTGATGTTGAAGAACTTTTTTGGATAAGGCTCCATTTAAAACTACTCTATTACATAAATACAGACTATCTCTGAACAACTTAAAACATTCTATTAAATTGGCAAAAAATAAGCTAGAATTTAAACTAGCTCACACAAAAGACTGTCACAAATCTCTTTTCTCCTATTTAAATAGTAAAAAAGGTGTATCAAGGACCATTGGCCCCATTATAACCAATTGCTCTTCTCTATCTGATATAGAAACCTTGAATCTCTTTAATAAGTACTTTTGTTCTGCCTTCTCTCAAAAATCACCTATTAGAACATTTAAAGTTCACCATGTAGATTATCATAGGTTCTATCCAACTGACATTATGCAGGCTATCAAAAACCAAAAAAAAAATACTAGTCCGGGCACAGACGGTATTCATCCATGGTTTCTGATCGAAACCTCTATAAATATTTCTATACCTTTGTCAATTATCTTCAACAAATCCTTACAAGAAAGCATTGTACCAAATGATTGGCGTTCAGCAATAGTTACTCCCATATTTAAAAAAGGCAATAGAGGTTCCATGCAAAATTATCGTCCAATTCGCCTGACCTCAGTGGCTGGTAAATTAATGGAACGAGTAATGAAGTCTCTAATAGATCAAGATTGTAAAAAATTAGGAATTTATGATTCAAATCAGCATGAGTTTACTCCCAAGTATTCCTGCACTACCAATCTGATATCTTTTTACAATAATATAAGTACTCTACTAGATGTGGGTATCCCTACTGATGTAATTCTTTTGGACTTTAGTAGAGCTTTCGAAAAGTCTCACATGAAAAACTCATTACTAAAATGCACAATCTAGGTTTGTCACCTGATATTGTCAGCTGAACTTTAAACTACTTGACAAATCGTTCTCAGAGAGTCAAAATTAATGATATCTTGTCTGATTCGGGTAGTGTGACAAGTGGTGTACCACAGGGGTCGGTCTTGGAACCAACATTGTTTAATCTCTTTATCAGTGATTTACAAACAGGGCCAAATAACTTTATGGTTAAATTTGCAGATGATACTAAATTGGGGGGCAAGGTTAATAATCAAGAAAATATTTCTGCATTAAAGAAAGATTTGGAAAAATTAACTCTTTGTGCAAATGAAAATCATATGCAGTTTAATCAAGACAAATGTTTAGTAGTGCATTTCGGTGTAAATAATCCTAAAGCGATATATTATATAAACAAACTACCACTTCACTCATCAAAGTGTGGAAAAGATTTAGGGATATATGTTAATAATAATCTTACATCAAATGATCACTGTGTTAGAACTGCTTGCATGACCAACAGACTTTTGAGGCAAATAAAACGCACTTTTGTTAATCGCACTGAACAATGCCTTATTCCATTGTATAGGGCATACATTAGACTGTATCTAGACTACGGTTCCCCTTTCTGGAATCCAAACCAAAAAAAGACATAGCAATTCTTGAACAGGTTCAAAGGAGAGTAACTAGAATGATTCCAAGATTAACAAACTTGGATTATCAGAACAGATTAAAAGCTACTGGTCTCTTCTCTCTTCAAACTAGAAGATTAAGAGGTGACATGCTTATGGTTTTTAATTTAATAAATTCACCAGATCTAATAGAAAAATGTGGTCTAACACTCTCCAAAAGGAGACATATTCCGAGACTGCATAATAAACAGCTTTAAGTAAAAACTTATAAAACCAGCAAAAGGGGAAACTTTTTTCCAACAAGAGCATCCATTGTATGGAACACCTTGCCACAAGAATTGGTAGAGGCAACTAGTGCCACTGTGTTTAAAAACAAATTAGATGTTTGGTTAAGGGATAATAGATAAATAATGTCCCACATAGTGTGGGGAACAGTCTCAATGGGCTCTGGCCTTCTTCTGTTCTTTCATACCAAGTAATACCAAGTAAAGTAAAGTAAGGCCACTTTGACAGAACAACAAAGCATCTCAAAGTTTCCTAAAAAAAGAAATTAATGACTTCTTACAAGTTACAACTTCATTGTTATGTGTCCCTCCCCGATTTTCAAATCTCAATCCATATTGTCAAGTTACATTTCAGAGACACATCTTGTCCACTACTAACACAACCTGTGTGCAATATTTGCAGCAGTCTTTACAAAGCAATGAAATGGATGAAATAAAATCATCATACTTACCAGAATGGATTTCACATGGACATTACATTGGTTCCTCTCTGTACGGAATAGCTACAGCATCTTTCCCAATGAGTATTAGCGATGTAGCCTGTTTTTGCTCTCCTGTAAAAGAAACAAAAGAAGTGTACTGTATGTGTTTTGCCACTGTGGCTCTGAAAAGCTACAGAAAACAAAACATACAACTTAAAGAAATGAGGCAGCATAACAAACATGAGTGCACATACTCACTTTATGGTTTAAATATTAAGAAGCTGGTGGTGGTGGTGCACTGCTGGACTGGTGGTCTGTGGGGGGCAGACAGACTCATGGTGGTGGTGGCAGACTTACATAACATCAATCCCGGTGGTGGTGGTGGTAGATGGGGGGCAGACAGACTCATGGTGGTGGCAGACTTGCATAACATCAGTCCCAGTGGTGGTGGTGGTCCGTGGGGGGACAGACAGACTCATAGTAGTAGACTTGCATAACATCAGTCCCAGTGGTGGTGGTGATGATGGTCCATGGGGGGCAGACAGACTCATGGTGGTGGCAGACTTGCATAATATCAGTCCCAGTGGTGGTGGTGGTCCATTGGGGCAGACAGACTCATAGTGGTGGCAGACTTGCATAACATCAGTCACGGTGGTGGTGGTGGTGGTGGTCCGTCGAGGGCAGACAGACTCATGGTGGCAGACTTGCATAACATCAATCCTGGTAGTGGAGTTGGTGGTCCACG
Organism: Neoceratodus forsteri; assembly: GCA_016271365.2. Classification (NCBI taxonomy): domain Eukaryota; kingdom Metazoa; phylum Chordata; order Ceratodontiformes; family Ceratodontidae; genus Neoceratodus; species Neoceratodus forsteri. The sequence goes on along the minus strand of CM057458.1, from coordinate 867,195,505 downwards.
GGGGTCAGACAGACTCATGGTGGTGGCTGACTTGCATAACATCAGTCCCGGTGGTGGTCAGTGGGGGGCAGACAGACTCATGGTGGCAGACTTGCATAAAATCAGTCCTGGTGGTGGTGGTCTGGGGTGGGGGGGGCACACCGCCTTTTAAATACTGCAGTTAAAACCTGCCAACATTAACCACATCATCATCCTCATAAAGAAAACTGCCCTTGCAGTCACTGATGTACGAAGTCTGACCACTGGGAAATTCTTTCTCCATTGTGTCATCATCTATGTCAGTGGTGGGCCGTTTCAGGCAGCCACTGCCAGTGCCACCTGGATAATCCATTTCCACATCAGCAAGACCACCACGACTAGGCCCGGGTACGAATACCGAAGATGCAATCTGTGCTGGTATGTGCCTCTCATTCATTTTAATGAATGTTAGCAAACTAACATTTGCAGGAGACAGGTTTGTCTGACGATCCCTGACTATTGCACCTGCTGAGCTGAATATCCTCTCAATGCTTACACTGGAGGGTGGGCATGTGAGGTACTTCAGTGCCACTGCAGTCAGCTCTGGCCATTCACTGACCTTTCACTCCAGTACAAAATAGGATCTTCACTTACTGTCAGTTGCCTATTTTCAGACAAATATGACTCAACCATTCTCTGTGCCACATTAAGTCCAATTGTTGATGCATCAGCCTGTTCTCCAGAATCATTTATTTAACAAATACCCACTTGGGACAAAGCCTCCCAAAGTGGGTTGATGCCATCTTGACCCACTTTGGATGACAGACCACCTGGAACTACAGTCCCTTTATCCTTGTATGATATGCTTGCTGGTCCTCCAGCTACACCTTCAGCTGGATTATGCTGTTGAGGTTTGCACACCTTGGCACGTGACTTCTGTGCCCCATGAACCAAGTGAACCAGTTGACCACTGATATTTTTTACCTGTTCAGGCCCTCCCTCCAGTACTATTGCAGTTCCACGTTTATATCATGGGTCCAGCATTGTTGCCATGGCAAAGTTGTCACTACACTGAATGCTCACAATGTGATGATTCTGGTTGAATACTGTCAGCATGTGTTGCAGCAACATACTGCCACCACCATCCCTGGCAACATCAAGGCTATGCTGTACATTCACCAATGTCTGCCTCAGCACTCTCAGCAATGAAATTGATTGGCTAATGGAGGCAGACTTGCCACTCACTGTCTGTGTGGAATGTTCAAAAGGCCGCAAAATTGTTATTACAGAGTCCATGATGCATCACTGTTCAGTTGTCATAGACATAGAGGCCCCTGAACTGTCACGGCTAGTGTGCATAACAAGATATTCTGAGATGGCTTTGTATTGTTCATACAACCTATCTGCCATGTATAACGTGGGGTTCCATCAGGTGACAAATTCCAGCTTCAAGCGGTGCTGAGGCAGGCTGTTTTGTATCTGCAACTGCCACAGTTGGTCACAGGCCTTTCCAGACCTTGAAAACTGAGATCAGATACATTGTGCAATGGTCAGCATTTTCTTTATGTCAAGGTGCTGCAGAAACTTCTGAAGCACAAGATTTAAACAGTGGGCCATGCATGGAACCCCAAAAAAGCCACTATTCGTGATGCACTTCACCACATTTGACCCATTGTCACTTGCTATGAACACAGCTCTCAGGGACAGAGGGTTTAGCCATCTGTCAATTTCAGTCAGTACCATGTCCAACATGTTCTCACCAGTGTGTAAACAGGTCTCACTGTGCAAAGCATTTGTTGCATGCTGGAGAATTCCTGGAAGATTGCTACCGCGACAATCCACCTTACTGCACCGATTATTCACACTACTGACACCACAAACAACCCCCGGCACCTGCACCCATGTGCAGTTATACACAGATATGAACTCCCCACTGTTTTGCCACTTGTCCACATATCCATACTTAAATAGATGAATGGAGAGTAGGAATGTTGAAGAGCATGTCTTACTGAGTCTGAGACAGTGCAGAACAACTCGGGAACAGCACGGGTAGAAAAGTATGTCCTGGATGGGACTTTCCATTTTGGACAGGCATGGGCAGCAAACTGCTGAAACCCCAAATTCTCCAAAAGGAGAAGGGCAAAAGATCAATTGCCAGCATTTCCGCTACAGCAGCATTAAGTTCATGTGACACAGTATGATTGGGGGGGTACTTCAGCTTATGCACAAAAACACTCTGTAATGTGGGCTGACTTAAATGTTTTACACAGGGTGTGTTGGTCGCAAATGGTTGTGCTCTGTGATGAATGGCATTGGCAGGGGGTGGAGTGTGGGCATTTGATGAAGACGGTTGCATAGGTGATGATGAAAAACCCAGAAATGATGTTATTTTTCCAGATTTGCCAACCGGGGTTGATGTACCACTTGCACTAGACATACTGCATTCACCACCACCACCACCACAAAAAATGCTACTCTCACCAGCACTGGACAACATTTCAAAATCATTATGGTCCTCCATTTCATCATGCCTGTAGTAATCCTCTGCTCTTATTACCGCACTACTGCACAAGTTTACTTTCCTACTGGGCTTAACAGTCATGGAAGGGGATAACATGCTGGCTATGGTTGCCGGTGATACGGGTGAATGCCCCAGTCTGGTATTAGCTGCCAGCTTGTGCTGGGTCCACAGAGCTAAGTACCTATTCTTAAGATGCGTATGCTGTCCTTCTGTCCCAAGATGGCTCCTCTTTTTACCTCGACTCACAGGCACATGGCAAACCTGGCAGATTGCAACTGAATCATCATTTGCATCTTGAGCAAATAAATCCCAAACAAGGAACTGTGATGCTCTGCTTTTAATATGTCCATGATGATGTGGCTTATTTAAGTCTGTTATTTAAAGCAATGAAGTGGGGGGGGGCACGTGATGTTTCTGGCACTGCACACCTGGACTGCAACTGACCACCACAACTACCTATCATATTGATTACTGGGTCGTCGTCATCATCATCATCATCATCATCATCAACTAAAACCGGTAAATCACAGGTTTTAACAGAGGAGGATTCCTGCAAACAGATTCAGACACAGCCACTTTTAATTTATTTTTCTCTGGTTCCCAACTGGGGTCAATTACATCATCATTTTATTCATCAGTGTCACTGTCACACACACATCCACATCTTCTGCTTGGATGCTAACATGTGGACTGCATGTTGCAACAACAGCAACATCATCATCATCATCAGCATCATCATCATAATCATCATCAGCATCTACACCACCATCACCTGATATTTGTTCACCACACTGTGAATCACTGCATGGAAAATGCATGACATTAAGTGCCACAGTGGATGGAATATCATATTGTATGCTATCGTTGACATGATCATCAGAATCAGGTTTAGTTAATGGGATGCTACTGTGAAGTATGACATCATCTGTGCTGTCACTCACTTACACTGCTTCACACTCAATATGTTTGGATATGGTACACTGGTCGGAATAAGAACTTGACGCAACAATGCTAATTCTACCTCCACCACCACTAACACCAGTAACACTAAAACCACCGGCTGGGAAAACATCATCTCCTCCAATTATGAGTGAAGCTACTGACTGGGCTGTAAAAAACATTGCAGGAGAAATACCTTTCCTCACATTAGCAATGCACTTCTCCGTCTGTGTACTACTACCACGCCCACAGACCCTCTTACTGCCAATATTGCCATGGCCAGAAACAGCTTTACTTGTCTGTCTCTTTGCAAGCATTTTGGGGGATCAGCCATAAATATTATTACCAAATTCAGATTTTGATACATTCACTTTCTGACTAGAGGGATGCTGGCTGGATGTGAAGTAAAATAAACAACTGTGGCTTCAGCAACAGATAAGACACTACTGTGTTGTGACACTGTCATGGAATTAAAATAATTTCAGTAACCAGTGGTGCTAATGGGATCACAAAAACAATCCAGTCTGGTAAAAAATACCTTTTCAACGTGGGGGTGGGGGGAGCACTGAATACAGACAGTGCTGATTTTTTCGGCACTTCAAGCAGAAAAACTAAGAACAGAGAACATGATCACAGTGCAAAATCAGGCAGCTGCAGTGGATAGAAAGTTCACACTGCTGCAGTTAGTTGCACTTACACTAGTCTGTGCCACAAATTTTAAAAGGTGTATTATATTTGATGCATGCAGCACTGCACACACAACACAGAATAGTTTGTGTACAATGCTGAACGAGGAATGCAACGCAAATGCAAAAGTTCAGTGTAATGCCACGTAATATAAATTTGTAATTTAAACGACCTGACTTTATGAAATGCTGCACCACATTCACACAACAAACAGCAAGAAAATGTGTACTATTACTGACAATTTTACTATGTGTACAGTAACACAGACAGTTATATAACAAAAATATAACCAAAACACAAAGAAATCACTAGTTCTCCAACTTAAGTCTACCTACACACAGATACGCCCCTCCCCCTCACAGCACACTTCACTGTCTTTCACCATACACACTCAATGTTGTAAATTAACATTCAAAATCCACACACAAATAAAAACGCTTGATGATGTGAGCACAGGAGGGTTTCCTACAATTGATGAACTACAGTTGGATCCCCCAGAAAAGCAAAAATGCTTTTTGAACAGCTTTTAAAAGATTCCTACAGACAGCTATCAGAGCACACTCTGCTACTCCTTCCTACTCATACTACCCCAAACTGAGGCTGTGCAGATCAATATAGAGCCCATGTGACCTGAACTCCCATGAATCACTGCAAAATCCTCCTTCGGAGCTCAAAAACAAAGCAAAGTGAACTGTCACCAATGTACTTAGCCTTAAAAATTGAAAGAGTAGTGACCAGTGGAGGCAGAGTAATGCAAAGTCACTGTTTATAATGCACTTTGCATTCCTCATAATAACGCGAAATACTCTGCCATGTGTTGCGGAGCACTCTGGGAATCTGCATGTGCTCCGTGAAACACTTCCCATAGCGGATTGAGCCCATTTTTCCCACCACTACCTATCACTGAAGTCCACCCCCCGGAGTTTGTTATTTTAGTTCTGGGGGCTGTGGTGGGTGAAATCCACATGCAGAGGGTGTGGGGGCAAAGCCCACCACAAAAAACAGAAAGTCCCATTATTTTCAATGGACATGATGTTTCTGTTTTGGTTGGTGTTTTTGCTGACCCTATTTTGGTCCATGCTCTGTTGCTTGCGGCATTTGTTGCCATACTGTTATTGTTCGCATGGTTATAACCCCATGCTGGGCAGAAGAAGGTCATGGACACTTAGGCAGGAGGAGGCATCCTGAAGTCACTGATAATTTGGCAGGAGTGGGTGCACACAAGCAGAGAGTAAACTCAAGGGACAGCAGAGGGAGGGTGGTTATGGGGATTTGTAAGGGAGTAGTGGGTGGCTGCAAATAAAAAGGCAAAGGGGAAAATCCACAATCAGGAAGTGTAGTTGTTTGGTTGTTTAATTAAAAAAAAAAGAGAGCTTGAAATAAAGTAGATAACACCAGAATATCCAGGGAGCACAGTAAGGTGAGGGGGCAGCCTACAGGCGAGTAGGGAGGCCTAGAACATGGTCACAGCTGCCATTTTTTAATGAAAGGGGAGGGCCATCTGGCATGCACCATTTTGTGAAAGGTCATTTGGTGCTTTGTTGCTTTTCAACAGTAGGCAAAAAGGATGAGAAATTGGAGGCAGAGGGAGGAGATAGATAAAAATAAGAAAAAGCATGAAAGTGCTGCAAGCTGTCCAGTTTACATGAAAGATGGAGATGGGGCTACAGGCAATAAGGGGGAAGGTGGGAGCAAATAATAGTCAGCATTTGGGGGACAACAATCGAGTGTTAAATGGGTCATGTAGGATAGAAATGTTATGTGGATGTGGATGATATGGTTGAAAATTATGTGAAAAGGCTTTAAATTAAGTTGTGCACATATACAATTAGTTAATTGAAAGTAATTTAATACATACAAAAATCTGACAAATGACTTGAGATTTAAAAAATAAGAAACTAGGAAGAGCATACTATGTGAAATTCATATGATAATGTGGGGATGTGCACCCACTCAAAAAAAATGGAGGAGCAACAGGCCTATAGAGCAGAGGATAGGGGGCAGAACCTCACCCCACCTTTATAGGGTAGCTGGGAAAAAGCTGGTGTACTGGCAATATACAATATGGTACATACTTTGGGTTATCAGTATGATGTAGGTATACTCAAAAATAAATATATATATATATATATATATATATATATATACACAGTATATATACTGTATATATATATATATATATATATATATCACACATATATATATATATATATATATATATATATATACTGTATATATCAAGGAATACAGAAGGCAGAAGTAAAAAAAAAGACAAGGGAAAGGGGCATAGGAGGCAGGACAGAGGGGGACTTTGGGTCCAACAGGAGCAGGTACATATTTCTCATTGGATATCTATGCTGTTTGCAGGTCATTATGGCACCCAGGAAGAATATCCTTTCAAAAGCAGATACAGTGAAAAATATCATGGAGCTAGTGGAAAAATCTCAGAAGATACTAGACATGGTGGATGAGGTTCCGGAGACACCCGCTCCTACCTGTTGGGGCATGAAGCAAAAGGGGGGGACAAACCCAAGGGGACGGGGTGAAGAAACCAAACAATAAAGGAGTCTCTGTCCTGGATGAGCCTCAACCTCAGCTACCTCTGCAACCCCCTCCACCTCCAGTAAGTAAAGTATAGATATTTCTCTTGAAGGTAGTGTAAAAGAATATGTAGAGCAATTGATAGGCTCCACGGGGGAGAATGGGCTTGTGGAGCTGGAAAAAGTGATTGGGGGAATAAAAGGGGATAAGGGAGGGCCTCCAGGGGGGATTCTGGGATAAAAGTGTGGGCAGGAAGCATAGGGAAAGAGATCAGGTGCCTGGAGTGAGGCTAGGGGATCATGTCCCTTTAGCACTGAAGGAAAAGATATGGAAAGCAGAATATGTACTGTAGATATATTCTCCCTGGTGGATAAGGAAAAGGTAAAGAAATACGATGGGAAAGAAAGGTTGGCTAAACCCGACATGGCGTCAGCCTTGGTATTGCTAGGCAGTTCAGAGGAAATAAGGGGTTATAGGTGAATAAATATGGAGGCGTGGCTAATCGGATTTACATATTACAGTGCCATCATACAGAAGAAGTTTCCAGAGTTAGCCATGCCCCTGTTTGCATACTTGTTCATAGTGCATAATGCCTATAGGCTAAGAGGGGCACCTCTTGGTTACAATATGATGAGAAGATTAGGCAGAGGATGGCTCCTCATGGGGATGTAAGATTGGACATGGGACATTCTGATTTGTGTTTGAGACTATTATGGCACCGGTGAGAAATGGCTGGGATGCAGCAAGTGGTGAGAGGAATCACCAGAAGTTTTGTTGGGGATTCAACAGGGTGCAATGTTCTTGGCCCAGTTGCAGAGTCATACATGCTTGTTCTAAATGTGCCAGAAAACATCCACTGATGAGTGCCAGTCTTATGAGGACAGGAGCACTGGGGCAGGAACCAGTGGGCAGCCCTTTTGAGGGAATACAGGGTGCAGTGGGAGGGCATGGGGCAGTGTAACTGGAGGAGGGATTTAGGACTTGGCAGGGGATATGCCCATGGAGTGGGTAGAAAATGAGATGTAGTTCTGGAAGGAAGGGTGGTCTCGGTTTCAGATGGCCCAGATCCCTATAAGATTAAAGTTGCTGCAGGGGTGGATAGAGCAGTACACCAACCAGGTGGTCAGGGGGACCCAACAGGTGGGGTTTAAGAAAGGATTCAGCCTTCAATTTAAGGGGGAAAGATGGTCAATGAAAGCAAAAAACATGGGGTCAGTACAGGTAAGGAGGAGGTGTTCTCTACAAAGATAGAGAAGGTGATCAAATCAGGGAAGGTAGAGGGGCCTTTCCCAACCTCTCCTCTGGCCAGCTTCAGGGTATAACCACTTTGTCTGGTCCAAAGAAGCAGCCTGGGGAATACAGCATGATTCACCACCTTTCATACCCAGAAGGGGACTCAGTGAATGACTACATAAGAAAAGAAGACAGCAGGGTGTCATATGCAACACTGGATCAGGCTGTGCAGATGATCTGGGCAAAGAAGGTGGCCTACTTGGCAAAAACAGATGTAAAGGCTGCTTTCTAGCTGCTCCTGGTCAGACCAAAGGACTGGGATTTGTTAGGCTTCAGTTACTAGGGGAACTATTATTTTGACAAGACCATGCCAATGAGATGTTTGATGGTGTGCGCCACATTTGAACTTTTCTGTACATGTCTGCAACGGGTTTTCCAGGATAGGAATGGTCACCGGGCAGTCATACACTACCTGGATGACTTACTTTTAGTGGGGGGGAGGCAGAAATGGCCCATATATTAAGGCAGTTCAGGTAGATTCATGGACAGTTGGGAGTACCAGTAGCAGAGGACAAGACGGATGGCCCCAGTCATAGAATCACATTTTAGGGATCAAGGTAGATGTGGAAGCAGGGGTTATTAGGCTGCCAGCCTAGATGACCCAGAAGCTGAAAGGGTAAGAGGTAAAAGATGGTCAATGTTGAGAGTGGTCTAACAACTTTTGTGTCATTTAAACTTCAACATCATTGGGTTGAAATAAACAAAGGTGTAAAGGAAGATTTAGCTATATGGGATCAGTTTTTACTAAACTATAATGGGGTTACTTTTTGGCAAGAAGACTAAGTGCATAACAACAACTTGTAGCTATACACGGATGCATCCGGGGCGCATGGGATGGCTGCCTATTTTAAAAGGCACTGGATATCAGACCCTTGACTGGTGGGATGGAAGGGGGGGATTAACGTGGGGCATAACCTTCCTAGAAATCTTGCCAATTTGGGTGTCCACAGTAGTGTGGGGGCAGCACCTACTGAACCAGAAGGTGATGTTTTTGTGTGGCAACAAGGCAGTGGTGGATGCTATTAATCAGCGTGGGGCATTGTTTGACACAGTATTGATGGCAATGAGGCAGTTAGTGCTCCAGGAGTTAGAGTTGAATATATCTTGTCGAGTAGAACAAATTGAAGGGGTCCAGAATACAGTACAACAGATGACAGCCTCTCTTGTCTCCAGCTGGAGAAGTTTTGAGTCATCTCCCAGGGCCAGAAGGCACAAGGATAGAGGTACCAGTGGTGATGTGTGAAATCAGATGGAATTAGCTGAATTGCTCTTTCAGAATTCTTGGTCTGCACAGACGCCGAGGGCATATAAAGGTTTGTGGAGAGTGTTCCAGGCCTTTAGAGAGCAACACAGCATGGAAGTAAGTGGGCCAGAATGGAGGAACAACTGTCCAAGTTTGTGGTCTAAAGATGGATGGAAGGGATGTCGCACACCTCCATGAGGGTCCATCTGTCCAAAGTCAGGCTGATATGCAACCTCCAGGTGCACTATGTGGAGGGGACAATTGATCCAGCGATTGATGCAAGAATGGCTGCGAACAAAAGGCATGACTCTGGACAGCAGGCATCACATTCTGGAAGCCCTGTTGGAAAGTTTGAGTGGGGCACTACATAGGGTCTGCTACACAATAGTGGAGGCACACACGTTTGCTGCAATATTTGCAAGCATGTTTCATGGGGCTTTTAGGGTTAGCAAAGTTGTCCACGTGGGGTGGGCGGGGAACAAATAGGAATTTTAAGAGTGGATGCATAACAAAAGAAAGGGGATGGTGGAGATTTGGCTATGCCGGTCTAAGACAAACCAGGCAGCAAAAGGGGTGATGGTGCTGTTGATGTGACAGAAGGTGCCAGAAATGTGTCCAGCCCCGGTGCTGGCAAAGTACTTAGAGGTGAGGCCAATAGAAGGGGGGCCATTATTTGTGCATGGCAATGGAAGCCCTGTCATGGGAGCTGAAATGGTGGCAGTGATAAAGAAGGGGTTAGAACTCATAGGGGAGGACCTGTGGGGATATTCTTCACACACTGCTTCCAAATTGGAGCCGAATTAGAGGTGGCAGCATGCCGAGGATCTTTGGAGCAGGTAAAGAAGGTGGGCAGGTGGACATCGGACTGCTGCAAAAAGAATATGAGGGAATTACTATATTAAAGGTTTCTCTTTGTTTTCTTACAGTGGTGCATGAGGTGATGGCCAGTGAGGTGTATGGCTGGTGCCAGCTGAAAAAGAGGGGTGGAGGGAAGGAGGGGATGGCAAAATGCAATACCACTAATGTATTCTACTCACATGTCAGGCCCAAACACGTGGAGGGAAGTATGGATATGTGGCCACTCATTAGTATACTGGGCAGAGTGGAGAGCAGCGACGTGTCACAGAGAGAGACAGCTACATCAGGAAGTGTGGCAGACCAGATTGTGATGGAGCAGCATTAAGGGCATGTGCTGGCCACAGCTGATGCCATTATTAGAAGAGCTAAAGATGAAAAGGACAGAACTGGATTTGTTCATATTGCATCTAAGGGGAAATGACCAGAGGACCAGGCCCTGGTTACACATATTCTGGGCAATAAAAGATGACGTTTTGATAATAAAGGAATAGTGACCATGGGAGGTAGTGGCCTAGTACAAGATTCTACTGAGATGGGTATGGAGGTACTCCAGGGTTAAGAAGACCATTGACAAAGCCAGAAAATGAATGAATAGGAGGGAAGGAGGATTCATTAAAGGGTTGGAGGGAGGGTGATAAAATATGAGTAGATATTAGAATTGAGTCCAGGTATGTATAGAGCTGATGGAGTACACCTATCCAACAATGGGGTGGACATTTTTAACCTTGATCTAGGGACAGGGATAGAGCAGTGGAAAGAAGAAGAATGGGGCCCCACAGAAAAGGGGGAATCCCATCTTCCAACGCGAAGCTGGAGGAGGGCTAGTGGAGAAAAGGAGCCAAAAGGAGGAAGGAGAAGGTAGAAGGGGCCTGTAGAGGGAAGAAAAATAGGGTACGAGGTCAGAGTGGGGGAGGGACTCAGCCTGTGTATACATCGAGGCTGGGAGAGGGCACCACGGTGTGTACATCCAGAGAGCTTAGGAAGGTGGAAGAGCACACACCCGACTTCAGCAAGGGGATAGAGTTGATGGAAAATGAGGAGGCCTACCCCAGGTGTACACTTGGGGGTGGGTATGGCAGTTTAAATTATGGAAAATGAAGGATTGGTAATAATAAAATACCGTGATTAAATGACTTAAAGGACATGTATGTGATGGAATGAATAACATATGAAGAGTATTATTAAAATTGTAAAGTAAGGTATGAAAATAGAATAACTGTCAACTGAGCACCCAAAAGTCTGGGTGGTTGTGGATTGTTGGGGAAAAGGGGATCATGGGACAAGTCTCAGTTAGTACTCTGTTATTCTGGCCAAAACACAAATTCAAATCTAAAAAAGATATACTGTTAGGGTCCATTTTGAATGTAAATTTTAAGTTAAATGCATTGTCATTAAGCAACTTCACAAATTTTGTGGCTTCTTCTACTGTCCCTCATATACACAGTATATCTTCAATAAACTGGCCCCACTATCTAATCCTGTCCAGAAAGAGGTTACCAATGGGGTCGTACAAGGCTCCCTCCTCCCACCAACCCCAAAAATGTTTTGTATAGGAGAGCCCCATGGATGAGTCCATGGCAACCCCACAAGTTTGTAAATAAAATTGAGACTCAAAAGTAAAATAATTGCTGGACAGGATCAGATCCAGGGCCTCCAAAACAAAATCTGGGGAGAGCACATAATATGTTTGAAAAACATCCTTGAAATGTCTCACAGCATTTATACCTAGATGATGTTTGATGCTGGTATAGAGTGACTCCACATCAATAGTGAACCTCATGGTACCAGCATCATATTTATTTTGCACCATAGCCTCCAACACTAACATAGTGTCCCTTAAGTGAGAAGGTAATCTCACAGCCATAGTTTGAAAAAAGGTATCTATGGAAATAGCAAGATGCTCCATAAAGGAGCCCATGCTGGAAACTATGGGTCTCCCAGGTGTGTTAAGGGGATTCTTATGGTGCTCAGGAAGAATATAAAAGGTAGGTGGAATAGGGTAATCTTATTTAAGATATACTGAAATTTCTGTTCTGAAATGGTTCCATCAACCAGATATCTGTTTAGAAACATTTCCAGTTTCTTTTTGTATAATGCTGTGGGAATTTATGTCCAGTTTTCTATAGTTTTTAGTATTATTAAGCTGCCTCATAACTTCATGAATGTAATGTTTTTTTTGTCCAGTATTACAATCAGGCCACCTTTGTCTGATGGTTTAATGACAATACTGTCCATTTTCTGTAAGTCTTGAAGTTCTTGTCTTTCTGCTTGATTTAAATTTCCATTTACATATTTTTAGAAGTTCCTAGTGTTTTGCTAACTTCTGTAGTCACACATTTTTCAACTGTCGAAATGGCTGCAAAGAAACAAGTATTCAAACAAAACATTGACTTGTTTTAACAGCTCTTCTGTGTGTATTGAAATCAGTGTTGGTCTGCTTGTTTGATGTTATATCAGAAACACTGGAGATGGGCAAGCCCAGATCTTCAAAGTTTTCACATGCCCACTCGGGATCTCAAACAATAGGGAGGTCAAAGAAGTCACATTGCAAATCAATATCAGATTCAATTTGTATTGAGTCAGGTATAACTGAAGATGGTTCAGTCTCTTTAAGGGGGTAATGCTCTATATGGGCTAGTATTATTGAGCAACCCAATATGAGCAACTCAATAATACCATCATGTTTAGGGCAACCATTGTAAGAGAACTAAAGATCCTGTATAGCGAGTGTAGCAGTGAATACACTCATTATGACAGGATATAGGCAGGTGTGTGGCCAAACCCTGCCAAGCTGGTTATTTGGTATAGTGGCTAGAGCCACCACCTACAGAGCCAGCCAGGAAATTATATATATATTTTTTTTTTTTAGTCCCCCCCCTCCCGGAGTTGATTATATTATTTTGGGGTGTGAGGGAGGCATAGTCTCCCTCAATAAAAGAAGCAATGCGATTTGTTTTTTTTGTGTGTGGCTAAGGACCATCCCTGTTCACAGCAGTCTCTGTTTCTTTAGGTCACCCTTTTGGGTTGCACGATATTTGCATCGCTCTTTGTGTGTGGTGCGATAAGAGACTCTCCTTTATCACTTAATTCCCTTCAGGGGTATTCCCCACACTTTTAGTTCTAGATGCAAAACATTTTTTTTAACCTCATCTTAAGAAATGTTCTTCGTAGATCAACATGTACCATGAATTTATCAACTGCAGGACTTGGCAGAAATGATAAACCTTTTGCTAGGAGATTAATCTGAGCTTCAGACAAGGGTGTTTCAGACAGGTCAATCACTTGTTTTTCAGCCTCAGATTGTGAGCAATCACTGGGTGTTTGGTTGCTACCCTCTTTTCTGTTTCTGCATCTCTTGCCTGCTCTACAACCCCTCATTTTCCTGTATTTTTGTTGCTTGTGTCTTTGCCCTTTAATTTTTTTTTTATTTTTTGCTTGCTGATTTTCCTGACATGTACTGTGTGAACTACCCACTTCCTTTATGCCTACAGTTCTGAGGATACATTTTTTATGAAACAACCTTCTTTCTTTTGAACCCTGCCTGTGAGTGGGTCCCAGGGTGGTAGCCTGGGTAAACAATTGACTGAACAACAGGACACAGAGGGTAATAGTAAATGGAGTCCACTCATAAGTAAGGAGAGTTACTAGAGGGGTACCTCAGGGTTCAGTACTGGGTCTGGTCCTTTTTAATGTCTTTATAAGTGACATTATGGGGGTGCTGGAAGGAAAAGCATGCCTCTTTGCAGACGACACAAAGATCTGCAACAGGGTTAATACAAAAGGGGGGTTTGAAAGGATGAGAATGGGCTTGGCAAGGTTGGAGGAATTGTCAAAAGTATGACAGCTTAGATTCAGTGCAAAGAAGTGCAAAGTAATGCCCCTAGGAATCAAAAACCCAGGGGAAGAGTACACAATGGGGGGAGCACTAACAACAACAAAAATGTAAAGGGACCTGGGCATAGTCATATTAAATGACCCAAAGGTAAGCAAGCAATGTGAGAAGGCAGTAAGGAGGGCTGGGGGATACTGGGATGTATAGGAAGAGGCATCACCAGTAGAAAAAAGGAAGTCATTGTCCCTCTGTACAGACAGTTGGTGAGACCCTATATGGAGTACTGCATGCAGTTCTGGAGACCCCATCTCTGCAAGGACATAGACAGGAAGGAGGCAGTCCAGAGGAGGGCAACTAAAATGGTGCTGGGTCTGTACCAGAAGCCATATGGAGAGACACTAAAGGAGTTTAACATGTATACCCTCGAGGAAGGGAGGGAGAGGGGACATGATAGAAACTTTCAGGTACCTCAAGGTAATCAACAAAGGCCAGGAGGGTAGCATCTTTCAGAAAAAGAGATGTGTGCAAGAACAAAGGGGCAAGATTTGAATATAGATGGGGGATAGGTCAAGGGCAATGTAAGGAACTATTTTTCACAGGGAGGGTGATGGTCACATGGAACAGCCTTCCTGAGGAGGTTGTGCAGTCAAAAACAGTGGGGGAATTTAAGAATGCATGGGACATACATAAAACAGTTCTGGTGGGGGGTTGTAAGAAGTAGGCTGTTGGTTAACTAGGACCTGAAGCTTATCCAATAGGTAGGAAAATGGGCAGACTGGGTGTGCCAAGCAGTCATTATCTGACATCAAATTCTCTGTTTCTGTATAAGATTCTGTACCCTTGTTCACTGAACTGGCAAAATAAAGTTCCTTGCTACCTCTCTAGTTGTTTTAAACCACCTCCAGCTATGGAACAGCATGTTTAGCTGTTGTTGAACTACAGTGCTGAAATCAGCAGGGGCACTGGCGTGTGTTATATAACATGGAGCAGATCAGGTATGTTGTTTACTGATAACTAATTAAATACCAAGAGATGAGACACAGGTACAAAACTTTGCAAACTGAAATGCAAACAAAAACACACAGGTGCATACAAAAAACTTTACCAAAGAAGTTTGCAAGGATAGTTTTTTTATTTTCCAGTATTACATCATCTTGTCATAGCCCATACCATATTATTCATAACTAATTTTCTAAAGTGATTACTTTTTGTTTGAAAATTAAACAACACCAGTGAAACAAATGACAATAAATCCAGTAATTTTTGCATTTTTTTCAAATATTTTGAATTAAAAATAAAGTAATTCTGGGAAGCTTAACATTCCTGCTATTGGTTATTGAGAAGAGTTAAACAGTAAAAATATGAATGAGGGAAACACACTATCACATATTAAAAATAAAGCAACTCTAGGAAACTCAACATTTCTGCTATTAGTTCTTGAGCTGCTACCCCTTCAGTAGTGTTTTTCTGCCTTTTTTCTCTCTTACAGAGAGAGAGATAAAGAACTGAAGAACCAAAAAGGAAGTCTGGGGTGTCTACCCTAGGATTTGGACATCCTCCAACTGATAGAACAATTTCATATGGCAAATTAACCCTGCTGTTCTTGCTAAATTTTACTGCTCTGCTCTTTGGCTGTGTTCTGCCAGCCTGTGGAAACTTGAAGCTTTCTATTGTTTGCAGAAAGTTCATGGAAAGTTTTTAATGGCTTGTTTTGGAAATCTGTCTGTGGAGTCCTAGAAGGGGTTGGAATGGAAACAGCTGAATTTTGGGGGGACATTACTGGGATATCAGAATCGTCTGGGCTACCTGTTTCCAGATTTTAATATGTTATTATTACAAAAACAGTGCTAAAATCTGGCTTAAAAACTGCTGGAAGGTATAAAAGGAAACCAAACTTTCACACTGAGCAAAGCATCCCTGAAACAATCCTTTTTTATCTACAAAGTGATCTTGCGTTGTTTCTTTTTTATTGTTTTGGCAATTCCAAGAGTTTAAAACCATGCATATTCATAAACTGTTTTTATTACATTTAAATATTGGTTCTTGAGAAGCATAAAACAGCAAAAACACGAAAGTGGGAAACACAATAGTGATAACTTGCCATAATCACTTGCAAATTACAGCACAAATTCTGTGCTACCAAATATATTTATTGGTCCCATCATACCTGGTTGATATGGTGTCCAAAAGGGTATTGTGAGGTGCTAAGCAGCCCTTTATCACAGGCATATCCTCATACATTTGAAGATCCTTCTCCTCTTGTTAATTATACCATCCACAATTCCTGATGTCTGCTAGTGATGCCACCAATCTGGTGTGAGGTAACGAATGAGTCTGGGTGGGAATCTGAGAGTCACATGTTCTGCAATCATCTCTGCATTAATGGTTTCCTGTCTTCCAGACCGCTTACACAAGGGTGACTTTCTGAGCTCTCCATTCTCCATTTCTTGATCTTCAATACTCTAACCCTATTGTAAGATCCATTAGTGAGTTATCTATCTCTCATCTCTCTATTTTCTTCCTCTCTCTCTCTCATTTACAGGAACCTGTACAGCTCCAACAATCCCTCAGTCCCAAATCTCTGGGATGACTGCTATGTGTAAAAAGCAAGGCAGATGTGTTAACTATCCAGAAGTTATGGGAAGAAGTTGATTCTGAACACAATGAAATACATTATCATCACATGTTCAGATGAGCAGCTGAGTAATGCCTATTTTAATCACTCTGTATTCTAATATTGTTTATAGCACTTCTTAGATTTAGTAAAGTTAATAATATTTAGTTTCATTTTAGTTTGCTTAATCTTGCTCACCAGCTGGTTCTATTTCCTTTTTTCTTTGTAGCATTTCACATTAAACCAAGTTCTGGAAGATACTTTTACTAAATATGACTTATATAAGTTGGGAGCTATAGCTTGCAGATATATGATAAAACATTATATAAATTGTATGCCAGATCAGCTTGCAGAGTTATTCATTTTTGATTAATTATATTGATATTTCTTAAGGCAGGATCTGCACTATTGTTAGGCAATAGAGGACAATGAAGAGGTGTCATTATAGGCAAGTTCTCTGTCTCTTTTTGAATCATATCATTTTGAGGTCCCTTACAAACATTAAACCTTTTAGCTTGATCCAAACTAAGACGTTGATGATTCTGTTGGCCCTATAAATGTATAGTTAGTATCCTCGTTGGTTATCCTGTTAAAGATCAACTGCAGATATATTAGAAACATAATGTAAATTTTGCTCATTTTTCCTAACATAAGGATAACCAGGCCTTATTTATTACATATGAAATGAAGACATTGCCATTTGTCATGAACAGATACTGTTTTAATGCTCTCCTATTTGAAGGTTTTCACAGAAAATCCCTCAGACATTTTTAAACCAGCTGGCAGAATCTTAGGGGAGTGCTCATTCCATTCAGGCAACAATGGCATCGTTTTCCTCAAGGTCCTGGCTGCTCAGTATACGCACAACCAACCAACTACACAAACACACACACACACACACACACACACACACACACACTAATGTGCATCAGATTTGCAAAATGGCAACAACTCATATTTACTTTCAATTGTCTGAGGATCTTTGCCTATTGAATTTTATTTGTACAACATTGCAGATACATATGCAGTTACTTTCATAGATTAATCAGTAAGTTTTAGTGGACAACACTTTAAAATAAGGAGGAAGCTGTTGGAGCTTTCATAAAGGGCAGAAAGAGAACAAAGAAAACAAAAATGCTCTTGTTAAGAGCCTGCCATGTTGTTGATGTGTTTTTTGGGGGGAGGTGGGTGGTACTGAGCACCAAGTGTTGATCAGCTTAGGGCAATTGACAGATATTTACTCATGGGGCCCGGGTCATAAAGGGGGCTGTGTCCAGAGCAAGCTGGGCAAACAGCAGCTTGCATCAATGCCCCCTGTGCCAGGGACCCTGCACCCAATTCAGGTACAGGAGGCATCCTGGTGCCTAAGTCTCCTGCCATGCAGCAGCTCTCCCAATGAGTCAAACATATGGTGCATGGAAGGGGTTGCTGCAAGCCCCTTGTGGCAATGTTCAACTGGCCCCCCATCCCTGATGACCATAGTGCAGTCCAATGACCCTCCCAGTGGTGGTCCAGCCCCCCACCCCAGCAAGCAGTGTCCCCCATCCCCAGACAGAGCAGGAGAAAAGCATAGCCCTCCGCACACCTCCATGGCTGGTCCCTGACTGACCGGAATGTGCAACTGACTGTACAGTGTACATGCTAATATTAGTGCATACACTGTACAGTCCACTGCACATTCAGTGCAGTCAGGGACTGGCCGCAGAGGTGTACAAAGGGCTATGCTGGTCCCCTGCTCTGTCTGGGGATGGGATGGGCACTAACTGTTTGGGTGGGGGGTACAGGACCTGTGGTTTGTGGACATATGTCATGTGTCTGCATGGCGGGGACACCTTGGGGGTCTGGTGTATAGTCATGGAGGGCCACAACAGGGATCTGGAGTAGGAGGCTGCCCTTTATTGCCATGGGACACTTCATGGATTGGGTCTTCTCCATATAGGGTACATGTGGGGTACATCAGGGTTGTGGAGGTGGGATCTGCAACACCTATGCTCACCAAGGGGAGAGATGTTTAAGTCCCCTTACACCAGCCCTGGCTAGTCTAAGGGCACTTAGAATTCTCCCACCAGGTGATGTCTATGAATAGCAAGTTGCAGCTTGCATCGTCACAGTCCACCTAGTGCCATGTTGCAGTGCAGTGCAGGGTTCAGGACTGGTGCAAGCCCTGTTTGGGGCAGGCAACCTGCGGTCGATGCAGGCAACTTTTGTGAATCACATGGCCAGCAGCCCTGGATGCATGGTGCACTTTGCACCATCTCTGTTTGGCACACACACCTTGCATCGGATGCATGGCTTTGAGAATCAGGACCATGGTGTTTTACTGGAATAATTTGATTATTACAGGTCACCACCAGAACATTGGAAGCAAAGACTGATTTTTAAAAGTCATAATATGATGTACTGAGCTGCCAGGACCCTGAGGAAAATGATGCCATGGTTGCTTGAATGGAATCAGCACTCACCCAAGATTCTGCCAGATGGTCTGAAAATGTCTGAGAGATTTTCTGTGAAACCTTCAAAAAAGGCAGGCAGTAAAACAGCATCTGTTCCTGCACATTACTTGCAATATATATGGAGTGGTTGTTCTCATGGTGGCAAATAAAACATGGTAAAATCATTTTAAAAACATTGAAATTGATCTTCAAGTAAATGTACATCAACTTCTAGCATTATTCCATTCTTAAACTTGCATTTTAATTTAATTTTGTATATAAGGCCAGCCTGGTGGCACTGAGGGTTGAGGCACTGGACGCAACACCTCGCTACACGCTGGCGACTCAGGTTCAGGAATGAGCCAGGGACATCAGGGGTCAGCAGGGGAGGAGAAGGAACAAGTATCCACAGGACTGCTCTCCTTCTCCGGGAGGGGTTGACTGCTGCTGGTGGTTGGGAAGCCCCTGGCAATAGCTGGGGTTTACTGAGCACTGGTAGGATGTATGGGGCTCGTACTGTGGCAGGATGTCAGGATCAGGAGGAATGAGGATGTGAATGCGCTCGGGTTCTTGAGCATCATTGCATGCCATAAATGATGGGGAGGGAAAACAAAAGGAAATATGGGCACCAGATGTGGTGGCTTGATGGCCATCCCTTGTGAGGAAGACTGGTCGGCTCAGTGGATATGTGGCACTGGATCCTGTTCAGGAGGGTTGAGCTCAAGGGGAGAAGCTCTCCTCCACCCCACCATGTGGAGTAGCCATGGAACCCACAAAGGAGCATTGGATTCCCAGAGATGGTGGCCGGAGACCTGAAGGGGATGACAGAAGCAGTCAGGTAGGCAGTCTGGTGGCTCAAGGAGGAAAAATAGACAGCAAAAAAAAAAAAGAAATTTTTGTATACATCCTGCCCAGCCCAGTGGCACTGAGGGTTGAGGTGTTGGATGCCACACCTCATACCACACCAGTGACCCAGGTTTGGGAATAAACCTAGGTCATCAGGGGTCGGCAGGGGAGGAGAAGGATCAAGCATCCATCGGACTGCTCTCCTTCTCCGGGAAGGGGGGTGGCATGCTCCAGTGGCCTAGTGGCCTTTATTGATGGCTGGGGGCAACTGCAGACCATGGGCAGAATGGGGTGACATGCTGTGGCAGATACTGGGAAGAGATGTATGTGGTAGCATGCATGCTTCTGTCCCTTGGTGTCATTGCATGATACAGATGTCCACGTGAAGAAAAACAGAAAAACATGGCCATCAGTCACGGCAGCTTGATGGCCATCTCTGAGGAGGACTTGCTCGGCACTGAGGGTGCACAGCTCACTGGATCCGGTCCTGGTGTGAGAGTGTGTGGGGAGCTCTCCACCTCCCCACTTCAGGAGTATGTCACGGGCCTGAACATGGAACCGGGGGGTCCTTGGGATGGCAGCCAGAAACCTCAGGAGGATGCCTGGAAGTGTGAGGTAGGCAGGCTGGTGACCAGGGGGGAAAAAAGTACAGAGAAAAAAAAATGTTGTATGTACATCAACAGTGAAATACAATTATCATTGTACCATTAAATATCTTTAAACATATACAGTATGAATAAAAAAGAAAAGAGAATTAGTCCAAAGCATGGAGAGTAACTAAAATAAAGCAGAAATATTCCTGATAAAGGAAAGGTAATAACCAGTGCGTATTCTGCTTAGCATTCAGTAGTCAGACTTAATTGCACCAAATCCAATTAATACATATACTACTGCACCTGTGCCTTCAGTATTTATACATTTAAAAATGTAAATAATAAAGTAAAAATTCCCTATACCTGTAAGTCTAGTAGTTACCTGATTACTAGTAGAAATTCCTTAGCCTGAAAAAGTATACAGTAAGAACAGGCATGTTAGGTAATATACTAAAAAATCCAGGCTCAAATCCACTCATAGTCCAGCATTTTGGAACTAACGATATAGCCAAGCAGAGTGCAGAAGGTATTAAGAATGATTTTAAAACAATATGCTCTATGTTGAAAAAAAAGGAAATGTGTCATTTGTATTTCAGAAATACTACCAGTACCTATGGGAGGTTTCAGTAAAAAACAACGAAATAAAAGAAGTTAATGAGTGGTTACATAAGTGGACTTTGCAAAATGGCTACACATGCCAAGCCCACTGGGAAATATATAAAAATAATCCAAGTCTATACAGCTGGGATGGGCTGCACCTAAGCATAAGAGGAAACCAGGCAATAGGAAAGAAACTCAAATCGTTCATTACAAAACATTTAAACTGATGACAAGGGGGAACATGGTAAACCAACAAATAATTGACAACCCCAGACATTCTGTACAATCCCATGAGACATGCAAAATTATGATAACAAATACCAGAAGCCTGAATATGACCAAAATCTCTGAACTTCAAGCAATTACGATGAGAGATCAACTGGACATAGTTTCAATGACTGAAACCTAGTGGGATGAAGCCAGCAATGGGTATACTGAAATACAAGGGTACAAACTTTTCTTCAATAATAGGAGGGATAAAAGGGGAGGGGGAGTATGCACATATATTAGAAGAAATATTTGCTGCCATCACATTTATCTGATATTGCAGACCAACATGTGGAGAATCTTTGGGTACAAACTGAATTTAAAAATAATCCAATATTATTTTTGAAACTTGCTACAGGCCTCCTAACTCCACACCTACCTATAATGATCCATTGACTGCTGAAATCATTGGGGCATCTGATATGGGTTATGTAATAATCACTGGAGACTTAAACATCCCCGGAATAAACTGTAAAATACTAGCAGGTACTAACAATCAGGAGTGATCCTTTGTTGATTCTATGGTAACCAAGACTTATGCCATCTAGTATCAAGCCCCACAAGAGGGGTAAATACCCTTGATTTAATCCTTACTAAAATTCAGGACCAGTTGACAGAAACTGATGTAATTTGTCCACTAGTGGGTAGTGATTATTGTTTGGTCAGGTACAATATTACTTCTTTATCAAATAAGGCTTTCCACACCTACACTATCACAGAATATAAAAGGCAGAATTCCCTAGTATCAGGCAGAACCTAAACCTTTGTAACTGGGAAGAGGGGATGACTAATCTTTCCACAGAGGGCAGTTGGCACTTTATAAAAACAAAATACTTGCACTTGAGACACAATATGTACCCAAAAGATGCAAGTGTAATAAAAAAAAGGTCAGATTCCAACCTGGCTTACTAAACCAATTAAGAAACAGACTGAAATGAAAGAAAATGCATTCCTTAAAATGAAAAAGAATAACACCCAAGACGCCCACACTACATATAAACTTAAATTGCAAAAGCTAAAAATATTTGATTAGGGCAGAAAAAAAAAACAAAATTGAGTTTAAACTTGCCCATACTAAAGGAAACAACAAAGCCTTTTTTCTCTTACAGTATATAAGCAGCCACAAAAGTAGACCTAGGGAGGTGGGACCCATAATTGTAAACAACAAACTAATAAATGATGACATTCAAACAATGAATGAATTCAATAATTATTTCTGCTCAGTATTTAATAACAACGCAAAAACCAGTATTCTGGAAAAAAACAGGAAGCAAGCAATGTTCTTTTCATTGAACAAGAAGTGCTTTGCTCAGTCTATAAATTAAAACTCAACACTTTACCAGGCCCAGATAACATCAGCCCAAGATTATTACTAGAAGTATCACTAGCCTTATCATATTCCATGACTTTACTTTTCAACAAATGCATATCTAATGAGGAAGTACCAACAGACTGGAAAAAATATATTGTAATTCCCATATTTAAAAAAGGTAGTAAGATTGTGCCCAACAATTACAGACCTATCAGCATGACATTGGTGTGTATCAAAGTGATAGAAAGGTTTGTCTAAGATAGAACAGAGAATGAATTGTGTGCAATAGGAATTAAGGCTAATAATCAGCATAGCTTCACCACTGGATGCTCATGTACAACAAACCTCTTGGTATTTAATAACAATGCCAGCTTGAATATAGATACTAAGGTACCCACCAATGTGATTTTGCTCAATGTTGGCAAGGAGTTTTTATTTTTTATCTATTTATAAATCAGAATTTACAACCTTTAAGTCAGAGACTCATTTACAAAGGCACCTCGTTGCAGGGAGGGGAGACAACATGTGACAGTGAGAGACAAGGAGGACGATACAGGTGTGGTACAGCAGAAGAAATATACACAGTATTTTCAGATAATACATTGAAGAAAATCTGTTTGCAATTAATTACAGAATAGACAAACATTCTCAAGGTGGTATAATAGGTCTGCTGTAGTGTAACTATGTAGCAGGTACCTGGGAAGGGTGAGGACCATGGCCTTGGGGGGGAGGCAGTCCGAGATGACATTGTCATATATAGAGAGCCAGAAAGAGTGCTGACACAGTGTCACACCATGGTATGATTAACAAGCTAATTGACCTGGGAGTGAGTAGTACACTGGTCAGATGGATCAAGAACTGGCTTGTGGGAAGGATCCTGAGGGTGAGAGTTGGGGGCCCACTCTCTGATATTGGAGAGGTTTACAGTTGAGATTCCCCAGGGATAAGTCCTTGGACCAATCCTGTTTCACCTTTTCATTCTAGAGATCAGCAACAACATTAAAAGCTCTCTGATAAAATTTGCAGATGATACTAAAATGGGAGGTGAGGTGGACACTCATAATAAACATCTAACCTTGGTTCAAGATCTAAAGTGAATTGAACAATGGTCCACTGAAAATAAAATGCATTTCAATCAAGAAAAAGATGCTGTTATTCACTTTTGCAGAAATAATCCAAAGTACACCTACACCCTAAGCAATAAAATCCTAAAAACTGTCTACAAGGAGTGAGTACTTTTGCTGACTCCTTAAGTGACCACACCCCCATCTTTGGTATATGGAAAAATGACTATCCAACTCCACCTCCCCGTACCTTTCTGGCACATGACTACTCCAATTTCAATGCTACATCATTCTGGAATACCCTATTGAGAATTGACTGGGCTCAAATTAATCTTGCCCCCAGCCTGGACTCTGCCCTAGCCTTTTTCACCAAAAATTTCCTCTCGGCCACCAACAAACACACTCCTCTAAAATGAATGAGAGTCAAAGGACAACAGTCTTTGGTGGCTGACACGTGATCTAAAAAAACTAATGAGGGAAAGGGCCTGGGACAGGTAAAAGTCCACTAATTTAACCAATGACTGGGTCCGTTACCAAATGCTCAGAAACCCATGTAAAAAATATTTAAAACAGGCCAAGCGACAGTACCTTAAGAATCTACAAATAAAAAATCTCTCTAACCCCAAGAAATTCTACTCCCAAATAAATGCACTCCTGAAAGGCCACCACATGCAAAATGCCTGTGACATTGTTGTGGGAGATGTCCACCACACGAACCCGCAAGATGCTGCAAATGCCTTTAATGAATTCCTCACTGACCTTGGCAAGTACAGGGTTCATCCCTGCAGCCCAAAATAGCCATCTTCAGATGACTCATTGAATTTCCCCTCATCATCTAATTTTCACATTAGGTTAACATCAAAAAGTGAGGTCCTAAAGCTCATTAGGAGCATTAAGACAAATGGTTCCCCAGGCTATGACAAGGTTGAACCCAGGTTACTCAGATTGGCTGACCAAGAAATTGCCGTGTCAGTCATGTGGTTGTTCAATAGGTCGCTGATGGAAGGCAAAGTCCCCTCAGCTTGGAAAACAGCTTTGGTTACCCCAATCCCTAAGGGAGGACCCAGTGTGCTAGTTGAAAACTATAGACCGATTTCTATTCTCTGCACACTAAATAAAATGCTTGAGAGAATTGTATACCAACAAGTCCAGGCATATGCTGAACAACATAGCCTCCTCACTCCATGACAACATGGATTCAGAAAACAACATGGTACTGATACTGCCCTGGTGAGTCTAACATCCGACATCCTTACTGTACCAAGACAAAGGCCAACTTACTGGTGCAGTCTTCATAGACCTTACCAAGGCCTTTGATCTAGTAGACCATAAATTGCTCATCTAGCAGCTTAGCTCTCTCAGACTGGACAACCACTCAACACAATGGTTTAAAGATTACTTGCAAGACAGATCTCAGATAATCAGATGGCAGGGGGTGGAGACAGGCAAGCGCTCCATTGCTGAGGGTGTCCCCCAAGGTTCAATACTGGGGCCCCTTCTATTCTCTCTGTTTATCAACAACCTACCAAAGCACTGTGGCAGAGTGAAAGTGACCCTCTATACGGATGATGCAGTACTATACAGATCTGCTTCAAATGCTGTACAGCTAAACCAACTCCTGAAGTACAATCTCTCCCTACTGGAAACCTGATACCTGACAAATAGGCTAGTCCTAAATGAGAAAAAAAACAAAGCCATCCTATTCAGACCCAGTAAATTGGGCCCCAACAGAACATGTCTACTATCCCCTTATCTGTCCAGTGGCCATCCTATTGAGGTGGTGGATTGCATCAAATACCTGGGAGTCTATATCAATTAAAACTGCTCTTTCAAGGTTCATGTTGAACAATTAACCAAGGCGCTAAATCAAAAGCTTGGGCTCATGTACCGTCTAACCCCTTTTCTCACGCAGGCATCCAGGCTAAAGATAGCCATGGGCATGCTCCTGCCCACCTTATTTTATGGTGCCTCAGTGCTACATGCAATGCAAAACACAGAGATGCAAAAGCTAGGAAAATTGTACCACAGAATAGGATGCTTTGCCCTGGGAACTCAGCCAGTAGAACACCACTGTAATATACTCGACTCACTGAATTGGCCCTCCTTGGAGGGCAGACTGGCTTACACTTCCCTATGCTTGGCTTTCAAGCTTCTACAAATGTATTCTCCCCCCAGCCTGAGTCGTACCTTAGTACTCAAGCAACCTAAGAGAACACTTAGATCCTCGTGTCGTCGACTCCTCCATGTCCCAAAAGTTCGAGCAAGCCAAGGTCTTCGGTCATTCAAAACTTACATCCCGTCCCTATGGAATGGCCTACCTAGCAATCTTCAACACTTGAAATTGTAACCCATAAAACTGACCTGATTAAAGAACCTTATGTAACTGCCACTCTTGTGAAACTAGTGTTTACCCCATGTTATTCTAAACGTTACCTAACCTGCCTGTGATTGTACTATATGTTCTGATTTTAATGTCTGTATATGTGCACTTTCCCTTGAAATGTTCCTACTTCTTATTGTACTGTTGACTGTAATTAACCCTGGGTCACCCCAGACAAAGGGACCATTACAGTCTCAGTGGGCCTACCCGGTCACCAAAATTTAAATAAAATAAATTTGGGAATCATTATAAATAATTAACCAACACCCTCAGATCATTGTAAAAAAAAGTGCCCCACACAGCAAACATAATATTAAACAAAGTTAAATGTACCTTTGTAAAAAAAAAAGTGAAACCTGCATTTTACCACTCTACCGGTCCTATATTAGACCCCACTTAGACTTTGGATCCCCTTTCTGGGGTCCATACTTAAAACAAGATGTTAGCCTCCTGAAAAAATGTAGAGTGCAGAACAATAAAACTGATCCCTAAACTGTACTATACTTACCAGGAGAGATTAAACTCAACTGGTTTGGTCAGCTTCATTGATAGAGAAGTATGGAGGATTTATTAAAGCTATCTAAAATCCTACATGATAAAGATTTAGTAGCACAATGTTTCTTACATTACTCGATCCAAAGATCCAATTTAAGAAGTCTTGATAAATAATTGGATATTCCAAAAGCTATAATTAATAAAAGAGATCATTATTTTACCAATAGAGCAGATAGAGCATGGAATCAACTTCCATAAGTAGTGCTAGAAGCCAAACGTTTCGCAGCATCTAAAACTAGACTAGATAAACAACTAAACTGGAATACCGTAATAGGTTACTACACCCACTAGATAGTGGGAGACATATACAATGGGCATATGTCTTCTTATGTCTACAATAACTGAGTAAACTGAGTAAATATCCTCAGTATATTCATCTATGAAAAATTATCTCTAGAAGGGAAAGAAAAAAAACTGGAACAAAACCCAGTTTATGCACTGGTCAAATATAATAACCATAAACAGAGTTCATGAGTCTATTCCAGGTTTATTGACATTGTGATCATATTCTCTTCTGAGAAGGTTGAAAATTTGGCATTCTTGCTCCTGCTCAAATCTTTATCATACTTTGTCCTCATAAATGCCATCATTTGGTTCACATCGAAGGAAATATATTGCTTGCCTTTTTAAGTTTATCCAGAGCTTAGCTAAATCTAATGATTGAAATTCCACCCGTATTATCAGCAATTCATGTCTGAGGGTGATAAAGCAATACCTGTGCAGCTGAGTCACAAAGGCAAGTCTGGAACAATAAACAAAGAAAAGAAAGAAAGAAAACTATGAGTATTATAGATCAAAGTACATTTTAATCATAAAAGTCGAATGATCAAATCACGATCTGATTTGAATGCAAAATAAAAACATA
The DNA here is from genome assembly GCA_016271365.2 of Neoceratodus forsteri. Lineage (NCBI taxonomy): Eukaryota > Metazoa > Chordata > Ceratodontiformes > Ceratodontidae > Neoceratodus > Neoceratodus forsteri. Next base: position 867,168,105 of record CM057458.1, on the reverse strand, counting down.
AATGTTGATTTATATTCCACAGGAAAATCGGTACTCCAAATACAATTGACTTTTTCTTTATTAACACTCTATAAGCCTTAATAATAAAGTCAGGATAATCCTCCGGAAGGTTGTGTCCATTTACACAAATGCCTCATATCATGTCCCAGACATTCTTAAAAAACTGAATCTAGTGTGTTAGACAGTCCCACTAACCTAAGATTTCTGCATCAAGCTTGATTTTTGAGTTCTGTTTTTTGATTTATTGCAAAATGTTCTCTGACAAGGTTGGCATTTGTAGCTTCAATTCCAGCTTTTCAATATGAGGCTGCAGAGATACTGTAGATTTGTCATTTTGGGCAAGCTATAGATCCATTTTGATTTTGTCACAGTTATTTGCATCTCTTTGTAAATAATCCACTTTTTCACTCAGGGCATAAATCCTTTGGTCAGATGTCTCTGGCTTATGTAAAAGCTTTTCAAGGGATTCACCCTGTGACTATATGGTATGTTTCCTCTGAACCCATGTTTTCAGTGGTTGTCTTACTGGAAAACAAGTCTGGGCTTCAATTGTATTTGGAGTCACTTGCTATAATATTGTAATGTGAGATGCCAAGTGACAGGGAGAGAAAATCTTTATTCTTAAAACTAAAGGTGTTACTCGCATGTCAGGAATCACTGAAGCAAGGCACTTGGCTTAAATAGCATAATTCGGTGTAAGATGATATAAAAAAATAATATTCCTGGTACTGTACTGATGAAATCAACAGAAGCACAATGGTGAATGGAACAGAACTATTAAAGAGACAGAATCCATGCGTGCATTCCCTCTCTCAAAAAAGTAGACCATGTTTGGTTGGACTTAGTTCTGGTGGATGCATGCCTTAAAGGAGATAAACTGACAAGTGCAGCATGGTCCCCTGTGGATGGGATCCTACTACTTAACTGCAGTGCAGGGTAACCTTGAAGAAACTCCGAGCTGCATATACTTTCCTTAGCTTGTCGGTTGTGTGAGACATAACATAGACTATGGAGAGGTGATAGATCTGAAATCTGGAAATCAGTTGAGTCCCAAAAGGATGAGGTAGGATCTTGTCATTCTGAACATGTAATGTTTTTAATGTTATCAGTAAAATACCTGTGTGCTAGAATATCAGAAAGGTGCATTTCAGGTGACCTATGCTACTGTTTTGATTTGATCACATTACAATAATCATCACTGAAATAGCAAACTAATGTAATTCCTTGTATGAGCCAGGTCTTTTTATTCTAGACGATTAAGTAACACCTATGTGTTCAGGAGCAACCTTTTATACTAATGATTCAGTAGTACCTAACCTTACAGAATTCTTCTTGATCAGCTGAATGCCTTGGGGGTTATATTGCAGAAAGAAATTCTGCACAACTAAATGCCGAACTAAGGAATAATTACATGTATTGTGGAATGATCAATTAAAATGATAGTGATACTCCCTCTGTATAACTGCTTGGTGAGGCCGCACCTCGAGTACTGCGTGCAGTTTTGGAGGCCACACTTAAAGAGGGACATTGAACTCCTGGAGAGGGTCCAGAGGAGGGCAACCATAATTATTTGGGGCTTGGGGGACAGGACCTATGGGCAGAGGCTCAAATAGTTAAATATGTACACTTGGAAGAGAGAAGGGACCGGGGGGACATGATAGAGGTCTTCAGGTACATGGAGGGGTAAATAGGGGAGGAACAGTCAGGGTGCTTCGAAGGAAGGAGGGGTGCAACTAGAGGGCATGGGTGGAAGCTGGAGGGGGTGGATGTGGGAGGAGGAGGATCTGAGGCCGGTCTCTCAGGTGGTTCCCTCTACTGCATCACCTGAGGCCAACTGCAGGTTCCTGTTATAGTTCTCTCCATCTCCTCCTCCTGCACCTGTGCACCACAACAGTTTATTTCTCTTCCTCTTGCCAGAAGAAGCACTAGGAGTGGCACCACCTACACCTCTCTCACCACCTTTCTTTCTCACATGTTACTCCTACTCTTTCAGGTGTCTTACTCACAGGTGTGTATGCTGCCCACATGTTCCTAGATGACTCCCCCTTTCACACGCCATGCAACAATGTGGCACAATTTGAAGGTCGCCATGCTGTTGTAAGTGGGGTCCATTTTGAAAAATCCCACACAAGGGACTTCGGCTGCTGCTGGTGGGAGGATTGTGATGGTCATGGCTGTGAGTCCTCCTCGTGGTGCACAGGTGCTGGTGGTCATACAATTGGTGGTGGTGGTGCCCTTGCTTCAACTCCTTGCTGAGGCTAGGGGTTCTGCACTGTGGTGGGGGGTTGGGTGCTGCTGCCACTGCCATGGGCTAGGTCCTCTTCAGCCAAAACATACAATTCCCTTCCTCTGCCTGCACCCTCTCTCCTCCTGACAACTCTCTGCCCCACTCATTTTAACTTAAAATAAACAAAAAGAGAAAAAGAGTAATAACAGTGAAAAAACACACTAAAAGAGGTAAAAAAGTAACAGAAATAAGTGTTCGGCACACACAAAATAAAAAACTAAGCAACACATAAACAAAGACTCACTAATTGTAAAGTAAACATAATATGTACAACAGGCAAAAGAAATGTGAAAACTTTTTTTTTTGGTCTAGTTTTAAAAGTACAGATCTGTCTCCTTTCACTCCTAGTTCAGAATGCAAAGTGAAACTAAGGATGAGTCACCTCATAGAACAGTAGCACATGACCTGCAGGAATTGTTTCTATGTGGCCTTAAGCACTTGTTTACAGAAAATAGTCTTGTTTTGGACAGACTTCGCCTGTCTTACCAGCAAATTTACTGGCAAAGTTAACATACTTCACCTGCCCATCAAAAAGGCAAAGTGGCTGCGAAGCCACCGGCAAAGAAAAACAGGTGAATTTACAAGCTAATAGCAACATTTACAGTGCTGTGCAGAGATGGAGTAGACAACTTCACTGGAACTTTGCAAGTGAATTAAAACTTCGCAACATCTCTACTTCTAAATCACAATGAGTATGTAGATCCAGAAGCAAATGGTTTGATACTTTCATTGGACCAACATGGATGTTACAACAAAAGAACAAAGTGCTCTAGCTTTTGGACCAACCAAGTCCTTCTTCAGAAGCTTTATGACAGTTATTTTAAAAAACCTATACTATTAATGCCCAAATAATGCATAAAAACCAGAAATCATTCTCATTGATTTAACATATTCATTGAAAACATAATAGAAGATTATGTCAGAGAAGCTAATTAACACCATAATGCTTTTAGCTGAAAAGCCACTGAAGGTCAAAGTTAATCAGAAGATAGCAACAAGCAGAGAGTTCTCCTCACATAAATTTTAAAAATGTCTCAGTATGTTTCAAGAAACAGTCTAATGAAAAAACCTTAGGATACTATACTCCCTTAATTACATGTAAGCTGAAGAGCTTTTCAACTTTAATTGCAAGTGTCTTTGAGTGTTAAAGAACAGTCAATGAATGGTAAACCAGTGGATAATAAATACATGCTAAAATGTGACAGAATTGCAAGTTAAAACCAACCCCAAAAATAAAACAGAAATGATATATATATGGCATACAAAGGGTTTAAAGTAAAGTTTACTCAAAGTAAGCAAATGTTTCACACATAATGTATTGTAGAACTAAGCTAGAGACAGTTTCCCAACTTTACTCTCAACCAGTTAATATATTCCATAAATGATAAGGCCTTCAGTGTTGTAACACGAGTTTATACATGATAATATCAATTGTAAGTATAAGTGCCAAATAAAAAAAAAACTGTTTGTCAAGGACCACCAAGATATTGAGACCATGAGCCTGATATGTACAGATTTCAATAAAGTGTCAGTGTATAATAAAACATGTGCAGAAACAGTCTAAGGAATCTGAATAAAAACTCATAGGAATTAAATCACCCCACCCTTGTTAGAAGGAGATACAGTATATGTACAAAAGTCCTAATACACCATCATTCACACCAATAATTGCAATATTTACCCAAGAAATTAAACATTTCATGAACCCCCTAGTAAATGAGATATGCATCTTAATATGTACAGAATTTAAAAATGTGACAGTATGTAATCCAACCACAGACAACTAGTGGAAGGAAGTAAATATTCACTATATATGTAAACTAAGAGTCCTAGCCACTGTAACACCATAATGTCATGTACCTGAATAAAAGCCTACCTCGATATCGCCACACTAACCATACCCACTATACCAACAAAAACAAAACAACACCCACATAAAAATTACCCCATGAAACCCCCCACACACACTCACCCCACACACAAATTCACACAGTGCTAAGGTGATAAGCCAACATGTAGATAACCAGATAAAAGGGACTCAATAAATGTAAAAAAAAATCAAAGGCTTGCTGAAAAACTAAAGTATTATGTCCATCCTTTGAAGTAAAGGCCTGTGTAAGTTTAAATGGAATAATGTGGCATATTCCCCAAATCAAAGTTCATGTCATCTTCCACCATATTGAGAAGCAAAATAAGTCTGATTTCAGAAGCCTGCCCCTGTTGTGTACTGTTGAAATGTCCTTTTAAGACCATCACAGACATATCTGAGATTGAGTGGCCATCCTGGAAGATGTGTTGCACCACTGGTTTGTCAGCATCTTCATATTAATTGTATGCCTGTGTGGATTCATTCTAGTGTGGAGTTGTTGCTTTGTCTCCTCCACATAACCTGTGTGAGGACATTTCTTGCATTGCGTGAAATAAACAACATTGTTTGATGTACTTGTATAATTCCCCTGTATCCTGAATTGTCTGTTTTATGATGTAATCACACAATCTGAAGTGCAAATGAGCTTACAAGTCTTACATCTGAGTTGATGACAGGGTCGTGTACCATATGATGTCATGGTATTCTGTTCTGATTCTAGCTGACTCTTAATAATCAGGTTGGCTAAATTAGGTGGTTGTTTAAAAGATAATAGTGGTACAGTAGTTCTTGAAAATACAATTAAGGGTTTCATCCTCACTAATTATTTGGTGGAGGTCCTTAATAATCTTACATAGGAGTTCAAGGTCAGGATGATACGTGACTGCTAAGGGTATTCTGTTGGTAGTGGTCATTTCCTTATATTGCATTAGTTGTTCTCTTGGAAACTGTGTTGCATGTTCCACTGCAATGTCAAAACTTCTCTGAAAGAGTGTCCCTACTCAACAAGGGTGTTTTTTCAACATAATCAAATGTGTGTCTCTGTCTTCCTCATTTGAACAGAGATGGTGATACCGAACTGCTTCACTATACATGACAGATTTTTTTTGTGTGCCTCAGGTGATTACTGTTCCTGTGTTAGCATATTTGTCTGTCTGTTGGTTTCCTGTAACTACATATATGTAGGGTTCCATCCTTGATAGTGACAGAGGTATCCAGAAAATTTACAATGGTGGCAGAATATTCAAGGGAAAGCTCTATGGTTGGGTGGGGGGTTTTAAGTTCCTGATAAAAATCCTTTAGTGTGTCAGCTCTCTCTGTCCAAATTATAAACAAATCATCAATGTAACGGAAATAAGTGAGTGGTTTGTGTACAGTGTTTCAAAAAGTCCTCCTCCAAATTCACCATAAAAAGATTAGCATACTGTGGAGCCATCCTGGTGCCCATAGTTGTTTCCATAGTTTGAACATAATGTTTACCATTGAAGCTGAAGCTGTTATGTGTTAGAATGATTTCAGTAAGTTTCCCTGTGACTCCAGGGTCAATGTTGTGGTCCAATCATTTCTCATGCAGATATTTAAGGCAGGCAGAAATGCCATCCATGTGTGAAATATTAGTGTAGAGGGATGTTACATCAATGGTGGCTAAAATGGTATCCAGTGGTAAGTCCTTTTAATCAGAAAGTTTATGCAGGAAGTGTGCGGTGTCCAAGATGTAACTATCCCTTTGTATAACCAGCGGTTTTAAAATGGTTTCTACAAACCCTGAGATTCCCTCTGTCTGGGTACCATTACCAGAGACTATGGGTCCTCCCGGATTAACAGTTTTATGTATTTTAGGTAGCATGTAGAATGTCCCTGGCTTGGGTTCAATGGGGATGAGGGCATTTAGTCTGCCTTGGACATGTCTTGGAAATAATCTAACTCCCGTAATTCACATTTATATTCTGAAGTGGGGTCAGTTTCCAGTACTCTGTAGTAGGTATGGTCACTTATCTGTCTATTGGCTTCCTTAATATAATCTTCTTAGTCCAATATCACCACTGCAGAGTCTTTATCAACAATGAGTATGTAAGAAACCAAACCTAATCTTAAATCATGATAAAGGCATGAGCATCCTTCCAAACATCAAAACTCAACAAGCAATATTCCAGGGAGATTACTTGTCACTAGCACACAAGTTGCAGCACACTCACAAAGAAAGAAAGTGCATGTACACACTAAATTATTGTAATTTCTAAAGCTTCATTCAGGATTCAAAACCTGTAAAAAAAGAGAAATTATCTGAACTCCCCAGAATTTGGCAGGTCTCTTCCACTTCATCAAGAAATCCCTCCTTGTGACCATTCCACTTCAGCCTCCTGCTCAATCCACTAAGCAATTTTTTTATCATCTTTGGGTATGGGCCCATCTTGAACTTCAGAAACACCAGGGAATCCCAAACAGTTACTAACTGCATAAGTTCAAATTACTTGAAGCTCCTTAACTCGTGTACAGTAGTAGCACTGAATTAGTCAAAGGAATTTTAAGGATTTTTAAAAATCCCCATTGAGAATTGTGAAATCTTTAGTAAGAGATTTTGTTTTGTTTGTTAGTGTGTTCACTGCTATGCAGAAAGGGTTGCCTCATCTGATAGTGTAGTTGAAAATCTACCAGATGGCACTTAAGTACTATAATAGGAACTGGTCTCTTTCTGTATGTATAACAAAAAGAGTTTTAGAGGATTTTTTGTCCCTAAATTTTGTGAAGGACAAATAGGGAATCTCACAAAATTGCTTGACAAATTCCACACTACTACTATAATAGAAGACCTGGAAGAGCATCTGCCCAATATTAAGACCTTCTCCAATGACACCAAGAGGACATTTCAGCAAGAAAAATGTTCCAAAACAGCATTTATTTAAGGAAAGATAGCCCACACTTTAACATTACCTTGGATGAGGACTACAGTACAGAAGAACTTGAGCATGTGGTGAAAGCTGCAAAACAAATGAGCAAAGCAATGACAAAGGAACAGACTTTGATTAAGATAAACTTGTACAGCAAATTCCATGTGGCATCCATTTTGGCACTATCAAGAAAGTTATATTTAGAAAGTGACACATATTACAGGCAACTGGCACAAGCCAGAAAATCTCCAATGACAAACCACTAGTAGCAGCAAAGCGCTGCAGGCATTTGATAGACAATCTGTGTAGTGCACTCCATAAAATTCCACATAAATAAAATGACAACATTCTTGAGAACTTTAACATTGTTGGGAATTATCATTTTGGGGGCGGCTGCCACTGCCATAAGACCTACAAAGTATGAAGTATGAAAAATGTAGCACAAAATGAAGATGTAGTGATAAAAGATTTTATTACATGAAAAACTGATCATGTTGTAGACATCAAAAAGTGTCCTTGTTGGGGGGTGTGGCCTGATCAGGCAGAAGATGGCAGCATAGTTCAGAATCACTGCAGGAATGACTGCAATCTAACCTCATCCAGCCTTCACCAGACCTTTCTTTGGTACCAACTCCTGTGACCATCCTGTAATCTTACTGCTTGACACTATTTGTAAGTCATTTTTGATCCATCATCTACTTATATTCAATTATTCTACACTGTACTGCAGCATACTAAGCCTCATCCTTCAGCATTATTGCAGATCTCCAAGTACAGCAAAGCTCACTTGCTAGAGTGGAAGTAATGTTTTCTAAACTGATGCCTGAGATTAATGATCTAAAAACCTCCACCCAACAGAATGTAACCACTCTTGAAACTTTTAGCCAGAAAATTGCATTTAATGAGAAAGCTACAACCTGTAACACCATTACTATTCATGACCTCCAGGCTACTGTCCACAATCAAGATCAAACTATTAAATCCCTACAAGCCAAAATTGATCATACTGAAAATCATAATCATTGCAGCAATTTATGATTTTTTGCTTCCCAGAAGGTGTAGAATTAGGAGAAGCTACTGCACTTTTATTACATGTGCTGCCTGCAATGTTTAAACTGCCTCCTGACCTAACATTAATCATTGAGCGGTCTCACTGCACTCTGGGTCCCAGGCCAACAAGAGACCAGTGACCAAGGAGTATCATTGCTCGCTTCTTGAACTATTCCCACACAGAATTAATACCGAAACGAGCCAGAGAAATGGGGAAACTTCAGTGGCAAGAGTTTAATATTTCCATCTACAGAGACTTTTCAAAAGATTTAACCATCAGAAGGAAGGCCTACAATCCACTTAAACAAATCCTCCACCAAAGAGGCATTAAATTTGTTCTATGTTACCCCTCAACACTACACCTTTTCTCAGGCTTTCCTTCAAGGATTTTGAAACCCTTGATGCCTTAGCCAACTATCTGGAGGTCTCTCTCTGCAATCTTACTGTGGTAGGTTCAACAGCAATTGGCAACCTGAACACAGCTTTGGTATCCGCATGGAAGGTGGACGATGAGGTACAGGAACATGGGGAAAGTGCTGCAGAACTCACAGCCCCAAGCAGCAACGCTGCAACTGATTTGACCACAAGGCATTCAACACAGCTGCAAGAGAAGCTTCTGTCGGGGCATTATTCTTCAAGACTTTCATGCTGTTCTAGCAAGGTTCACTCCAAACACCCCAAACGGCAGCCTCTCACCTTCAAATCAACCCCTCTATTCCCTTAAGCAGTAAGTTTGCTGTCTTGGAGGATGACATGCACTCCTCGCAGGAGGATCTTTCCCAGCAAATTTCAGATGAACATCCCTCTAATTTGGGTCTTGTGCCTCAGGGATGCATTTCTGCCGATACTTCATGGGCAGACGTTGTTGCAAGTTCCCCACTCAAATCTTTAGAGCCGCCCAAAAAGAAACGTAGGACAAAGACCAAAAGCAAGAACATCAATAGTCACAATCCTGCTAATAAATCTAAGGTGTAATGAGCTTATATGGTCAGTAATATGGTCTGAGTTGCTATATCTTGGTAAGTTCTGCTTCCAGGATACTTAAAGGGAGTGCCAGTACACATTTTCTGCCTATCCGCCCGCTCTACAGTCTATGCTACCTGGCTGCTTTTACTCCCAGCAGGTGCAGAAAGCAAAGGCTGTACATCACGGTGCGATCAATTTACTTTTTGTTGCAGTGTTTAAGCGAGCAGCTTAAAGGTCTTCAAGGGAACTTTGGTATATCAGCAATGTTTTTCTAACCCATTATTTTAGTGTTGGATCTTATACATTACCTCATTAAACAGGCTCTCTGTATCTAGCCTTTTACTCTCCAGTTTAGCGGTGCAACAGGTTTATAGTCTTTTGGCTGTTCAGTTGCATATCTTCAATCGGTATGCATCCTGATTATTGCCTTTTCTTTTTTCATATGTGAATTATTATATATTACAAGGCAACTTACCCCTTCCCTGTCCTGATGACAGGTTCTTAAGTATTATTGGCAACTACATTTAATCTATTTCCTTCCCTACGCTCCATTATTCTTACTTCCTCCTGTTTTCAATATGGAACTAACATTAACACTCAAAGAAGTGGGCTATGTTTGGTGTGCTGTTGCAAAGGATTATCAATCTACATCTTCCTTACGCTCCTTATTTTACTCGAAGTTTACAGATATTATAGAAATCCACTGCTGTGTGGTCCCTCCTGTTTTGGGGCTCACTGGGTCTAGTCTTCTAGACCTAGTCACCCCTTATAACACCTATTAAGGTGATTTTCAAGTAATCGGAACTGATCTTTACTATCTCTTCTGTCTACAGTTATCACCGAAGCCTATACCTCTCCACATAATCCTGATTTGAATTTGGCTCAGGGCATAAGGGCTTAAATTGACCTCCCCTTTCTTCTTTCCCCCTCAATATTGTATTTATTATGTACTTATTCTGTTGCACTGCAAAGTATACCCAGAGTCACTCTAATGTGGTAATGATCTACTTTTATTTTTTATTTGTTCATTTGCATTCCACCTGGCTCCCTGAATTCCTTGCTATATGTCTAGGCTGTACTGGCATCTTGTATATGGTTCTTTAATTTACTGTTATTTCTAGTTGGTATATCTTGTACTATTATTACTAATGTTTACAAATAAGTTCTGGTGTTTAACTTTATCCTTATACCTTGTCCTGTTAGCTTAGAATTAAGCTGAGGTTATTACAGTCCCCTGCCTTTTCTGATATTATTTTCTTTCAGTTTAGCTTATCAGGAATACTTACTTTATTATATTATTGGGATCAGACTTAGGTTTGGGCCAATATTTATAACCGGTCCTCCCTAGTCTCCTCCCTACATCGATGCCCTAGAGTGTGGTGAGAGTCTCTTCGCCAGTTGGCTGACTCATATCTCCTCACACCCATAAAACATTTTCTTTGTTTTTTAGCTTACTAGTATTGTTGTTGTTGTTAATGACTTTTCTCCTTCCCCATCTCTAGTCTAACTTTAATAAGATATCTGTGCTACTCGTGTATCATACATCTCTCTTTTTTTGGCTTGAATGTTCCTGCCACTCTCTGCATATATGTAAGCTCTCTATATTGTATTCTAATCATCCTCTGCCTCATTTATTTGTCACTTCACATTCCAGTGATTATTCCCTTTGTTTAACACTAACAATATGAGTGACATACATTTATATACATGGAATGTGAAGGGACTTAATTCTTCTAGTAAGCAGAAGTGAATTCTTTCACATCTCAAAAAACATAAAACACAAATTGCTTTCCTTCAAGAAAAAAAATTATTAGCAGAGGATATTCATAGACTTAAAAAAGATTGGGTCAGTCAGAGCTACGAATCATTCCATACCTCAAAAAAAAGAGCAGTTTCTATTCTTATTCATAAGAGTCTCAAATGGTCCCTTGTAAACTCCGTTTCCAATACTGACAGCAGATGGGTGATGGTCAAACTGAATGCCAACTCTGGTCCTCTTCTGCTTGTTAATGTCTATGCACCCAACTCTGATTCCCTGGACTTTTTTCATAATTTAGCTCAACAGATTCTATCCTTTAATACTGATAATACACCAGTTATTCTTGAAGGTGATCTTAACTTAGCTTTAGAAGCCAGCATTGACAGAAGTAGCCCCACTACAGAGGCCCACAATAGAAGTATTAAAGCCCTCTCATTACTAATACAAGATGTTGGATTAGCTGATGTATGGCACCTTGCTCACCCCCATGAGTTTACTTTTTACTCCTCTCTACATAAGACATACAGTAGAATTGACTACTGGTTAGCCTCTCCTGTTATAGTGGAAAAAACTACTGATTCATCCACCTCTCCCATCATAATCTCGGACAATTCCCCAGTCAAATTGCAACTTTTGTGGGGCCCATTAGCACAATAAATCTTCTTAGTGGTGGCTGGATCCTCTCCTTCTCAGGGATCCCAATTTTTGTACCCATGATCAAAGCACAAATTCAGGACTTCCTCTTTCACAATACCCCAACCGAATCTTCTATGTCCTCAGTATGGGAATCTCTTAAAGCTACGATTTGAGGGAAAATTATCAGTTATGCTACACATAGGAAAAGAGTAAGGGAACAACAGCTGGCTGACTTGGAAAAATCTCTGAAGGCTAAAGAGAATTTATACTTTTCTTTTAATAAGCACTGTCCTGATTATCAACTTCATCTTGAAATTCTTCAACTTAGAGTTAAAATTAACTAATTAATTTCTCAGAAAACCGAACTGGCCTTGTTTAAACTTAAATATAAGTTCTGGGAACATGGCGATAAAAATGGGAAACTCCTCTCTTACCAGCTCAAAGCACAACAAATGGAACAACACATCCTAAGCCTAAAAGATGAACAGGGTACGATTCACTCTGACAACCCTTCTATAAATTGTATCATGAAACCTTTTATCAAAAACTATACTCTAACACAAATCCTACGTCTATTTTACAAATTCAACAGTCCCTTAAATCTTTATATCTTCTCATCTTTCTACTCTTGGAACAAATTCTTTAGATGAACCCTTCTCACTTCAGGAAATCCAGAAGTCTTTGTCTTTCTTGAAATCCGGCAAATCCCCTGGTGGTGAAGGACTCCCTGTCGATTTCTATAAAATGTTTTCTGACACCTTATGTCCCCTTCTTCTTAATGTTTATCAAGAAGCTTCCAATACTGGCAAGCTTCCCCCATCTGCACCAAAGCAATCATAAACCTAATCCCTAAGAAAGAAAAAGACCCTATTCACCCCGCAAGTTACAGGCCCATCTCTTTATTAAACATGGATGGGAAGATATTTGCCAAACTACTAACTTTTCAACTTGAATCCTTGATTCCCAAGCTAACTCATTGTTTGCAAGCTGATTTTATTAAACATAGATCTGATTCTCATCACCTACGTTCCTTATTTAATTTAATTCACAAGGCCAAATCCCTCAAGACACCAGCTGCAACCATTGCTATTGATTTCTAGAAGGCCTTTGATTCCTTAAACTGGGACTACCTTCATCAAGTTTTATCTTATTTTAGTCTTTTTCATACCTTTTGCTCCTGGATCATGCTATTGTATAACTCCCCTGTTTCTAAAGTACTTACTAATTCCACCCTTTTCTCTTACTTGTATCTAGCAAGGGGAAGTAGACAAGGCTGCCCCCTGTCACCTTCCCTGTTTATTTTAGCCATGGAACCCCTGACTGCTTGTTTATGTCAATCTTCTGGCATTATGGGCATACCTGTGAGCAATTCAAGATATGTTTCTGTCTCCTACACGGATGACCTTTTAATCTTACTTGAAAACCTGAATGAGGCTGGGCCCCTGTTGGTTGATTTGCTTAATGATTTTACTAAAATTTCTGGCCTTGCTTTGAATTATGGCAAATCACAAACTATGCCCCTTTTCGACCACTGTAAAGCCTTTATGAACATATCTCTTGATTTCCGCTGGTCACCACAGGGTATAACATATCTAGGAATCAAAATTACTAGTAACTTAGGGAAGATATGGGGCATTACATTTAACTATATACACAAAAGATGTATCTCAACCCTTAATACATGAAATACAGATCAATATAGCTCTTTAACAATCATTATACACTTTATTTATAAGTGAAAATACTTCATAATCTGCTTAATATTATAACGATACTCCATAAAAAACTTTTTTGTAATGTTTCAGAACTTAAGTTCCTTCATCAGACAACGGAGCTTGTTTTATTCTGTAAAAAATTCAAAGAAGAAAAGAGCTAATAAATTTGACTATTATATAGCAATAGTAGTAATAATAATGCAATCATTTATAGGTGGAACTAACCTGCTACTTATCAATGAACTTAAAGGCTGATTACGTTAATGTGCGGTTTCTACCTTTAATTGGGGGGGACTGGAACGCTCACCTCAGTTTTCTTAATATATCAAGTGACTCCAAATATTCTTTCACTTGGTTGTTTTTTTCACTTGGTTTCAAAGGACAAAAGAAGGCTACTGCCCATCAAGGTTGTCCCCCACCACATTGGTGGGATAATTATACCTTGAAGTTGTAGGACTCGAGCCAATGATCCAGCCCCTTTTTGAAGACTGTATTAGAGCTACTATTTACTAAGTTTTGTGGAAGGAGATTCCACAGTTTGGGGGTTCTTACTGTAAAGTAGTTTAACCTTTTCGTTGTTTTAGCTTTAGATACAAATATCTGTTGTTGTGATACTGTGGGGAAGTCCAGCTGGAAGAGAAATGTAAGCCACAGTGGCGCATTAACTCCTGAGAATTCTTGATTTTGTACAATAGGAGAAGGTCACCTCTAGTATGTCTTGTGCGTAGTGAGTGTAACCCTGTAACTCTTAATCTTTCCTCATAATCAAGTTTGGATAAATAGGGGACCATTCTTGTGGCTCTCCTCTGTACCCTCTCAACCCCATCAATGTCCCGCACCAGGTAGGGACTCCAGTAGGGGGATCCATAGTCCAGATGGGGCCTGACATAAGCTCTATACAAGGGGATTATGCATTCCTGTGTCCTAGACACAAATGAACGTTGGATTCAAGTGAGCAAGGCGTTAGACTTCCTAGCTATCATCCTGCAATGATCACTAAAGGATAGTTTATTATTAATGGTTACCCTGAGATCACGTTCTAATGGTGACATATGAAGGGCCAAGCTGTTCAGAAAATAAGTATGCCTAGGGTTGTTCTTACCAAAGTGTACAACATAACACTTATCTGAGTTGAGTGTCATTTTGTTTGAAACTGCCCATTCTTCGATGGATTTTAGGTTATTCCTCATAGTTTCTCTGTTTGTCGATGTAAGAACAGAGCCACACAGCTTGGTGTCATCAGCAAAGTTTGAGAGAACATTTTCAGGACTAGTCTGCAAATCACTAATAAAGATGTTAAACAGGGTGGGTCCCAACACAGACCCCTGAGGGGCCCCGCTGGTCACACTCAGTGGGTGGGAAAGTGAGCCATTAATTCTGACTTGCTGTTATCTTCCATTCAACCAACCTCACACCCAGTTAATTATGTAGTAAGAGAATCCCATATCATTCATTTTGTCAAATAGGATGTCATGAGGGACTTTGTCGAATGCTCTACTATAGTCGAGAAGTATCACATCCATAGGAATGCCATTATCCAATGCCGTACTGACATGACTATAAAAGGAAACTACGTTAGTAGTATAGGAGTATCCCTGTCTAAAGCCATGTTGTGTAGTGTCAGTCAAGTTACCCCTAATAGATTTGTGCTTTAGTAGATTCTTAATAACTTTCTCCATGATCTTGCTTATAACAGAAGTCAGACTTATCGGACAGTAATTTTCTGGTCTAGAATGGTTACCCTTCTTAAAGATTGAGACTACAGTAGCCATTGTCCAGTCCTGAGGGATAATTCCCTCATATAAGGATTTGTTGAATATAATTGAGAGTGGTTTTATAATAGCAGCTGCTGTCTCTATTAGAAATTGGAGGCTGATGTTATCAGGACCTGGACTGGAATTAGGTTTTAGGGATAAAATTGCTTTTAGTGTATCATCCTCGGTGATGATGTAGGAGGGGGTAACATTGTTTGCAGGTTTGAATCATTTAGGAATCTCTTTATTGGTAAATACTGAGCAGAATTGTTTGTTAAATGTGTCTGCCATATCTTTGTCTGTTGATATAATTGTGTCATGTATGCATAGGGCCCATGTGTCTATTATTTATTTTTATTATTAAGGTAGGAAAATAGTGATTTATAGTTATTTTGGTATGGGCCAGATGAAACCCAAGTTTCTTTTTAGATTGCAGAATAGCTTGTTTTAGTGATTTTAGAGTTTCCCTATATTGGGTGAACAATAATTTTCTGGTGTTACCCTTACTGTTTTTAACTAGTGCAAATAGCCTTTGCTTCTTCTTAATTATTGCTTTGATAGTTTTGTTAAACCACAGGGGTATTTTCCCCTTTTTATTATATTTTTTGTTGTAGGAACATATAATTTTTCTGAGATATAAATGGAAGTTTTAAAAAAAGTCCCAGGATTTTTCCATGGTGAGAGAGGATAGTGCTGTATCCCAAGGAATTGAGTTTAATTGGTTATTAATATCATTGAAATTAGCTTTTTTATAGTTTTTCAATTCAGTACAGTTGGTGGTATGATGACAAAATGACAGTGTCAGGGAAATGGTGTAGTGATCACTTGATCCTAGTGGAGCACCAATTATAACCTTGGATATTAGGTTCCCTATATTAGTAATAACCAAGTCCAGTATATTGTCACCTCATGTTGGTTCTGTAACGATTTGTTCAAGGCCCATATCAACCATGAGTGTGATTAAGTCTTTTCCGGCCTGCGTATTTCCAGATAAAGAATACCAGTTTATAGTAGGCAGGTTGAAATCATCCAGTATGAGGATTTTTCCTTTAGAGGCCATATCTAATATTTCATTATTTAAGCAAGTAGAATATTCTTTATTTGATGCCGAGGCCTGTATGTCCCTACCATCAGCTGTGGGTAACCCTTGAACTGGATGTTAACCCAGATTGATTCAGTATAACTTGTTGAGGGATTTGAAATGAGGATATGTTGTCTCTAACATATAGACATACTCATTTGTCCCTCAGTGTCCTTATGATACAGTTTATACCCTGGGATGTGCTGGATCCAAGAAGTATCAGGGTCCCACCAAGTTTCTGTAATGGAGATGAGTCCATATTTATTCAGTTGACTCATAGCTTCTAATTCAGCCATTTTAACCTGATTTAAGGATCTAGCATTTAAACTGAGTACCTCACACTCAGAAATGTCCATAGTAGGTTTCTTTAAAGAACAGGATCTTCTGTCACTGATCTCTCCCCCGGGTTTTAGTTTAAAAGTTTGTTAATGGCTGTTGTAAAGCTTTTGCCCAGGAGTGAACTTCCCCTGCGACTGAGGTGGAGTCCATCCCAGCAATAGAGTGAGTCCCTTAGATAGAAGGTTTCCCAGTGTGTTAGACAGAGAATGTTCTGTCGGAGACACCATCATCTGAGCCAGTCGTTAAAGGCCTTAATCTTTGTATTTATAATATCAGGCGCTCTCGGTAAGGGTAGAATCTCTGAGAAGCAAGCTATGCTATTTTTTTTCCGCTAGTACATTATTGAGAGCTATGATGTCCTGTTTGAGTTTGTCAATACTACCTCTGTTTATATCATTTGTACTTGCGTGCACTATGAACACTTGATTTTCACCAGTCCCTTTCAGTATATTTTTAGCAGTAGTAGTGATGTCAGAGACATGAACACCTCGCAGGCTAGTGCAGGTACGGTTGAATTTGTCCACGTTACATATAGGGTGATCCAAGTGTTTAATAATTGAATCACCAAGAACAAAGATTTGTTTAGTTAGTGGGTGAGATTCTATGTTGTTAGAATTTGGTGGTAAAATAACTGGGTCGTGATTTTGGTCTTTTGTTCGGGATTTATTTTGTTTGGGTGAGGGGAACACTGTACAGTTATTCTCTCTCCTACAGGGAAGACTGCCGACTAGGAGGGCATTGCAGGTAGAATTGGTAGTGACATCATGGGGTAAAGCATTTATGTCCTGGTTGAGTGGATCATATTTATTAAATAAGGGTAGGGGTAACATATTGCATCCAATCTGTCCCCCCTACATTGTGCTTTACCCTTGGGTACCATTGCCCAACTATCAGACTCCTCTTGAAATACAGCAGGGGTAGAGGAGGCCATGATATTAGTACTTATAACAGTTGCTGTCTCGTCCGAAGATGGGGGAACTAAAGATAATGACTGTCCCAACATAGAGTCAATATAGTCCTCCAATGCTTCAATTTCGGGACCAACTGTTGTGGAAGCCAGTAAACGGGCAATTTCTTCCTGGAGGGCTTCCACCATTAAGCATTTATTACATACAAAGTTGGTAGTCTGGGGACCAATAGCATACATAGAGCATGACAGGCAATAGTTATTTGGAGTCTCCATGTTGGTATGTCAAGGAGAACACCTGGTGAAGTAACTATGTATTATATCAAAGATGTGTTTACTTACAGTTTCGGGGCCCTGGTCCCTGCAGTCCCGGTGGACACGGCAGACAAAGATAGTTAAAATAAATGAAACATAAATCTTAGTGAATTTCAAAACTTTTCTCAATGAATTCACCAGTATTGATACACTAAAATAGTGCTTACTTAATGAGTGGTCTTGCTTAGTGCACTTGCTGTGTAAACCATAAGGAATGCTTGACTATCTCTCTGCATGAGAGAAGCAAAGTACCATTATGAAGATGATTTATATCCTATATTAATTTCATGAGAAATTTAAAATTAATATCATATTCTTTTCATTAAATGAGAGTATTACCTCAAAATAAGATGAAGATATTCTTGAAGTGAAAACCGGACTCCTTTTGTCTCTACTGCGACTGGTAAACACTAAAAACAAATAAAGTATTTAAATCACAATGTTGCAATTATAAATCGATACAATTTAGGTATTAAAAGATGTAGAAAGCCCTTACCAATTTGGTATTTTGCTTCAACATCCAAAGCGCACTTTTAGAACAGTTTTTCAAAAAGGAATTAGGTTTTAAGCCGCCACCATTAACTAACCATGCCAAAATGTGCTTCCTTGCACCAAAACTACCTTCACAGGTGCTCAGTGAAGAAGAAAGGGACCGGACCTCACAGATATACATGCTAAGCGTGTAACCATGACAAAGTGATGAAACCCTGGGCGGTCCAGTCATATAAATGAAAACTCCACCTATTCAGTGGAACTCCCCCTCTCTTACACATACTTAACTTAGTACAAAACATCACACTGGCTAGTTGGAAAAATCAAACACACTATATAGGTGTTACATATTACAGAACCATGATAATACAGACAGAATACAGGGGATTCATAAGATGCAGGGGGAACACATGAAAAATTAAACTATTAATCATAAACAGTCCAGTTAAGTATTTCATTTAGTCCATATCTTGGCAGATGAGTTTTCAAAGTAAATATCCACCATGCTTCTAGTTTGAGTAAAATTCTTTCTGTGTCACCACCTCTTGATAATTCTGGTACTCTCTCGATGCCAAAGAATTTCAAGCTTGAAATTTGGTGATGTCTTTAAACACAATGCCTTGCTAGTGGAGATTCCAAATCTTGTCTTCCAATAGTACTTTTATGTTCTGTAATCCTAATTTTTAAAGATCTAGTGGTTTCACCAATATAATACAGAGAACATGGACAAACTATACAGTAAATAAAATCTGTGTTACAGGTAATAAAATCCTTAATATGATATGTATGGTCATCCCAAGTACTTTTTATACTTTTAGTTTTTATACCATTGTTACAATGGACACAATTTACACAGGGAAAGAAACCTTTTATATCACTTCTTAACCAACTCATTCCTTCCTTTTTCTGTTTCCAATGTTGTGTTTTTATAATCCTATTGTGTATAGTTGTTGTTCTCCGTGCTGTAAACCAAGGTTTACATTCAAAGATTTTTTGTCTAGTTTCAGAGCTTTGTAGAATATTCCAGTTTGATAGAATTATGTGTTTTATTCTACCAAAATACTCAGAGAACTTTGTTGACATAGTAATTTGTTCAGTGGTGGGACTCAAACTTGTTACCCTTTCTAATAAGTTTTCACATTCTTTAGAGTTAGCCCTTACTTTAGCTTGATCTAAAGTTTCTCTAGAATAACCTCGATTCACAAATCTTTCAGTAAGATCATTAAGATAGATTTTTTTCATAGTTTTCAAAACTACTTGTATACACAATAAACCACTGTGTTCCTTCTAATGTTATGGCACTGCTGGGGGTGTTGTAGTTTTTATAAAGATTGCACTGTTTATAAGCCTACTGTGTTGTCTGCTTACTTTGTAGGTGTGTGAGGGGGGTGTGGCCAGTACACTTGGTCAGTGCTACATACGGATGCCGTGTTGGGGAGAGGGGGAGCATACAGGCCCATAGGGTGGATGCATAAGATGGTGGTTTGGATGGTAGTCCCACAAGGTACAGGGGGCACCTATTCTGCACTGGGGACACAGCATATTGTAATGTATGGGGTGTCTCCCTCGGCTACCTCACAAGCCATGCCCACCAACCATGCCCACAGAGTCTGACTGGGGTGACACTGGCACATGAGTGGCATCCATACTACAGGTCCAAGACTACAGGCATATAAGATAGGTGGCATGTGTGAACCATGAGATGGGTCATTACAATTGGCACATCTGTGTCAGTCCCTATGGGATGGAAGCAGGTGGAGTAACAGGTCATGCTTCATGTCTGGGGTCTGACAGGTGTAACTTTGTTGCAGCCTCTGCACATGCCTTTTTGGCATATACTGTTTGATACATCCATGTTATGCCACATATGTAATATGTACCTTCCAACGTGCCCCCAAGCAGAGCCTTCCAGGGGCATGCACATGCTGTGCTTATGTGCACGCCCCTGCCCCAGCTGTATATCATGCTTAGGAATAACGTGCACATGATTTGCACTTATGTCCCACTGTAGCCTACTTACACACTGCACACTGCATAAGGGCTATGCACAATGAAGAATAGATGCTAGTATCAATAAAACATAATAAGTATATGAATATTTGTTTTGGTGCAATATATGTAACTTAGTAATTGAAAAATAATGCACATAAAGTACGGAAGTATTTATAGAGATACTTTAGGAATGAACTCTATGTTCTAGCATAGACTAGTGACACTCACGATAGACTGTTATATGCTGGATCTTGAGATACTGTATATATTATACAGAACAGCCTTCCCATTAGCCAGCAGAGTATCCTGTGTAGAGAACGACTGAATTTGAGTGAGTCAATTTGGGTGAGATCAAAATAGCGAGTGTTAAATGAGCTACTTTGTATTAAAAGTGCATGATAAGTTTAGTGCTGTAGTTTCTGCAGTCAGTGATACAGAGAGTTTGTTTTCTAAGCATGTAGGTAGCTGTTTGGATGACCAGATCTGGACTGTCCCTGTACCATAGTGGTTATAGTCACTGCCTGTGCGGCTGGCAGACCTAAATTCAAGGCTGGCTTTGTGGAAAGTTTTTTTTTTAATGCTGTTCTGCCCCCCCCAACATTGTTCCCCTTCCATCCCCAGAGTGGGAATATTTTCTTGCCCCCCCCCATATTTGTCTGTGTTCCTAAGTTTTTGCACCCCAAATGTTCTCCCCCTCCCCGACTTCTGTCCCCGTGGAGTGTATCTCCCCTTCTGAGTTTTTTTCTGTCCCTGAATTGCATCCCTCCAGTGACAGTTATTTTAAAAAAAGGGGGGGGGAGCCATAAAGTCACTACAGTTGTTCGCTGTTTTTGGAGCATACTGTAGTGCTCCTCGTTGCTTTCCTTGTGGCTGTTATTTATTCACTTTTTTTTTGTCAGCGCCATTTTGTAGGCACTCTTTTGACATGGAACCCACAAGCAGATACCTCCATTTGACATTCTCAACCAAAATGATCGAGGAGGTCCCACAATATACATCACAATTCAAATGTGACCCATGCTTACTGTTGCTAGGTAACAGCCTAGCTTGGTGACAACAGTATGTACCACATGCATACAGTGATATAGTTGCCGTTAGCACAATTGCGAGCGCTTGCAATTGGGTCAAGTGGGTGACAGATTTTGCTTATAAGGGAGGGGAAAAATGGCGATTCCCAGACACACAAAGGATCAGAAAAAGCAGCAGAGACCATACACTTAGAAACTGAAAACAGGTGAAGTAAACATTTTATTTACCATAAAGTAAAAGTATTACTGATATACATAGGATAAAAAGAGAGACTTAAAACTAATATTGAATTGTGTTCTTTGTATACCACCATGATCATCTGCATGCTACTAACCCCTGCACTTGCTTTCATCCACCTTACACCATCCTTCTTCCTCCTGCCACGCCCCTAGGCAACTACTCCTCTGACACCTTTCTCCACCTCTCATATAATCCATCCCTTACCCTCTTCCTCTGCTTCACACCACTATCCCCCTCCCTCTCCTCCCTGTTTCTATTCTCCTAATCCAATGGTCACATTATAGCACTTATTGTATATTGTATATACTTTTCTTCTGCAATGACTGTTTTTCTTACATGTTTTCTGTATTCTTGTCCAAACTGTATTGATTGAATCATGCTGAACAATGTTTCTTCTAACCCTAAAGTTGATTGTATGTGATCCCCCTCCTCACTGTGTTACATATCTCATGTGCTGCATCACATGTATACTTATGTATTTCAACTTGTATCCTTCCAGGTTGTGCCTGAAAATAGAAATTCTTATGCCTAGTGCACCCACCCAGTTACTAAAAGCAAATAAATAAATAAATAAATATCCATAGCACTCCAAGTCCTTTTGCAGGGTCATGTTAAGCTGATAGGCTGCAAAATGCACACATGATTTTGTATTGAATTTCAAGATTCTACGTGAGCCCCCATAGCACCCAATCCCATCAGTTCTTTATGTGCATATGAATAGGTTGCAAGCACAGTCACTGAGCTCCTTTATTAGGAACACTGAATACTGCTAACTAAGGTAAGAGTTCCCAAAATTTAAACAAAAAAAGAGGATGTTTTACTAGTCAGACTCTGACTTCTACAATTCTCTGTTTCTTTAGCTAACATTTAAAGGCTAACTTCATCCTGGCTGCAGTCTTGCTGGCAAAGACCACATGCTTATTGGGACAGGATCATCTATCAGGCTTAACACTTTTCAATCTTCTAGGATGGAAAAGCTGCAGAAGACATGTTAGTATGGATAAATCAAATTTGTTGCCTACAATTTTCCCACTTAGGCACTTCCCTTTCCAAGTGGGAACACTTAACATATTAGCCCATACAGCCCCTAACCCAGCGACTGCATATGAGCACATACATGAACCCTCTGCACTCCCCTGGTTTAAAGATTTAATGAGGCTTGGTGTTCCTCTACTAGTGGATCACTGCAGCAAATGGGCTGGGGATACTCAGCCAGGCAGTCCTCACCCCTTAGAAGCAGAGAGCTCATACCTGCAAAGAAGGTACACCAGTAATAGGGACATGAATCCTTTGACATGATCTCATCAATAGCTTCACAGACTGGGAAGGTATCAGTTTGTTTGCTGTAGAGAGTAGGCATGGTATGAGTTTAGACTGTGGTGGTGGTGTTGGTTCGTTAAACCCCAATATGGTTATAATGCTGCGTAACAGTGCAGGTATGTGGTTTGGAAGCACATTTTGGCATTGATGGACTCAGGGTCCTGCTCCAGGGCTGGTTTATTCTCAGATTTTCTATCAGACTATTCTCTGTTGTCTGGAGGTTGTTGTCCCATGATGGACTAGCAGGGCAAACACCACCTGTGCCATCTCCAGGGGTAGAAGGTAACGTGGAATTGGGCTTACTGGTAAAATTATATACAGAATGAAATAGAAAAGGGGTACAGTTTCTTGACTAGTAAAGTCAGGTGTGTATCATGAATTTATTTAAGAATTACTTGCAGGTAAAGCAAAATATGGATAATAAAAAAGGAACTATTTACTTGCTACACTAGGATACAAATAAAACAAACATACTGAATGAATATGATACACACCTAAAAGCTTTAGTTATGTATGTAATGGGTTAAAGCTTTTACATTTTAAGTATTTATTTGATTATAAAAAAAGTGTAAAAGTTTATTATATCAAGTGTAATAGGTTAAGAAGATCGAACATAAGAAAACAATGGACAATGTGAAAAATAAAGCAAACACATTAACATAAATATGGTGATCCTGTGGTAGCAGCTATGAAGAACGCTACTTCATTAGTGCATATGAATGCCAAAAGTGGGTGTATCTGATCACACATGAAGGGTTTAATGAATTAATTAAAATAAAAAATAGTGTGAAGAAACTTTATTTGTTACAACAAACTATTGTTAAAATTATATAGAGACATAGACAATGATAGCAGAAAAGTGCACTGGTCCACTCAGTCTACCATAAACCCTAACAAACCCAGGACCTATTGTCCATACAGGGGAGATACGATAGAGGCCTTCAAGTTCCTGAAAGGAATGAACAAGGTAAACCGTGAGGAACTATGTTTCCAAAGTAGTGGATCAAGAACATGAGTGGAAACTGATGAGGGAAGCTTCAAGGAGAATGTGAGAAAGTTTTCTTTTACAGAAAGGGTGGTGGAGTCATGGAACAATCTGCCTGCTGATGTGATGGGTGCCAAAACTATCAATGATTTCAAACATGGCTGGAACAGAGTGAATGGCTTAGTGGTTGCTCAAGGGGGTAGTGGCAGGGTGGGTAGCATGGTGGTGCATAGTGTGGGTTAGAACCTTTATCGACCCATGCTTACTGTTGCTAGTGACAGCCTAGCATGGTGACATCATTATGTTCCACATAACAGTATCTTCTAGACTGTCATGAGGAAGCAATTTCAATATGGTTTTGAAAATTTTACAAAAATCTGGTATATGTGAACTTTGGGTCTTGACCAAATGTTTGAAAATAACATGTGAGATCTTTCATATTGATGAGTGTGGTCCATCATAGTCCAGACCATATAGTTGTGATTTTTCTGCAAATACTTTAGGTTTGGGCCAGAATCCTTCCAGTGTCATTTATATTCACAGGGTCCAGGGGGCCAGACTGGTCCCATTTTATTGTTGTTAAAGTGTTTTCTCATGCAAAGGTCATGTTAGTCATGAGTTGATTAACCATGCCAAATCCTCCTTTCAACTTTAATGCTTTGCAACACTTTATTATATTTTTAAATTTAAACAAACTTTGAGTACAGATAAGTGAGACATTCCATTGGGCTTTGGTGTAGTCCATGTGGTATTCTTTATAAAATGCATCTCACCAGAAGCTGGTTTCATGCATGAGGTAGCATGGAGTTGCTACACATGCCAGTGACCCATGTTCATGCACCAAGCTCAGGCTGGCAGAAAAAGAGGCAGGCATGGAGGTTTAGGAGTGTCTGTGTGGATGCTTTCCTCCAGGACTGGGCTGGTCCATTTTGTCACATTTCAAATGGCACCTATAGGACGCCTGCTGAGAGTGCCACTGGTGGTGAGGGTTACCTTGCACGATCTGACACCATCAGTACATCACAAACATGTGCACATTAACTGTAGGCTGTGGCTGTAACCCAGAAAAAGAGGGAAAATTCCTATTAATGGCTGGAGTGTGAAGGCATGGGCCGATGACTGCCCACAGTGAATGAGCATATGAATGACTGACTCACCCCCTGTTAGTTGTAGTTTATTTGTACCACACCCTTTCCCAGGGGCTCAGAGTGCCTTCCATGGAAATAAAAAAACTTATAAATAAAACAATATTTGGTAAAATTCAGTCAAATCCATAAAGCAGCAATATTATCCATAATTAAATAAATTAAATAATAAAGCAATGGATGTTATTAGCAGATACAAACAGAGAGGCCCTAAGAATCGCCAAAGGCCTCATTAAATTAAAAAGTCTTTAGAACTCTCTTAAAAGCCTCCACTGAGGGTTTTTTCCTCAAAATCATGGTAGAAAGTTCCATAGTGCTGGACCAGCTGTTTCGAATGCCTGGTCTCCCAAAAATTGAAGCCTTCCCCTGGGAACTGCAATGAGGCTCACATCGAAGACATGGAGGGGGCTGGAGGATCAATGAGTCAAGAGTTCAATTAGGTATCCAGGTCCCAATCTGTATAGAGTCTTGTAGATCAGTACACTGACCTGAAGGTAATACATCACTTCACTAGCAGCCAGAGCAGCTCTCTCAGGACCAAGGTCATATGGCTGGACCAGGGAAGGCCTGTCAGCAACCTGACCACTATGTTTGCACTAGCTGCAGGTATTGCAGGACACCTCCATTGACTCTTAGATAAAGGCCAGTATAGTAAGCAAGCCTGGATGTCACAAATGCATGTACTAGCAATGGTAGGACTTCAGAGGGGACCTTGGAATTAATCTAGCTGATGTTCCTGAAATTGTAAAAGCCACTCAGGACTAATGCTGACAGTTGAGCCTCAAATGTCTTCCTCTTGTCCACAATGACCCCCAGATTTTTCAGCTTAGCAGAGACCACAAACCTAGAGGACTGGAACATCAGTTCCATCACTTCTTCAGCCTCCACCACACCCCCCTCCAACACAGCTCAATCACCAGTACTTCCATCTTGTCCGGGTTAAGTCTCAGCCAGATCAATGCCAACCAATACTTACTCTCAGTGAGATGAAAATTAAGCACCTTAACTTCAACATGTATCCCAGGTGAAAATGACAAATACTGCCGGGTGTTATCTGCCTAGTACTGGAAATCCAGATAATAATGTCTAATGATCTTTCCCAGAGGTAGCATGAACACTGCTAACAGCATGCAGAGAGGACTGACCCTTGGGGTACACCACAGAGAAGGGGCTTCAGGAGTGAGTAGAAATTCCCCATCACTACCATCTGCATCCTACCCTTACAGAAATATAGGTGTGCTGTGTACATGCAGAATGCATGCCACATGCTTAATTGTGTAATGTTTGCATGCGGTTCACATACACAAAGTGATTCTAAGTAAACCAGGTCTAAAAATCAAATCAGGTTTGCATGCTGCAAGCTTGACATGTGCACTGTAGGTAAGCTAGTGTGAACATCTTCTAAAAATTACATTAGGTTCATGTGTTACACACTTGACATGAGTGCAGCAGTTAAGCTGTTGAGAACATCTTTTAAACATCACATCAGGTTCACATACTGCATGCTTGCCATGTGTGCAGCAGCTAGGCTGATGCAAATCTCATCTAATGAAACACATCAATTTCTATTTCTTATACTACTGCTAGAATTTCATCATTAAAATACATTTTTATTTAAATTCCCATAAAAATTTGGTAAACTCATTAATTCTTATCCTTTTGCAAGTTGTTTAATGGCTTCTGATTTTTTCATTAAATCTCCATTAATTTGTAAAGTACTGTTTGCATACTGCATTAAATGCCTAGGATATAGCCAGTCAACATCCCCCATTCCAGATGTATGAAGAGCGGCCTCTGTGTTGTGAGGCATATCCTTTTTGTTTTGGACCATGCAAATCCCTTATGCATACAGTATTTAGTGCTACAAATGTGTTTCTCCATGACTGTTTCATCTCACTTACCTTCTCTTTGTCATTCTGTATTGAGCATATACACTATGGCCATGCTCAGCACTCTTTGTGCTGAGTAGGGTCTTGGAAGCATGCACCATACCTCACATTTTGTTACTGAAAGGAGGGACAATGATACTCAAAATGAGAGGCAATGAGGGACACTAACCCACTTGATGATCACAACACATCATGAAACATGGTGATATATTACCTCAGAACACAATGGAAACTGTTGCATTAGCACCTGAGCATGAATTTCTACCATTTAAGCAGGGCAAAGGGAGGGCAGTTGCCCTTCCCCCCGTATCTGTGTCTAGGTTGTTCTTATGGTGTGGAAATAATGGCATTAAATTTGAATTTAATCTTTTGCACAGTAACTGCCCACCTGACCAGTGTGTGAACATGCTGCAGGTACTATCCAGACTTGACTGTGTCTGTATTTTGTTGTCCACTCTTTCCACCTATCAGCAGCAGCACAATCACATGTAATGTGGATGAGCTCCGGCCAAGAAAGAGTACATGAGTCTTGCAAGTGCAACACTGTCTTTCCCAACACAGAGTATACAGACTGCACACTACAGCTTGGAGAAGTTGGTGAGCACTGAACTCTCAATAGCAGTGTTGTGGCAGCATATTTTTGTCAGTCTACTCTTAGTGAGTCACCATCTCTCCTGGTAGCTGAAGGGCCAGAGAGTGAGCTAGAAGCTGACTCAAGAATTGGCTACCTACTTACTCTACTAGGCTCACCATGCATAAAATGTGGCACAGACCCCCACAGCAGCAAGCTAGACTTAGCAGCAGTGGTGACATTGGTGTGGATGGCCTTCATAGACCTTGATCAGTGTAGTGCATCAGCAACCATAGCAGCAACCAAGCAAGAAGCAAGCAACCCAGGCTGAGTAGGTTCAGTTGGTGAAGTGACTTGGTCACAGACCAGATTGGGGACCTGTGATGGTCAGTTCTAGCATTTAGCTTCTGGCAAAGGAGAAAGGGGGATCAGACTTAAAACTGGGCTGGTGGCACACTGTGCTGGGCTTCAGGTTCTGGCCATATGGCCCTGTAAGTAAAAGTAAGTATTTTCTTTTACAGGGGGTTGGGAAAGGAGGAAGGACTGAAATATTGTTGTATTTTTCACATTTCATTCTCCTTTGGGTGGCTTCATGACCCATAGGGGATGGGTACTGAATGGAATGGAGCTAGGGAGAAAAATCATAACAAAGTTCTTTTGAGGGGGCAGAACTTAAGCCAGGAAAAAAAGATTGGTAGCAGGGTGTGTTTAAGCCCAAATCTGATACACTGCTCCAGAGCATATGCTGATGAATCTTATACATTTTAATTTTTACTGATTTGCATATCACTTTTCAGTCAAAACAAATAAGTTGTACCTTTTAGAGATGTTACAGACATTCTAGAGCTGTCCCTTACATTCACAGACAGTTGAGCGGTATGGTATGCACAGCCTATTGGAGCCCCACTATAGTCAAGCTTATGCCCCCTCCCCAGTGAAGCTAACCTCCACATCCCCATGCTCAGGCACATTATGGCAAAGTGCAAATGAGACTGCAGAAGTGTGCATCATTGAAATGAATGGGGGTATTTTTTTATTACTATTTTATACATTATTAATGGAGAGTTGGAGATTAATGAAGGCCACTGCTCGACTAATAAGGGCCTTGTTAGTAAAACAGTGGCCTTCATTATTCTCTGACTCACCTCATGACATATAAAATAGTAATAAAAAATAACTCCATTCATTTCAATAGGGTACGCACCAGCACTCTGACCCATGGACATCATCTCTTAAAGACTCTTGTCTCTGGCTCCCTAGTACTCATTTAAGAGATGTTTTATTTACTGTATATCTATACTTGGTGGGTTGTGTGTAACAGCATGGCCATAACCACTACAGTGTGTGTACATGGTGGTGGGGAATTGGCCATGTGGGTGTGTGTCGAGTTATTGCTACCTCTGTGTTTGCACCTTAAAGTCTACGTGTGTGGAAACATTCAAAATTATGGAGAGAAAATAGTAGGAGTACAGGCCAGACAGAAGTAATTAAGTGGTTTTGTGGGTATGTTTGTGTATTGGGGGTGAGAAAAACACATGTGTTTCCATTAGTATGTGTGCTACAATTCAACTGTGAAACTGAGATGAGGGAGAGAAGAAAACTGAAAAGCATAACAGTGGCATGCATGCAGATGTATTTGAGATACAGTATGTATTGAAGTAATAGCAAGTCATACTGTATGTGTGTAGACAGTATGGCTTAGTGGTTAAAGGCACTGAACTGCAAGCCAGGAGACTTGGAGGCATGAGGACCTGGGTTTGAATCTCATCAACCCTCACTTGTATATGGTGTGATCCTGAGAAAGTCACTTAACTTTTACATGTGCAGTTATCAGTGACCACTTGCTTTTTGCACACATGCCACATGCATGCAGTCTTTCCCAGTTTAACATAAAAATCATGGTTTCCACCCTTGCTTACTGCACACATGGCATCACAAGTAGAAAAAGGGAAGTGGTTATCCCTCTGTACAGACAGTTGGTGAGACCCCATCTGAAGTACTGTGTGCAGTTTTGGAGACCTCATCTATGCAAGGACATAGACAGGATGGAAGCAATCCAGAGGAGGGCAACCACAATGGTGCAGGGTCTGCATCAGAATCCATATGAAGAGAGACTGAGAGAGCTTAATATGTATACCCTTCATGAAAGGAGGAACAGGGGGATATGATAGAAACATTCAAGTACCTCAAGGGAATCAACAAAGTCCAGGAGGAAAGCATCTTTCAGAAAAAGAGATGTGTAAGAACAAGGGGGCACAATTTAAAGATAGAGGGGGGACAGCTCAGGGGTAATGTGAGGAATTTTTTTTTCATGGAGAGAGTGGTGGATGCACGGAACCGCCTTCCTGGGGAGGTCGCTGGGCCTAAAAGAGTGGGGGAATTCAAACATGCATGGGACAGACATAGGGCAATTGTAGTGGGGGATAGCAGGAAGTAGTATCTTGGTTAACTAGAATCTGCAGCTTATCCAGTAGGTAGGGAAATGGGCAGACTGGGTGGGCCAAGTGGTCCTTATCTGCCATCAAAGTTTATGTTTCTATATTTCTATATGCATGTAATCAGTCCAATTTAACATTTAAATCATACTTGCAGCACACATGTCACTTGGGTAGTTTTATGTATGCAGCATGAAAACATTTCATATAATTATTTCTGCAAGGGTATCCCTGAGAAAGGACTGAAATCAAAAGATGCCAGTGCCAGTAAGACCATAGTACTCCCTTATGGGGTCCAGTAACAATCCACAGTCTACAGTATCAAATACTGGGGAGAGATTTGGAGGACAAGAACTGGCCATTCTCCTCTAGCCCTTGTCCTAAGCAGATCATCATATGCCTTTATCACTGCAATCTAAGAACTGTTCCTACAACTAATTCCAGAATGGAGTGGTTTGTACATGTCATAGGAAGTGAGGAGAGCTTCAAGCTGTAGCACCTCAATCTTCTCAATGACCACCCCAAGAATGGAAGGTTAGAAATAGATCTATAATTTTCCAAGCAGTCCAGACCAAAAAAAGCTTTCTTCAGAAGGGGCCACACCACACATCTTTCAATTTACTTGAAAAGGCCCTCTTTGAGAGGCAGCAAAAGATAATCCCAGCAAAAACTGGACTCAGTAACCCCAAGCAGTTATTAGTAGATGTGTCATGTCTGAATTAATTTCACCTAAGGTAGACCACAGCTCTGAGGTCACCTCACTAACCTCCTCCACTGTAACTGATCTAACTCTCCCCAGGACAGAGAAATGTGATCATGAAATGCAGGCTTGACCCTGACAGGTTGCGACAACCTGATTTGGAGGATCCTAGCCCAAATAGAAGACATGATGTTTGAGAAGAACTGAGCAAACTCCTTGCAATTGGGGCATGAACTCAATCTAATTGTTTGCAGAGGTAGTATGCAGTAACCTATCTACAGTCCTGAAGAGCTGAGCAGGCCGATTCCTTCCAGCAGCAATTTCATTAGATAGAAATCTTGCTTCTTATGGTTGCTTGTCTTTTGGTACTCACCACAGAAAATACTTAAAACCAATTTTTCTTCCTCCATCCTAAATCTCCTCCAATAGTGTTCTAATCTCCAACCCCTAGACCTTAACTCCCTGTGCTTTGAATCAAGTCACTGGGATCTCTGGCATGAAATCTATGGTTGTATACTGAAACTGAATCAAAAGCTGAGGCAGTGACCCTATTTTAGGCCACCACTGCCTTCCCTGTGCCTGTCCAACATGATGCCATCGCACCCAAGAACTTCATTACTACCTCAAGTCTGTTTGGTGTCATGACTCTTATATGGCAGTATTTAACCATCTCCTCAGGATATGAACTATAAGAAAGGGCCCTGAAGGAAAACTTCACTGTGCAATGATCTGACCAACAGACCTGATCAATCTCAAGATATTGAATCCCAGGGGAAAAAAACTGTCCAAGGTGTGCCGGTGTTGATGAGTTGCAGAAGTAATCACTTGTGCTAGGCCCAGTGATTTCATCATCCGTAGGAAATCTTGTCCAAATTGTCAGAGTTCATCTTCAATATATACATTGAAGACACCCGGAATCCACCTAGATGACATCCACACCTTACCAGTGATGAAGTCTGTGATTTTCTGCATGAAATCATCTTCACATCCTGGAGGATTTTAAATGAGTAGGACCATGCAATCTGCACCTGGACCACCACACATGGCCACACATTCAAACAACAAGGTTTCTTCCTCTGGGTGCATAGTAGAAGTCAACTCAGATATACAGCAGATGGCCACTCCCCTGTGATCCCTTTGTGGGCAGCATACCACGGAGAATCTGGCTCATATTGCAGCCTTCAAAACTGGACCAATGGCATCCCTCAGTCAGGTCTTCCACTTATGTAAATCAGATCAACTGAGGAACCAGAAATTAAATCTTCCATTATGGCAGGCTTGCTCCTCTGTGATCTGGCATTACAAAAATCATCTATCTGCTGGTATTAAATGGAGGCTGCTGGCCTAGCAGATACTTGCTTACTTAGGTTCAGCAAGAACAGTGGCGATGAAAACCAACTACATCTGGACTAGGTTCCAATTCACACTTTCATGTCTCCTGGTTCTCACCAGCTCAATGTTGCCCCACCATTAGCACTCCCCAAACCCTATCATCTACCACTGCACCTCCTCACAATGCCCACCTTCCTGCAGCATTGACTTGCCACAACTGATGGAGGGGTCAGTGAAAGGGTGTAGGTCCAGCAGGTGGAGCAGGGAACAGCTAAGCTTGGGGGTCTCACAACATAGGCATGCAATGCCCTTCGATCATACACACCCAAAACTCCTACTTATACAACAAAGAAAAATAAAAGGACCCACTGACTACCCCAAAACCCATCCTGTTATTAACAAATTGCTACCACACACCGTACACATCCCAAAAAATTATGCAGCAACCCCATACATATCATGCAACAACAAATTAAAACCTTTAACTCTAACTCAACCCACAGCCTTCTCAAACACATCAACCACATTCCTACAGCCATAACAAATCCCAAAATTAAAATACAATATACATTTTTGTGCAATATAGGTACAAATCCCAAGTAAAACGTTCACAAGCTTGCAGTAAATGAAGTAAGCAGCTGCAATAAATAGTCAGAACACTACTAGGAAATAATCGAGCAATTAAAGACATTGGCCCGATTTTCAAAGGCTGTTACTGGGCTTGCATCAAGCCCTGTGTCAACCCCTTTGTTTGGCGCAGGAGCACCAAACTCCTTTGATGCAACTATATCCTATTTTAGTACATTGGGAGCAGTTACGACAGTTTCCTCACTTTACAGTAGCTTGCACCAAAGATGTGGCACAAGCCTAATAAAAAGGGTCATCCCTATGGTGCAAGTTAAACCAGGGGGTGAGCTGGTCTACCTTGCAACATTTGGTGCACAGGAAAGAAAATCATGATCGGCACCGAGTGAATGTCACGAGCACCCTGTGCCATTTGTTTGGGGCACCAGGGGCTTGCTGCATTCACAAGTCTTTTGAAAACTGGGGCCATACAATCTATTTAAATTCCCCCCATGGTCATAGCCTTTTATGTTTTTTTTTTTTGTTAAGTAATTATCCTTTTTTTTTTTTTTAACATCTGAGCATTGTCTGTTGCTACAATTGTTTCTGGGAGATTACTCTATGTACTCACTACCCTTGAGATGAAATAATGTCTTTAATTTCTAACTAATGGGGGTTGTATTTGTTGCTAATGCCTTCTCCCATCATGACTATTGTGTTTGAATTCCAGCTAGGTTGTTTTCTCATGTCTTTGTCCCTTAATATTTTAAATAAATAAAATAAGTCCACTCTTTATCTTCTCTGCTGTAAGTGTAATCCAAAATGATCCAATCCCTCCTCACAGGTCTTCTGTTGCACGGGTTTTATCAGTTTTGTAAATCTACACTGCACCCTTTCCATGCTATGTCCTTTCTTAATGTGGGTTCCATACTGGGGAGCAGTAGACCAGGGGCCTGATTCTCAAAGCCCCTGGCATGGCGCAAGAGGCTTGCATCACAAAAATTGGCACAAAGTGCCACTTGTGCTAAAAGATGCACCAGGAGTGATTCACAAAGGCAGTCTGTATCAACCGCAGGCTGTGTGCACCAAAGGGTGCTTGTGCCATCCATGTGCCACAAAATGGGCTACAGCATGGTACTTGGGGCCTTGCAGCAGATGCAAGTTGCCACATCCCTTGAATCAGGATTCTCAAAACCCTCTCAGAGGGTCATATTCTAAGTACCCCTAGACCAGCCTGGTTTAAAGGTACTTAGACTATCACCTTCTGAGAGGGTATGACCACTTGTGCCTCTATCGAAGCCCTCCCTCTTAATGTACCACAGCCCCACCAGACATAATGTGCCCGTATATTAAAATGTTTAGAACAATCATTCCCTTGTGGTCTAGCATTCCCACCCCCCAGCCCCAATATGCCCATATATTAAAATGTTAAAAAAAAATCATTCCCTGGTGGTCTAGCAGTCCCCCCACAGCCCCAATATGCCTGTATATTAAAATGTTTTTTTAGAAAATCATTCCCAGGTGACCTAGCAGTCCCCTCGCACCCATATTTCTGTATATTATATCTCCACCCCTACCTCAGTAAGTAGTATCCACCACTCTGCCCCCATACTGAACCCCATGCCAAAGACCAACACAGCCCTCCTCTCACCACTGTGGCTGGTTCCGACTGAACTGCCACTATATGCATACTGTATACAGTACATGCTCACCGATTGACTGCTCACTCTGAACTATGTGCCTCAGTGACAAGTCATTCAGTGGCTGGCTATGGTGGTGAGAGGAGGGCTCTACCAGTTGTTGGTTCTGGGTTCAGGCCGGAGGAGCAGCAGGGTGTTGGGCACAACCTATAAGGGTGTGGGGGAGATCCACTACACCAGCAGGAAAACATTTTTTTCAAACATTCTCATATATGGGCATATGAGGCAGGATGGGGTCCATTAGACCACCAGGAAATTATTTTTTTGACATTTTAATTTTCAGGCAGATCAGTGCTATGGGTGCTGCTAGACATCAGGGACATGCTAGATTGGTGCACAGCTGCCGCACAGCTTGCAGCAAACTCTATGTGTCACCTGTTTGGCACATGGCCATGGTTGCTGCAAGCTGAGGGACTCTGCCACCTGGACTTGCCAAATACAGAATCAAGCACAGGATCCTGGGTGCACCGGGCTTTGATACAAGTTGCCATTTGTCACAGCTTGCATCAGTCTAAGGGCCTTTTGAGAACTGAGCCCCAAGTGTGGCCTCACATGCATCCTACTGTATGTAACGGTAGTAATACACGTTCTGTTTTGTAATAAAAACCTTCCTTATACATCCTATTGTATGATTTGTTTTGCCAACCACTTGCCTGCAGTGGTCCCCTGACTTATGTTTTATTGTTCGTTATGATGTCCAACTCCCTTTTATTACTTATGTTGTTAACCTCTGTCCCATTTATATAGTATTTGTGACCATTGTTGTTAATGCTAAAGCACATTAACACATATTCACAGTGCTAAATTCTATTTTGTGTTCCACTGCCCTTTTCTCCAGTTTTTTTGAACTAGTAAAGTTTATTAAAATAAGCAGACAAGGTTAGCTCCATCATACAGCAGACTGAAGCTGCACAACAGTACATATATAACTATAACAGCATACAGATAACTGTCAAACTCAATTGAAATATCATCCAGATATAGATATATCCACACTCATTAATATCCTTGCCTATAGTCTCTTCTTTAGGTAGAAGTCCAGTACCACAAGATAGACAAGCATATGAGTCAGATCATCTGTGGATGGAAAGCTGCTGGATCTGAGAGATCTCTGGTCCAATTCAATCTCTGGCAGCCGTGCTCAATGAATCACTCAACACAAGAGTGGTTCCAGAGGACTGGAGAGGGCACATGTAGTCCCTCTGCATAAAAGCAGAAGTATTGATAAGGCAGGGAACTACAGACTGGTCAGCTTCACCTCAGTGGTGGGGAAGATTATGGAGGCTGAAAGGCTGCTGAAAGGAAGGATAGTAGCACACCTGGAATCCAATGGTGCCCAGGATCAAAGACAAAATGGATTCCCAGCAGAAAGGTAATGTCAAACAAATCTTACAGATTTTTTTGATTGGGTGACAAAGAAAGTAAATCAGGGAGATGCAGTGGACATTGCCTACCTTGATTTCAGCAAAGCCTTCAACATTATCCCACACAGAAGGCTGGTTAACAAGATGGGTACTCTGGGCATGGGGCACAATATGATAAATTGGGTTAGTAGCTGGTTGAAGACAGGAGGAAGAGGGTGGTGGTAAATGGGATCCAATCCAGGGAGGGGGGGGTGACCAGAGGGGTACCCTAGGTATTAGTTCTGTTCAATATCTTCATTAGTGATTTTGCAGAAGGGCTAGAAGGAAAGAAATGTCTGCTTGTTTGCAGATAACACCATGATCTGCAACAGGGTGGATACTCCAGAGGGGTGGAGAAAATGAGGAGACCAGGGGAAGCTTGAGGAATGGTCTGAGGTGTGGCAAATGAGGTTCAATGCAAAGAAGTGCAAAATAATGCACTTTTGAAAAGGGAACCCTGGGGAGAGCTACAGAATGAGAGGGGAGGTACTGATGATCACCGAGAAGGAAAGAAACCTAGGATAAATCATTTCTGAAGACCTTAATGTATCGATGCAGTGCACATAGGCTGCAGGGAGGGCCAGTGGTATGCTGCGGTGCATAGGCAAAGGTATCACTAGCAGAAGGTGGGATGCTGATGCCATTGTATAAAACATTAGCAAGACCTCACCTAGAATACTGTGTACAATTCTGGAGGCCACACCTCTGCAAGGACATTGACAGGGTGGAAGCGGTCCAGAGAAGAACAACCAAGATGGTACATGGCTTGCACCACAAAATATATCAGGAGAGATTAAAGGACCTCAGTATGTACTTACTGGAGGAAAGGAGGGAGCAGGGGTACATGATAGAAACTTTCAAGTACCTCAAGGGCATAAACAAGGTACAGGGGGGTGAAATTTTCCAGTGTAGGTGTACAAGAATGAGGGGTCATGATATGAAATTGGAGGGGGGTAGATTAAGAAGAAATGTAAGGACGTTTTTTCTTCACAGAGAGGGTGGTGGACACATGGAATAGTCTCCCACAAGATGTGGTGGGAATGAGCACAATGGGAGGTTTTAAACATGCCTGGAATAGGCACAAGTGAACCTTGAGATGGGAGGGAGTGATGAAAAATCACTGACCAGACAGGGTCAGAGGCCTCTTACAAGTATAGGGCTTATAGGCAGACTGGATCGGCATAGCAGTCCTTATCTGCTGACAATTTCTGTTTCTATGTTTCTACCTCATCTTCTCACTTTTCATCCCACAGATCAATAATGTCCACCCTATTTACTGCTTATCATGTAATAAAATCAGTAGTTATAATAGTAAAACAAGAAGTACAACAATAAAAATAGTGATAAACTAACAACACCTGTATTGTTGTAAATGTTATTAATTACAGCTCAGTAAAGGGAGGAAAAAAGGTAAGGGAACATGGATGGAAAACTCCCAGAAAAGGGACCAAGAAAATCACAAGTTCTTTTGGGTTCCTCCAGAGCTTTTCATAAACTTCAAACCAAAAGTTGTTCCAACACTGATATACCTTCAAAATTTTCTCTAAAATGGAAAAAGTGTAACCATCTTCTATTTCTCTAGTTTTTTTTTTTTTTTTGTCTTTTTAATTTTCTTCAAGGGAGATTCTACTGTCATATGTATCTACTGGTCCTGCCAGTTTTGTTTCAACTGCAAATTTGTCATGGATTGTTTCACAGTCCTTGCCTAAATCACTTATAAATAGATTGAAGAGTAGTGGGCCTAAAACTGAACCCTGGGGAACTCCACTGGTGACTGGGCATACATTAGATTAAGTTTCATTAATCCTTACTTTCTGCATTCCACTTATAACCATACTTCCACCCATCTAATATGTTTGCTGTTAATACTTTTAGAGTGTTATTTCTATATCAGTATTTTTTGTGACACTTTGTCAATGGCTTTTTTATAATCTAAGTACATCATGTAGGTAGGTGTATTTGAATTTAGATTGTTGATGATTTTGTTGAAAAAGAATAGTAAATTGCTTGTGCAAGATCTTTGTTTCGTGAACCCATGTTGGTTTTTAGCCACTAGGCCCATCTCTTTCAAATGCTTGTTTATTTCCACAAATCTTAGACCTCTACACGATTTTCATATAACAGTTTTAAGGCTGATGAGACTGTACTTTTCCAGTTTTGACTTGTCCCCCCTTTTAAATATTGATTCCACTATGGCAGAATTCCAGACATCTGGAACTGCTCCTACCATTACAGATTGATTAATCATACACAGTAGACTATTGACATGTCTCTGGGATGACGCTCCTTAGTGCTTTAAGTATTCTTGGCTACAAATTATTGGGTCCTGCTGATTTACTTCCATCTAATTTTGATAGTTTCATTTCTATTGTTGCCTTATCAGTTATATCTGTGTCCCCTATATTGTATAGGTGTTATTATTAGTACTGTTTGTTGCTTCCTTAGATGGATCTAGTGCATATGTTGTGTCAAACACTTACAGAAAGAATCTATTTGATTCGACTGTCATTCCATCAAGATTGCTGTTAGTATTTTACTCCCTGCAACCTATAGTTGTTCTTTTGTCCTGTCCTGTGTTCAATGTGAATTTACATAGCCATAACTTTATT
Organism: Neoceratodus forsteri; assembly: GCA_016271365.2. NCBI lineage: Eukaryota > Metazoa > Chordata > Ceratodontiformes > Ceratodontidae > Neoceratodus > Neoceratodus forsteri. The sequence goes on along the minus strand of CM057458.1, from coordinate 867,130,135 downwards.
AAATGTTCCCCTTTTATGTTGCCATACTTAAGTTCAATATTCCATTTTTCTTCTGTTATTTTGGCCTTGGTTGTTTTTACTGCTTTATTGTAAGCTATGACGATGATGGATCGTGAGCCCCTGAATCGGGCTGCACGAGCACCATAGGCACGGGCGTGGATCTTGGAACCTGCCACCCTGCAACACATCTTCTGGCTGCCTCCTGGATCCATGGTGACGGATCCTGAGCCCCTGAATTAGGCTGCACCAGCCCTGTAGGCACGGGCGTGGCTTACAGAACCTGCCGCCCTGCAACGCATCTTCTGGCTGCCTCTTGGATCCACGGTGATGGATCCTGAGCCCCTGAATCAGGCTGCACCAGACCCATAGGCAGGGGTGTGGCTTTTGGAACCTGCCGCCCTGCAATGCATCTTCTGGCTGCCTTCTGGATCTATGGTGATGGATCCTGAGCCCCTGAATCGGGCTGCATCTGCCCCGTAGGTACTGGTGTGGCTCTCAGAATCTGCCGCTGTGCAACACATCTTCTGGCCGCCTCCTGGATCCACGGTGATGGGTAAGAAGCCCTCCTCGGACCGGGAAAGCCGTGTGGGCTGCCATTGGCCCAGCACACTCAGGGCTCTACCCTGATTGGACCTTGCCCTCTCTGCCTGGCCCTGATTGGCTGCAGCGCCTGCTGACTTTAAGACTGAGCTCAGGGCTGTTGTGCCCATTGACTTGCATGGAGCTCTGCCAAAGTTTTTTTCTCGGCACCGCTTATGCTATCTCTAGGTCTCCTACAGACCGGGGGGCTGGAGTGTAACTTGCCTCGAGAGCAGCTGCCTGGCAGAGGCTAAATTTATATGTGTTGATTGTTCTACTGTTTGCTGCCAAATCTGATGACTGTTTTTTCTGGTGTTATTTTCCTTCCTAAATTGCCCTCCTGTGACTCTCTCTCTGCTTCCCTGCACTCGGGGCCTGAACTGCCTCCCTGCCTCCTCCTCCTTTCCTATGCCTAGTCTACCTTTCACTCGCTCACCTGCCTAATTTTCTGTGTCTCTGCACACCCCCAACCCCCACCAGCGCCAGGCCAAGTACCTGCATTCACTTGCCAGGCAGCACCCCCCTTACTCCACCCCCCCATTCAGTGTTCTGCACTACGTCACTGCCTTTTGTCTGCTCCCTTATTCCCTTTCTCTAAATCTCTGCATTCTCCTTCCTCCCTCCCATATCCTGAGCCCCTGAATCGGGCAGCACCAGCCTCATAGGCACGGGTGTGGCTCTCAGAACCTGCCGCCCTGCAACGCATCTTCTGGCTGCCTCCTGGATCCACGATGATGGGTAAGAAGCCCTCCTCGGACCGGGAAAGCCGTGTGTGCTGCCATTGGCCCAGCACACTCAGGGATCTACCCTGATTGGAAATTGCCCTCTCTGCCTGGCCCTGATTGGCTGCAGAGCCCGCTGACTTTGAGACTGAGCTCAGGGCTGTTGTGCCCATTGACTTGCACGGAGCTCTGACGAAGTTTTTCGCTCAACCCCCTCCCCACCTCCTCCATTTATTAAATAGCCCTCTTGCCACTCCCCTGGTACTGGCCATTACCCCTTTCTACACCCATTGGACGCTGCCTCTCTCCTCCTCTCTTCTGCCACCCCCCCTTGTTTTTGTTTTTTCTGCTCATATTTCTACTGCAGCTTCTACTGCCTTCCTTCAGCTCCTTCTTTTTTCCCCTTTCCTCAAACTATGCTTACCTTCCCTACTATCCCTTGCCTACCACTCCTCCTTTTTGCCCTCACCCCACTGCTCCAGCTCCCCACTTCCTGCTTCCCCTCCCCTCCACATAGCAATAAGCTAAATCACTCATATAGCCACACTGGCACCACTCTTAATGAAAACATTCCTGCTCCTAGGGTTCACCCCATCACATTGTACCTACACCTTAATGCTAGGGTGTGGTGTGCCTCGCTGTCACCCTAGCTCACAACGCTCCTTCTGTATACACACAAAACTACCTCAATCAACTCCTCCTCAATAAAATACCACAAGTTCTCCTGCAGGGAATTGTGCCTGGCCACCATGAAACTCCTACTCCTACTCCTGCTACTATCTGGAAACATTCACCCCAACCCAGGACCTTGGTCTGCTATGAACTCCAGCCAAACCAAGCGCGTTGGCTCCCTCTCCATTATCTGCCTGAACATCTGCAGCTTACTATCTAAATTGGATCAACTACAAGCCTTCGCAAATGCCCACCAGCCCGATATTCTGGCAGTGGTAGAAACCTGGCTCACCCCCTCGGTTCCTGATCAAACAATCTCCCTCCCTGGCTACACAATCTTTAGGCTTGACTGAAAATCAAAAAGAGGAGGAGGCTGCACCCTATACCTGAAGGACAACCTGATGGAGCACACTGCCCACACTAACCTACCAACACCAAATGCCCAGCTACTGCACATCAAAATCCTGCTTGGAGCTCAGAACAAAGCCCTGTCGGTCATCACCATATATACCCTCCAAAAGAACATAGACCAGGCCTCCACACAGTACTGGAGTATATCAAATCACTCCCACCCAACTCCGAAATCATCACACTTGGTGATTTCAACATTAACTGGTTGGGACCTGAGGCTGGCGATGCCAAGGACATGGTCACATCGGAAACCTCACCCAGATACTGGACTCCACAACCAGAAGGAACTACAAAACTGGCACCAGCACTCTACTGGACTGGATCCTGACTACTCACCCCTCCCGGATCTCTAGCTATGCCATACTGCCTCATTCTGTCAGTGACCATTCCCCCATCAGCTGCACCTGGTCAAATAAATTCTGGAAATCTCCTCCTAAGGTCATCCTCAGCAGAGTCCTACCCCATGGGAAGCTAATCCACCTAAAATCACACCTACTAAATCAAGACTGGTCCCCCATCGACCTGGCTACAAACACAAACACACCCCTTGACCAATTCATATGCATCTTCAATGAAGCATGTAACATCTTTGCCCCACTAAAAAGTGCAAAATTAAAGCCCTCTGCAACCCCTGGCTCACAGGTTCCCTCTGAAAGAAGCTAAAACACAGGGACCAGCCCTGGGAACTGGCCAGAATAACTGGAAACCAGGCAGACACCCAAAACTACAAAAGAGCAAGGAATGATTGCACCAAATCCATACGCCAACAGAAATCTGAATACTACAAGACTGACTCACTGACACATGGGGAAATGCAAGAGCATTCTGGAATAACATAAAAGATGTTACCAGGAAGGAGTCCAAATCACCCCTGACTGCTATCACAATAAACGGAAATACCACTCTGGACCTAAAAGTCATAGCCAACACCTTTAATGATGCCTTTACTGACCTCAGCAGCATCCTCTCCCCCTGACTTTTTCAACAACAGCGACACTCCTCTTCCCATCCATCAGTCTACACCAAAAAATGCCCCCCTTTCTACTTCAGAGCAGTAAACAAAAATACCATCAGGAAATACATTTCCAAAGCCATCAAAAACACCACAGCTAGTGCTGACACACTGGACCTCAAACTTCTGTCCCTCACTCTAGAAGAAGTTCTGGGGCCTCTCACCAGGATCTTTAATCTCTCTCTCTCTCTCTCTCAGCCAGTTCCCTGACAATTGGAAGTCAGCAACAGTCACACCAATCCATAAAGGCAGTGACTAGACCACTCATGTGAACTACTGACCTATCTCTATCCTCCCACCCCTCTCTAAGGCCCTGGAACGGATAGTAGCAGACCAGCTCACTGATCATCTGGGCAAATACAACTTCCTTTGCAGGCAGCAACATGGTTTTAGAAAAGGACACAGCACTGCCACGGCCCTTCTTGAGTTTACGGTAGCCATACACAACTCCCTTGACCATGGTCTCCTAACCGGAGATATATTCATAGATCTGTCCAAGGCTTTTGACACTGTCCACCATCACCTCCTGCTTCATCAGCTACTGAACATTGGCCTCTCTGTGGAATTGGTGGCATGGTTCAATAGCTATCTTGACAACAGGATCCAATGTGTAAAAATAGTGGGCTTGTTCTCCGACACCAAAGAGGTACGCTCTGGTGTCCCTCAAGGCTCCATCCTGGGCCCATTGCTTTTCAGCCTGTTCCTCAACTCTCTCCCCAACTCCACCCATCAACAAGTTATACTTTATGCAGATGATGCTGTGATTCTTGCCTCCCATCATTAGCCAAGCCACCTGCAACAAACCCTTCAACATGGTTTCACTTCAGTCGAAAACTGGTTCAAAGAACAAAAGTTAATCCTTAACCAGAAAAAAAAAACAAGACCATGATTTTCACCAGCCACCAAAACAGGCACAGACATCTCCAACTTACCTTACATACCTGCCTTGGCAACTCCCTGGAACAGGTTGACTCCTTCAAATACCTAGGAATCACCTTAGACCCCCACCTGTCCTTCGGAACCCACATAACCAATGTTGTGAAAACAGTGAACATCAGACTGGGTTTACTCTACCGGCTACGATGGCACCTGACAAAAGAGGCCCTCAATGCCACTGTTCAAAGCTCCAGCATCTCCCAGATTGACTATGGTCTTGTCATCTATGGCACTGCCACTACCTCAACACTCAGAAGGATAACCACCACCCTTAACAAGGCCTGTCGACTCATCACTGGGGCCAAGCGGCTCACACACACACCTGTGACCTCTACTCACAAGCAAACTGGCTTCAACTTGAAAATAGAATCCAGTACCAAACCTGTGTGGTTGCAAAGAAAATCCAGTTGGGAATTGCCCCTCCCGGAGTCTGTTCACTCCTTCAAACAAAAACTAGCTCCAGAATCACCAGGGGATCAAAGCCACAACTGTTTTGCAACCCCCGCTGCCACACAGCCCATGGCCAGCGATCATTCACTTACAGGGCACCCACTTTGTTTAACGGTCTTGCCTATGATACTATCACTACCACCGGGCTAGGAGCTTTCAAATCCAGTCTCCAAAACACCCTTGTCGCTTCTAGCACCTGCAACTGCCATGAATAATCTATGCAACACCGCTCCTCTGCTGCTCTCCCCTACCTAGCTCCTTTGCTCAATGCACTTGCCCTAGTAGGCCTCTGCCCCTCCCGCACTTCTGAATCTCTCAATGCCACCAGTATGACTGCCTCATACCCCCCATTTGTCCCCCCATCCATATCCTAACCCTACCCTACCCTCTCCTCTCCTCTCCTCTCCTCTCCTCTCTCCTCCTCCTTGACCTCCTGTATTCTGTCCCTCCCAACATCCTACCACCCCCTCCTTTTTTCTTTTTCCTACTCACACCCTGTCTGTTCCATGCAACATGTTGTCCTCGTAACCTATTATGTGAAACAAATGTATTATTTTCTGTGATATAAATGTTTTGACATGGAACCTTTGTAAAAGAGCCCTGGGCTCAAAGGTAACTTGTAATCTTAGAATTGAAATAAATAAATAAATAAAAATAAGCTGCTTTGTTGTTACCTGTTGGGTTTCTCTTATATTTAATCAATTGTTTCTCTTTGTACTAATTGCTTTGCTATTGGTATGATTTAGCTAGCAGTTTTTTCCCCATTGTTATTGTATATCTTAATTTTTGGTATTTATTTGTTTTCCATTTTGTATATAATATTAGTGAATGTTTCCCAGCAGTCATTTACATTTTTCCCTTTAAATTCTTCATCCCACTTTACATTATTTAGTTCTTCTTTTATTGCTGTGAACTCTCCTTTTCCATAGTTATGTCATACTGTTTTCCACTTGATCATGACTATAGCTCTGTTAATTTTGTATGTGATTGTCCAGTGCTCACTTCACCCTAACAATTCTTTAATTTATTGGAATTATTATGTAGAATTTGTTCTAGAATGTTGTTGGCTTGTGTATTCTCCATAACTACTTGATATAAACTGACTCTTTTGTTCATGTCTAAGAAACATTTCTCATGCCTACAGCTTGCATTTTGGTTTACTTAATCAATTCCATGTACATTTAAATCACCCATCATTACTATTTCAGACGTTAGTGCTACATGTTCAACTTGGTTTACTATTTGTGACACTACCTGCTCTTCTGACTTTGGTAGGTCTATAATATAGATCTATGTGGAAGGACTAGATTATTGGTTATTTTAATCCAATCACACTCTGAATTGATGTCAGCAGCATTAGTTTCCTAAATTTGCATACAGTCTATATCCTCCCTTGGATAGATGCCAACTCCACCCACCCCGGCTCAGTATTTCTTCAGTAAATAATGTTTAGCCCTTTATACATTTACACCACTCTACATTTTCACCCAAACAAGTTTCAGTTATACGAACTATGCCTATATTTTCTTTTTTCAAGATATTCTGCTATTCTAACTTTTTGCTATGTTTAAACTTCTGACGTTAAACAGAATGACTTTTATTGGCCCCTGTGCATTATTGTGCTTGATGGCTACATGCTGCCTATATGTGGCACATAGCCAATCTGCACCCATTGTGCCCCGCATGCGGCTGGCCATGGCATTCATCTATGGGGCATGCAGCCTCCTCTGCCAGACCATGCAGAGGGCAATGCAGTCAGGGTGGGCAGGGGGTGTACCGGGGGTGTGTGACTGTACTCTGTGATATTCACAGAGTCACGGAGTGCTGGGAAAAGGGGGTGAACAGTATTCAGGGGGAACACTTGTTATAAGGTCTGTGTATCCCCCAGGATGCCACCCCCCGGTCATCGAATGTCAGGTAGGGCATGCCTTCCTCAACAGCTTGCCGCCACAGACAATGGACAATGCCTGATGGTCTGAGGACAGCTGACTGGCACCAGCCCACTTCTTGGCTGCCACACAAGGCATGGCCATTATTTTGTGCCCACAGGTGCAAGGGATCCACCGGCACACTTGGTCAGGTATCCCATTGGATGCCTGCCTGGTCCGTGTATCTGTCCTCCACAATTCCACAAGCCAGGGGGGGCAGGGCCATGAACAGGTGCCCACCAGTAGTGCATACCCCTGAGTGCACACCTGTCTGCAGGTGAAGCCCTTCGTGGGTAGGATACGCACCTCCGACATGTACTTCCTGCCCCAATATGCATAGGGTCCATTGTTTTTTTATTATTATTTCTTTCAGTTTGCTCTGAATTTGCTCTTAATTTTGGTGCTGTGGTGGACTTTTGCCCTCTCCTTCTGCCATTTTGCTTAAATCATCCTTCACCAGTTTTTTATCTTTGATCCTGTAGCATGCTCCCCTTCTTATTTAGATGGAGTTCACCTTTACTATACAGATCATGTCTGCCCTCAAATGCTTCCAAAGTTCTTAGGAAGTAAAATCCTTTTTCCATTGCCCAGTTTCATAACCAGCTGTGGATCTATTTAATTTTCTTTTGTCTGAAGTCTGATGCCCTCAGTACTGGGAGGGTTTCTGAAAATGCTACGTTTCTGCCCTTTTCAAAGTAACTTGTCTCCTAGTTCCCAAAAGCCCTGTTTTATGTCTTTATCCATTTTTCTTCCTTTGACATTAGTACCAGTATGAATCAGTTATTCAGTTCAGTTCAGTTCAGTTTATTGTGAAGGGATAAGAATCCATTGAGCAAGCTCATTTGCAAGGATTTCCCTTATACAACATAGTTAGGGAGAGGCATAATTCTAAAACATAACATAACCACAACAGTACTTGGGAGTTCAATGCTAAGTAAATAGTACAAGTAATAACAATTACTATTGTTCTAAAATGCATACGAGTTGCTAACTTGACATACAATTTGTAGTAAGTAACACAAAAATATAACAGATCACACAAACCCAATATTTACAACAATGAAGTATAAGTGTAGGCTGTCTAATACAGGGGCAGCCAAAGGGAGGGATACTGGAGAAACATTAGAGGAAGTATAAGCCTAGGAGAGTGAGTTAGAAACAAAAACAGGATTAGGAAGTAGTTTCGTTGACCATCCTTTTAAATGTATTTAGGGGGATTAAAGTCTCCAACTTTAGTGTAGATTGGAGGTTATTCCACACAGTGGGGAGGACATAGCTCGTGGTTGCCCTGCAATGTCATGTGTGAGTTTTGGGTACATCCAACGAAATATATGCACATTTCCTAAGTGTGTACGAACTATGTAACTGATGGATGTAGAGGTAATATAGGGTGGCAGCTTATGTAGAAGTGTTTGTACATCCAGAAATAAGTTTGAATTAGTCTCCTAGTAGTCAATGACATCCCATTTATTTCATTATACAAGATGCAGTGGTGAGTCCTGGCTGGAGTATTTGATGAAGTGGAGAGCACAGTGGTAAAGAGTGTCCAATTTTCAAAGGTATACGATTGCACAGTTGTTAAATATACTGGCCCCTATGCACTAATGAGTGGAGTGGCTATACACCGCATATCTTGGGCACATAGCCACCCTACACCCATTGCACCCTACACACGGGATGTACCAGCAGGGGCACACAGCACCAACATGATCAATCCCCCAGTCGTACGAAGAGCAACATGCCAGTGGTGGGCCGGCATCATGTGCTATGCACTAAGGTGCATAGTACTGGCTGTGGGGGTTCATGGGAGGGTGCAGGATATGATAGGGAAAACCCCACCATAAGCCCTCTACGTGCCCGTAGCCCACTACTGTGCACTGCCCAGATGGGGTGGTTAGCCTACTATGCCACTAGGACCACTGCTGCTGGACCACTCCATGACCGCCCAGCACCACACAGCACATATCAGTGCTCAGCATCTAACTGGTGCCCCCCCACCATACCCACATGGGCACTTGCCTATGGAAGCTGCTTCCCCTGAATGGCACCGCCAGTCAACCCCTGCCCTGGACCACCCAGGCATGTTGTGGGGTACAGTGCCCCACCCACATCATGGAAGGGACAGTGGCATTGCCCTCTTCTCACCCCTCAGCCACCAGCCATTGGTCTTCCGTGGGTGCACTGCAAATGCTTACCCTGCCATGGAGGTGATCCACTCTGTGCCCCAGTCTTGGCATCTGATTGGATGCCTGGCCAGGTCCACGGCCCCACCCCTGGCTACCCTACAGAGTCCTGGGCACCTGGGAGGCTGTGGCGCAGTCAGGTGGCCAGGGGTCATGAATGCCACAGCTGCACACGTGCCTGCCGGTATGCAGCTATGCAGAAGGGGTATGCATGGATTCCATTTATCCCCACACCAGTAGTGCATAGGGGCCAATATCAGCATAGTCAATATTAATGGCTGATCTCCAGCTTTATCTAAAATGTTGTTTCTCATGTTACTGATCATTTCTGTTTTGCCTTAGAGAAACTATTTACTGCTTATTCTTTCTGTATATTTTATTATGGAATTTCCTATTATGTATGCCTTTGTGGGATGCTCTGCTTTGGTTTATTGCTCTGGTTATTTGGTTCTAGTGATAGAACATTAGAAGAGCTAGGCTACTCTTCAAAAAAAATCTATTAGCGGTTGGAAACTTAGATAAGATAATCTTGTTGTCATTTGAACTCCTACCATTTTTTTGTTTATTTCTATTCATTGCTGTGTGTCATTCTGAACCTTATTCATTGTTATCGTTCCTCTGCATTTTCTTTTGATTTTCATGATTAGTAGTTGCATTTCATGAAACTCTGTCACTTCTTGCTTTTCGTTTATTTAGTTTTTTTTTTATTCTTTTTAAATTTAATTCTTGTTCCAATTTGTTTACTGCAATTCTTTGATTAAGTTACACTCATTACAGGTGTAGTTTAGAAAATCAATCTGTTGTTCCATGCTAAAGATCCTACACTGTATACCCAGTAGTGCTATACACCCATTTCGCAATGTTATGAATACCTTATTGTGACTGGTTGAGCATCCATGGCACTCCAGACATTACCTCATGGGTTTTAGCCCACCTGATAGGCTAGTGATGCACATGACTCTAGGATCAAATTTCTAGTATATCCAGGTCCCAGAAACCCTTGCTCCCCAGTTCAAATCATGCATCTGATCAGGCAACTAGCACACCAGGATCCCTGTCTACTCCACATCAGAAAGGTAGGCATCTTTACATTAAGAGGGACATATAAGATAAGGTATTTCTGTAAAAGAGCATAATCCAAGTAAAGTATAAGGGAAGATAGCCACAGCTAGTTAGTAAACTCAGCTATGGGGCCAAAAATGTATTTTGTCAGTTGTATCATTTGGTTAAGTTTTTTTCTCATTCATGCCTCTATAGGGACTCATTTGGGGTCCGTAGCATGGTTAGTCATGTTTAAATACAGTTGTTGTGCAAGGCATATGTGAGTTCAGTCGTTTGAAAAACCTTCCTAATGCTATGTCTATGAGAATTTTCAACAAAGTATTATAGACTGCTTACTAGATTGCTATTGCATCAGTTTATGTATATAATGCAAAATACGTTGATCAAGAGTTCAGTACGCAAGTTTTTAAATGACCAAACCTGGTAACAATGCTGTTAGACGCCACGCCACTCACGTGGTTCCTCTGGCCTTCACACACCGCGAGGTATGGAATGGCGCATCTGCCAGCCTGTGGGAATCCCGGCCCCCTCGCTTCTCCTCCCAGGTTACCTCCTTCCCAGCACATAGCCTCCGCACTGCTTAGAGCCTTGTTTCCATCCGCTCCCCTTCTGGAGCATGCTTTCTGCACCACGCACTTTCGCACGTTTCTAGGCTTCAGGTCTAATGCTCGGCCATGCCACGCCAACTCTTGCTACTGTGCCACTCCTCCCCCCCAACCATTGGCCTGTAGGCTGCTCCAGCCCTTTGAGGGCCTCTTCTCTTACTTCCCCAAACCTCCAAGCCATCTGGAGCTCCTTCTGCTGGATCAAGACTTCTCTCCGCCCCAACGTCAAGGACGTTGCTGGGTGGGAGGGTTAAAGGGACTCCCCACGGTGCTCCCCAGACTCAGGCCTACTCCCAGACCACCTTGTGTTCCACACGGATCTGTGAGCTTGGTAGCTTGGTCGCCGGCTATGGGATTAACTCCACGAAGGGGCAGGGGACCAAGGAGGATCCTAGTATGTCGCCTTTCCCTGGACAATGCAATTGATATCAGGCTCTTGGAGGAACTGCAATTGTGACTTTGGGGTCAACATGGGCCTGCAGTATCGAAGTTTAATGGGGGGGTCAATAAAACCTATTGAAGAGACAGCCTTGCTATGTTCAAAACACGGAGGTCACAGTTTGTTGTTTCGAAGGGGGTTTGTAAACAGAAATGCAAGGCATCCCCATTCTGCACCATATGGGGTCCCTATCATAGTGACCTCCATAGATTAGGTGCCTCAGCCACAGTATCTCACCCCCTACACACAGGTCCCTCCCACAGTGACCCTGGTGCTAGGTCCTATTGTTCCTACACGGCTTACATTCTCAGTCCACCACGGGTCCCTCCCCACAGCGACCCTGGGCCAGTTTATACCCTGGTAGTCCCTCTACTATAGCAACAACAAGAATAGTATCACCATACATGAGGGGTCCCTCCCACAGCGACCTCACAGGCTGTCATCCTGGAGCAGTGCTGGCATGATCTTCGCAACCCCCCCCCCCCACCGAGGGGCAATACAAAGTTTTTGTTTGCTGACTATTAGGGGACAAGAGACCCCCACAGCACATGGCACCAGCTATAGTCTAAGCTTGCCTTCTTCTTCTCTCTCACTAGATAGTCAAGGCCAAGAAGTGTTCTGCTTGCAACGCTACCCTGTTGCCCCAAGCTCCGGTCCCCCTTTGCTCCGCTTGCCTGTTTGATAATGATGATTTATCCATAGAGCAGACTCAGGCCATGGGTCCCAATAATCTGGGACCCAGCTGTACCACATAGATGGACCCGGGTTCCCTCCTCATTCAAAACCAGCAGGCTACAGTCGCAATGATGGAGAGCCAGCAGAATTTTATGCTGAAAATAATGGAAAGACTTGAATCCCTCACACAGCATAGAGCAATACCAACACTTCCAGAACCAGACAAGGCGGGGGGGCTACCGGAAGAGCATCTGGATCTCGAGGATGCCACGCCAGACACCTCTTGACTGGACTCCGGAGAAGATAAGGAGATCCCAGAGGAGGAGGTTGGGGTGGACACTGATGAAGAGGAAATGGAACCTCAAGCTATTCCATCTCTTACCTCAAAGTTGTGTTCTTTTGACATGGTACCTGGCCTCATGAAAATTGTCAATGCCACTATGGGGTTCGACACAGAGGAGAAAAAGCCAGAGTCCAAACTTGATCCCATGATACAGCAGAAGGCAACCACTTCGGAGACTTTCCCTGTGTGCCCAGCCATTGAGGACGTTTTTAACAAAGAGTGGCAGTCCACTGAACCAGGCAGAATGCCAACTAGAAAAAACTTGGACAGTATGTACCCGGTCCAAGAGGACAAATCCAACATCTGGTGCAGAGCCCCCACTATTGACCCCCAAGTGGTGGCCCTCAGTAAGAAAACTATCTTACTGTGTGGTACAATAGCTCTGAAAGACCCAATGGAAAAGAAGGTGGAGGACATGCTAAAGAGGGCATTCAAGGTTGAGGGAACCACCAGAAAGGCTTCCATGACTGCCATTTACACAGCTCGAGCACAAATTCACTGGCTAGAGGAGCTCCTAGAACAGGCCAACCCAAATACCAGAGAGGCAGAACTTTTAGAGTGTACTCCAGATGCAGCAAAATACCTGGCTGACATGGCAGTGGATACCCTGCGACTGCACCGCCAGGGCCACAGCTACTGTATCACCAATCGGGCCAGAAAAGCATTGTGGCTGAAATTGTGGGACGCCGACAATGAATCTAAGACACTATTGCAAAATTTACCTATGAAGGGGAAGCATGTTTTTGGGGAGGGGCTACAGGACTACCTAAAACAAAAAGAGGAGGGAAGAGACTTCCTTAAGAAAAAAAAACAGGTACACCTACCTCCCCTCTTCAAGGTGGAGGTTTCGGGGGGGGGGAACAGACTGTATCAGCCCCGCAGGGACACATCCTCACAGAACAGCTCCTTTTGAGGCAGAGGAGTGTCCCACAGTTACCGTAGCGCCTACCCCCAAACTTACCAACTGTCCTCCTTCAGAGCCCGTGGCCACAAATTTGGGGGAAAAGGCAGAGGCTACAGGGGGGAAACAGCAATGACTACGTACTTATGACCTTGCAAAGTCAGGGATCATACCCTCCTGTGGGTCAAAGACTCTCTTTGTTCACGCACCAATGGTTCAACACAACCTCGGACAGATGGATCTGAGAGGTTGTCTCAAGGGGGTACTCCATAGAACTGTCCCACGCCCCACTCGCTCACAGGTTCGTATCCTCTCCAGTCACCAAACGGAAGACATCACCGCATCAGGTCCAACATATCCTGTTAGATCTACTGCAAAACAAAGCCATCTAGCCTGTCCCCACGCACAAGCAGAAGCTAGGGGTCTATTCCATCTTCTTCCTCGTGCCCAAGAAGTCAGGAGAACTACGCCCCATTCTGGATCTGAAACACCTCAACCAACATGTGGTGAGCCACAGATTCAAAATGGAGACCATACGATCAACCCTACGCAGCGTCCGGGTAGGCGGCTACCTCACTTCCATAGACTTAAAGGATGCATATCTCCACATCCCTATCATACCAAGACACAGGAAATTCGTCAGATTCCATATCTTGGGCCACCATTACCAGTACCAGGCCCTGCCTTTTGGCCTCACCTCAGCACCAAGAGTGTTCACCAAGGTCTCCATCGTCCTCGTGGCAAAACTCAGGGAACAGGGGCTAGACATCATACCTTACTTGGACGACTAGCTCATTCGAGCACGTTCCAAGGAATGGGCACTCCAAGACACCGCGACCCCCTAACAGGCACTTGAAGAACATGACTGGGTAGTGAACTGGGCAAAAAGCCATCTCGTACCCACCCAACAGATCGAACATCTGGGGGCTATAATCAACACATCCCAGGGATGGGCAAAACCCTCTCAAACAAGGGTGCTCAACCTGATAACACTGGCCAGTCACATGAGAGCACGCCACCAGGTGACCATGGGGCGCATAGCCCAATTGTTGGGATGCATGGCATCATGCATAGACCTCATACCCTGGGCCAGGTGGCACATGCGACCACTCCAAACGTACGTACTTACTCGGGGATCGCCAAACGAGTACAATCTATGGGTCATGGTCCCCCTACCACCATCGGTGAGACTTTCACTAGCATGGTGGATGGTGAAGTCCAACTTCACCAGAGGGGTTCCTCTAGAGGTAGCCTACATGGCCACAATAGAGATGAACATGAGTCTATCCGGCTGGGGACCATGTCTGGGTGACTCGACAGCCCAAGGCTTATGGTCACCAATGGAAACCAGATTGTTCATCAACATTCTGGAGATGAGGGCCATATACCATGCTCTCGAGGCCTTCAAATCCTTCATTTACGGCCAGTCAGTTTTGATACGCTCCGACAATCAGGTTACAGTGGCCTACATCACAAAGCAGGGTGGCACCAGGAGCAGAGCCATGTTGAGGGAGGCAACGTCAGTCCTCAATTGGGCTCAGACCAACCTCAGCCATCTCGGCACAGTGCACCTCGCTGGAAGACTAAACGTGTGCACAGACTGGCTCAGCAGGCAAAGGGTTCACCCAGGGGAATGGCGGCTGCACCCCGACATCTTCCAGGTGATTCAGGATGCATGAGGACCAATAACCATGGACCTCATGGCAACACTAAAGAACACACAGGTCCAGGTGTTTTTCTCATGGTTCAGGGAGAACCGCTCCCAGGGAACCAGTGCCCTATCTCAACCATGGTCGCGAAAACATGCCTATCTGTTCCCACCCCTTTCCCTGATACCCCAAGTACTAAGCAAAATCCGGGCATCCCACTGTACCATCATACTAGTGGCCCCCTACTGGCCATGGAGGACATGGTTTGCCACAGTACTCAGGATGACTGTAGCCAGCCTCCGGTTGCCTTACCGAGTGGATATGCTCTCACAGGGCCATGTGATCCACCCAGCTCCGAAAACACTAAAACTCACAGCCTGGCTCTTGAAAGGAGGCGACTAATGAAGGCAGGCTACCATGACTCCATCATTTCAACGATATTACAGTATAGACAGGCCTCCACCACCACCTACAGTAGGCAATGGTCAATATTCACGATGTGGTGCCGAGAACAGGGTAAGGACCCCGAACAGACGGACATGTCTACCATCTTGCTATTTCTCCAACAGGGAGTAGACAAGGGCCTGGCCTATTCTTCCCTCAGGGTGCAACTCTCAGTAATTCGGGCAGCCATGGGACCCATCGGGGGACACAGCCCAGGAGCACATCCTGATGCAGTGTGCTTCCTAAAGGCGGTGGAGGTGCTCCGACCAAAAACATGACCGAACATCGCACCATGGGATCTACCACTGGTGCTCGACTCCCTCAGCTCAACTCAGTTCGAGCCACTTCATGAGGTAGACCTATTCTGGGTTGGTCTCAAGACTTGCTTCCTTGTCACCATCTGCTCAGCCAGATGGATTGGTGAGCTAGGGGCACTATCGTGCAAAGAACCCTATACCATATTCACCCATCAGGGAGTCCATCTGTGAACAGTCCCAGCCTTCTAACTGAAGGTATCCACACCGTTCCACAGGGAACAGCCCATCGAGCTGCTCACCTTCTCTGTGGACACACAACAGGGCGCTCAGCCGATCCCGCATCATCTAGATGTCGGCCTTACCCTCTCCATCTACATAGACAGGACACTACCCATCCGTAAGACAGAGAGGTTATTTATCATCACTAGGGGACAAAGACAAGGCAAGGCAGCCTCCAAGTCCACAATTGCCGGATGGCTAAGAAGGACCATTCAGGAGGCTTACATAGCAAAACATATGACACCACCCCAGGGTATCAAGGCTCACTCCACTAGAGCAGTCGCCACATCCTGGGCAGAAAGAGCGAACGTGTCCTCGGAGGACATATGCAAGGCAGCTACATGGACCTCCATCCATACGTTCACCAGACATTATAGGCTTGAGAACCTGTATGACATACAGCCCACCTTCTCCACGCAGATTCTCCTAGCAGCTACTTCCACCTCTCACTCTTAGACCACTCTGTCTCCCTCCCTTGGGTGCTACACTGCTACTTATCTACCCATGAGGTAATGTCTGGAGTGCCATGGATGCTCAACCAATCACAATGGGTGTTTTATCACCTGGTAAAGGTGATTGTGTTGGTTGACATCCATGGCATTCCAAGGCCCTCCCAACAGAGTACTCAGAGTGACCAGGACCGGAGATCTATTCCTATCAAAACAGGGTTCAGGAGGGGATATGACACAGTTAGTTTTTTGACAGTTGACCCTGGCGGGGTTGAGATTAGATTGTGAAATAATAGGGATAATAATAAAATTCGGCCTCTGGCCACACCACATTATGTAGTACTAGCATCATTTCATATACTACTGGTATTGTTTTTTCTTGCACTTCTCGTTGCACTCTACTAACCTTGATTTCAGCTATGGAAGATTCAGACTGGAGAGCAGGGGTTTCTGGGACCTGGATATGCTAGAAATTTGATCCTAGAGTCATGTGCATCACTAGCCTATCAGGTAGGCTAAAACCCATGAGGTAATGTCTGGAGTGCCATGGATGTCAACCAACACAATCACCATTACCAGGTGAGTAAACACCCATTCTGAGACATTTCCCTTGCTTAATGGTAAGTATCACCCTACTAATTGCTTACATCTAAAGGCTAGATGGGGTATTGTGCCTGGGCCCCAGTGAACTGTTGGGCACTGGCAGACTCTGCTGCATGCTCACCAAAGCTTGTGAGGCTCCACATTTTATGCTCAGCATACCGGTAGTGGTGTGTCTCACAACTTCTGTTTTGGCACTTTGTATCTAAGTGCTTAAATTCTAATATTTAAACTTCCTCACCACTGTGTGGTGATATGGCAGTGTGATTTTAAGGTATGTAACCCTTTCGAGTGGTGCTGAATTATTTAGAGTGCAGATGTTCAAATGCGGCTTGCCTGTTGGTCCTCCTCAACCCCAGTGTTCTTTGCTGGACCCAGAAGAGATACAGTACTGATTAGCATGATACACAAAGCCCTTTTTTGTGATTTTCTTTTCTAAAAAACAGCAAAGCAAATGACAACTACAGTCGTACACAAAACACTACACTTAGTAAAAGGATTACAGCTTGAAATCACCTGCCAGTCATGGTGTACCATCAGGGTCCTTTCCTATTAGCTTTGCAACTGCCCAGAGGGTCCGGTTTTTATTCTCAGTGTACCAGAATTGTCTTGTTTCACAAGTTGTTGTTTGACACTTTGTATTTAAGTGCTTAAGATCCAGTAGCTGAGCTTCCACCCCACTATGTGGTGATGTGGCAGTGTGATGTAAAGGTATTTAACCCTTGTGAGTGATGCTGAACTATTTGTAGTGCACAGGTATGGGGGGAACACCTGTTGGTCATCTTCAATTCCAACATCTTTTGCTGCCTCAGAAGAGATACAGTACTGGCTAGAGTAACACACACAAACCCCTTTTTTGTGACTTTGTTTATTGAAAATGGCAAGACACAGGACACATACAGTCATGTACTAAGCACTACACTTAATAGAGATAAAATCACTGATAAGACAAGTTGTGTCACGAGGGTCCCTTGCTATTAGCAAGATGATAAATTAGTTAGTAACAAAAACTGTGGTACTGTATATCATTTCAGAAACCTTAAAAGTGCTCAACAGAGATGCAGTTCTGAGAACCAACTGTGCCATTGCTTATTCCCAGAAAAACTTTGGCAACAGCAAAACAAAGGAAAATTTCTGAGCCATCTGGGACTGTCACTACCACCTGTTCCACCTCTGATGTACAGATTTCTTCCCCATCAGTTCCACTACAACCCAAATCAACTATGCAGAGCCCCAAATGGGACCTTCCACCTCTGATTGCTCCAGGCTCCAGCATACATAGCACTCAACTCAGGTTACTTGTTGATGTCCATTCCCATCCAGGTCTCGCTTTCTCCCAGGCTCCAGGAGAACTTTGCCATAGCCATACACAAACCAGAGGGCAATCCTTGACTCATGGTGTTGGACCACTCAGCAAATGCCTCAGCTGTTCTTTCTCTCACTAACACACCAACACAGTCGGGGAGCTGTCTCTGCCAGGCAGACTTCCCAGGCAGCTTTCTTCCAGATTACCACTGACACACCACAAGCAACAGCAGTGAGACAAATGTTCA
This sequence comes from Neoceratodus forsteri, assembly GCA_016271365.2. Classification (NCBI taxonomy): domain Eukaryota; kingdom Metazoa; phylum Chordata; order Ceratodontiformes; family Ceratodontidae; genus Neoceratodus; species Neoceratodus forsteri. The sequence continues at coordinate 867,111,986 of CM057458.1, read as the reverse complement.
AATTATGTGTTGTAGAAGGACTGGAATACTGTATTGAACTGCCTTACCTTCAAACAAAAAAAGGACTGCACTACTAACCCTTAATTCACTGAACGTGTATCTAAAGCTAAAGACACCCTATCACTACCCTAAGCTATTATTTAATCATTTAAACAATTAGAAACAAAGTTCACACACTGCAGATACAAAATACTCTGAAGAATCCAGAAAAAGATTTGTTTACAATTTAGAGTCACAGACCAGAGTTGTTGAGTGCTATCATTGTATTCTGATTTGCCCTAATTGCACCCCAGCCAGGAATCAGAGGGAAAATTACCATAGGGCACAACTGACTGATGGTGAGGATCAATGTCTCAGTACAAGAGATCCAGGGTGAGAAGCAGTTCAGCAACAGGACTGCAAGAGAGCACAACACAGGAGCAAACAAGCAGTTTAGAAATCTGTTCTCTATCATAGTTATGAAGGATCAGCATTGCTTGAGATCAATGATGTGGGGCGAGATTGTTGTGTGTGGAGACTAGCTGAAAAACAGCTTGAACATGAGCTTTTTCTTCTCTATGTAATGTTGATACAGGTTGAAGGCATCTGTAGCTTTGCAGCAATTTTCCCAACAGTGGTTTAGGAAAAGTTTCTTGAAGCATAGATACATAGATTATGTCAGCAGAAGCTTGTTCATGTTGACCCAATGGCTGCCCTCTCAACCTTTTTTTGACAGTGTGGGCCATGCAGTGTTATTGGATTGCTTGAGGGGACTATGTGGACTCATCAGCACTGTCATCAGCTGGTTTGAGTCCTTTCTCACAGGCAGGACTCAGGATAGAGTGACACCAAATTTTCAACATGGCCTTTTTGGGACCCACCTCCTGAACAATGTCACCGGAATTCTGCTAATCCATCCCAAACAGTGATTTTGAGTTTGGTTGGCAAAATCTTCTTTCATGTGGCATTTGAACATTTTCACTGCCCTTGTTCATGAGGTGGGGGTCATAAGAAGGCTACATTGAAAATGTGGGTCATATATTGAAAAATGACAAAGTTTTGCAAATGGGTTGAAATTTTGTTAGGCTCGCTCATAAGTCTGGTAATTTCAAATATTTTCACCCGAAATTTTCAGCATAGACATATTTTTACACCACCTCATTAATGTTACAGCTGTTATTTTAGAATATCTGGCCAATCTATCTTTTTGTACCTCTAGCATGGAATGACATTTCAGTGGTGGAGAATTACATTTTGGCAGTGATTTGGAAATTTACAGAACCGGGTTGATGAGGAGGGATAATAAGAAGGCTATGGTGACAATTTGGTTGTGGTTTACAAAAATTGGAACTGCATGGCCATGGCACACCACTTCCACAGCAAAATACATTTATACATTAGTGGAGGGATGTGGGCCCAGCACTCCCACAGACAAATAAGGCTACAATTGCACTATCTCAAAAAGTATGGATGGATGGGAGTGCAGGGCCTGGAGGGCCATGTCCTCCCACAGGTAAATGAGGATGTAATTGTACAGTCTCAAAAAGTAAGGAAATTAATTGCAAAAAACATTGTTAATGCATTAGTTAGGGTTAAAGCAACAAAAGTAGGGAAATGTGGGGTTAGGGTTTCCAATCCTAATACCCCATCCCTACCTTACAGGCAACAACAGACATGAGGTGTGTCTTGGGAGTGTCATTCCTAACACTCACCCCATTCTCATATACTGTACCCATTTTAGCTTATTTACTCATGGAATGGGGTGAGTATTAGGGTTGACAACCCCAAGGCACACCTCATGCCTGTGGTTGCCTGTAGGGATGGGGTGAGGTCATATTTCCCTACTTTGTCACATTAGCACTAACTAGTGCATTAACAACTTTTTTTTTTGCAATAAATGTTATATGAAAAAGAGGGAGCCACTTTGGTTTGCAATGCACTGTGCTTTATTGAAATTTATAAAACATACATACCTAAGTCATACAAAAAACAAGTAAACATGACACAATAAAGATGTAACAACAAAAGGGAACATTATAGTCTATAACTAAAAGCAAGATAAATACATAACTAAATAAAGAAAAAGGGAGGAGGGAGGAAAAATGAAAAAAAAAAACATTCCAATCCCACTCACAAAAGAAAAACACTACAAACACAATTACCCCCTCCCCAATTACCCCCCCCCCATCTCTGCAGTCCAGACAGTACAAATGGAGCCAAGGGGGAAAGACTTTAAACTTTTTTTCCCCTTACAAAATAAAGAAAAAATTTTAGATATTCCAGTATAGTGTTAGGCTATCCTTTTACTGTTTTGCAGCTCAGTTGCATGCAAGACATTTTATCTGAGAATACAGTTCAAAGAGCAATAAAAATATAATTATGTAACAAAGATCTTAAAGAACCATATAGACAAGGGCATGTTAAACAAACTCTTTGGAGGCCCAATGGAACAGTAGCAGACACATAGGTCTTGACTTTTTAACAGATTAATAATAACTTGCTTATACATGTGCTTCATTTAACTAATACAGACTCCTTAAATAGCCCTTGATATCTCTGCTCTGGGGACACTTTGTAAAATCATGATATTGATGCACAGTTCAGCTTATATTTCAGACATTCAGTATTTAGCGCTTCACTCGTGCTCACAGACACTTCTTCATAACTTTGTATATTACCATATAAACAAGATCACTGTCCATTGGACAGCATCTGTTCTGGTTGCTTATCTATACTGTATATGTCATTACAATATTATTCTTTTGACTTGCTAACTGTTGCTGCAGAAATGATTATGATGGCATAGGCAAAGAATTGTAATGTCAGGAGGTTTACAGCCTGATCAGATGAAGTATTGACAGGCCTTGTTTGCATGTTACTATAACTAGCTATTCTCTAAAACGGAGGCAGTAACACAGAAAATGTGTGCTATATAAGATGCAGGGCACAGGGTGGAGGCTATGTACAGTATATAATTGTTTGCAAAGCTTCTCCAAAATGGGTTGACTCATGCTGCAGCAACATACTGTACATTTGCCAACAACAATTATGGTGCAGGCAAAATGTCGCCCGTCATTACAGCACCAGGCATTTCATCTCCCAGGAGTTACAGCACTAAGGTGCCCTCCCAGGAAACAGTCACTTTTGAGGGTGACTTGGACCCCCCTTGCCCCCAAACTAAATATACTCTCCGGGGTATGCTCTGGAGGGGTAGAAACTGTGTTGGTGCAAAGAGCGACATGAGTGATGGGTGATCTAGAATCAAAATAGCCCCTTTCATTGTCACCCTTGTTGTGATGCTGTAATTGCCACAACCAAAATGAGTCAACAACTTGCTGTACTACACCCAAAGTGTCCTGGGCAGTGTCACAGTAACAGTAGAAGCAGTGTCAGACTATACAAATAAGATTTAGTGTTATATAGAATGCACATAAGATTTATTGTTATACAAATGCAGTTTTCTGTTGTAAGTGACTGAATAGTACAAAAAATATGTAAGCTCATGCAGGTAAATAATATGTTTAAATGCAAGTGGGAAAGAAAATAAGAGCCCTCAATAAAGGAAACCTTTTGGATCAGAAAATACCCGTTTAGTTAATAGGACAGAAAAAAATGCCCCTATACACAAGTAAGTTATTTCTTTGTATTTTGCTTTCCTTGTAGGAAAATAAAATATTATCCTCATAGCTGTCATACATTTAACCAGATAAAAATCTTTGTCAAAAATATTTGTTCATAACCTCTGACTCTTAAGTTTAGGTTGTCTCTCTAGAACTATATTAATATTTTATATGAAACCCCATGTCACAAGGAGTCTAATGACTGTTCTAAGGGGGCCCACATTTGGCTGTATTTAGAAAATTGATTTGAGACAATGGGCTAAATTTTCAAAGGGCCAAGAATGATGCAAGGTGCTTGCACCAGAAAAGAATGGTGCAAGGAGCAAGCTGCATCAAAACTTGCATCAATTCTGATTTTCTAACACTGCTTGCATTAAAAGTAAAACTGCTTGCGCCAAACTGGCTTGCATCAGGATAGCATCAAAAAAAAATGGGTGTGCCATGTTGCAACAGGGTTGTATCAAAAAAATGATGCACCATCCAGTTTTTTGGATGTTTTAATATAGAAGCTGCCGACATTGTGTCAAAGATGTATGTCTTTGTTAGACCATCCAGAGCTGGTCTAACTGACACTAGAGCACATACAGAGGCCCACAGCAGGGGGACATACCTTACTATGGTACTATGGTGACTTCCACAGGTGGGTTCCTGTAAGTATTTTGACTTCCCAAAAATCGGAATGACTTCCAGAATTTGACTATTTGGAGTTTTAGACTTCCATTAAAAATAAATTAACTGAATCCTTATCATAAGGATACAAGTAAACTGTCTGAAAAGTCAGGAAATTCATTGCAAAGAACTTTGTTAACACATCAGTTAGGGCAGCTCAACAAAAGTAGGGGAAATATGGCATTAGGGTTTCCGAGCCTAACATCCCACCCCCACCCTACACACATCAACAGGCATTGGGGATGTGCCTTGGGGTCGTCAACCCTAATGCTCACCTCATTCTGCTATACTGTACCCATCTGAGCTTATTTACTTATAGAATAGGGTGAGTGTTAGGGCTGACAACCTCAAGGCACACCCCTAATGCCTGTTGCTCTGTGCAAGGTGGGGATGGGGTGTTAGGCTCAGAAATCCTAATTCCATATTTCCCTACTTTTGTTGTGGTAGCCCTAACTGATGCATTAACAAAGTTTTTTTGCAATGGCTATAGATAGCTAGATAAATAGAAAGTAGATATATAGATAGACAGATATATAGATAGAGGTAGATATACATATGCATATACTTATACATATACATTTACATATACATATGCTTGGTATCAATAACTTGGTATTAATAACTACCTTCAGGGAAATTTCTGCATAAAAAGTGTTTCCATAATCAAGAAAACTGCTGTAGAAGAGTGACTACCAGAGATGAATAATGCTAATTTAAAAGAGAATGTAGATCATGAGACTAATTTCCAGAACTAGGGCTGGGTGTGAATAAAAGGTATTGGAAACAGAAATTCTTCTGAGGTCAAAATATCTAACACAAATTGCTTTTTTCTCATCACCATCTGTGTACTGAATGCCTGGTGTTGGTGAATGCTTTTTGAATATCTTTCTTGTACAGAAGATGGAGCACGGTAAAATCAGCTTATTCTGAAGATGCATTTGAAGGTGTTGAAGGATGATAAAGATCTTAATAAGAAGTGATAACTAGCTGACTTAAATGTTTATCTAAATTGCTTGCAGACTGCTGAAGCTGCACAAAAGGGTAGTTACACTGCAAGATATTCTAATCAGGAACTTGAATTCAAGCCTTCAGCTTCTGAAAGTGATCAGTATCTGTGAATAATGAAGTCACGGTTACAGCAGACACTGAAACACTTACACAATTGTGCTAGCTAAAGCTTTTAAGCAAAAATTTGTTGAACTTGGACTTCCAGAAAACTATTCCTTCTCAGAATACCTTAGAGGATGAAAGAAGCAGAAGCAGAAAGTTATTTTGATGACATAATCTGAGAAAGAGGCTTCTGTATGTGTTTATTTCAAACTCATGTTCAGTAAGATAGTGAGATAGCCTCATGATATACAATACCTTATTATCTGGGAGTTTAAGGATGAAGCAGGTTGCAGGCAAGACATTACAGTGTGTATACTTAATTGCAAATGTTACAGGGATTTAGACTAGATGTCATTCATAAATAAGATCCTTTTCATTGCTAAAGAACAAAACTGAACTGTGTGTGGAGTGATGGTGAACAGCTGCATGTCCAGGGGCCCGATGAGGGCTGATGCCATAGGTTGAGGGCTTACAGTGCCCGGAAGTATTGGTATCCACCAGTACTCAACAAACTTAAAATGCTTAAAAACATGGATTGCAAATGCTGCTAAGCTACCAAAAGCTTGTTGTGTTTAAGTTATATTAACTTGCTGTGTAATGTATTGTATTGTTTATTTATTATATGTTTTGTAAATAATATTTTAATTGTGAAACTGTTACGTTATGTATTACAGGACCCCATTGTAAATGAGGCCTGGCTCAACTGGGCTATCCTTTTCTGAAACTACAGAATATTTATTTATTCATTGAATTTTGATGACAGTGTAGGCCCACTGTGCTCGGAAGGTCCCTTTTCAGGGGTGACCCGGGAAACAGAAACAGTACAATATAATACAGTCAGGTGTTACAGGGTAACAAGAAGTAGACATGATAATGAAGATTACAATAATGGCAATGTTTTTATATATAGACCATAAGTGCAACAATTGAGAGAATTATGGCATGATTTTGGTGTCAGTTTTGGTGAGAAGAGGAAGGGGATTGGTGTTGTGTTTAGGACCAGGGATGATTATCCTATACCCTCACAATGGCACAAGCTTGCCCAAGCAAGTGGGACTTGAGCCTTCTGTGAAAGTTTAACAGTGAAGGGGCTTCCTGCACTAAAGGTGGGAGAGTATTACACAGCTTAGGGGCTGTGAGAGTAAAGGATTTGCCTCCCGTGTGAGTCTTAACTCTGAGGATTGCCAGAAGGGACTGACCCAAGGTCCTGAGTATTCGAGGATTAGACTTAGGCATGATTATTCTTGTTAGGCTAGGTGGCGCAGCTGGGATCTGCAATTTGTATGCAAGGCAGAGCAGGGGGTACTGTAGACGAGCCTCAAAGGAAGGCCAGTGCAGCTGGGCTAGCGAGATATAGGGTGGCTTCTTGGGTGACATTGTCGCAAACCTCACCACCTTGTTGTACAGGACCTGAAGCTTGTCAACCTCACCCTCTGACATACCCTGAATTACAGGGGAAGCATACATTAATATAGGCAGGAGGGCACTGGAGGCAACTGCTCATCTTGCCTCCAGGATAAGTTGTTTTTTTTAGCCTGTACAAGGTGCTGAGTTTGACATGGATAGACCTAGTTACCTGGTCTTCATGGGACTTAAAGATGAGACCTTAGTCAATAATTAGCCCTAAGCATTTTTTGTTGTCTACTATGTTAATTCTTTTTCCAGCAAAGGAAGTAAGTTGTAAAGAATTGGTCCTGTCCTGGCCGAGGGATCAAGAGCCAAACAGCAAGGCTTTTGTTTTTGTTGCATTGAGGATCATTCTGTTAGATGTAAGCCAGGCCTCGAGTGTATTTAGGTTCCCTTGGAGGAGAGAGCCCAGATCATGTAGTGCAGACCTGGACCGGTAGATAACAGTGTCTTCAGCATATTGAACTACTGAGCTGTCCCCACAGTGACAGCTGAGGTTGTTAGTGAAGAGAGAGAACAGGAGGGGGCCAAGAATTGAGCCCTGAGGAGCACCCCCCTTGATGGGAAGAGGGGTGGATAGCTCTCCCTTCCAAATAACCCTCTGGGAGTGGCCTGATAGGTAGCTCTTGAACCAGTTTTGGGCCTAGGCATCAAGACCTATGCCTTGAAGCTTTGTAAGAAGAAGGTTGGGGTCCACAAGATCAAACGCTTTGGACAGATCTATAAAGATAGCACTCGTCGACATGCCAGCATCCATGGCCCTGAATACGTCCACTGTGAGTTTGATGAGTGCCATATCTGTCCCATGGTTTGCCTGAAAGCCATGCTATGAAAGGGCTAGGATTTGGTGGAGCTCAAGGTAGTCTCTCAGTTGCCATAAACTAGCCTTTCTTGCAGTTTGGCTGGGGTGCACAGCAGGGAGATGGGCCTATAATTGCCAATTTGTTCACAAGAGCCATGCTTGTAAATGGGGACCACACTGGCCACCTTTCACTGGTATGGAATGTAGCCTTCCAGTAAAGACCTGTTGATGATCCAGGTCGGAGGTTTGGCAAGGGTCTGGGCACCTTCTTTGCATAGCCAAGGACCGATTCCATCAGGGCCTCCAGAGCCTTTATGTTTCAGGGCTTTCAGTAGCTTAAGGACCTCGCTCACCTTGACTAATCTCAAGTGAAATTGGGGTCTTATCAGACTGGGGGTACGTCGGAGGTAGTTTATGTTTACTACTATTTGTTTACTATTACTACTAACTTAACAAATCTTATTGTGATTAGAAAATGGTTTTAGCAAATTAAAAAAAATCTCCAAAAGATAAAACAGCCACAAAAATATAGTCAAATGTTGCTTATAAAATGTCAAGTAGTGCTGGGCAATGGTGGGGGCACCTGCTGGTTGGATGCATTACTTCTTCTGATAGGTCATATTGCAATGGAGACTCCCCACAACTCTCCTCAACACAGATGGTTGGTGGGGCTAGAGTTACAGGCTTAATATCCAATTCTAAACAGATGGAGAACTATCACGACCCCCACTGGGGTAGATCTGAAACCAGATTAATTCAGTGGGGGAGGGAGGTGAGACACAAATGTACAGTAAATTAAGTATTTACATGGCAGTAGGCTCTGGAGTGATGATACATCATTTATCATCACCAGAAGTTAGTCATCACCATTTATCAACACTTAAAGCTTGTCACAAATGAGCAGTTAACCAAGCTTGAAGATTGCCTGATGACATCACAGTGACCTCTGCTGCACTCAGAACAGTGAAATCAACCTGAAACAGTTTATTCTTCATTAAAAGAATTAATCTGAAAGCTTTGCAATTTAAAATACATTGTATAATTTGGACACACAATGGCAACACTCAGAATATGACATGTATCACTTGCAAGGAGCAAGCCTTTTTGCCACTCATGAGGTATGGTCTTGCCCCCTCACTTATGATGATAAATGGCATATTCTGAGTCTGGCCATTTTGTATCTCATATATAGGTAGCTGGCCTAATCTGAATGATTATCTTCTTGGTAGGGCAGAATAAGGCATTCTACATGAATACATGGGGGTCCATATATCAAGTTACCATTGTATGGCCAAAAGTAACCCTACTGCCTCATGAAAGGGATGCGTTGGACTCTGATGAACCTCACCTTCCTAGGTGTCACCTTCTCCCACTATCCTGCATCCCACACCCCTGGTTTGCCATGAAGTTGACTACCCCCTTATATATCAATGTAACTGGGCTACAGTGGATTCCCTTCCTCTTCCCACTGATCTCCCATACATCTTGATGGGCAACTAATTTATGGAGGCTATGCCCCCCACTTTTGTATCTGCTGCTGTCTACTCCCTCTAGCCTCCCCATTTCAGGGGTCACTGTGTGGAAGCATAGTGGAGGGGATGAGATGCTCTTAGCCCAAGGGGATGGCTTTTCCCACTACCATCCCCTTCTGAGGTGGATATATCTACAGAATTCATTAGGAATGGCCGAGCAATTATATGATCTCAGTTAATCTGAGTGGACATACCAATGTAAATACAATTTTTGTTACAAGATGTATTTAGACTTAAGTGTATTGGTGCACCTATTGTTACAAATAAAATGTCAGATAGTCTCTCTATAGATGATTTCTACCTGTCAGTCATCTGTCTTTCTACACTTTCAAAAGAAGGTGTTTTTGTGTACCATAAACATGATAATGCAATATTTAAGCAATAAAACATGACAGGGTGTGTGTTGTGTTGTCACAATTCACACCAATGGGCGTTATAAGGCATGACACTGCAGGAAAAGTGCCTTACACCCTTGGGTGTGTGTTGTGACAGCACAATCCAGAAACCCCCGAGATTCTCAATGTGCTAATGAAATGACCCATGTACAAACATATTGAGCCACCCCCTCCCCAATGTCTAGGGGACTGATGGAACAGTTCAGCAGAGGGGGCACCACTTAGCAGCAAAACACATCAAAAGTAAGAAAGCTGGCACATACCTAGGTCCATCTTAATTTCCAGGTGGTGGTCACTGGACATGGCCTATATCAGGGTACAGAAGAGCAGCAAGACCATAGGCTGTGGGGCAAGAGGTTAACTGGTAGCAGGAGTTAAATTCATAAAGCAACCAGAGCACACTCCAAAGTCCATTTTTTAAGAATAAGAAACTTTAATTAAAACAGCATAAAACAGTACAAACTGCTCCCAGGAGCAAGGGGCATGGCTAGGCAGGAAGAACAGTCTTCTGTGACACAGAGCCATGGCACAATACTTATGACTGCTAAGGCCTCAATGCTGAGTCTCTGCAGAGCCAAAGTTGCTACCTTAGTGAATTTGATGGCAGCAGTATGACTTAGGCCTTGCACAAACCATCAGGCCTCACACAGCTGAACTCCAGGGCCTACTGCTCTCTCTCTCTCTCTCTCTCTCTCTCTCTCCATGCACCTTTGCAGTGGCAAAATTCAGCTGCAGCGCCTCCCTCAATTTGCAACACCTTTCTAAACACCTTCTACTTGATCAGGCCTCTGGCATCCTAGTGCATACCCAGTGCAGGAAATCCAAGGGATGCATCAGACAAACTTTTTGCTCCCCGCAGGCCATCTTAACCTCGGGAGGAGTGCCACACGGGTTAGTGGTCATGGGCTGCCACCGCTCTCCCCACAATATAGGCTGCCACCACTATACCATGCCCACTGCCCAAGACATCTTTTCAGGCACTTCATCACCAGCATCTGGGCCTTCCCCCCCACAGTGTCATGGTGAATGCAGGTGGGCACCTTACTCCCCTGGCCACAGTTTCCAGAAACAGTCCCAGCTCCCAGTACACCATGAACCCAACCATGACCACCCACTCCTCTGAGCAGACTTTCCCACGATGAACTGCTGAGCCCCAAACTGGGAAGAGGCCAGTGCCCCTAGCTTTGCCCAACCAGCAGGCAGGCCAGCCCCCATGCTCCCAAAAAGGCAACAGGGGTGGAGAGGATTACCTTAGTAAGCATCCCCCAAAGGGGGGGGTTTACAATCCCCCCCCCTTTAAAAATTAACTTCCTGGTGAATGGGGCATCCATCTACCCCAGCAAGGCACAGGGAAAGATATGTGCACTCTCCATTCCCTGGCTGATGAAGACAATACCAGCTAAAGGGGGCAGACCCCTAAACATACACCCTGGGATAAAGGGATCCAAAATCCAACAAACAAAACCCCATGCTGTTGCCACCAAACTTTTTGGGACTCAAAACCTTTCTGCAGTTTCTTAAGCCAAACAGCCTTCTCCCCAAGTTAATGCAAACTGCAAATAACAAGAACAGTAAGAAGTTTAGTGCTACAGAACAATTAATATTTATCCCACAATACTATCAACTCACACCACATACTCATACAGACACCCATAATCACAGACACTGCCCATACAATTAATATGAACACAGCAAACTCCCTCAACTCACACACACACACACACACACACACACACACACACACACACACACACACACACATACATGCACACCAACTTTCGGCTCTCTCACTATTATTCCCACCTACTAAAACATTGGTCAATAATAAGGAATCAGTCCATTGAAACTGTTTAGTCCACAGAACACATTCTTATGAGTCCCAGCGTACAAGACAATCTTTTGATCAGCAAGAAATGCTCAAAGACAGACAGCTTCTGCCTCCCCCCCCCCATTATTTATTTTGTAAACATAACAACTGTAACAATGGCAATAACAATAGCAAACAGATAAACAGAGGTAAAGTTTTAAGAGGATCTCACCCATTTTAAGGAAAAGGTCCCAAACAGTTCAGGGAGAATCCCAAAAGGAAAGTTATGCAGCACTATTAGAGACAGTGAATCAGTTCAGCAGAGGAATTTTAACCTTCTACAGAGCACGTCCTCCACTGCGGGAATAGTAGAACTGAGGATCTGGTTTAGTAGTCTCAGCTCCAAAGATGTCAGTGGAAACAACATAGCACATTGTGTGCCTTCCCATCACATCCTGGAGTAGGGCAAAATGCTTGAATAGAGTCAGTTCAGTCCACACAGTTGAATTACAAAGGAACAAAGTCTTGGCAATGGTGGCAGCAGCAGGGCATCCATGCTGTTGGTTTCTAAGCTGTATCTTGTCCACAGCTCCCCAGAACACCCAGTCAGACCTTTCTTCCTTGATGAAGTCCCAAATCCATTCTAACACATATGGGTACTCCTCTTTAGGATACTCAGCATGGATTCTATGCCACACCCATCTCTCCATCTGAGACCACTTTGAGATACTGCGTATGCTGGTCAGCAGGGACATTCCTTCCTCATATCAAACCCCAGAGTGGTACTTCACATTCAGGGGGTCATCTGCAAGCAGCCCATCCATCTTTTCTCTGAGTAGGATACAAAGCTGGGGCAGCCTCTGAGTGTTATCGGGCAGCGTCAAGTATTGGCAGTGAAAGGGCTGTTGGATGGCACGCTCCACATCCTGGTCTTCATAGGCCAAATGTGAAGGCTACTTTCAAGGGGGAAACCTTGGGATTCTACACTGTGAGACTCACTAGAGCTGGCCTTTACAGTTTTTCCCTCTTATGACTCTTCTCCACTGGCAGGAATATCACAGTGTGAAGAGTTAAGGGGCCTGGTGGTCATGGGGGCAGGCCCTGACTCCTTGGGCCCTAAAAGCCAGCCAATTTGTCAGTTATTCTGTGGCCTCTCCCTCTGCCATGGGGAGGTACAGGTGCCTTCAGTGGAGAAGGGCTGGTCAGACATCTAGACCCACTCTCCGCAATGCTATCCTCATCTGCAGGCCTAGCTTCAGCTGCAGATGGCTCCTAGGGGGCAGTGTCAGATCTCAGATTGTCCCAGTTCTCCAAACTGCCCATTGTAGAGATAGAGGTTGTCCCTGGCAAAAACAATGCTAACCAAGGCCAAGGAGGCAAATACAGAGGCATGTTGTAGACATTGGCCATGGGTGAAACACCCTGAGCACACAAGGAGCACAAAGGCAGCCTGGTCACTCCAGCCCCTGGTAACTGCAGATCATACACCTGTCCAGCGGAGCCCCTCTCCTCTCATAATCCACAACCAGGAAAGCAGTGTCACAGTGACAAACACAATAGGATCAGTATCATTAGGAGTTTCAGCCATTTCACCCAGTACACAGTTCTGCTAGTTCACACCCAACCTCTTAAAATGGGGCTTCAGTTATTTCACCCACAAGCCCCTCATCTGACACCAGACAATCTGCTGCACCCACAGAGTCATTAGCATGAAACTGATTATGCAAAACAATCTCCCATTCTGGTGCCAGAGGAGGAAATGGTGTGAAGCACAAATTCAAGATGGTGGGACCCAGAAACTGCGCAACCAAAATACCAGGCCTCAGTCCACTACCAAACACTGAAGCAGCTGCCCAGAAGCCAAGGTACTGTCTTGCTCCCAAAATCGTGATCCCAGATGAGCTCCCATGTTGTAGCCACTACCTTCCCGATGTCTAGGGGCTTGATGGAGCAGTTCAGGGAAGGGGGCACCACTTTGTAGCAGAACACATCCAGAAAAAGTAGATGGCACATACGTGGGTTAACTGGTAGCAGGAGTTAAATTCATAAAGCAACCAGAGGCCCACTCCAAAGTCCATTTTTTAACCATAAGGAAATTTAATTAAACTGCATAAAACACTACAGACTGCTCACGGGAGCAGGGGGCACGTCTGCATAGAAAGAACAGTCTTCTGTGGCACAGAGCCATGGTACCATACTTATGGCCATTAAGGCAATCATGCTGAGTCATGAGACATTAGACAAGGGGTGCTAATGGTAAGATGAAATGCTACAGTACATTTACAAAATTGGTGTATAATTTAATGGCTGGTATATTTCTAGTATGGAAAATATATTTTTTGTATAAATATATATATATGTTTTTCAGATACAGTGTACTTCACTGATGAAGAGCAGTTGCTTAAAACATTTTATTGACACAGTACACTGTACATTGTCTTTGAAAGAAAATTAAGAAGAAACTGCTTTTCTGCAATAAAGAATATTTATACTTATATGACACTGGGTGAGCAGGCTTTATTGTCTACCAATCAAATTTTTTTTATTCTTTAGCCATATTGGTAGCTAGCATCTCACCTTAATTTTATCTTATTTCTATTTTTATCGAGGTTGGCTGTGCTGGATCTTCTTTTTTCTTTCAATCATGCTGAATCCCCATGGAGCCAAAGTGGCTCCCTTACTGAAATTGATGGCTTAGGCCTTGTACAAACCACAAGGTCTCTCACAGCTTGACTCCAGGGCCTACCACTCTCTCTCTCTCTCTGTCTCCTCGCATTTTCACAGTGGAAAAAACACGGCTGCAGCACCTCCCTAGATTTCCATTACCCTGCAAAATGGGTCCTACTTAACCAGGCTCCCAGCATCCCAGAGCATCCCTGACACAGGCAATCCAAGGTATGCAGTGGCAGAAGTCTTTGCTCCCCGCAAGCCATCTTCATCTCAGGCGGAGTGCCACATGGGTTAGGGGACATGGGCTGCCACCACTTTCCCCACAATAGAGGCTGCCACCACTACACTGTCCCCAGCACCTCAGACTCCTTTTCAGGCACTACATCTCTAGCATTTGGGCCTTTCCCACTCTAGTGCCTTGGTGCACACAGGTGGGTGCCTTAATCCTCAAGGTGTGGATCCCAGAAATAGACCCTGCTCCCAGCACACTGCAAACTCAACCTTGGCCATCTGCTCCTCCGAGCAGACTTTCCCATGATGAACCACTGAGCCCTAAACTGAGCCAGGGCCAATGCCCCAGACCCACTCTATGTCTCCATTCTCTCTTCTGCTGGCCTCTCCAAACCCAACAAATGCCTCCCAATAAATATCCCCTGGGTCACTAGCTCTGCCCGATCAGTAGGCAGACCAGCCCTAACCTCCCAAAAAGGAAACAGGGGTGGAGAGGTTAACTTTAGTAAGCATTCCTCCAAAGTGAATGCCTACACATAAAAGAAAATGAAAAACAAAATACCGAAAATGTTGTATTTCAGTTGCCACATTTGTGCAACTTGACATAAAATAGTTCCTCATCAGCTTGGTGTCACTATTGGCTGCTGTAAATAATTGTTCATAATAATAAAATTATGTGTTTGTCATTTCTTGTTTTGTTATTTCTATAAGCACTATAGATGTGTGAAGTGAGGAAAATTCACTCCACAAAAAAAGTAGCAGATTTTCCCCAGTTTGCGAAATGGATCAGGTGTGTGAAGCCAGGCTTCACCCCCAAAAAAAACTCCACGAAATGCAGAGTTTGGCAACTTCACCAGCTGAGTTCAAACTTCACATTTTGTGGAGTTTGGCTACTAACAGTAGTAGTTCCCCCACAACAGATTGCTCCTCCCTGGTGTCTAGTGGTCACCCCCTGCTGATCACTGCCTGGCCCCAATAAGAAAAAGTAAATTCCCTTCCAATTGTGGGGCACCAGTCCTGGCTATAAAGTCTATGCCTGGTGTCTGGTGGTCCCACCAATCTGGCCAATCGCCATCCCAATATGACAAATTACATTCAGCCCAATTGCCATCCCTGGTGTCTAGTAATGTCCCCCGCTGATCCCTGGCCCTGCTGCAAAATAGAAAGAAAATCAAAGGCCCCGATCACGGGCACAGGTAAACCAAAAAAAAAATAATAATAATTTCCCTGGAGTTTAGTGACCCCCTACCCCATCAAGTAGTGCCCCCAGCCCAACTCCCCCACACCATGACCCCAAAAGGGCCACTGGCACAGCCCTCCACTTACCTTGATGGCCAACAGCCTGAATGAGCTTTCAATGAATGAAACTGCTTGTAAAAGGACACACTCATGCATTGAGAGCACAGTCGGACAGCCAACCATAATGGTGAGTGGATGGCTGTGCCGGTGGTCTGCTCGGGGCCAGACTGGGGGGAGGGGAGGTGGGGCACTACCTGATGGGGTGGGGCCACTAAACACCAGGGAAAGTTTTTTTTCTTGTAAAGTTGGTCACACTCAGTGCCCAGTGATTGGGGGGGAGATGACCTTGGATTTTCTTTATTTTGCAATGGGACTGGTGATCAGTGATACTACCTGATATAAGGGATGACAATGGGGGGATGTAATTTTTCATACTGGTCTCTGGATCAGGCAGGGAGTGGAACCACTAGACACCAGGGATAGACTTTACAGTCGGGCTGGCACCCCGCAATTGGGGGGGGATTTATTTTTTCATATTAGGCCTAGGCAGTGAATGATGGGGGGGACCACTAGACACTGGTGATGAAAGTTGGGCTGCCAGCTATGGGGGGAGTGGGAACAGCTGGTTTCAAACTTCTCCTTGCTTTGGGATTCTTTAAGTGCAATTTTCATTTAAAAAAAAAACAAAGTAATGCGAAGGTACCCCATGCCAATTTTTGTGAAGTTTCCACTACAGTTGACAACTTTGCTTAATGGCATGTGGAGTTGGAGTAGATAGATTCATGGGGAATTCACCTGTGAAGTAAAACTTTGCTGCATTCCTGTGCTTAGGGGAAAGGGTGCCTATGTAAATAAAATGTAATACAGTACTGCTATTAATGATTTTCGAAGCTTTCAACCCATTTTAAATCATTCTTTTTTATTAATGGTGATCTGCCTTTCATTACACTTTGAAGTACGTGATCTGTAAAATCAGCTTTAAAGTGTGGCAGTTTTCTATTTGTAGGAAGTGCCCCTCTATTTTGAAGTCATATTGTAGTGCTTCCCTCAGGGATAGTGGGTGAATGTCTCTGACCGCACTCATCCATCTGTGGTGTACTTACTCATGAAAGTCCCACTATTTTCTGTGCTGCCAGTGGGCTTAAAGAACCATTTGTGCAGAAAGTAAGGTAGAGGAAGCCATTGATTTACATTCAGGCAGCAGGATCTGGTTCTCTAATTGTAAAACCTGCAGTTACTGAGCAGTAGAATTTTTTGTGTTTGTGGGTGGCAAAGCATTAGCATGGGGAAGTATGTATAGTACTAGTCTCCTAATAGTATAACAGCAGTACTAGTGATTGGCTCATGGCAGGAAGAAACACATTTTGTTTCAAAACAGTTCATCTCTCACTCACTTGTTGTTTGGGGAGAAAGTTCAAACCTTCACAGAAGCGTGATCTCATTCGGGGATCATGTTCCTCTGTTTCTTACTCACTCAAGAACCACATCTGTGGAGCAGCAAACAGCCTGATAAGGAGCAGCATTTGGGGCAAGGGCTCTCTAAAATTAAAATATGCAGTTAATGAGCAGTAGAAGTTTGTGTATTTGAAAATTGGACTAATTGAAAAGAATCAATACAAAATGGTCACGTGACGGCAGCTTGAAGAGCGGTAGCAACCATCCACAGCTCCGTGCCCCTGCTCCACGTTACTGACTACCTGTTCTGAATCCTGAAACTTATTGAGAACTGAAACCCAGAATCTGAAAGGAGAAACCCTTTTGCTTCAAGAATCTGATGGAGGTTTATATGAAAAAGGTGCCGCCGTGCAACTCTCCGCTGCCAACCCCAGAGAAGGACAAGGCCGCAAAATGGTCTAAGCACTAGCAGCCCAGCTGGAGCAAATCCTCTCCCATCTCGACTGCACTCTCAGAGGAGAAATTCTTGGAGATCATGCTCCCACTACAAGACAAAATCTCAGATATGTCCGAAGATATTCAGCAAATTATGTCCTCTGTTCAATCTCTTACTATTCGAGTGGGGGGCACAGAAGTTAAACTGAGCTCGCTAGAGAAAAGATATGATAAATCTGAACTAACCATGACACAGCTTGGCCGGAGGCTCAAAAGACTGGAAGAGAAGTTGGAAGACCTGGAAGGGAGGAGTAGGAGGAACCATCTTCTTATCATCGGAGTTCCTGAAAGAGAAGAGGGGTCGGCTCCCATAAGTTTTATACAGAAATGATGTGAAAAAATCACAGGACCTTCCCCAAATGGGCCCACATATATAATTGAGTGTGCTCATCGGGCTCTCCGTCCTCCCCTGCCCCCCAACTCTCCTCCTCATCCACTGATTTTTAAACTGTTAAATTTGCTGAACAAACAGCACATCCTAGCCAAAATCTGAGAGACACAAGAAGTTCTCTGGGAAGGAAAATGTATTAGGATAACTCAAGATCTTCCACAATCTGTCTGGGCCAAAAAACAGGAAATGCACCCGACAGTTTTGAAGCTCATCACTGCTGGTACGCCATTCCGGATGAAATATCCAGCGGTGCTTCAAGTCAAATCCGGGGAGCAGTGGATCTCTTTCGAATCCCATGATCAGGCAGTACTGGATCTCAAAGGCCTTTTCCCTGATTTATTTAAGTAACTGCAACTTTGTGAGTAAAGGGTTATTGAGATATTTATAGAACATTCTTGAGGGGTCTACCTGCTTCAGAATGACTTTGGCCTGGTCTAGACTTGGTCTAGCCCTCAAAACTCAGTTGTTGGCATTGGCTGACTTAAAAGGTCATTGCGTGCTGAGACTTACCTCTGAACACCCGTAATTATGTTTGTGTACTTCACTGGGGTCTCTACCTACTGTTTTGTGGCCTGAATGGCCTTTAGCATAGCGGACGTTGGGATGCACAGTCCTTTATTCTATGGAAGGGGTCTCGTTTTGTAAGAATCTTAATATACCTAATGGACTCCCTGTTATACCCTCTTTGATTATGATGGGGGGACTAGATAATAGTTCTGTATATGAGCTTCTCTGATTTTTACCCAGGGTATTTCTCACTAAGGTTTCTTTTTGTATTTCCTATACCATCTTAGACTAAAACTAACTCTCCCTAGTGCATCACCACTGTTTATGGGATTTAAAGTTCTACTGTTTATATTTAGAATCTGATAGTTCTCGCTATTGAAATAGTAGGGGTACTTTTGGGCAGGAGGGGTCGTAGTTTTGGCGTGATTCAAGTCTGTGCTGAAACATCACTCGACAGGAACAATAGGTGTTACAGTTGCTAGAACTGGGGGTTGACTTGTGATATAGATTGTGAAATTATTAGTGTTTTTATTAAGGGTGTAGAACTTTCCTTTAATTAACATGGGGAATTATGGGACTGGGGATGCAGGTGTATTTGATTGTTCTAGAGTTGAACAATTTATCATAAGTGCTGACAGACTACCTCCTCTAGGTCTTGCTATGAGTAAAATATCCCAATATACTGGATCATTTATTAGAGAATGAGCGGACCTTATAAGTTTATCATCTGGAATGTGAAGGGGGCTCAAGACCGGTGTAAAAGACAGATGATTCTATGCCACCTTCTTCACCTAAAAGCTGTGATTGCCTACCTTCAGGAGACTCATCTCCGATGGGAGGAAGTACACCCATTTTCTAAAAGCTGGGTTGGTCAGGCTTACAGTGCCGGAAAATTTACAAATAGCCGTGGTGTTGCTATACTAATTGGGAAAAATATACCTTTCAAACTTGAGAGGTAAGTTTAGGATCCTAATGGGAGATATGTCCTACTGTATGGTCTGCTAGAAGCCCAACTAGTGTTGCTGGGGGCTATTTATGGCCCCAACTGTGATTCATCGCATTTTTTCACACATCTGCTAGGCTTAGTAGTGCCTGTCACACCCACCCTGAGTATATTAGGAGGGGGACTGGAATATGGTTCTTTATTCCCAATTGGATAGATCGGACCCTCAAAAACAGGGGTTTACCCCACCCCAGAGGGCATTATTGGACCTTATGAGGGGGTGGATCTTTTTGATGTCTGGAGGATATTGAACCCAGACGAACGTCAGTACACCTTTTTCTCCCTCCCACACAGATCCTTATCCCGGATTGCATTCCTCCTGCTAAGCTCTTGCGGCCTGCAGGGAGTGGTCAATACGGAGACACATGAGAGGGTAATTTCCGATCATTCACCTGTCTCCTTAGTATTCCTGTTGGAGCCTGGCATTAAGAGAAATGCCCTATGGCGACTGAACACTCAATTGCTTCAGAACCCTGATTCATTATAACACATCAAATACTTTATCCCCAAGTTTCTGGCTGTTAACAGAAATTCAGTGTCCAAAATAGATATTGTTTGGTCGGCATTGAAATGCTTCCTTCGTGGGGAATGCCTCCGTATGGCAACTACTAGGCACAGACAACATTGGGCCCGCCAGACTAAACTGATTGGGGAAATCCAGAAACTGGAAACGGAGCTCAACCGTCTCTCTCCTGACATGGACTGGGTTTCTGTGCATTGCCTACAGGCACGATACTCAGCCCTTATGTTTCAGCTAGCAGAGCTCTCCCTAAAATGTACTAAACTTAAATACCTTGATAGTGGGGAAAAAGCCAGTAAGCTACTAGCTATTTGGCTCAAACAGAATGAATCCTCACGTTTCATTGCTAGTCTACGAACAGGTAGGGATAACCAAGTAGTCACCTCCCCTAGGGATATTGGGGAAGTACTCAGAGCTTATTATCAGGGACTCTATGCTGAACACCCAGATGAGAGACCTCACTACTCAGACATTGCTGAGTATCTTAATTTGGTTAGCTTACCCAAGTTATCCCCCCCAGGCTACACCACTTGATGCCCAGATCAGTCTCTAGGAAGTTCAGAGGGCGCTCAAACAGCTCTCCTTAGATAGATCCCCTGGGCCAGACAGATTCCCAAATAATTTGTATGACTCCTGCCTTTCAGAGCTTACCCCCATCCTTACTGAGGTTTATAATTTCTGTTCTCCAATGGCTTTTCCGACTCGGAGTTTCTCAAAGCGATGATAACCCTTATTCCCAAGCAAGGTAAGAATCTTTTGAATTCGGAAAGCTATAGACCAATATCGCCCCTTAACACCGACACTAAAATTCTGGCTAATAGGCTGGGACCTGTGTTGCCTCTCCTGATAGGCAGGGAACAGATTGGATTCATGGAGGGAAGATCCTCTGCTGATCACACCCATAAACTAATGCACATACTCTCGGCATCCAGGGACTCAGCCCGTCCTGCGATCCTTGTGTCCCTGGATGCTGAGAAGGCATTTGACACGGTTTCTTGGGATTTCCTTTTCACCACTTTGGCCCATTTTGGATTGCCCGCTGGCTTCCTTAGATGGGTTAGATTACTGTACCTTTTTCTCTCAGCTCAAATTTGGTGTAGCAGCACATTGCCCGAGCCTTTCTTGCTTCAGAGGGGGACCAGACAGGGCTGCCCTCTGTCCCCTTTGCTTTTTAACCTCTACCTGGAACCCCTGATTTGTAGACTAGTATCCTCCAAGAAACTTAAGGGAATCCTAATAGGGGGTCAGCTCTACACCTTTTCTACATGTGCAGATGACCTGCTTTTACATATGGAGGAACCCCATGTTGGTCTTCCCACCCTCCTGGAAGAGGTAGCCAGTTTCTATAAAGTCTCATATTATAAACTGAACATCTCCAAAACTAAGATCTTCCCCTTAAATAACAGCACCTCTCGGTCAGTACTGGACTACTGTAATCTGCTGTGGGACTCCACCTCTCTCTCATATTTAGGAATACAGACAGTGAGAGATCTTCCCACTATGATTAAGCTCAATATCAGATTTGCTGATAAACGCTTAAGGCAGACCTTGACAGATGGACCAGCCTCCCTCTCTCATTGTGGGAAGGATCAACACCCTAAAAATGAATGTACTACCTTGAGTACTGTACCCTTTGAGAATGATGGGGTATTCCTTCCCAAAAAAATGGTTTACCCAACTGCAGTCTCTCCTAACATCCTTTCTATGGAAGAGTAAGGGTGCCAGATGGTCCTATTCTAAACTCACTGCACCAAAGTTACAAGGTGAGATGTCTCTCCCCTCCTTTTTTGGTTACTACAGCGCTCATCATCTTAGTAATTTGGCACACTGGTGGCAGAAGCACAGACTACTGAACCCCATCATTATTTATTAATTTATTTATTGGAACTTCAGTTTAACAATCTTTGAGCCAGAGGCTCATTTACAAAAGTACCTCATCACAGAGAGGACAAAACAGTGCAAACAACATACATACAAGAAAAACAGGGTACTGTTAAGAGACTAGGCGAGTTGGAAAAGCATGAGTCAGACCAAGGAATTTCATACCATTACAGTTGAGCATTACAGGATTGTACAGGATTACATTAAATAGTTGATACATGCCAAATAGTGCAGTAGGCTGACAGAGGCAGCTAGGCAGAGGAAAATCAGTGTAGAGGCATGTGGGGAGGGGAGAGGCAAATATAGGTAGAGATAGTCAGAAGGTCTGTGAGCCGCTCAGTAAGCTTTGTCTAGACAAGAATAGGAAAAGGACTTAGAAGCAGCCGCAACTGTGAGTAGTGAGCAGGTGTTTTCTAAGGAGTGTTTTAAAGTGAGAGATCATGGAGGCATCAGTGATACTGGAGGGGAGAGTGTTATACCAAGTAGGAGCTCTGTAGGGGTATGCCCTTTGCCCTTACGAGGTTCTTGGCCTCGTACAACCAGTGCAGTTTTGCAGGAGATTCAGGTGTGCACTAGAGGGTTAGCTTGGTGGATAGAGGCAGTCAGACCAGGTGGGGATAGCCCAAGGAGACACTTTTTAGTGAGGAGGCAGGTTTGGTAGTAGAGGTGTTCATCTAGGTTGAATAGATTAGCCAGGGTGTATAGTTGGCAGGTATGGGTTAGTCTAGGTGCCCCAGTTATCAGCCTACATGCTTTGTTTAAGGTGAGGTGGATGTTATGGAAGGTGGTCCGGTCAGCTGCCCCATACACAGGTAGGCCATAGTCTACTAAGGATAGAACAGAAGACGTGACAGCGAGTCGGAGGGTGTCAGAGGGGAGACAGTTTTTATGATGGTAAAGTAGGCCCAGCTGAGTGTTAGTGGCTGAGGCAAGGGCAGAGATGTGGGCATGAAATGAGAGAGCAGGGTCAAAAGTTATCCCTAGGTATTTATATGAGAGGACTTGCTCAATTGGGAGTTTTGAGCTGGAGTGGACTTGGAGTGGATGATTTCTGGATTTATTTTGGGGGTGGGCAAAGAGCATGGTTTTGGATTTTTTTAAGATTAATTTTGAGTCTGTGCTTAGTGAAACAGGCTTCAGCGTCATTGTAGGATGCCTGCAAAGAGTCCTGAAGTGAGATGTGGTTACGGTCCGAGGCAAAGAGTACAGCAACGTCTGCATAAAGTAAGATTTTGCTGGTACAGTCACCTGGCAGGGATTTGAGAAAAAGAGAAAAGAGCAAAGGCCCAAGAATGGAGCCCTGCAGGACTCCGGAGCGGATGGGGCAGGCGCTGGAGAGTGTCCCATTAATTTTAACACATTGTGAGCAGGCAGACAAGTAACTGGAGCACCAGAAAATGGGCCCAGCGGCAAAGCCTAAGTGGCAGAGGGCATCCAGCAGGAGGGGGTAGGAGACAGTATTGAAGGCTTTAGATAAATCTATGAACACTGCACCCGCTATGGAGCCAGAGTCCAGAGAGGAGTGAAGAAAGTTAGAGAACTCAAGAAGGGCGGTGTTGGTGCTGTGGCCAGCTCTGAACCCATGTTGTTCAGGGCAGAGGATGCTATATTTATCTAGATATTCAGAGATTTGGGAGGACACAATTTTTCTAAGGCCTTTGAGAGAGGAGAGAGGATTGAGATAGGCCGATAATTACCAGGGAGAGTCCTATCCCCACGCTTGTGTATTGGAGTGACAGTAGCAATTTTCCAGGCAGAGGGGAATTGTCCTAGGCAGAGAGATTTGTTAAAGAGGCTGGTGACTGGTAAGATAACCAGATCCAGAACCTGACGGAAGAGACTGGGATCAAGGGCATCACTACCAATAGTATTGCTCTTTAAGGCCTTGAGTAGGTAAGGTCTGACTTCCCGGGCAGTGACATGGCGAAGATAGAACCAAGGGTGAATGAGAGTAGGGACAGACTGGGAGGGGGGGTGAAGAAGTTATCTGGGAGCACAGGGCTAAGGTCAGTGAAGGATCTGTTGAGGTGATTGGAAATGAGGACTGGGTCTGTGGAGATGAAACCATCAATGTTGATATTTGAGGGTGAAGGGGAACGCGTGCCCCCATTAAGCTGTTTGATGTTGTCCCAGAAGGTCCTGGCATTCCTCCATGAGGAGGTGAGAAAGGCTTGATAATGTTCAGCCTTCGCCTTTCGGATGGCCCAGGTACATTTGTTCCGGGCTGCTGCATAGGCCTGCCTGTCAGCAGGGCTGCCAGTTTCATTGGCAATGTGCCATAAGTTATCCCTATTCTTAAGAAGTTGGCCCGGGGGGGCATAATCCAAGGGGCATGCCTTACTTTGGACCGGCATGCAGTTAGAGGTGCAAAAATGTCACAAGCATTGTTAAAGGTATGGGTAAAAAAGGTTAGAGCCGTGTCCATATCAGGGGCGTATTGTATAGGAGATCAGTCAGTATGGGCTAGGAGAGCCTTAAGGCCTTTCAGCCCACCTGGTCTCAGCCACCGCCGAAGGGTGGATTGTGCTGAGGATTTGGGCGAGGAGGTTGACCAGCAGAAAAGAACAGGGGAATGGTCACTAAGGCCATCAGGAAGAATTTGGATATTGCGGATACGGTTAGGACGGTTTGTGAGGACCACATCAAGGAGTGTGCTAGTGTCTACTTTAGGATTCATTCTAGTAGGTTGGGTAACCAATTGAGTAAGGTCAATAGCTGCAAAAGTATCACGGGAGGTGGAGGATGAGGGGCTGAGCCAGTTGATGTTTAGATCCCCCACCAGGATTTGGTCAGAGGAGTGGGGTAAGGAGGTGAGATAATCAATTAGTGGACCTAGTGCCTGTGCTTGATTTTTCAGAGGTTTGTTAGCTGTAGTCAGATAGATGGGACCCCTAGAAGGATCAGGAGACAATTGTAGGGTTAGGGCCTGAGCCCTACAATCAAGGACAGGGGCTGGGAGGGCTAGTCCAACGAGTGGGTCTTTGACATAAATGGCACAGCCCCCACCTCACCTACCAACACGGTCCTCCCGATAGAGGGAATACCCCGGGAGTGAGACCAGGGAGTCGGGGGTTGAGTCAGACAGCCAGGTTTCCACTATTGAGATGATGTCAGGTTTATGGACTGCAGCCCAGCATTGGAGTAAGTTGAATTTTTTAAGGAGGCTACATACGTTCATAGAAACAATATGAAGTCCAGAGGATTCCACCGAGGGGCTTTTGTATGCTGGGCCTGGGTTAGGATGTATGTTACCAGTTAGGAGTAGAAGGATGAGAACAGCCCTGGATAAGGGGTGGTGGAAGGAGAGTTTACGCCGGGAAAGATAGGAGGAGTAGGGGAGTTTGAGGGTGCAAGGGGTAGGTAGGGGGGCACAAGCTGGGAAGGCTTGAATGATAAGTCACCAGTGGAAGCAAAGGGGGGGGAAGCAAGGTAGTGAATAGGTGGAGGGTGAGGTGGACTAGGGCTCATTGAGAGAGTGGAGGAAGAAGGTGGGGGAGGTGCAGAGGCCCAGAAGGAGGGGAGAATAAGAGGGCAAGTGGGAGCACAACAGTAGTGAAGCCGCAGGGTAGTAGGGACACCAGAGTCAGATGAAGGCATAAGGAGGAGGAGGAGAGAGAAGCAAGTAGGTCTGCAGTAAGTGGGCATTATCAATGATGTCCTGTGGACAGGATAATAGGAAGTAAGAGAAGAGGGGGAGTAGTCGGTCACTAGTGTTATTGCCACTCTGGTACAGTGGATAGAGTCCCCGCCTTTGGTGTGCAAGGTGCCAGGTTCAAGACTCCCCAGGGAATAGTTGGGAAATGCCCAGGGCAGAGTCGTTGTTCACAGTCCAGGAGACAGACCAACTGCACTGTGGAGGCCCACAACTGGGGGGCTAAATGGCGACTCCTAGTGGCCAAGAATGGTTATAGGCCAGTGAGGGGTAGGTGGTCCCAGGGGCCTAAAGAGTACTGGGAGGGGGGAAGAACAGAGAGAGAGAGTATGGGAGGGCACAGAGATAGGAGAGGAGGCAGTAAGGGCTGGTTGGGAGGGGGAGGAGAGAAGTGGGATAGGAGGGTGGAGAAGACACAGGGATAGTGTAGGGATTAGCTAGCAAGATGCTAACCACCGAGGGAACGGTGACTTCTAGTGGCTAGCGGGTATAACCTGCAAATGGGAAAGTGAGGACTTAGTATTTTGACAAACAGGAAGTGATGTAATGGGGTGGGCCAATAAAATGAGGGCCGCCCCTGGGTGGGAGGGTGGCTGGGGTGGGCGGGGCAGACGACGCACAGCATCGTTGGGCTAGCACCCCACAGTAGTCTTCTGGTAAAGAAGCAGGTAAGCCTTTACCTAAGGGCCTTTTTCGGAAGCAGCAGGCTGTGTTGTGGGCTCCAGAAGGGAGCAGGAGCTTCCATCGCTGCCGCGGTCGGCAGAGTGCTGGGGGGGGTTCAGACCTATATGGAGCAAACAAACAAAGGGAACAGAGTTAATATGCAGCGGGAAAGAGAATTCAAAAGCACACTAGACTGTGCATGTGTGGGCTATGTCCTGATTAGGCCCACACTGCGCATGCGCAGAATGCTAGCAATATGGCCACACAGGGGAGAAACAGGTAGGCAACAAACAGAATCCAACTAAGCAGTAATAAACACTGATAATAGCCAACAGTAAATTACAGTGCTGGTAGAGCAGGCAGTTAACAGAATTAAAGTCCCTAGTTGAAGTACAACCAAGCTGGAACAGGCAGGGAAACACAGAGACAGAATCAAAAAACAAAAACTATCAGTACATCTGTGGGGACAGATATTCTAGAGTCTTAAGGCTACACTCAGTTAGCACCCCACAGTAGTCGTCTGGTAAAGAAGCAGGTAAGCCTTTGCCTAAGGGCCTTTTTCGGAAGCAGCAGGCTGTGTTGTGGGCTCCAGAAGGAAGCAGGAGCTTCTGTCGCTGCCACGGTCGGCAGAGTGCTGGGGGGAGGGGGTTCAGGCCTAAGGGCCTTTTTTGGAAGCAGCAGGCTGTGTTGTGGGCTCCAGAAGGGAGCAGGAGCTTCTGTCGCTGCCATGGTTACTGCCTCCTCTTTGGCTGGAAATTGAGAATTCTCTTGCTACTCATTGTCACACCACTCTTCTATCCCTTTTATACACTTCTGTTAGATCGTGTCCTAAACTATTATGGAATGCACCAATTAGCTGGTCTATCAGAGCATCTTATCAATTACAGCTGCACCTATCCTTTAAATGATGTGCCTCATTGGAACAACCAGTTCCACGAAACTCCCACTTTAAAACTGGACACAGACCCATACCAGTTGCCTTTTGGCCCCCTCTGGCTTGTACAAAATTAGCGGACCTTTATACAGATGTCTCCTTGATCATATTCCCCTCTTTCCAGTGCCAGTTTCAGATACCTACAGAACAGTCTTTTAAATATAGGCAACTCAAAGAGGCAATAAAAACTTACCTGGGGTATGTGGATGCTCAGAGCTCCTCGGCTGACAGCTTACATGCTCTTTTACAAAGTGCAAAGGAACCTCATGCCATTTCCAAAGTATACAAATAAATACAAATGTTAGATCATAATTTTCCACAAGGAATTTGCTATTACTGGGCTCAATCATTATCCCTGAGTACTGGTGTAGCTCTCTGGAGAAACTCATGGCAAAATATTTATAGATTTATTAAACAGGACAGATTGCACCTCATTCAGTATTATATTATGCACAATTTGTACTTTACTCCAACCAAATTACATAATTTGGGTTATCTATCATCCCCCAACTACTCTAGGTGTTTCCACTCTCCTGGATCTTTATTTCACATGATATGGTCATGCACTGTTGTTCAAGCTTTTTGGCAATCTATTAAAATCACGTTGGATCCACTTTTGGGTCTTGACTTGCTTTTTAACCCAGAAATTTGTTTGTTATACCTGTTCCCGAGGGATACCCCAAATTAAAGAAAAGCCCATTTAGTCCTGGTTTCTTTCACAGCTAAGTTGATTATCATGAGACACTGGATAGATAACTCCACATTGTCCGCTTTGGAATGGCATAAGGAACTACTATTTGCTCTCCAACTGGAGAAACATATCCTGTCTATGAGTAACAGGGCTTACCTCTATCAGTCCAGATGGAGCACCCTGGAGGCTCTGATTACTATTTGGAAACCTTAAGGGTTACAATAGAACATTGGTCTGTTTTTCTGTGTATTAACTGACTAGAACGGCATACACTTGACTGAGGGTGGGTTAGGGAAGGTTTTTTTTTTTTGGGGGTGGGGGCAGATAGTATGGAAGTTTTAATTTTCCGTTTGTATGCTTATCTGTTTCCAAAGTGCATGTCATTCCAACATAGTACTTGTCAGCATATGTACTAGTTTTTTTTATGGAATATGACATGTAATTACCTGCATGACACCTGTCATATATTTGTATTCAAAAAAGAAAACCTGAATAACGCTTATTGAATAAAAAAAAAGAAAATAATCAATACTCACTAATTATTGGTGGCAATAATTGAGGCATGAGTGCCACCATGGAGATTACTGAGGAATGCTGCCAGCAGCATACTTTCTTCTGCAGCAGCATGACTCAGAAAACTCATGTTGTGGTGTATGTGTGTATTACCAGACCAATTATCGATTTGTGGTGGAGATCCTTTGAGGGAGGATGAAGTATTCTGTGGTTTTTTTTTTGTTTTTTTGTTTTTTTTAAAGACTGACAGAGAGCATCTTTTCATTAACTGCATACAGAATATTGTGCAATTTTGTGATCAGGCAGGTGAGTGAATGAGCTGGCATTGAAGGAGCAGGTGGCTGAGTTTATAGCAGACATACTTTTTTAAACAAAGCAAAAAAGCCTGACTAATTTACAAAGACAAAGTGGAGTGATTTTTAAACTACCCGATAATGATGGGAATGTCCATATGAGGTCATTTTTGCTTTTATGGGTACCTTATGTTGGTGTGGCTAAATGAAAATAAAAATGTCTGCCTTTTTATTTGTGAAAGTTCTAGACTGGCAAAAGGATTTCTCTAGGTGCTGGGTCTTGGCTGCTGGGACTTGTTTTACTTGTGTGTTGTGCTCCCAAAATGCATGGGTCCCATTCAATCATGATGCAGCACTTTCCCTACTGATTTCATAATCTGCAGTATTTCTGTAGCAGAATGCTCACTCTGTCAACTAACCCCCCCCCACACACAAACATGGAATGTTAGCATGGAATGCATGCATTTAGAATTCTACAGTATTCTACTGGCATGCACTCACAAAGACAGACACATAGGCCTCATATGAAGGCACAGCTTCAGTTTTATCTGTGGCAGGGTTAACAGCAAATATTTTTTCATTCAAGCTGGTTAGGATATGAGAGTACTATTTCAAGGACAACAAAGAAATACTAGAAATAAAAACTGGGAAATGCTTGATTTTTTTAATTGTTTATGTGTGTAATGAGGGTATCAAGTGAGGAAAGAACATTCAACATGTATTTTCTAATGAAGCTTTTTAGGCCTAGTTAAAGGCTTTTATTTAAGAATAAAGATGGCAGACATGTTTGTGATGACAATCACGAATGAGTGAAGTGGCTCATGAATAATGTTTGTGATTTGTCCAAAATCAAGACAGAAACATAGAAACAATGATAATGGTGGCAGAAAATGATTAATCCAGTCTGCCCATTTACTCTGTCTAACCCCTGGACCTATTGTCCATCTAGGATCTTAACCCTCTCCATTCACCCACCTATTCCCCTCTCAGTTTCTGTCATCCCATTCATGCATCTATTTCCCTCCTAGATTCTGTCATACTGTACCCTTCACTCTACCAACTGTGCTTGAAACCATTTACAGTTTTGGTGGCCACCATCTCAGCTAGTAAAATGTTCCATGGTTCCACCACACTTTCTGTAACATAATACTTTTTCAAGTCCCTCCTGAATCTCCCTCTGTGCCACTTTCCACTTGTGCCCTCATGACCTCAAACTGTTACTCATGCTAAATAATTCTACACACTCCATTTTGTTTATTCATTTCAGGAGACGTGGTCTCTATCATATCTCCCTTCTCCCTTCTGGTCTCCAGCGAGTACATCTTTAGTGCCTTGAGGTGTTCCTCATAAGACATGCCCTGTTGGCCCTGAATCATCTTTATCACTCTTCACTGCTTCATCTGTAGCTTTTCCTTATTTTTCCTGAGGTGTGGACTCTAGAACTGGGCATATTACTCCAGGTGAGGCCTCAATAAGATCTATAAAGGGATAGTATTACTTAATTCCTTTCCTTGTGCTGTCAATACTCCTTTCTATACATCCCAGCATCCTGTTTGCCTTACTATAGGTCTTGTTGCACTGGCTTGATTGTTTGAGGACATCAATGATGATAACTCCTCGGTCCTGTTCCTCAGCCACAGCAGTAAGTCTTAGCCCACCCGGACAATACACAGTCTTGGGGTTCTTGTTCCTTAGGTGCATCTACATTTTTTGACATTGAATTTCAACTGCCAAATCTTAGACCATTCAGCTAGACTTTGTAGGTCACTCTGCATTTCTCTGATTCTTTTACTGCTATCCTCCTTCTCACAGAGCTTAGTGTCATTTGCAAAGAGACAGAACCTGCCCTGAATTCCTTCTCTGATGTCATGGATGAACATATTGAAGAGGACTGGGCCCAGAACAGTTCCTGTGGTGCCCATCTCATGACCTCTCTTGATTCTGAGCTAATCCTATTAACTACAACCCTCTGCTTCCTCCCTCTTAAACAGTTACCTACCCATCTTACCATATCCTCAGCCTCACAAAGATCCTCCATCTTCTTCAGCAATCATCTGTGAGGCACTGAGTCAAAAGCCTTGTTGAATTTGAAGTAAAGTAAATCCATGGTATGGCCCTTATCCAATGTCCTCATCACCCAGTCAAAGAAGACTATCAGGTTAGTCTGAAAAGACCTCCCTGCCATGAACCCCTGCTGTTTACTGTCCTGGAGATCATTGCTTTCCAGGTAGTTTATGAGGTCCTCTTTGACCAGAAAATCCATGAGCTTCACAACAATTGAGGTAAGACCAACATGTCTATAGTTCCCTACTTGTTTCTTGCCCCCTTATGGAGTAGAACTATGTCTGCCACCTTCCAGTCATTTACTACCCCATACATAAATATCTATTGAATAATCCTACCAACTGTTTAGCGAATTCTGCTGTTATTTCCCTGAACACTTTTGGGTGCATCCCATCCTCTTCTGGGGCCTTATCTATCTTTAAGGCAGCTAGCCCATGCTGGACCCTTTTATTCATAAATACTGGATGCCTCATCTTTGGGGCCCCCCTTGTGACAGCTTTGATAACACTCCCTGGCAAGTGCCTGTTGTCTTTTCTACTGAAGACAGAACAAAAGTAATCAAAGATGTCTTCCTTTTGCACGTTCTCCTCTATCACCTCACCCCCTATAGTCTAATGATTCCCCCTTCTCTCCGCCTTTTTCCCCTAATATACTGGAAGACATGTTTTTATCCACCCTTGACTAGACATGTCATGAAGTTTTACATCGCTGGCAAAATTCTAGTGAATTTGTGAAATTTGCCTTCATGAATAACTTAGTGAGTTGCCCACTTTGCCACTTTGCCAATTTGCATTGTAGTTTTCCTAGGGAAATGCCACTTTTTCAAGCAAAGTCTGGTTAAGTCAATTTGCATGACTTCACCTGAAATAGTGCCACTTCCTGTGCCAAAATCCTTGCAAAGTGGGCACTCCACAATTTTGGCAGACTTTGCAAATTAAATCATGAAGTGAAGTATGCCACCTTCACACATCTCTTTCCTTGAGTCCCTCTTGGCATCTCTGTGTTTGCTTTTGCCTCCCTAACTGCCCTCTTTGCCTTCTTATTTGTTAGTAAATATCCACCCATTTCTTCCTCACCTTGCTTTTCTTTATACTTGTAGAAGGTAACCCATGACATGACTGACTGAGATTGAGAGAACCGCAAAACGGCGACTCAGTCTTGGCACATGTGATGGGGGCTACCGATGAGGTAGGGTGACCAGATGGGGTGGGTTCTTGCATGTAACGAAAAGATGTCACTGCACATACACGCATGCAGGGTGGTGGAAGCAAGCATGCTCAGCAAGGGGCGGGAGGGGTTTTGAGGGGTGGTGCCATGGTGGACTGCTGAGCTGGCCCTGTGGCATGGTGTGTCGGTTCACTGCTTGGGTGGACAGGGTGCTGGGTTCAGGTCCAGGGGCAGGCATGTTTTTGTTGAGCCTGGCCCAAATTTTTTTTAATATTTTGCACCCCCCCACATGCACCCCGAAAGAGTTGAGAATCCTTAAGTAGGGGGGTGGGAGAGCAGAGCCCTCCACATAAAATGTTAAAAATCTAAGTCTCTGGCACCATTTTGCTGTGCGTCAGGGAGTCACAGCACCAGAATTGATTTTTGGCACTGTGACTTCACCATTATGACGATTGCCTTCTGGCGGTCGCCATTATGACATAAAACCTTGGAAAATGCCTTTTTCTTGGGCCTCACTGCTTCCCTGATCCTTGCAAGAACCACAATGTTCTCTTGAATTTGTTCTCTTTGGTTACTGTTCTCAAGCATAATTTAAATGCTTTGAGATTGGCCCTCTTTGTTTCCCCCCCAGCCATTTCTCCTCCACGCCTCCTATGCTGTCACCCCAACTAACATCTCCCAGACCAACTGCCTCAACCTGTTGAAGTCCTCTATTCAGAAATCAAGGACCTCAGCTCTTGACTGGGGTTTTCTGTCCCCAAGGGACAGCATGATCCAAATGGAGTTATGGTCATTGTTCCCTAGTGGCTCTTCTACTCTTACAATTCCTACTAACTCAGAGTTGGTGAGCAACACATCTAGAATGGCCTCTTGCCTGGTGAGTTCCTTACCGAGTTACATTAATAGACAGTTGTGGACTGTATCCAGCAATGCTTAACCTCTGGTGCTCCTGACCACTGGAACATCCCAATCAATGCCTGTCAGGTTCAGATCCCCCACTATCATTATCTCCACTTTGCTGCTCCCCTTTTTACGTTCACTTGCACGCATGCGCAAGGAACATCTTGGGAGAATAGGACACTTTGGAGGTGTGACTGTCCTGTGCAATCCATTGCTCCATTGAGCAGGCATAGCGGTCCTGCACCAATGGATGCGGGTGCTGTGTATGACAGCAGTGATCTTTACTTCAAAGAAAACCACCACTGCGATCAGTGCTGGCAGTGCCTCTGTATGAGCTGCCGAAACTGTTATAGCCGACGGGGGTGCCCAATCCCCCGTAGGCTTCAAGTCTGCATGCCCCCCAAAGCTTTGGTGCCACACTGGAGCCACCCCAGTGTGGCAAATCTTATTTAGCTGGCGGGGTGCCCAATCCCCCATTGGCTCCCATCCCCCCAAACAGCTTTCCCTGCTGCACGCTGGGAGCCCACCAGCATGGCAAGCGTCCCGCGTCGTCTGAATAAAAAAAAAAAAACCTGTAAATAAGAAAACATTCCATCGCTGTCTCCCCACCTCCCACAACCCATACTTACCTCCGAGCTTGCGCGATGATCATCGGTGGACTGGGAACACGTCTGCACTCTTCAAAGCCGACGCGAACTGAGAAAATGCCGATAAGCTGTATAATGGGATAGATAGGGGTTTTTCAACTTGATTGCATATCTCAGGCATTTTTGAATTTTGCACCAAATTTTCAACATGGGGTTTTGGGACCCTTCTCACGAATACTCTCACTGTCATTGCGTTACCGGACCCAAAGGGTGATTTCACAGTCACTGTGAGAATTACCTTTCAGAATGATTAACAAAATGACATAAGGTGAGCTCTCAAAAAGCCTATTTTGAAAATTTGGTGGAAAAATTCCTAAAAATGACCGTTTTTCGAGCGTGCGTTGTGCAGTTGCTACGCACACTTGTAAGTTCACAAATTTTCAATATTTTCACTCTAGATTTTCAACATTGCCATTCTACCATACTTCCTTATGAGCAGTGCAGCTGTCATTTTTCACATCTTGCCCAAAACGTGTTTCTGCCCATGTAGCACACAATGGCACAGTCGGTGTGTGAACTCAATGTATGGGACACATTAAGAAAATCACAGTGTCACTGTTCATGAGCAGAGGTCTTAAAATGGCTATGTGGAAAATTTGGTGAAAAAATTCTAAAATAAATGTTTTCTGGCGTCGTTCGCCAGTTCCTCTAGCGTAAAGTAATTCGCAATTTTCAATATTTCCTCCAGATTTTCAACATTGCCATTTTACCACACCGCCTTATGAGCAGTACAGATGTCATTTTTCACATCCTGCCCAAAATGTGTTTCCGCCCTTGTAGCGCACAATAGCGCAGTCGCTGAGCGAACTCAATGTATGGGACACAATAAGAAAATCACAGAGACACTGTTCATGAGCAGAGGTCTTAAAATGGCTATGTTGAAAATTCGGTGAAAAAAATCCTAAAAATTACTGTTTTACGAGCATGCGTTGCGCAGCTCCTCACGCTGCGCTAAGTAGTTCATAATTTTCAATATTTGCACTCAATGATTTCCAAATACCTAAACAGCACATAGAAGCAAGCAACATTCGGCATTGACAAATGCTTGTTTTACTTATATTTTAATACTCCTCTCTGGTGCAGCCAATATCCTCCCATCTTGCCCACTCCCCCAAACGCCTAATTCACTTACCCTCTGCCTTTCAACTCTGAGCTTTCCTGTGGCAGAGAATGGCCAAGCCTGAAAAGCACCTGTAGAAGAGGGAGTTTGGGGGTGGAAAAGAGAGAGGAGAGAGAGGGGGGAGATATATATGTATATTCAGGGATGTCCAAGACTTTGCCTTAGCATGTTTCTGTCCCTCCTACAATTTGTTTCTGTGACTGAACAGTGGGTAACAGAGTTACAGACTTGCTCTTCTGCAGACAAAGTATGTTACACCAATGCTGTTATGCTGCCTGCTTCAGGCAATAGAACCACTTGTGAAACTGTCTCCCTCATTTTACTTCTTTGTCACTGATTTTTTTAATTCAAGTCCACGTGCCAAATACCACTTCAGATACCTGCAAGCAAATGTTCAGCATTGACAAATGCTTGTTAGTTCTTCCCCAAGCTCTCTGTCCCTTTCTTCCCCTTGCCCAGGTGGCCTGTATATCTCCCCTGAACATGTTTTCTTGCCCGAGACTGCCATGAGTTGCCCCCACAGTGACTCTGTCCCCTCCTTTATTACTACTGATGCACCCATCTTCCACAGCTTCAATGCCATCATTGACATAAAGTGCTACACTGGCCCCATATCTTTTCCTTTATCCTTCCTGAACACTGAGTACCAAAGGACACTTAAGGGACACTTGTTATTTTCTGAGTCCCTCATTTCTGTGATGACCACAAGGTAGATTTCAGTGTTTGCCATCATTGCCCGGAGCTTGCTGATTTTGTTACCCAGGCTCCTGATGTTAAGGCAGACCCCTTTCCATCTGACCCCTGAACTCTATTTTCTCTCTACCTGGCGTTCTCCCTTTTTCTTCACTGGTCCATTTAGCTTCTTATTTTTTGAGGTATTTTCATACTTTTTGTTCCCCCATTGTCCCTTCCCCTAGCCCATTTTGGTCACCAATGTTACCTGCTGTGTTGTTACAAGCCTCAAATATGGGGGAGTACTAGCTAGGGTCTCCTTCCTCTCACCTACAACTGTGGTTTTCCTAGTCCCATTCTCCCCTGCAGTGATTTTAACTGTCTCATATAGATGTCAAGCATCTGCACCAGTGCACTGGCCCACTCTATTTTCAGTTGGAATCTGCTACCCTTAAAGAGTCTCTTGTCCCTGAAGTCCCCTCAGTCCCCCACAAAATGGTTCTATATCTCCTGATACCATCCCTTAAGCCACCCATTAACCTCCTCTGTCTCTTCCCTGTTTATTGTACTTTTCCTTCATTACCTGCCCCATGCAGAGAGGATCTTGAATAAGGCCAGGGAAGCTGAGTGTCCTGACAATATGTTCCCCAGTCAGCGAAAGTTCTGCTTCACCATCTCCACTGATGGTGTTGCCAGATCATTGGTACCCAGATGCACAAGCAACCCAAGGTTCCTCCTGCTCCCTCTCTACCATTCTCCATATCTCATCTAAATCCCAGATGGCTGATGCACCAGGAAGGCACCTGACCATGCCCACCTGACCAGCTCCCCTCCCACCACACTCTCCACACCCATAATCATTGAGTCTCCAACCACTAAGACTTGTTAATGTTCTTCCCCTTGGGTGCCATTACATTGTACTGCTGTTTTCCTCCAAATGACTCAGTGCCCCCCAACTAGTGTCAGCTACCTAAGCCTCCTCTAGAGGTACAAAGTGGTTCACTATCTGGATGGTGTTGGGCTGGACAACCTCTTTGTGGATAACCTTGCCTCCCTTCCCCTTTCCAACTACTCTCCACCCCTGGACCATCTGGCCTCTTTGGGAGTGGGGCTGTGGGGGGTAGGATCTAGCTGAGTTGATGATGTAGCTCAGATATTTAATCACTTGCTGCCAGCAGCTAAGTATGGAGCTCTGCCAATGTTCTGCCAATAAGTGCAGATCCCATGGTTGAACCTGTTTCTTTACTGAGCAGAACAGACATATAAATGTATGACAATAGAATGGTAGAATCTACTCAGGGTACTGTATTTCACTACCGGGTGTCTAAAATTAAATAAGATACACTGATAGTAATTAATTCGGCAAGTAAGGGTAGGTAAACAAACGATAGAAGGATGGCGATCATTGTTCAGTATTTAATTGGCAATGGTGATGGCAGTGATCCTTAAAATGCTTTGTAGAAGATTCTTAAAGTTTTTCAGCCTGTCAGGTTGTCTGGGGTGGTGGCTTTAGACAGTTTGTTACATATGGCTGGTCCTTCATAGGAGTAGGACCATCTGCTACAATTCTTAATATTGTGCGAAGTCCAGCATGGTGCTTTGGCTGAACTCAGAGAGTATGGACTGTGTACCACTGACAAAAAATATTGAGGTACAGTCAATGGGGTAGGCATGTGTATTTTTGATGGTAAACCCATGACTTTCACTATGCAACACAGGATCATGGTATTTTAGTTGGTAATAGGCCAAAACCATGCAAGTGATGGCAGTTTATTAATTTTATTTATTTGCAAACTGATGACCAGGAAAGGTGAACTGAACCAAAGCTTGTTTCCAGGTGCAACCTGGGGGAAGGGGTTACAGAAGGTTCAGCAAGCACAACACAGCACATTGCTTGGTACAGATACAGAATAAAGTGCAGACACAGTACACTACATAAATCTTCAGAGGCACATATCTTAGTATAAATTAAAATGTGGTTATAGGACAGTATGTAATGCCTGTACAAGTGCAAACTAATGCCACAAATAATCACAAAGGCAAGACTTGTAGAACACTGTAGACCTGTTGTGGAAGGTAGCACCAAACTGCCACCTGGGGTGGCCACCTTAAGAAAGCAAGGGCAAGTGGGAGAGTGATAGAGTTTCAACTGGTGCCTGAGAGAGCCAGAGGAGATGGAATGGTGAAGGCGAGAGGGGAGCAGGTTACAGAGTATTGGAAGTCAATAGGAGAAGGTGGATTGCAAAGCAGAGGAATGGGGATGTGGAGTGGAGAATGTTTGATGATCTGTGGAGTGTTGTGAGCATGGAACAGGGGGACTGAGGAGAATGTGGATGGGTAGGAGGGAAGGGAACCAAAAAAAATTTGGAAATTAAGAAGGCACAGAGTCTGGTGACATGAAGGTAGGGGAGGATGGAGAGGGAGTGGTGGCACATACAAGGAGGGAGGTTTGTAGCAAAGTGACAAAAGGCATTGCAGAGGGCATCCAGTATGGCTAGGGATTAGGGAAGTGGAAGGGGTGGTACCATATACTATGTCCCCAGTCTTTATTATGACCCAGGGCACCCACCTTAGGACACAGTTTCACATGGATTACATTGATGTGAGGCAAGAGCTCAAGCCTTGCTGTCAAGTCACAAACTGAGATACTTTGAGACTGCACCTCTTAAGGAGGGGAACCATCTAGTGTGGATAAGACTGTAGATCTTGACAGCCTGGCCAGTTTCTTACTGGTATCAAAGGCCATGGGCACTGTTTTTTTGGTGTTGACCTGGAGATGGCTGGAATGGAACCAGTGCAGGATGTTGTGGAAATCCTGCTGGAGCAGATCTTCCATAGCTGCAGTCCAGATACTGGTGGTGAAAATGACTAGCTGTTTTCAGTGGTGACCCGGGAGCAAAGGGGAAGTTAAGTTACTTGCTTAGAGTCACACAGTATGCAAGTGGAGGTTGTGGGGATCAGATCCAGGTCTGATGGATGTACCAAGATCATTTACAGCTCATTACTCTAACCTTTAGGCTATACTGCCAACTGCTGTATCATCTGCATACATGTGAGTATGCGAGTTGTCACAGGTGGAGGGGAAATCATTCAGAAAAATGGAGAAAAGGATGGGACTCTAGATGAAGCCCTGTGGAACACTAGCCTGGATGGGAAGGGTGGGGATAGAATGCCTCCAACCTGTACTATTCATGGCCCATTAGGTGTGAACAGAACCAGTCAACAGTGGGAACTGAGAGGCCAGCAGAACCCAGGTTGTTCCATAGGACTGGGTGGGACATAGAGTTGAAGGTTTCACCTACATCAGTGAAAAATGGCAGCAGAGATGTGCTCCTGATCCATTCTGGAGAAGATGGAGTCAGTGACATGCACAGGGAAGAGACTGGCGAGTGGTGCTTTCAGAAGACAGAATGGAAGGGAGGGAGGAAACTGGAAGAGGAGTGATAGTCTGAAAGTCTAGCTAGACTAGCTTCTCCTGCAGCTTAGTGGGATAGGGAAAGAGAGAGATAGGTTGAATGTTGCTAGGGGATGAGGGGCTTCCTGTTGTTGAAGTGGAATGACTTTGGCAATATTTAAAGGACTGAGGAAAAGCAGAGTGAAAATGAAAAGCTGAGCAGGTGAGTAAGTGGAGATGCAGTTGCAGGAGCTGAGAGGTGGAGGAGTGTAGCATCTAGCCTATCAGGGCTAGATTTTTATAGGTTGAGGGAGGAAAAGACAAGCAGGGTTTCCTGAGTAGTGATGAGGGGAATGGAAACCCAGGATGGAGTATGGGGTAGAGGAAGAGGGAGCAGGAAGGGAAGGAGAGGAGTCTGGATTGGGGGAGGAGAAAGGGCAGAAGTGGTGAAGAAATCATTGACATAAGCAGCAAGAAAAGAAGGATCAGACACAGGTGAGCCACTAACCTAGAGGACGGGGGATCAGACTGAGCATGGGGGTCAAAAAGGGAGTGGATTACCTTCCAGAGTTTAGCTGGGACATTAAAGTTGCTATGGAGGTTGACTTTGAAATAATGTGATTTCATAGTCCAGACAGCCTTAGTGCAATTGCTTATCAGGGCCCTGTAGAGGAGGAGGTTGGGTAGGGAGTGGGATACTTTATAGCAATCTCAAGGATATCATAAGTCTTGCACTTATTGATTTAGGGTGAGATCCAGGGGAGATGGGAAGATTTGACCCTGTATTTCCTGAAGGGGATGAACCAGTCCCAGACTGAGGAGAACTTGGAGTGAAAAAGGGAGACAACCACATAATTGCAGGGCCAAGGGGGATGGCTGACCCATCTGTTGCAGCAAGGTCACTCAGGAGGGCATTAATGTTCAGTGACTGGATGCATCTGCACCAG
The DNA here is from genome assembly GCA_016271365.2 of Neoceratodus forsteri. Classification (NCBI taxonomy): domain Eukaryota; kingdom Metazoa; phylum Chordata; order Ceratodontiformes; family Ceratodontidae; genus Neoceratodus; species Neoceratodus forsteri. Next base: position 867,072,676 of record CM057458.1, on the reverse strand, counting down.
ATTTAATTTTGGAATGAGGGAGGACACCAATTTCCCTGATGCAGAATATCATGTAATGGTCACTGAAAGAATCTGGCAGTATACCTCAACAGCAATGTGTTGAGGGTGGGAAGGGAAAACCCAGTCCAACAGGATGTGGTTGGAGGGAAAGGAATTGAACTATGTGGGTTCAGAGATGATCTGAGATAGATTTAGGGACTCAGTCCTTTAGGTTATTGATCTGGAGGAATGGGAGAGCCAATTTATGCTGATGTCCCTAAGAAGTATGAATTCACCAGTGGAAGAATGTGAGGTGATGTTGGAGAGAGAAAATCAATAGGAGAGGATGGTATAATCATGGGTGAGGAACAGAAACCCCATTGAAAATGGGGAGAGATTATGGGAATGAGAGCATGATAAGGAGAAATTGATGGAGAAGGATATAGCCTCCTCCATGTCCCGGGAGCAGGAGAAACTCTGGCAAACATTGATGGTGATGCCTGCACCACATTTTCCCCTGTTCTGTCTTAAAAGATGGAAGTCAGGAAGGCTCAGGCTAGAGCCTAGAGTCCTGGATGAGATCCAGGACTTAGAGATGCAGAGGATGTCAGGATATTATTGCTGGGCCCGGACAGCGAGGATGTCAAGCTTCAGGAGGAGGCTACTAGCACTGAGATGAAAAATACTAAGGTTCTTGACAGTAGCAGAGGCAGAGGGAGGGGGGGAAGACACTCAGGTTGAACTCCACATCACAGTAAAAGATAGTCTGCACAGTGGCAGGAAACAAAAGCCAAAGTTGTATCATAAAAAAAAAACAAGGCTATATTAAGATCTTATCATTTGTCAGTAGTCATATTTAATTTCCATTGCATTAAATCTGTCTCACAGTGGTAAATCAGCATTACAAACCTCTCACAGACAACAAACTTGCAGAAGAGGTGCACATAGTAACCTTGTTCAGAGGAAGTCTACTATGTACATAATGATGTTGCATGCAGGAATGAATCTGATGTTTTGGACCATGCCTTCAACAGAGCTGCATCTCAAAGTCTAGCCAGGCTTAATTTATAGTGATTGTTCATGTGATTGTTAACCTGGCAGCCATGGCTATACAATCATAAGCATAACCTACAGTATAAACATGCAAGTAATTTAGAATACATTAATAAACAAAACAAAAAAAAATCATAAATATATAAATTGCACTCTTAAAATCTGTCATATGCTCAATCTGCAGTTGCATGTCCAGCATCAAACATAACTAATAGCCTTTCAGAAAAAAAAAACAGCATAGCATACATGAATATGGACAAAGGAGGGAAGGGAAGAACAGGAGAAAAACAAAACAAGAAAGAAAAATTACGAAGAGAAGCTATCGTCAAAATGGGGTGATGGTGTGAGAAGGGAAAGAGGGGAGTTTAATCCAAGAAAAAACTATCAAAGAGCGGAGGGGAGATAAGAGAGCCAAACATTAAATCCTACACCAGACCATTTATGTAAAGCAAAGAATGAAAAAAAACAGCATTTTGCTGAATGCCTGTCAAAGAAGAAAATCATTAACATAACAAAATGCACAAAGTCATTAGCAAAAGATAGATATTAATGGTTTTCTCTTTTGATGGACATTCAACAGACTGCAGAAACTAAAGTCCAGTTTCAATTAATTATTCTTTTCCTTTTCTAGGTGCCTATTTGAGATACTGCTTACCCATATGTAATTTTTCAGTGTTTCAAGATGCTGTTTTTTCTTTCATTTATTGCTAACATTAATCGTCTGCTGTAGGCTTTGTTGTTTGGATCTTTCATCTCCACCCCTCACTCTTTGTACCTAGCAGTTTTCTCCTAAATAGTCCTTCAGTCCTTTCCTTCTCACTACCAACCCCCAAAGGTTTCCATTTGTCATGTTTGTCTCTACTTTTATTTTCCTCCTGTTGACATATGATGACGTGTTTTTGCTTATTAATGTATATTAAACTATTTAAATGTATATAGGTTGTGAATTTATAGCCATGGCTGCATACGTTAACAGTCACATGACAAGATAAATGAAGTCTGACTGGGCTGAGAGGCAGTGGTAGAGCCAGGTTTGGGAGCATTTGGGAGCCCGGAGGGGGCCATTCAGTAAATCATGGGCTCCACATTGAGCACTAAACTGTGAATAAAGATGGTCGTGGGTCACCACTGCTTACACTGGGGCAGCCAGAAGGGGTGAATGCCCACCCAGCCTCCCCTCTAGCTCCGTCACTGCTTAGAGGTACAGCTCTGATAAAGGTGTGATCTGAAATGTTAGGTGCATGCTGCACATAACATTATCGTATATACAGCAGACACCCCTAAGAACAAGGTTATTGTGTGTACATGTTCTGCAAGTTTTTGTCTGTGAGATGTTTGTGATGAAGATTTGCTGCTATGAGCCAGATTTAAGGCAGTGGAAATTAATAATCCATGGGCTAGATAGTGAAATCATCCTCCCCCCAGGTAATTTTCAAGACTATGAGTTTTGAAAAATTTGTATCATAGCAATTTGGAATTTACTGGTTTGCCATTTCCTGATGGTAGTTTCTGCTTGGTACAGGGTCATATGTGTCATCAATTTTTATAGGAAATGAAGGGCACTGATGAAGTGGTAGGGATACATTTTCATGTAATTAATCTAAGTATGTAACTAAAAATAAAGGCACATTGTGTATCAATAAAAATGTTTTTTTTTTTTTAGTTTTTCTATCATATGAATATAATCTAGAGGTTCATGGAGCCAACAGTAACATAATCATAAAGTCACAATTTTGGCCAAACAGTTTTGGAAATCAAATCAGCTGTAGATGGGGATATATGAAGATATTTTTCATGAAATTATTATTGCATCAATGAATATTGAAATGATTGTTCTAGTAGAAAATAATTCTGGAGAAAGCAAAATAAATACTTTTTATTTCTTTTTTCAGGACTTGAGACAGCATGGCTGTCGAGCATCCTGTAGCACTAAAAGCACCTAAGTCGAGGCGGACACGTCATTGTACAGTAGAGAAGATATACATAAATCACAACAGCAGGAAGAAGTCTGACATAATAATAAGACCTTTGACATTAATTAGTCAGTCCAAAATTAAGATGTTGAACATAGAAGACAATTGTGTAATGACTCAAGTATCAGACTCAATGACGTATGCAAGAACATACCTGTTGAACTTGATGACATGCATAATGGGTATCAAAGATGGTGCTATAATCATTTACAAATGTCAAATACCTTAGGAAAAGGAAGTGTCGGGTTGGTATGATGCAGGACCAACAGCCTTCAACCTCCCAAAGGAGCAGAGCCGAAACACCCTCTCAAGTGTTATTTCCTTCGAGCCAGTGTATTGTTACGGAAAGAGATAAGTGGATTTCTGGAAGTAAAAAAAAGACAAAAACTAGGGAAAAACTGATGCAGTGTGTAACAAAAACTGCAGAGATATCTTTCAAAGAAGAAGCAGAGGTAAAACAGATGATGCTCTATTATGCAGCATTCAAGATGTTGATTTAATTGCAAGGGAGGCTCATTATGACAATTATCACCGCAATTTTACTAGGAAAGATGACAGAAATGCAGTAGTGGACCAAACTGGTGAAAGTGCTGAGCAAATCAGAGCCCATGAAAAGGCATTTGAGTATATCAACAAATATGCTGAAAAGAATATCATCTGAGGATCACAGCTTGAATGAATGACAATGTTATGTGAGAGGTACTGTTAGTTTATGCAGACTCATTATCCAACATTCTATAATCCTAATTACAAAACAGACAATTTGAAAAACAAATTGATCAAACACTTTGGTCAGAAGATAAGGTTCTGGCAACCAAACTTTAGAAGTGAACTTGTTTACTCTGATAAGCTCCCAACTGATCAAGCTGTGGAGATTGCATTTAAATCTGCTGCATCAGATGACAGGAGACTTGAAGAGGCAATGATTCTTTTGCATTGTCTCATCATAGATTCCTTCAGGGAGTCACATGAGCTTCTCTGCCACCTTCTTCAGGTTTCTTGCTCTCCAACACCATCTCACTCCCAGATGTGCTTGAACAATTCCTGGCCCACCTCATTTCTGGTGATCTAATTCTATGAACACCTCGAGGAAGAAGTGAGAGGCTGGTGAATTCAATTAGTCGAGATATGTTGCTATGCAGTGAGCTGTGGTCAATGGAAAATGCCAAAACATCTCCTCCTAGGAATGACTGTAAGACACATCACTGGCAGCACTGAAATCATGAGTATCCTCAACTACTTCAGACACTGTGTATCCTATTTAACACTTTTGGAGCTAGAAACTGCTATGTGTGATAGCGTTGTTGAGATTGACAACTCTCTACCTGTAACCATAGACAATGACAGAAATATTGTGATGCATTTTTGCTGGGACAATTTTGATCGTAATGAAGAATCCCCTTCTGGTCCTGGCACCACTCATTAAACTCATGGTATTGTAATGCAGGAAAAGGCAGAGGAATGCCTACGCACATCTGTGGGATCTAGCCAGCCAAAAGCAAAATGAGATCTTTTAAATAGAAACCTCAAGAGCCTGAAACATGCTTTGTTAAGCAACATGTTGAACCAGACCTGACTGTGCTTCAGACTGACACCTCTGCTCCAGAGATTGTGATCCAAGCTTGTGTATGAGATTTCATGTGTTTTTTCTGCAAAGGCCAGATGTATGACATAGCACAGTCTCTTCCTGGGTGAACAGGCTGGGTATCTTCCAAAGGGGACCAATCAGGATCAGTGCAAAGACAAAGAAATGTTGACTACATGGCATCAATCAGCTCTTCTGTTACAGAGAACTCCACTGTTCAATATGTACTGCAGGTATCACAACATGCTACCAGAGAGTTTGGTCAAAAGTACATGATTGTTACTTTTGATCTTTCTATTGCAAAGAAGGCATATTCTATCATGTGGCAGAATGCACACAAGTGCAGTGATGTCATTGTGCAGCTTGATGTTTCCACACAATTTGCTCATTCTTAGGAGCCCTTGGGAAATTGCTACCTGGTACTGACTTTGCCGACATCATCACTGAGTTAGAGGTGTGTGCCAGTGGCTCTATTGAAAAAGTGTTGAGTGGCAAACACTACAACAGGGCCATGCTGGTGCATAAGCTTACCCTTGAGGAACTTGAACATCTTCTTTTTCCATTGTTCCAAAACAGCACTAATGTACAGACATTGGTAGATGGGGCCAAAGAAGAGGTGAAAAGGCTAGTGGAAAGACCAGGGTCTGACACATTATGTAAGGCAGTTGCCAGTGATTTTGTCAGCAACTTTGTAAAAAGTACTTCAGGTTTAAAGAGAAAGTGAGGCGTGGAAAACTTGGGAAGACAGCACAGTTTTGAATTCAGTACATGGATGGAATCTGGTTGGTGCTTAGGTTTCTGTGTGCTACCAAGGAGAACAACTTTGACCTGCACCTAGCATGTGTTGAACAACTTTGCCCTCTGTGTTTTAGCCTGGATCACCAAAACTATGCATGGTATCTATTTGTCTGTTTTCTGACACTCCTGAACCTACGGCATACTCATCCTGGAGCTGATGTCTTCCTGCAGAATTGAAGGTCCTGTGTGTGTAGATCTGATGTGCCAGCATCAAGAAATGCTATTGATCTGACCATTGAAGAGACAAACAATTGACATGCCAAGTCCAGTGGAGGTTTTGTTAGATACAACAGGAATTATCCAGCCTACTACTGGTGGTGTGTAACAAGGCATGCCCATGCAAGCTATGTGACTGCCACACTTTGAACCTGCTGGAATGGTAGACTCAGAGGAGTCCTTTCACTAAGATGCTTGGCTTGCAGAGATGGCACGCAGTGAGAAGGATGTACAGAAGCTGATCAATGCATTCAGAAACTTCATCAATCCTTTTGAGAGAGAAGTTAAATAGGCACTATTGTCTCATCAGGATTCTCAAGCCCCAGGAGATGTTGAAAATGACTTAGTGCTGAAAAATGAGGAAAAGAAGCCTTTCAACAATTTGTTGAGACAAAACTTGTTGACAAAACAGTTCCCTTTCATGCGCCCTTGAAAAAGCAGTCACTAAAGACATTTGCTTCCCTTCAGCAGTCAAAGAAACTCAGATCCTCACAAAAGAAGATTGTTCAGGAGACTGCACAAAGAAATCTCTTTGGCAATTGCTAATGCTTTCAGAATAGAACAACCTTAGCATGGAGAAGGCTCTCTCATATCTACTGAGTCCACTGCCATGGTCATTAGCATCTTCAGATGGCCTACCAGCGAAGACAGAAATCCACCCTTCTTCACAAACTTGAAGACGAGACAGCACTCCGTACAATAAATTGAGATGAAGACAAAGTTTACATCTGTGATGGCAATGCACTTCTCCAGTCAATGGCTGGTGTACCACAGACATTTAGAGAGTTAGCTGAAAAGATCATCAGTTCATTACCAAAGGTACAAAGGTTGAACTTCGTAACAGATGCCTACAAATATAATTCCATAAAGTTGGCTGAACGCAGAAAATGAGGATCATCAGATTCTTACTTGATGAAAGGTCCATCAACAAAGGTGCCAAGAGATTGAAAATCCTTTCTCACAAACAATGACAACAAGACAAAATTGATCAAGCTTCTTCTCAATGAGTGGCAAAAGGAAACATATGATCCAAGACTAATGGGTCATTAAATCTTTTTTGTCTGTGAGGAAAACTGTATCTCTTTGACAAGCATTGCCAGAATCACAACACACAGCCACCCTGTACCAGAGCTTTATTCAGCTCAGGTAGAAGTGGATATGTGAATATTGCTTCACTGCTTTCATGCAGTGGCATCAACATCCTCAACTGACATCACCATCAGACCCCCAGACACAGATGCATTTCTGCTGCTGCTGTACTATGGTGATCAAATACAGAAGAACATCTACTTTGAGATAGGAGTGGCAAATAAACGTCGGCATTTGAACATCAGAACTCTAATCCAGATTCATGGTGCTGAGATGTGTAGTGCACTGATTGCACTGCATGCATTTTCAGGGTATGACAGCACAAGTACATTTGTTAGAAAAGGGGAAATCAAACCCTACAACATCCTGCAAAAACAAAAGGAGTATATGGCAACGGTCCAAGCACTTGGTGACACCCATCCTGACATTGAAAGATTTCTCTGCTGCTTGTGCATTCAGCCGTCATATACTGATATCAACAAACTTTGCTATGACATTACAAAGCAGAAATTTTGCACAGGGAGCAGCCAACTATTGTCTAATTATGCTGGAATTGATCTGGGTCTCCTGCCTCCATGTAGGTCAACACTGAGAATGCATGCACTGAGAGTGAATTACCAAGCCTTTGTCTGGAAAACTGCCTATGTGTCACACCCTAACATCCCAAGTCCTGAAACACATGGGTGCAAACTTGATGAAACAGGAATCCTGGAGTATGACTTGTGTGATGGTGACATTGTACTGCACAAACTGGTGGACATTGTGTCCCAGGAGGAGACCCTGAATCTGTCAGATGAGGAAGATGACAATGATGATCTTTCTGCCAGCCTGGCACACAAGATCTTTGATGCTAAGGATGAAAACAGAGGGGATGAAGATGACAACTAAATTATAATGGCAAATACATTACTGTTACAGTGTGTCGATTTAATCATACATTTATATAACAAGTATTGTAATAACTCCATATTCTGACACCACCAATTTCTATAGTTTCAGTGGCATTGCAAAGTACTCATGTATACGTCAATGACATCATTACTGATGTTACCATTGAGCTGAATCTTTCCTAATTATAATAAAGTCATAGATGAGTATGTAACCTTTTTATTGAAACCCATTTTGTCACTATTTGACTTACATATATAGACTTAAACCAATAAAAACAACCTCTACCCCATCTTTGTTGTTTTTTTCATTTCTGACATACAGTGGTCACACATGTTAGCCTGTAGCAGACAAAAGCTATCACTGCCAGATCACAAACAAGTAAATTCTAAACTATTACAGTATAAGCTTCTAAGAAAGCAACATTTTAAAAATAATAATAATAAAATGTATTTAATTGAGCGCCTTTCAGAATCTCAAGGCGCTGCACAGCAAATTCAAACATAAAAACATATTCAAATACATTCAATATAAAATCAGAATAAAGTAGGAAACACCTTTTCCCATAAAAAAAGTCTTTAGTGCCTGCTTAAAACTCCCCACTGTCCTGCACTCCCGGAGCTGACGGGGCAGAGAATTCCAGAGCGTAGGTGCAGCAAATCCAAATGCAAGAACACCAGATGACTTCAAATTTACCCTTGGAATCTCCAGCAACCCCTAGTCAGCAAAGTGGAACTGTTACAGAGGGGTGTACCTGGGGGGGGGGTTAGTGATAGCCCACGGACTATGCATATGACAATTGACAAATAGTAAGATCTTAATATAGCCTTGCTTTTTGTGATAGTGCTCTGGCTTTTGTTACCTGACATTGTGTAGGTTGCCTTTTTCAATGATTGAATTTGAACTACTAGAAGAACAGCACCTGCCATTTCTTTAGAAGAGTGAACCCTGGGACCCTTTGGGTGTTTTCTGTGTGTTAAACTCCACATCACCAGACAGGAGAAGGAGGAGGAGCAGGAGAATGAGGAGAGGGACTGAGTGGGACTTCCTCCTCTTGGAGTGAGGAGGAGAGCAAGGAGGGAGGTTAAGAGGAATTTAAGGCACAGAGTACAAACTCCATGTTAAGGGAAGAAGAAGGGAGGAGCCTGTGGTGAATGGGGGAGGAAGGCAGAGGGGTAAGAAAGGGGTGGGACTGCTGGAGGGAGAAAAGGAAGGGTAGTTCAGTGAGTGAGGTAGGGAGAAGGAATGGGAGCAGAAGGGGAAGCTGGACAAAACGGAGAAAGGCAAGGAACATGGTGGTGAGGTACAGCAGCACTAGGGCTGGGAAAACACGATAAAGTTCTGACCCTTACTAAATAAGAACTGGAACACGGTGTAGTTTGGATTTGTTCTGATTAGCTGTGATTTATTGACAATATTTGAAAAATGCAAAACAGTGCATAAAGGTGGCTAAAGTCAGTCACATTTGTCACAGAAGCCCAAAGGAAACAATTTAAAGGATTATTTGTCTAACAATTAATGTAAAACTGCTAAATAAAAAGCAATTGCTTACTGCTAGCCCCTTCATGGCTGGCCTGCAATGGTAGCATATCCTGCGCTCAGGTCCGTGACATGAGTGTGCTGGGAGAGACAGAGAGAGGCAGAAAAAGAGAGAGAGACAGACAGGTGCAAATACCTATATCATAGCACCACCAAGCACTGCAGGCACTGCCAGGTAGCTGAGATTTTTTTTTTATTAATGGTGCTGTTAGGGTATTATTTTGATGGATGTTCTGGTCAGAGCTGAACAGGCCAAATAAATTGATATGAATGACCAAAAGAGCAGCACTAAGACAGCCCTCCCACCCTACCCATGTGAATGATGCAACAGCTTTGCATGACCCGGTGTACTGTGGTATATAGAAATATAGAAACATAGAAGTTGATGGCAGATAAGGATCGCAAGGCCCATCCAGTCTGCCCATTTTTTCTACTTCATGGATGTACCATAGGCCTGTACTCTGTCAATGGCCTATCTACTCATACTCATCTTAATTGCTCCCTTATGCCTATCCCATGTCTGTTTGAAGTCCTGCCCCGTATTCGTATCCATCACTTCCTGAGGTAGGCTGTTCCATGCATCCACCACCCTTTCTGTGAAAAAGAACTTCTTCACATTACCCCTTAATTGGCATCCTTCGATTCTCATGCTGTGTCCTCTTGTCCTGCTATTTTTCTTATATTGAAACATGTTAGACTCTTTCATCTTGTTAATGCCCTTAAGATGTTTGTATATTTTGGTTGTATCACCGCTCTCCCTCCTTTGCTCTAAGGTATACATATTGAGCTCAGTTAATCTGTCCTCATATGTTTTCTGATGCAGTCCCTGCACCATTTTGGTTGCCCTTCTCTGGACTGCCTCCATTTTGTTAATGTCCTTATGCAGGTGTGGCCTCCAGTACTGCATACGAACATATGAACATACAAAATTTGCCAGCAGATAAAGGCCTAGATGTCTATCAAGTCTGCATGAATGTGCAGTTAGCACCCCTTATTTTGCAGCTACCCTCCCTCCCACCCTTCTCCTCCATTGACCCTCCCCTTGCCCTATCCCAGCCCCTTTGAAGCAGTCCACTGTTCTACTGGATACCACTTCTGCCAGTAATGCATTCCACCCAGCTACTACCATCTCTGTAAAAAAGTGTCTACTCATCTCCCTCTTGAACCTTCCTTTTTCCCTCCCTCCAGCCTCATATCATGGCCCGGGTGTCCCTCCCCTCCCTAGTTTGAACAGCCCCTCTGTACCTGTCTTGTTTATTCCTTTCATGTACTTAAAGGTTTCAATCATGTCCCCCCATCCCTACTCTCCACTAGTGAGTACATGTTCAGCTCCATGAGCCTCCTCTCATATGGCAAGTCCCAGAGCCTCTTGATCATCTTTGTCGCCCTACTCTGCACCCCCTCCAGTAACTTAATGTCTCTCTTCAGATACAGGTACCAGTACAGCACACAGTAGTCCAGATGTGGTCTAACTAATGACCTATACAGTGGCAGAATCACCTCCCCCTCCTCAAGGAGATATCCCTTACAATGCAATCCAGCATTTTGTTGGCCTTTACAGCTGCCTTCCTTTATTGTGCAGAGTAGCTCATTGACCCTGTAATGAGCATCCCGAGATCCTTCTCCTCCTCTGTCTTGGCTAGCTGCACTCCCCCAAGCTGGTAACTCCTCCTTGGGTTCTTCACCCCAAAATGCAGCACCTTGCACTTCATGGCATTAAACCCTGGTTGACAGGTGTCTGACCAGGTTTCCAGCTTTTACAGATCATCCTGCAACGCCTGCCATCCGCCTAGGTCATCCACCACTGCTCCCATCTTGTTGTTGTCATCAGACGGACCTTGCTCTTGATGTCCAGTGATACGTCTGCAATGAATATCCCAAACAACACTAGTCCCAACACCGAGCCCTGTGGAACACTGCTCGTCACTATCCTTGGGGATGAGAGAGCCACATCCTCCACCACCGTCTGTTGCCTTCCCTGAAGCCAGTTCCCTACCCATCTCACCAGCTTTGCAACTGCCCCTGTGCCTTCTAACTTACTTATCAGCCTCCCATGTGGCACTGAGTTGAATGCCTTACTGAGGTCCAGTTACAGGACATCCACTGCATGGCTCCTGTCCAATTGCCTAGTTACCCAGTCATAGAACTTCATCAGATTGGTTTGGCAGGATCTGCCATGTATGAAGCCATGCTGTCTGCTGTCCTCTAGTCCTTTGGCCTCCAGGATGACCACCAGATGCTCCTTCAGGATAGTCTCCATCTGCTTGCCCATGATGGATGTGAGGCTGACTGGTCTGTAGTTACCAGGTTTATCCTTGGGGCCACTCTTGTGGAGGGGCACCAGATGAGCCATCCTCCAATCCTGAGGTACACTCCCCAGGTATAGTGAGGCATTAAATAGGTCTGCCAAAGGTCCTGCAAGGACCTCTGCCAGATCCTTTAGTACTCTGGGATGGATGCCATCTGGGCCTGTTGCCTTGTCCACCCTTAGTGCCCTCAAACCCTCCAGAACTCTGCCTTCCATGATTTCCCCATCTGTCACCCCCTCCCACCATGTTTCTGCTGTTCCTCTCCCCTTTGGTATCACCCCCCCTCTTCTTAGTAAATACTGAGCAGAAGTAATCATTTAGTGCTTCTGCCTTATCGCCCCCTGCTTCCACCCAACCCCCCTCATTCCTAATTCCTTATATGTGGTCCTTACAATCCCTTTTCTCCCTGATGTACCTAAAGAAGTCCTTCTCACCCTTCTTAATGCCTTGTGCCAGGCAGAGCTCTGTAGGTGCCTCGGCTCCCCTTCCTGCCCGTGTCACCTCCTTAGATTCCTTCAGGTATTCCTCCCTGTCCTCCCCCTCCCTGTTTTCTTGTACCTCCTAAGGGCAGCTCTTTTTCTCCTTACCATTTCCATGACCTCCCTGCTCACCCAGCTCAGTTTCTTAGCCTAGCCCTGGGCCTTGCTGCAGGTTCTGGTTGCCTCCGCTGTCCCCAGCTTCATGAGCTCCCACCACTGGTTAGTGTCCATGCTAGGTTGAATTTTGGCCAGGTACCATTCTACCACTTGCCCCATCCTCTCAAAGTCAGCCTTCCTGAAGTCCAGCACCCTTGTGCCAGATTCCATTCCTCCCTTGTCCATATCCAGTGTGAGCCATGCTGAGTGGTGGTCACCCCCTGACAGTGGTTCTTCCATCCTAAGTTCCCTCACAAACTCCTCATTTGCCAGACCAAGGTTCAAGGGTATTCCCTAACCTATTTTGCACACTGACCATTTGCATCTGGAAGCTGTCCTGGAAGGCATCCAGCAGTACCTGCTCCTTACTATTGCTGGTTGTTGGGGTACTCCAGTCCACTCCTGGCATGTTGAAGTCCCCCACAATCACCACACTACCCCTCACACAGGTCTTTCTGATCTGTCCTGCTAGTTCCCTGTCTAACTCCTCTGTCTGAGAGGGTGACCTGTACACCACTCCCATTCTGAGAGTCCTATTCTTGGAAAGCTGGAATTGCATACAAAGTGACTCTGTGCTACCCTCCTCCCCTTCCTCCCTTACACACTTCAGTCCTTCCCTCATGTATAGTGCCACCTGCCCTCCTTTCCTAATCACCCTATCCCTTTGAAATAACCTGTACCCTGGTACAGACAGGTTCTAATCATTGTATTGGGTGGCCCATGTTTCTGTGATTGCAGCAATGTCCACCACTCCCTCTGCCATGAGCGCCTGTAGGTCTGCAGTTTTCCTTCCAAGGCTCCTAGCATTAATGGTGACCACCGTCCCCCCCATCCTGCCCTCCTTTACTAGCATCACCGATAGTACTTGCCCTTTGTCTTTTGTCACTGTTATGGGGGGGGTAAGCTCATGCAGCTTTGCAACCTGTGGTCTCTGCATGTCTCTTGTCCACTTGCCACTCCCCGCTCCTAGTTCAGATTCCCAACTTCCTCTATGTACTCTGCCATCCTATGTTTCAACACATGTCTTCTCTCCTAGCTCAAGTGTAATCTGTCTTTGGCATAGCAACTACTGTCCTCCCAGGTCCCAGGTCCCTCCCTACCCCCCAACAGCCCATACCCTTTAGCATGACACCAGTTTCTTAGCCATCCACTAAATTCCTCTATTCTCAGCTTTCTTGTTGTGCTTGCCTTGGGCACTGGGAGTATCTCTGAAAATGTTAATGATCTCCCTGCCCCTCAAATAATTGTCCAAGTTCCTCAAACCTCCTCTGAACCATACCTACCATCTTGCCAGCCAGGTCATTCGTCCCCAGATGTATAATCAAATGAGGCTTGTCCCTACCCCTTCAGGCATATTTAAGAACAGATTGTCCCACCCCTTCTGCTGTCATTCCTGGCATGGCCTCCACTCAAATGAAACTGTGCCTCTCCCCTTTGCAACCCCAACTGACTCCTCTTAGTATTGAGTCCCCCAGCACTAAGGTTCCACCCATCTTACTTCCTGTTTGCTTCCACTCCTCTCCATCTTTCAGTCTTGGCTCCTTTTCTTCCTTCTGCACAGTATTTCCCCCTTCTGCTCCTGTTGTAATTCCCCCAACAAAACTTCCCCCCCACTCAAATTTGGTCCGGGCACTTCCCAGTTACTCCTCCAATTTCATCATTTTCCTCTTCCTCCTTCCTCCTTCCCCCTCAAGTACTGCAGAACAATTTTCTGAAGACCCTTCACCACTGAACACTTTCTCTCTCTCCTCATAGTACCCTGTTCCCTCCTTTACACTCCATGACTATTGCCACATCTCCTCCCCTCACAAGTCTCTATCTCCTCCTTCCATTTATCTTTTGTCCCCTGACCTGGTTTCCCCCGACCCCATTCTTCTTGGGAGGAGTGCAGCTAGCCAAGATAGAGGAGGAGAAGGATCTGGCTCTGCTTCCCTTCTTCTGACCCTCTCCTCACCACTGTTGGTTCAAATTGCCTTCCCTAATCTCCCCTCCTCCCTCCCTCCCTCCTTCCTCCCTTCCTCCAGTATTGGGCTATAACCTCTTCCAGTCTGCCTTGCCTGTCTTAGTTCCTCCTGTAGACCCTCAATCTCCTTTCTAAGTTTCCCTATGTGGTTGCACACTAAACATCCTCCCACACTACAGGCAATTTTTAGAAAGACTGATGCACCTCAGTTGTTGCAGCCTACCTCCCTACTCATTGCACTTGTTGCCCACCAGCACCCGCCCACCCTTCCAGATACCAAACACTCCCCCAAGTCTCCCCTCTCCCCCTCTGTCAGTGCAAATCATTCTTCTCCTTTTCTAAATTCCCCTTACCCCCTTTATCATACACTTCTAGACTAATTGAACAACTGCTTTTTACATTCCTATCCCTCCTGTCCAGACCGGAAAAGGGACTTTAAGCAACTATTGCACAGCCTTTTACAAACTCCTACCCCTCCATTCCACAGTGCAAATACCAATGCAAATAGGTAAGAATGAAAGTTCCTTGTTTTGTAGTTACTTCCCTTCCACTGAGATAGCATTTATCTCTTCACTCGCTGTTGTTCCTTTTCTGGATGTCTGCTTCTGCTATGACAGGTACACATCCTTTGTCCTGCTGGGCAACTGATGTCATTACCCCTGGTATAAAGGAAATCATTGACTGGGGGGTGGGGTGAGGCGAAGGGGGTGGGACAAACACATGCCTTCCAGAAACAATCAGGTAGCTGAGTTTCCTGGTCTTACCATAAGCACCCTTCCCCCACTATGCACTAAACTTTGCAGCTAGTGAAGCCCTACTGCCCTAAAGGCAACAGACTGAAAAGGAGTTTAAAGGTTTACCAGCAACTTAATCCTTACCTCCTGCCCCTAGAAACTTCTCAGTAACAGAAATTCAAACTACCTATGCCAGACCAAGTCTGCTTCTACACTGCTGTTGTGTGACAGCAACCCCAGGTATTTAAGCCACAATGAGTTGTAAATTGATCCTAGCTGAGGCTAGAAGGAAGAACTTTCCAGAAAGCTACAATGCCTGTTGAAAAAATAAATGAATCTCCAGTTCCAACTATAGATCCCACACACAAAAAACACACTATATTAAACAAGTCATCATTACTGCCCTAAAGGCAACAGACTCAAAAGGAGTATAATGGTTTACTAGCAACTAAATCTTTACCTTCTATCCCAAGAAACTTTTCAGCAACAGAAGTTCAAACTACCTCTGCCAGACCAAGTCTGCTTCTGCATGCAGTACTCCAGATGGCACCTAACCAGTATCTTGTAAAGAGGAATCATTACCTCCTTCTTACGACTTGCGATACCACCACTAATACACCCCAACATCCTTCTAGCCTTACCTACTGCTTTAGTGGTCTGCTTGGATGATTTCGGGTCATCCGTGATGATGATGCCCAAGTCTCTTTCTTCCCTTGTGATAGCCAGCAACTCCCCTCCAAACCTAAAGGTGGCTTCAGGGTCTCTCTTCCCTATGTGAATGAACTTGCACTTCTTTACGTTCAACCCCATTTGCCACTCTTCTGACCATTTTGCCAGTTTATCCAGATCACTTCTCATTCTGCCCACCACCTCTGGATCATCTTCTCTGTAGCAGATCTTAGTGTCATCTGCAAACAGGCAAACCTTACCCTCCAGTCCATCTGCAATGTCACTGATGAAGATATTAAAAAAGAACTGGCCCCAGGACTGATCCCTAAGGTACCCCACTTGTGACTTGCATCTCTTCTGACTGTATACCATTTACAACCACTCTCTGTTTTCTGCCCACCAACTAGTTTGCCACCCAGCTGACCAATTTCTGACCCACCCTGAGCCTACCCAGCTTATTAATCAGTCTTTTATGTGGAACAGTATTGAAAGCTTTATTGAAGTCAAGGTAGGTTACATCAACTGCTCCCCCTTGGTCCAACACTCTGGTTACCAAGTCAAAGAAATCTATGAGATTAGTTTGACAGGGCCTCCCTGTTGTAAACCCATGCTGTCTGGGATCCTGTGCTCCTATGTATTCCAGGTGTTGCACTATCCTTTCCTTAAGGAGTGCCTCCATAATCTTGCCCACTACTGAGGTAAGACTGACTGGTCTGTAGTTCCCTTGCCTCCTCCCTGCTACCAGTCTTGTGGAGCAGGATCACATGATCCCTTCTCCAGTCTTCTGGGACCTCTCCTGTGCTCAGAGTTTCACTAAACAGTTCTGATAATGGCTCTGCTAGTTCCATCCTTAGCTCCTTTAGTACCCAGGGATGTATGTCATCAGGTCCCATTGCCTTTTCCACCCTGAGCTTAGTGAGATCTTGTAGGACCCTTTCTTTTGTGAAGGGACTAGTGCATGCCTCCCGCCCCACTGTGTCCATGGTGCTGAGCCATGGGTCTTGAACTACCTTTTCCTCAGTAAATACTGAGCAAAAGTATCTATTTAGGATAGATACGGTACACTAACTGGTCCAAGAGGTGGTAATGTTTTCTAGTACTACAACTACTTCTACTGAATCTAATCAATACACTGAATCCTTAAGGAAGAAAAATGAAATATATAGTGATTACCACCACCCAGGCAGGCAACTAGTCACACATTGCATTGGTCAAGTGCAGTGCAGTCATAAAAAAAAGTTTGTCACTGCAAACTAAGACCTGATGACACAAAACACAATTGCATCCTTCCTAGTTCCACAATTGCTTCCTGCCACTGCCAAGTAATTTAAGTATCAAAAATAAAATACAGTAATAATCTCAGCCCAGTTACTATGAGATGAACCAGGCTAACATACCATGCATGCACAAACAATAAAGAAATTATATAAATTTAGTAGCATTTTTTTCTGCAAAATAATTGCAGCCAAATATGGGGAAGTGAGAAATATACAGACAGTATTCAGTTTCTGGGTTTCAGGCATGTGCTAAGCCAAGCTGTGTAAGAAAATTAAAACAGTACAATCAGGATCAGTTGCTGAGAGAAAAAAGTGACAAGTAATAGTAGTAAGGAATGTCGTATGGACAAAAAGTCACAAGTAGTAGCTGTGACTCATGAGGACAAAAAGTGATAGTAGTAGTAGTGGAAATAAAATATTTATTTTGCCAGCCTGCCCTTGCTGAGATTTCTGGGACTGTTAATTTTCTCATGTGCCCCCCCTCAGCAGTTTCTCTCTTTCCTGTCTGGATGGCACAAGTCAAAGATTTAGTTTGACAGCCTGCTCTTGCCCTGTACACAGAGCCACATCGAAGCTAACAAAAAAAAGAAACTTTTATTTGGGATTACTGGGACTGTTAAGTTTCTCATTCCCCCCATAGTCTCTCTCTCCCTTCTGGATGGCAAAAGTCAAAGATTTATTTTGCCAGTCTGCCCTTGCCCTGTGCACACAGCCACACTGAAGACAGGGAAAAAAAGAAGCTTTTATTTGGCATTTCTTGGACTGTTAAATTTCTCATGCCCGCTCCGTCCCCTGTAGTCCTCTCTCTCTTTCTCTCTCTCACTTTCTCTCTCATTCTCTCTCTCTCCTTCCCCCTCTGGATCTGGATGGCGTAAGTCAAAAATTTATTTTCCCAGCCTGTCCTTGCCCTGGCCTGTACTACACAGCCACATTGAAGCCAAGAAAAGAAAAAAAACTTTAATTGATTTCTGGCACGGTAAAATTTCTCTTCGGCCCCCAGTATTCTCTCCTTCTCTTCTCTGGATCTGGAATGGCATAACCCTTTCCCAAACAGACTGCTATATTGCCAGTACATTAGCATTCAGATGGCCTTCTGACTACAAAAATAGAGTTTCTTAGCTGTATGAAAGCAGGCAATGAGTTTAGCATTCAGTTTAGCAGTCATTCTGAGTCGATGCTAATGTTAAATACTACTAACCATTTTTACTGTTGTTAACAGTCATTAGAAATCAGAAACAGCATACAAATTGCATAGAACAATAGTAGCAGTGCAACGGACAGCAACCTATAAATACAAATAGTTATTCAAGATCATGAAATAACTGTCACAAAATCTTCAACTGGATTATAAAACACACACATTTTTGCAAGAACCTTGTTTTCATTAAGCAAACAATTTATTGATAACCCATGCTGAAAGAGTTTCACAGAGCTGGAAAATGTCTAGCATACTCCAAGAGCACCTGTGTAGAACACAACTGAAACATCAGTAGTTGCTAAAATGCTTGTTCAAATGTGTTTTTCAAATTATTTTTCCACTATGCTTAAAAAAATCACAACAGTTTCGAACAATTTAATAGGATATTGTGCTATCTTTAAATGATTAAATTCAAATATTGCAATATGATTGAACTACTTTGCAAAGTTTAACAATACGGGCCAGCCAACCTGCACAGTGGTAGCAACTGCCTGCAACACCTGACATTCTGGGTTTGATAGTGAACCCAGGCCATTGGAAGACTGGGTGAAGTTGCATGGAGATGAATGAGCATCCCAAGGACTGGTCTCCTTCTCAGTGGTGCAGCAGGTACTGGCACCCAATAGACACTGACTCCTGGTAATGGCTAGAGGTGAGTGCACCTGGGACCAGCGCTGAGGTACTGGATTGGTAAGGCAGCAGACATCTGCAAAATGGGGTTTGTAGCATCCCTGATGTATGCTGACATCATTGCACATCCACTTCCAGTAGGGGCTGCCAACAAAGAAGAAGAGCGTTCTTCTCTTGTGCAGTATGAAGCTGAGGACATAACCATGATCCTCTACTGAACAACACCCAGCCGGCATGTCAGAATTCTCAGGTGGATCTTGGTTGCTCCCCAGCCCCTTCCCCCGAGAGCTCCACCAAGTCACAGGCCATCTTGTGCAGATGAACTGGAGGGTTATTTGGTAGGAGGGAATGGGGCCAGAATGCATGCAAGATGTGGGGTACATCCTCGCCACAAGAAAGATAAACCAAGTAAAAAAAAAATTCTATTATTTATCTTTTCAGCTTTTAAAAGCATAATTTTCATTATTTTATACATAGTCTTAATAACCCATTTCATAAGTCTAAAACCCCACTCCAGGTCATGAATATTAATGCACTTCCCAGTTGGCTGAAGGCACTTGGCCTTCACCATTATGTCTCCAAAAACCTAACCAATATGGCACAGAAACCAGTGACCTCCCTCCTGAATCCATAGAGGTGTATGCAAATGAGGCAGTACCTTAGTCTGTAGAATGTCTCCCAGAATACTACAGCTCCAAAATCACTGCACTTCACCACTCCTATATTGGCTAACATGAATCAATCCCTTCTGCTTCCTAATGTGACTTGCCTTTACTGTCCCCTCTCTTGACTTGTTTCTTTCCCATCTACACCCTATATCAGGGCTTAAATTAATAACTTATCATAGATAGGGTGTTAACTGCTTTCTTTTCTAACTGTTATTTTTAAGTAAAGATCTCCCTGTATCCCCCTGCATCATCTTCTTCCTTTTGTGAACTCTTCCTTAATATCCATCCTGAGCTTCTACATTCCCTACCTCTGATAGGGTGTCTCTTACATTCCCATCTGTAGTCACTATCTGTCTGCTTTTTACTGCTGTGGGTGGAGCCTACAGCCATATTGATTTAGCTTGAAAAGAGGTTTCCATGGAACACATTTTTTTGTAGTTTTCGGTGTATCATTCCATGAAACTGCAAATCCTTATGGCAGTTAAAAAAATACTCCCTTCATTCTTTTTAGAATGATGGACACAGAACTCCAAGCTGCTTTTCTCTCAGAGCAAATGTACCCACCTTCCAAACAAATCTAAATCTCTTTAAAACTATTCAAAAAAAAATGGTGTGAAAGATGTTCAGGACAAAAACACTTTTCACATGAGGGTAGTCACTAATATGAATTCATGATATTTTGTAAAATGTGGTCTTCCAAACAACCTTATTTTTCTCTCTTTGAGTGAACAAAGTAGGAGTAATGCCAAACAAATGTAAATATCTCATAAAATGTAGAAGTTATCAATATACAACTAGCATGAAAGTTGTTCAGGACAAAATGACCTTTCAAATGAGGGTAGTCACTAATATAAATTCATTAGATTTTTTTAAATATAGCCATCTGAAAGGTGAAAAGTGTGAAACAATTCAAGTAATTAGATGGCCATAGTTAAAAAAAATATAATTAGGGCAGCTTAATGAACAGGCTAATTGGAAAGGTATTTTTGTCCAGAACAACTTTCATACTGATGGTTTATGTGTAACATGTATATTTTTAAAGATACTTACATGTGTTTGGCATAACTGATATGAAAAATAAAAATTTAGGTACTCAGATGGCCATAGTTTAACAAATATAATTAGTGCAGCTTAATGAATGTGCTCATTTGAAGGGTCTTTTTGTCATGAACAATTGTCATATTGTTTTTTTATCTGTAACTTGTAAACTTTAAGACGTATTTAAATGTGTTTAGCATAACTTCTGTTGCACTTCTAAGCAGCCTCAGTTTTGCAAATAACTACACCACTCAAGTGAAATTCTAAACCAGTCCACCTTTCTCATCTCTTGTCATGCCTAATTTAGGCCCTCTACACATTACAAAGTGAGCTGTGGTTCATTTTTAAAAATATTTTAAAAACATTTTTGAACTCAGCACAGCAGCCTGTTCACATCTCTCTTCAACCATGTTTTAATGCAGCTATTTCAGAGCCAACTCCCATCTGCATCTGTGTCTAGTAACTGATTTAAAGTGGGTTCCCCATGACTGCAGCATGGTTCTTAATGGCCCAAAGTCAGCAAGATGGCACGGTCATGGAGCAAGATACCGATGCCCATCTGCATTACCAGGTAACATGATTTCTCAGTCTGAACCATTTTTAAAAATGGTTTTAAGACTAGGATGTTTCATGGTTTTAGCACAGTTTCTTAACACAGTAAAAAATCATGTTTTAATGTGGACGGTAGCCATGTTTGCGCTAGTTAAAACATTTTAAACACCTTAAAACATTTTAACTAACCTATAGAGATGCATCAAATTTTTAATCCACCTGCGAAGTGGACGCGAAATGACCATGTAGCATTAGCGGAGCACAAAGCAAAGTGGGCACTGCAAAGTGCTCACTTCACGTTATTATTATTACCACTTCACATTGCCATTATACCTTAATGCAAAGTAAGGCAAAGTGAGATGAGAAGAGAATAGGCACATCACATGGCTTGCAGTACTGTAAGTCACATGCTTTAGCCAGGCAGGAAGGAAGTGAGTCACAGAAGCAGTTTCACTTTCTTCTTTGCATTTGTAGAAGGAGAAAGCATTTGTGAGAGGAGAGGAGTTACAGTGCTTGATTGCCTTGTTGCCACTTCATTGCATTTCAGTTCCAAAAGAAAACCAACAGCTTTTTTAAAAGCTATATCTTTACTTAGTTTTTGTATTGTATTTGTGTTTTTTTGTTCGTGAATTTTTTTGTATCAGTTTTGTATTGTTTTGTGTGTGTGTGTGCGTGCGCACATGTGTGTGTGTCTACTGTCTGTGTGAATTTGGACCATGGACTTCTGGAGGATGGACTTAGAAGAAGGCAAGTCGCTGGCCCATGGGTGCAATAGGAGGGGAGTGCAGACCCATGGGGGTGGGGCGGTCATGTCATGTTGGACTGCTCCCGACTCCTAGCTAGTGTTGCTTCCCTGTTGAATGAACAGGAGCAGCAGCACCAGTGCTACCAGTGGCTACTGCGCATCCACCTTCTCTGCCACTATCACCACCACCACCACCAATACCATCAGCTGTTACATCTCCAGCAGCACCCCCTCCACCACCTCCATAGCCACAGGAGGTGGCAATGGAAAATGTAGGTGGTAGTGGAACTAGAACAAGGACTGTGTCTGGTTCCCCCCACAGCTCCACAGTGTGGGAGTTTTTTAACTGTGTTGGGGGAGACAGCACAGTGGTGGTGTGCCATGTGTGAGGTGTGCTGGTGCACCATGGCCACCATGGGACACATTTGGAGAATGGTGGCCAGCACACCCACATGCTGAACCACCACAGGG
Source organism: Neoceratodus forsteri (assembly GCA_016271365.2). Lineage (NCBI taxonomy): Eukaryota > Metazoa > Chordata > Ceratodontiformes > Ceratodontidae > Neoceratodus > Neoceratodus forsteri. Next base: position 867,050,667 of record CM057458.1, on the reverse strand, counting down.
CAGAGTGGCAGGCTGCCATGGAAAGGGCCAGGCATCCATCTGCTGGCTCTTCTGTGGCAGTGGCCAAGGGTGCAGCTGGGGTGGGAGTTGTACCTCCCAGTCACCGCCACAGTAGGAGGAGGGCTACTACAGCAGCTGCTCCACGACCACAAGCACCACCCTGTCCACCACCACCCCCACTACCTGGATTCCCATCTGCAGTGGACCCTGCCACAGTCACAGCAACACAGTCTGACATTGGCCTGGTGTGGGCAGTGCTTGAAGAAAATAATGAGTGGTTCAGTGCTTTGTAGCAGCAGGTGAACAGAGTAGAAGCACAGGAGCAGCAAAGAGTTTCAATACTGCACCTGCTGCTGGACCACCATGGCATCCCACAGCCACAATAAGTGAGGAAATTGTTTTCCGCCCCCTACCCCATCCATGACCCCACCCCACTACTGTGTTGTGCTGTTTTTGTGTGTTTTTTCTTTGTTGTTGTTTAATCATACACAATTTCCCTTCCAGGGGACTCTTTCTTGCACCACATAGTGTAATACATTTTTGTGAAATCCACCCGTAATTTCATTACTGTGTCACGTGACGGAGGAATTCCCGTTCTGAAAACTTGCCCATATTCTGCCTCCCTTCTCAGCAACATTAGGATGTGATGGCAGGGAGGGCGCATGTGCATGCTCCTTACAGTGAATATACGATTGTCCAGCAGCTTTACAAATGTTTCTTTATGTTATAATGGTCAGTTTGTGGTGAAACGTGTGGGCATGTTTCCAGTTAGAAGAGCCTTGTTAGTGGACACATTCCCACATTTCACCATAAAGTCAACTTATAACATAAGGAAACATTGGTATAGATGCCAAACATTCACTATAGTGGAGCATGCACCTGCGCTCCCCCGGCATCAATCCTAAAGTTGCAGAGAAAGGGGGCAGAATGTGGGTGGCTTTTCTGATCAGTAATTCCTCCATCATGTGACTCAATGTAATGAAATTATCGGCAGGTTTCTCAGAAATATATTGCACTGTGTGAAGCAAGAAATATTCCACTGGGAGTAATGCCCCCACATATTAGTTTATGTGCATCACCATAATTATGTAATGTGGTGAATCTCTGTAAAGCAGCAGCACAACAATCACAACAATCTGTTGATAACCCTGACCTATATTTTTTAATCAAATCAAATCATCTTTATTTTTATAGTGCCTTGCAAAACCAAGGTAATGTACATAAAAACCATATACATAAAAATAAAATTCTAAAACAGACATTAAAACAAATCATCCATAGCTAGAAAGCTAAACTAAATAAATATGTCTTCAACTCTGTTTTAAATCTATTGACAGTTGGGCATTCTCTCAGCCAACAAGGTAGAGAATTCCACAGGGTTGGCACTGAAAAAGCAAAGGCACGAGATCCTGATGTCTTTAATTGAACCCTGGGAATCTCCAGCAATCCCTCGTTGGCAGAACGGAGAGGACAGAGGGGGCAGTAGGGTACCAGGAGATCTTTCACGTAACTGGGTCCCTGATTATGTAGGGCTTTAAAGGTTAGTAAACCAACCTTAAAGGTGATCCACCACCAAACAGGCAGCCAGTACAGTTTGTGGAGCAGAGGTATAATATGACTGGTTCTAGAATCTCAAGTCAAAAGCCTTGCCACTGCATTCTTCACCAGCTGCAGGTGGTGGATATCAACCCCAGGTAGCCCTAGGTAGAGGGAATTGCAGTAATCAAGATAGGTAGTGACAAAGGCATGGATCAATGTTGGAAGATCACCCAGAGGAATCAGGTGTTTCACCCGGGTGATATTCCTCAGATGGTAAAAAGAGGATTTGACAACAGCTGACACCTGAGATTTTAGGGTCAAACCATCATCAAACATAATGCCCAGGTTATGCACCTGATCGGAGGTAGTGAGCGACATACCACCAAGTAATAAACCTGATGGTTGTCCAGCCCCCAAACCTGCCCCTGGATGACCTGGGTCCACTACCAGCATCTCAGTCTTATCCGGGTTCAGTCTCAGCCAGCTGGAGCTCATCCAAAGTCTGATCTCAGCAAGGCAATTTTTTAGCACAGAGAGTGCATCATCTTGTCCGGGCAGAAAGGACAAATAGAGCTGAGTATCATCTGCGTAGCAGTGGAAACCCAGACTGTATCATCTGATGATATCTCCCAATGGCAGCATATACACTGCAAACAACATGGGGGCTAGAATGGAACCATGCGGTACCCCACAAGGCAGGGAGTGAGTGCCAGAGGAGTAAATTCCAGTGGCAACTCTCTGAAATCTGTCTGTGAGGTAAAAATGGAACCATATGAGTACTGTATCAGACAGACCACAAAAGAAATGCAGGCACTCCAACAGAACACCATGGTCTACAGTGTCAAATGCAGCAAAGAGATCGAGAAGGACCAGAATGATATGTGCCTTTCGATCTCTAGCCATTAGGAGATCATTCAATACTCAGACAAGGGCAGTCTTCATGCTATGCTACTTCCTAAAACCAGACTGGAGTGTATCATAGACATTGTGAGTTGTAAGATGATCATCCAATTGCAGCACAACTCCCTATTCAATAACCTTACCAACGAATGGCAGGTTAGAGATAGGCCGGTAGTTGGCTAGACAATCTGGATCCAAGGAGGGTTTTTTAAGGAGTGATCGAACGACCACCTCCTTGAGGGGGTGAGGAAAGACCCCCCTCTCCAAAGACTTCCAGACAATGTCAGCAAGGATCAGGCAGATAACTTCTACACATCCCACTAAAAGGGGTGTAGGACCTGGATCCAAACTACAACTGGTCAGTCGAAATGTTTGGATGATCTTCACAATGTCAATGAACTCCAGCCAGTGAAAATCTGACCAAATAGACCGACTGCATGCCACTTCCTGTCAGTCACTGCAATCCCTCATAGGAGAGGTCAGACCAATGCCAGATCTGATGTTGGCAACCTTATTTGCAAAAAACTGAGCAAACTACTCACATCTCAGCTGACAAAAAAGCTTCTCTGGGCTGGAGGTAGATTGAATTGCACAATCTGTCAACAGTCCAGAAAAGCTGAGTCAGTCAATTCTGTGCAGCAGAAATCTCTCTGGACAGGAATTCTGCCTTCTTATTGGTGATTTCTGATTGATAGCTATCATAATGTGCCATCAACCTAAGCCTGTCAGCATCATGGCCAGACTTCCACCACACTCTTTCCAACCTTCGGCCAACTCACCTTAACTTCTTCAAGGAGCCATCAAACCAAGGACTCCTTGAACAAAGGGTGAGAGGCTGAACACGAACAGGAGCAATCTTGTCCAGATCATCTCCCAAAGCCTTGTTATGGGCTAGTAAGCGATCATCTGGACTCATGCATTCACCTGACAAGCCCAATAGATCCAGTACTGCCATTAGGTCACTGGGGTTAATACCCCTTAAAGGGTGGTACTGAACCATCTCCGTAGGGGCAGACCTATTAGGGGGAGCCCTGAAGCTGAACCTTATGGTGTGATGGTCAGACCAGCTGACTGGTTCCACCCCCAAATCAGCAATCTCCATACCCAAAAGAAAGATCAGATCCAATGAATGACCCCTACATGGGTCGAGGAGATAACCACCTGTGTTAGGCCCGGTGTCGTCATCAGTTGGAGGAAATTTTGACCAAAATGCGAGAGTTCATCATTGATCCAGGCATTGAGGTCCCCCAGAACTATCAATCTGGGGGACCTCAACACCATGTAGATGATGAAGTCTGCTATCTCCTGCAGAAATTCTCCACCATCTCCAGGTGGACAGTAGATGAGGAGAATCCTACAGCCTACACCCTCTGCCCGGATATATTCAAAGGATCTGGTACTTCCAAATAGCACATCCACAAGGCCCAGCTTAGTCTTAAACATAATGGCCATACCCCTGCCCCTACAATCCAACCTTGGACGGTGTATCACAGAGAACCCAACTGGAGTAGCCGAGGCCAATATAGGGCCTGGATTTTCATCCAGCCAGGTCTTGGTGATGCAAGCCAGATCAGTTGATCCAACAAGATCAGCTATAATAGCTGTCTTGTTTTTAATAGATCTGGCATTGCATAACACTGCCAAGGTGGGATGAGCCGTCGGAGAAGACCTCGGCACCTGCCCACTAAAATCAGAGCCCTTGGGTATGGGGACAAGACAAGAATGCTATGTTACAATTTCCTTTACTTACATCCTGACTGACTAGAATGATGCAAGAATTTACAGTAGTTGAGTCTGCTGTACTACCTTTTTTCATGTATGAAATAATGAAAGGAGCATTCCTTTTAAATCGGTGCTGAACAGGTCTTTGTCGTTGTTTTCCTCTGCTTTTCTCCATCACATCAATTAGTTGTTATATATCACTTCTGTTGTTAATTAACAGTTGTGCATCAGATAGTGTTTTATGACACCATGGAACAATAGTTAGTGAAAAGCAGCTGCAAATAAATACAAACCTCATCTGAACAATATTGAAAGGCATGCTCATTTTTTTCCTACATGAAAAAAAAGTAGTCAAGTAAGTAAAGCAGACATAAATAGTGAAAAGAATCGTATCATTCAAGTCACGACTCAGAGGTAACTAGTGGTGTCTATGGCAATGTAAAGTAGCATAAAAAAGTACAGTTCAAAACTGTGAGGACATTCTTGCAATGCTGCTTTAATTGTAAAAATGTCAATATGACATCATGAGCTCACAGCAACAATCACAGAACACACAGAAGTGGCACAGAGTCCCAGATTTTTTCTGCAAGCCCAAAATGCATCCTGCTTGTGTGCAAAAAATTGACAAGTGGTTACAAAGCAAAATGAGACTGTTTCAGCACATTCAAAGCCCCACAGAATTAATGGCACACTCAGTCATGCATGCAGTGGTGGCACAGAGGCCCACATTTTTTCTGCAGGCCCAAAATGCATCCTGCTTGTGTCTAGAAAATTGACAAGTGTTAACACAGTGGAATTAGACTGTTTTAGCACTTACAAAGTCCCCCAGAATTAAAGGCACACTCAGTTATGCGTGCAGTGGTGGCACAGAGTCCACAGATTTTTTCTGCCAGCCCAAAATGCATCCTGCTTGTGTGCAGAAAATTGACAAGTGTTAACACAGTGGAATGAGAGTGTTTCAGCACATACCCCAGTAGAAAATGATGTCTGTGAGCATCGTGTTGCTGGTCCAATGCGGTCTGCAAGACGATTCCAGCAAATGCAATGTGATCATCTCAACTGGATTGAAGGGTACCCTTTGGCTGTACATTAATAGTAGCCTTGGTGAGTGTATCTATATATATATATATAATAAATATATATAGATATAGATATATGGTTGTGTTGTGTATTTTGTAGTTGAGGAAGGGGGTTGACATAGACATGTACTCATGCTATTGTTCTGCATCACAGGTCACCCAGAAACTGTTGGTGTGCACATTCCCATGCTCAGTGAGAGTTTTTTGCACTGAAATTGGAAACGGATAACTCTGAAGCACATGAAGGTAAGTATTTTTTTTTGGGGGGTGGGGGAATCATATTTGCAGGTTTGTCTCTAATGGTTTCTTATTTTGTTACTTCTTCACAGATTTCATCAGCATACTTATGGAGTCCGGTTGTGTTAGGATGGTCATGGTTATCTAATGAAACAACTTCTGAGTGTTGCATTTGTGCCTAAGCTTGGGGTAAGGGGGTGCCTGATGTTGATAAAAATTTTTGGATAAGGTCACTTTGACAGAACAACAAAGCATCTGGAAGTTTCCTAAAAAACAAAATGAATGACTTCATACAACTTAATTGTTATGTGTCCCTCCCTGGTTCTCAAATCTCAATCTAAAGTCAAGTTACATTTCAAACCCACATTTCAAACCCACATCTTGTCAGCTAACACAACCTATGTGCAATATTTGCTGCAGTCTTTAAAAAAGAATGAAATGGATTAAATAAAATCTTCATACTTACCAGAATGGATTTCACATGGATATTATATCGCTGTCTCTCTGTACGGTACAGCTACAGTACCATTCCCAATGAGTTTTAGCGATGGATCTTTTTTCTTGTTACCCTGTAAAAGAAACAAAAGAAGTGTACCATATGTGTTTTAAAATTGCAGCTCTGAAAAGCTACAGAAAACAAAACATACAACTAAAGGAAGTGAAGAAGCATAACAAACATGAGTACACATACTACTAAACACATAATGTGCTAGCTGCACATTCGAGCAGACTTGATAGACTTCTAGGCCTTTATCTGCTGGCAAATTTTGTATGTTTGTATGTTCGTACTCACTTTATGGTTTAAATATTAAGAAGCTTTTTGTCTCTGGCTGATGGACTGTGGTGGTCCAGACAGATTCAGGCTCAGTGGTGGCAGTGGCTAACATCAGTCCTGGTGATGGTGGTCTGGGGTGCAGATAGACTTATGGTGGCAGTGGCTAACATCAGTCCCAGTGGTGGTGGTGGTCCAAGGGGCAGACAGACTCATGGTGGCAGTGACTAACATCAGTCCCAGTGGTGGTGGTCCGGGGGTCAGACAGACTCATGGTGGCAGTGACTAACATCAGTCCCAGTAGTGGTGGTGGTTTGGGGAGCAGACAGACTCATGGTGGCAGTGGCTAACATCAGTCCTGGTGGTGGTGGTCCGGGAGTCAGATATACTCATGGTGGCAGTGGCTAACATCAGTCCTAGTGGTGGTGGTCCGGGGGTCAGATATACTCATGGTGGCAGTGGCTAACATCAGTCCTGGTGGTGGTTCAGGGGGTAGATAGACTCGTGGTGGCAGTGGTGGCAGTGGCTAACATCAGTCACAGTGGTGGTGGTTCGGGGGCAGACAGAGTCATGGTGGCAGTGGTGGCAGTGGCTAAAATCATTCCCGGTGGTGGTGGTCAAGAGTTAGGCACACCACCTTTTAAAAACTTCAGTTAAAACCTGCCAACATTAACCACATCATCATCATCCTCATAAAGAAAGCTGCCTTCACAGTCATTGATGTCGGAAGTCTGACCACTGGGAAATTCTTTCTCCATTGTGCCATCATCTACGTCAGTGGTGGGCGATTTCAGGCATCCACTGCCAGTGCCACCAGGATGCTCCATTTCCACATCAACAAGACCACCAGGACTAGGCCGGGGTACGAATACCAAGGTTGCAGTCTGTGCTGGTATGTGCCTCTCATTCATTTTAATGAATGTTGGCAAGCTAACATCTGCAGGAGACAGGTTTGTCCAACCATCCCTGACTATTGCACCTGCTGAGCTGAATACCCTCTCAACACTTACACTGGAGGGTGGGCATGTGAGGTACTTCAGTGCCACTGCAGTCAGCTTTGGCCATTCACTGACCTTTCCACTCCAGTACAAAAGAGGATCTCCAATTATTGTCAGATGCCTGTTTTCAGACAAATATGACTCAACCATTCTCTGTGCCACACTAAGTCCAATTGTTGATGCATCATCCTGTTCTCCCGAATCTTTCACAAATACCCACTTGGGACAAAGCCTCCCATAATGGGTTGTTGTCAGCCACTTTGGATGACAGACCATCTGGAATTGCATTCCCCTTCCCCTTGCAGGATATGCTTGATGGTCCTCTACTGTAGGTACACCTTCAGCCGGATTATGCTGCTGAGGTTTGCTGACCTTGGCATGTGACTTCTGTGCCCATGAGCTAAGCTCACCCGTTGACCACTGATATTTTTTACCTGTTCAGGCCCTTCCTCCAGTACTGATGCAATTCCATGTTTGTATCATGGGTCCAGCATTGTTGCTATGGCAAAGTTGTCACTATGCTGAATGCTCACAACGTGATGATTCTGGTCTAATACTGTCAGCATGTGTTGCAGCAACATACTGCTACCACCGTCTCCAGCAACATCAAGGCTATGATGTACATTCACCAATGTCTGCCTCAGCACCTGCAGCAGTGGAATTGATTGGCTAATGGAGGCAAACTTGCCACTCATTGCCTGTGTGGCATGTTCAAAAGGCTGAAAAATTGTTATTACAGAGTCCATGAGGAGCCACTGTTCAGTCTTCATAGACATGGAGGCCCCGGAACTGTCACGGCTAGTGTGCTTAACAAGATATTCTGAAATGGCTTTGTATTGTTCATACAACCTCTCTGCCATGTATAAAGTGGAGTTCCATCGGGTGACAATTTCCAGCTTCAAGTGGTGCTGAGGCAGGCTGTTTTGTATCTGCAACTGCCGAAGTTGGTCATGGTCTTTTCCAGATCTTGAAAAGTGTGAGCAGATACGTCGTGCAATGGTCAGCATTTCCTTTGTATCAGGGTGCTGCAGAAACCTCTGAACCACAAGATTCAAACAGTGGGCAATGCATGGAACATGAAAAAAAACACCATTCATGATGCATTTCACCACATTTGACCCATTGTCACTTGCTATGACCCAGCTCTCAGGGACAGAGGGTTTAGCCATCTGTCAATTTCAGTCAGTACCACATCCAAAATGTTCTCACTAGTGTGTGACAGGTCACATTGTGCATAGCAATCGTTGCATATGTCGAATTCCTGGAAGACTGCTACCGGGACAATCCACCTTACAGCACTGATTATTCACACTACCAACATCACAAACAACCCCCGGCACCTGCGCCCAGTGTGCAGTTATATACAAATATGAACTCCCTGCTGTTTGCCACTTGTCCACATATCCATACTTAAATGAATTGATGGAGAGGAGGAATGTTGAAGGGCATGTCTTACTGAGTCAGACACAGTGCAAAACAACTCGAGGGACAGCATGGGTAGAAAAGTATGTCCTGAATGGGACTTTCCATTTTGGACAGGCACATGCAGCAAACCACCAGAACTTGGAATTCTCCGCAAAGGAGAAGGGCAAAAGATCAATTGCCAGCATTTCCACTACAGCAGCATTGAGTTCACGTGACACAGTATGATTCGGGGGGTACTTCAGCTTATCCGCAAAAACACTCTGTAACGTGGGCTGACTTAAACGTTTTTTATGGGGTGTGTTGATCACAAATGGTTGTGCTCTGTGATGAATGGCATTGGTAGGGGGTGGAGTGTGGACATTTGATGAAGACGGTTGCACAGGTGATGATGACAAACACAGAAATGCTGTTATTTTGCCAGATTTGTCAACCGGGATGATGTACCACTTGTACTAGACGTAATGCATTCACCACCACTACTACCACCACAAAAACTGTAACTCTCACCAGCGCTGGACAATATTTCAAAGTCATTATGGCCCTCCACCTCATCATGCCTGTAGTAATCTTCTGCTCTTATTACCACACTACTCCACATTTAATTTCCTACTGGGCTTAACAGTCATGGAAGGGGATAACATGATCGCTACGGTTGCCAGTGATGTGGGTGAATGCCCCACTGTGGTGTTAGCTGCCAGCTTGTGCTGGGTCCACAGTGCCAAGTGTCTATTCTTAAGATGTGCATGCTGTCCTCCTGTGCCCAGATGGCTCCCCTTTTTACCTCGACTCATACGCTCATGGCAAACCTGGCAGATTGAAACTGAATCATCATTTGTGTCTTGAACAAAAAAATCCCAAACAAGGCATTGTGATGCTCTGCTTTTAACATGTCCATGATGTGGCTTATTTAAGTCTGTTATTTTAAGCACTGAAGTGTGGGGGGCATGTGATGTTTTGGGCACTGCACACCTGGACTGCAACTGACCACCACGACTAGCTATCATATTGATTACTGGGTCATCATTGTCATCAACTAAAACTGGTAGATCACAGGTTTTTACAGGGAAGGGATTCCTGCAAACAGACTCAGACATAGCCACTTTTAATTTCTTTTTCTCCGGTTCCCAACTGGGGTCAGTTACATCATCATCATATTCATCAATGTCACACACATCCACATCTTCTGCTTGAATGCTAGCATGTGGACTGCATGTTGCAAGAACAGCAACATCATCATCATCGTCATCACATTCATCATCAGCATCTACTCCACCATCACCTGATATTTTTTCACCACTCTGGGAATCACTGCATGGAAAATGCATGACGTTAAGTGCCACGATGGAAGGAATATCACATTGTATGCTATCGTTGACATGATTATCAGAATCCTCAGGTTCAGTTACTGGGATGTTACTGGGAAGTATGACATCATCTACGCTGCCACTCTCTTGCACTGCTTTACACTCAATATTTTTGGATATGGTACACTGATCAGAATTAGAACTTGAAGCAACAATACTAATACTACCTCCACCACCACTAACACCAGTAACACTAACACCACCGGCTGGGAAAACATCATCTCCTCCAACTATGAGTGAAGCTACTGAACTGATTGGGCTGTAAAAAACATTGCAGGAGAAATACCTTTCCTCACATCAGCAATGCACTTCTGCATCTGCGTACTACTACCACACCCACAGACCATCTTACTGCCAACATTGCCATGGCGAGAAACAGCTTTGCTTGCACGTCTCTTTGCAGGCATTTTGGGAGATCAACCACTAATATTATAGCCAAATTCAGATTTTGATACGTTCACTCTCTGGTTGGAGGGACACTGAATGTGAAGCCAAATTAGCAACTGTGGCTTCAGCAACAGATAAGAGACTACTCTGAGACTGTCACGGAATTAAAACAACTACAGTAACCAGTGGTGCTGATGAGGTCACAAAAACAATTAAATCTGGTAAAAAATACCTTTTGAATGTGGGGTTGGGGGGAGCACTGAATGCAGACAGTGCTGATTTTTATGGCACTACAAGCAGCAAAACTAAGAACAGATACCATGATCGCAGTACAAAATTAGGCAGCTGCAGTGGATAGCAGGTTCACATTGCTGCGCCTGCAATTACACTAGTCTGTGGCACAATAAAAGGTGCATTATTTGATGCATGCAACACTGAACACACACACACACACACAGAACAGTTTGTGTACAATGCTGAATGAGGAATGCATAGCAAATGTGAAAGTTCAGTACTGTGCCACGTTATGTATTGAAAATTTGTAATGTAAACAACCTGAACTTATGAGCTGCTGCACCACATCCACACAACAAACAGCCAGAAAATTTCTACTATTACTGACAATATTAGTGTGTACATTAACACAGTCAGTTATATAACAAAAATATAACCAAAAAACAAAGAAATCACTATTTCTCCAACTTTAATCTACCTACACCCTAATTACGCCCTTCCCCCAAAGCACACTTTCACTGGGTTTCACCACACACACTCAATGTTGTAAATTAACATTCAAAATCCACACAAAAATGCTTGATGATATAAGCACAGGAGGGTTTCCTACAATCGATGAACTAAAGTAGGATACCAAAAAAAAAAATGCAAATTGCTTTTTGAACAGCTTTTACAAGAGTCCCATCACAGACAGCTATCAGAGCACACTGTCTACTAGTCCTTCCTACTCATACCACCCTAAACTGAGGCTGTGCAGATCAATATAGAGTCCATGTGATCTTAAATCCCATGAGTCACTGCAAAATTCACCTTTGGAGCTCAAAAACAAGACAAAGTGAGGCAAAGTGCACTGCCTGCAATGCACTTTGCCTTAAATTTGGCAGAGTAGTGGTCTGGGGAGGTGGAGTAATGTGAAGTCATTGCTCCCAATGGCCTTTGCATTCCTCATTATAATGCAAAGTTCTCTGCTTCATGTTGCGGAGCACTCCTTGAATCTGCCTTTGCTCCTCAAATTGCTTCACGGAGTGGATTGAGCCCATGCCGCCCACCACTACTAGCCTAATGTGCACAGGGCTTTAAAGTGGACAGGAAATGATTACTTATGTGCAGCTGTTTGAAATGCCTCTATTTTCATAAAATACATTTATACCTCTAAAGGATCCTTATTTAACTGTGCCTGACTAAAAGCTAAACCTGTCAGTTGTGTTTTGTATTGTTTCCTTTGTATGGACAACATTCTGTCCTGTTCCTTTCATGGAACTATGAATTTGGATTTTTGACTATGTCACTTAGTGGTTTCAGAACCATGGGCACTGTACTGATACGTTCCTGCTGACATTTCTGAAACTGTAAAGCCACAGAAAAACTTGTTGCTGTATTGGTCCTTGTAACACAAGATACACAGAAACAGATGATTTGATACCTTTTATTGGACCAACAGATTTGCTACAAAAGAACACAGGTGCTTTTATCTTTTAGATTGCACAGAATCCCTCATCAGAAAACACTGGCAGTTGTTTTAGAAGAATGTACTTTCTCAAAACCCAGATCATACAAAAATAAAACAGAAGAAAAGTTGTTAAGAACCCCCTTGGTTAAAACTGCATTGAAAAAAAATAACATACCCATACCCATATTAAAGACAGCAAATGTTCCATCAAAAGAAAGCTATCCCAAGGTCAAATGGTACTGACTTGAAAGTTCACTCCTGAGAAAAGCTATAAACCAAATGATGCTTCATTTTAAAACCCACAGTGTGTGTCTGTGCTAGCATTAGTAAATGACAATGATAAAAAACCACAAGGAAAAATAAGATTAAAGAGTAGCTGACAACTTCAGGAGAACTTTAACGAAACATAATATTTAGATGAAGTTCAGCTTGTATTTAACATTAGTTCTTTATTCCTCCTCACCATTATTTATTGCTGAGGTCAATTGCATGAAAACAAGATTTTTGACCCAGAAGAGTTCATCTATTTCTGCTGCTGTCTCCCTACCTGAGGTCATAATGCACTGCTTATGACATCACAGTTACTCTTATGGCAACAGATTGTGATGTCACAACAGAGCATTATGACTTGAAACAGGGAGTAAGCTATGGAGTCAGATTAACTTTAAAGTAACTGTAAGGGATAAATATCATGTATTCATGCACATTTCCTCAGTAATAAAATATGAGGAGGATAAATCTAGGATATATATGGAATACAAGCAACATTTTACCTACTTATTATGTTTTTCAAAGTTTTCTTTCAGGCATCAGTAGCTCTTTCAGCAATACATAGTAAATAATGTTAAAAGTCTTATACATGAGAAAATATCTATGTATTAAGTAAAAAATAGGTTTTAAGACAACCTGCCCTAGTGTAAATTAAGCATTCACCAGCTGTTTCACACAGTGGTGTCAATCAAATTTTACACAGTGTACTGTTCAGATTCATTTTTCTTAAACTCTGTGTACAATAAGTCCATATTACTCATGAATAGTCAAATGTATACTGTCTTAAACATGATGACATATCTGCAATTCTGTAACAAGTGACTAGTGTATGCATATATTCAAAACCCATACCTAACATAGACACCCTTGTAATTGAGATACTGTTATCCTAATATGTCCATGTATCAACATGTGTCCATATGTACCTACTCTGCTGTTGTATTAAATAACAGTTCTAGAAATCTAAAACCAAAACAAAACACATCTGACACTGTTGGCTTTTTTCAGGCACAGTTAAATAGGGATCCATTAGAGACATGAATATAGTTTATGAAAATAAAGACATTTCAATACCTGCACATAAGTAATCAATTCCTGTGACCTTTAACTCATTCATTTGTTATCTTATTTGAAAAGGTTTTTCCAGGAAAGACAACATGAGCAGTAAACAGCTCGTTTCCAGAAGTGTCCTGGGGAAGGGGGTTGCAAGCAAGAGGGAAACAAAAAAAAACATAGCAAATAACAGTACATACAGTGCAAATTAAATACATAGGCCCAGATATTCAAAAGAGTTGAGCCATGCTCAATAGGGTTGCGGCTGTGCAAGTATGAAAATGCGCCATTCTACGATATTCAGCAGGAGGCAGTTGCACCCCCCAAATCATGCTGAGCAACAGCGCAATGATAATGAAGGTATGTGCAACTGAAAGGGGAGGAACCATGCATAAGTGGTGCAGTGCGATATTCAACAACTTGCGTCATGTGCAATAGGGGAGCAAGCGGAAGTTGCACCATAGCGGAAATGAGCCAAAATAAAAGGGAGCAAGGGAGAGGTGCAAGAACACTACAGAGAAGCCACATATGAGAGCAAAACACAGCAGGACACACTGGGCAGCAGGGACACACAGGGCCAGGCAGGAAAGGGCACCTGGAAGCAATAGCCACAGGGGAAGGTGTGGGGAGACATTGCACAAGGGGGAGGTACACCACACAGCAGTGAGGTAAGCACAGGCAGGTGCTCCCGGTGTGGGGAAGTAGCAGTGAGGACAAAGGGGGGAATACAGTAACAGCTGCCAGGGGGGATGAACACAAACCAGGGACATGGCCAGTGCAACCTTCCAGATGGAGGCCGTTATGAGGGGGGTGAGAAGGTGGGCAGCCGGGGGGCATGGCCGTGGAAGGGCCCGTCAGCGGTATGCCCCCAACAGGCAGTACCGAACCCGTAACAGCTTCGAGCTGTACAGTGATACTGAGATTGTGGGCTGGTACTGCCAGAGGCAGCTCTGTGAGCTGTGCAGTGATGTGATACAGGCACCCACACAACGGAGCCATGCCCTGTCAGTGGAGACCAAAGTGACAGCTTGCATGTGCTTGCTCGCCATGGGTACCTTCCAGAGACCAACTAAGGACACCACAGGCATAACCCAGTCGACCACGTCATGCCATCTCACCCAATTCCTCAGACCACTGCTGCCACTTGCTGTGGAGTACATCCATTTCCCCAGCACACCGGCGGAGCGCACAGCAAACATACAGGAGTTCCACAGGGTAGCATGTATGCTACCCTGGTGGAATGCTAGGGGCAATAGACTGCACCCATGTGGCCATCCGCATATCACCTGGCCCTGATGGGGCCGCATTCATCAATCACAAGGGCTATGCCAGCATCAACTGCCAGGTGGTGAGCGATGCCAGGGGGCACATAATCAATGTCTGTGCCACGCACCCTGGTGGAGCACATGATGCCTTCATCTGGCACCAGTCAGCACTGTGCCACAGATTCAAGAGTGGGAATATCCCCACTGGACACCTAGTGGGTGAGTATGCAAACCACATGGACAATCATAGGGCCTGGGGGGCATGGTCAGAGGTGACATGAGTAGTGCCCTACATGGCCTGTGGCAGGGTGATTCTGATCACCAAACTAACCTCCACCCTCTACACACAGGTGACAGTGGATACCCACTCCATCCCTGGCTGCTCACACCCTACTGATGGCCCCCGACCCCATCACAGCAACGCTACAATGAGGCACACGCCACCACACGTAATGTCATTGAGTTGGTGTTCGAGATGCTGAAGGCAAGTTTCTGTTGCCTGGACACCTTCAGCGGTGCCCTACAGTACAGCCCCTCAAAGGCCTGTGGGCTATTCCTGGCCTGTTGCATCTTGCACAACATGGCCAACGAAAGTGGGATAGCCGTACAGGTCAAAGAGGGGGACAGCGATGGGGACGATGAGGACGCCGGTGATGATGGTGATGAGCATCCCCCACCTTGGGTGATGGGACCCCCGACTGCTCCAGCTGGAACAGCTGCACCAGGACACCATCACGGAGGAGCACTTCAGCCAACCCAGGTAAGTCACGGGGCCTTGTGCAACCACCAGTGGCTAAGGCACAACCCACAAGCATGCATGGACACACACTAGGGGTGCATGCCATCAAGGGAAGTGGCAGGGCATGGAACCACACACACAACCAGGGATGGGTGAGGTCTAACATGCCACGCGGATAGACACACACACATGCACACACACACACACACACACACACACACACAACGCACCAAACTTGCACAAAGGGTAGGAGGCAGACCAACCCAGAATGTCACCCCTAGCCACACACATGTCCACATACCACCACGCCCACTGCCTGTCCATGTGCTTGTGTCAGATGTTGAGCACCATTGCACATTGGTGTATAGTGCAATGCAGGCATCATCATGCACACACAACTGCGGACAGCAGCTAGGAGTGTGTGCAGATGGACTGTGTGTCCACATGCAGGGCTGGGTACCCACCCGTGCACTTCCCACTGAAAGACACAATGCACACAGGGCAGCACCAGACAGTAGCCACATTGGGAGACAGGTCAGTCACGTGACACAGTGCCCCGGCCACCACAGATGTGTGGGTGGCCCCGCTGAGACCCGCCAGCACTGACAGGCCAACCGCTGGCCTCATGGGGTGGCACCAATGGTCACCCAGGGGTTCCAATGCATGAATGTGACCGTGCTCATGTAGGGGTCTGCAGCACACCAAACATGCCGGCACCAGGTGTGCTCGGGATGCCCACAGCTGAACCCAGTGTCGACAGGGAGGGTGTCGCATGATGCCGGCAATGGGGGGTGGACAGTGCACTGCGTGGTGTCTGTGACGCATGGGGACATGACAGTGTGCCCATTGTGGCCATGACAGCAGTGAATGCCTGTGCATGCCTGTCAATGGCAGCGGTCACATCCTCCCACAACCAGTCCATCCCTGCCAGTATCAGAGCTGTGTCTCTGCTGCGACGCTCCTCTGCCCACTCCAGAGTCACACACAGTGCATCCACCAATGTCGCAAGCTGCATCTGCTGCTGGACTGATGCTTGCAGTAGGGGTGAGTGCTCATCCAAGAGGTCATCTGCCTCCTTGGCATCCTGTCCCTCAGGGTGTGTGTGGCCCTGATGCTCAGCACCCCCTGAGGGTAGGCGCTGCGCACCAGGACCAGGTCTGGGCATGTCCACAGGTGGTGCACAGATGCTGCCGCTGGACCCTGTACCCCCAAGCCCATTGGCTGACTGCTGATGCAGCCCTTCAAGCTGCCGCTCTCCAGGGCTCAGTGGTGCCGCCGCAGTGGCTGCAACAGTTCCACTGTCCTGAACAGCCTGTGCCTGTCAGCACCAGTGCTGCCACACTGGTGCTGACAGGCAGAGGCTGGGACTGTGCTGACACGCAGGTCTCCATGGCAGCACCACTCACAGCCATGGCCGTGATGTGTCCTGCTGTGTGGCCATCCTGAGGCGCACATGTGTCACTGTCCATGCCATTAGTGACATCATCATTGGTGATGGACTTGGCACAGGACCCAGTCACAGCATGCCGGCATCTGTGGATGCCGGCATGCTGGGACACAGGCTGGGCTTCCTCCGCACCTGTTACAACAGCATCAGTGTGGACAGCCAGGCATGCCCACTGTCGCACTGAGCCACGTATACCTGTGGAGGTGGATGGGCCCTCTTCCATCTCTAGCTGACTGTCCTCAGTGGACAGGCCCACCACCGCTGACCCATGCAGATGCTCAGGATCTGTAAGGAAAAACAAAGTCGCGTTACTGCATGTGACCTACCCTGCCCCCCCCATAGACAGACCATGACTTACCATGCAGTGATGGGCCACCACCCATCTGGAAGCCACCACCCGGAACACCCTCAATGGCACAACGCTGCATGCTTCCAGCAATCCTCTCCTCCTGTGGGGTCAGGTGTACCACCTTCGACTGTCCCCCACCTGTTGCAGCTCATGCTGCCCTGATGGCAGCCACCTTCTCCTTTATCCTCCTCCTGTCTGTGCCCATCTTCTTCTTGCACTCCTGCACGGAGCACTGGTGGCTGCCACGCAGGTTCACAGCATGTGCCACCTCCTCCCATGCAGCAGCATGGGCTTGAGGTGTTCCTGCCATCCGCTGAGAAGCGGCTCCTGATCCAGGTAGGCCCCAAACAGGGCTTCGGTCTCGGCCTTGGTAAACTTAGGCCTCCTCCTCCTCCCACCACTGTGTTCCTCCTCTCCCACAACTTGCTGGGTCATTTTTTAGCATGTAAGAATGGCAGCTGTTACCTGTGACTGTGCAGTCCCATGCATGTCCCTAAATCCACAGTCCACACTCCCAAAAAGCATGCAACTCACCAATAGACTGCAGTAACCAACTATGGCCACTGAAGCCCAATGTCGCACTTTTATAGCGCAACCCATGCAAATGAGGCAAGGTGCAACTTTAAGTTGATGCAAATTGCAGTGCTGCTCTATTGCACAGCTGATTAGCTGTTTTGCATATGATGACTGAATATCATGCTGTTGCACTTTGCGCAATTGTGTTGAACATGCTGACCCAAGGGCACAGTTCTGTGACATGCATAGTACACACCTCACTGTGCATGCCCGGGTTGCTGATGCAGGCATCTGTCACACTGCTGACGTGCTGTGCACAGGAAGCAATGTAGGGCACGGCCACCATTGTGCCAGCGGTGCTATAGCGATGTTCACCTACATGCCGCTGTGGCACTGGGCCATCATAGGTGCACTGGGGCAACAGCATGGTAGGCCGCTACTGGAGGTAGCACACAGACAGCCAATCATGCTACACACATTGGGTTCCAATGGTACTGTGCGTGTCCATGTACCAGAGACCCTTGACCCTGTGCCTGACCTTTGCCCCCTAGGCACCATGCGTCAGGCATGGGTGCACCACTATCGCACTGTTCAGTGACAGTGCGATAGGGAATGGCAGCGCTGTACCACACAGCATCTGCACATGGGGAGCCGTGCTGCAGAGCACCATATTTGCAGACTGAGCTGAGAGAATGGCCAGCAGGAGGACTGCTCAATGGATGCAGGTGGAACTGGTCAACCTAGTGGCCATAGTGGAGCCACTCCATGGACCACTGTTTGGGGAGGCACCCCTGGACAGGTCCAGGAGCCAGGTGTGGGAGGAGGTGGCCACTGCACTGGAGGAGGCCACTGGATGGGGGAGAACTGCTGAGCAGTGCTGCCATAGGTATGGGGACCTGCGGTGGAGGGAGCTGGAGCTGCTAGCCCACCTGCGGGGACATGCCAGGAGGGGCACAGTGCCACTGCCAGGTAGGTGTTACGTCAACACACTTTTATCTTCCATATGGGTATCACGATTGTATGTGTCCAGCACAGGGGGGAGGGACAGTCCGGTGTTTGCTGTGGTGCTGTTATCAGGGTGTGGGGTGGTTGGGTCTGGCTGGGTAGGAGGGCACACATCTGGGGCAGGGGGTCTTTGCTATTGGATTATGCTGATGTTCCTCTCTCCATGTTTGCACCACAGGCCCAGAGGAGCAGCGCCTGGCCCGTGAGCTGCGGCTCAAGGCAGAGGAGAGGAAGGCCAGGCGGGGCGAGGGTCCACAGTGCCCAAGGGACCAGCCAGATGATGGTGAGTGCCATACCTCCATGATTACTATTGCATGCTGTGTAACAGGGTGGGCAGCGGGGCATGACCACCATCCATCGACACCACTGTCATGCACACAACTTGTTACAGTCAGCACTGTCCAGTGGCAGTGCATGTCTGGGAGTGTGTCAATGGTGGTCCATGCGTGCACCTGGTACATGGCTGTGCCACTGCCTTTGTACCACATAGCCATGTCACTAAATGGCCATGGTGGTGCTGTGCATGACTTGGCTGGTGGGTGTGTGCAGCATTCTGCATGGCTGTATGCACCTATGTGGGCAAGTCATGTGGACGTAATCAATGTGGGTGGTCACACACCATCACAGAGGTATGCCCCACGGCTGTATGCCATGCACAGTGGATGGGCTGTATGGGGCAGTGCATTCACACCTATTGACTGTGCTCCCTTGTCCTAGGTATCCGCCAGCTCAATGACATCCAGGAGGCACTGCGGGAGATACTGCAGGTGGCGAGGGGCGTCCCTGGATATCCTTTGCTGGATAGACAAGACTGGGGTCTTCAGGAAGCACAGGCAGCGGAGAAGCCAGAGCAGGGAGTGAGGCTCCCGTTAAAGTCCCTCTGCCCCTGATATCCCCTACCCCCCTGGACCCACCCTCACACCCTTCCTTTCCTGTTCCATTTGTCCACCCCTGCCCCTTACCCCCCACCTTGTTTGTGGCCCTCCCCCCACCTTGTATATATTATTGTACATAGTTACCTTGTATATGTTGTTTTAATACAGATATTTTGATTTGAATACTGTGGTGGTCTCTGATTTGCAGCGGGCTATAGGTGCTCAGCTGCAGTGGTGTGCATGGTGTCAGGGGTGGTGCAGTCATGGGTATGTGTGTGTGTCCATGTGGAGGTGACTATGGTGTGGGGGTAGCTATCAGTCAGTGTCTGTGGTGTCTGTGTTGTGCCCTGTGCACTGGATGACTATATGCAGTGGTCCATGGTGCATGCTCTGTGTCCATGGTGCCCCTGTCAGCCCATCCATGGCCTGTGCAGCTGACACCCATGCATGTCTGTGACCTGCACGGTCTGCTGGCATGTCAGTGGTGGCTGTCCATGCAGGGCAGCCACTGTACCCGTCACAATGCTGGGTTGCCTCCTGTCACTGGTGTGGTACATGTCTGCCTCGGGTGACACTGTGGCCTCCACAGTTGTTGACCCACCTCCATGCTGTAGCTTGTGTGTGTTGCAGGGGTTGTGCACCACTATCTGTGACTTGTGCTCTGGGAAAATGCTGGTGGCTTACAGGTCCACAGTGCCTGCGCAGGGTGGCTGGCACTCCAGTGCCATGGAGGACTCCGGGTTGTGCGTACACAGTTTACATGGGCCCACGCTGGGGGCTTGGTTGCCCTGCCACTGTGTCCCTGTGTTGTTGTGCCCTTGGGTATGGGTGGGTGTCTGTCCATGCACTGTGTGGCTTCCGGTCTGATGCATGCTTCCACGCACCACTGTGAGTGTCTGCACTGGCTGTTGTGGCCAGTGCTGGGTCAGGGTGTGTCATTGGGAGAGTGTGCAGGGTGCTGTACCACTGGTGGTGGGGTCTGGGGCATGCCCTGTCCCATGTGGGGTACCTTGTGTGCCAATGCATGGTTGGTTTCTCAGCAGTACCTCGGGGGGCTGTGCGTGGTGGCACTGTGTATGCCATTGTTGCATTGCTGTGTGCTGCCACCCACTGATGGGTGCTCGTGGTGGGGCTGCCTTGCATGGTTCTGTGGTGCACAGGGTTGCAGTGTCACAATGGGGGTGGTGGCATGCATGAGGTTTCCTGCAGTGGTGGATGCTGCTCCTGGGTAGGGTGTCTAGGGGACATGGTGCAGGGTGTGCTCTGCATTGGGGGTATGGTGTGGCATGGGGTGGTCAGCCCTCCTTGTGTGCCAGTCATAGCTTGCCGGGGGGGGTGTGATGGGGCACCATGGCCCAGCTGTGAGTTGGTTGCTGGTCTCCATGGGCCGGTGGTTATTCCAGCCCTCCCCCAGTTGTGCAGTGCATGGGGTGTGGGAGGACGATGTCTGTTCTGCTGTATGTTCCTGTGCCTATCTGTGGCATGGGTGGTGGGCCCCTACCTTCCTGGTAGTGCAGTTGCATTGCCACCCTGCTGCTGGGGGTGTCCCTGGTTGTGCTATGATGCCTCTGGACTGCTCAGCTGCACATCCTTGTTGTGCTATGGCGCATCTGATCTGTTCAGCTTACCCTCCCTAGTTGCGCTATAGCGCAGGTGGTGCGATATTCAGTCATTGGCTGTGTGCATGGGCTCAATGGACTTGCGCTTGCTCCTGCTATTGCACACTTTTTGGGTGCAGTTTGAATATCTGGGCCATAGAGTGCAGTAAATAATAAAATTATTAATACAGTACATTTCAATCCATGACAAACAGACATTATCACATAACAGGAGCATGAATAGATAACTAAGCTATGGTAAGAGACATCAGATAAGACAAACCAGGCAAGGTAACATAGTATATCAGTACAACATACACTGTATTGACCCAAGGGCAGGTAACCCTTAACGATTAGGCCAGGAGATGGAGAACACCTGGAAGTGCTAGCAGGGTAGGTAGAGCTCTGGACTATCACACACAAGTTTAGGATCAACAAGGTAGTTGTAGTAAAAGAAGGTAGATGAGGAGGGAGGGTGGGAGAGGGAGGGAAGGAGGGAGGAAAGGAGGCAATGCAAGAACTAGTACCTTTCTGGACCTGGCAGGTTATGTGAAGAGAGAGAGAGAGAGGTGGAAGAGGAGATAGGAGAGACCCAAGCACTAGCCCCCTTCAGGATGCAGAGAACCCTGCAAGGGAACGGACCCAGCAGATAAAATGTAGAGAGAGAGGAGGGTGGAGAAAGTATGGGTGAGGGACAGTTGGAGAGAGGAAGGGGGAGGGAAAGAGGCACCTCAATTCAGGCCATTCATACTCATTGTGTGTTTAGAACACTGGAGCCAGAACTCCAAATTGCTTTTCGTTGAGAATCTTCCTAAGGCATTTAGCAGAATTCTTAGCAAATGTGCACACATTCCAAACAAATCTTAATATCTTTAAAACTATTCCAGGTGCACAAAAATAACCAGTCTGAAAGCTGTTCAGGACAAAAAGACCTTTCAAGTGAAGGTAGTCACTAATCTGAATTTTTTATATTTTGCAAAATATGGTCATCTTATCTGTATTTCCATTTTGGTTTTTACAAAATTCACATTTCTGATGGCAATTTTAAAAAAATAACTATAAAGAATTTAGATTAGTGACTACCCTAATATGAAAAGCCTTTTTGTCCTGAAATGTAAAATAATGCCATTGGGGCCCAGAAATTCAGGGGCAGACTACAAAATGGGTGGAGTGGTAATGACAACATTAAGAAAGCACACATTCAAAAAAAACACTTTTACATACAGCTAATTACTGTTTAACGATATTATGCATCTATGGCTACCACTGTACATGTGATGCAAACCCATAATCACGTTCCTCACTTGAAACAAAAAGGGATGGGGGTGGAGGCCATAACTGACTGCTTGTTTTTGTGTTAATGGGGTCAGTTCTTTTTACAGCAAAAACAAGGAAAGGGGTAATTTCTAAAATGTGCAGACAAGCATGGGGACCACTTTTTTCAGAGCATGCCACCACCAGCAGCTACCACTTCAAGACTGTTACTACCCCCACCTAATACATTCAGGGGAAAACCCAAAGTAGTCTACCAGCACTGAGATCAATATGGTTAAGGCACTTTTACCAGATATAACTGCTTAGAAAAGAATGAGAAAGTGGCTGTGATGATGAGCAAATCCCAGACAAGATCTCTAGTTTGTTAATAGTCTCCTCGTGAGTCTGATTTTTACAGCTATGTGGGTCAAGCTCCACAGATGTTATGCCATCATCAGATTTGTATGAGAGCACTGTGGAAGCATGTAAATGGACCACTGTCTGATGTTCTGCCACAGTGCTCCGGCATAATTTCCAGTGTTTTCTGTTTATGCAGTCCTTCCCCTCTGCGGGATGCATAAACATAATTACTTCCTGGTGCACTGTTTTTCCTTTCTGCAACTGTGGAAGTGACAGCTGCAGTGTGCAACATGGTGGTGCTGACTTAAAGTGTGCATGGATGAGTATTGTGCATGCATATGTAACCCCCACACCACCTTTGGCTTGCTGTCACTCCCCTTAAAAGAACTACTGCCACCTGCATGGCATACAATTTTCTTTTGGCAGACCTACACTCATGGTACCACCCCCTAGCATTGGAGTGTATACCAAGCTTATTATCTAGAGGATGGGGGTACATACTAAAATGAACCTTTTTATTTAAAACCATGTCCAGGGGAGAAGATGCTAGCCATATGCTAGACCTAACTGCTGAGGGGCCCCAATACCGTTCACGCTAGAAGCAATAAGCAGAGCATCCAAAGCAGTAACTGGGGTTTTGCAGTATGGCTTTATTTAGAAATGTTACTTAAAGCAAGAGTGGTTCCCCAAAGGTTCATCAAAGGTTTGTCATTGCAATACGGGCACACTCTCTTTTGCAAGACACTTTTGCTAAGCAGTACTGTTTTCCACAAAAACATCTCTATCTCTCTTCAAAAGTGTATCTCTATGGGATGAGACACACACTTTAAACATGTTCTACACATTTCCAGTTGCAAAGTGTATATCTCTGGGATGTGCCACACACTTTAAAATCCTTCTGGTGCATGGTATTTGCCCAGGGAATAGTGGTGCCAATCCAAAAACCGCTTAGCCCTTCCTGAAA
Source organism: Neoceratodus forsteri (assembly GCA_016271365.2). Taxonomy (NCBI): domain Eukaryota; kingdom Metazoa; phylum Chordata; order Ceratodontiformes; family Ceratodontidae; genus Neoceratodus; species Neoceratodus forsteri. The sequence continues at coordinate 867,026,865 of CM057458.1, read as the reverse complement.
CTCCAGATGGCATTCCTCCCACCCTTTGCCTCAAACAGCCTCTGCCATTCCTCCAGGGTTACACCAAATGCATCTCCAATCTCCAATGAATTGCTAGACTCCCAACTTTAACTTTATATCAATACATTTTACCTTACCTTACATTAACTTTAAATTCATCACAGCTGTGGTGAAATGGGTCCTGACTGGTGTAATTTAGCTTTATCTAAAGCACACACACCTCAGACAACTCTCTCATATTCTGTACTCACAGATTAGTGTTCGGTCCTCCAAGTCATGGAAAGAACAAAAGGCATCTTTCTTTCTCTGGTAGCTGTCAGATTCTACTCATTGTTCTTCCTTAAGGTTGCTGTGAACTTCAGGAACTTCAGGGGATTACTCCTTGGATCCACAAGAATTGCTTTCCCCTTTCACTCCCCCTGGAGTGAAACTAAAGAGTCTTGCAGGCAAACTGAAGATTTTACCAAACTAGAGTGAGAAATACCAGGGCTCCCTTTGACAGAGTCCCAGTGGCAGACCTCCTGCCACTCTCACTGCCACACTTGAACTTACTGATGAACATTCTAAGCTCTCAGACATCAGCTGACTCTAAAATGGTTATGCAGCTGTGAGAGTTAGCAATGATGTCTTTATGCAGAAATCCCATAATGTGTTCCCCAGCAGCTGCCTTTTTTACCTAAGACTAGTACTAATGGGATTCTAGTAACCTGAAGGGACTGGGTTGTTACACGTAGTTATGTCAGCACCGCCGTGTTGCGCAAGGCTGACTTTGGGGCAAACTGCACATGTGCGAGTATTATGCATGCACAGTACTGTAATTGCTGCAGTGTTACAGCTGACTCCGGTGCAGCAAGAGCGCCACATATTCTTTTCACTGCTCTTGCCACTCCTAAAAGCTCTCCACAGCTGTATTGGCTCTGACCAGAATTTGTTTCCTTAGGAATTATCCATTGCCCCACTACCTGTAGCTACCCACACCAAGGTTGAAAACTAAATGTAGTATTAAAGCAGTCATTTGTTTGTGTTCGAAGTCTAATTCAATTTTATTTTATTTTATTTAAATGCACAGTTCATTGTTTTTTCAAACATGAGAACAAGTTACAAACATTACATAATCAAAAGTAATTGAACATATTACAACTATTGGCATTCAAGAATCATAATACATGTTTATACCTATTAGTATGTTCTCCTATTTTTTCCTTGGTTTCCCTGGCAGTTATTCTATGTAGTTTCTGGCATTTATATCTATGGTGGATATTGCAGCTTGTAGTTTTATGCTTTTCTACCTTCTCGTCCTATCTACTGTTACACATATGTTAAGGTACAAATTGAGGGTCTTTTGCCATAACATAAAACACCCATCTGTTCTATCAATTCCTCCCTTTTTCTACTTGTTCTCAGATGTGGAATGTAAAAATCTCTAGTCTTTATAAGGAGTTTACCAGTGACATCCAGTCTTTTATAGATGGAATTTTGTCCGAAAGCCATCTTTGTGTGATGCATTTCTTTGTTCAAAATAGGACTTTGTCCAAACAAATGTTTTTCCTGTGAAAAAATAAATTTTTATCAATCAATCAATCAATATCCCCAAAAAGGTACTTGGTGGTGTTGTCTCTAAATCTCTGAGGGTATAGGTGGAACAGCACTAGTTCTTTTGTCAGTGTGATTTGAGGGGAAACAATTGCTATCAGTGCTTCCTCCGCTTCTTGGAGAAAGGAAGACAAGTGGGGACATTCTCATAGTATGTGATAATGTGAAGCTTTGGTCTCCACACGTCACCTCCAGCAGTGGGCAGATTGTGTCATGCTCCTATGAACCTGTTGGATGGGTGTTATGAAAAATCTAATGAGACATTTCCAATTATACTCCCTCCATAAAAATGAAGATGAGACTTTATGCATGTTTTGATAGCTTTGCTCCCACCATTGCTGTTCCACCAGGTAGCCTATCTCCTATTCCCATGCTCGATGAGCTTTTGTTAGGGGCATATTTTGGATGTCCTGGAGGGTCCTATACATCCTAGCTATAAAGTGAGCCACATCCCCACCATGTATTGCCTCTGAGGTGCTCTGTAGGAAGGAATTTGGTGTGTTTTGTTGACCTGCACTCTTATATAGCTGGGTTAAGTATGATATAGCTTCAAAGTCTCTAAAAATACCCCTGTTTGGTAATCTGTACTCCTGCTGGAGTGAAAGAGATAGTTTAATTCCCTGCCCTGTAATCATTTGTATGGGGTATCTTATCCACCATCCAAGGATGCTGGCACAAAATCTTTGTGTAGGTGTAAGGGGAGAAGCCATAGCAGCTTGCGATTCATGCCCCCCTCCCCGTGTATCCATTTCCTAAATACTTACAGTGAAGTGTGTGTATATATATATATATATATATATATATATATATTTATAAAATGGTGTGGTAAAATCATAAAATCCCAGTGATACAATTGGCCAAAACATGTCACATGACCGCATTATTTCCCAACGACCGCACACCTTCCACTCGACCGCACGCCTGAACTACTTTCCAGTCCTCAAAACCTTTTCACCAGCAGCAAGACCACTCCACACCTGGTGCAGCTAGACACCCACACTAACACACATGTGCAACTGACACCCACACCCATAAGTAAATATACCAGTAGTAGCCCCACACTGTAGAAACAGATCTCTTCATCCTACCATTAATGTTTACTGAAAATTTAATTTAAAATCAAATCCTGCCATGTTCACAGTGTCACAGTACAACCACTTTTATTACTGTAACCACTGTGACCAGTCTGATTAACAGAAACCTAACTGTATATATAAAACTATAACATACATTCTTTTGTAGTCTTCTCTTCATTTCTTTAAAAAGATGCCTTTCACTGACAATACCGTGATCCTGCAGACAGTACTTTCACTTTCAATAGCGAAATGTAAGCGTGACGAGAGGTGCTCATTTTAGAAAGTGAGCTATTCTGAGTCAAAGTAAGGCGTGCTCTGTTTAAAAATCAGAAAAGTGACTGCCTTTTATTAGTTTCTCTTCATTTTCCGTAATAGTAGCTCCATATGCGATGCGGAATGAGCTGACGATAAAGCGGCAAGTCGGTAATTTTAGAAGCGTGAAGCGGAAGCCAGAAGCGGGTATTTGCCATAGCTTGCTTTTCGCTCTCTCTCTTAAACCGTCGTTTCTAAAATACAGACTCACTACGATCTATCTGCTTCAACCACATACAATATGGAGGTTACTATTAAGGAAAACCGAAGAAACAATAAAAGGCAGTCCTTCTGAGCCCCTGCACCGTCTTACTTTCCTGCCCGTAACAGCTTCTCACTAAATAACACCGCTTCAATCACGCTTTCATTGGGCAATTAAAGTGACAGTCCTTCTAAGACATACTTTTTTTTCACACCAAAAGGACTACTAAAAGTTAAATTCATTTACAAATACAGTTTTTCACACCAAAAGTGTCACCTCTGCCAACATATCATTTAATTACCAACTACACAGAAGGACTACTTCCCCAAAAAAAAATCTATAGCCATTTTATAAGATAGATATACCATCTGAGGGTGCGGTCGCGCCTGATATACGACGCCAGGTGTTGATTGACCTCATGTGCATGATATCAGAGATGCGATCAGACACCTCAGAGTGGTATATCTATTACATATATATAAAAATACCACTAGAGTTAGGGTTGCACAGCCATTGCTATGTTAAACCTCAAATTTGTTCTTTAATAACTTTTGAACTGTTTGTCCGATTTGCCTGAAGTTTGGAACATAGAAAGATCTAACATAGATCTCTGGATCTGGCAAGTTTCTTTTCAGTCGGATGTATGGTTGTGGAACCGTAGTGCACTGAAAAGTGAACTTTCCCTAATGTTGCAATTCTTTTGTCATGGCATAATGGACTGAAGAATGTGTTTGAGTGGGTTCAAATTGGGTTGTTTACATGTGTCCTGGATTGCACTGGTGCATTTTGAAAGATTTGGTGAAAAAATATTGCTCCGTTCAAAAGTTATTGCATTTTTTCATGTTCCATTACAGCCTGTGGAAAAATTGATATGTGCACTGCGAAAACATTTGTGATCACATTTTGTTGTCAAGCTTTCACACAAATGTTGTCGTGTTGCCGACATCTTGTTTTCAGTTAGAGAGAGAGAAAAAATGCTGTAGTTCAAAAAATACTGCACTTTAGTAAATACCAGTCATTGTGTTTATGTAATCGGTCCCTGAGGAACATGCCCTGGCATTAGTTTTTCATCAGCTGGTCTGGAAATATATTTTTTTTAATTGTTACATTTTTTGATTGCAGCAACATTTTTGATGTCATGCAAACAATCACACTCACTGGAAAAAGTAACCGAGGTAACATTTTTTTGTGCTCAATAACATTCACATTCTAGAGATAGGAGAATCAAGAAAACATTAATGTTATCTCGACAACACTGCACAAACACATTTTGCTAGGTGCTGTTTTTTTGTCACATGATTGTGGCTAGCTGGATTTTGGTATTGGTTTGAAATTTGCAGGGTGGCAAGTCCTAGTTGCACAGATGTGCCTTTCAGTGGTTTGGTATGACAATATTCAACAGGCTCATAGTTACAGCATTCCAAAGTTCAGAAATGTTCCCATAGGATAACACTGTGGAGTCTGTGACACCTTTTGGGGCTCGTATCTCAAAAACGGTTCGAGATATGGAATTTTGTTTGCAAAAATGCTCAGAGGAGTAGGTTGGAAAACCATGAAAACCATGAAATTTGAATTTTTTTTCTACCTTGTATGGCTCTGGAGATATTTGGAAATTGCTGTTCCAATTGGTTATTTTCATTTCTTTAGGTCAGTATTATGCCTGAAGGATCCCACTTTCCCAGTTATGCATATTTGCTTTGGAGAGAGTTTCTCGGGTTGAAAGACATGTCAGGCCCCATGCTCCCACTTATGTGCTTATAGACGGATAATATCAGACAGCATTTTCACATCCCTTCAGTGTGTGTGAATGCCTCCTGATGTTACCCTGGCATAACAAAGCAGTCTTTAAGTATACTATTATGACCAGAGGCCTGCTGTGATATTATATTATTATGTACACATGGCCAGCTTGGTGGGAGCATGGAAGCTAAAGAGTCCCAAGTCTTACTTATGTATATTTGGTTTCTGGAGAGTTTCTCAGTTCAAATAGATGTGTATGTTTCTGTCAAGTGGAGATTTTGATGGAATCATGTGGCTCGAAGGGCCCCATGATCCCATTTATGTGCTTATGGCTGGATAATATCAGACTGCATTTTCTCTTCCCTTTGGTGTATGTTAATGCCTGCTGATGTTAGCCCGGCATAACCCAAATAGTCTTTCAGTTCACTATTGTGACCAGAGGCCTGCTCTGATATTATATTATTATGTACACATGGCCAGCTTGGTGGAAGCGTGGGACCAGAAGGATCCCACCTTACCAGTTATTCATTTTTGCTTTGGGGATAGTTTCTAGACTGAAAGAGATGTGTCTGTTTACGTACAAATGGAGACGTTGGTGGAAGCATGAGGCACAAAGTTCCCTATGCTACCACTTATGTGCTTATAGCTGTATAATATCAGACAGCATTTCCACCACCCTTTAGTGTGTGTTAATGCCTCATGATGTTACCCCAGCATAACCAAATAGTCTTTCAGTTCACTATTCTGACCAGAGGGCTGTTCTGCCATTATATTATTATGTACACATGGCCAGCTTGGTGGGAGTGTGGGACCTGAAAGATCCCACCTTCCCAGTTATGCATAGTTGCTTTGGGAGAGTTTCTTGGTTGAAAGAGTTGTGTCTGTTTATGTACAAATGGAGCATGGGACCCCTGCTTATGTGCTTATGACCGGATAATATCAGACACCATTTTCAGCACTCTTCAGTGTGTGTTAATGCCTCCTGATGTTACCCGGCAAAACAAAGTAGTCTTTAAGTTTACTATTATCACCAGAGGCCACCTGTGATGTTATATTATTATGTACTGATGGCCAGCTTGGTGGGAGCATGGGACCCAAAGGACCCCATGCTCTCAGTTATGTAAATTTAATTTGGGGAGAGTATCTTGGTTCAAGGAGATGTGTCTATTTTTGTACAAGTGGAGAAAAAGGTGGGAGCATAGGTCCCAAAGGGCCCCAATTTGTTCCACTTATGTGCTTATGGCCGTATAGTATCAGACAGCATTTTCACTGCCCTTTAGTATATGTTAATACCTCCTGATGTTACCCTGGCATAACCAAATAGTCTTTCAGTTCACTATTCTGACCAGAGGCCTGCTCTGCCATTATATTATTATGTACACATGGCCAGCTTGGTGTGATTGTGGGACCCGAAGGATCCCACATTTCCAGTTATGCATATTTGCTTTGGGGAGAGTTTCTCAGTTAAAAGAGATATGTCTGTTTATGTACAAATGGAGACGGTGGTGGGATCATGGGAACCAAAGGGCCCCATGCTCCCACTAATGTGCTTATGACAGGATAATATCAGACAGCATGTTCACCGCCCTTCAGTGTATGTTAATGTCTCCTGATGTTACCCTGGCATAACAAAGTAGTCTTTAAGTTTACTATTATCACCAGAGGCCTGCTGTGACATTATATTATTATGTACAGATGGCCAGCTTTGTGAGAGCTTGGGACCCAAAGGGTCCCAGACTCCCACTTATGAATATTTGCTCTGGGGAGAGTTTCTCGGTTCAAAGAGATTTGTCTGTTTCTGTACAAGTGGAGACGTTGATGGGAGCATGGGTCCCAAAGGGCCCCATGCTCTCACTTATGTGCTTATAGCTGGATAATATCTGACTGCATTTTCACCACCCTTCAATGTGTGTTAATGCCTCATAATGTTACCCCGACATAACCAAATAGTCTTTCAGTTCACTATTCTGACCAGAGGCCTGCTCTGTCTTTTATATTATTATGTACAAATGGTGAGCTTGGTGGGATCGTGGGTCCCGAAGGATCCCACATTCCCAGTTATGCATTTTTGCTTTGGGGAGAGTTTCTTGTTTGAAAGAGATGTGTCTGTTTATGTACAAATGGAGATATCTGGGGGTGATTGGGGCCCAAAGAGCCCCATGCTCCCACTAATGTGCTTATGACTGGATAATATCACACAGCATTTTCACCACCCTTCAGTGTGTGTTAATGACTCCTGATGTTACCCCAGCATAATGACGTAGTCTTTAAGTTTACTATTATAACCAGAGGCCTGCTGTGACATTACATTTTCATGTACAGATGGCCAGCTTGGTGGGAGTGTGGGACCCGAAGGCCCGATGACCAGATAACATCAGACAGCATTTACACCACCATTTGGTGTGTGCTAATGCCTCTTCATGTTACTATGCCATAAGCAAATAGTGTTTTAGTTTACTATTATGGACAGAGACCTAGACTGCCATCATAAAACAGTTGAGTATTGCATATCTGCATGCAGTTCTGGGCAGAGGTTGTCATGAAGAGACATTTGTGTATGCAGCTGGAGTCCCTTGTGTTATGATGTCCTCACTATCGCAGAACGAAAAGTTGTTCTGCATTAGTGAGGATGTCACTACTGCAGCAGAACAAATTTTTTTTCGGTGTATGGATTTCAATACAGAACAGCATTCCACCATACACTATGATGAAATTGTGTTTATTTTTACTATTATGAACAGAGACCTATGCTGACGTTATTAACAGTTGAGCGGTTGACATGAACAGCCACGTCTATAAATAGATTGCCAATGAAGATACCTATGTGGTTACGACCAGATAACATTAGCCAGGATTTTTTTATCACTTTCTTTTTATCCCTTCTTACTGCCCACTCAGTCCACTCCTTCAGACCTATCATTCCCTTAATCCCTTCCATGGCACCTGCCTCTAGACTGCCAGGCTTGCTCCATTGTCTCCCTGCCTTGCTCCTCTTCCTCCAGAGAGCCTGCACAGTGGGGTCTGCCCATGAGTAGGTGATCGGGGCTGGAGTCGATGATCATCCTGGCCCGAGTGGGGTGTTTTCTGCTTTTCTTCCCCTTAGTCCCTCCTCTCCTGAGGGCATTGGCACAGAGGACTGATATCCAGACAGGCAGTGTGCTGATGCATGCCATCGTCAAATGCCCACAATGTCCTCCCCACTGTGGCTCCAGAGAGCTGCCTAGTGCCCCAATACCCATGCTTCCTCCAGCGCTGGTGCATCTGGTGCTCAAAGCATCCCAGGAACCCACCCCAGGAGGAGGAAAGCATCTGTTGGGATGCTCGATCCTCCTCTCTGACCACCGGCGACCTGAGTCCATTCCCAAACCCGGGTCATTGGCGTAGCGCGAGGTGTGGCATCCAGCACCTCAACCCTCAGCACCATCTACATCAGCCAGGATTTTAACCAGCATTTTGTGCTTCTTTATATTACCTGCCCATAACCAAATAGTGTTTTACTTTACTATTATGAGTGGAGACCTGTTATTTATTGGTTCTCCAGAGGTACTGTTTCATATCAGTCTGCTTACTCTGATGCCCCAGGCACATGCATGATAATGTACTTAATAAGCATCCACAGGCATGTTATGTGATACTTTTTGAATAACAAAGTGCACACTGATACATTAAAAAAATAATTCTTTATTCATTTGTCTTAAAAGAAAAAGGTCTGTCTTTATTTATTGTTGTACATATATGTTCTGTACTTAATAATTGTAAAATATATTAACAAAAAATATGTTTATTTCTATAAGAAAAAATAATGTTCATTCATCGAACATTTTTAATATAATTGTAGTAAGAAAATAACAGAACTAAATGAAAACTGATTCTATATTATATTTTTCTGCTATATTAGCTGCCTTTGCTGCTGGAGGGTATGAGGAGGCTTGGAAGGGGGTCGCGAGGTAGGATGGTGCAGGAGGAAGTGGAACTACTCCTTTGATGGGGGAAGGTGCCAGACAGTTAAAGAGGAAGGTACAGATCCGTTCTTCACTGAAGACCAGGGCTTTCTTCTGTGTCATCAGGTGCAGGTTTTTGGGACTCTGTGAACCTGCCCATGGTGTCTTTCAGTGCCTGGACAGTCTGATTCATGTACTTAATTTGTATTGTGTTTGAAGTTATTGATTTTTGTATTGTGTCCAATTTGTGTTGTGTCTCTTGTTGATGTTCATTTTTTGGGGGGGCAATTCAATTAATAGTTTTATGTTTTGATTAGTTTCTTGTTGCACCTGAATCAGACAGTCCAGGTGCTGTCATAGAGCCCTTGTATGTAATGATTGTGGCTCTGTTAGAAAAAAAGAGAAGCATATACTGAGTTCTGTGTCTTTTAAGCAAGTCATTTGAGTCCTTTTAGGTATACTAGTCATGTAAGATAGTGTATGGCATCCAATACACGACAGGGTTATTCTTCCCCTGAGTGTTTTTAATGATGGCTGATGACTTTGAGACTGAAGCTTGACAGGTCACTCTGCCATTATTGAAAACACAAGGGGATGAATAGTCAGGTTTGGTTTGTGATGCCATAAACTATTGTTTATAGTGTATGGTCGCATAAACTCATTCGCTTACTTTTTAGGAACCAGCCTTTGTTGTCTGTGACCCACATTTTGCTGCCATTATAATCGCCATCCAGCTTGTCCACACAACACTTCAACTGGCCCCATCCTATGACCACTGCCAATGGGCAGGTTGCATAATGATGTAGCTAGTAATACAGAATGAAAAGTTGGTGTGCGTTAGTAGCTACGTTACTACTGAAGCAGAACCACTTTTTCCATATGCAACCAGACTCGACCATAAAGTATATACAAATATTAATATATTATACCATGGCAAAAAAAATGCTGGATTGGTCAGTCTGGGACTGGACCCATGATGTTATCCTAGTACAATATCACAGTTCTAGTCTCAGCCTCACTGTGAACCTCCTGACTAATTGTATTGGACCATTTGGTCATTTGTTGCTCTGTCATTTGCATGTCCTCTTAGGAAAGACAAATATTTTTCTACATTAACAAAAAACATTTTTAAATTCATTTTTTTTATTCTGTATAACAACAAACTATTGTATAATAGCAATAATGCCCTCTAGGATCTGTGTCATGCTGGGATTGCATCATGCCTCAGGTATTGGATGCATTCTGCCTGCTGTGTCACGCCCAACCACCTGAGGTGTGATGTTATCCCAGCACAACACATACCCTGCTGGCATTATTACTTAATTACATAATTGGCTATGTTAAATTGGGAAGCTGTGCTACTGTTCTGTTTCTAAATGTTATAGGTCATACATATACAGAATGATACCAGGAGCTTAAATTGTGGTGGGGTAATGAGTTTTGGGACATTTGAGGCTAGCAACACTTGTGCAGGAGATGCAACTAGCTTACCTGTGTTAGTCGTCTGTGTCATAAACAATACTTTTCCAGTACTGATTTTTTTAGTTCTCTGGTTGTAACTGTATTTGGAGATGAAATCCTGTTCCTAACTGTAACTTGTGTTAGCTTCACTGTGCTTACTTCACTATCAGTCTTACCATTTTGCTGCATGACAGTGTAGCTGTAAGATAACTGAACACGTTGTCATAAAGCACTTACCTAAATACCTTAATAAGGTGCATCAACAGAACATACATTGTGTGGCTCCTGTGTGCCTGTGTATTTACCTAGCTATAATATATGGACACTGTAACTATTTACAAGATGTTGGTGATGTGTTTTGTTCAGAAACACAAAGACTTCTAAGAGTTTGTAGTCCGTGCTTACTGATTACTCATCAAAAAATATTCTGAGTAACTATGGTACAGCTGTTTAGTTTTCTGTATTTAGTTGCTGTCTTTTAAGGTAATGTGGTATTTTTTACCATAAAATACATACACTCAGATATTGTGGGCTCTGGTGCCTCTTCTTTGATGACAGGTACTGCCCTGGTCTCCAGTGGTTCTGTAACAAAACAAATATATTGATAAGGCTTATGTGATGAGAAATAACAGATACCATGTTTTAGCCTGCAGTGCACTGCTAATTGTATAAACCTACTTCCAAGTGCCATGTGTCGTAATTGTCTATCTGGTTTAGTGAGATTAACATCAGTAGCCATACTTGGTCCCCCCCCCTTCAAAAGTCACCAAAAGCTCACAACAGAATATCCCTTTAGTTTGAAATAAAAAAAAAATCCTTTTCGCTGAGCTCTGCTGCCATTGGTTTCTAGAGTGCTCCACCTCACAGTCATGTCACTGTATACCGCAATATCGTGGTGAACTTGGACATGCTGATAACTGTTCTTACTTGCGACAGAATAAAAAAAACAAGAAAGACAGCCAGCTTGCTTCACTTCCCTGAATCTGCAGCTTCCAACTTTAGTTCCTTGGTCCTGCTTACAGTACAACTAGAGGCTGCATCGCGCTACACTAAACATGTAAAGAAAACTATAAAAGACAATAGTGGTACACATGGGGGGGCTCAACAGACTATTACAAAGTAAGCACAATGATTCCCATCTCCCCCATGCACATGTCTTCTGCCAACTCTATTAAAGAGACACTTTCTCAAATCAGCAGACTTTAACTCCTTTGTTCCCATACATGCCATATGGCGTTGGAAGCATCCATTGCTGGATCTGACCCAAATGGCCACTGTGAGCAAATGAGTTAAAATAATTTGTCCTGGAGGAGGTGGTAGTGGAGGTAGTGGTGGTGGGGGGGGGCTTAGTACAACAGAATGGCTTTGTGACCACTGTGTGTGTGTGGGGGAGGGCAATAGGAGATGGAACAGCACAGAGGGACTACTTTACCAACAAGACAGTTTTATTTTATCTCCACTCATTTTTTAAACATTTTGTTATTTTTTTCCCCAGTTGCTCAGTAAAATGACACATATACCCATTTTCTAAAAGCAACAATTTCTTTCAGGGTAGGCTGTATAGGGCTATACCAGACCTCCAGGTGCTATAGGGCCCTCCACCTGCAGTGTTGGGCCTCATTATGCTCCTGGATGGTTCAGTATAGCCTTATACCGGCCTCTCTGATGCATATTTAAGCAATAATTCATGACAGGGTGTGATATAGCATGAGAAATTGTCATGCCTCTGGTGCATTGTGGGGCATGAGGCCACAGGCTGAGTGTCTCATGCATCCGAGAAGTGACAATATCAAATGGTATACCACAAAATGGAGTGTATTATTGCAATTATAAAATGGTCCTAAAGTGTTAGTACATGGCTGATCTTGGTAATCAGTCTTGGACAGTGATGATATTGTGAGATATTGCCAAGGGCCAAAATCTGCTTCAGCCAATCAGATTCCAGGTTTTATCCTTGCCATTTTATAATATTAGTTATGAAACCCTATGCACAAATGGTATGTTATTCCACCAAGATATATTGATTCTCTGTGAGCTTGACAGTGATGTTATTAGTGTAAGTGGTGATACTCACATTCTGTGCTGATAAATATGATGTCATCATCATGATTTTCTGGTTCTGTCCCTTCTTCTTCATGGACTGGGCCTGGGGCAGATGTTGTTTGTTCAGCTGTGGCTCCAGGCGCTGTTGATAATAGAAAAATAATTTTAAGAATGGTAACCATATCAGTTCATAGTAACTTTACAATATCTTGTGTAAAAGTAAAGAAACAGAACACTGATGATACTTTGTACTGATTGGCTGTTAGAGGCATTTGAGATTTTTTTTTCTTGGCTGACAGCTGTGACAGATAATTGCAGTTATGTGCAACATAGAGAAGGTAGTCATTGTCTTTAATTGCATTGTTAACGAGAAATTTGCAGCAAAACTATAAGAAGACCATTTGAGCACTAACAGTTAAAACTTACTTGCAATCTGTGAACTCAATATTGTGTATGGTCACTTGTTCTTCTATGTGGAACACTATTACTTTCAAAAGCTCTGCTGTGAGATACTTATAAATGACCTGGAATGTTACTGTACCATGTAAAAATACCATGATAGAATGCTTACAGATTGCATTAAATCGCAACATTTTAAAAGCAGAATAACTCACAAAAGAGTACTTTAACATAATTAAATATATGCTTTGACAATAATTGGTTGATCAACTCTGTGCAGCAGCACTGTCTTTTGGCACGTTATGCTTCTGATTTGCATTGACATGCCAAGTTTTCCTTTCCAGGTTTCAGAAAATTAGAATTGTACAGTGCCATACCACAGTGTTTGTACATGCTTGCTCATATAGTATTTTTGATGCACTTAACTACTCAGAGGTGTAACTGGAAATGTGCATCACAACATTTATTTGCATAATATAATGTCAGATCTGTTGCTAAGTTTATATGTAAAGTGTTAAAACTATTCTGAGGAACAGATCATTTGCATTCTTTTAACACTGTGACTACATCTGATGACATTTTTGTATGCAATATGATTATTATGATATAGGAAGGATAGGGTTACAGAATTCTGCTGTCATAACACTGGGAGTTCCAGGCTATTATTTTTTTGCTTCAATTGAATTGTAATGGTTACCATATGTATCATGTGTGTATATTACCAAAGAATTTACTTATGGTGAAGCACTCTTTTACCAAAATGTGGCTTTCCAACCAGGAGCTAGAGCTGGTATGCCCTTTCTGGCACCTTCCCCGCATCTTTCATCTTATAAAAAAGTTTTGCTGGAGTAGTTTCCATTTCCCATGCAGTTCCTCCACTTTTTTGTTTTCTAATCCTTTTTCATGGTGGAGGAACTTTGTGACCTCCTTCCAGGTCTGCTGTATTGGCATGTTCGTCACCCTCATGATGATTTTTGGGTCACCAATTTTTGTGATACCCTTCAGCAGGAAAGGCAGCTGTTCCCGAGTACAGTATTTAGGCATTTCTGTAAGACACATACATACATACATACATAGATACATAGACAGTGTCAGCAGATAAGGGCCTATGGCCCACCCAGTCTGCCCATTTAAGTTTGTAAGTTCAGTTTATGTTTTCCAGGAAGTCTGTTGCCCCTTACCCCTGACCTCCAGAATTCCTTTATGTCTATCCCATGCATTCTTAAATCCCGTGATTGTTTCAGCCCCCACCACTTCCTCTGGCAGGGTGTTCCACTTGTCCACCACCCGCTCTGTGAAGAAATTCTTCCTCACGCTTCCTCTGAATCGTCCTCCCTCCAACTTCATCCCATGCCTCTAGTCCTGGAACATCTTTTTCACTTAAAATAGTGCATTCCTGCACCCTGTTCCTCCCTGTAAGATACTTGTATGTCTCTCATCATATCCTTCTCTCCCTCCTCTCCTCCAGGGAGTACATGTTCAGTGCCTTCAACCTGTCTTCATAGGACTTGTGATGCAATCCATGCACCATCTTTGTTGCCCTCCTCTGAACCTTCTCTACCCTGTCTATGTCCTTATGTAGGTAAGGTCTTCAGAACTGCACAGTGTACTCCAGGTGTGGTCTCACTAGTGTCTTGTATAGTGGAATTATGACCTCCTTTCCTGCTGGTGATGCCCTGCCTATGCATCCCAGCATCCTATTTGCTTTACCTGCTGCCTTGTCACACTGTTTCCTGCCTTGAGGTCATCAGGTTGATAACTCCAAGATCCCTTTCCTGCTTGGTGCATGCTATATCCTCACCCCCCAACTGATATATTGTGCCAGGGTTTTTGTGCCCCATATGCATTATCTTGCACTTCCTTGCATTGAATTTCAACTGCCAAACCCCTGACCATTCTTCAAGTTTCTGCAGGTCCCTTCTCATTCTGTCTACACCCTCTGGTGTGTCTACTCTGTTACAGAGCTTTGTACTTTGACACGTAGAAGTAGAGCGAAAAGGGGTTACTGTACTACATATTTATTATGAGATATACAATTTTAAATTGTGATAAATAGAAGATGAAACAGAAAATATGTTACATAGTATGGTGGTATGCAACACTGGCAAGTATGATACAGCAATATTTTATGGCAGACTTCATCAATGATTGTAATAGAACAGTGCTGAACATATCACATAGATGACTCTTTTAGGTTTTGACATTCTGTAGCTGGTGATTGCTTTAGTTTGCATTTTTGCTACTATGGTAGAGTGTGTGTGTGTGTGTGTGTGAGCACATGAGTGTTTAATATGCAGCTCTGGACTGCATTTGTGGATAGTAATGCATATTATAAGTCTAATAAATTATTCATGATGACAGTGACATCTGTGATTGGTTGTCGCGTTGCTCAGAAATCTCTAAGAAATGAGCAGCACGGCCTCTGGTCTGCACTTCCCACTGGTTGCTCTCCCATTGTTGCCACAGGAAAGGAAGCCATTATTGTGATTACACTTATAACCATGATAAGGGCATCACAGGCAGTCATTTCCTAGCGATTAATGACTGGGTGCCGGGGTGGCCCTCGGCTGAGCCCCAGGCCAGCCTTTCCCCACTTGCCAGTCATTATTCTCTAGGAAATGACCAGCTTTTCAGTCATTATTGCTTTAGTGTGTACTGAGTGTTTAAATGTTTCAAGATAATGATCACTTTTGCAGTATAAACCATGTGTCATGGAAAGTAAGACTACTCATTTGTGTGGCCGCTGTGAGTGTGGGGTTGCTGTGCTGTTTAACATAGTATGCACATTTAACAAACAAAGTTAGACATCTGACCCCCCCCCCCATGACTAACCTATCTGACACCTGAATATTCTTAACCTAATTGTGCTGGGGGAAATAAAATGGAATGAGGTAGTACTTCAACGTGAACCATGTTGTGCTTTATTGCTTAGTTAAATGTTTATGTATTTAGTTTGTATATTTTTTTGTATTTGTTGTTCTATTTTTTTGACAAAGAAAGTTGGCTCTTAAAAGAACCTTTTGTTCAGTTTTTGCAGTTTCATAGGCACACTGTCTATCAGATCACAGAGAGGATGCCATGTTGGAGGACTCCCAAAAATAGGCAATTGCCACTGTCTGAGAAGTGTACACACAGCCAATCTTTAAAATACTTTATTTCAGGATGGCAGACTGTGCACATTCCCATATCATGCAGAAATGTAGAGATGTGAATGTTTACTTTTTTCCTGGCCCTGTCAAGCAGATACATATGCTGATCTGCATGCCAGACCATGTGCTCTATAATATCTGTATATATGATTTTACAGGTGGGTAACATCTCTATAAGTGAAACTAGGTCCAATTTAACTTCAGCAACTAACTCTATCCACCTTTAGTAACCCAAATCATTCCCTCCAAGATGGATCAGCAGTATGTCAGGCACTTAGTGGTTGCTTAAGAGGTGTTGCATGGTTGGCTTGAGCTGCTCCCATCTCATGCCTCCCTTACCAAACCAGTGAACCTTACAATCTGGAAGGTTCAAATAACTGCCAAAGTGACTTGTCTTGGCATATTCACCAGTTCAGCAAATTAAACTGCTGCCTACCATCCATACTGTGATTCTAGAGTTTTCAGCCATGATCTAAGTTTCTTTAAAAACAGAGTGACAAACAGCTCAATAAGACAGTCTGAGTTGGTTACTGGCTAGTGGCATCTGAACAGTTCTGTCAAGGAATTTATTAAATATGTTTTTCTTCCTCAGAGATATAACAATAGCACTAAAGTTAATAATAATTGGCTGTTGCCTGTTGGATGATGCCAATAGAAAAATTACACTACTTCAGTGGCAGATAATTTTTTTCTATTGGCTATGGGGCAGATTAAACGTAGTTTTATTTTGGTGAGAATTTATCCCTATCTGATTGGGAACTTTGAAAGAACACAGCTCAAGATACAGAGGGCTGGATAATCAAACTACGCCATTCTGAAGGGCAAGCCCTTGCGCTGCACAAAATAGTTGTGCAGGGGTGTGGCCGGAGTGAAATTCAAAGGAGTTGCGCTATTGAGCAACTCCTTTGAATATCACCCCCACCAACCACTGTGCATGGCGCAGTGGAACTTGTGCCACCGCAAGCTGTCAGAGTGGAGCATCTAACCTGGCGGTGGCATAGTACCAATATGCCCATGCTAAAATCACAATATTCAAAAGGTGACATGCAAATGGGGCCATAATTCATGCAAGGCGCAGGGGAGGCCATTTGCATCTGATTATGGCCCCATTTGCATGCCATTAGCATGTAGGTGCTCCAATCCCCGAGGACTTGTGCCTGGCGCCCTGCCAGGCAGCAGCCGTTGGGGACCGATGCACCCTGTAGCCCGATCGCGGGCAGCAATGTGGCTCTCCCCTCCTCCCATACATATCCCTGGTGGTCCAGTGGACCAATAAGCCTGATCTCGGGCTGCATAGCTGTAAAATACCCTCCCCAAGACCATATCACTGGTGATCTAGTGTCCCCCACACCCACCCACGAGCCCCACCACCCGCTCTGCCCGCGGCCAGCGTGGCAGCATCCACCTGCCTGCCACCCCGCCACCCGCCGACTGACTGCCGGTAGAGCTGCACACCATTGATGCAGAGCAAGAGCCAATGGGCGTAGACGATACCATATAGACAGTCCAGATTTGTGAATGAATTAATTCACAAATCTGGAATGCCTTGTATGGTATGGGCTGCATGCCCATTGGCTCTTGCCTTGCACCACCGGGCATGCAGCCCTACTGGGCAGTCAGTCGCGGTGGCAGGCAGCAGGCAGGTAGGTGCTGCCACCCACCGCTGCAGGGGAGCGGGGTGGGGCTTCATGGGTGGTGGGGCAGGGGACACTAGATCACCAGGATATGGTCTTGGGGGTTATTTTATTAGCTATGCAGCCCATGATTGGGCTTATCAGTCCACTGGACCACCAGGGATATGTTGGAGGACACTCTGCTGCCCACGATCGTCCAGTGGGGGGGTGGAGGGGATTTCTTACACCTGCCCGTGATCGCTGCGTGGGGGACACAGGGATTGGGTTAGGCCAGCCACAGGTGGCAGCTGCTGTGTTGCGCCTGCAATACAACAGCTCACCTGTGGGTGGCCCTCGACTTAAGCCTTTTTTTGTTCAAAGTCCTGCAGGCGCAGGTTGAGGGTTGCGCCAGAGCTGGACTCTGCACAGCCCGCTGAATATCGGGTTGTGCAGTTTATGCATGGTTCCTCCTCCAGTTCAGCATGCATTCATTTGCATTGCGCTGTTGCTCAGCATGTTTTCTGTGGTGCAACTGCCTCCTGCTGAATATCGCAGAATGGAGCAAGTTTGGACTTGCGCAGGCGCAACCCTATTGCGCATGGCGCAACCCTTTTGAATATCTGGCCCATAGTGATTTGCTGGTAGCCACCTTAATACACAGGTGCTTGCATTATGGGAGTCCCTTCTGAACTGACAAGTGTGGTGGTGAGTACTGTTTCAAGGTCTGTCTTAAACTGTTAACATCTCTAATTAAATCAGTGATTTACGTTTTAGGAACTTAGACTAGTACATACAGAAAGCTATTTCCACCAAAATGAAATATTTTAAACAGTTAAATGTATCTGGAAGATGACATTTCTAATAAATGTAAAAATTATGTACTTACTCTCTCTTCTGGCTCTAGATGCTATTTTTATAAAATGGTGAAATTTCCTGCTTCTTCTTGGCTTTTACCAGTTTCTTTGGTTGGCTTAATCTGTTTCCTATGTTGCATTTAGCATTAAAAATATTTTTTTTGCATAAATTAGTGCCATGCTATCATATGTTGTTGTGGGCAGTCAATCATGTCTCAGTTGATTCTGATTTGTTAGATTTGGTATATGTTTTTTTTTTCAGAAAAAAACATGGCTGCTCTTAGTGGAGCAAGTTTATAAATTGGTCTCATTTACAATATTACAGTAAGTAATATAATGTATTTGTGTGCTTTTACCTGCATATTACAGTTGTACTGTTTAAATGTGTCATTTTTGCACAATGTTGTGGTCGCTAGTGTTTCTAGACACAAATTTCTAGCACTTCCTGGTTGTAAAGCATCATGGGAGACAGCAGTAGAAGGTCAAGAAAGCTCAACAACAAAATGGGTGCACAATAACATTTTTTGATCATGGTCATGTCTCTGTTGTTTATTATGGGAAGCAACCACAACATTCGATCAAAGAGATTTTGATTGTGGTAACGTAATGTATTTCAATGGGAGTCGACCATGTACCTCAAAAACATTCATGCAGACATTTTTTGATCATGGTAACACAATGTATTCCAATGGAACTCAATCATGTAGCTTGAAAACTTTCACCCAAACATGTTTTCATCACGGTAACATACTGTATTTCAATAGAACTCTGTTATACAGCTCAAAAACATTTGCACAAATGTTTTTTTATTGTGGTGACATAAGGATTTCCACTAGGGATTGTTGATATAACTCAAAAACATTTGCGCTAACATGTTTTGATTGTGCTAACATGATGTTTTTCAAGAGGACTTGCTCATGTGGCTCGAAAACTTTTTTTATACATTTTTTTGATCGCAGTTACATGATGTATTCCAATAGGGCTTCACGAACTTTGAAAACTTTTTCAGTATGATTTTTTTAGTGCACTAACATCACATATTTGAATAAGATTTGCACATGTGAATTGAAAACTTTTCTTGCTGAATTTCTTCTGGCTTTGAGAGTAACACATTTTCAAGAGGAAACATTCATCTATGTGTAAAATATTTGTGTTATTTTTTTTCTGCCACTGTAACATAATATATTGCAATAGCACTCACCCATGCAGCTTGAAACAGTGTTTCCCCCAAAAATGTTTTATTGGAGTAGTATGATGTATTTTAGTAGTGGTTATGTATGTAACTTGCAAACTGTGTCACTGACTTTTTTGTGAACAGAACAATATTATGTGTTTGATATGGCCGCTCTTATGGAGCTAGAAAACTGTTGCAATAATATTTTTGGAATGCTGCATCATACAATATTTGAATAGAGATCGCTCATTTAGCTGAAAATATTTCACACTAAGATTTTTTTAGCACAGCAGTGTAACATATATCAATGGGAATTGTCCATGTACTTCAAATGCTTTTCTACTTACATTTTCTGAGTAAGATAATGTTATTCAGCGATGCAGGTCAAAAACTGTTTTGATTTTGCATAGATTGACAGAAATTAGAAGGTTCTATATATTATTACTTACCTTGGGGGACAGAGTGAAACATTACTACAATGACATTTGTCTGCACTACTTATTATTAAATCTTTATGCTGACAGGTAACTGATACAAATTTCTTAATTTCTTTTATAAGTGTGTGATCCTGTATCATTACATTGACTGAGAACTGTAAATTGTCTATTCAGAAAAATGTCAACTAACCATAGACATCAAAGCAAACATGGAAGGGCTAAGTATGATGCCTATGTGAAATCAATGAAAAATATTGATGACAGCAAACATATTATTAAGAAAGTTAAGAAAATTAAGGAGAGTAGGAAGTCAATTACCAGGAAAAGGTTGCATGATAATAATAACATGTCATGACAGAGTACGGCAGATGTACACATGCTTGTATTGCAAGATGTAAACAAAAAGAAAGCTTTGCTACTTGTGGCCATCTTAGCAAGTTGAAATTTTTCTGAAAACTAGCTTCTAAGGCTAAGGTTGATCGGATTATTTCTACCATTATGAGATGTTAAGGTAAAAGACTGAAAAGTAAATTGCCTTCGATGAAAATACAACTCACAGTTTGTACTTTTGTAAATATGGCACTTGCTGTCCTTTCATGATTGTGAAGAAAAATGATAAAAGAGATTGAACATTTCACTGGAACAGTTCAGTCCAATCATGACAGACTACAGAATGTTGAGAGTCTGAACAGAGACAACTTTTGTGATGTATTTCAAGGTATATGGCTACATAAAGAGCACTCAGGGCCTTTCTTTTGGGAAGAGTCATACAAACCAGTTTCTAAGGATCTTGTTATCTCTGTTGACAAGGCCAGCAAGGCTTGTAATGTGTTGGATATGTCACACGCAGAAGTAACAATTGTCTCAGATGATGAGACTAGCTCAGAAATTGGCACAGTGAGCAGAACGTCAGCATCATGGACATGTGATAACAATTGTAATCTGAGGCAACTGTCATTTGATGCTATTGTACATTTTGTGATGAAGTTTGTTGCAAGTAAGAACAAAGAGAGTTGTAACTTATTACATAAGATTAATCTCTGTGAAATTTGCAAGCATAAAGGGTTGCTGGAACATTCTTTAGCTTGCTTAGACAGTGGTGTTTGCAATGGTGCATTTCATCACATGTGCATGATTGCTGTGCACAATCCTGCCATGGTCAGCTTTGTGAGCAAAATATACCCAGTCACAAAAGCTGTTTTGCTATACAATCAGCTTGATAAGCCATTGTCAATAGGAGACATGGAGGCTGCAAAACATGCGATACAGGTTGTGCAGCATACCAGTAAACATTACGACACAGTCTGTGACAACACTTCTGCCACTATATCGTGTAGTCAGTCTCTCAGAATCTGAGATACTGAAGACATTCGTAAAACCTATAGCCAAGTTTGAGATGGCTAAGAGAGAGAAATTTGACTCTGTTTGTGTCTCATGTAACAGATTACTTTACAACTCACAGTCTGTAACAGTTGATCTGGAAAATATTAAATCTTCCAATGATATGGGGGCACAATTGTTGGCTTACTTACTGGTGAAAAGTGACCTTGACTTGGAACCAGTGGTGATAATGTGTTAGTATTGTTTGTCAAAGGTCAAAAGTAACACTCTGCCACCCAGATGTGTTTTAAACAATATGGTGGCAGATGACACACCAAGTGAGATTGCTGCATTGAATGTGTTTGAGTGGATATTGATACAGACCATGGAAACATTTCAGATGATTCTGCAACTGAGTACAAAGAGTCACAAGGTACCCCAAAAAGAACTTGTGAAGTTTCTCAAAGGGGCAATGATATATTTACCTCTTCTTCTAAAAGAAAATGTGCAGACAATCTCAAATGAAAACAGTATGGTGATACTAGTGAATGGTGTACCTACAAAGTCCAAGGTGATTTGGCAGGATGTTGTCAATGTTCAGAAAGTGAAGAGTGCTCTGCAGTATCGGAAGAACAATCATGCTTTCTATGCTGAGCTTGATGTACATGAACTGTCTGATGTGAGTGGTCAGTTTGGACCTGTATGCACTGCAAAGTCAATGATTGAGAAGATTGATGTCACAACTCATGAAGATGCATATGAACAGTACACAATTCACTCTCTTCATGGTAGAGACCCCACTGGTAATAACATTGACCTGTGTCAGATGAAACAGGTTGAAGGTAGTCCTGTCAGCATATGAGAGGAACAACTTGAAGCTCCATGTTTTCTGGATTTGTTCCCAAAAGGAACATGAGGTCATCTGGATCAGCATGAGGTTCAAGTTCCAGGTGCTGAATACTGAACATCGAGAGTGTTGAACAAGGATGGCAAATTTTGTAGGAAAATACAATACTTGTTCCACCTGTTGTGGGACAGTGAGCTTAGCGTACTCTCTGCATCCATTGCACATACACTCCAATTGACTACCCCACTGGAAGTTATGACAGCAGCTCAGTTTCTGCACCACCTTGCAGATGATGACAAAACACTACAGATGAATTTGACATCTCTGCTGTCAAGTCTTCATGGCACAAAAGAATACTGGTATCATAGACACTCAGAGGTTATGACCATGCTGTGTGAGTATGGCGCAGCTACTTGGTTTGTAACTCTGAGCTGTGCAGAGTAAAGTTGGGATTAGTTGGTTGAACTGTTGAGGTGGGCCAACTCTGATGTCGATGGCATATCATCAGTGACACTTGGTGAGATGTGCTCACTTGATCCAGTTTCAGTGTCATGGAATTTTCACCATTGCTTCTATGAGATTTTGACATTCATTTTGTCCATGGAGAATCCTCCTCTTGGTTTGGTTGAACACTACCTTTGGAGGACCGAATATCAGGCATGAGGTGCACCACACAGTCATATGCCTTTGCGGATTAAAGATGCTCCTCATACTGGTGAGAATGAGTCAGCTGAAGTGCTGAAGTTCATTGAACGTTATGTGACTTGCCACATCCCTGATAAGTACACTAGCCCAACACTATGGAAGCTGGTGCAAAGATTTCAGCTACATATTTGTGGGAAGTACTGTCACCGACCAGTGAAGAGTCACAATCAGTGGTACACCACGTATTGATTTGGCTTTCCAAGAATTGTCTGCCAGCAGGGACGTATGAATAACTTGTTTTCAGCCATGTGTCACCATGTGAAGGCAAAGTCCACAGAGAGGGTCTATGAGCTACCTAAACAGGAGAATAAGGTGTTCATCACTGATTACAATCCTACTGTTCTGATGTGGCAGGCAAACATTGATGTACAGTTTGTTGCAGATAACTCTCTGTCTCCTATGCACTATGTCACATCATATATCACAAAACATGAGCAGACAAGTTTGCTTGAGCTTTGGGAAGACATAGCAGCATCTAACTGACCATTGAGTTCACAACTCTGGTCATTGGGATTAAAGACACTGTCTCACAGGAAGTGCGGAGCATATGAGGCCAGTGATTGTTTGATTGAGACACACTTGTATGGCAAGTCTGATGTTGTACAGTTTCTCAATGTAAACTACAAACAGAAATGAAAGCGTGTCTTGAAGTCTCATGATGAGATTGAAGAACTGGCTGCGAACCATCCTTCTTCAAAAATTATTTTGAAGAATAACCTGATTGACACATACTGCCCAAATAGGGCAGATGCAATGGATGACACATGGCTGTACCATGTAGCTCAGTGATATGACTACAAGATGGATGTTTCACCTAATGAGACTTGAGGCATCTACAAAGTCAAAGGCTTTGATGGGTGCCTTGTTAAAAGGAAGAAGGCATGGCTCATTGGCCATTGCAAATTGAGTCTTTCTACTACTGACAGGAAGGAGCAATACTGCTTTGCTCTAATGTTTCTGTTTAAGCCATGAAGGGATGAGACCATGCTGAAAGGAGACTGTGACCCATATGAAGAACAGTTCTACCTTACATATGAAACCTTTAAGGGTCACCAGTCCAAAATATACATTAGTACACTGGAATTACAGAAAGAGCAGATAGAACAAGCTAAGAAACAGCTTGAGGAAGATACCTCAGGAAATTCTCAGGAAAATATGGATCCTGAGGGAAAGGTTACTCTAGGCGCCCCTCTGCCAGTGAATGATCCTGTGGTTCTCATGAGTGAAGTCAAAAGTGCAATGCAGCATTTTCCTCATGTTGCAGAGGATCCAAGTGTACTGTTTGATCAGGTAAATATGCAGCAATATTCTGCCTATGATGCTGTCAGTGAATCAGCCAGACACGGCATCCTTCATGACAGGAAACAATGCACATGTACAATGTATGAGCCTCTGCTACTCTTTGCTAGTGGTTCTGCCAGGACAGGGAAGAGTTTTGTTATTGAAGCAATAACAGTGGAGATAAGGAGGCATACAGGAGAAGTGATGTATGTGGCTGTCACTGCTCCAACAGGTTTGGCAGCGTACAACATTGGTGGTGTGACTCTACACAGGTTATTCATCTTACCTGTAGAGCATGGCAAAACAGGAGAGTACTGTAAACATTCCCATGAAGTGGCATCTGAGCTGAGTCCAATGTTTGTAAAGATGAAACTACTCATCATTGAGGAGATTAGTATGGTATCAAATTTCATGTTTGCATGTATACATCTTCATCTCCAAGAGATACTTGGTACTGATGGTGGTCAGCCATTTGGTGGTAAGAGTGTTGTTGTGTTTGGTGACCTCCTATAACTTGCACCTGTGAATGAAGAGCATGTGTTCACAGCACTGACTGTGAAGGAAGCAAAAAAAAAAAAACATGTGGTGCATCTTTGGGAGCTGTTCACTTACATTGAGCTGTAGGAAAATATGCAACAGAGCCGTGATCTTGGGTACAAGATACATTTGGATCAGGCTCACATTGGCTCATTATCAGAACATAATGTTTCTCTGTTGAGGACATGATGTATCAGCACTAAGTGTAATTCTCTCACAGTGGCATGTGTTGTTTTTATAAGTGTGTACTCAGAATCTGATCGAATCATGTGTCTTATGCCTCAATTGAAGCAGTGTGCTGAATTCAACAGCATAATGTTGTAGAGACAGGGTCAAGAAATCATTACTCTGCATGCTGTTGACACTGTTGATGGTGCAGTCTTGAGTTGGAATCTAGTAGCAAAGCTGACTGAACGATTGTCCGAGCTAAAGTCAGATGTGTCTCATACAGTGGGGTTAGAAGCAGTTCTGTGTGCATAATTGCACGTATTATGCTACGTCATAACCTTGATGTAGAATGTGGCATGGTGAATGGTGCAATGGGACATATAGTTCACTTTCAGTACAATGTCCAAAAGACATTCATAGAGGCACTTATTGTCAAGTTTGACAACTTTTAGCAGTGTATACTTATTTCTAGGACTACTGTTAAATTCTATCTTGTGAAAGAAATATATGTAATGAGAAAATAGTTTTCTGTCTGTGTTGCATATGCTGTGTCTATCCACAAGTTGCAAGATCTCAGTTTGGGATTCAGCAATGGTCAACACAGGAACTGGTATCTTCAATGATTGCATGAGTATATTGCACTTTCATGGGTACATACTTTGCCTGGGTTGCATATCATCAGTATGGCAGCACACAAGATATGTGCTGACAGAAAATGTGTTGCTGAATACAAATGACTGTGTACTTTGTACCAGCCACAAATGCCTCTCATGCCGCTACCTATGCATGGTTCATGCTCTGATTCTACAGTGACAGTTTCTGGCATTAAAAAGAGGTACCACACAGACAGACCAATGTTGCATGTAGACAGCACAAAGAGCAATTCTAAATCTCAACAACAAAGTGCCTCCCCACCACATAAGAAGGTGCTTGGCATAGCTGTTGTCTACGCATTTGACAACAGCACTGGAGTGAACTGTTATGCTAACTCTGCAATTCAAGCATTTCTCCATATGTCTCACTTTGTTAGCACTATCAAATCTTCTTATGACACACCACTGTATCAGTCACTAAAGGAAGTTATTAATGATAGCGATAAGCATGACAATAGGATACAGACTCTGACAGTCTTATGTATTGTCTTGGGTGGATATCAAGGGCATCAAGCATTCTCCAACAACATTCAAAAATATGTGACTGCATTTATGGTGGCAGTCATAAACAGCTTAGAATCAGATAACATTCCAATGCGACAGTACTTTATTGTTACTTATGTCACAAAGTACAGTTGCGTGTCTTGTTGACATTCACAAAAGGAAGTCACAGAAAACATTCTGTGGATTTCACTGTATGTTCCACAGGCTCATTCTGTTAAATTCAGACAACTGCTCAGGAATTACAGAGTGTGGCTGGTGTGGAGGAGAGTGTGTTCAGTACAAACGACTTAGGACCTCTTCTCAGTATCTTCTTTTAGTCTTGCAAAGGTTTGATGCACATGGAGTACGAGCTGACATACCAATCACAGATTTTGTAGCTGAAAAAGTACAATTCATGGAGCATGTTTTGATATAGGTTATTATATTCCACCATGGACTATCTGTCCATTCAGGCCATTATGTTACATGGCTGAGGTACAGCAATGGCTGGATGGAGTGCAATGACTACAAGAGTACTTTTAAACAGAGATTTCCTTGGAACCTAAAAGATGCTGATGTCCTGGTTCTTAAGAATTACAATGAGCTTCATGTAGCAGAAGAATAGAAGAATAGTGCATTTTAATATTCTTAACCTCTGTTTCATACAGTGTTGCAGTCAATTGACTGCTACATGCAACCTTTGGTGAACATGTGCAGCTACTTTCATATATGTTTATGAAAATTTGCAGTCATTGAGTATGTAGATGCTGGTACTTATGTTGCCAACAGTTAAAGTATGTGTTGTGATCTTAGCATCAATGCAGCTTAAGCTGGCCTTAATCGGTGCGGGCTGTCTGTTTGGTCACATTTCAGACAACTATTGCTTTCACTGTGGAGCACTCATATTACCCGTACATTGATATTGCAGTACCATGCAATTGTGTTGTACTGATCTGTTAATTTCTGCATTGCTGCACCATGTCACATAGAATATGGTTTTATAGCTCTGAGACCATTCAATGGCAATACTGTGCACCTTGCATACATTCACAAATGTGGCTACATTTTTTGTTTACCAATGCTGTGTGGTCATACTGCACTATATATGTGTCTCTAATCTGCCTTGTGATGTAAGATGAGACATTATGCAACAAAGCTGACACTTTAGCTGTGTATGTCTTTGCAGACATATTGTGCAATGGTTTATAACCACAGTAGGAAAAATGCCTAACATTCTATGTGAACTTCATGTCTCTCACTGGTACCTGAATACTATCCACTTTAAGTGGTATGTTTTCTGCCAATTTTGCTTGCTTCTGGGAACAATAGACTGTAAATAGTAGCAAGATATAGATGCATACCGGAATACTCACTGTTAATTTATTTTTTTATTTATTAGATCATCGGTTTACAAAACTTTGAGTCATAGACTCATTTACAAAGGCACCTAGTCAAGAGAGCAATAAATCACAGCAAACAAAACAGTACAGTACATAACACTTAGATTAAAAAAGCAACCAGTGTTACAGACATTCACTGGTGGTACATGCTTGGTAATAGATAGATCATAGTAGTCATAATATAGGTACACGAGTACCACATCAGGTAGCAACCAGACATATATTATTACAATAGTCAGCAGATGTTGCCTGAGACCCCAGGTATATACAGCAAAAGTAGACAGGACAGACCCAGCCTTGGGGTGAAGGTAAGGGGCAGGTGGGTTATTATGTGCAGTTGCAGCTGCGAGTGCTTGTCAGATGGCTTCTGAGGGAGACCTTGAAAGGACCAAGCTTAGTGGAGTCAGCTATGTTGGCTGGGAGGGAATTGAACCAGGAGGAAGCCTGATAGCAAAAGGATCTCTGGGCCATAGAGGTCCTTACTATGAGGACAATAAGGGAAGTTTTGATGTCATATATATGTTAAGATGTAAAACTTAAAAGTATTATCTGTATATGTGTAAAGTCTTAGAGGTCTATTTTTTTTGAGTGGTAACTGTAATATAAAGTTTATAAGAATTCGTTAGGTTTCATAGTATTGTATTTGATTGTAGTTTTTCTGCTCTTATGTAGATATACATTAATAGTTATTTAGTTTTTATAAAGGCAGTTTATGACTCATGTATTAAGATGTTTTATTGAAATCTTAATTTAATACTTAGTAAATAGCTAACAGTTTTATTACTATGTAACTTCTCAGTATTTAATTAGTTAGATTTCCTTATTAAGATATACTATCAACAGTGTTACTTATAAGATTATTCATTTTAAATGTTGGATTTAATCCTTATCTTATTCCTGTTAAAATTATATCACTGGTTTTGAATGTAGTGGTAAAGTATTATATCATAGTAATGCACTACTGTAGCAATGTTATCATTTGCTACTTTGGTGTAAATAGTTTTTTCATGATTTTACGCATTTGGTTTTTGTCCACCCCAGGAACATTGACTTGTTCAGTCTCATATCACTATTTTTCCCACTTTGATATATACTTCTGTGATGCAATTACACAGCAGTGATAATGAGACTGAGTGAGTTGTACAATTTGGCCTTCTTTAAAAGGCTCCCACATATGTGGTTATGACCAGATAGTATCAGACAGCATTTTCGCCACCCTGTACTGTGTGTTAATGCCTTTTGATGTTACCACCATAACCATAGAGTCTTTCACTTTAGTATTATGACCAGAGCCCTGCAGTGACATCATAAAGAGTTGAGTACTGCATATGTGTATGTGGTTGTGGGTACAGGTTGACATGAACAGACAAATGCTTTCAGAGATTAGCAATCAAGATGAGTATGTGGTTATGACCAGCTAAAAAGAGACAGCATTTACACCACCCTTTTGTGTGTTAATCCCTCCTGATGTTACCCCGCCATAACCAAATAGTCTTTCACTTTAGTATTATGACCAGAGGCCTGCAGTGGCATCATAAAGAGTTGAGTACTGCATATGTGTATGCTGTTGTGGGCACTGGTTGATATGAACAGGCAAGTGCCTTCAGAGATTAACAACCAAGATGAGTATGTGGTTATAACTGGCTAAAATGAGACAGCATTTACACCACCCTTTAGTGTCTGTTAATGCCTCCTGATGTTACCCTGCCATAACCAAATACAGAACAGACATGGCAGCAGAAGTGATACAGTTGGTGAAACATTATGATTGATGTCTGTTGTGGTATGTTTACAAAGTCGCATGTTATTTCTGTTACCTTATGGTGTCTGTTTCTGATTGGTTGTCTTGCCTTGTACCGTCCCCTACTTGTATGTGTGTTGTGTGTGTGTGTGTGTGTGTTGTGTGTGTGTGTGTGTGTGTGTGTGTGTGTGTATGTAGGGTGGTGGCAGGGCAAAATTCGGAGTTAGGGTTGAAAACCTTGATGTCGAATTTCCTGGCTTTTGTCGCTATAGTAACAACCCTAACTGTTGCATTAATGGAGTTTTTTTGCAAAGAAAAAATATATATATATATATATATATATATATATATGTATACGTGTGTGTGTGTATGTGTGTATATATATATATATATATATATCTATATATATATATATATATAGACATATACATACTGACACTGTAGTGCAGCATGAGGGGTGTGCTGCACTCCTGAGGTGCCATCTTTCAGATGAGATGTTAAACTGAGGTCCCATCTGCCTGTTCTGGTGGTAGTTCAGGTGGATGTTAAAGTTCCCATGGCACTTCTCGAAAACAGTAGGAGAATTTTCCCTGGTGCCCTGGCCAAATTTCCCCTTATTCACTAAAAATACTGCCAACAGTTTAATCTGGTTCAAGGTCACTTGGCATTCATCTGTATCTCCCTCCTCCGGGACGTGCCTGAAAAAAGGCAGAATTTGTCTAGTGCACTTACCCAGTCAACAAAAACTGAATAAATAAAATAAAATATGAATATACAGTGCAGTCACACTCTGATATAAGCACGCCTTGGTGTGTGTTCAACCACCCAATGTGTGTGTATATCATAGCATGACTGCACACCCTAGAGTAGGTTATCTATGTTATAAAATGGCTAGATTTTATTTTTTTTGTTTTTTGGGGGAATTGCAAAAGTAATCCTTGTCCATTAGAAATTAAACTTTTTTCTAGGTGATCTGGCTGATCGTGGTAGTGTTTTTATGGCAGAAAAAACAGTTTTATTTAGGTTATCTGGTTGCTGCTGCCACGTTTACAGAATTTCAACTGGAGCACACTCACACATCTGGAACACACAGCCTACCAGAATGAGTACCCATTAAATCTGTATAGTTATCCAACACTTAAAACAATTAGAAGATTAACCCTACCATAATGTTCATTCATAAAATCTGATAAAAAGAAATTATCTGGTTGGTTTCCTATCATGTTTTAAATTTTTCACTTGTAATCACTTTTACTTTCCACTAAAGGGTGTGGTTATCCCTCAAGGCCCTAAAGAAAAACAAATCTCCTGGGCCGGATGGCATTCATCCGAGAGTACTATGGGAATTGGCGGACATACTGGCTGCAACCCTGGCGGAGCTTTTCAGCAGGTCACTTGAGACAGGGAGGGTACCTAGGGATTGGCGAGAGGCACATGTGGTACCAATCCATAAAGGGGGTCGAGGGGGCATCAGGTAACTATAGACCCATCAGTTTGACCTCGGTGGTGGGAAAATTAATGGAGAGTATACTAAAGGAACGGTTGGGGTGTACTTGGAGGAGATGGGAGGTCTGGACAGTCGGCAACATGGGTTTGTGACAGGTAGATCATGTCAAACCAACCTTGTGGAGTTCTATGAATGGGTAACATCAGAACTGGACAGGGGTAAGCCTGTGGATGTATTATTCTTGGACTTCAGCAAGGCGTTTGACTCTGTCCCCCACAATGGTCTGGTGGAGAAACTGATGGGATTAGGAGTAGGCCCTTTGATGGTCAGATGGATTGAAAACTGGCTAGCTGGACGCACTCAGAGAGTAGTGGTCTGTGGGAGCTCTCAAACCCTAGGGAGGTTGGTAGTGGGTACCACAGGGCTCCGGTCCTGGGTCCGATCCTGTTTAATGCATACATATCGGACATCAGGGAGGGTATAGGGTGAAATGAGTCCTTTCGTGGATGACTCCAAGATGGGAGCAGTAGTTGAGGGAGAAGAGGGGAGGGTGCCCTGCAAGGGGACCTGGACACCCTGGAAAGCTGGGCTCACACATGGAAATTAAATTTCAATATCACCAAGTGCAAGGTGTTGCATCTTGGTCGGGGAAACCCTAAACACAGGTACACCCTGGGAGGGGAGGCGCTGGAGGCCTCAATAGGAGAAAAAGACCTAGGGGTCATGGTGGATACATGTATGAATAACTCTGAGCAGTGCAGGAGAGCAGCTAGCAAGGCAAACAGGATGTTGGGATGCATCGTAAGGGGATCACCTCTAGGAGCAAGGAAGTGATTCTGCCTGCTGTACAATGGACTGGTTAGACCACACCTTGAGTACTGTGTACAGTACTGGAGACCACACTTGAAGAGGGACATACAGCTCCTGGAGAGGGTACAGAGGAGGGCAACAAAGATGACAGAGGGCTAGGGATTTGACTTATGAGGACAGACTTGAGGAGCTCTGCCTGTTTTCATTGGAGGAGAGGAGAGACAGGGGGACATGATTGAGTCTTCAAGTACCTCAAGGGAATAAATAGAGTAAACATGGAGGGGATCTTTAGACTAAAGCATGGAGGTATCGCCAGAGGGCATGGTTTGAAGTTGGAAGGTGGAAGGGTGAAGGGGGAAAAGAGGAGGAGGTTTTTCACCGAGAGGGTGGTGGACCCTTGGAATGCACTGCCTGGTGAGCTGGTTCAGAGATCCACAGTGGAGGGCTTCAAGAGAGGGTGAGACAGACACAGAAAGTGGATGTATCAGATGATGGCCTGTCCCGGGGGGGTGGGGATGGATGATAGGGGTTTCTGGAGATCAAGGGATGGGAGGGTCTCGGCATCCAACTAAGGATCTAGGTTCGAGCAGACTCGATAGACCGTAAGGCCTAATCTGCTGGCAAATAGTATGTTAGTATGTTAGTATGTATTACTGTAGCATGACCGAGCAGTGTTTACTGCGCTAAAAAATGTGCTGTCAGACTCATAAAACAAAAAATATTGTCTTCAAAATCATGGAAGCTGTTGGATTATTCTCAGTTTTATGCTATTTTGTGTAATTCTTTGATCGCGAAGGTCGCCATCTTGTTTTAAGGTTCTGGTTGGAAAAACTGAAATGTCTTGGCCCAGGAGTGACTCCTGAAGTAAAACTTGGATGGGTTTTGCTCAGTGGTCTTCGCTCTATCAAGCCATGCCATTGATTTTGTTCAAAATGGTCAAAAAACAGAGTTTCACACATTTTTGTTCTTTGATCTTGACTCGTTATTGATCTTTAATCGTGAATCTGCAAAATCTTTGATTGTGAGATTCTTTGATCACGAGGGAGGGACACGATGGCCAGTTGGGAAAAGCAAATTTCTCAGCTCAGGGGTGGGTTATTAACACAAATCAGGGTGGGTTTTGCTCAGGGGGCTTTGTTTTATCGAACCATGATGGTGGTTTCATACATTTATGTCTCAAATTTAAATTTCATTATTTTTATTTTTTTGATTGTCAGCTTGCAAATCTTTGATCATGAACCTACAAATTTTTTGATCGCGAGATTCTTTGATCTTGATCTTTAATCACGAGGGAGGGACTAGATGGCCAGATGTTAATGGAACAGATAGGCCAATTTAAAACATAGTTAACTTTAAATATCTCGGAAATGATTTGGTCTTTTGGGAGTTGACAGCATGTGCTGTAGATGTGAATTACAGTGTTTACGTGTCAGATAAGACAATTTCTGCAGAGATATTGTGTGGCACAGTTTACGTCTGGTGGACAGCATTTTCCTTTCTTGTACTGGCTTGAAATTTATATGGTAGCTTGTCTTTCTGCCATGGATCTACTTTTCAGTTGTTAGGTGTCTAAAACCTAAACAGGTGTGGAACTCTGCCATTCCAATGAATAAAAATCTCAAAGTTTCACATGTTGTATCTTGGAAATGGTTTCGTCTTTTGTATTGAAATTTGGAGGGTCTTCAGGAAATGTCCTGTTCATGTGAATTATGGTGTTTACATGTTGGAAAATGAATTTGCTGTGGACATATTGCGTGACACACTGTATGTTTTGCTTATGGCATTTTGCATTGTGGTACTGGGTTCACATTTATAGGGTGCCTAGCATTACTGCCATGGAGGTAATTTCCAGCAGTTATGTGTCTGACATGTAAACAGGTGTTGAATTATTCCATTTTGACGAATTACACTTTGCTTTCTTTCTATGTGGTGGGACCTTTCAGGCTCCATAATCCCACCCATATGTACTCCCAATAATACATATGATATTCAGTACTTGTAGTCTTATCTTACGTGGAAATTTATAAGTTGGTGGGAGTGCGAGGCCTGATGGGCCCACTCTTCCACCAACTTCTGTGGCATTTTACTTTTGTATTCTTTCTCAAAAAGTAAGGACATTCTATGCAAAAAACTTTGTTAATGCATCATTTAGGGTTAAAACACAAAAAATAAGGAAATAAAACTTTTAGGTTGACCCCTCCCCCTCTTGGACCTGCCCATCATCCCAAGATTGACAGCTGACAGGGTGTGTCCTTGGGGTTGTGAGGTCTAAATTTCACCCATTCTTCTTTTCTGTGGCTTGTGAATATGATTACACATAGAAGGGGGTGAAATTTAGGCCTCACAGTCCCAAGGATACACCCCATCAACTGTCAATCTCGGGATGATGGGTGGGTCCAAGCAGGGAGGGGTCAACCTTAAAAGATTAATTGCCTTACTTTTTGTGTTTTAACCCTAAATGATGCATTAACAAAGTTTTTTTGCATAGAATATTCTATGCAAAAAAACTTTGTTAATATATATATTAACCAGCCTGGGAGTGGGTCCCAGGGTGGTAGCCTGGGTAAAACATTGGCTGGACAACAGGACACAGAAGGTAATTGTAAATGGAGTCCACTCTGAAGAAAGGGCGGTTACTAGTGGGGTACCGCAGGGTTCAGTATTGGGTCCAGTCCTTTTTAATGTCTTAATCAGTGGCATTGCAAAGAGACCGGAAGGAAAAGTATGCCTTTTTGCAGATGACACAAAGATCTGCAACAGGGTTGATACACAAGGAGACATGGAAAGGATAAAAAGGGACTTGGCAAGGTTGGAGGAATGGTCAGACGTATGGCAGCTAGGATTCAATGCAAAAAAGTGCAAAATAATGCACCTGGGAAACAAGAACCCAGGGGAAGAATACACAATGGGTGGGGAGGTAGTAACAACAACAAAACAGGAAAGGGACTGGGGGGTAATCATATCAGATGACCTTAAGGTTAGCAAGCAATGTGAGAAGGCAGTAGGGAGGGCCGGGGGTATACTGGGATGTATAGGGAGAGGCATCAGCAGCAGAAAACAGGAAGTTGTTATCCCTCTGTACAGACAGTTGGTGAGACCGCATCTGGAATACTGTGTCCAGTTCTGGAGACCCCATCTCCTCAAGGACATAGACAGGATAGAGGCAGTCCAGAGGAGGCAACTAAAATGGTGTAGGGTCTGCAAGAGAAGCTTATGAGGAGAGACTAAAGGAGCTTAATATGTATACCCTTGAGGAAAGAAGGAGAGAGGGACATGATAGAAACTTTCAGGTACCTCAAAGGAATCAACAAAGTCTAAGAGGGTAGCATCTTTCAGAAAAAGAGACTTGCAAGAACAAGGGGACACAATTTAAAGATAGAAGGAGGGCGTTCAGGGCAATGTGAGGAAGTATTATTTCACAGAGAGGGTAGTGGATGCATGGAACAGCCTTCCTGAGGAAGTTGTGGGGTCTAAATCTGTGGGAGAATTCAAGAATGCATGGGACAGACATAAGACAATTTTGGGGCAGGAAGATATAGGCTGTTGGTTAACTAGGATCTCGGCTATCCTGTGGTAGGGAAATGGGCAGACTAGATGGGCCTAGCTGTCCTTATCTGCCTCAAAGTCTATGTTTCTATGTTTCTATATGTATATATATATATATATATATATATATATATATATATATATATATATATATATATATATATATATATATATATATATATATATATGTACATTATGTCATTATGTAGAAGTGGTTTCATATATCCAGAGTCCAGCAGAGCCTTTTCTGTTGGAGGTTTGGCACCTGCTCCCTCTCCATCTGTGTCCATTGCTGTTGGGAAGAGTTCTGGAGCTAGTATCGGCTATAATTGTGCAACATCATAGTATAGTTCCAAGTCAGGGAGGGCTAGGTCCCCTTTTGATTTGGTTTTTGTGAGTGTATTTAGAGCAACCACAGGTTTTTTCCCATTTCACAGGAATCTTGAAATCCACCTGCTCTATTGCCCCCAGGAGTGCTGGGGGGACTAGAAGGGATAGGTTTTGGAAATGGTACAGGAATTTAGGGAGTACCATTATTTTGATGGTTACATAGATACATAGATACATAGACAGTGTCGGCAGATAAGGGCCTATGGCTCACCTAGTCTGCCCATTTGAGTTTGTAACTTCAGTTTATGTTTTCCTAGAACTCTGTTGCCTCTTGCCCCTGACCTCCAGAGTTCCTTTATGTTTATCCCATGCATTCTTAAATCCTGTGATTGTTTCAGCCCCCACCACTTCCTCAGATCCACTTGTTCACCACCCATTCTGTGAATCTGTGAAGAAATTCTTACTCACGTTTCCTCTGAATCATCCTCCCTCCAACTTCATCCCATGCCCTGTAGTCCTGGAACATCTTTTTCACTTAAAAATAGTGTATTCTTGCACCCTGTTCTTCCCTGTAAGATACTTGTATGTCTCTATCATGCCCCCCTCCCTCCTCTCCTCCAGGGAGTACATATTCAATTCCTTCAAACTGTCCTCATAGGACTTGTGATGCAATCCATGTATCATCTTTGTTGCACTCCACTGAACCTTCTCTACCCTGTCTGTGTCCTTACATAGGTAAGGTCTCCAGAATTGTACACTGTAATCCAGGTGGAGCCTCACTACTGTCTTGTATACTGGAATCATGACCTCCCTTTTCCTGCTGGTGATGCCCCTGCCTGTGCATCCCAGCATCCTATTTGTTTACTTGCTGCCTTGTCACACTGTTTCACTACCTTGAGGTCATCAGTGTTGATAACCCCAAGATTCCTTTCCTGCTTGGTGCGTGCTATATCCTCACCCCCAACTGATATATTGTGCCTGGGTTTTTGTGCCCCATATGCATTATCTTGCACTTCTTTGCATTGAATTTCAACTGCCAAAGCCCAGACCATTCTTCAAGTTTCTGCAGGTCCCTTCTCATTCTGTCTACACCTCTGGTGTGTCTACTCTGTTACAGAGCTTTGTGTCATCAGCGAACAGTGAAATTCTGCCTTCTAGGTCTTGCGCAATGTCACTGGTGAAGATGTTGAATAGGACCGGTCCCAGCACTGATCCCTGTGGTTCCCCACTGGTGACTCTTCCCTCTGTGGAGTGACAGCCATTTACCACCACCCTCTGTATCCTGACGCCCAGCCAGTTACCTACCCACCACACTACTGTCATGCCCACACCCATATTCCCTAGTTTGTGTAATAGTCTTCTATGTGGCACAGTGTCAAAGGCCTTGCTGAAGTCCAGATAGGCCATGTCCACTGCCCTCCCCTGATCCACCTCCCTAGTCACCCAGTCAAAGAATTCAGTGAGGTTGGTCTGACATGACCTCCCACTGGTGAAACCATGCTGCCTTGGATCCTGCAGTCCATTGACAACCAGATATTCCACCAATCTCTCCTTCAGTAGTGCATCCATGATCTTCCCCACTACCGAGGTGAGGCTGACTGGTCTGTAGTTCCCTGCTTCCTCTTTGTTCCCACTCTTGTATAAGGGGGCTATATCTGCTGTCCTCCAGTCTTTGGGTACCTCCTGTTTCCAGTGATCAGCTGAACAGGATAGCCAGGGGTTCAGCCACCACCTTTCTGAGTTCTTTAAGGACCCTGGGGTGCACCCTATTTGGCCCAATTGCTTTACCAACTCTTATTACTTTCAGTTCCTTCAGGACCCTTTCTCATGTAAAGGGACTTGGGTCCATTTCTGCACCATTGTCACCCCTTGAACTCCCTTCAGACCCATTACCTTCCTCTTCCTCAGTAAAGACTGAGCAGAAATACCTGTTCAGTATGTCAACTTTACAGTTATCATTCTCCATGAGGCCCCCATCCTCCCCCTTTAGTCTCACTATCCCTCCCTTTGCCTTTCTTTTTTCCACTTATGTACCTGTAAAAGGTTTTGTCCCCTCTACCCACTGATTTTGCAATGTGCTCTTCTGTCTGAGCTTTGGCTTCCCTTACTGACCTCCCTGCCTCCCTTTGCTTCTCCTGGTACTTCTCCCTATCCCATTCTGCCTGTGTCTTTTTGTATTGCCAGAATGCAATCTTTTTGGCTCTCACTTTCTTTGCTACCTCTTTGGAAAACAATAATGGCCTCCTCTTCCTTTTCCTCTTGCTATCCTGCTTAATGAATAATTCTGTTGCTCTTGTAATCCCCATTTTAAATACTGCCCACTGTTCCTCAACCCCTGATTCCTGCCCCATTCCCCTTAATGCCTCTTTCAAGTATCTCCCCATTTTCCCAAAGTCTGCCCCCCTAAAATCCAGGATACATGTTTTTGTGTGGTTTGGTTCTGCTCCTTCTGTGATTTCAAACCACAATGACTGGTGGTCACTGTTCCCCAGGTGCTCCCCCACTGTTACCTCCATCACACTGTCCCTGTTTGTGAGCACACGGTCCAGTATTGCCTTCTGCTGAGTTGGCTCCATGACCAGTTGCTTGAGGAAGGTACCATGAAGGGAGTCCAGGATAAATCTGCTCCTAGTTGATACTGCTGCTGGGATGCTCCAGTCCACATCTGGAATATTGAAGTCTCCAACCAGTACTACCCCACCCTTGTCTGCCATCCCTTGGATGGCTAGCATCAGCTCCCTATCTGTTTCTTCCTCCTGGGCTGGTGGTTAATAGACCACACCTGTGCGGATGGCTGGTCCCATTTTCCTTTCCAGCTTAACCCACAATATCTCTCTCCCATTTTGTTCTTCCTGGATCTCTGTGGCCCTTATGTCATTTTTCACATACAGTGCCACTTGTCTTCCCATCCTACCTGCCTGGTCTCTTCTGAAAATTTTGTAGCCAGGAATGGCCATCTCCCAGTCATGGTTATCATTACACCAGGTTTCTGTGATGGCCACAATGTCTAGGTCTGACTGCACCATGACAGTCTCCAGATCTTCCATCCTGTTGCTAAGGCTCCTGGCATTGGCACACATGGCTTTCCATGATTTGACCTCCCTGGACTGTTTAGCTGTTCTACTCCAGCCCTTCCCTGGTTGTCCTTTATCCCTGGTTCTCCTTGCTGTCAGCCTTCTACTGATTTTTGCCCCTTTTCTGCCTTTCCACCTCTTGGGTGCTAATCTCCATCTTTTGCACACTGCTTTGTTGAGATATCCACTCCTCCTGTTCACTGGTTCCACTGCTAGCTGTGGGGGATGAGCAAGTAGGTACCCTCCGTGCTGGCCTGCCACCTCCCTTGGCTAGTTTAAATGCTTGTCAATGTAGCATTTAAACTTATCATTGAGTGCTTGGATTCCACTCCAGGATGGATGCAGGCCGTCAGGCTTGAACAAACTTCCATCCCTCCTGGTGGGTCCCCAGTCACCAATGAATAAAAACCGTTCCTCACAACACCAGTTCTTCAACAATGAGCTAAAGTTCCTGGTGCTTGCACCCCTATGCTCTCCCATGCCTCTCACAGGTAGTACTTCTGAGAAGGTGACAGAAGTAGCTACTTGCTTGAGAGCCC
This sequence comes from Neoceratodus forsteri, assembly GCA_016271365.2. Lineage (NCBI taxonomy): Eukaryota > Metazoa > Chordata > Ceratodontiformes > Ceratodontidae > Neoceratodus > Neoceratodus forsteri. Next base: position 866,987,990 of record CM057458.1, on the reverse strand, counting down.
TCCCCAATTTCCTAAACTCTTCCTGAACTTCCTTTGGCTCCCCATTTGCCAGGTCATTAGTACCTAGGTGGATAATGACATCCAGCTCACCCTCGTGTCTTGCCTTCCCAGTGATTCCCAGGATCTTCCTCCCATCCCTCCAAGCCATGGCACCTGGTAGGCACCTCACCTCCTTGTTCTCCCTCTCCCCTCCCTCTCCTGTGTTCCTAGCTAGATCCCTCTTATGATGGAGTTCCCCACCAGGATTCACTTCCTCCTCCTCTGGGGTCTCTGCTCTCCCCGTTGAGGTCACCTCCTTGGCTAACCTCCACATCTCTTCCTTCCACTTCTCTGGGTACCTCTATTTGGTTGCCCCCATTTGCCAGTGTGGCATATGAGTTCTTGAGTGGAATAGGATCTGGGATGTGCCTCTGCCTGACCATCTTAACCTGCCCTGAACCCACTGTCATATCAATGCTCCTCATTCTCGGCATCCTTTGAGGCAGCGACATTGGACTGTGTGGTGTCTGGATAAGGGTGACGGTACTCCTGACCCAGTTTGCTTCCACTCTGAGTCTGGTTACCTCATCCCACAGTCCAGAGAGATGCATGCAGACAGGGTAGCACCTCAGTGTCCAGAAGGTCTGCCTGAATATGGCTGCCCCACAGCTACTGCTTTGCAAAACTCCCCACATTATACTGCAATTATACTGCTATTCCACTACTTGTGTGTTACTGAAGCTCTCCTAATTCCCTTTTTATTAATTTACTGTCTTAAAAATCCTGCCACTGATCCTCAGATACGTTTCTTTTAAAAAAATAGAATAAATAAATAAATGAGTCAAAACACTTGTCGTGCTGAGGGTGGGCTTCTTCCCCTTATTCCTCTCCTACTCCACACTCCCTACTATCCCCTGTGTTTAGCTCCTGTCAGTCAGATTTAACAGGGCATATAATTAAGAGTTGGGGGAATGGGAGGAAGGGGGCAAAAATTTGCAGCAATTAAAGACAGCAAAGAAATACACCACCACTACGTTTTAAATTTTCAACAGCCCAAAAACAATTCTAAGTAAAGACAGCAAAGAAAGTACATTGTCACTAAATGCCTACAATCTAAGTTAAGTAATAAACATAGCAATTACCAGTTACTGTAAAGCACTGAAAGGATATGTTTCCTTCCCCTTTTGGCTTCTTCTGAGAAAACAAAAGTCACTTGCTACCTCAACCCTGACTAAGCCCCACCTCCAGTTATCACATAGCTGAGGTCAGAGGACAGACAATTAGCACCCCTCACCCAGACTACAGGGCAAGTAAGACAAGCCAAGACTAAATTTGCAGCAATTAAAGACAGCAAAGAAATACACCACCACTACATTTTAAATTTTCAACAGCCCAATAACAATTCTAAGTAAAGACAGCAAAGAAATTACAGTGTCACTAAAAGCCCACAATCTAAGTTTAATAATTAAAATAGCAATTGCCAGTTACTGTAAAGCACTGAAAGGATATGTTTCCTTCCCCTTCTGGCTTCTTCTGAGAAAACAAAAATCACTTGCTACCTCAACTCTAACTATGCCCCACCTCCAGTTATCACATAGCTGAGGTCAGAGGACAGACAATTAGCACCCCTCACCCAGACTACAGGGCAAGTCAGACAAGTCAAGACTAAATCTGCAGCAATTAGAGACAGCACAGAAATACACCACCACTATATTTTAAATTTTTAACAGCCCAAAAACAATTCTAAGTAAAGGCAGCAAAGAAATTACAGTGTCACTAAAAGCCAACAAATCTAAGTTTAATAACAAAAATAGCAATTACCAGTTACTGTAAAACACTGAAATGAATATGTTTCTTTCCCCTTCTGGCTTCTTCCGAGAAAACAAAAATCACTTGCTTGGTTGCCACTCTTCTTTCTAATGATAAAGGTAGTTGTGTCCATCTATCCAACTCTTTCTGTATTTGGGTCTAGAGAGGTGCATAGTTCACCTCGAATAACTCTGAGACCAATGTCATAGTCTTGATCCCCAGATATGTTAGTGGTTACATTTAAAGGGGAATCACACCTTAGTGGTCGGTTTTGGTGAATAATGAATAGTGACAGCCTCTGTCTTGCCTTTGTTTAATTTGTAACCTGATATATGGCCATATTTTAGTAGGACCATCTATCCATACCACTGTGAGGTCCTCATCTGGGCAGGACAGATATAGCATTATATCATCTGCATATAGTGCTATACAGTGTTCCCTGCCCTCTGGGCCAACATGTCCTCTGATTTGGAGGTGTTTCCTGATGGTCTAGACCAGAGGCTCTATGCATAGGGTGAAGAGGAGCAGAGATAATGGGCATCCCTGTCTTGTACCTCTCTGTAAGGGAAGGGGGAAGATAGGTGTCTGCTTGCTCTAACCTGGGCAATCAGGGCCTGGTATACAGTAGAAATTAGGGCTCAAAACTTTTTTGGAAAACTGAAATGGGATAGGGTGTGTTCCAGGACAGTCCAGAAGACACTATCAAAACCTTTCTCCACATCCATGCTAAGGGCCAGGAGTGGGGAATTTTGTGCTGTGATGTGGTGCATGATGATTTTTGTACTGCTTAATGCTATGAATGGTTTGTTGCTATCTAATGAAACCAGTTTGCTCCGGGGGGATTATATTTGGGAGGATTCCATCCAGTCTCCTGGTTAACATGGACATCATTTTGTAATCAACATTTAAGACTGAAATGGGTCTGCAGGACTCACACCTGTCCACCAGTTTACCAGGTTTTGGGATAAATGAGATGGTGGCATACTTGCATCAGGGTGTGGATCCTTTCCCTGCATTATCCACTCCACTTCCCCTGACAGTAGAGGTTTATTTATTTTTTTCTCTCTTTGTTCTTTTTTTCATTTAATAAGCTTTATTATTTTGAATTTTTTACAACAACCACTAATACTGACAACATGTTAATGCTTGAACAGAAAAATAACAGTTAATGGAATACTAATACATATATAACGTGTAGCACATAGGTAAAGATTACAGTATAAGAAGTCCTAAAACATGTTATCGTTGTCTGTATCCCACCCACCCCTTCCTCTCAGCCCACCCCAGTCTGCCACTTATTATTAAGTGAGGACGGTTGTAAAGAAATACAATAATAAAAGACCATGTTAGATGTAATTGTCATTAAAAAGGAAGGTAAAAATGACTGAAGTTTACTGAATCGAAAAAACGGTATACAGTGATTCCCATCTTAGTTTATAGGTGTCCATTCTCTTAGTAATTCCTGCAATGATTAGCTCTGCTTGCAAGGCAAACATGATCTCCTTATACCATTCCACATAGGCGGGAGTATTCGGTTCCAGCCAATGCCTCAAAATTACTTTCTTAGCACAGCTTGATATTAAGGCCATGTGTGCTCTCTGTTGGCTCCCTTGTAAACATGCATAATCACCCAAGATACAAATTTCTGAAATGAAGTTATCTGATAATGCAAGAAGTGGATCAAGATGATTTTGCACGTTGAGCCAGAAAGGAGTGATTTTATCACATGACCATAACATATGGAGCAGATCAGCAGGTACTTGTTGACATGTGAGGCATTGGTTAGAAGATACACTTCCCATTTGATGAAGTTTAAACAGTGCAAAAAATAGATTATGGTTAATATAAAATTGCATAAGTCTATATCTATCCTCCTTAATGTTTTTATATAGATGATTCCAAATATTAGACCAGATCCTGGGAGGGAAAGTCAGTGGTAAGACATTATCCCACCAATAAAACATCTTACCTTCCAGAATAGCAACTTTTGTTAGAAGAAATTTATATGAATAGGATATTACATGAGAAGAGGGGATGGAGCTAGTGTAAGAGAGTAAAGTAGACATAAAGGGACTGTCCCAACCCCCTAACCCAAAATGAAGTGTCAGCATGTGGGATATCTAAAAATATTTGAAAACATTTGTGGTAGTCCACTTGAAAAGGTGTCTGGCTGCATTATAGGAGATCAGTTTTTTGTCCTGACCCAACTGGTCCACTCTTAGAATGCCCATATCAGGCCAAAAACAATGAGGTTTAATTAACCTACTCGAAATTAGAAGATTAGAGTTTGAGAACAAGGGTTGGGCAATGTCTTTGTATGCATCCACTTTGAGGAAAGTAATTAATTGATATTGTGTATGAAGTAAAGAGCTTAGTGGTGTTTCCTTTAGGGATTTAAGGAGGCTCTTCCTAGTAATGAAAGGAAGGGCCTTGGGGTCAATGTCTTTTTCAGAGCAGAGTACTTATTTGATTCTGACCCAGGAGGGACAATATGCAGAATCTAAACTATTCTCTGGGGGTTGTATCCAGTATCTTATCCTGGTCAGGTGTATAGCTAAATAATATATGTAAAAATTAAGGGTTTGAAGACCACCGTTAGTTTTTTGATGCGTAAGCTTAAAGTAACTTCATCTAACTTTTTTCCCTAGCCATATAAAAGTGCTGAGAATTCTCTGTATCTGCGAGAACCATGATAATGGGAGAGCCGAATTGAATATTTGTGGGGGATATAAAATACGATGTAGAACATTCATTTTTATTATACTCATGCATCCCCATATAGAAAGAGATAATTTTGACCAGCGTCTAAGATCTTCTATTAATATTTTAACTAGAACATCTAAATTGTTTTTTTTCATAATATGGGGGTGAAGGATGAAGGTAAAACCCTAAATATTTGAGTTTATCGGTGTTCCATTGTAAGACCAAATGTTCGATATCAGTCCTTACCATAGATTTATTGAGGGGAAAGACTTCCATTTTTCCCATGTTTAATTTGTAATTCGAAATTGCCTCAGATTGGGTTTGATATGAAAGGCAGCAGATAGAGATTAGGTAGGGTTAGAAATATGAAGGAGTATATCTTCTGCATAAGCAGAGATTTTGTATTCCATGTTACTTATTGATATACCAGATACAAGTACCGAATTTTAAATTTTTCTCATAAGGGGTTCTAAATACAAGTTGAAGAGGAAAGGAGAAAGGGGACACCCTTGGTGGGTACCCTCAAATAAAGTGAAGGATGTAGAAAGAACGCCGCTACATTGAATTTGAGCTGATGGAGAAGTGTACAAAATTTTAACCCATTGTATAAATTCCATTGGGAAATGATACTTAGGTAGTAACATGAAGAAATAGTCCCAAGAGACCCTATCGAAAGCTTTTTCTGCAATCAGGGAAACAAGTGCTGCCGGTGCAGATGAGTCCCTGGACACAGAAGAGAGATATGCTCTTTTTCTGAGGTGATCAGATGAAATCCTTCCCTTTACAAACCCTACCTGCTCTATACTTATAAGGGAATCCTAAACCTGGCCTAATCTAGAAGCAGGATTTTTGCAAGAATCTTGAGATCCACATTAATTAGGGAGATTGGTCTATAGTTGGGAATGATGAGAGGATCTTTGCCAGGTTTGGGAATAACAGTTATAATGGCCCAGGTCAAAGAGGTATCAGATATGCCTTTCCTAAAGATGTAGTGAAAGGTGTCTAAGAGAGTAGGGGCAATTTTCTCTTTAAGTTTTTTATAAAAGTTTGTAGTGAAACCGTCTGGGCCAGGAGATTTGTCTGGTGCAAGAGAGTCTATGGCATCACAAACTTCTGCTAAAATAATAGGAGCTTTCAAGATATTTACCTGGAAGTCTGATAATATGGGGAGATCAATGTCTTGGATGAAGTTATCGAATTGTTTGGGCAAGGAGGGGAATACAGATGCTGAATATAGTTGTTGGTAATAGTCTTAGAATGCATTCACAATATCTAGGGGGAGGTTAGAAGGTCACCCAAAATTGAGTAAATAGAGGTGATTATTCAATCAACTATTTAGGTACGAAGACGAAGAGCCATGAGTTTCCCACTCTTTCACCGTGATCAAAATAGGATATTTTAGAACAGATAATAAGGAATTCAGCCTTTTCTACTATTAATTGGTTGTATTGGGAACAAAGAGATTCAACTTTCTTCCACTCTTCTATAGAGGCTGAAGGAAGGAGATGCCTCTCCTGGTCTTCTATCTGGGCTATAATGGAAGAGAGAGCCACAGCTCTCTGCTTCTTATGCTTATTCGCTAAACGGATTAATTCACCTCTCAATGTGCATTTCAGGAATCCCCACAGGCAATCTTTTTTAGACATGGATGGGGCATTAATTTCCATAAAATTAGAAATGAATGTTTGGAGGAGTTGTATTTGATGATCAGATTTCAGAAGTTGATTATTCAATTTCCAAATTCTATCTCTATGTATGTTGGGAGAGAGATCTAAGTGAAGGTGGACTTTATGGTGGTCTGAGATAACTTTAGAAGAGTAATAAGCCTGAGAAACCCCACAGAAGGTGATCAATTATCATAAGAAAATAGTCTATCTGGGAAAAGGAGTGATGGGGGAGAGTGAAATGAGAACTCTTTACTTTCTGGGTACATTATCCTCCAAGGGTCTATGAGGCCAATGGAGTGCATTAACTCATGTAGAGTTTTTTGTCCCAGTGATAATTTTTGCCGGATCTGACCAGATCTGTCTAGGGAGTTAGACAATACCTGGTTCCAATCTCCACCTAGGACCATTGGAAACATGGTCCAAGGGGCAAGAAGAGTCATAAGATTTGCAAAAAATTCAGGATCTTCACAATTAGGTCCATAGATGGAACCTAATACCAGTTCAGAATGGCCCAGAAGGGCCTCTCAGAAAAACAAGTCTACCACCATGGTTGGTAATTAGTTGTATAAGGCAAAATGGAATTCTGCGGGCTATCAGGATGACAATCCCTCTTCTACAGGAGTCAACACCAGAACCGAACACTTGACCCACCCAATTTCTATGTAAATAATGAATATGACTGACCATGAGATGTGTTTCTTGCAAAAAAGCTACATCAATTTGCAAACTTTTTAGATGAAGTAGAACCTTGGATCTCTTGGCTGGGGTCTGAGCCCCTTTTATATCCCAGGAGCAGTATTTAAGACCAACCATAAAGAATTGTATGATATAGTAGAATAAAATAAGTGATGATGGGATACAACCAATCCTGAATATCTAAAATAAGAACATTTGACCCCTTTTCAGTGGCAGACAAACCCTTAATTGTTATCCTTCCTCCCCCTCCCCCAGTCCAAAATGTTAAAATCCTCATAGCTAGGACCTAAAAGAACTAGCTCTGACCCCCACAACTTATAATGAGAAACTGAACTAAGAACATTCCCTAACTGGGATAGTGATTTAGGAGGTTCAATCCCCAATGTCTGATTCATGACTGCTTCTCCTACAGCTAGGCACTCATATATTCCCCCCTCCCACCCCAACCTGTTGAGGAAGTGTTAAAGTTAACAATTAACAATTGTCTAAAATTAAAAACACAGGTACCTTAACCAAACTCACTACCTACATATTATTAGTGAACACTAAAACATTATTACCATGTTTATTCTTTAATTAGTCACTAGTTAGTGAATGAAAGGCTGTCAAATCAAACCCACTATACCTCTATATTTAGTAACATATTTAGAAAGCTCTTCAGTAAAATTCTGGAGCTGTAACATGGCATGACAAACAAAAAAAGAAAGGGTTATATCCAAATGCCTTCAACAAAAAAAAAAAAACCCTACATGACCAAACCTTATTCAGTGAACAACCTTTGCTGTAAATTGAAATATATTTGAGACCTAAACAATGAAGTAAAACTCAAATTTATGAATTGGTCATGTGTCAGGGCATAGCATGTCTGATTTATATTGTTCATAAGTGAAAGTTAGAGTTTAACAAACTACTATTTTGTGAACAGCCAGAGGAAGTTCTATTTATTATCACACAGGTGGATTGGCAAACTCTGTAGTAACAGCACCGACCCAATGCAGACCGGAGAATCTGAGCAATCTTGCAACAGCTGAGTGATTGTACGCACTTCCATGCAGTTGGAAACTGCTCGCATTATCGTGTAGGTTGAGTAAATGAAACAGCCAAAAAGAAACAGAAAAGCAAAAAGGAAACCTTCTCAGACTCTTCCATTAGCCTGATGGGTCAGCATATTTCTTGGAGAACAGGCGGCCAGCTCTGAAACAGGATTTTAATTGAGCACTTCAGGATGGGGTGAACTAAAACTCCCGCAAGGGGAAAAGCAGGACCCGAAATCCACGGGGTCAAAAAACCAAAACCGCACCACTAGAAGCACGTCCAGATTAAGCCTTTCCTCAGGGCAGTCAACAGAAGCAATCAGTTATCATCAAAACTTGCATCCAAGGTAATTTCCTAACAGTTCGGGATTTATTATAGGAAGGCACAATGATGAAGCCTCCGCGTGAGGTGAAAAGATCAGGGAAGAGAGTTGTAAGTTCTTTCGTAGCCTGATCTGCATTTTCGAATGTTTTCCAACTGCCTAGGTGTAGGACAGATAGCCAGGCTGGTTAGGGCATCCAGAATTTTATTCCAGCGGCAATTAATTTGCTAACAGAAGGATGGTATTCGGCCCATTTTTGGCATGTAGCAACTGGTAAATCTTGGGAAAACCGGATCGGAGATTCCTCCCATTTAACTTCTTAAAGATCTTTGATTGCTGACAGGACATGTTGGCAATCAATGTAACTCAACAATCTCAGAATAAATGGCCTAGGTTTTGCACCAGCAGGGGGTCTGGGCCTTAAGGATCTGTGGGCCCTTTTAACTGCATAGGCCATTGAATGTGGGGGACCTGCTGTTTTACTAAGCAATTTTTGAGCAAAGATGACAGGCGAATGACCCTCCACTTCTTCTGGAAGACCGAAAATTACCAGGTTGTTACGCCTGTTTCAGCCTTCTAGATCTTCCAATTTTAACTCCAGTTTGTGTAATTTATGTCTGATAGAAGACATTTCTGGTTCCCTTCAAGAAGACATTTCTGGTTCCGTTCGAGATTGCCATGATTCAAGTCAAGCTGTACGGTCTGAGACATCTGAAAGTGCCTTGTTTGTCTCATTCAGCTCAGACTGTATAGCTTTTAGATCAGTGGCAAAGTCTGCAAAAGCCACCTTAAGAGGGGCCATTTCAGCCAAAAATTAATCTTCAGAAAGCAGGGTGACAGCCACAGGAGATTGAGAACTCTTACCATTCCTGGTGGTGTGCATTTTTGCTCTTTTCGCTTGTTTATCTGGAGTAGCAGGCAGCGTTCTGGAAGTGAGGGCCTGTTTCATTTTGGCCTCCATTTCTCATAATTTAAGCTGCCTGTATTGTGTAACTCGATGTCTGGATTCTACCCAGATGTGAAGAGATTTGGTACGTAGTAGAGTTTAAGTACTTGATGAATGATCTACTTAGCTTAGAAAATATTTAAACCATTGAGGTGGGAGAGAGAGCACAATGCATCTGCTTAGGAAGAAGACATTACGTGATCCCCTTCTCTCTTTGTTCTTCATCTGTCTCAGCCATTCCTTGCTCTTGCCTGACATCTCAGCCCCGACATCCCCACCTCCTCCAGAACTTACTTCTCATCTGGAGTCCCCCAGGATGCCCTTCAATGGCAGGGCTGGTAGAGAGTCCCTCAATCCACCAGGACCTTCAATGTCCAGAGTCCAGAGGTGCTTGGTTTGTCAGATTTGGGGCCTAGGAGGCCAACAGCCATCCAGCTTGGCTGGAACCATTTTTTTACTTTTTTTCTGTTCTTTGGGGATATGGTGTGTGCTGATGTTTTGGAGCACTCACCAATGTCTACCAGGTCCCCCCTCCTCTTGAGCTCAGGCTGTCTTGTCCTCAACTTCCACTAGGTGTCAGTCCAGTGTCAAACCCACCCCCACCCTCTCCCTGGAGAAGGAGAGCTGTCCTTGGGACATCTGATTGTCCTCCCCATGACTGACCCTCTGACTCCCAGGGTCACTCCTAACCTCGGGTCATTGGCATGCCAAGCAATAGCGCTACTGCTGCACCACTGGGCCAGCATTCAAAGACTAATTTAAGTCATCTTTAATCATCATTAAACAATATAATCTCTATGAACACTAAATTCTAAGAAGTATTCAGCAGACTACTTGTTCAAGAGTAAATTATTATTAAATAAGGATTAGAAATAGATCTGTAGTGCTCTTCAAAGTACCATTTTTTCCAATGCTACTGAATCATAAATGAAGATTATAGTCAGCCAAATAGTTCAAGTATTTGAAGTAAACAAGGCTGGGTACATTACCTTGCACTTTGGTTCTACTAAGCAAGGAGGCAGATAAAACAACCAGCAACACCAATGAATTTTAAAGAAGATAATCAGTCATAAAATGTGGGGTTTTACCTAGAAGTGATTCAAAACAGGTTGACATGTCCCTTTAAAAGTCTACTGAACTACATTTTCCAGAAATCTACTGATTCAGTGAACTACATTACCTGAACCCCTTATTTCCTTTTCCTCTCCAGATTACCTGTTAGTCTCCATTTTGATGATGATCTTTAACCTGGTTTTGTCTGTACAACTAGCAGGTTTGTATTTTCTTTAAATAGAAAACTGCATCATTTTAACTCACTGAAATGTTTAATTCAGTAAGGGAAGTATTACTCTGTTTTTATTGTTTTCTAATTGAAATGCTGTTCAGTTTTCATGGTGACTATTTTATCATGAAGAATGTTCTCTGCTGTAATCTCTCCCATGGCCAAAAACCCTTGAAAGGCCTTTAAAATAGTTTTTATTTTAGCCAAATCACTCTTTAAAATGTCTAGTATGTATTGTGCCTTTAGATTACCTATTATTTGTGGTATTTTACTGATTCAGTTACTTTAAAGTTGCAGTTTCATGTTTTTTTTGTGGGGGAGGGTGAGCATTTCTTAGCAGCGAGAAGATTTGAACAAGTTGAGAATGCATTTTCTGTGTGTATATCCATTCAGAATTTCATTTAAGTTCTGTGCTGTAGCAGTTAAACTTTGTTTTTCTTTCATCATAGCATCAATTTGATTAGAATGCAATGTTTGTTTTTCAAACCAAATGAATTTGTTCAACTTTGTTAACATGCAGTTTCAGTGTAGAAATCTGTGGCTGTTTGGAAAAATACTGTGATGTGTTTTGTAAGACATTTGTGAAGTTTTCATGGTTGTTTTGCTTCATAAAGCAGACAAGCAATTAAGAGATTGCCTTGTGTGAAGTGAATAGATATGGGGATATGCATTCACAGTTTTTTTATTCTTAATTTGTAGACTGAAGTCTTTTTGTCACAGCACTGATCCATTGCCTACAACGTAGCGTTTGCTTTGTGAACCAAAATACATTTGAGTTATTCAAGTTTGTTTGCAGAGTAATTGTACAAACCTTTATTTCAGCAGCACTTTAACTTACTGATGTGGGCGATGGTGGAGGACTCTGGATACATGCAAGAAGTGCAACTGTTTGTCATTGAGTTAGCATGCATTACACTTTACTACCCATACACCAATTTCAGCACTGGTGATCTGCTGACCTGCTTACACTACATATGAACCAGTATATGCTACTTTGGGGTTAGTTAGTATGACTGTGTAGTTTTTTTTTTATCTGTTTGAGTTGGGGGGCTCTGCCCCCACAACCCACTATGTTTTTTCAATTTAACATGTGGAGGGGCAAAGCCCCCCAACTCAAATTGATAGAAAAATCTGCCGGGCCATACCAGTTAACCCCTACTATTGGTAGCATAACTAGTGTAAATGGGTCAGTAGATCTAATGCTGACATCAGTGGAGCAATCAGAGTTGGGCTGAATGCATTGAGGAGCATAGCATTGTTAATAAGATAACATAAGTGGGTCCCATGCTTATAGGAGGGCAGACCTGATGGACCCAGAGTCCTTTTTGCCACTTTTTAAATTACTATGCTACTCAATGTAATGCTTTTTTTGTGTTTACAAATAAAATCTCTTTTCTGGAGCTCATTTTCACTTTGTTTCATGATGGTAGAGTATTAAAATTTAGTTATAAAAACAATCAGTACAGCATGAGATTTACCTTTGTTTATTTATTAGATCATTGGTTTACAGATCTTTAATCAAAGACTCATTTACAAAGGCACCTTGTTCTCTTGTTGCGGGGAGAGGGTTGATTCTTGGGGATAGTATTGATGGTTGAGGATGCTGATGCTTTGGAGGAATGGGGGCTGACACTTGGGGGGGTTTAAGTTATTGGGCTGATGCCTATGTGGGTGATGCTGGTAGAGGAGATTAATGCTTGGGGATGCTGATGCTGCAAGGATTGATGCTCTGGGGATTGGGAAGGGGCTGATGCTTGGGGGAAGAGGTTAATGCTTGGTGGATGGGGTTGATGTTTGGGGGATGATACTGATGCTTGGGAGGATTGGGGGCTGATGCTTGGGGGGGGGCTAAAGTTTGGGTTCAGCTGATGTAGTGGAGAAGGTTAATCCTGGGGTGGAGTGTGGGCTGATGCAAGAGAGAGTTGCCAGCATATATAGGTTTGCACTGCTGTTCTGTCCTTTTTTTTGTTTCACAGCCTATATGGTTGTGGCCTCTCTTCAGTTTTTTTTTTCTATTAGCAGCTGTGAAGCCCTTAGAGCACTTTGTGTTTGCCTCAAGAGTGGCTTCACATATTGGCAGCTCCTATCATTTTCCTGATCCTTACAGAGAGCTATTACTGGCCATGATTGTAGCCCTCTCCCTGTCTGCCTTTTGTCACCTTTCAAGCGCTAGGGCCTTTACCAGAATTGTCACCGGATATGGTGGAGGGAGGTGCTCCTACCATGGCCATCTCCACCTCTACCTGAGCTTCTGTCTCCCTGTCTTCCACCTGCATACAGCAGGCCATGGCCTGAGCTCCGTATGGGCTGGGAGTAACAAATGCCTACAGGCACTTTCACTTTTATTGTGGTCATGCTATTGAGATGGCTGCTGCAGCACCCCTAGCTTGTTCTCCTCCTCCGTGCCCTCCCTGCCTGCTCAACACAATATTGGGGCCCAAAGAGCCCTTAATAGACTCCAGGGAAGGGTTCTAATTTTGTTTTTTAAATTTAGCCACTGGTCAGGAACTTTGCATATTGCTGTGGTGTGGCTTTAACTGCTGGCTGTTCCTTCCATTTTCCTGCTCCTGAATGGGAGCTTCAACTAGCTGCAAGGGTGGCTTTCTCTCTTGCTACCTCTTGCCGACTCCCAAGCACTCAGAATTGCCACTGGAGTGGCAGTTCAGGAAGGTGGAGGGAGGCACTCCTACCATGGCCTCCTCCACCTCCTGCCGAGCTTCTGTTCTACCCGTCTACCATCTGCATGGAGCAGACCACAGTCTGAGCTCTGTATGTGCTAGGAGTAACAACTGCATGCAGGCACTTTCACTTTTAGTGCAGTGGTGCAATAGGAATGGCTGCTGCAGTAGCCGCACCGTGTCTTCCTACTTTACCGGCCAACACAAAATGAGGGCCCAGGAAGCCCCCCTAAACCCCAGGGAGTGGTTCTAATTTTAACATCATTGGCCACTGGCCTCGAGGAAACTAGCCCACTAGCCCACCTGAGCTACCTGTTCTGGGGAGCAAGCGGCCTAGGGCTTTCCTAGCCCACAGGACCACCAGTGCTAGCTTTATTTTTTAAGAGATAGTATAGAGCTATGGTTTAGAGCACTGAGGTGCAAACCTGGAAAGATGAGTTTGAATCTCACAGCCCCTACCTACATACTGTGTACAGTAACCCTCAGCAAGTCATATAACCCTCTTGCACTCCCAGGTCGCACCTGGAAGCAAGCTTTGGCTTAGAGTCTCTTTCCTGGTTAAACAGTTTCCCATTTCCCTATTTCATTAAAGCTGGGCCATTAGCCCAAAAAAGGCTCTACTTTGCGACCTGGGCTACCAGTCTAAAATACTGGCCACTGGGCCATCTAGAGCACTAGGGTTTAAGTTTAGCCCCTTCCCAAACAACACGTTCGCTACTCTTTCCTCTTTTTGCTATCTTTATTATTCTGTTTTCTTTAGATGTCTATTTTCCTACTTTGATCCAACAGTAACCTTAATTCAAAATTTCCCATTTTCCTTACTTCTGCAGTGTCCTATGCCTCCTGTACCTTTCGGCTCTCTGTTTCTGCTCTTGCTATTGTATTTATTCTATATTAACCTAGTTTTCTTTATTTTACAGGTGTGACAGGATGCCGACTCCTTCCTTCCCAGTCAGTTAAGTATTATTCTGTGCCTAACTTTTTCTTTTGACTCTTTCTTTCAAGAGTTGTGAATCCTCTGTGACCCCTTTTTCTGTATTTTATTGTACATGTTCCATGGACATTATGCCTTAAAGATTCCTACCTTTAGCTCCTTAGTACTTGGGTAAGAGAGACTCTCAACTTTATACCTATACTTGGTGGATTGACACTCATTACAGTGTGTGAGTGTGTGTGTGTGCGTGTGTCAGTCTGTCTGTCTGTCTGGCCTCAGAGGGCATGAACGTTACATGTGTTGTTTTTCAAATCCTGCCTAAAACATGTTTTCGCACTTATGGCATGAAATGACAGCTTGGCTAGTATGTTTCATTTTATAAATGACTCCTGTCATGCTTAGAATGGAGTAATCCTGAAAAAAAAACTGTATTTAAAACTTTGGATCAAAATATTAAAAGGTTATGAAGAAATGTTGTGGGCAGCGCTGCCACCAGCCACTGGTCCGAGTACTGTGTTGCCGTTATGTGCAGGTGAGCTGTGTTTTGGTAGTCGCATAGGCAATGGCAGCAGAAGAAGACCAATGGTCCATACAGTCTGCCTGTAGTTCCCCATCAAACCTTGGGACCCATTGTCCATTCGAGGTACTAGCATCACTATGCACCCACTCATTCGTCTCCATACTACTACCACCCTGAGCAACAACGATACACTTCACTCTCTCCCAGCCATGCTTGTAACCATTTATGGCTTTGGTGCCCACCACCTTGGCTGGCAGACTGTTCAGGTTTCGCCAGCCTTTCTGTTAAGTAAAAGTTTCTCATTTACTTCCACAAATCTGTTTCCACACATCCATCCATGTATATGAACTGTTACTCATGTTGCTCAACTGTAACTGTTCCTCACAATTCACCTTGTTTATACTTTTCAGGAACTTGAAGGTCTCTGTCATAGTACCCTTCTATTGTCTGGTCTCCGGTGAGTACATGTTCAGTGTCTTGAGTTGATCCTCATCAGATCTGCCCTGCTCATCCTGAATCCTCCTGGTCACCCTTTGTTGCTTTGTCCTTATCTTTGCTGAGGTGAGAACTCCAGAACTGAGTATAGTAGCCAGGTGTGAGCTCAGCTAAGTGAGCCAGTTGGATGGATTGAGGCTGAGAGGAAGGTGCTGCGGCATGCAGTGTGGGCCTTAGTCTATTTTTAGTTATCTTTATTTAGGTAGGTAGTTTTTGTTGACCAAGAAAGGAGGACTAGCCAATTCTGCCTACTTTCAGCCTCATCCCGGGGTAGAGTGGGGGGGGGGGTACAGATAGAAATTAACTAAAATTAAACCAGATTAAGGTGTTGGTGGTATTTACCACTATACGGATACACACACCATTACACATTCAGTGGCAGAATGAAGCATTCACTCACTACTATACACAAATGCACTCATACAGCAGTACACATACAAACCTACCAAATACACATGGATGGTTGAACCATTCAAGCTGATTGACAGTCAGACTAGTCAAACTATAAAAATGGGTAAGAGCAGGACACCACTGAATATGAGATAGTATATCACAGAGGGTCTGTCCTGGGCTAATAGTGTTGAAAAAACAAACACATGCATATAGAGCCTCACATCTGTAAAGATGCACCAACATAAAGACCCATACACTAGTAGAAATAGCCACACAGTCACAAACACAGGGGGCCAGATATTCAAAAGGGTTGCACCATGCTTAACAGGGTTGCGCATGCTCAAGTCCTAAATTGCGCCATTCTGCAATATTCAGCAGGAGGCAGTTGCGCCACTGAAAACAGGCTGAGCAACAGCGCAATGCAAATGAATGCATGCTCAACTGGAGGGGGAGGAACCATGCATAAACTACACAGCCCAATATTCAGCCGGGCTGTGCAGAGTTGTGCAGGCGCAACCCCCAACCTGAGCCTGCAGGACCTTGAGCCAAAAAAAAAAGGCTTAAGTCGAGGGCCACCCACAGGTGAGCTGCTGTATTGCAGGGCGCAACACAGCAGCTGCCACCTGTGGCTAGCCCCCAACTCAGTCCCTGTGCCCCCCGCAGCCCGATCGCGGGCATAGTGTACTCCCCTCCCACCAGCCCGATTCAGGGCATCATATGCTGCCCTCCCGCTCACATCCCTGGTGGTCCAGTGGACCGAAATGCCCGATCACGGGCAGAAAGTAAACGCAACCCCCCGAACAGCCCCTTGTGCCCGATTAGGGCAGAAAGCAAATTGAACCCCCACCCCGAACATCTCCCTGGTGGTCCAGTGGACCAAAATGCCCGATCGTGGGCAGAATGTAAATGGAACCCCGAAACATCTCCCTGGTGGCTAGTGTCTCCCCACCCCACCCACCCAGAAGCCCCACCACCCGCTTTCCCCGGCAGCCAGGGCGGCAACATCCCACCCGCCTGCTGCCCGCCTTGCTGACTGACTGCCCGTAGGGCTGCATGCCCATTGGTGTAGAGCAGAGCCAATGGGCATGCAGCCCATACCATATGACAGTCGAGATTTGTGAATGAATCCATTTACATTCTGCCCATGGACAGCATTTTGGTCCACTGGACCACCAGGGAGATGTTCGGGTGGGGAGGGTTCATTTACTCTACTGCCCGTGATCGGGCACAAGGGGATGTTGGGGGTTCCGCTACTTTCTGCCCGCGATCGGGCACAAGGGGATGTTGTGGGGGTTCCGCTACTTTCTGCTCGCGATCGGGCATTTCGGTCCACTGGACCACCAGGGATATGTATGGGGGGGGAGGAGTTTTTAAACATACCTCCTGCAATCGGGCATTTCGGTCCACTGGACCACCAGGGATATGTATGGGAGGGGGTGGGGGAGCCACATTGCTGCCCGCGATCGGGCTGCAGGGTGCTCCGGTCCCCAACGGCTGCTGCCTGGCAGGGCGCCAGGCGCAAGTCCTCGGGGATCGGCGCACCTACATGCTTATGGCATGCAAATGGGGCCATAATCAGATGCAAATGGCCCCCCCTGCGCCTTGCATGAATTATGGCCCCATTTGCATGTCACCTTTTGATTATCGTGATTTTGCGCATGGCGCAATGATACTTGCCCACCTCAAGTTGAATGCTCCACTCTGACAACTTGCGGTGGCGCAAGTTCCACTGCGCCATGCACAGTGGCTGTGGCTGGGGGGTGATATTCAAAGGAGTTGCTCAATAGCGCAACTCCTTTGAATATCGCCCTGGCCACACCCCTGTGCAACAATTTTGCGCAGCGCAAGGGCTTGCGCCTCAGAATGGTGCAGTTTGAATATCCGGCCCAGTATGCATACAAAGCAAATACATGCTTAACACACATGTACACACACACACACACACACACACACACACACACACACCACTTTATGGGCACATGCACCACAGCACATATACATGCACATAGTCACATACACACCACTATTTGGTACTACAGTCTCATGCATAGAACAGCCACAAACACACACACACACATATATACACATACACACCCACTACATATTACCTATACATGCTGCTGAGGTCTCCAAATGGGGTCTCACTCTTCATCACTTATTAAAGGAATGGTCTGCCATGATCCCTCTACCCAAGCAGCAGAAAAGATAGTTCAGGGTGGAGCAGCAATTCTTAGGAGAAGGGGGTAGTACAGCTGGACACCAGAAGACTGTTAAGTACAGGTCAGGTAGAGTGAGGAGGTATTGCTTGGTACCAGTGAAAGAGAGAGAGAGAGAGTACCACTGGACACCAGGAACTGCTTGGAATGGGTCAGAGACAGGGAGTGTGTACTGGTAGACACGACTGTCTGCTCATTGTTGGTCAGAGAGAGTGAGTGGGGATACCCTTGGGACCAGAGACTGCACAAATCAGGGAGAAGTCAGTTTCTACTGGACAAAAGAGACTGAATCGCACTAGGTCAGGACTTTTAGAAGGCAGATGGGAAGTGCTGCAGTGGAAGGAAGTTGTTTGATCAAGCTGAGTCTCAGTTGGGTGGTAGTGCCGTGTGAACTGACATGCATCCTGGGTGGAAGCATAAGCCTTTGAGGAGGGTGTTACTGTCTAAGGACCAAGAAACAGCTATTTAAAAAAAAAATACCACCATCGAGAGGGTCTGTGGTATGCCGTCATCTTCTTCATTTTGCTCTTCTTTGACTTTCTCTGCTGGTTCCTTGGGGTGGTTTTATTATTGTCCTTTCCATTAATCTTGTTAGTCCGTGTGAAGGCCTGTGCAGGGTAAACATCCATTTGGTTTGGTTTTGCAGTGTCATCTCTGTCTGGATGTTGCTGGTGGGGTTTGCTCTTTTCTGCTGCAGGTGCAGTGTGTTCACAGTAAGAATTTCTTCATCTTTTTTTTATTAATGTTTTCTTTAAAATTGTTGGTAGCTTGTTAGTACATGCAGACTTGTTGAACAGAAAAATTCCATAATGTTTTCTTTTGATTTATTTTAATTTTTTCAGTTGTTGGCCAGGAAAGACACACAAAGCCAAGATTTGTTTTAAGATGCATCCTGGGAGCATAGGAAAGTTAAGTAACTTGCTCATGGTCACACAATAAAACAAGCATAGTGGTTGTGGTTTTCAAACCCAATACTCCAGGTTCACAGCTCAATGCTCTTAATCACTATGGTACACTGCCTCCAAATGTATATTTTCTATTCCTTTAGCTCAGTGGTAGAGTCCTGGTCATAGGAACATCTTGGATGGAATTTCAAGTCTTGAGCCCCTGAATCTGGAACTCCCTTCCCTCACCCATCCACTTTGCCCCTTCCCTTAGATCTCTGTCCAATATTCTCAATTTCATCGCCCCTTCCTAGAACTGTACCTGATCCATGGTTCTCCCACTGTCTCCCCCTTCCTTTTCTCCCCTAACCATTGAACTCTATCACCTCTTCTCCTCCCACTAGCCCCTCTGCTTTCCCCTGTACCAGCTCTCCTGAACCTTGCAACACATGAAGCAACCTTCTTGTGTTACTCCCTCTCCTTCCTCTTCATCTAGTGCTGTTTCTCCTAGAAGCATCTTTTGCTGTATCCCCTTCTACCGCTTCTTCATCTCCATTCCCTTTTCTCCCACGTAAACCCACTTTCAGCCCCCATCCCTCCCTTCCAGTTTAACAATGGCACTTTTCTTTATAATGTATGCATCCACTGTTGCTAAATGATTAGCTTTTACCATATTGTAACTTTGTATCTGATTGTGACCTGAAATTGTTATTGTACATCCCTCTTGTAATTTGTACTTTTACTCATTTTTTTTCCTCTTTCCCCTTCACCCCCGACGCATCTGGAAACGAGTTGCTTCTCAGCTTAGTTTTCTGTTCCTTGTGAAACATTTGAAATAAAATAAGTAAATATAATTGGGGCATGAGATTGCTAGGAAATATCTCAGCAATATCAGTGTTGGCCAGTCCATCAGTGCAGTGGTATCATTACGATGATGATGTCCAGGGTTTGTGAGCAAATTCTGGGTGTCAGAGGGTCACTAGGGAAGGGAGAGTACATCCAAAAGTTTGCTGTCCTCCTGAGGCAGGGATCGCATAACCCAGCTGAGGTGGCACAGAGGCAGGGCTGTGGGAGCAGGGGGGACCAGGTAAATCCAGGGCAGGGAGATCTAGAGTAGTCATGGGGAATGACCATTGGAACAAAGACAGCCAGGATGGGCCAAAGCAGCTTAAGCAGGGGTTGTTCTGGGGCAGGGCTTATGGGAGCTAGGGAGGAAAGTAGGCCATAGAAGTCTGAGGCAGGATTAACAGGGGTGGATTATGGATAGATCCAGGGTAGATGGTGTCTGGGGCAAGGTGGAATGCAGTGGTCTAGGTGCAGGACCATGGAACTGGTGGCCAACAAGGACCAGGATACCCTAGGGATGGTGCAGGGTGGAGCTGGGATAGGTAGGGGCCATGGGAGGGCCAGGGCAGAGAAGGGATGGTGGTGGCTTGGTGGAAGAGCTGGAGTGGTCCACAGGCAGGATCAAAGGAATCAGGGTGGTCCTGGGGGATAGCATAGACCAGGATAGACTGCTGCTGGTGTTGAACAGGAGCAGGGTCATACAAGCTGGGAGGGGCAATGTAAGCCTGGGACAAGGGGAGCTGGTGTGGTCCAGATGAAGGTCCATGGGAATGGAGAGAGCCAGGGTGGGCTATGCTATCCTGGGGCTAAGGCAGGGGGTGAGCTTTGGTTGTCCTGGTGCAAGGCTATGTGAGCTGAGGGTGAGGCATGATGGCCCTGGTTAGCCCATAGAAGGGGGATCTGATACCTTTCGGCACATACAGTACCACCTAGTCTACTTCTGTGGTTAATTTCTATATTGCTGAAAAATTAAGGCATACATTGGTTATTTTTGTTTGTTGTAAAGTCTGCTTTAAATAAATGAACTTCAGATATATCAGCAATAACTTGCTTACTGACCAGTAACTGTAGTAGGTGGAAAGCATCAGTTTGAATGCTAGTAAGCTGAGCAGCCCGTTAATTGCTGGCTTTCAGGTAAGACGTAAGCATAGGGAGTCACATGATGCGTGGATGTGTTCTTCAGAGCTCCGAGAGCTGCAGTTAAATCCGCGGTTATTTGTAACCCAAACCGATGATTATGACCAATGTTTTTATGGGATTTCGTTAGAACAAAGTGCTGAATCAAACTATTAAAGTCTGGATGAAATGGAGAGCCAAAAGCACCAACAGATGGATTTTAATCTGACCCCTGAGTCACCGAGAGGACAGCCCTCCAAGAGACAAAAACAAGAGTCGCCTACAGAGTCAAATGTCTCTGATGCTTTGCCAGTAGACCCTGGAGCTGCCATCAGTAGTCGGAATCATAGGTTGCAGTTTAATGCAGTTGCAATTGGTTGCAATTGCACTGAATTGCAGCTGCAATTAAGTGCAGTTGTATTTTGGTTAAGTCAAAATTTCTGTCATGACTTACTGGCTTCTGACTTGCCTGAATTGTGCTGTCTGACTGAGACATTCAAACTCGATGTCTGCATTTACTCCTTCTGTTTTTCATTTGTGCAGCTTCCTTCAACCAACTGATACACCCCTGGCTCCTGGTAAACAACTCTCCACCAATGAGTAAAGAGAGAGGGAGGAGCCTAGAGTTATGTGCGCACAGTTTAGGACTCAAGAGGTGGCAAGACAGAGTTGGGTAGCAGCTCGAGTTGAGGCAAAGTGGTCATCAAAGAGAGAGAGTTAGTGTAAGGGAAAAAATTAAAACTTTTTTTTTTACTGTAAGGTGTCCAGTCTGCAGTGTTGGAGGTAATGGTACCAGGAGGACTGAGGACATCACAGGAGCAAGCAGCAGGCACAGCACGTCTGGGACTTGGAGGCAAGGTGGGTTGGTTGGGGACTTGGGGTAGCAGCCTGTAGGCCATGGGAGGCTGGGAGCTAGACCATCACCGAGTCAAACACCAGTCAGTCTAGTCAGAGCATCAGAGGCTTTGACTTGAGGGAGGGAAGTTAGGCTAGGAGGAGGCTGAGGCTAGTGGGATCAGAGGAGTGGATGGACTATGGAGGAGGAGCGTGCCAGCAGACTGTCAGTTACTCAGTGGTCCAGGTCGATAACTGTGTGTGAGTGGGTCGGAGTGAGGTGCAAGCCAGCCAGGAGTCAGTGTAGGAGAGGAGAGTGAGAAGGAAAACGGAGCAAAACATCCAGCCACAGGCTCAGCAGGAGTGAGCCACAAGGTCAGGCCAGCAGGCACGAGGCAGGCCAGCCACCAGACAGACCACCACAGATAGTCAGTGGATAGGAGAGAGTCTACTGAGCTGAGGAAAGGACTCTGATGGAGGAGTTGCCCGTCATCAGTGCAGCCTTGCTGGAAGATCTGTCAGAGAAAGGGCAGAGTAGTACCAATTTATTTTAAGGAAGAGGGAGGGAGTCATCATCAACAGTCAATGAACAGGCCATAATCAACTAAGAACCAAAAAAAAAAACAGCAAGCAAGTCAAGCAGGGACCTTGTGGGGCTGGCCTGGTCAAGTCGGTTGGTGGGCACTCACTAAGTTGGCTGCGTGGCATGTGGTGGGTGGGTGGCGGCTGGTGGTGACGGATGGCAGCAAACTCACTGCACTGCAGCTGAGAAGAATAAATAGAAGGCACTCTGAAAAATAATTTCATGAAAGTCAAGTGGACCGGAGGGAAAACAGAGACTGGAGCCTACGGGGACAGGCGAAAGAGACAGATAGAGCTCTCAAGTGGGTCGACAACAGACTAGTAAGTGAAACCCAAAATGTTGATTTTTATTCTGAGAGACACAGTTGGATCCACTTTTCATATTATCTGACCAGATCCTTAAAGACATTTTTTCCTCATCTGCCTTTGAATTTGTACATGTTGTTTATTGTCACAGTAGCTGTCAGTGATATGCAGACTGCAGGCTCAGGCTAACATCTGTTATTCATCTGCACCTGTACTTACATCTACTTTATGAGACTTTATCTTCCTAATATTATGCCCTGAATAGTGTTAGTGTTAGTGCTGTGATTAAGCAAGCTGTGTTTTGTACTTAGTTCCTTTCTTGGAGATGAAACAAGTTCACTGAACGAATTTCTTGTTTCTCTGCCAAGATGGATTACAATCATTTACAGTACAGTACATGTCCAATTGTCATTGTACTGACGTGTTGTAGACTTCAAATTTGCAATCATTCCAATCTGACTGATTAAATAACTGCAGTTTTTTGTTCAAGAATACAGCACAGTTTTGCTTTTGAACTTCAAGAAAGCATTCTGTTGCATTATATGAAAGCAATTTATTTTGCTTCTTTTTCTATGCACTTTACAGTAATCAGCTACTTCACAAACTCCAAGATCAGATTTTGCATTGTTTATGTTACTGTATTTTTTTATCTTCTCGACATTGTGTATGTGTGTGTGTGTGTGTGTGTTTTGCCCTATACAGTTGTACACCCTAAGAGACTCAAGCTTTTTGGAACTGTTTTTTTTTTTTTTTTAACCATGAGAGACACACTGAGCTGAAAGCTGAGCACAGGGAAGTGAAGTGACTTGCTCAGGGTCACACATAATGCAGGTAGGGGCTGTGGGATTCAAACCCAGGCCTCCATGTTTGTAGCTCAGAGCCCTAACCCCTGCACTATCCTGCCTTCTTATTGTTTGTGTGTGAGAAATACAATTAATTAAAACCACTGTGGGCTGAGTTTTCTTCTTTGCTGATCTGTTTGGATGCTTTGTCTTAAAACATTTTTTCTGAAGCATCAATATAGACTGCAGGCAGTCAGGATTTCTGTCAGGCACAGGCAGAAAGCAGCAGCATTAACTAAATAAACTACTACTGTTTGGCACTGTTGGCAGAGAATGGTTTTATTTTCAAATTTCGGGCATTAAGCTGTTGTGGCATTTTCTTTGGGTTGCAACTGAACTGGCTGAGAGTAGATAAGTGGTGGGCTAGGCCTGCCTCATGCTTCTGCCTTGGCTTGACTGGCTTGACAGTGAGTGACTGGTGGTGTCTGATGTGAAAAAAAAATGAGATTATGTTCATTTTTTTCATAATTCACTGATTCAGGGCATGTTGGTGTACTTACTGCAGCATTCCACACCAGTGTCACTCACTGTAATGATGCTGCACGCTGCTGTTTATGTGGCTTGCTTCAGTGATGTTGGAGTACAGCAAGATCCCACAGAAGGGTCTAAGGCAGCAGAGTGTTTATGTTGGTTAAATTGGAAGGTGTCCGAGTGTAGTAGTACTACTACTGCAGTAACAAAGATCAGGGTATAAGGCTGTTTATGTGCTTGAAGCTTCAGGGTGTACTGCAGTACTGCAACATCCCACACTGGAAGGCTGGTTGATTATGAGACTTATTGCTTTGGGTATATACAGCAACATCCTGGGCTCACACCCTAAGGTGGCTGATGTAAATGTGAATTTGCAAGTGTACTACTATTGCTGCAACCCTTTCTGTGTATTATGTACACTTGTGTAGCGTGGGTAGGTAGTGGTTTATTATGATAATTTAGAGGATGTTGCTGTACTAATAATGAGTAAACCAAAATGAATGTACTGTAAAGGTTTTCAACTAATTGCAATCAAAAAGTACAACTTACTAGTACATAAATAAAATTCAACAATGGTGGAAGTTGAAAAAATTGGTTTGATTTCCTTTCGTTAGTTGAAGTTGTAAATGTTAAACTAGTTGAAAAAATCAGTCATAACATATCTCCACCGAAAGGGTGTGGTTAGCCCTCAAGGCCCTAAAGAAAGATAAATCTCCTGGACCGGATGGCATTCATCCAAGAGTACTATGGGAATTGGCGCACATACTGACTGCACCCTTGGCGGAGCTCTTCAACAGGTCACTTGAGACAGGGAGGGTACCTAGGGATTGGCAAGAGGCACATGTGGTGCCAATCCATAAAGGGGGGTCGAGGGAAGTACCACGTAACTATAGGCTCATCAGTTTGACCTCGGTGGTGGGAAAATTAATGGAGATTATACTAAAGGAACGATTGGGGGTGTAGTTGGAGGAGGTGGGAGGTCTGGATAGTCGGCAACATGGGTTTGTGCCAGATACATACTGTCAAACCAATCTTGTGGAGTTCTACAAATGGGTAACATCAGAACTGGACAGGGGAAAGCCTGTGGATGTATTATTCTAGGACTTCGACAAGGCATTTGACTCTGTCCCCCACAATGGTCTGGTGGAGAAACTGACGGGGTTTGAAGTAGGCCCTTTGATGGTCAGATGGATTGAAGACCTGCTAGATGGATGCACCCAGACAGTAGTGGTTGGTGGGGAGCTCTCGAACCCTAGAGATGTCGGTAGTGGGGTACCGCAGGGCTCGGTCCTGGGTCCGATCCTGTTTAATGCATACATATCAGGGAGGGTATAGGGTGTGAAATGAGTCTCTTCGCTGATGACTCCAAAATGGGAGCAGTAGTTAATGGGGAAGAGGGGAGGTTGGCCCTGCAAGGGGACCTGGACACCCTGGAAAGCTGGGCTCACACATGGAAATTAAATTTCAATGTCACCAAGTGCAAGGTGTTATATCTTGGGTGGGGAAACCCTAAACACAGGTACACCCTGGGAGGGGAGACGCTGGAGGCCTCAACAGGGGGAAAAGACCTAGGGGTCATGGTGGATGCATGTATGAATAACTCTGAGCAGTGCAGGCGAGCGGCTAGCAAGGCAAACAGGATGTTGGGATGCATCGTAAGGGGGATCACTTCTAGGAGCAGGGAAGTGATTCTGCCGCTGTACAATGGACTGATTAGACCACACCTTGAGTACTGTGTACAGTACTGGAGACCACACTTGAAGAGGGACATACAGCTCCTGGGGAGGGTACAGAGGAGGGCAACTAAGATGATACGAGAACTAGGGGATTTGACATATGAGGACAGACTTGAGGAGCTCTGCCTGTTTTCATTGGAGGAGAGGAGAGACAGGGGAGTCATGATTGAGGTCTTCAAGTACCTCAAGGGAATAAATAGGGTAAACATGGAGGGGATCTTTAGACTAAAGCAGGGAGGTATCACCAGAGGGCATGGTTTAAAATTGGAAGGTGTAAGGGTGAGGGGGGAAAAGATGAGGAGGTTTTTCACTGAGAGGGTGGTGGACCCTTGGAATTCGCTGCCTGGTGAGCTGGTTCAGAGATCCACAGTGGAGGACTTCAAGAGAGGGTGGGACAGACACAGAAAGCAGATGTACCAGATGATGGCCTGGCCCAGCGGGGTGGGGATGGATGATAGGGGTTTCTGGAACACAAGGTGGGGGGGGCCTCAGCACCCAACTAGGGATCTGAGGTTTGAGCAGACTTGATAGACAGTAAGGCTTAATCTGCTGGCAATTAGTATGTTAATGTGTGGTAAGTCAGTCATAATTTGATTTTCAACTGACTCTGGGGTCTATTTGTCAGAAAAACTGGCCAACTTTCTGTCAGAAATTATAACAGTAAAGCTCCCTCTGGAAGAACTAGTCACTGACTTCAAAACAGTTAAACCAGCCCTGGAGGCTCTCTCCACAAGAGTATTCAATGCAGAAAGCAGAATCAGTTAGACCAACAAAACCTTGAGGAAGCAGAAGTCACAGAGCTAAAGAAAAATTTTGCAAAACTTGAAGATAAGCTCAAAGATCACAAAGGATGATCCTGAAGCAAGTATCCACTCCTAGTTGGAATTCCTGAAAAGGCAGAAGAGAACAACCTCATGAATTCTGTCCAACAGCTATTGCTGGACAAAGTGGGAGGCCCTGAACAGGGGACCGCTTATGCAATTGAGTGAGTCAACTACTCATTTCACCAGAAATCAGCCCAGGATGAAAAACATAGAAACATAGAAACATAGAAGTTGACGGCAGATAAGGACCGCAAGGCCCATCCAGTCTGCCCATTTCTTTTTCTACCTTATAAATGTGCCATTGGCCTTTGCTCTGTCAGTGACCTATCTATTCATAGTCATTTGTATTGCTCCCTTATGCCTATCCCATGCCTGTTTGAAGCCCTGCACTGTATTCATAGCCACCACTTCTTGTGGTAAGCCATTCCATGCATCTACCACCCTTTCTGTGAAAAATAATTTCACATTCCCCTTAATCAGCCTCCTCTAATCTCATGCTGTGTCCTCTTGTCCTGCTATTTTTCTTATATTTAAACATGTTAGACTCTTTCACCTTGTTTATGCCCTTAAGGTGTTTGAATGCCTCGATCATATCACCTCTCTCCTCCTTTGCTCAAGGGTATACATATTGAGCTCGCTAATCTGTCCTCATATGTCTTCTGATGCAGTCCCTGCACCATTTTGTTGCCCTTCTCTGGACTGCCTCAATTTGGTTAATGTCCTTTTGAAGGTGTGGCCTCCAATACTAATGCCAGTACTCAGATGGGGCCTAGCCAATGTCTTGTACAGAGGATTATTACTCTCCTCTTACGACTTGTGATACTCTACTAATACACCCCAACACCCCTAGCCTTACCTACTGCTTTAGAGGTCTGCTTGGATGATTTCAGGTCATCAGTGATGATGATGCCCAAGTCTCTTTCTTCCTTTGTGACTGCTAGCAACTCCTCCCAGCCTATAAGTGGCTTCAGGGTTTCTCTTCCCTATGTGCATGATTTTGCACTTCTTTGCATTAAATCCCAGTTGCCACTCTTCTGACCATTCTGCTAGTTTATCCAGATCTCTTCTCATTCTGCCCACCCCATCTGGATCATCTGCTCTGTTGCAGATCTTGGTGTCATCTGCAAACAGACAAGCCTTATCCTCTACTCCATCTGCGAGGTCACTAATGAAGATGTTGAATAGGACTGGCCCCAGGACTGATCCCTGAGGTACCCCACTTGTGACTTGCATCTCTTCTGACTGTATACCATTTACCACCACTCTCTGTTTTCTGCCAGTCAACCAATTTGCCACCCAGTTGACCAACTTCTGACCCACCCCGAGCCTACCTAGCTTATTTATCAATCTTCTATGTGGAACAGTGTCAAAAGCTTTGCTGAAGTCAAGGTAGGCGACATCAACTGCTCCCCCTTGGTCCACCACTCTGGTTACCCAGTCAAAGAAATCTATGAGATTAGTTTGACAGGACCTTCCTTTTGTAAACCCATGCTGTCTTGGATCCTGTGCCCTATGGATTCCAGGTGTTGCACTATCCTTTCCTTAAGGAGTGCCTCCATAATCTTGCCCACTACTGAGGTAAGACTGACCGGTCTGTAGTTCCCAGCCTCCTCCCTGCTACCACTCTTGTGGAGCGGGATCACATGAGCCCTTCTCCAGTCTTCTGGGACCTCTCCTGTGCTCAGAGACTCACTAAACAATTCTGCTAATGGCTCTGCTAGTTCCTCCTTTAGCTCCTTAAGTACCCTGGGATGTATGCCATCAGGTCCCATTGCCTTATCCACCCTGAGCTTAGCAAGCTCTTGTAGGACCCTTTCTTTTGTGAAGGGGTAGTGCTCACCTCCTCCCCTGTGTCCATGATGCTGAGCTGTGGGCCCTGCCCTACCTTCTCTTCAGTAAATACTGAGCAAAAGTATCTATTTAGGATAGATGCCTTTACAGGGTCCTCCTCCTCACTTGCTCCCTTTTCTCCATTAAGCTTAGCAATAACCCCTCTGGACTTTCTCCTTTCACTAATGTATCTATAGAAAGTCTTGTCACCTTCTTTTACTGTTCGTGCTAGTGTTTCCTCAGTTTGGGACTTTGCCTGCCTTACTGCCTTACCTGCTTCCCTAGGGCAGTTGGTATGCCTCCCTATCTTCATCCCGCTGTGTTCCTTATATTTCCTGAAGGCCAGCCTTTGGCTCTGACCTTTTCTGCTACTGTATTTGAGAACCAAAGTGGTTTCTCTTCTTTGTACTTCCTTTTCTGTCTAACACAATGGATGTTGCTTCAAGTATTGCATCCTTAATGCTTGCCCACTTTGCCTGTACCTCCTCACCTGTGTTTCTTTTGCCAGGGCTAGCTTAACTCTGTTGGCCATCTTATCAAAGTCAGCTCTCTGAAGTCCAATATTTTGCCTTGGAATGGGATGATTTAGATGTAGTAGCCAAATTGAACCATACCATGTGATGGTCACTGGCCCCCAGGTGACCTTCTACCTGGAGATCTGTGATCCCTTCTTTGTTAGTCAGTACTAGATCTAGGATAGCCCTGTCTCTTGTGGGTTGCTGTACCAGTTGTTTGAGGCCCTCCTGCAGGGAATCCACTATGAGTCTAGTTCTGGCAGATGTTCCTGCTGGTAATGACCAATCTGTGTCTGGCATGTTGAAGTCTCCCATTATCAGAACCTCCCTTTAGCTGTCATGTTTTGTATATCTTCTAACAGTAATGTATCTATGTCCTCCCCTGGTCTGGGGCCTGTAGACAACCCAGTTCTTATGGCTGTCCCATTTCCTGTTTCCAGGGTGACCCACAGTTCTTCTGGCTCCTTATGTGTATTCTGAATTTCTGTAGCTTTGATATTTTCATTAACATACAGGGCCACTCCTCCCCCTTTACCCTCGGTCTCTTCTGAACAATACATAGCCAGGTACTGAAGTCTCCTCAGTGTGGTTACTGGTAAACCATGTCTCATTAATTGCTACTATGTCCAGTTTAGCCTCTGACATTATTGCCTGAAGGTCTGGGATCTTATTTCCCAGGCTGTGAGCATTTGTGTACATGATTTTCCATTGGCCAGATTTTTGTGTGTTAGTTGTTGGGTGAAGTTTGGCATTACCCTGTGCATCATATGGGAGACAAACCTTTTTCTTACCTGGTGATGCAAATGAACGGCAAACACGCTGAATTCCTGTTTGACCACTAGCTGAGGGGAGGTGTTTCTTCCCATTTGACGTATGGGGTGCTGCACCCTCTCCCCATTTGCTAGTTTAAATATTCTGCAAAGACGCCAAACTTCTGCCCCAATGCACTGACTCCTCTTTAGTCAGATGCAGTCCATCAAATTTAAAGAACTTGCCCCAGAACTGTTGCCAGTTCCCTACAAATCTGTGTCCTTTTCCTGGCACCAGTCCTGAGCCACGTGTTTAGCTCCCTATCTCTCCTTTTCTGACCTTCCGTCCATCTGCTCCCTTCTCCCAGACTGGCAGGATCTCAGAGAAGGAGATGCCAGACGAAATAGATGATAGTTTGTCACCCAGCCTAGTTGTGGTGTTCCTGGTCTCCACAACTGACTGGCTGGCAAGATCATTAGTCCCTATGTGTACTAGGACATCAATGTTTTCTCCTGCTTTGTGAACAATTTTAGCAATGCGGTCAGTGTCTCTCCATGCTGATGTACCTGGGAGACATCTGACCATCACCCCTGCTGGAGATGGGTATCAACTCCCTGAATCATGGAGTCTCCTATGATCAGAAGTTTTTGGTTTCCTTTGTGCTTGTTTAGTTTTGGTTCCTGATTTGGGTGAGTATTGTTGTGCTAGCTCCTGTGCCGCAGTGTCCTGCTCTGCAGTGTCTTCTGCCTCTTTATATGATTTCAGAGATAGAGGCAGATACCTGTTTGTAGTGTTTATATGGTTTTTGGAGGTAATGTGTTGGAGAGCAGAGAGTGATGGGGCACCTGATTTGCTCCTCCTAACCACCTGCCAACCTCCTGGACCAACTACCCTGTGCGGTCGAGGTTTTTCTGTTGGATGCTGGGGAAATGGCGGGTGGTTCTTATAATGTATTTCCTCTTCAATATGAAATTTGAGGTGTGCAATCTCTGCCCATGCTGCCTAAGACCTAAGATCTCCAAAGGCCCAGCATGTAGGACAGTGTCCTAAATCCTGTAAGACTGTCCTTCTGAAAATTGTTCCACAGTACCTGCAGTTAATGAAATCCATTCGAAATAAGTTGCTGGGTTTGTAACCTAGTCAGAGTAATTAGAAGGAAAAAAAGAAGGAAAAAAATGCAAGTAATTGTTTAATTGTGCTTTGTTTAACTTGTTATAACAAGTTAAATTACTAGTGCCCTGTAATGAGATCACCTTGTGGAGGCCCACTGATCCGCCTCTTCCTGCTCAACCACAGGAAATGTCAAAACTGTGGTACCCTATAAAAAGGAGTGTAGCGGGGGTGGTTGGGATGAGGGTGGGTGGCTGGGCCCTTCCCCTGCCTAGAAAGAAGAACCACAGACGAAAGAACAAGGAGGTAAGAGCAGAAACAATCAGTCAACAATAAATGCAGTAACCCTGAAAGCTTATCCTAATCTTAGATAAAACTGTAAAACCTGTAAAGCACCACCTGTAATAATTTCAGAGAAGATATAACCTGTAAGAAACACTTTGCTCCAGAGAAAAATAAAGCAGTAACAGAAGATATACCTTGCAAAAGACAATTTGAATCAGAAGATTACAGCAGTGATCTGTTAGCACACACCTGTAGGCACACCTTGTAATAACGCAGAAGAAGGTATACCAGCAACAACAATTTGAATCAGAGAAAAAATAAAGCAATGAAATGTTAGCAACAAACAGTAGCAATCCCTGTAAGTAAAAATATAAAAACACCACCACACAGTAAATCTGCTTAGCCAAACTAAGTCTTAATCCTTCTCCTTGCTCTGGCAAGTTTTCACTCTGCCTTTCAAGCAGTCTTAGAAGGAAAGAGCTCAGGTGAAGCTAGGTGCCTTGACCAGCAAAACCAAGTCTTCTACCGCCAAGATATCAACTAACCTGACTTTTTAACCCTTCTTTCTGTTGGAAATTACTGACAGTTTGCCAGCTCCACCCCCACATACACACCTAATCCTTTGGAAGAGCTATGGGAGGAAAAGCAATTAGCTCCTTCAATGTGAGAAGGAGACTGAAACACCTCTGAGACAACAAACCTTTTCAACAAACAAGAATAAAATAAAACACAGTGTCAAACAGTAATTTTGCTTAGCCCAATGATAAAAAAGTCACAAAAATGTAAGCTCCACCTGTAATACAGTAATTTCAGAGAAGATATACCCTGTAAGAAACACTTTGCTCCAGAGAAAAATAAAGCAGTAACAGAAGATATACCTTGCAAAAGACAATTTGAATCAGAAGATTACAGCAGTGATCTGTTAGCACACACCTGTAGGCACACCTTGTAATAATGCAGAAGAAGGTATACCAGCAACAACAATTTGAATCAGAGAAAAAATAAAGCAATGAAATATTAGCAACAAACAGTAGCAATCCATGTGAGTAAAAATATAAAAACACCACCACACAGTAAATCTGCTTAGCCAAACTAAGTCTTAATCCTTCTCCCTTGCTCTGGCAAGTTTCTCTACTCTGCCTTTCAAGCAGTCTTAGAAGGAAAGAGCTCAGGTGAAGCTAGGTGCCTTGACCAGCAAACCAAAGGCTATAATCATCTGATGCCTATACTTCCATGACAAAATGAATATCATAGCACATGCAAGGAAAAATGGCCCCTTGGAATGGAAAGGGAAATGATTCCACATTTTTTCTGATATTACTCTTGCAGTTTGGGACAAACAAAAGGTGTGCCAGAACTTGAAAAATACACTCTACCAAGCGCAGGTCCCATAGCAAATGTTGCACCCAGCAAGACTAGTAGTCACAATAGGCTGAGGCTCACGTGAGTTTCCAAATGCCAAGGTTGACCGCAGACAGCTACCAAGTCTACTGCCTTAACTTTTCGCGAAGTAACACTCCCCAACTGCCAGCATGAGCAACAGGAGTTAATGCAGTTCTGCACCATTAGTGAGTGCGCACTCAATGATTGTTTATGCATTGCTTAGTTCTTTTATATTTAGTGCCGCTAGCAAGATTTAGCTTACAGAACCATGCCCATCCTCTAAAGGCACAGTCCTCTTTTATCTAATCTCTAATATTCCACCACATAATGAACATTGAGCAAGGGAGTTTCAATGGACAGCCACAGTTTGTCAAGTAACTGGGCTGCATCTGGATGCCTGAGTGCGATGTCTATTAACAACACAGAGTCATTCCTTTAAAAATGATGGGGTTACAAGTTTATTGTATTTCTTGTCCAATCAGCTCATCCAACTTGCCAAACTTCTCTTTGTTCTCTCTGGGACAGTGCCCTTCCAATCAATAAACAGGGGTAGCTGGCTACCACTCCCTCTGGCTATCCCATGCCTAGGCAATGGAAGCATCCTCTGGACTCATGACTTGTACTAACCCCCTGCTTTACAGAGCCTAAGAACAGCAACTGTACTGAATGACCATAATTCTATTTCTATTATTCTCTGATGGGTTAATAGTACACCAGAAGGTCAACATATAATCTCATGAACTTACCCTGAAAAGGGGGAAGCATAGCATATGGACAAATTTTATGAATTAGGATCATAAAACCCTGGAGGTAACAGAGAAAGTAATGCTGTTTCAAAGGGTGACCCTCCCTGCAGCACCCTTTGAAACAGCATTACTTTCTCTGTTACCTCCAGGGAGTTAGTTAAAAACACAGCTCCATTTTACTTACCGGATTCAAGTGGTCGAAGAAGGAGGAGCTCCTATGTACCCCAGAAGAGACCAACTAAAGCCCAGCTCTCGGTGCAGGGAAGTGCAGAATTGCTCCAGTCACACTTCCCAAATCAACTGAGAATTCCTCCTTCTGTCAATCAAGATGGAAGCCTCCAAAGACTCATTGTTTGAGGATCTTTGTATAGTGCATGTATCCTGGAATCTGTCCTGTACGTCCCAATGTGTACACACTTCATCCACTTCCCTCATTGCACAGACTTGATTAGAATCATTAAAGAATCCTACTGCAGTCCAGGACTATGACTTGAACTAGAGGTTGCCATGCAACACGGAAAGCAGGTTCTGAAAATGTTTTAAATTTTACAGTGCATGCTCCATTTCTACCTCACCCTAAAGGGTGGTGGGGAGGGGGGTTCCGTACTCAAGCACCCATAATGTTGGCAATGGTTGATGTGGGGTGAGGGATGTTGGTGCCATGCCATCCTGATTGCTGTTTGTTCTCCACGACTCTTCCAAGGTAAGAGAAACTAGCAACACCAGGGACCAGAAGTGTTCTCAGTGAGCAAAGATTCAGGCCAGAGGGCTGACTGCATTGGAGGGTGGGGGACTGAGGGGAGGGGAGGGGAGCGATAGCTCTGCTGAGGGTTCCAGAGGCTTACAGCAGGAGATCATCAATATGAATGCAGCAAGCATACTCCCGGCTAATCCAGCTTTAAGAAAGCTGTACTCAGGCCACCGATTCGATATACTATTCCACAGCTATGATACTAATGGGATAGTGACCCAATGAGATGCACCTACAACTGTATGTCGGCCCTTGGGTGAATTAGCCTAGCACTATAACATTAATACCTCTAAGTGTAATTCTGAGCGCTCTGAGGCATGTCTTTTAAACATCTCTCATTGTGAGAGATGGATCCCTTTTGCGCCCCTCAAAAGCCACTTACTCCACATTGAGAGGATTTATTCCACATTTAATGGCAAAATTGTATGGCAAAAACACACAGCAATCCTGGTGAAATGCATGCTATTCTACTAACTGTGTGCCCTGTGTACACGATGGCTTACATTTTTACAGTGTCTGTGCTGCTAACTCAAAGAGCTGATGCAGACTCTACAGCTTGTCTATTTGTTTCTTGCTTTGATGCTCCACACTTGGGGGAAGCAAGAATGTGAGGTACGCTCGATGATGCCCCGATTCAGAGAGGGATGGCAAAAAAACAGGACCAATAGTACATAAAGGAATGGGGGGATGGGTAGAATTCCCAGGGGGTTTGGACTAAATCATGGGAGGACTCTAGCCACACTGACAAATGGAAAAGAATGTGACCAACCTGTCACAGTCCAAATAGAGGGAAGGGGGAAGGGGCCGGGGGACAGAGCAACCAAGGCAATTGATGGCTTTCTGAACTAGCAGCATGATCCGCTCAGTAGGCATGTGCTAAGTTGGGAATACTATGGCCCCATGTGTCCATATCCAGCACTCAAAGGGGAAATGGGTGGAAGTTCAAGGAGCAGGACCAAGCCATTCACGATTGGTACATCCAACTGCAATAACACTCACTTGACTAGGACAACACTGCACTGGATCAGGAATTTTGTTTTTTTTAGCAAAGACAATGAACAAGACCACAACCACTTCCCTTTCCATCCTCTGACACAAGAAGCACAGGCACAAGTCTGCATCCAATTGAATTCCAGTTCTGGCAGCAGACAGGATCCCTTGAACCATGTAGAACAGGGGATTATGGGTACTAGTGTACTATGGTACACTAAGGAGCACTGCACTATGGTCAGGTGTTGTCCAGTAGCTACATAGAAACATAGACTTTGATGGCAGATAAGGACCACTTGGCCTACCCAGTCTGCCCATTTCCCTACCTATAGGATAAGCTGCAGATCCTAGTTAACCAACAGCCTATTTCTTCTTACCCCTACAAGAATTGCCTTATGTCTGTCCCATGTATTCTTGAATTCTCTCACAGTTTTAGACCCCACAACCTCCTCAGGAAGGCTGTTCCATGCATCCACCACCCTCTCTGTGAAAAAATACTTCCTCACATTGCCCCTGAACCACCCCCCTCTATCTTTAAATTGTATCCCCTTATTCTTGCACATCTCTTTTTCTGAAAGATGCTACCCTCTTGGACTTTGTTGATTCTACTGAGATACTTAAAGATTCTATCATGCCCCCCCTTTCCTGAAGGGTATACACATTGAGCTCCTTTAGTCTCTCCTCATATGGCTTCTCTTGCAGACCCTGCACCATTTTATTTGCCCTCCTCTGGACTGCCTCTATCCTGTCCATGTCCTTGTGGAGATGGGGTCTCCAGAACATCCCTCTGTACGTGTCAGGAAGGCTGACAGTTGCAAGATAGGGACACCTGTATGCCACATGGACCTCCATCGTTTGATTGTTTTCCTTTACTTTTTAATACATTATGATGGTGGCTTGTAGATTAATAAGGGCCTCTGATTGACTAACAAGGTTCTTTTTAGTCGATTGGTGGCCCTTATTAATTTCCAAGTCACCATCGTAATGTATTAAAAAGTGAGAAAAAGATTAGTCCCATTATTTCAATGGGGCTCACCCATCATTCTTTTTTGCTTCATGCCGTTACGTGCCTGGGTTCGGGGGCAGGGGGGCTGAATCAGAAAGTGGAAGGGATCAACCTTGTCAGGCCAAACTACTTTCCCTTACCACTTAAAAACAAGGCTGAAAATAAAATATTAAAAAATGCACAGAGACTATCATGTACCTAAGGTACCATATCCCAAAAGTGGTACAGTACCTTAGGTCATAAAGTGTACTAAATGACTCAAAAAAATAAACTAAATAAAACAGTCTAAAGGCTAAATAATGCATTGGTAAATAACACCATTTATGGCAAAAGGCAGAAACAGTGACTACTTTACTTTTTCTCCTATATTAGATGAAGATGTGAAATATTTTCTTCTGTTAATATTGGTAACTTTTTCACAAGGTACAAGCGCAAACACAGACTCTTCGAGGTGTGGGATATTGCCTGATAGGAGAGCCCATGAGATGTTAGGGTGCATAGGGATAGGTACCACTAGCAGAAAAAGGAGTTAGTGATGCCACTGTACAGAACATTAGTGAGTCCTCATCTGGAGTACTGTGCCCAGTTCTGAAGGCCGCAACTCAGAAAGGATATAGACAGGGTAGAGGCAGTTCAGAAAAAGGCAACAAAAATGATAAGAAGGTTGATCTGAAAGTAGGGGTGGGCAAAAGTTGCAAAAACAGGTATTTTCCAAGGATTTTCACCTGGTTCCATGGAAAATCACAGTGAACTGAGAAATAATGCATATAAACTGCAGAAATTATTCCATCCACAGTTTAATGTACAGTACTATTTTACAAAATTCAATCCAACCTCCAGTTTCTGTAACACAGTCACCCCACATCTAGTGCCCTCCTTACCCACCGATCGTGGGTCCCAGTAAATAAATAAATAAACTACAATCCCTCCCTGGTGTCTAGTGGCCCCCACCCACAAATTGCGGGTCCCAAGTAAAAAAAAAAACATGATCCCTGGTGTCTAGTGATCCCCCCACCTCCCCATCCACTGATTCCAGGTCCTAGTAAAAAAGAAAAAATCTGATTCCTTTCTGGTGTCTACTGGTCCCCCCACCCACTGATCATGGCCCCTGAAAAACATTTTAATTCCCTGGCGTCTAGTGGACCCCCTTCTCTATCCCACATCCCCTCAATCCAAGAGTAAAACAGCCAGTAGTCTGGTTCACCAACTCATCCCACTCTATTCACTGGTGTCTAGTGGAACCGCCATTCCCAACCTGGCGATCCCTTGCAAAAAAAAAAAAAATAATCCTAAAGTAATCTCAAGATTCCCAATTCCCTGGTGTCTAGTGGACTCCCACCCCCAACCTTGACAGTTCACTCGCCACCACCCTGCTCCCACCGACCTCACCCCGAGCAGGCCACTGGTGCAGCCCTCCTCTCTCCTCCATGGCCAATGGCCCACTGAACAGTCAGTGAATGAGCACTTGCATGAGCACTATGCATGCGCTCATTCACTGACTGTTCAGTGGGCCACCGGTCATGGATGAGAGAGGAGGGCTCTGCCAGTGGCCTGTTCAGGGGTGGGGTCAGGTGGAGCAGGGTGGTGGCTGGAGAACTGTCGGGGTGGTGGGTGGGGGTTCACTAGACATCAGGAAATTGGGTATTTTTAGATTATTTTGGGATTTTTTTTCTTACAAGGGATCGAAGATTGGGAATGGGAGTTCCACTGGACACCGGGGAGGGGAATAGAGTGGTGGGACAAGTCAGTGGACTGGCCTGCCAGCTGTTTTACTCTTGGATAGAGGGGATTATAGAAACATAGAAACATAGAAGTTGACGGCAGATAAGGACCGCAAGGCCCATCCAGTCTGCCCATTTCTTTTTCTACCTTATAAATGTGCCATCGGCCTTTGCTCTGTCAGTGACCTATCTATTCATAGTCATTTGTATTGCTCCCTTATGCCTATCCCATGCCTGTTTGAAGCCCTGCACTGTATTCATAGCCACCACTTCTTGTGGTAAGCCATTCCATGCATCTACCACCCTTTCTGTGAAAAGAATTTCCTCATTCCCCTTAATCGGCCTCCTCTAATCTCATGCTGTGTCCTCTTGTCCTGCTATTTTTCTTATATTTAACATGTTAGACTCTTTCACCTTGTTTATGCCCTTAAGGTGTTTAAATGTCTCGATCATATCACCTCTCTCCTCCTTTGCTCAAGGGTATACATATTGAGCTCCGTTAATCTGTCCTCATATGTCTTCTGATGCAGTCCCTGAACCATTTGGTTGCCCTTCTCTGGACTGCCTCAATTTGGTTAATGTCCTTGTGAAGGTGTGGCCTCCAATACTGCATGTACTCCAGATGGGGCCTAACCAATGTCTTGTACAGAGGATTATTACCTCCCTCTTACGACTTGTGATACCCCTACTAATACACCCTAACACCCCCCTAGCCTTACCTACTGCTTTAGAGGTCTGCTTGATGATTTTAGGTCATCAGTGATGATGATGCCCAAGTCTCTTTCTTCCTTTGTGACTGCTAGCAACTCCTCCCAGCCTATAAGTGGCTTCAGGGTTTTCTCTTCCTATGTGCATGATTTTGCACTTCTTTGCATTAAATCCCAGTTGCCACTCTTCTGACCATTCTGCTAGTTTATCCAGATCTCTTCTCATTCTGCCCACCCCATCTGGATCATCTACTCTGTTGCAGATCTTGGTGTCATCTGCAAACAGACAAGCCTTACCCTCTAGTCCATCTGCGAGGGTCACTAATGAAGATGTTGAATAGGACTGGCCCCAGGACTGATCCCTGAGGTACCCCACTGTGACTTGCATCTCTTCTGACTGTATACCATTTACCACCCTCTCTGTTTTCTGCCAGTCAACCAGTTTGCCACCCAGTTGACCAACTCTGACCACCCTGAGCCTACCTAGCTTATTTATCAATCTTCTATGTGAACAGTGTCAAAAGCTTTGCTGAAGTCAAGGTAGGCGACATCAACTGCTCCCCCTTGGTCCACCACTCTGGTTACCCAGTCAAAGAAATCTATGAGATTAGTTTGACAGGACCTTCCTTTTGTAAACCCATGCTGTCTTGGATCCTGTGCCCTATGGATTCCAGGTGTTGCACTATCCTTTCCTTAAGGAGTGCCTCCATAATCTTGCCCACTACTGAGGTAAGACTGACCGGTCTGTAGTTCCCGCCTCCTCCTGCTACCACTCTTGTGGGTGGGATCACATAAGCCCTTCTCCAGTCTTCTGGGACTCTCCTGTGCTCAGAGACTCACTAAACAATTCTGCTAACGGCTCCTGCTAGTTCCTCCTTTAGCTCCTTAAGTACCCTGGGATGTATGCCATCAGGTCCCATTACCTCATCCACCCTGGAGCTTAGCAAGCTTGTAGGACCCTTTCTTTGTGAAGGGTGAGTGCTCACCTCCTCCCCTGTGTCCATGATGCTGAGCTGTGGGCCCTGCCCTACCTTCTCTTCAGTAAATACTGAGCAAAAGTATCTATTTAGGATAGATGCCTTACAGGGTCCTCCTCCTCACATGCTCCCTTTTCTCCATTAAGCTTAGCAATACCACGCTCTGGACTTTCTCCTTTCACTAATGTATCTATAGAAAGTCTTGTCACCTTCTTTTACTGTTTGTGCTAGTGTTTCCTCAGTTTGGGACTTTGCCTGCCTTACTGCCTTACCTGCTTCCCTTAGGGCAGTTTGGTATGCCTCCCTATCTTCATCCCGCTGTGTTCCCTTATATTTTCTGAAGGCCAGCCTTTTGGCTCTGACCTTTCTGCTACCTTTTGAGAACCAAAGTGGTTTCTTCTTCTTTTGCACTTCCTTTTCTGTCTAACACAATGGGATGTTGCTTCAAGTATTGTATCCTTAATGCTTGCCCACTTTTGCCTGTACCTCCTCACCTGTGTTTCTTTTTGCCAGGGCTAGCTTAACTCTGTTGGCCATCTTATCAAAGTCAGCTCCTCTGAAGTCCCATATTTTTGCTTTGGAATGGGATGATTTAGATGTAGTAGCCAAATTGAACCATACCATATGATGGTCACTGGCCCCCAGGTGACCTTCTACCTGGAGATCTGTGATCCCTTCTTTGTTAGTCAGTACTAGATCTAGGATAGCCCTGTCTCTTGTGGGTTGCTGTACCAGTTGTTTGAGGCCCTCCCTGCAGGAATCCACTATGAGTCTAGTTCTGGCAGATGTTCCTGCTGGTATTGACCAATCTGTATCTGGCATGTTGAAGTCTCCCATTATCAGAACCTCCCTTTAGCTGTCATGTTTTGTATATCTTCTAACAGTAATGTGTCTATGTCCTCCCTCTGGTCTGGGGGCCTGTAGACAACCCCAGTTCTTATGGCTGTCCCATTTCCTGTTTCCAGGGTGACCCACAGTTCTTCTGGCTCCTTATGTGTATTCTGAATTTCTGTAGCTTTGATTTTTCATTAACATACAGGGCCACCCTCCCCTTTTTGCACCTCGGTCTCTTCTGAACAATACATAGCCAGGTACTGAAGTCTCCCAAGTGTGGTTACTGGTAAACCACGTCTCACTAATTGCTACTATGTCCAGTTTAGCCTCTGACATTATTGCCTGCAGGTCTGGGATCTTATTTCCCAGGCTGTGAGCATTTGTGTACATGATTTTCCATTGGCCAGATTTTGGTGTGTTAGTTGTTGGGTGAAGTTTGGCATTACCCCTGTGCATCGTATGGGGAGACAAACCTTTTTTCTTACCTGGTGATGCAAATGAACAGCAAACACACTGAATTCCTGTTTGACCACTAGCTGAGGGGGGAGGGGTGTTCTTCCCATTCGACGTATGGGGTGCTGCACCCCTCTCCCCATTTGCTAGTTTAAATATTCTGCAAAGACGTCAAACTTCTGCCCCAATGCACTGACTCCCTCTTTAGTCAGATGCAGTCCATCAAATTTAAAGAACTTTCGCTCCCAGAACTGTTGCCAGTTCCCTACAAATCTGTGTCCTTTTCCTGGCACCAGTCCTGAGCCACGTGTTTAGCTCCCTATCTCCCCTTCTCTGACCTTCCGTCCATCTGCTCCCTTCTCCCAGACTGGCAGGATCTCAGAGAAGGAGATGCGACGAAATAGATGATAGTTTGTCACCCAGCCTAGTCAGGTGTTCCTTGGTCTCCCCAACTGACCGGCTGGCGAGATCGATAGTCCTATGTGTACTAGGACATCAATGTTTTCTCCTGCTTTGTGAACAATTTTAGTAATGCGGTCAGTGTCTCTCATGCTGATGTACCTGGAGACATCTGACCATCACCCTGGCTGGAGATGGGTATCAACTCCCGAATCATGGAGTCTCCTATGATCAGAAGTTTTTGGATTTCCTTTGTGCTTGTTTAGTTTTGGTTCCTGATTTGGGTGAGTATTGTTGTGCTAGCTCCTGTGCTGCAGTGTCCTGCTCTGCAGTGTCTTCTGCCTCTTTATTTGATTTCAGAGATAGAGGCAGATACCTGTTTGTAGTGTTTATATGGTTTTTGGAGGTAATGTGTTGGAGAGCAGAGAGTGATGGGGCACCTGATTTGCTCCTCCTAACCACCTGACAACCTCCTGGACCAACTACCCTCTGCGGTTGAGGTTTTTCTGTTGGATGCTGGGGAAATGGCGGGTGGTTCTTATTATGTATTTCCTCTTCAATATGAAATTTGAGGCGTGCAATCTCTGCCCATGCTGCCTGGAGCTGAGACCTAAGATCTCCAAAGGCCCAGCATGTAGGACAGTGTCCTAAATCCTGTAAGACTGTCCTTCTGAAAATTGTTCCAC
Source organism: Neoceratodus forsteri (assembly GCA_016271365.2). NCBI lineage: Eukaryota > Metazoa > Chordata > Ceratodontiformes > Ceratodontidae > Neoceratodus > Neoceratodus forsteri. Next base: position 866,946,731 of record CM057458.1, on the reverse strand, counting down.
AGTACCTGCAGTTAATGAAATCCATTCCAAATAACTTTCCTCAGAACTGACCACTGACAGTGATCAGTTCTGTGGGGTTTTTTACCACAGTTTAATAAGTTAACTCACAGTCTTTATATTTATTCCAGGAATTTTAAGGTAGAATTTCCATGAAAGTTGTCCCTATCTGGGATAGGGAGGGGGGGTCTGCTAGACAACAGGGAATTAAAACATTTTTGGGGGGCCAAGATTGGCAGGTGGGGGGACCAATAGAAACCAGGGAGGATTAGGAATCAGAGTTTTTTTTTTTTATCTTTACCGGGACCCACAGTCGGGGGGGGGGGAATGGAGACCATTAGACACCACATCAGGGAACATGTTTATTTTACTTGGGACCTGCAATCTGTGGCTGGAGGGGGGGCACTGGACACCTGGGAGGAATCTTTTTTTTTCTTCTTTACCAGACCCACAACTGGCGGGTGGGGGCTGCTGGACACCTGGGATTGTGTTTTTCTTCTAACTGGGACCTAGGCTGTGATCTGTGTGGGGGGGGCACCAGACACCAGGGAGGGATTGTAGTGTTTTCTTATTTATTTACTGGGAGTCTGGGACTCGCAATTGTCAGGGGGTGGATTAATTAATTAAACTGTGGGTAAAAAAAGCCTCAGAACTGACCACTGACAGTGATCAGTTCTGTGGGGTTTTTTACCACAGTTTAATAAGTTAACTCACAGTCTTTATATTTATTCCAGGAATTTTAAGGTAGAATTTCCATGAAAGTTGTGAAAATGATTCCCGACCATTCGTGGAAGCGAAAGTCGCACTTTCGCGGAAATTCTGCCAGAGAAATTTTTTTTCACAAGCTCCTAATCGAAAGCCATATAAAGAGAGACTAAAAGACCTCAATATGTACTTGCTGTAATTGAGAAGAGAGAGGAGAGATATGATAAAGACTTTCAAATACTTCAAAGGTATAAATAAGGTACAAGAGGGTAGCATCTTTCAGAAAAGAGGAGGTTCAAGAACGAAGGGCCATGATATGAAACAAGAGTGGGTAGACTCAGGGGTAACATGAGGAAATATTTCTTCATGGAATAGGTGGTGGATACATGGAAAAGGCCTCCTGGTAGCAGTGATGGGGGCAAAAACAGTGGGGGGATTCAAAACTGTTTGGGATAGACAAAAAGGAACTCTAGCAACAGGGAAGATAGGGCAAGCAGCAGATCATTTTGGGTCTGTAGCACAAGCAGTGGGTAGGAAAATTAGTAGACTGGATGGGCCAGGTGGTCCTTATCTGCTGTCAAATTCTGTGTTTCTATGCGAGCAGCTCAAGGCGATAAAGGCACTCAGCGGAAGCGCATCATGTCTCATATATTGCACATGGAGTAGGGTTTCAGAGGGACGTGAGGAAGTACTATTTTACAGAGAGGGTGGTGGAGCTATTGAACAGTCTGCCAGCCAATGTTGTAAAAACCATTAGTGGTTCTGAGCACCAGGACAGATTGGAGGGTACAGTGGCTGCTGGGGCACCAAAACCAGGGTGGAGAATGGGGAGTGCTAGGATCCTGGAGAGACAGTATGTTCCAGGGCTAATAGGACACTCAGGAAAACCAGATAACTATTGGTCTTTTTCTGCCATCATTATCTTATGTTTTCATGTTTTGAAATTATTTTGTCTTTGTCCTGTAGTGCAAAAGCAGGCACAATGCCTGCAACATGACTGGAGAATTAATCTGGAATATAAACTGAGCAGAATGAAATAACATTGCTTTTCTTTAGCAAAAGGTATGCACATTTTTAAATAATTTACATGCAGTGATGACATTAAAGAAGAATAAATGTATAGATTATCATGATACTAAAATAATAGGCTCAGATATATTTACTTTTTTACATTTTCTATTTTTTATTAACTTTATCAGGTAGTCTTCTAAATTACAATAATAAAAATGCAGATGTAGGGGTTTGAAGACTGGGCATACTTCTCTCAAAGCAGTTTTCAGTTCAGTTGTAAAAAGTTTTAATTTTTGGTCCCTCCCTTCTTGACACTCAGCCATGTCATACATTTTGGCAGATCGATGTCTGATGTGATGGATACCATCCTTGAAGATAATGTTTTAACATCCTTTAAGCACCCTCAAAAAACATATGCAAGCCTGGAATCTAGTTGCTGCTGACTTGCCCTCACTCCGGGCACAAGAGGTAAGCACCAATATTTTATTTTCTTATTACTGGAAACTTTTGTTGCAGCAGGGCAGACACTTTGAGGTGTGACTTTTTGCCTGATAAGAGCACTTCCAGGTGACAAAGGTACTTGATGCAAGTACATCATATCACATGTACATGGGGCAAACTGTTATCTGGCAGTAACACACATTCATTTATTATTGCTTACACTCTGCATCATTAAATGCTTATGTATATATTAAAGCATTGAACCATAAGTCACAAGATAGTCTGTGTCACAATGTATATTTTGAGACATTATATTTTGTATTTAATTTACACAAAATAAATGTATAAGTTAAAATTTAAATATCTCATAGGTACACAAATTAGACAGGGAGTTACCATTCATGTAATGATCAACACCCAGTCCTAAGCAGCATTTTTAACACTAAATATATTATAACAATAACAAGGTATTCATAAGCAATAAATCATACTGCTGCAAAGCAATCCTTAACTATCATCCAAACTGCTATGAAAATTGCTGTTAGCCTTCTAATTTGCATCCAGTTTAAATTTTTTCATGCTATAGTCAGGCTGACTGTGAAGTCCATCATAATGGCCATTTAAAATACAATTGACAGTTAAAATAACAAGACAGTTTGAATGCTAATTTCATGCTAAAATACTGCTAAGGTGTTAATAGTCAAACTGCTATTTTAAGGTTAAGTGAATGCCTTCCATTTTGGTAAGGGAAGTCAAACATTTTGCAAGCCTGCCCTTGCTCATGCATACACAGCTTCACTGTCTGAGGCAAAGAAAAGAAAAAACTTTTATCTGGGATTTTCTGTAACTGTAAAATGTCTCTAGGGCCACCAGTAGTGTATGTCTCTCTCTCTCTCTCTCTCTCTCTCTCTCTCTCTCTCACTCTATCTCTCTCTCTCTCTCACTCTATCTCTCTCTCTTTCTCGTCTGGAGGATTTTCTGGATTCAATTTCTAGATGGCACAAGTCAAAGATTTATTTTGCCAGCCTTTCCTTGCCCTGTAATACACTACAGCATTGCCTTTTTTATTTGTCTTGCTTGCCTCCCCCCAACAGCCACCCACTACTATCTCTCCTCTCTCCCAGTTCTTCCTTGGATTCCTCTCCAGTCCTCCCTTCCCCCAATGATAACTCAGCCCCCCCCTCACTCCAGTAAGTCTCCTTTCTCTCTGTCTCCTTTCTTTCTTTCCTTCCCTCAGACTCCACTTCAAAAATAAATATTTTTTTTGTATGTTATTTAGTTTCTTTCTTCTCTCTCTCTGTCTCTCTGTGGTGCACAACTTCTGCTGGCTCTGCTCAGTAGCAGCACCAGCTCCTCTGACTATCCTCCAACTCGCTCTGGGCCTGTGTTGTGCACTCACCATGGTTATATACCACGAGTGTGTTACGTGACTGACTATCCTGATCTGTTGCCTTATTGGATGCCACCGGCCACCTGTACATGTGGCAAGCATGCTGACAGCATCCCCATGGCAACAGTAAATTAAATGGCACTCCACATACCCAGAACCGGACTTCTGCAACTAAGTCCATATAGATCCACAAGTAATAATAACAGAAGAGAAGGTATTGAACAGAATGATGAGGTTAAGAGCGGATAAGGCGGCGGGACCAGGTGGGATTCACCCTTACTTGTTGAAGGAGTTAAAAGATGTGTTAGTACCAGCTATCACCATGTTGGGGCAAAAGACATTGGAGGAGGGTGTGGTGCCTGAGGAGTTGAGGTTGGCATACATGGTGCCTATATATAAGAAGGGGAGAAAGGATGAGGAGGTGAACCATTGGCCGGCGAGCCTAACCTCTGTAGTGGGGAAGATTGTTGAAGGTATCCTTAGCGAAGTCATAACGGATATTATTATAAGAAGGGGACAAATAGATAAAAATCAACATGGATTTGTGTCTAGCAGATCATGTGAGACTAACTAGACTACCTTCTATGAACATATTAGAAAGTGGGTGGATGAGGGAAGGATTGTGGACATGGTAATGCTTGATTTTAGCCATGCTTTTGATATAGTCCCACACTGTAAAATCATTGAAAAACTGATTGGTATGGGAATTGACCATAATATGGTGAGATGGGTGGAACAGTGGTTGAGGAACATGAAGCAACACATAAGGATTCGGGGCTATCTTTCTGAACCACTGAGGGCGGGGAGTGGTGTGCCCATGGATCGGTGCTGGGACCATTGTTGTTTGGCATTTTTATAAGTGACTTGGGTATATATAGTTATAATAAGTTAATAAAAATTGCTGATGATGTTAAAATAGGGGGGTAGTGGATGTGTTTGAAGACAGATTATCTTTTGGAAGGGACTTAATTCAGATTTCAGAATGGGCAGAAGCAAATCGAATGAATTTTAATAAGGACAAGTGCATTATAATGCATTTGAGGAGGCATAATATACAACAGAATTATTATATGCATGGTCTTATTAAGCTTACGCTCTCAACATGTGAGAAGGATTTGTGGGTTCATATTCAAAGTCAATTAAAAAGTGGTGCTCATTGTTGAAACACCTCAAATAAAGCTATGTACTTGGCAAATAGTATAAGAAGGGGTTCTACTCTAGATGTGGGGAGGTGTTGATGCTGCTGTATAGGTCCCTAGTTAGGCCCATTCTGGATTACTGTTCCACTGTATAGAGTCCCTTTCTAGTAAAAGATGTTAAATTGTTGGAAAGGACACAGCGTTCCTTCACCAGATTGATATCAGGTTGTGATTGTTTGAAATATGAAGATAGATTGGAGAAACTAGGGTTGTGGTCTCTGAGTAACAGGATGGCTGTGGGGATCTATTGTTTTTGTACAAAGAACTAAGAAACAAGGATGTTAAAACAGAGTTGGGGTTATAGATTAAGGAAAATCATATCAGTTGAGAGGGCATGATAGGCAATTGAGGGAAACAATGTGTAGGACAGAATTAAGAAGAAATTGATTGAAGAGTAGGGCAATCAGAAGTGGTGGAAGCGGATAATTTTTTAACGATAGATTGGATAAGTATTTCCGAGAAGTTGGTGACTTTTATTACTGCCACTGCATTGTGGGGAAAGTTCATATGGGCATTGCCTTCATGACTTTCCTATCCTTCCAGTATGAACTCCAGTATCCGGGTCCATGGATTACAGGTTCGATCCGGGCATTCAGATCTTGGGCTGACCAGTCCACCCAGCCCTAAGCAGCACAACAGTAGCACAACAATGAAAAATAACTGTGTAGGCTGGTAAGGTTGAACAATATTGTTACAGACCTATGCAGTTAACTGTGAGAGTTAACAAAAGAATCAGGCAGGAATGTATGGGGAAGGAGAAACCTGGAAATTAAATAACTATGAATGGAATAAACCAAATGAAAGCAGCAAAACAGCAAGCACTAACAGAACCCAGTGCAACTAAGTGAGAAACAGCACAGTTTATAAACAAACTGAGAATGCAAAAACAGGTCCACAAATAGAATGTATCTAGGAGTGACACGAATAGAAGAAATTTCAAAAATCTGAGGGAATTAAACAAATGTAAATGAGTTAGTTAAAAAAAGGGCTAGGACTATCAGTGCTCAGTTACAGTTAGCTGGAACCAGCTTAGTGTAAGGATAAAACAAGTGTATAGTGCTAAACAACTGGTCTACATAGGTAGGGTATATCTAAGAGTTACACTGGTTGAGAAATTACAGAAACATAGAAACATATACTTTGACGGCAGATAAGAAACACTTGGCCCACCCAGTCTGCCCATTTCCCTACCTACTGGATAAGCTGCAGATTCTAGTTAACCAACAGCCTACTTCCTGCAACCCCCCACTATAATTGCCTTATGTCTGTCCCACACATGTTTGAATTCCCCCAACGACCTCTTCAGGAAGGCGGTTCCATGGATCCACCACTCTCTCCATGAAAATAAATTTCCTCACATTACTCCTGAGCTGTCCCCCCTCTATCTTTAAATTGTGCCCCCTTGTTCTTACACATCTCTTTTTCTGAAAGATGCTACCCTCCTGGACTTTGTTGATTCCCTTGAGGTACTTGAATGTTTCTATCATGTCCCCCTGTCTCTCCTTTCATCAAGAGTATACATATTAAACGCTCTCAGTCTCTCTTCATATGGTTTCTGCTGCAGACCCTGAATCATTTTAGTTACCCTCCTCTGGATTTCTTCCATCCTGTCTATGTCCTTGTGTAGATGAGGTCTCCAAAACTGCTCACAGTACTCCAGATGGGGTCTCACCAACTGTCTGTATAGAGGGATAACCACTTCCCTTTTTCTACTTGTGATGCCCCTTCCTATGCATCCCAGTATCCCCGGCTCTCCTTACTGACTTTTTACATTGCTTACCCACCTTTAGGACATCTGATATGACTACCCCCAGGTCTCTTTCCATTTTTGTTGTTGCTAGTACCTCCCCTACTATTGTGTACTCTTCTCCTGGGTTTTTGTTTCCCAGGTGCATTACTTTGCACTTCTTTGCACTGAATCTAAGTTGCCATATGTCTGACCATTCCTTCAACCTTGCCAAGTCCCTTCTCATCTTTTCTATCCCCTCTTGTGTATCAACTATGTTACATATCTTTGTGTCATCTGCAAAGAGGCATATCTTATCCTCCAGACCCTCTGCAATGTCACCTATAAAGATGTTAAAGAGGACTGGACCCAGTACTGAACCCTGAGGTACTCCACTAGTAACCCCCCTTTCTTTGGAATGTGTTCCATTCACTATTACCTTCTGTGTCCTGTTGTGAAGCCAGTTTGCTACTCAGGCTACCACCCTCGGACCCACTCCCAGGCTGGCTAACTTGATTATTAATCTTGTATGCGGGACTGTGTCAAATGCCTTGCTAAAGTCTAGGTAGGCCATATCCACAGCCCCTCCCTGGTCTATTACTTTGGTCACCCAGTCAAATAAGTCAATTAGATTCATCTGACATGACCTTCCTGCTGTAAATCCATGCTGTTTTGGTTCCTGTGCCCCACTGGCCTCTAGGTACTCAACAATTCTTTCTTTCAGAAATGATTCCATCATTTTCCCTACCACTGAGGTCAAACTTACAGGTCTGTAGTTTCCTGCTTCTGTCTTGCTTCCACTTTTGTTCAGGGGAATCACATCTACCCTCCTCCAGTCCTCAGGTACCACCCCATCCTGCCATGATTTGTTAAAAAGCATGGTCAATGGTGTCACTAGGTCCTCCCTTAGTTCTTTTAGGATTCTGGGGTGAATCCCCATCAGGCCCTATTGCTTTGTCCACCTTGAGTTTTAGGAATTCTTTCAGGACTTTTTCTTCCGTGAATGGACTGGTGCCAACCCCCTTACCCAGAGTGCTTCTATTGTCTGGTTTAGGTAACTCCTCCTCATCTTTTTTTGTGAATACTGAGCAAAAGTATTAATTCAGTATCTCTGCCTTTTCACTGTCTCCCTCTGCCCACCTCCCCTCTCCTTTATTAATCTTCACTATCCCTCCCTTAACCTTTCTATGCTCTCTAATGTACCTATAAAAGGTTTTATCCCCCTTCTTCACTGAGTTGGCTATTTTCCCTCGGTTTGGGCCTTTGCTATTCTGACTGCCTTCCCCACTTCCTTCTGCTTTAATTGATACAGTTCCATGTCGTGCTCCTTCTGTGATTCCTTATACTTTTTGAATGCAGCCTTTTACTCGTTAACATTCTCTGCCACCTCTTTTGAGAACCATAGTGTTTTTTTACTCTGCTTGATTTTCTTTATTTGTTTCACACAAAGGCTTGTTGCCTCTATGATGGCAGTTTTGATTTTTCTCCATTGTTCTTCCACCTCTCCTTTTTGGCCATTTGCTAGTGCATTCTTCAGGTATTCACTAATTTTGACAAAGTCAGCCCTCTAAAGTCCAGTATCATTGTTTTTGTATGTCTTATCTCCATGGTTGTGCTCATTGTGAAGCACACTGTGCAGTGGTCGCTTGTTCCCAGATGTCTACTGACTTCTAAATTTGTGATCCTCTCTCCATTTGAGAGTACCGGTCTAGCATTGCTCTCTCCTGAGTGGGTTCCAACACTAGCTAAGGCCTGCTCCGTGCAGGGCACCAAGAATGACCCTGCTCTTGGATGTGGCTGCAGTACTTGTCATCCAGTTAACATCTGGCATATTCAGGTCCCCCATCAATAGTATCTCCTCTTTTTCAGCCATTTTGAGATTGTCCTCTACCATTTTCTTGTCCATTTCCTCCCCTTGAGATGGGGGTCTGTATACAACCCCTGTGCAGATTGTGATGCCATTCCCTGTCTCCAAGGTGACCCAGAGTGCCTCTTGTCCTCCCCCGTTACTTTTTAGTTCTGTAGTTTTGATCCCTTCCATTATGTATAGAGCTACTCCACCGCCTCTTTTACCTTCCCTGTCCCTTCTGTAGATTGTGTACCCTGGTATGTTGACATCCCAGTCATGGTTCTCTGTGTACCATGTTTCTGTGACTGCCACAATATCCAGTTTTTCATCTTCCATTAGGGCTACTAGCTCAGGAAGCTTGTTTCCCAGACTATGGGCACTGGTACTCATTGTCCTCCATTTAATGTTGGCTTTATCCTTTTTCCCCCATCCCTGCTCTTATTGCCCTTGTCTATTTTTCCATTTACCCTTGCCCTGCCCTGTGCTGAGCTCTGTACCTCAGTGTTTACCTTACTACCTGCCATGTTATGTGGGGGAGGCTTGAAATTTCCTGCCTTTTATCAGCACCTCCCCACTTGGCTAGTTTAAAAGCTTGCCAAGGAAACATTTAAACCTGTCACCTAGAATCGTGGTTCCCTTCATGGACAGATGCATACCATCATGCCACTATAGACCTTTATCTCTCCAGGTGGAGCCCCAGTCCCCAATGAAGCCAAAGCCCTGTGCTCTGCACTAGTTTTGTAACCATTCATTAAACTGCATGGTGTGCAGTACCCTAGCCTCACCCCTGCCATGGACTGGCAGCACCTCTGAGAAGGTTACCATGCTTGCTACCCATCTGAAGGCCCTCCCCAACTCCACAAATTCATTCTGCACTGCACTGATCCCATGTCTAGCTAAGTCATTTGTCCCAAGGTGGACAATGATATCTAGTTCCCTCTCCTGTGACGCTGCTTCTGTAATCCTGAGGATTCACTTCCTGTCCCTCCAAGCCATGGCACCAGGCAGGCACCTTACTTCCTTCTCCTCTCCCTTCCCCAGTTTTACCCCCTAACAATTGAGTCCCTTATCAGAAGCTGTTTCCTTCCTCCATGGTGTCCCTTGCCACCCTTTTGTGGGTCTCCCTTGTGGCTGTCCTCAGCATTCTTCTGGGTCTCCACTGAGGGTGTCATCATAGAGGAGCCTTGCTGTACCAGAATGGCATATGATTTGTGTAGAGGTACAACTAGGGGGCTTCACCTCTGGTTCACCACCCGCACCGTTCCAGAACCCACTGTGGTCCAACTGCTCTTCATACTTGGCAACATGTGAGGCAGTGGTTGTGGCAGTGGTGCACGTGGTGGGCAACTTCCTCCCTCAGAGCTGACATTTGCCTGCAAATAGGAAGCAATGCAGTTTCCAGAATGTCTCCCAGAAAACTGCTGCCCCACAGCCAGTGCATTGCACCACTCCTTACATGTCCCTCTCCCTTATAATATACAATATGTAATATATATATATATATATATATATATATATATATATATATATATATATATATATTTATTATTATTATTTGTGGAGTGTACCTACCCTTTATGCACTGTGCTGGGTTATTAAGAATATGACAGTTCTGCCCCAAGACCTGTTGAGGAAGTGATGTCAGAACTCTCGCTATAAAGGAAATGCCACGCCTGGGTGGGGTGTGGGGAAGGGTGGGTTGGTAGTCCACAGCCACTAGTGACTGTTAGAAACAATCAAATACACAACTGCTCCACCACCCTGGTGAGTGCTGCCCTTTATAGTAATTCAACTAACACCACAATTTACTAGACCACTGCTCCTACACAAACCACTCTACTGAGTCCAGGGATAAAAATGAACTCACTCCTCAGCCAGCAGGACACTTTTAAAAAGTTGCAAAAATATCCTTCCAAATCCTAGGTCTCAACCCCAGGATTCAAGCAAATTCAGTTGTATCTCACTCCCTCTGGTTATAAAATTACTACACTTTTAATGGAATCCTGCAATTCTCTGCTTAATGCCAATAAGGAAAAAAAAAGAACATTTTTGTAGAAAGCGTAGCTCCCCTTCAGAATAACTAGAGGCTAGTCTATCAAAGTGAGATAAGTTAAGAGAACAAGCTAAAAGGGCAGATAACCTCCATACATAAGCACTGAAGCAAGGGTTATCCCCAAAGTGTATTGGCAACAAAGCCAGGTATCCAAGAAATAAAAAATCACATGTAACCTGGACCTGGGTGCCGTATATCCATGGGCTACTATCCCTTTCTGATGGCCACAATACAGGTTGAGGGGCCTGGGCTCTGTTCTGATGGTGACTGGGGGCTTCTTTCCCAAGATAAAGTAAGTAGCATAGTGCCTTCACCCAGAATAAGATAAAGTGGGACAGATGTTTGCCTAGTACAGCCCACTGGGATGCTGTACCCACTCACCTTCCCTTCTAGTCATCCACCATGTGGAATACCATAAACCATGACAATACTTTCTTTTGCATGCAGTTAATGACTATAGCTAATAATATGCTCACAGAAAGTTTTAACTGACAACAATGAAATATTTATTAACAGGGGAAGGGAAATGGGGATGCAAAGATACATGGCAGTGTAGTATAAGAACAATAAACTATTCATTAAAAGAGTTGATATAGGAGATAAAGGAGGTGAAGAATAGATGCAGTTTGAACATTTTGTTAAGCAATAACACTAATTACAGTGCCCACCTCCCACCAACATTCACAATAACTGTCCACTTTTCAAAGCCCACCTGTACTAGACCTGGGCCCCACCCAGCTGTTACCAGATTAATCTAGTCAATTGAATGGGAGCACCCCACTGTCTTCACTGGGTACCCAGCAATTGAAACGGTGCAGGCCCAAGGACATTGTAGCAGTGAAAAAGGCTATTTCTATTAAAGCAATTGTAATCCTAGCCCCATGGCTAAATAGCAAACTTTGGTGGCAACTATTTATGCTTCCCAAGATGCAGGGCAACCCTGAAGTTACTCATGGTTTTGTAGACAAGAGTTCTGTGGAGCTCTTAGACAGTGGTTTCATGCTGCTGCTCTGGATCCATGGCAGGCAGCTTTGGCTGTTGCCTGCTACTTGACAGTGACTTGCAAGCTTCTAAGGAGTAACTGGAGGAACCCAGACCACCATCTTGCTTATCAGCTGTTTCAGGAATTTTTTTGAACACAGTCTCTGACTTTGCTTCTGGTTAGGTTCAGCTCTCAGGTTCCACCTTGGATCTAGGCAGGAAACACTTCCTCAAAAATTCACTGGATTCACAGCCTGATGGCACACATGCACTCTGTCATAAATTGTTTCAGGAGAAGGCTGATAAGATCTCTTACTCTGTTTATTCATCCTCAGGCTGCAAAACCACTGGCAGCCTCCCTTGTTCATTTGCCTAGACACAGGGCTATCTCCTGAGAGAGAGAGAGAGAGAGAGAGAGAGAGAGAGAGAGAGAGAGAGAGAGAGAGAGAGAGAGAGAGAGAGAAAAACTTCCAACTGCTCTTTTCAAGGATCCCAAGGAACTAAACTCTTGATCCTGCCCCTTCTTTTCTTCTGCTAGGCCAAGGCAGTGCCCCATTGGTCCATAAATCTGCTAATACAGGAACTTGACACCTGATAGGTCAAAAGAAAAAGGTGCCAAGACATAGTACAGATTTCTTCCATAACTCTTAAAGTTGTCACATGATGCTATCCCTGCATGCTACTTAGCTGCTAGCAGGATTAGGGTTCACTCTAAGATACTGGCGGAGTCTCTGATTTATTCAGTGCTAAACTTTAATGTGTCTTCACCAGAAGCACACATCTGTTTAGAGACAGTTTTATGGGTTGAGAGATATTCCTTTGCCTGGTTAACCAGTGCTAAGATGGATGTTACCTGATCAGCAGTGACCCTGTCGGAACCTCCATTTGTAAATCCCCCCCCACTGCTTTCAAGCAGACATGACTGAAACTTTAGCTGAAACTTTCAACATTAAAGGCACAGTACACTTATGCAGTCCTCAGTCACTGATGGTATAGGTCTCCTCACACACTCCTCTGATCCCCTTTGTACGAACAGTCCTAGGACCCAAGGAAGACAATAAATGAGGGAGGGAGGGAGAAACCTAAGGGTTAGGCCAACAGTTTAGGTATTCCCCCCAAAATGGAGTGGGGGTTACACACACATAGCCCCATAATGCAAATAGCTATGAACATTTTGGCTGGTTCTGCTTTAAGCAGGAATGCATGGTGCCAAAGTGCCCCTTGTGCAATCTGTAAAGATAAAGAACAGAAGACACAGACATGTGTTTTTTCCTACACAGGACTCATCAGTGTGCCTTGTCTGGGGCTCACCCCAGGGGAAAATGAGTGAGTCCTAATGTGGTCTTATGGGTTTGGCTCATGGTGAGCTCAAAATTAGAAAGCAAGCTAAAAGACAAAAAAATTCTCTGCAGAAAGCATTTAGACAAAGGATGCCTAAAAAGGGAATTGCCAGCCAAAGCAGGTTTCCAAAAAATATATTTTCAAACATACTAAAATGGTGAAAAGCTTATGAGATATGTACTATGCAAATTACCACAAAAACCTAGGCTGGTTCTGCTTTAGGCAGGAATGTGTGGTGCCAAAGGGCATTACATACAATCTGCAAAAGGTGATAACACAAGGCAAAGACCTGTGTTTTGTCCTATACAGGGCCCATCAGTGTTTGTCACCTGTAGCTCACAACAAGGAAAATGAGCCAGCCCTAATGTGGTCTTAAGGGTCTGGGTCATGGTGAGCCAAAAGTAAGAAAGCAAGCTAATAAGACAAAGAACCTCCATACAAAAGCACTGAAGCAAGAGGTACTCCAAAAGGGCATTGGCAACAAAGCCAGGTTTCAAAAAAATACAAAGTCACATCTACCCATAATGCAAAGCATCTCGGGATATATATGCAAATCACCACAAACATTTTGGCTGGTTCTGCTTTAAGCTCGAATGCATGGTGCCAAAGGGTCCCCTCATACAATCTGCAAAGGGTGATAACACTAGACACAGACCCGTGTTTCATCCTACACAGGACTCATCAGTGTGCCTCATGTGTAGGTCACCCCAGGAAAAAATGAACCAGCTGTAATATGGTCATATGGGTTTGGCTCATAGTGAGCCTTTTTGGGTAACCCTTACTTCGGTGCTTTTGTGTGGATGTTCCTTGTCTTTTTAGCCTGCTTTCTTATTTTGGACTCACCATGACCCAAACCCTAAGACCACATTAGAGCTGGCTCATTTTCCCCTGAGGTGAGCTACAGATGAGGCACACTAATGAGTCTTTTGTAGGATGAAATGCAGGTCTTTGCCTTGTATTCTCACCCTTTACAGATTGTATGAACGGTGCTTTGGCACCATGCATTACAGTTTAAAGCAGAACCAGCCTACATTTTCATGGTGATATGCATATGTATCCCATGATGCTTTTTATTATGGGACTATGTGTGATTAATTTAAGAGAATGGTATCAAAACATTAGGAAATGGCAGTACCTACAGTTTAAAAGTTTTAAGCAGCAGAGATTATAGGGGGCAGCCTGGAGGAGAACCATGACTGGCCAAATGGCTGACTCATGGCTGACTTCAGCAGACTCCCACCCTTTCCTTTGTGCTGTGGTCCTTAGTGGTCTGGACTGCATGTGCAGAGGACTGCTAGAAAGGAAAAGTTACAAATAGCTACAATATGGCACCACTCTTATTCCACCTGATTAGTGGAAAGCACACCTGGAGGGTTGCGTTGTTTATTGCTGGGGAGCACTGGGAAATAAATGTTCAACAGACAGCTGCAAGCAGTTGAAATTTGGAATGATACTGGATGGCATTGGTCTGGGGGAAGGGAGAGTTAGATGGCAAAAAACTCACCACTCACAGACCCAGTCCTTACTTAGCAGTTTAGCAGCAGGCACTGAAGAGACTTGGCAAGGCACAAGAAGAAATACAAACTGAGTCTGGTCTCAAAAAAAGGCAAGGATGAACTGATGCCAAATTTGCATTCAGTAAACATGGCAAAATCTGATGTTTTGAGCACTGTGGAGCAGGTCCAAAGCATCTAATTTTATCTTTGACCCTTCAGCACTTCAAGATAATGATGCAGCACTTTTTACAGGGAGCAAACACTGAACAAATCAAAGTTGCTGGTCAGTAGAATAACCTGCAGCAGCCAGTCAACAATACTGATCAAGAACGTCTCATGCACCACATATCAAAGCACCGTCTTTAACTCTTTCTCTCACAGGGAAAGGACTGGCTACTGAAGAAACTCCTTTAATGTGACAAAGAATGACTTCTGAGCAGAAAACATTTGAAATTATATCATGCATTCAAGTTCAAGTTGGCTAATTTTCATTAAATTTAACTGTGCAGGCAGGCTAGTAAAACAGCGTTGAAAAGGAGAGGAGCATGCATTGAGAGCCTGCACTGGCAACTTCAGGCCATACAGCAGGAGTAGGCAAAATTAATTTAGGAGACTGGGAAAGGTGTAGGTGGGATTTTGGAAAAAAATCTTTTTGACATTTTTGTTTTCACTGAATGCAGGTGGTGTAGCAGCCAGGCACAAAAATTTGATTGATTTGTTGATTGATTGATAATTGAAAGACAGAGTGAATTTATGAGACATGGAAAGATGTAGAGGCTTTTTTGAAAAATCTTTTTGACATTTTGTTTTGTTTACTGAGTCTTTGATGGTGTAGCAGCCAGGTACAACAATCGTGATTGATTGATTTGTTAATGCAGGAGCAGGACAGAGTGAACTTAGCAGACTAGGAAAGATGCAGGTGGAGTTTCACAAATTTATATGACAAATAATTTAGCTAGTGGTGATGTGGGGCATAGAGATTCATTTTTGCCTTTATTACCTTCCAACACTTTTGAAAGTGAAGCCTGTGAAAGGGAAGATGAATCACTACAGTTAGCAGGGAAGTGAATTATTAGCAACGTGATTAAGGTCATATGAAGAATGAAAATTAAGTTGAAAAGTACACTTTTGCTAATTAAAAAAATGTACAGTAATACCAAAATACGTATTTATTTATTTATGTCTTTGGTGACTGGATAGATGCACTGATCCATAGGACCATTTGCTGTCATGGCCCAGGCCACAAGGTGGCAAAAAATAGATACATGTACAAACAGTCAGTTACAAGCTACAGTACGTACACGCCCAACAGCTGGTGATGAGGGGGAAGAGAGAGAGAGAGAGACAGAGAGAGAAAAAACAGTGATAATGCAATGACAATGTGCAAACAGGGTAGACAGGTAATGCTATATCAGTATGTACATAAGCATAGCCAGAATACAGATGGTGTAAGACACAAGCAATAATAGTGTACAGGTACATGGTCCAATTCAAGTACAAGTGAGAAAAAACAGTTGCTGAAATGACAAGCATTTGTCAAAGCCGAATGTTGTCTCACTGGTATTGGCACTGGTAGTGCAGGAGTTAGAGATGCATAATAGGAATGGCAGTGAAGTATTAAACTGACGTGAACCTCACCCCAACCCTGAAGAGACAGATTTTCAACATAGGCATTTTGGGACCTCCCCTCATGAACAGTGGCACTGTGATTTTGTTAATCTGTCCCAAAAGTTGATTTCCCACAGCGACCAGCCATTCTGCACCACAGGTGTGAGAACACATTTTGGGCAGGATGTGAAAAATGACAGATGTACTGTTCATAAAGGAGGTGTGAAAAAATGACAGTGTTGAAAATCTAGCTTGAAAGTATTGCACATTTGCGAAGTTACAAGGGTGCGTGGAAACTGTGCAATGCATGCTTGTAACATAGTCATTTTATGGACTTTCATCAACAAATATTCAACATATGCATTTTAGGACCTCTGCTCATGAAAAGTGTCATTGTCATTTTGTCAAACTGTTTTGAAAACTGATTTCGCACAGCGACCGCGCTATTTGGCGCTGGAAGTGCAAAAGCATATTTTGGCCAGGATATGTAAAATGCCAGCTGTACTGTTGACAAGAAAGTGTGGAAAAATGCCAATGTTGAAAATCTGGAGTGAAAATATTACAAATTCACAAAGTTACACATGTGTGGAAACTGTGCAGTGCACGCTCATAAAACAGTCATTTTTTGAATTTTTTACATCAAATTTGCAACATAGGATTTTTGAAAGCCCACTTCATGAACAGTGGCGCTGTCATGTCGTTAATCAGTCCTGAGAGGTGATTCCACTCAATAACCGCAAAATAACCTTTCAATACTGAATAACACCATGACAGTGACTGAATTCATCAGGAGGGGCCCCAATAATCCCATGTTGAAAATCTGGAGCCTAAAAATGCCTGAGATATGCACCAAAGTTGAAAAAAACCTATTTATGCCATTATACAGCTTACTGGCATTTCTTCGGTTCGCAATTGGCTTTGAAGAGTGCAGACATGTTCCCGGTCCACAGAAGGTCATTGCACCGGACTCCAGAGGTAAGTATGGGGTGAAGGGGAGAGTGGGGAGGCAGGGTGAGCAATGGGTGGGCGTGAGCTGGGGAGGGAGCAGGACAGACCGTGAGGGACCATTTTCTTCTTTTACAGGTTTAAAAAAAAAAACAACATCTCGGGACATTTTTTTTTTACAGGGGCATTTGACACATTGGGGTGGGCTCCCAGCATGCCACCTGAGTGTTTGGGGGGGCTAGCCGATGTGGGATTTGGCACCCCTACTGACACATACCGAAGGGGGGACCACAAGGGATTGTTTTCTTCTTTTACAGGTTTAAAAAAAAATAAATAAATGTCACGGGACAGTTTTTGTTTTACAGGGGCATTTGGCATGCTGGGGTGGGGTCCCAGTATACCACCTGAGTGTTTGGGGAGCTAGATGATGGGGTATTGGGCACACCCACCGGCACATGCCAAAGGAGCCGGCAATTGCGAGGGGATTGGCACCCCTTGGCACACACAAAAATGAGGGGCTTATTATGCAGAAGGAAGTGGCTCCCCCATCTGCACATGAAATGGGTTAGGGCATGCTGACAGGGGGACTGGGCACCCCCCGATCTTCAGCATTGTGGCAGGTGGTGGCAGCAGTCACTATTGCCATGTTTGCTTCACCAGCAAAGGCACATCAGAAGGTGCTGCTGCAGGATGAGCTTGGCTCTCATTGCAGTGGACCTTTTCTTTGATCTGTTGACCACGTTATGAGTTACTGATGTCAGTGCCTGCAGCTGCCTTATTGGGGAATGAGGGACACACCTACTGATGCATGCCCTGAATTCGCCCACAGTGACTGCTCCTCCAAATCTGCTACTTCTGCAATATGTTGGCTGTGCAAGTGCGAGCCAACAGAAAAATTCAAATAAGAAAACAATCATAACATCAAAGGGGCAAGACAGGAAGAAATGGGGGCATTGGGTAGCCTTAGTGGTGGTGGCAGGAAGGAGAGAGGTAAGAAAAAGAGGTAGGCTAGTGGGGGTAGGAGGGGGTATAAGTGCTGTAGGGCATCAGATGAAAGTCTGACTGCTATTAGAGCATAGTCAAGTTGTAGACCCCAGCAGTGCTGTATGGAACATTGACATTTTGTAGTAGTGAGGAATCAGGTCTTCAGGTTATGTTAAAAAGCTAGCTGAGAGGGGGGACATACAAACAGATGGGGGAGCTTGTTCCATAGGAAGAGTGCTGTGACTGAGAAAGCTTGGATTCCCATATTGGTGGAGGCAATGGGTACTTCTAGTGGGGGGACTGAGGATGCCCTGAGATTCCTATGCACCACTCTACCTGTTAAGAGAGGTGAGTAAGTGGCTATATGTTGGTTCCAGAGGGAGTTGTCCACCAGACAGCACATCACATAGTCAAAGCGACCTTGTAGGGTTAGCCTCCCAAGTGATTGGCAGAGTTAGCCATAGTGAGAGTGGTAAGGGGCTTGAAGGACGAATTGACAGATAGAGTTATATGTTGAGTTTAGCCTCTTGTGCAGGGTAGTGGATAGGTGCGAAGTAAACTGGGGAGCAGTAATCAAGGAGGGTTAGTAGATTGCCATGTGCAATGGCCAGGTGCACTTCGGCAGATAGGTAATGTTTATGGTGGTAGGAGGCGCCAAGCTTCTGGTGGGTCCAGGCGCTCCACATGGTTGCTATGTTCTGAGAAAGAAAGGGAGGGGTCAAGGGTAAAACCTAGATATTTGAAGGATGTGACAATCTCAAGGGGAGGACCAGCAGGGGTGAGAACTAGGATGGAGGAATTGGCTTTGGTGGCTTTGGATAGGAAGGGTTTGGAGCAGAACATCATGGATTTAATCTTTTTTTTCATTGACTAGGAGCTTGTTTGAAAGGAACCGATGATGGGCGGATGCATAATTTTGTGTGAGTGTGGATAAGATTGAGTCAATAGATTTGTTGCTATGACAGATGACCAAATTGTCAGTATAGAGAAGACCTTTACAGTTGAGGCTGTCATTGGGGAGTGTATTAATAATCATGGAAAACAGTAGTGGTCCGACAATGGAGCCCTGGAGAACTCCACTGACTACTGGAAGGGGAACAGAGGAAGCTTTACTGATGATAACTGACCTGGTCCTGTTTGATAGATAGCCGTGGAACCAGGCAGTAGGTCCTGGGGAGCAGCCAAAGCGAAGCAGGGTTGAGGTTAAATGTTTTAAAACCATCATGAAATGTTATATATTCATACAAAAAATAGTCTACCAGGACAAAAAATAGTATCAGTACTATGTACTTATCGTTTTTTTCACTGCGTCTCAACTAAAAAACAGGTATCGATAATATACAGAAAAGCAGGGTAAATAGTATCCATACATAAAGAATGGTATTGACACCTAAAAACAGCATCATCCAGTTTAACAGTTTATAGCTGGACTGCCAGCTTTCATTTAAAAAGAAAATCATATAGCCTCACCAGTTCAAAAGTTAAACCTTTTTAAATATAGTTTCTTTAAAATATGATGTTAGAGCTAGAGACTTTTTTTAATGAAAGCTTGGATTCATCAAACTAGATCTATCAGTAACATATTACAATTACCATTTACTGATATAAAAAAAGTTCATATTGATATTTAAAAACAAACTGGTTTACTAAATAATAAACTGGTTCTCTAAAGTCATCATTTTTAACACCACATTATATTGGCATATACAGTGGCGTGAAAAAGTATTTGCCCCCTTCCTGATTTTCTCTATTATTGCATATTTGTCACACTGGATGTTTTCAGGTCTTTAGACAAAATATAATATTAGATAAAGGGAACCTGAGTAAACAAATAACACTTTTTTTTTTATTTATTTCATTTATTTAATGAAAAAAGTTAACCAACACCAACTGGCACTGTGTGAAAAGTAATTGCCCCTAGTTAAATCAACCCAATTAAAGGGATAATTAGAGCCAGCTGATTGAACACAGCCAGGCTTGATTACAGCCAACCCTGCTCAATATAAACCTCACTTATTTTGACCCTTACCATCAGAGTCACGTTGCCAGCACAAAGATTCAACAAGCACATTATGCCATGATCAAGGAAGTTCCTGAAAAGATCAGAAAAAATTTGTTGCCCTCTATCAGTCTGGAAAGGGTTACAAAGCTATTTCTAAGGCTCTGGGACTCCATCGAACCACAGTGAGAGCCATGATCTCAAATGGAGAACACTTGGAACAGTAGTGAATCTTCCAGGAGTGGGCGGCCTGCCAAATTACTCCAAGAAGCAGCGTAAAATCACCCAGGAAGTCTCAAAGGATCCTAAAACAACATCCAAAGAACTGCAGGCTTCTCTTGCCTCAGCTAAGGTCAGTGTTCATGACTTCACAATCAGAAAGAGACTGGGCAAAAATGGGCTCATGTGAGAGTAGCAAGGCGGAAACCACTGCTAACCAAGAAGAACATAAACTCTTGTCTCTCATTTGCCAAGAAGCACCTGGATGATCCACAAGCCTTTTGGGAAAATGTTCTATGGACAGATGAGTCCAAAGTGGAACTTTTTGGACGACATGGATCCCATAATGTCTTGCGTAAAGCAAACACAGCATTCCACAGTAAGAACACCATACCAACAGTCAAATATGGTGGTGGTAGTGTGATGGTGTGGGGATACTTTGCTGCCTAAGGACCTGGATGACTTGCCATAATTAAAGGAACCATGAATTCTGCTCTGTACCAGAAAATTCTTAAGGAGAATGTCCGGTCATCCTTCCGTCAGCTGAAGCTGAAGCTTAGTTGGGTCATGCAGCAAGACAATGATCCAAAACACAAAAGCAAGTCCACATCAGAATGGCTAAAAGAAGTAAAATTAAAGTTTTGGGTGGCCTAGTCAAAGTCCAGACTTAAACCCAATAGAGATGCTGTGGCAGGACCTGAAACGAGCAGTTCATTCTGAAAACCTACAAATGTTATTGAATTAAAGCAGTTCTCGAGGAAGAGTGGGTTAAAATTCCTCCACAGCGATGTGAAAGACTGATATTGAATTATAGGAAGTGTTTGGTTGCAGTCATTGCAGCTAAATGTGGCGTAACCAGTTATTAAGTGTAAGGGGGCAATTACTTTTTCACACAGTGCCAGTTGGTGTTGGTTAACTTTTTTCATTAAATAAGTGAAATTAAAAAAAAAACAAGTGTTATTTGTTCACTCAGGTTCCCTTTATCTAATATTACATTTTCTCTAAAGACCTGAAAACATCCAGTGTGACAAATATGCAATAATAGAGAAAATCAGGAAGGGGGCAAATACTTTTTCACGCCACTGTAGTGTATGGTGGAACATTATTCTCCCTCAGCTGAAACATTGTTATGCCACAGTCAGAGGTCATGGAAAACAATTGCACCATTCTGTGGTACAAGAGTGTTCCAGCTGTTTTGGAAAGAGCACGAGTCACAGTTTAAACTAATTGAGGCAACAGAAACCTCAGGGTCAACCAGATAGAAACTCATGGCAGCACAATCACTCGTATGAATCCTGCAGATGAAGGATCAACCAGATGGTAAAAAAAAAAAATGCAGGACCAACCAGATATGTTCACTATAGAAAAGTCCAACACAAGATCAACCAGATATTTAAATGTACTCACAAAATTAAAAGCCATTCCTCCTGATAAGCATCTTCTCACTAAGCGAGAAGTTCAGCCACCGTTGGTTTTTTCAAATCACTCCCAAATGCTATTTACAATAAATGAAATACCACACTATAGATGTAGGGACATCTGGTCCCTTACAACCACACCACTGAACCTAGCAACCAGCCATGAGCCCCGGAATAGCCCCGGCAGTGAACAATGTCTTATTTTGTATATTTAAAAAAAGTAATACAATTGTATTAAATTATTTTGGAAGCACCATACACTAGAAAAAATACTGTATGTGTAACTCTATGCACAACCAGTGTGTTCTGCTCCTTCAGGGTTCTGATTGACATGTACTGTATAGACATGTAGTGACACAGGAGAACTGTTTCATTAATTGTTTTATTTATTGAAATTTCGGAATTACAATCCTTTGAGTCAAAGACTCTTTTGCAAAGGCTCCACGTCAATACAAAACAGAAACATTACTTAAAGACAGATTGTACATTTCTTACAAAGCAATACATTATATTAAGACAATTTATACATGGTTACTCCATCCAGGATAATTTACAGTGCTTGGTTAGTTTCTCTTCGGTTGTTTGAAGACTGTGGAATTGAGGTGAATTGGGACTGGTTACCGATTCAGCGGCCAGCACCAAGCTGAAGTTAGTGTTTTAGGTACAGTTAGTTAAGTTGGCCTGGGTTTGGAGTTATGTGAAATGCTAGCTTTCTAACACCTACCGTGTTAGGGGGGATTGGTGGTGACAGCCACAGTTCTCGGAGTCAAGGAGAAGTCGCTTGATGCCATTTTTAAATAGGCCAAAGCTAGGGGCCAGGGAGTTGGAGGCAGGTAGGTTATTTAGCCATAGGGGAGTGTGGTAACAGAAGGACCTTTGCCCTAGCATAGTCCTACAGTGTGGTACTAGGAGTGGGGTGTTAGCCAGGTGCCTAGGGGTGATCCTATGAGGGGAAGGTTGGATGAGGGGGTGAAGACCCATTGGTGCAAGATTCATTAGTATCTTTTTTGCTTGGAGGCAAGTGTGGTACTTTAGTCTCCCTTCAAAGGACAGCCAGTTTGCTCGCTTATAGAGCTCGCATGTATGGGTTAATTTATCACTGATTGTGACCAGTCAGTAGGCTTTGTTGAGAGCTACATTGATGCTGTTTAGGGCTGTGTTATCGTCCATGCCATAGATTATTATCCTATAATTGACCACAGATAGGACTGAGCAGGTTACAGCCAGCCTTAGCGCCTGGGGGAGGCAGTGTTTGTGTCTGTAAAGAATCCCATGCCTGGTGTTTGCAGAGGTGGAGAGGTGCTTAATATGTAAGTGGTATGTGAGGGATGTATCAAGGGTGATGCCTAAATATTTAAAGTTAGGGACCTGTTCAATATGGCTGCTCTGAGAATTTGTGATAGATAGCAGGGCGTTACTGTTGGGGTGTTAGCGGTGAGCAAATATCATAGATCTAGTCTTGTTGTAGTTTAGTATTAATCGATGATTGGTGAACCAGGATTCTAGTTCTCTAAAGCTGCCTTGCAGGGTATTTTGTAGTGAGTTAGGGTTGGAGTGTTTCCAGTAAACTACGGCATTGTCCGCATTGAGCAGTAGTTTACCACTGTAGGCCTGTGGGAGGGAGTTTAGAAAGAGAGCGAATAGTAGGGGGCCTAAAATCAACCCTTGTGGGACACCCGCAGGAACCGGTTGCTTGATGGAGAGGGTGGTGTTGATTTTGACTTGCTGCGACCAGTCAGTGAGATAGTTTTTGAACCAGGAGATAGCTTCAGGGGTGAGACAGAGGGAGGGGAGCATGTGGATACGTAGTGCGTGACGGACGGTGTCAAATGCTTTGGTCAGATCAACAAAGACTGCACTAGCAACTGACACCTGTTCCAAAGCCTCATGTATGTAAGAGGTAAATTTGAGAAGGGCAGTGGTAGTGCTGTGTCCTGCTCTGAACCTGTGCTGTTTATGACACAGCAGATTGTGTTTATCCAGGTATTCGGTGAGCTGGTCTGACACAATTATTTCAAACTCTTTGGAGAGAGGGGGAAGGATTGTGATGGGTCTATAGTTACCAGGGTTGGTTGGATCACCCTTTTTAGGATTGGTGTGATAATTCCACTCTTCCAGAGTGTAGGAAATCGACCAGGGTGCAGAAAGCAGTTTATTATTTTGGTGAGGTGAGGCAGGGTCTCATCAAGAGTTAGTCTGAGAATTTTAAGATCAAGGGAGTCACTACTGAACCGTGAGTTGCTCAAGGCTTTGGATAGGTATTGTTTAGCCTTGTTGCAGGAGATGATTCTTAGCTGGAAGGGAGGGAGTGTAGTAGTAGGGGAGGTGGTGGAGGGGCCATTGGGGATAGGGTCAAAGAAGTTTTGTAGTAGGATGTGGCTAAGATCGGAGTAGGATTTGTTTAGGATATTAGCTATGGTGGTAGGGTCCTGGGATAGGGCTTCGTGGTGAAGGATTTGTGATGGGGTAGGGAAAGCGGTTTTCTCACAGAGTTCCTTGACATTGTTCCAGAATTTATTCCAAGAGCCCCATGTGGAAGTGAGTGCTTGCTTGTAGTAGGTAGACTTGGCTTGTTGAATTGCCCAGGTGCACTTGTTTCTTGCCTCTCTATAGAGTTGCCTGTCATGAGGATGTTGTGAGTTCAGCATCCTATGCCAGAGGTTCTCTGAGGTGCATCTGTTCAAGGAGGGTCTGCGAGATCCATGGAGTATCCCTGTTTTTTGTTTTGTTTTGTGAATGGGGCAAATATGTTGCAGGCATTGTTAAAAATTTTAATAAAGGAGGTGAGGGCAGCATCAACAGACTTGGCAGTGTGTAAGGTTGCCAGTCACAAGAGGAGAGACATAATTTGAGGTGACAGAGGGAACCTTTTTTGAGGTGCCTCTGGATGGAAATTTTGGGGTGGCTGGGAGTGGTTTTACTAGACCAGCAGCAGGAGACAGGCGAATGGTCACTTAGCACGTCAGGGAGCACTTTAAGTTTGGAGAGGTGGTGGGGAAGATTTATGAATATGAGGTCAATGAGGGTGGAAGCCCCTGACCTGGGATCTTGCCTAGTGGGGGACTGGACAACCTGTGCAAGGCCATAGGCATGGACTGCATAACTGAACGAGGCAGATGCAGGGGATAACCAATTCACATTAAAGTCACCCATTATAAGAAGTTCATTCCTGGGGGGGGAGGGAGATGGGTGATGCTGGCCAAGATGGAGTCAAAGGCTAGTTTCTGGTTTGAGGGGTGGGGATGTAGACTGCTATAACACACAGCGGTTTACCCGGAGTGCCTAGAGTGGCTTTGATTGTAGTGGCTTGTGCCCCATGAGTCGGCGAGGGCAAGGGGACAGAAACGGGATGTAGACTAGTTCTGGCATAAATGGCATATCCACCTACTCTCTTGCCTGCCCTATCTGCTCTAAACATGGAGTAGTCATTGCGGGAAACAGAGGCATCTAGGATATTGCTGGATAGCCAGGTTTCAGATACGGCCAGGATGTCAGGGAAGTGTTGGGCGATCCATCCCTGCAGCCGCGTGAACTTTCTAGGAAGGCTACAGATATTAAGGGAGGCCAGTAGTAGTCCACCCTGACCATGCACCTTGGGAAATCTGGTCGATGTTGGTCCAGGATTAGGGTGTACGTTACCTGAGATCAGAAAGAGGAGAAGGAGAGCATGCTGGAGAGCAACTTTCCATATCAATTTAGAGAGAGCTACAGAGGTGAGGGTTAGTGAGAAATGTTGTTAGCCCGACTGGTATGGGGAAGGTGTGGACTTGGGCTAACAGGGCTTGATATAGGAAAAGATATGGGCTATTTAGTGGGAGTTTGCCTGAGAGGGGAGGAGCTCCCACCACTAAGGACCTGTTAATGGTGCAGCTTACGCTAGAGGTGAAATTAGTGCTGAGTAGAACAGATGAGATAGAGGTAAGGTGATCTGATGGTGTTGAGTTCCTAATGGAGTGGGTGTTGAGGCAAATGTTCGGGTCCCTGGAAAGGGATTTTGCCACAGGGAGAGTGGGGTGGAAATGAGAAACAAGAGTTAGACCTAATATGGTAAGGTTTAGGGTCAAAAGGATGCAAGTCATGCTGCTAGTTTGGGAAGTTTATAAGTGTAAAAGAAAAGCGAGGGAGCCCTCTAGTGTTAAACTATTATAGGCTGCAGATGGCAAAGTGAGCTGATTGGTTTCAGACGATCATGTGATCTTTACTATAAAGCCCGATGTCAACCAAGGTTGGTGGTGGGGGTGTTGGGGAGCAAGCGCGCAGTGCCGGCGGGGCCCAATTTAAGCAGCAACACTGGGAGAGCAACACTGGATCTGGCAGGCTCCTGGCATACCTGATGTTCAGTCTCCTATTGCGGCTGTACGGTGTGGGGGAGGGCTGCAGACAGACCCTCGCGACCTCCCTGACTTTGTTTGCAGTTAGCTTCATTGTAGGGGAGGGCTGCAAGCAGACCCTCTCGACCTCCAGGTAGGTGGCCCAGCTGTGGACAAGGAACAGGGGAAGGAGAGGATTATTTATGGTTGCAGGCTAGGGATGTCGCAACAGCATTAAGATTCAAGCCGCAGTGAAACTGGAGCAGGCACTGTTATTCAGCTAAGAGCCCAGTTTGAACTTTGCAGCCTGACCGGTTTTCAGAGTGAGCAGCTGGTAGAATTATTTTAACTTTAGCTGGGAGAGACTTAAATAATTAAGGTAACAGTATTAAGATACAAGCCACAAAGAAACTGGAGCAGGCGCTGTAATTCAGTTTGGAGCCCTGTTTAAAATTATGCAGCCCAAACGGTTTTCAGTGTGAGCAGCTGGTAGAATTATTTTAACTTTAGCTGGGAATTGCTTAATTAGTTAAGGCAGCAGGATTAAACTCTTAAATTAATGTACTTTACTTAAGGCTGTTGGCTATGGACCCTCCGCTCACAGGTTATTTATTTTTTTTTTTTCAAATATAGCTTTTGGCACCAAAATCCCAACAGAAGTTTATAGCTGAAGCAAATGTTGGTTTCTCTACCGGTAAGTGAATTTAGGGCACAAAACCATGTTGATCAGACTCCAGGCATTCATTAACAAAAAAAAAATTATAATTTTCTGTAATTAACTGTTCAAATGTTACAGCTTTCAAAATATAATTTCAAGTATTATAAAATATCATAAAAGATTATATTTGGAAATGATCGGAAGATGCTAGTGGTTGTTCTAAAAATAAAAATATTCTTTTTAATTTGTTTTTTGCAAACATTGCACACTTCCCCACATCCCTTTCTCCATTTCCCTTCCTCATGCTTTCCACATGGTTTCTAAATGACAAGACTGAAGATGCCCACACATACACCTGTCACATAACCCACTAACACATCCTCCTCCTCATCCTCACAGACAGCCTTGTCTCAGTACAGAAGCTTAATTCATCTTGTTTTCACTCACAGGCAAAAAACAAATTAGAAAAGAATATTTTTATTTTTAGACCAAATCCATGCTCTTCTCCCACTACCAGAACAAGGCCAAAAATTCCCCCCCTTCTCATTCTCCCCAGCACCCAACAACCCCTTGAACAGGTATCTAACTACAAATACCTGGGCATCAACTTCTACTCGGATCTTACTTTCAACACCCACATCAATACCCTGTCCTCAGCTATCAACTCCCAGACAGGCCTTATTTATCGCCATAAAGACTGCCTCCCACAAGCTGCCCTCCGACTGGCCATCACCTGCTCCGTCATGTCATTAGTGGACTACAGTATTCCCATCTATGCTGCGATAGACAACACTGCCCTCACCAAAATCCAGACCTCGGTCAATAAAGCCTGCAGGCTCCTGACTGTTGCATCTAGGCGAACTCATACATGCCAGCTCTACTTCACCTCCAACCTACTTACCTTTGAGGAATGCCTGCACTACCACACCTGCATCCCTGCCAAAAAAACTTGTCTGGGGTTCTCCACACCAGAAGTCACTGAATCCCTGTGGCTAGTATCTCAATCTGTCACCACCTGTAACTCATCTAAAGCCACATTCCAGGTGCCGAGAACCAAGACCTCCTTGGCCCAAAGGTCATTCCACTACTGAGCTCCCTCTTGGTTCAACTCCCTTTTGTCCCACATTACAAACAACTCCAAAATCGGTCTATTCAATGTCTCCCTCCGGAACCATCTCTTTAACACTTGCAGCTGTAAATGCACCTAGTGTCTCAACAGAGTGCCTCCTGACTGGCCACACTCTCCGACAATGCCCCACGGGCCGCTTCTCCCCACCCACCCTCCTCCTATCCCCCATGCTCAACCTCAAACTCTCCCCCTTCCCACCCCCTTTTTACCCCCTACCCCCAGTAACCCTGGTTCCCCAGGGCAGCACCAAACTATATTAGCATTACTCACTACTTTGTAAACTCCTGTTTGTCAACTATGTAATATTGCAGTTATAATTTTGTGTTTTGTGTACTGCACCTGTATTGTTACCCGTGTTGAATCATACACTGTCTACCCTCCCTGTAACAAGGTACCTTTGTAAATTAGTCTATTGCTCAAAGGTTGTAAATCCGACTTTCTAATAAATAAATTCATAATAAATAAATAAATATAGGTCTCCCACTATTCATCCTTCGAGTTCTTTGACACCACCTACCCAGTGTGATATAAGAGATCCATCCAAGTCTGTAAAGGCAAGCCATACCCCTGTTCTTCTTTCATGAACATCACAACACCAGCTGCCAGTGCCAGTGACACCACCACAGCCACCTCTGTAATGTGGCCAGCAACAGCAGAAAAACAGTAAATGAGGCAAATTGTGTTGGATGGTGAGATAAGATGATTTGTTCAAATTTTGCAGACATCATAGACACAGAAGCCAACTGATACAGGTAATGGCTCTATTTCAAAAGCACCAGTCCAAGCACTGCCAGCTTGGCCCAGTAGTGTATGCACAACAACCACTAGTTCAGAATGTGTTGCAACAAAGTAAACTACATTCCCTAAGTCATTACTTGCCTACATGAACCTGCTACCTATTCACACCCAAGTTCTGTCTGAATCACACAACTGATTAAGAGCTATTGCCCTTGATCTTCTCCTTTGTAGAAGTCTTGGGATATTGAAGACTTTTGCATGAACAGATGCCTAAATAAAACATTCTATCCTGCTTCACATTTTCCAAGCATATTCTGCCTGGTATGTATGTATGAGACAGTATGCAGACAAATGGTAACACTTCAGAAGGAGGTGATGGTGCTATATCCATTTCACTGGTGATATCTGGAGCAATAAACAAAGTTCAGTGCCAATTAGACTGTGCTCATATAAACAGTACATGACCATTTCCACCCCTTCTCCACCTCCACCAGCTCCTGCTTCTTTTCTTGAGAAGCAGACAGCCTTACAAATGCACAGCAATAGATAAACTGACTTGCTTAATGTATCTGTCAGTGAGTGAAAGCACAATGTGAAAAACACTCAATGGATCATCCACACACTGCTGCTGCTGGACATCTGGATACGCCCTCCACCCTCAATTTGAACATGGTGATCAGTTTGATGAACAGTGTGAGTAACATGCTGCAGACCATAAAAGATGGTGATCTCTGCCAAGCATTGTGTGTTGCACATGGACTAAATCTGATTGGAACTCATAAGCTTGACAAACATGCACATCTAAAAGAAATACTTGACACTGTATGAGACAATCATTAGATATTTTCATCATTCTCCAAAATGCACTGAGATCATTCAACAGTACCAAAAGAAACATAATGTTCTGTAGCCTTGCTTAACTAAAGATGTGAGAGAAAGTTGGAACTCCATGTTTTATATAGTGAGGAGACTGGATCGACAGAAATCTGTGTTCCAGGCTGTGGAATTGGACAATTTGGTATGTGAGAGATATTTGTCCCGGGTGCAGTAGTCTGTTCTGTAAAAGCTTATTCCACTTTAGCAATAGGGGGTAAGGGTAAGACCTTTTAGGTATATAAGTGAAAAAAGAAAGGCAAAGGGAGGAATTGTGAGGCAGAGGGGTGTTGTGGGAGACTGTGCAGAATCTGAACAGGAAAAAGCAGTTATTCTGAATAAAATACTTCTGTCCTCATAGTGGAAGGGGAAGCAGATGGGCTTCATATAGGTTACAGAGCCACTAGAAGGAGGGAGGTAGATACAAATCCATTTGCAGAGGAAAGAGTCCTGAACAGGCTTGTGAATTTGAGAATGGCCAAGGTTATGTGGCTGTAATGGGGTACATCCAAAGGTACTGAAGGGGCTCAGGAGGGATCAGTTGCACCCCTGACTGCCCAATTCAATAACTCACTAGATACAGGGGTGGTTCCAGAGCTCTGAAGAAGGGCAGATGTTCTGTTCTATAAGAAAGGCAGCAGGGAAGAGGCAGGTAACTATAGGCTGATTAGTCTGACATAAATAGTGAGAAAACTAATGGAGTCACTTCTTAAAGAAAGATTGATAGATTATCTTGCATCTGGTGGGTTACAGGACCCAAGGCATCATGGATTCATAGAAAGAAAATCATGTCAGACAAGCCAGATATATTTCTTTGAGTGGTGACCAGATAAATAAATCAGAGGAGAGCAGTGGACTTGGTCTGTTTAGACTTGAGCAAGGTCTTCCACGCAATGGCACTTAGGAGGCTATTAAAAAGTGGTAAGCTTGGGGGTGAGAGCCAAGTTGGTACACTGAGTATGTAACTGGCTGATGGATAGGCAACAGAGGGTGGCAGTTAACAGCACTCACTCAGGGGAAGTGAGAGTGATCAGAGGGTTCCCCAGGGCTCAGTACTGGGTTCAGATGCCATTATAAGCATCAGTGCAGAAGAACTGGAAAGGAAGGTGCGCCTCTTTGCAGATTACACCAAGATCTGCCATAGGGTAGACACTCTGGAGTCAAGTGGAGAAAATAAATAGAGTCCTGAAAAAGCCCAAGGAATGATTAAGGGTATGGTAGCTAGGTTTCAATGCAAAAAACTGCAAAATCGTGCACCTTGGACACAGAAACCCAGAGGCAGAGTATAGAATGGGGGGAGGTACTGATGGTCACTAAACAGGAAAGGGACCTAGGGATAATCATTATGGATAACTTTAAGGTGGCAAGGCAATGTGGCAAAGAAGTAAGGAAAGCCAGGTGGATGCTGAGATGCATAGGGAGGAGTATCACCAGCAGCAAAAGGGAGGCAGTGTTGCCTCTATATATCAGCTATTGGTGAAACTGCACCTAGAATACTGTGTCCAGTTCTGGAGACAGCATCTCAGGAAAGACATAGACAGGGTAGAGGCCATCCAAAGAATGGCAACAAAAATGGTGCATGGACTACACTATATGTCCTATAAGTAGAGACTAAGAGAGCTAAACATGTACACCCTGGAAGACAGGAGGGAGAGGGGGACATGATAGGGACTGTTAAAATACCTCACAGGGGTGAATAAGATATAGGAAGGGGACATTGTTTAGAAAAGAAGGTGCACAAGTACGAGGGGGCATGCAAAGAAGCTGGAGGGGTAAGTTTAGGAGGGATGTGAGAAAGGAAATCTTCACTGAGAAGGTGTTGTGTGCCGGAGGCAATCTTCCAGCAGGGGTGGTGGGGGCAAAAACAGTGGTAGGCTTCAAGCATGCATGGGATAGTTATAAATGAAAATTGTTATCAAAGTGGGAGAGGGGAAGGAGGTGGCCGGAGACCAGGTAGGGTCTCCTGTGGCAGAATAGGCAGGGAAAAGAGGGTCATACTAGGTGGGCCAAGCAGTCTTTATCTGCTGACAAATGTTATGATGCTCTGTAAGTTTCCATAAGTTGCTGAAAAGAGCTGTCAGTGGGCAGTCAGACTCTCCTTAAGTTCTTTAAGTATCCTGGGGTGAATCCAATCTGGTCCCATAGCCTTGTCCAGCTTCAGTTTTGTAACTTCTTTCAGCACTCTTTCCTCTGAAAATTGACCGGTGTACATCCTGGCTTCACAGCCTATCACTGTTTCTTCCTGGTGGTCTATCCCTTCTACTGTCCAACATGAAGACTGAGCAGAAGTACCTGTATAAAATGGCTGCTTTTTCTTGGTCTTCTGCACAGTCTTCCCCTCCCACCCTTTTTTTTTTACTATCCCTCAGCGGTTTTCCTCTTCTCACTTACATATCTTAAAAAAGGTCTTAACCACTGTAACTACCCCTTGGGCAATCCTTTACTCTGTCTATGCCTTTGCACCACTCACTGCCTTTCCAGCTTCCTTCTGTTTTACTGGGTAAACCTCACTGTACTCCTCTCTCTCTCTGTTTCCTTATACTGTTTTAACACAACCTTTTCTTCTTTTACCACCTTTGTCAAATCCTTGGAGAACTATAATGGTCTCCTTTTCCTTCCGTTCTTGCTTATTTCCTTTACACATAGATTGGTTGCTTTAGTTTTTCCCAGTGGCATCACCAGGCAGTTTTTGAGGAGGCTGAAGCCCCCCTAATGTAAGCACAAGCCCCCCTCCCAATCATTTTCCCTGAAAAATGTAAAGACTCACAGCTTCACTGCTTGCTGAGAAAAAAAAAAGCCATGGTTTAGAGTCAGAACTTTATAGTTCTACCACATGGTGCACACTTTCCTTTTTCTTTGCCTGGCCTGGGTCCTCTGGAACCTGCTATGATCGTTGATGGTGCTAGTGGTGGAGGTCAGGGAGCTCTGCTCCCTTCCAATGCTTTGGTTGCCCCTGAACAGTGGCAGGGCGTAACGTTAGTGGTCTGGGAACTGGTTTCTGCCCAGACACACTTTGCTGCTGCACTTCATGGTCCATCTGCCCAAACTTGTCCCCTCTTGGTGAATGCCACATGGACTGTGATCAGCTGGTGCCCAGGTCCATGACTGCAGTGGCACTATATTTACTGTGGAAGGGAGATGGGGAAGAGAGCTGAGCAGGGGAACTCCACCACCAATATATGTTATTCTTATTTAGGTGGGGAAATTAAACTCAGAAAGCACAGCTATATTTTCTCTAAATAAGGTTTCATTTCAAAACTAGTATTTAAACCTGGAGGGCTATTGGCCTGTAGCTTAATGATCCAGAAAGTCTCTTGTTTTAAAATCAAATTATTGTAGTGACCACCATGTGGATAATTGTTAACTTTATCTATTGCCATATAACTAAAATTGTGGTCAATACCATCATTCATACTGGTTACATGTTGCGCTGTAGCATAGGTTATGTCATTCTTTCCTATTGCTCTCTGTTGCTTCCCTCCCTTATTTTAAAACAATGTATTTTTCCTACGTACTGTAGAAGGAGCCACAAGTACAAATAGCTAAATAAATCACACTGCTTGTGCTACACGTAATGAGTTGACTTATTTAAAATATTTTGTTGGTCTTGCCTATACAAAAATCATTACTAGCTTTTATATGTTTACAATAAATACAATTATTGCATTTGTAACAACCAGAAGGTCTTGTAAGCCAAGTAGTTATATTATTCCTTTCTTGAAAGTGGCTATGTGCTAATTGATCCTTTAAACTAGCTGCTTTCCTACAGGAAAATCTAGGTAACGTATTAGCTATCTCTTTCAAATTGTCATCTGCTGCAAAAACATTCTAATGTTTCTTAATAATTGCTGCAAAGTCACAAGACTGTGCTGAATATATAATAACTATACACATTCTGTTAGTAGGTTCAACTCTACATGTATCTTGTTTCTCCCCCAATAAGGAACTCCTGTCTATATTTTGCACATCATGTCTAGCCTTATCAACATTCTGAGCACTATACCCCCTATCATAAAATCTTTGTTGCAAAATATCTGAATTTAATTCATATGTCTCATTGTTGGTACAATTCTGTTTAGTCTGCATAAATTCTCCCCTTGGTATATTACTAATTATATGTGCTGGATGTCATCTAGAAACTAAAAGAGTCATGTTGCCATCCACTCATTTTCTATATGTTTCTGGTTCTATGTTACAATCATCTCGGCTTATTGAAACCATCAAATCAAGATAGGGGACCTGCTCAAAGTGGCAGGTATAGGTAAAACGTAAATTGCTGTTAGTGCTGTACAAAAAAATCAATAAATGAATGTAGAATTTCCCTTGAACCATCCCAAATTAGTAGCACATCATCAAGATATATTTTCCACATAATAACTTTAGAAAAAAACTTATTATTGGTAGCATCAAAAATAAAATCTTTCTCCCGAGCCCCAACATACTGGTTCACCACCAAGGGCACACAGGTAGCCCCCATAGCAGTACCTACAATCTGTTTATAAATGAATTGATCAAAAGTAAACACATTACACTTTAAAACATATTCCAAAAGCTTTAAAAGAAAAATGGTAGGTGGCACCTTCTCTTGTTCCGTTTCTCTTAAAAAAAAAGGCAACTGCATTTAATGCTCCATCATGTGGAACATGAGTGTAGAGTGATTCAATGTCTAAAGTTACAGTTCAAGGAGATAATCATCTTTCAAAATTGTTTCATCCAGAATATTTAAAATATCCTTAGTGTCTCTTACATAAGATGGAAGTTTTGCTACTGCAGGTTTTAATCAAAAATCCAAATACTGTGAAAGTGGTTCTTTCAAAGATCCCATGCCACTCACGATCAGGCTTCTGGGTGTATTCTCCAATGTTTTATGTACTTTAGGTATAAGATAAAAAAATTGCCATCTTGGGAAAATCTCTAATCAAAAAGTCTCATACATTTTTAGTTATAGTTCCTGCATTATATACATCATTCACTGTTTCATCAATAGAAAATTTAAAATCCACAGTCGGATCATATTTCATTCTCTCATAGCACATTGTATCTTGCAACTGTCTTAGAACTTTTTTCACATAATCAGTTTTTTGCCATAAAACAACAGCTGCACATTTGTCAGCTGTTATAATAATCACATCTTTCTTATATTGAAGTGTTAAAATCGCATCTCTTTCAATTCTAGATAGATTGTGGAAAGCAGGGGCTGGTGGTTTATTTAACAAGACATCAAGTTCCTTCTCTAAAAGTGGTTTAAAAACTACTACAGCTTGACTAGGAGGTGGACAAAAGGTGAAACATGGTCTAAAAGTCTCTCTAAGTTGCCCATTATTTGTAGAATCCATCTCATTTTTTTTTAAAAGCAGTAAGATTTAATTTTCTGCATAAAAAGCACAACTCTGTTACTGTTTGTACCTGATTAATTTTTGTTGTTGGGACAAAATTCAAGCCTTTTTCCAAAAGACTAGTTTCACTCACCTCCTCCTACTCCGATATGGGCATCTGCTGTAAGGTCTCTGTCTGTGATTGTAATACCTGTATCCTATTTGTTCTCCTGCATCTCCTCCTTCTCGTCCTCTTCCATCTATACTTCTAGGGTACCCATCTCCTCCTTGGTAATTGAGACATGGACTCCTCCGCGGGCATAATACTGTTGTTGAAGTTTGTGGGTCTGTTGCCGTATCATTGTTGTTCCTTGAGCTTCTTCCTGTTCTCGCAGTCTTTGCTCTAAAAAAAAATTTGATCTCCCTCTTCACTCTCTGGCTCGCTCTGATCCATGCTGAAGTCAAAGGATACATTTTTGGTGTTTTTTAATATGCTTTTCTGCAGCTTATTTTTCCATGTATAGACCCAATTTAATTAGAAATCTGTTTTGTCCATTGTAAATTTAATCTGTTTAGCTTTTTTTAATTCCACGTCCAATCTTTTGATTGTATCTTGTAAATTTTTATTCATTCACTCCAAGTCAGCCTGGTTATATTTATGTAGTTTAAAACTTTTTTTTCTTGGGCTTTAGAACCCAATAAAATACTCTTTTCCTTTTAGTTGCTGAATTTAACAATCAAATTAATTAATTTTAAACTGGCTTCTGTTAAAATTTGTTCCTGTTCAGTCATGAAAGCTATATTATCTGTCCCATATGCAGGTTTCAAGTCAATTCTTAAACCACATGGCACTCGTTTTACCTGAAGATAAGCCTCCATGTTTGTAATGTTCCAATATACTCTCCTCAGTTGAACAGCCAATTTCTCAAGACATTTAAAAGCCTCCTTTAAAGATGCCATTTCTGGTGGTAAGCCAATAACTCCTTCTTCTTCTACTAAAAAAGGGTTTGCAAATACTGCCGCACATAATAATTGCTCCACTGAGCTCAGGGGTCGCTAGATTCAGGTATTGCCATTTGAGTCCCACTCCAGAAAAGATGAGATGTGGCTTCTAATGGTGGATTCATCTTATAATAAAAAAAAGAAGCCAATACACAACACCACGGTGTATATTCAGCTGTGGTTTTACTCAGTATACCTGCAACCTGTGCAACAAAACCCACATGAAAAGCAGGACACAAAGCATAAAGAGAGTGCACAAGGTACAGTAATGTGGTGATCTCAAACAAATCATAAAATACAAAACACCATGGTCTGGGCACTCACCACCACATATCGCGCTGAACACCGAAAAAATATGTTTAAAAGTATTTCTTCCATACATGCATATTTTTTTGGTGTTCAGCATGATATTAAGCATGTGGTGAGTGCCCAAACCATTGTGTTTTGTATTTTATGATTTGTTTGAGCACACCACAGTACCTTGTGCACTCCCTTTGTGCTTTGTGTAACTGGTATCTTACTTGCTCTGGGGTCCTGTAATTTTCCCAGCAGATCTGCTGGGATAACGGTTTCTGGCTGGTCTCTTACTTGTTCTAGTGTCCAGTAACCTTCCCAGCAGATGTGCTGGACTAATAGTGTCTCTCTTTTCATTTTTCTCACTGATCCAGTAACCAAATTTTTGCACATGTACCATTTAATAAATGCCGTGATAACCAGACTTATCAAATATATATTTTACCATTAAAACGTAGTAAAAGCCACCATTTGAAGGTAAAAATCTCAAACTTTTTTGGGGGGGCATGCCCCCGTTCCCTTCTAGCTTTGTTAGGATTTTGACTGCAGGGCATTAGCCACCCCCACCAATTTTATACCTCTGGTGACGGCCCTGGTTTTTCCCCTCACATATTCCCTCTACTATGCCTGTAGCCCTCCCAGGCACTCCTCCACTCCACTTAGGCAGTTCCTGAGAGAGATACTCATTTCTTTAAAATCTGCTCTCTTAAGATCCAAAACCCTCATCCTTGAGTGTTTCAGCTTCATTTCTGTCTTTACATTGAACCACATGATATGGTGATCACTGTTCCCAATGCAACTGCCCACTGTGACTTTGGTGCTGTCCCTGTTTGCATGCACCAGGTTGAGCACTCCACTGTCAATAGTTGGTTCTTTGACTAGCTGCCAAGAAACGCCCCTTGCAGGGTATCAAGAATTGCCCTGTTCCTTGTAGAAGCTGCAGCCAGAAGATTCCACTCCACATCTGGCAAGTAAACTAGTAGCACTTTCTCCTTACTTGCCATTTTGCGTATAGCTTCCTCACATGCTTTATTCATCTCCTCACTTTGTGCTTGGGGTCTGTACAATACTTCAACATGGTTAATGTACACAGAGTCTTTCTCCAAATGGACCCATAGTAAATCCAGCTCCTCATTCTCTTCTTTGTACCCCATACCTCTGTAGCCTTGATACACTCCTTCATATATAATACAGCCCCTCATCCTTTTCTGTCATATCTGCCTTTCCTGAACAGAGTATATCCTGGTATATTCATGTGCCAATTATGGTACTCAGTACATCACAACTTCATTATAGCCACTAAGTCTGAAGTCACTTCAGCCATGGTTACTTTCAGGTCTGGAATTTTATTACCAAGGCTCATTGCAGTAGTGCACATACTATATTTTTTCAAATCTTTCCCCCTTATCTACTACCCTGCCTCTCCCTTTCATTCCTTCCTGTTTTGCTTACTGTCTTACCCCTTATCTTGCCTTTTTCCTTATTACTTACACCATCTCTGGACCACATTAATCCTCTATCCTCCCTTACTTGCCTTATAGTCTCATTATCCTCTTTCCTGCCACTGTCATTTTCCTTCTATGCAACCACTAGGAGAGTTTACTCCACTATAGTCTTCCCTCCCTAACTCTTTCCTTGCTATCTCATTACCATCTGAGGGAAGATAAGTGTTGCCTCCCCCTTGTCTAATTTCATGCACAGTGGCTAGTGACACCACTGATGTCATTAGCCAGAATGGCAAAGTGTAGGCACTGTTATCTGTGTGTTGGGATAGAATGCATTTGGTTAGCTGTTTGGGTTGGTGGGAGTAGAGGAGGTAAAGGGAATCATTCTCACCTAGTTGACATGTAATATCCCATTTTCAGTGGGGTCCTGCATTGACACATTAGTGTACTGTATTTAGCCAGAATAGCTCAGATCAGATGCTATCTTGTTTTCAGTGGGAACCTGCTTTTCCCAATGTTTACACTGTGTTTACCCAGGACAGCACAGCAAAAATGCAGTATCTCTTTTTGATGGGGCCCTGTTTTCATAATGTATTTACCCAGGATAGCCCACTTAAAATGCAAGTTACATTCTCAGTGGGATCCAAATTATACAATATATTTTTCCCAGGACAGAAGTAGAATAGATGCACAGTTCAGTGAGGGCTCTGCTATACTGTGGTCCTACTTTTACACATTTTTTACTATATATTTACCCATAAAAGATCAAATGAGATGCAATATCTCATTTTCCATGGTGTACTGCTTTTCTGCAGGTATCCTGTGAAGATAGCGATTGAGGAATGGTGAAGCAACATAATGGTGACTGAACCACAGCATCAACACTTCTTTAGAAATCCCAGTTCCCACCTCCATCCTTAAGTTTTGCCCCCCCCCCTTAGTAGGAAAATATAGTAAGGGAGTGTGGGAGGCAAAGCCCCCCACAGAAAACAACATTATCAAGAGTGGGTTCAGCCCCGTTATCACGTGTCACCATTCCTCAATTGCTAGTTTGACATGGAACCTTTTCTTCATTTTAGGTTGCTTTTACACAGGATTGGCCAGCTAGTAAGCAATATCTAATTATCAGTGGCTCACACATTTTGACCCCAAATTTCCAACGTAGTCTTTTTAAGATCTGACATTCTGATCAGCAAAAGTGGAATTGTTTAAATCCCACCTGAAAGGTGATTTTAAAGTGCAACCATGAAAATAAGTTTTGGAGGGGATTTGAAAAATGACACCTGTCATGTTCATAAGGTGGGGTAACACAAAGGAAATGTTGAACAATAGGGGCCAGAATCTTCAAATCTGCCAAACTAAAGTTACAAGTAAACTGGAACAAGTCCATGTTTCCTCATAACTTAGTGGGGTTTTATTTTTACATCTTGACCCCAGATTTTCAACATAATCTTTTTATGACCCCCATGTTCTGATCAATAGTTTAGGCCAAGAGTTTCTATACTTTGTCACAGTTATCCTCCCAGAAGATATGGAAAAAAAAATCTCAGGCCTCCCCTAATTTACTAAACAATATCATGCCATTCCATAGAAACAATACTGTACAATATCTTGCACTGTACTGCAGGAATAATGTGAAATAACTTAGAATAAGTGAGTTTATCTCCCTGGGACATTTTGTGTGCAGTTTCCCCCATCTCAGCAACAGAAAATTGGAAGCAAAAGTTCATATTACAGTGAAGCTATGCCATTTTTTATAATTAGAGTACCCATTACTCTTTTCTTGTAAATTGCGGTCTTTACTTCTGTGTTGAGTCTGCCA
The DNA here is from genome assembly GCA_016271365.2 of Neoceratodus forsteri. Taxonomy (NCBI): domain Eukaryota; kingdom Metazoa; phylum Chordata; order Ceratodontiformes; family Ceratodontidae; genus Neoceratodus; species Neoceratodus forsteri. The sequence goes on along the minus strand of CM057458.1, from coordinate 866,907,783 downwards.
TTTTTTTTACATTCAAAATAATGACTATTGCACTCCTTTTAATATGTGTATCCCAGGTTTTCACCAGGATTCTAAACTGTTTTATTTTAACACACAATGTTTAGCATTTATTTTCCTGTGACTAAGGTAACCTAGCTTGCAACAGACACTGCTCTCTGACCTTATGGAAAATTGGGTGTTAAAATATAGCTGAAAATACTGATGAAAAACTGGGGCTTACTTTATGAAAAAGAGTGCTCCTTTATTTATTTTTTTTTCAGATCTTACCATAAATCTTAATGCAGACTAAACATGCACAACATAGGACATCCGTCATGACGAGAGAAACCATTTCTGGCCAGAGCCAATACGGCTGCAGACAAGCTTGCAAAGGTTATGGCAGAATGCAGCACAGTCTGCCATGTCTAAGATGGCTGCCAAACTGTAATGAGCATGTGAGAGAAGGAGCGCATGCCCAGTACCGTTTGGCAGCCATCTTGGACATAGCAGAGTGTGCTGTGTTCCGCAGTGACCTCAGTGGATGAAACCAGAGATGCCTGGAAAAGTAGAGCACCCATGGGGGCGGGTTGAGCCTTTCAGTTGTGTGGGATGAGCAGAGCACTTCTGGAGTTACAAAAGCGTAATGCAACTCCAAAGGTTTTACTCTTCAGTATCCCATTTACTCAGCAGCTAAGGCAAGACAGCTGAAGCCTCTGCCTACTGCAGCTGTAAAAGGTTGTTGGCCACAGAGAAGGTACCATTTCATATTGCAAAGTCTGGATTTAAAGCAGAAATCCATACTACTCAATAATGCTCAGTCAAAATTAAAAAGGCATCAGTTTCCGCCCAGTTCAGAGCTTGTATCCCCGTGTTTAGTCACGGCCCAATAATTTTATGTCCCCTGTCCCATACAGTATTTTGAGTGAGTGCCCAGCACTTCAGTGACAAATGGTTGAGAGGTATGTATACATATTTCCCAGTGTGACAGTAGGCGAGCTCTCTGAAGTCCACCTCTGAATCTACTAAAAGTTTCAATATGAATCACCTTGCTTCTTGTATTCACACTGAGAGGACTTACAAAGGAAAATACATAAACAGACAGTCTTGACTTACTAGACAGACTAGCTCCTACTCCTAACATTACATTAAATGATCTGTATAGTGCAAGTATATACAGTACTCTGTCTGGTACATTGACTGTTTCCTCTTTGTTATAGAAAATCTATTAATGCAAGCAAGCAGTTTTGCACTGAATATACCCAGTAACTGCTTATTAATTGGTACATTTCTTGTCTTGCAGACTGCAGCAGTGCACCATGGAAGGGCAAATAACATTAATGATGGTAATGAAAATAATGTTGACTATCCCTTTTGAAAAGTTTCAATATCTTTTCAGCACTGCTGGGAACTTAGACACTAAAAGAAAGGTGAGCTGTTTGGGAAGCTTGAGTAGCCTTTCCTCTAATCTTATCGAAATGGGTATGATTCTTGAGACCATTTTCAAACTCATTAGTGGTCCCAAAATCACATCAAAAGTGTAACATGAGCAACTCAGGTGCTCAATACATGCGGTCAGCAGGGCTGCCTCTATAGTGGCGAGCCTGAAGATGGATCAAGTGTACCAAGTGGCTGACCACTGTGTGCTCCTATCCATCAAGTGCTGAGAGCTCAGGTTGCAGAGAAAGAAGCAGGAAAGGGAATTGGCTCAGCTGAGTACAGAGCTGAAAAGTATCGAGAAAGAAAAAAGCAAGCCAAAGAAATTCTAGGCAAAGCACAAGATGATTTAGACAGAGCAAGTCATATATTCGATGATGCCAGGAACAAGAGGGACGAGTACTACAAGGCTGGAAAAGTTAGCTCTGTCCTTCTCCTTATCCTTTTTTTAATTTATCTGGTAAGAATCTGCATTTCATTTCCAGTTACATCTATTACAGATGTATCCTCACAGCACTAATGTATACTGGAATAGCCTAGCAGTTCTGTATTTGTTTTTAGCATGCATCTTTAGAGCCCCTGAGATCTCAAGTTACTTTGTTGAGGCATTGCAGTGTGAGTTTTGGGAGGGTGTAACCTGAATTATTGTCAAGCCTCTTTTGACTGAATTTTTGTGCATATGTGTCACTGCCTTGTGTGCATTCATGGATGCAACAACTGATTATGACTGTAGAAATAAAATATAAATGTTTACTGATCGACATAGCCATATGGAAGTCATGCATGTGCCATGAATATTGCATACACACTGGCCTTCAGTGGCCATCTTGGACACAGTGGACTGTGCTGTGTGCTGCTGGGTAAAATAGTGCACTCTCAGAGGGGACGGGAAGTGAAGGCACTGTTTTGGAGTTGCAGAAGGATGGTTCTGAAACTCCAAAATGGAAGCATTCCCCAGTGCCAATCTGGTAGCTCACTTTTAGAGCTGCTGCAAGACAGCTGCAGGCTGTGCCCAACTGCACCTGTAAAAAGGGATTTTAAACATAATGTTCACCACAACTTGCACTGTGCACTGTTGCTTTAAATACTTTGATTCAGTACACTGTAAGGCTTGACTGGGCCTCCCTGGCACTGGTTGGGGTTTCCCAAGGAAGGCTAGACTTATTATTTAAAATCCATTGGTTTAGGCTGATATTCTCACCTGAGAGCCTCTTCTTCTTCCAGGAACAAGAAAAAGAAAAGTCATTTTTCTAATGCTCATTTAACCCTCTTACAAATATGGGTTCCTATAATGTCTTCTTGGGCTGACTGATGCCCACTGTCAGGATGGTGTCATGTGTCCAGTAGTCCTACTCGTCTGCATGAAAGTGCTCCAGTAAGCCTCTGTGCCTGTCTGTTTAAGAGAATGTTTAGCCTGTGTTAGAAAATTAATCTGGGCTGAGTCCAAGTGATTTGGGGCATGTGACCAGCCAGACAGTCCATTATTCTGCTCCATTCTGTAGGTGCTACTTGTGCAGAGAGAGCTTGATTGGGGAAAGTGATTATTTACTGTTTATCTGTCAAAATAATAATAATAATAATAATAGAGGAGTTTGTCTAACCTTCTTTCAATTGCAGCTTGAACTTTTGAATAGAGTCACCATTTTGGTTCTGGATTGCCAGTGTTAGACAAATTGAACCTCATGTGACCTAAAATGGAGACTGTCCCCAGGGATCTTGTGGGATTGAAATTCTGTAGGAGTTGTGGTTTTAAGGGTTTGTGCCTAAATGGACCTGGAGGGGAGCCCTTTCTGTGATAGACAGTTCCCTCAGTCAACGGAATCTTTTGGAATACTGGGAAATCCTCAGAACTGCTGAAATAGAGTGAGCTGAAGTTTGGAGAGTAAACAGCTCAAGCCATCGGGCAGCTGCTCCTGTTAGGAGCACAGGAGAATCAGCAGGAAGGCTCTGCTGGCCTGCCTGTCACATCTCCAGTTTGAAGTATTGCATTGTGTGAGAAATTCAGACTTTCTCAGATTGCTGGTTGAGACCTGCCTTGGGAGAGACAAAGTGTGTTATTACTACCTATGAGTAGCCTGAAGACTTGCTCCAGAAGTGATCGGCCTGCCTGATGACCGAAGTGAGCCTTAGATCAAAAGGTTTGTGCAGAGAAGTTGCAATTAGCAAACTGACTTTATTCGAACTGTGGCTAAAAAAGCTAAGTGTTATAGATATGCTGAATGTGTCTCGTGGGTCATGATTTGGTTCACCATAATAAGTTCTGTTACGCTAGCTGGAGGTTTTTCCAGTGCTTCACCACAAACTTTATCTGAACTATCTGCTCTGCCTCGACCTTGCCACCTCAGTCTAGGCTGCTGCTCCTGATTCAGAAACATTTTCGGTGAAAGACACACTTGGGGATTTGGACCCCTGCTCAACACCACTGAACAGGTAGTGACCACCAGCAGGTGACTCATGTACAGTACGCCCTGCTTCCCCTGGCAATCCAGTACAACACCACACAGTCTTCATCTCGCCTGTCCTGCGTCATGGTCTTAGTAGCATGAGTACAAAACTTGGTAGCTCCTTGCAACATAAGCTACAATCATTGTGTATCATCTGATTTCCTTGTTTTGGTTTATTGCAATGGACTGAGCCATCTGGCTCTGGATTACAAATATTTGGACTCAGAGTATGTTAATTATTTTCCTCCCTAAGGGCCCCAACAACAGCAGCAATGCTGGCCAACTCTGGGCAATGCTTCAGGCTAGCCTTTTAAACACACTGGGTACCCAGGGTTGTGGGACTGTGTTGAAGGGACTCACTGTGCATGCTGAATCAATCTGAATCAAATCAGAAATACCAATCACTTGCTGGATTTACTCCCCACCCTTGTTCACTTCCCCTGAATAAACTAGATTGTGGGTTTTCACATTTAACCTGGCTAGTGTGTATCTTATTGGTTGGGTTACTGCTATATTACTGTATTGTTGCATTGCTGGTTTTATTTTTCAGTGGTCTCCAGGGCAGTTGCAGAAGATCCAGCCCTTGCGGTAAGTGCGAGGAGTATGAGCATATCATTACTGTCATATGGTAAATGTGAATGTTCTGTTGCTGAACTGTTTAGGTCACTAGAAGGGTTGGTGGATGGTTATAGCATCCTGGAGGGCTATACCAACAGCAGCTATGCTACCCCAAAACCATTCCTCCAAGTGGAGGCACCCATCTACTGAGCTCAGGCCCCTCAACCTCTGCCTAGTCGTGCAGGCAGGGGTAGTATCCCATAGGATAATACTACCTAGGGGTTACATTTTGGAGGCACCACTGGGATTTGCACCTTCTAGTGGTCAGAAGTCAGTACTACAGCCCAGCGTAAAACTGAGACTGATACTGACATGGAGGCACTTACCACGCCCAAGTGGAAAATTGCTCCCCACAAGCTAGTCATGTACTGTATGATGGGGTGAAGTGAGGCTGAGGGGGCAGATCCCCAACATGCCATATTGCTACTTGATATCCCTCTGGGGACTGCTAATAACATGATTGAAGAAACTGTGGGGAAGGTTAAATGTGCTTGTTGCTCTACATGCTGGAAAGGATGTATCCAAACTCTGCTTCTCAGAACCACAGACTGCTTTGTTGTTTAAAGAGGGCCCCAGACTTAAATTGCATAACCAGCTACTTTATAGAGAAACTGTAAACTGACAAAGTCAGCCTGACAAAAAGCAACTAGTGTTACCTACAGCTTTCAAACATTTGGTTCTATGGGCTCTCCATGATCAGATAGGACATTTGGGTTATGACCGAACCACAGACTTGACCCATGCTGGGTTATATTGGCCGAAGATGGGAGCTGACATTTAGGCCCATATCAGGACTTTCAGCTGTTATCTCCAAAGAAAAGCTTCACCCCAGAGGACTGCACCCGAGATCAATATTTCTATCAGTGCACCATGGAGCTGGTATCGATTTCTTGTGCCTTGAACCTGACCAGAAGAATGTTGGAAATGTGCTAGTGGTGACTGATCATTTCACACGTTATGCCCAGGCTTACTCAACTAAGGACCAGAAAGCATCCACAGTGGCCAAGGTCTTAGTAGAAAAGTTCTTTGTCCATTATGGTGCATCTCAGAGAATTCACTCTGATCAGGGGAGAGACTTTGAAAGCCATCAGATCAAGGAGACGCTCTCATTCTGGGAAGTGCAAAAATCTTGAACTACCCCCATCACCTCCAGGGGGAGCCACAGCCTGCAAGGTTTAACCACAAACTACTTGACATGCTGGGCACACTTTACCCCTGGTACAAGTCAAGATGGAGCCAACAGATATGCACCTCCGTTCACACCTATAATTGCACCAAATGTCATGCCACTGGGCTTTCCCCCTACCGCCAGATGTTTTGTCAGGAAACCCAGTTGCCTGTGGACATTTGCTTCGGGGTGTCCCCAGATGGAGTTAAAGCTGAGAACTACCTACAGTATGTTCAAAAGTTAAAGACCCAGGTAAACCATGCCCACCAACTAGCACAATCCATGGCAGCAAAGTGAAACCTGGCAAACAAAGAAAAGCATGACAAGCATGTCAAAGCTCAGGAACTGCTACCTAGATTCTATGTTTTGTTGTGAAATTTGCTACTGCATGGAAAGCATAAAATTGCTGTTAGGTGATACCATCTCCCTAATGCTGTTGCCAGTAAGCTGGAAGATCTGCCAATCTATAAAGTGCACCCTGAGAACAATCCATGAGCTACAAAGACAATGTACCAGACTCATTTGCTGCCCATTGGTCAAGTAATCATTGACTGCCCCTCTTAGGCCTGTAACTAGAGCTGCAGCCAAAAAGAAACAGGTATCCTCTTCTCCAGTTGTCAAAGTTTCAAGGCCTTCCCTCAGTCAGGCCTTAAATGAAACTGATTGCCAATCCAAATCTGATGACAGTGAGTGTGAAGCTCCCTACTACCCATCTTGTGAACTGAGTCAGTTGTTTCAAGGCAACCCCATGTGCAATTTTGGAGATGAAACTGGACCTTCAGGACTGTCTAACCCTCCAGCCCTCTCCACAGCCCCTGTGCCCCCTGAAAGTGAGGTACAAAGTGTGACTTCTGATGTAGCTGACTCTGTCTCTGGTAGAGCTTTTTGAACTGCAAGAAAGACAGCCTTCAACAGAAAGCATTCCGGGTGACATACCAGAAAATACAGAGCTGTGCGAAAGTAATGATCCAGAACATGCTATGACACATGGCAATAATGGAGTGAATGATGTTGAGAGTATTAACCAAGTGTTGCAAGACTTAAATTCTATAGAATTCCCCTGGATGATGAATCTAGGCTTCCCTTTGATCCCAGTACTGAGAGCCATGTTACTGAATCAGAGTTAACAGAACAAGGAGCTGAAAGTGCTTCCAATATAGAACCAACAATCAGTGCAGAGGTACCCTTCTCTACAGGAGTAGACTCCAATGCAAAAGTTGAAAACACTGAACCCGTGTCTGTTCCTTCAAGAAAGTCTGGAAGAGCCACAAAACCAGTGATACGCCTCAGTTATGCCTCCCCAGGGAGGCCTGTGGATCTTCCATTAAATGTTGTTCATAAAGGAGTGTATATCTCTGAATGCTCCCTTCGAAAACTGAGCTATTCTGCTACTTCCACGTAAATAGTCAAGCCCCCAAACCCTGGTACCCCTGCCTCATGCAGCCCTAAAGTAGCTGATAGGGATATACCCCCAGCCATGTTGGTTAAGATACAGTAAATAGTACATACCTGAATGGTCAGAGTAATGTGATTATCTGTTTGAATTATTTTGAATATGCTGATATGTGTATGACAAAAGTATGAAAACTGTATCCTTACAGGAATTGTTATTGTCATGAAAAAGTATAGTAATGCTTAATGCCAACTTACTTTTACTGATGCATCAGTCTTCTTTTCTTTGTGGTATACCTAATGAAACATGCATGTATTTTTGTATAATGTTTTTTATAGATTGTCATAGTAAGTATAGACTTGATGAGGATGCCAAGTTTTTCCAGGCAGGGAAGATTGTAACCCCCTACAAATAGGGGTTCCTATAATGTCTTCCTGGACTGCCTGATGCCCACCGTCAGGATGGTCCTGTGTCTAGTAGCTCTAATCGTCTGCATGAGAGTACTCCAGTAAGCCTCTGTGCTTGTCTCTTTAACAGAATGTTTAGCCTGTGTTAGAAAATTAATCAGGGTTGGATTGGAGTAATTTGGGGCTTGCAACCAGCCAGACAGTCCGATATTCTGCTCCATTCTTCAGTCGCTACTTGTGCAGAGTGAGCTCTGTTAGGGAAAATTATTATTTACTGTTTATCTGTCATAATACTAACAATAGAGGAGTTTGTCTAACCTGCTTCCAATTGTAGCTTGAACTTTTAAATAGAGCCACCAGTTTGGTTCTGGACTGCCATTGTTGGATCAATCGAACTGCAAGGGACCTAAAATGGAGACTGTCCCCAGAGATCTTGTGGGATTGAAATTCTGTAGAAATTATAGTTTTAAGAGTTTGGCACATAAATGGACCTGGAGAAATTCAGACTTTCTCCAATTGCTGGCCAAGACCTGTCTTGTGAGACAGAAAGTGTGTTATTACTTCATGTGAGTGAACCGAAGACTTGCTCCAGAAGCGATCGGCCCTCCTGATGACTGAAGTGAGCCTCAGATCAAAAGGTTTGTGCAGAGAAGCTGTGCTTAACAAATGGACTTTATGCGAACTGTGGCCTAATAAGCTAAGTGTTCTAGATGTGCTGAATGTGTCTCGTAGGTCTCAATTTGGTTCCCCATGATAAGTTCTGTTAAGCTAGCTGGAGGCTTTTCCTGTGCTTCATCATCTACTTTATCCAAACTATTTGCTCTGCCTGGGCTCTGCCACCTTGACCTAGGCTGCTACTCTTGATTCAGAGACATTCTCTGGGGATTTGGCCTCCTGCTCAGCACCACAGAATAAGTAGCATGAGTATAAAACTTGGTAGCTTCTTGTAACATAAGCTGCAATCATGTGTGTCATCTGTTTTTCTTGTTTGGGTTTATTGCAACAGACTTAGCCATCTGGCTCTGGATTACAAATATTTGGACTCCGAGTATGTTAATTGTTTTCCTCCCTAAGGGCCCCAACAACAGCTGCAATGCCGGACAACTCTGGGCAATGCTTCAGGCTAGCTTTTTAAACACACTGGGTACCCAGGGTTGTGGGACTGTGTTGAAGGGACTCACTGTGCAGGCTGAATCAATCTGAATCAAACCAGAAATACCAATCACTTGCTAGATTTGCTCCCCACTCTTGTTCACTTCCCCTGAATAAACCAGATTGTGGGTTATCACATTTAACCTGGCTAGTGTATACCTTATTGGTTGGGTTACTGCTGTATTACTGTATTGTTGAATTGTTGGTCCTATTTTTCAGGGGATTTCCAGGGCAGTTGCAGAAGATCCAGTCCTGGTGGTAAGTGCGAGGAGTGTGAGCATATCATTACTATCATATGGTAAATGTGAATGTTCTGTTACTAAACTGTTTAGGTCACTAGAAGGGTTGGAGGATGGTTACTGCATGCCAGTGGGCTATACCAACAGCAGCTATGCTACCCCAAAACCATTCCTCCAAGTGGAGGCACCCATTCACCGAGCTCTGGCCCTTCAACCTGTGCCTAGTCATGTAGACAGGGGTAGTAGCCCTTTGGATAACACTACCTAGGGGTTACAGTCAGCCTCTTCATCACCCCCACACAGATCAGTTAAAATCAGCTGCAAAAACATGTACCCACACCTCCTTCAACACAATTCTCATTTTTTTCATATCCAGTGCTTTATGTTCAATTCATCCATTGTTTTGATTGTAATTTTTTCAACCTTTTTGAATATGTGATACTGAATGTCTGTTAACAATTAGGAGATGGTTTATCTGTGTAATAGTGCTTATGCATTTACATTTAATGTGTTGAGAAGCATACATTTTAAATAAACCTCTTCAGGGCTCTATTCGTGACAACAGTATTTCATTTTTTATCAATATTCTACTGGTTTGGTTATTTTCAGTTTACTAATATCTGCATCTATTTAACTTTAGAAAATGGGCTTTTTATTTCCTGGCATCTGATTAGCTGGTACCCCTGCCCGGGGGATATTAACTTTCAATAGATGCCCAGGAAATAAAAAGTACCAGCCTGTAGTGCCCCTTCACCCACTGAAGAATCCTAGTGTCCACCCTGCTCCCTAATTGGCTAAAAGCCCCTCATTTGAATTTCAAATGCCACTGTGTTTTTCTCTCGCTTAGCAAGAGATACTGTCTCCTAATACCAGCTGCCTGACCTTATGACACACAACCTCAACTGAACTCATTTATAACTGTATTACTTTTTTATTTTACTACACAACCTCTTCTATGAGAGAGGACCGCACTCTCACATCTTCCTACTCCAGACAGTCACCCGCCCACTCACTCCAGAAAATTCTGCTGGCTCCCACCTTCCACCAGTGGCAGAAGTGCTCCCAAGTCTGCCTTACCTTTTCAAGAATGTAAAATAGACTATTCAGAAGTGGAACAAAATGGATCCCCCACCACGCTACACTCCCTACAAAGACAGAGTGAACCACCCAGCACACCTGACAGGGATGCAGAATCATTTGTCAGATACAGTCCCAAGGCAAAACACTGAAAAATTGTTCAAACAAATTTACTGCCCCCCACCCCACCCCCGTGCCCACTACTTCACATCATCTACCGTACAAAAGCAGTTCAGACAAATAAACTAAAAATGGGATAGCAGTACAGTGGGTGCTACCGGCATCTCTTCATTTCTCCTGTTCCATTCTGCTGCCGATTCTGATGTCCCTCTTCCTTACAGGTTTGCCTCTCATATACAGCACCTGCCATTAGGGACTAAACTTCCACTGCACTTAAGCAGTTCAGACAAATAAATGAAGTAAATGAAAAGTGGGATACATGTACAGCTGGTGCTACCAGCATCTTTTCATTTCTCCTGCTCCATTCTGTTGCCCATTCTGATGTCCCTCTCCCTTCCAGGTTCACATTGCAATACATATAGAGGGACTATAAGAAATACATATAAAGGGGCTATAAGAAATGAAACAGAAGCCCCAATGTTTATGTTTTAGAAAAAAAAAAGCAAACCACGCTCCCATTTCTGCATACCTCTGTGTATCAAGCTAAGTACTCAACCGTGAGATAATGGCTGCATCTACTAACCAGCACCCTCTACTTGCAAGGATGCTAAGTCAGGTATCACGGGAACTACTTTACAACAAAAACAACTTTTCATTGCTTTTAACTGCTCTTTTTAATTATTTTTATGTTGATTGCGTGCATGAGCAAGAAACATGTTGCGACAGGTTTCTCCAGAAGCAGGTTGTGGAGGCATGGCAGTGTTGTGCCCAATGGCCCCACAGCCTGCAAAGGCTTGTCCCCCATCCCCCAATGCTGTGGCACACTGCTGCTGACACTAGTTCAGCCAGCGTGCCACAACTTTCTAAAAAAACAGCCGCTGCAATCAGGGGCCGCCTCGTCATTGCAGGGTCAGCCATCTGCTGCAATGAGGGAGTGACCCATCATTGCAGGGCGGGAAGTAGGATCTCTGATATTGTTTGGGAACATGGCAGTGGCTTGCCGCCGTGTTCACAAACAATATCTAACCCTCCCCATGTTATTTGCCGATGGGGAGTCCACTCCCTGCCGGCATAATATGACACCTCCCCTGTTTAATTGTGTGCCGACGGGGTGCCCAATCCCCATTGGCAGAAAGGAATCCCCCCTCCTTTTGTTGTTTGCGATGGGGTGCCCAATCCCCATCGGCAGAAAGGAATCCCCTCCTTTTGTTGTTTGCCGATAGGGTGCCCAATCCCCATCAGCTGCAGCTGTCCCCTAGACTCCAGTGGCATGCTGGGAGCCCACCCCAGCATGCCACATCCCCTCAGTGGTCCCATGATGTTTTCTTTCTTTCCTGTACCTGAAAAAAGAAAACGGTCCTCATGAGTCTCCCCGCCCCACCCCCACCCCATACTTACCTCCGGAGCTCGGGCGCGATGATCGCCGCTGGACCGGGAACACGTCTGCACTCTTCAAAGCCGACCGCAAACTGAGGAAATGCTGGTAAGCTGTATAATGTAATGAATAGGGTTTTTTCAACTTTAGTACATATCTCAGGCATTTTTGGGAATTGTTCACCAAATTTTCAACATGAGGTTTTTGGGACCCCTCCTCATGAATTCTTGAACTGTCATGGCATTAATCGGCCCCGAAAGGTGGTTTCATGGTGACTGCATGGAATCACCTTTCAGGGCTGATTCACAAAATGACAGTGCCAGTGTTCATGAGGTGGGCTCTCAAAAAGCCTATGTTGCAAATTTGGTGGTAAAAATCCAAAAAATGACTGTTTTATGAGCATGCGCTGCGCAGTTGCTACGCACGCGCGTAACTTCATGAATTTGCAATATTTTCACACCATATTTTCAACATTGGCATTTTGTTCCACCTCCTTGTGAACAGTACAGCTGTCATTGTTGACATCCTGGCCAAAATGTGTTTTCGCACTTCCGGCGCAGAATAGCGCAGTCGCTGTGGGAAATCAGTGTTCGGGACAGATTAAGAAAATGACAGTGATACTGTTCATGAGTAGAGGTCCTGAAATGGCTATGTTGAAAATTTGGTAAGGATACTCCATTAAATGACTGTGTTATGGCGTGTGTTGCGCCATTTTTGCTGCCTTCGTAAGTTACATGGTATAATATTTTTCACTCCAGATTTCCAAAATTGTCATTTTCCCACACCTACTTATGAACAGTAAAGCTGTCATTTTCCCCATCCTGGCCAAAATGTATTTTCACACTTCCAGCGCCGAATAGAGTGGTCGCTGTGGGAAATCACTGTCCAGGACAGATTAAGAAAATAAGAGTGATACTGTTCATGAGCAGACGTCCTAAAATGCCTATGTTGAAAAGTTGGTGATAATAGCCAATCGAATGACTGTGTTACAAGTGTGCATTGCACACTTTCCATGCACCTTTGTAACTTCGCAGATTTGTAATATTGTCATGCCATTTTCACCAGTGGAATTTTTCCACACCTCCTTATGAGCAGTACAGCTGTCATTTTCCACGTCCTGACCGAAATGTGTTTTCACAGTTCTGGCGCACAATAACGCGGTCGCTGTGGGAAATCACTGTTCGGGACAGATTAAGAAAATCACAGTGGCACTGTTCATGAGCAGAGGTCCTAAAATGCCTATGTTGAAAATCAGGTGACGAAACTCCATAACATGACTGTGTTACAAGCATATGTTGAACTGCTTCCACGCACCCTTGTGACTGCAATTTTGTAATATTTTCATGCCACATTTTTCAGCAGTGGCATTTTTCCCCACCTCCTTATGAACAGTACAGCTGCCATTTTTCACATCGTGGCTAAAATGTGTTTTTACACTCCTGCCGTAGAATAGCACGGTCGCTGTGGGACATCACTATTTGGGACACATTAAGATCGAACGAGTGAGAGGGGGGAGTGACCGTGCTCAACTGAGCTCTTCCGGGGCTGCTGCAGATTTGTTTGTGGGCAGAGAAAGGGCCCAATGCAAGAGCCCAGTACAAAAGGGTAGCCTGCAGCACTGGGAGAAACAGAGCGAGAGAGCGAGTCAGGGAGGTGGAGTGAGCAAACTCACCGGAGCTCTTTCAGGACTGCTGCAGATTTCTTTATGGGCAGAAAAAGGCATCAATGCAGGCAGGGGCCCAGTACAAAGGGCCAGCCTGTAGTGGTGGGAGAAACAGTATGAGTGAGTGAGACAGGGGGACTGAGTGAGCTCAATGGAGCTCTGTTGGGACTGCTACGGATTTTTTTGTGGGCAGAAAAAGGCGCCAATGCAGGCAGGAGTCCCGTACAAAAGGGCTGCTTGCAGCGCCAGGACAAACAGAATGAGCATGTGAGAGAGGGAGACTGGGCGACCTCCACAGAGCTCTGTCAGGACAACTGTGGATTTGTTTGTGGGCAGAGAAAGGGCACAACATAAGAGCCCAGTACAAAAGGGCAGCCTGCAGCACTGGGAGAAACAGAACGAGAGAGTGAGTGATGGAGGGGGAGTGAGCAAATTCACTGGAGCTCTTTCAGGACTGTCACGGATTTCTTTGTGGGAAGAAAAAGGCATTAATGCAGGCAGGGGCCCAGTACAAAAGGCCAGCATGCAGTGGTGGGAGAAACAGTACGAGCGAGTGAGGCAGGGGGACTGAGTGAGCTCAACGGAGCGCTGTCAGGACTGCTGTGGATTTCTTTGTGGGCAGAAAAAGGCGCAAATGCAGGCAGGAGTCCCATACAAAAGGGCCGCTTGCAGTACCAGGACAAACAGAATGAGCATGTGAGACAGGGAGACTAAGCAACCTCAACAGAGCTCTGTCGGGACAGCTGCAAATTTGTTTGTGGGCAGGCAAAGGTGCCAATGCACGCAGGGGCCCAGTACAAATGGGCAGCCTGCACTGGCGGGGAAACCAGAATGAGCGAGTGAGAGAGGGGGAGTGAGTGAGCTCAACAGAGCTCTATTGCAACTGCTGCAAATTTCTTTGTGGGCAGAAGAAGGTGGCAACGCAGGCAGGAGTCTAATAAAAAACGGCAGCCTGCAGCGCCGGCAGAAACGGAATGAGTGAGTGAGAGAAGGGGAGTGAGCGAGCTAAACGGAGCTTTGTCGGGACTGATGCAGATTTCTTTGTGGGCAGACAAAGGTGCCAACAGAGGCAGAAGCCCAGTACAAAAGGGCAGCCTGCAGCGCCAGGACAGACACAATGAGTTAGTGACACAGGGGGAGTGATTGACCTCAACGGAGCTCTGTTAGCACAGCTGTGGATTTCTTTGTGGACAGAAAAAGGTGCCAATGCAGGCAGGAGCCCAGTACAAAAAGGCAGCCTGCGGTGCTGGGAGAAACACAGTGAGTGAGTGAGTAAGAGAGGGGGAGTGTGCAAGCTCAATGGAGCTCTATCGTGACTGCTGAGGATGTCTTTGTTGGCAGAAAAAGGTGGCACCGCAGGCAGGAGCCTACTACAAAAGGCCACCCTGCAGCGCCGGCAGAAATGGAATGAGTGAGTGAGAGAGGGGGAGTCAGCAGGCTCAATAGACCTGTGTTGGGCCTGCTGCACATTCTTTGTGGGCAAAACAGCCACCAACAGAGGCAGGAGCCCAGTACAATCTACCTTGGCCTTGCACCTTCTGGGGTCTCAACTCTGTTACAACACTGAATTAACAAATGGTGCCTTAGGAGATCTACGCTACAGCTACTGAAAGTCCCCCACTGTCATACTTCACAGGGACAGCGCTCTTTTGCTTATCAAGTGCCACTCTGGTTCAATGGCCTCAGCCCCACCATTTCCTCTGCCCCAACAATTGGAATGTTTAAAACTAGACTCCGGGGCTATCTCACTACCAAGAGCTCCTGTGACTGCCCAACTTAACCTTGTTTCTCCACTTCCCTTCCTGCTCTAGTGGTCCCCCCTTCCCCTCCTCACTGGATTCTACCCTCACATCTTGGTATACCCAGTGCTGCACTTTTCACCCTCTCTCCACCCTTCCTACATTCCTTCCACCCCACCCCTTCCCTCTCCCTATGACACTGGCACTTCTTATCTGTTGTCTATTTTCTCTGACAAATGCCGCTGGCTGCCTTGTTACAATTCTACCCTTGAACTGTATTAATCTGTACTCTGTTTGCAATGTCCACATTGTTGTAATGTCTGTCTTGATGTTCCCCATAATTTGTATTTCTCTGACGTGGAACCTTTGTAAAAGAGCCAAAGCTCAAAGGTATTTGTAATCCTAGACTTAATAAATAAATAAAATAAACAACAGGGCAGCCTGCAGCACCAGGAGAAACTGAATGAACGAGTGAGAGAGGGGGAGTGAGCCACCTCAATGGAGTTCTGTCGGGACAGCTGCAGAATTCTTAGTGGGCAGAACAAGGTGCCAACGCAGGCAGGAGCCCAGTACAAAAGAGCAGCCTGCAGCATCGGACCAAACAGACTGAGCGCCTGACAGAGGGCCAGTGAGCATGCTCAACATACCAATGCAATCAACACTCGGCATTGACAAATGCTTGTTTTAATTTATTTCAGTATTTCATAAAAACCTTTCACATATAGCCCATTTTCTATGCCCAATAATACCTCCCAGCATGGGTGGTATGAGCAATACTGGACCTTCTAGGGGTTATATATAATGAGGCCCAACACCATAGACATAGGGCCTCTATGTCTATGGTGTTGGGCCTCATTACACCCATGGGTGGTCTGGTATTACCCTATACTGGCCACCCTGTCGGGTATTATTGCTTGCTTACTGAAAAGATACTCTTCATATATTAATTAGTTCTAATTGTCTTAGTTTCTTAGTTTATTTTTTCTTCTGTTGTACAGTATATGTTTTGTTTTGTTTTAAACATAGAAACATAGAAACATAGACCGTGATGGCAGAAAAAGGCCAGAGGTCCATCCAGTCTGCCCAAGTTCCCTATAATCCCTGGAACCTACTGTTCCTCCAGGGTACTAACCCTCCCCATCCTCTCTATTCTCCCCCTTGGTCCTGTTGCCTCCAGTAACCACTATTCCCTTCATTTTGTCACAGCCCTGCTTGAATCACCTTACTGTTTTCTCCCCCACCACTTCTGCCTACAGACTGTTCCAAGGTTCCACCACCCTTTCCGTAAAGTAGTACTGTACTTCCTCACATCTCTCCTGAACTTACCTCATGTTAATTTCCATTTGTGTCCATGCAACCACAAATTGGTATTCAAGTTAAATAGTTCCTTGCAGTTCAGTTTGTTAATTCCTTTAAGGAACTTGAATGTCTCTATCATACCTCCTCACTCCCTTCTGGTCTTCAGTAGGAACACATTTAGTGCCTTGAGTGGCTCCTCATAGGATTTGCCCTCCTGGCCCTAAATATTTTTTTTTTTTAATGTGACATTGCATATCATGACTCCTTACTTACTTATACAAAGGGTATAATCCCCACAGCTTAGTGGCCAATAACACTGTGGGGGGCCGCCTCTTCTGGCTGGCTGTCCATAGTACCATTGTGTGCATGATGTCCCTTTTTTCCTTCCAACACCCTTGCTGTTCTCCCAGGGCTATGTACAGTCCTCTGTAACTGTACTTAGCCCCAGGAGTACAGTGGTGCCAGTAAACAAAAGATCATTGTTTATTAAAAACTCTTATTATACCATGGATGTAAGTGAACAGACAATGAAATCAACAGACTGGCAGTTTACCACAATTGTAAATCCTCTGATAACCAATGGCTGTTGATGAGTATATAATTAAGCAATATACCCCGACAGAGTGTGGGTATACTAGAGGATTTACCATGGCTGGTATGGTTTAACCACACCAGTAGTGGTAATCACTCCAGCTCTCATCCTGAAGGGTATATTGATACTCTAAAGGCCCTGTTTGTTTCTGTAGCCAAAAAAAATATTTAAAAGGTCCCTTTGTTTTCAAAGTTGCTGCTCATTTGTTTTTCACTGCTGATGGACTGCTTGGATTTTTTTGAGAGGTCTACACATGTGCTGGAGGATCGCCGATTGCCACCACTACTGTTACGGATATTTTTAGCTTATTTGCTGTCAGGAAAATGAACCGCATTTTCTTTTCTTTTTGTTTTTGAGTGCGTTGCTTTTCTGGTACGGTGCAGCACTTTTGGTGAAGTTTTGAAGCTAGTAACGGAGGATCAGATGTTGTGTTAACCAGTAGGTAATCTTGCCGTCCATCCGTGTGCTTGGCAGTGGTGTGTTTGCGAGGAATGGAGGGATTTGCCAGGGAGTTCCTGATGCGGCTGAGTGGTGGCTGGCACCTTTTCCAGTGGGTACCCTGGAGGATTTACAATGCTGAAAAGGTGCCAGCCAGTCAATCAAAATGCAGGATTCTGTCTGTATTTTTGTGCCCATTATATAATCTATATTATACAATGGCAAGAAAATTTCCAGGGCTCTGATTGGTCAGTGTGTGCCTGAGGCAGTGATGTTATTACACAATAACATCACTGTATTGATTTTTTGGATTGTTGTTTGGATGCCTCTTTCAGAAACAAAGATATATTGCTACACTAAAAATCTACTAAAACCTTTTTTAATTTTTTTTTATTTTGTATAACATCGAGCCATTGTATAATTGCAATAAGGCACTCCAAGGTGTGTATTATTGTGTAATAATGTCACTGCCTGGGGTGGTGGAAGCACTCGGCTTCACCTTGTGCTTCAACCCACACCAGGAGTGACATTATTACATGATAACACACACGTTGTCGTGCCTTATTGCTTAAATATCTTCAGCATAGGAATAAATACAATAAAAATAAAAAAACAAATCAACCTCTTTAGTATGTGTATTTTATTATAGTAAACAAATTGAACCTTGGTATAATCACAATAAGCCACTCTGAGGATGTGGGTTATCGGGGGATTTACTACGGCTTGCGAGGATTTACCCACTCGGCTGCACCTCGTGGGCAAACCACTCCAGCCATGGTAAATCCCCTGATAATCCACACCTCCTCATGGCTTATTGCTTAAATATGCACTGCAGGCTATTTAATCTCCCACAGCTGTAGCCCAATTCCAATGTCTGCTGCCGGGAATTCTGGGATTTTCTGGTTATACAAAATGTCAACTTGACAGCATGCATTAATAGCCTGATACAATCTAATATACTGCAGTAAACAGTAGGTAAAAACATGTTTTTGCACACAATTGCAAATTGGAACCAGCCCCACTTCTTTCTGGGCTCTTAGTGCTGACTGTTCGTCTTTAGGCCAAGCCACTAAATGTCTTATTGGACCACCCATCTCTCTCTCTCTCTCTCTCTCTCTCTCTCTCTCGCACACGTATTGTCTTTGCTGATTATACAAAGCTATGAAGCAGGGTAGATAGTGGGAAAGGGTGAAGGGACTTCAGAAGGACCTAGGTAGGTTGGACTGGTGGTCTGAGATCTAACAGTTGTGTTTTAATATCAAAACGTGCAAGGTGATGCACATAGAAAAATGGAACCCACATTCTGAATAGTGTATGGGAATGGGTTATGCAGGCTACTACAACAGAGGACAGAGATCTGGGGGTCCTCATCAGTGATTTCCTGAAGCCAGTCCACAAATGTAACAATGAATATAATTCTTCCTATAACAGCACCCCAAGCAAAAGTACAAAAATGTAGCCTTATATTGAAATACACAATTTTGAATCAGTAAGCAGTGATCAGGGGAAGAACATGTGACATATGAAAATTAATCACCTCACTAATTTGAAATGACTACAGAAAAAAAGTCAAGTCATACAGTGAACAGGAACAAGTTTTTTTTTGCATGCAAATAAAACACAAATTCTCATCAGCTTAAAAAAATAATAACAATAAAAAAATAATAATAATAACAAAACTTTATTTTTATGGTGCCTTTCAAGTACCAAGTCACCTAACAGATTTAAAATCAAAAATCAAACATCAGCAAACATAAGTCATGTAAAATCAACAGTTTGCAGACTATGTTTACACTGCAAGTAATCTTCACCTGCCTAATTTGTCTAGTATGACCTGGCTGTTTCTGATAAGAAAGTTGTTCTTTTTTTCTTTAAGACAATAATCAGCCAATAAATTAAACATGCAAAATATTTATACATATTTATGGTTAAATGCTGTTTTCTCAGATTTCCTTCTATTTGCTAAAATGCTACAATAAATGTACCCTATTGATACAAATGGAAATGAGGGTTGTATTTCTCATTAGCAAACAAACAAAAAAAAAAGAACTCTGTGTAAGTGAACTTGGTTTTATATTATGGAGTGGGATGTCAGTTTCAGCAGAGTGGTTACACTTAAACTGTCTCTCAACAAAGGAGACTGAAGGAAGAATCCTTGCTGAATTTGAGGCACCCTACCTCATTACAGGACATTGGAAAAGCTTGATCATTGTGATGTGGTTTAACAAGAAAGGGAAAAAAAGCTGGCCCAGTGGTATGGAGGGCTGAGTCATTAGATGCTTACCTCCTGCTTTTGGAAATGGACCTGGGTCACTCAGGGGCCTACCAGATGAGAGAGGATTAAGCATCCCAAGGATGGCTCTCCTTCCCCAGGAAGAGGGGTTTCTGAGTCCTGCCACTAGCCTGCCACATTGCAGATGCTGGGAGGCAGCACAGCAAGACCAGCAGACATGAGGGGTAGTCTGCTAATGCAACATGCAAGTGTGTCAACACACACATGCACACTTACATCATACAGGCACCCAGTGTCTAAAACAGTAGAAAAAAGACCACACTTTCTCAGTATCCTCTGTAGGGACCATAAGACCCTGCAAGGCAGGCCATCCACTGAACATGACTCTGTGTAAGTGGTGGTTAACCTATAAGTCCACAAAATGGGTCAGTTTCATGGTGGGGGGATGTCACAGGGTACAGGAACAGAAGGTGGAAAACAAACTAAGAAAACAAAAGGAGGAGGGAGGTAGAAGGTGGAAAGCAGGAGGGGGGTGTCAGGAGGGCAAATTACATTTGGTTAAGATACTTTATCATAATAATTTTCTAACAAGTTTCAGATACATCCCTAACCTGCCATTATAAAAAACACCATAGTGATGACCACACCTCCCTACCCCCAGCATCACCAGTGAAGAAAAAAGACAAATTCTCTGGTTTTAACAGAAATTAAATATTCAAATGTGTATCTGCACTGTTCAGTTTACCTTTGCACAGAGGATCCAAAATAATCTTTCCATCTTGGTGTCACCTTATAATATAACAATCCAATTGTACAAGTGAAAGGAAAAGTATGACTCCCACTGGACTTGAACCCAGCATCTTGGCATTCTGTGCCTTACTCTTAACCAACTGAGCTATAGAAGCCTCAGACAATTAAGCTTCCTGAGTTTTCCCTTGAATCACACACATTCCTTTCAGGTTGTTACATAATGAGCAATGTAGGCAGTCTCAAAGACTCAAATAACTTCCTCTTTCTCTCTCTCTCAATGCAGTTTAGTGACTGTGAGGGAATTTAAAATTCCAATTGTACAAGTGTGACTCCCACTGGGACTCGAACCCAGTACCTTGGCATTTTGTGTCTTGTTTTTAACCCTTTGAGCTATAGGAGCCTGAGACAACTAAGCTTCCTTGCTCATTACACAACACCCTGAAAGGAATGTGTGTGATTCAAGTTTTAAGAAAGAGGTAGGGGGTATGACACAGGAAAGCTTCAGGCAAGAGAGGATCCCTTCATTTGATGAAAGGGGTACCTCCCTCCTGCAGAGGCAGCCAGAGAAAAGCAGAGCCAGAAGCTCGAGAAGGAACTTGATAGGTGGCCAATTGAGACTCTAGGCACACCCCTGCCTCATAAGCAGCCAATCCCAGATGACTGCCCAAAGTCAGAAAGAGGACTCTGCTGGTGATCTAAAGCCCACAACAAGAACTTGCAGGAAACTTAATGGCAGAGAGGGTCCCTTTGTCTGAGAAAAGGGAGCCCTCCCCCATGCAAATGCAGCCAGAGAAAAGTAGAACTAGAAGCTCCAGGAGGAATTGGAGATGAGGCCAGTCAGGATGACTAGTCACACCCCCATCTCATAAGCAGCCAATCCTGGGCTACCATATGGCCCAGTAATCTGCTGCCTATGTTTTAACAGGAAGAGGACACCAAGCAGTCTCCCACACCATGCCCCCCCCACATGAAGGAGCCTCACAACAAGAATGGAGGAGTTTGCCTTCCAGAGTCAGCCTGAGGAGACAGCCGGGGACCCTGCCTGTCAGAACTAAAGTAAAACTGTATTGTCTCTGGGGCACACTATACTGAGGGGGAGGGGCTACTACTAAAAATCTTCTTGGAGAACGGCATGAGTGTGAGAGGTTCATAACTACTGTGCTAAGGGTACTCTATGCAGTGCTGTAATAGGGGGGTTTGCTTTAAAATCACTGCAGACTTTTGGGTTTGTGAATTAGGAAAAACACAACAGCCAAGGCCTCTGAGAAAAAAAAACCCTATAAGGGGTAGGTTAATAAAAGTAATTTAAAGAGGTAAAAAAGGGTAAAAAGAACAAGCAGACTGGTGAGAATGGGGGGGGTGAAGTGTAGTGCCTTTGGGGCAGGATTCTTCCAGGACACCTTCTGGAGGCTGTTCTAATGCCCTATATGCATGCACCTCTCTGGGCTGAGGAAAGAAGTTGTCAGACTCAAGGCCAAGCTGACTTGGGTTCAGAGGACCTTCTCTTCCATGCAGGGACCACTTAGTCCACTGCTGCTACCTCAGAGATTGCCTGGAAGAAGGAACAGCTGGATGACAGTGGACTCAGGGATGGTTAGGTTGGTGGAGCATAGGCTCGTCCCCAAGCTGGTTCCACTATAGAATTCCTATGCCACCCTGGCAGAGTGAAAATGTCTCACAGGGACACTCATAATAGTAACTGGAGAGGATGTGGGGGTAATCCCTAGTGAAGACCCAAAGGGGGTGACAGGAGACCCCAGAGGATGAGGAAGTGAATCTTCATGGATGACTCCATTGTTAGTGGGATAGAGTTGGGAGCAAGTAGTGAAGAAGAGAGGGAGGTTTGGTGTCTTCCTGGTGACATGGCAAGTGGGGATGGAAAGAAAATCCAAAAGATCACTGGAGCAGCAGAATTGGGAGACCAAGCTAGACATCATTGTCCATCTGGGGATGAATGACCTCGATAGGGATGAGCCAGACATAGTGCAGGAAGAGTTTAAGGAGATGAGGAATGGTCTTAGGTAGGTGGCATGATTGGTGACCTTCTCAGAAATGCTACCCGTCTATGACAAGGGGGATGACAGATTCTCCTCACCAGGATCTTCAATGCCTGGTTGAGGAATTGGTATGGAGAGGAAGGTGTTGGGTTCATTCAGGACTAGGGCCCCACCTGGAGGGGAGGGGTCAAGTACAGGGGAGGTGGCCTGCATCTATCCAGGAGAGGAGCTGCAGCCTTAGTGAAGGATTTAAATTTCTACATTGGTAATCATTTAAACTAGCTGAGGGGGAAGTCAGAGAAAGACTGGCAGGCAGATATGCCCCCCCCCCAACACACAAGTTCCCTAGGTTAACTATGGAAGTGTGGAAGGAGTAAAACCCCAGAAGGAATCAAATACAAATTTAATAAAAGAAGCAGAGGAAAAGTTTAAAGCTAAGAAAAAAGGGGATCATGATAAAGGAAGGCAAAGGGCAAAAAGGAGAGAAAATGATAATACTATCTGGAAAGCCATGTATGCTAATACTCACATTCTGGGCAAGAAGATTACAGACTTCGAGACCACCATGGCAGAAGCTGACCAGGACTTAATAACCATTACAGAAACCTGGTTCACTGAAAACCAGAACTGTGATGTGGCTATACCAGGATATAATCTGTTTAAGAAGGACAGGGTAGAAAAAAAGGGGGAAGAGTGGCTCTTTATGTAAGAAATAACATAAAGGCTACAGAAATACAGGAGAGGAAGGACAATGAAGAAGTGCTGTGGTTTACACTCGAAAAGTGGAAAGGGGCAGTTCTTCTCATGGGGTGGTCTACAGGCCTCCATCACAGAGTGAGAAATAGATAAGGAAATGTTGGAAGCAGTCCATAAGATGACTTGCAAGGGAGAAGTGTTACTAGTATGAGACTTCAATTTGCAGGATGTGGATTGGAGTCTCCCCACTGAAGCAATGACCAGGAATAGGGACATCCTAGACTTTCTGCACGGGGCATTCCTTAGGCAACTAATTATGGAACCCACTCATGAGTGGGCATTGCTGGACCTAGTACTGACAAACAGAACAGCACTGCTGACACTACAGTGGAGGACAACCTGGGGACCAGTGATCACCAGATGGTGTGGTTTCATGTAAGAACAGGGCCAGAATCAAACAACATGAGGATGAGGGTCCTGGACTTTAGAAGAGCCAATTTTAAGAAAAATGGGAGAATGCCTCAGGGATGTCCTGGGAGATATAGGGAAACTAGGGGGAGCAGAAGAACAGCAGCGTTAAATAAAAGAAAGACTTGAAAAAGCTACTAAACTCAGTGTCAAGCAGGTCAGCAAAGGCAATAGAAAAAATACGCTGCAATGATCTCTAGATAGGCAGTGGAAAAAAATAAGAGCAAAAACTAGCCTTCAGAAAATACAAAAGAACACAGAAGGAGGAAGATAGGGAGAGTTACCATGAGAGACTAATCCAGTAACAGATGGTTTGATACCTTTTATTGGACCAACACAGCTGTAACAAAAGAAAACAGTGGCTAAACTTTCAGGCAAACCAAGTCCTTCCTCAGAAGCTTATGCCAGTTATTTGGAAAATAGCATTCTATTAACAAACAGATCATACATAAAAAAAAAAAAAGGAAAAAATCTCATTTTTTTTAAATACCTTTTTTTTTAAATCATAACTGAGATTTAAATGGAAGAAACCAGTTGATGCCAGCTAGCTGCTGTGAAGCATACCAAGGTCAAATGTCAACAGAGGCAGATAAGAAGAATCCTTCGAGAGGCCAGACGGTTTCACTAACTTACATTATGATGTGGTCTGTGTCTGGTGGTTTCACTAACTTACATTATGAATGATGGGAGACCTGAATATGCAAGATGTTAACTGGATGACATGTGCTGCAGCCACATCCAAGAGCAGGGTCATTCTCAATGCCCTGCAGGGGGCAGGCCTTAGACAGCTAGTGTTGGAACGCACTCAGGAGGGAGCAATACTAGACCTGGTACTCTCAAATGGAGAGTGGATCACAAATTTAAAAGTCAGTAGACATCTGGGAACAAGTTACTACTGCACAGTGTGCTTCACAGTAAGCACAACCATGGAGACAAGCCATACCAAAACAAGGATACT
The DNA here is from genome assembly GCA_016271365.2 of Neoceratodus forsteri. Lineage (NCBI taxonomy): Eukaryota > Metazoa > Chordata > Ceratodontiformes > Ceratodontidae > Neoceratodus > Neoceratodus forsteri. Next base: position 866,883,544 of record CM057458.1, on the reverse strand, counting down.
GGACTTTAGAAGGGCTGACTTTGGCAAAATGGGTGAATACCTGAGGAATGCACTACCAAATGGCCAAAAAGGAGGGGTGGAAGAACAATGGAGAAAAATCAAAACTGCTATCATAAAGGCAGCAAGCCTTTGTGTGGGACAAATAAAGAAAACAAAACAGAGTAAAAAACCACTATGGTTCTCAAAAGAGGTGGCAGGGAAGGTTAAGGAGAAAAAGGCTGCATTCAAAAAGTATAAGGAATCACAGAAGGTGCACGACAGGGAACTGTATCAATTAAAGCAGAAAGAAGTGGTGAAGGCAGTCAGAATAGCAAAAGCCCAAACCGAGGAAACAATAGCCAATTCAGTTAAGAAGGGGGATAAAACCTTTTATACGTACATTAGGGAGCATAGAAAGGTTAAGGGAGGAATATTGAAGATTAATAAGGGAGAGGGGAGGTGAGCAGAGGGAGACGGTGAAAAGGCAGAGATACTGAATGAATACTTTTGCTCAGTATTCACAAAAGAAGATAAGGAGGAGTTACCTAAACCAGACAATAGAAGCACTTTGGGAGGTGGGGTTGACACCAGTCCATTTACAGAAGAAAGAGTCCTGAAAGAACTCCTAAAACTCAAGGTGGACAAAGCAATGGGACCTGACGGGATTCACCCCAGAATCCTAAAGGAACTAAGGCAGGACCTAGTGACACCACTGACCACACTTTTTAACAAATCATGGGAGGATGGGGTGGTACCTGAGGACTGGAGGAGGGCAGATGTGATTCCCCTTCACAAAAGTGGGAGCAAGGTGGAAGCTGGAAACTACAGACCTGTAAGTTTGACCTCAGTGGTAGGAAAAATGATGGAATCACTTCTGAAAGAAAGAATTGTTGAGTGCCTAGAGGCCAGCGGGGCACAGGACCCAAAGCAGCATGGATTTACAGCAGGAAGGTCATGTCAGATGAATCTAATAGATTTCTTTGACTGGGTGACCAAAGAAATAGACCAGGGAGGGGCTGTGGATATGGCCTACCTAGACTTTAGCAAGGCATTTGACACAGCCCCGCACAAAAGATTAATAATCAAGTTAGTCAGCCAGGGAGTGGGTCCCAGGGTGGTAGCCTGGGTAGAAAACTGGCTTCAAAACAGGACACAGAGGGTAATAGTGAATGGAACACATTCCAAAGAAAGGGGGGTCACTAATGGAGTACCTCACGGCTCAGTAGAGGGTCCAGTCCTCTTTAATGTCTTTATAGGTGACATTGCAGAGGGTCTGAAGGGAAAGGTATGCCTCTTTGCAGATGATACAAAGATCTGTAACAGAGTTGATACACGGGGGGTTCAAAGGATGAGAAGGGACTTGGCAAGGTTGGAGGAATGGTCAGACATATGGCAACTTAGATTCAATGCAAAGAAGTACAAAGTAATGCACCTGGGAAACAAAAACCCAGGAGAAGAGTACACAATAGCAGGGGAGGTACTAACAACAACAAAAATGGAAAGGGACCTGGGGGTAGTCATATCAGATGATCTAAAGGTTGGTAAGCAATGTGAGAAGTCAGTAAGGAGAGCGAGATTCTGGGATGCACTGGAAGGGCATCACAAGTAGAAAAAGGAAGTGGTTATCCCTCTGTACAGACAGTTGGTGAGACCCCATCTGGAGTACTGTGTGCAGTTTTGGAGACCTCATCTACGCAAGGACATAGACAGGATGGAAGCAGTCCAGAGGAGGGCAACTAAAATGGTGCAGGGTCTGCATCAGAAACCATATGAAGAGAGACTGAGAGAGCTTAATATGTATACCCTTGATGAAAGGAGGGGCGGGTGGGACATGATAGAAACATTCAAGTACACAAAGGGAATCAACAAAGTCCAGGAGGGTAGCATCTTTCAGAAAAAGAGATGTGTAAAAACAAGGGGGCACAATTTAAAGATAGAGGGGGGAAGGCTCAGGGGTAATGTGAGGAAATGTTTTTCACAGAGAGAGTGGTGGATGCATGGAACCGCCTTCCTGAGGAGGTTGTTGGGTGTAAAACAGTGGGGGAATTCAAACATGCATGGGACAGACATAAACAGCACAGTTAATGAAGGAAACACATCCATTGTTTTTATAGTGTATTCTTGGAACATTGTTATCGCTAAAACCATGTTACCAAACAAGCCTTTGCTTTCAGACACAGACCACATGTTTGTTTTTGTTAAGACTTTGAATAAAATTTAATTCAGCACTTTCTTATAGACACAGATCACAAGCTCTTTTTTTGAAATGATTAGAGCTGAGAGAACAAAAAAAAAAGATAACACATTTTAACCAGTCTGTTGTATAAAAAAAACACGTAGTTACGGGACCAGGAAGTGGCATTCTGTCATGTGGTCAGGACGTCCTCACACTGTGATCTCTTTGAGTTGGCCTATGAGGATGCAGAGAGACAAAAACAAGAGAAAAAATATAGCTTGCATCAAAGGCGTGTGAACCACTAAGTTTTCTATACTACTTTGCAACACTGGAGTCAGCTTAGACACTTACAGTACTCTACCTCTGCATTTTTGGGAAATGCAGGTGAGTTACTCGTTGAAGGGTGATTGAATATCTAGATGGTAAAACCTTGTTGGAACACAGTTAGATCCAAAGAGGTTAAAGTTAGTTATGTCTCCAAAGGGTGTCTGTTGCTGTGCCTGGGGAGGCCTGTCGAAACTCTGGTACTGGGGGAATGATGTTAATGACACTTCAGATGATTTGGTGTTGCCACATAGGATTACACTGTGGCGTTTCTGTTTTTTGTTAGACAGATAGCTGTAATTATTTATCGACTGCAGTGATTTGTGATCAGAGACCTGCAGAACTTCATTCGATGGGATGTCACCATCTACAAGCATCTGAATGGCAGTTTTGTCAGTGGAGAGGTTCATTATTCTTTTGCTTGGTGGGACCCCCACCTGCATTTTCATTTGTTTTACCATTGACCTTATTTTATTCTCTCCTACTGGCATTGTGCAAAACCATTTTGAATAGCCAGGTTTTTGATTAAGGTTGGGTGCAAGATAGAAAGGGCTGTCGGCATCCATCATTTTTATAGGCCTCTGATTGCTGAAATCTATGCATGCCGCTACAGGACACCTCAGCTGATTTTCCATGTTTTCATACATGCAAGGCTTCACTGGCCTGACATCTTTTGGGTCTTCCCCACTTCAGGTTTTTATTTGCCGCTCAGAGGACTCTATGTACTGTTGACCATCTATGTCAGTGTCCAATCCTAGGCCCCCTCCCACCTCATCGAATACTGCTCAGGTGTTTGTAATGCGAAGAGTAGCCATTGTTGAAGAAAAACAGTGTTAAGCAGAGGTGGGATTTTGCCTGCCAAGTGTGCCACTGTCATACATTTTATCAATGTCATCCTGAGATACAGCTTCTGCTTTGTTCGGTTTGTTTCCTTTCCCCATATGCTTCAGCAATATTTGCTTAGCTGCAAGGGTGGCCAGAGTTTCTTTAAATTGCCCTGTATTGCCGTGAAATATTGAATGGGGATGTTTTTCTTTTACTAGGTGTCTGTCCAAAGTGACAGTTATGCCACGGATTGTGCTTGGCTGGTAATTAGTGCCATCGCTACATTCAAGCTTGAAGATAAAGTCTGCAATTAACTTTATCCAGCTCTTCTACAGGTATGTGTGACATTGACCTGCTTTCCCCTGCATCAGCTAAGAAACTTCTGAAAAGATATAGATCACAGTTGCTTTATTTTTAATGTTCTCTGGTTTTCTTGTTCTTCTATGAATTTCTCATGATCTGATAATGCTTTAGAAAATACCGCTTATACCATTATGTTTTTTTATACACCTGATGCTTTGCAGTTTACGTTGAGCCCTACTAACTGACAATGCTGTCTGATTTGTTTACATTCAAGGTGGCATGATGCTCGCAAATCTTGCCGTTCGATGCTGTTATGCTGCAGTGAGTACGTAGCTACTGCAGCATAATAGCATGCATGACATTGCTGGTAAAGCATAATAAGCTTTTGAATAGCGCCCTTTTTTAACAATAACAATGTTTCAATATACACTACAAACTGTTTCACACACTTATACAGTATTATTCCTATCTGGAGATTTTTTCTCAATTATATACTCAACCAGTTAATATATTCCATAAACATTAAAACCTTCAGTGCTGTAACAAGATTTTTTTTACAAGATTATATCAACTGTCAGTATTAGTGCCCAATAAAAAAAAAAACAAGGACCCCCCTGCAATAAATGAGATATGCATCCTAATATGATTATTGTTCAATAATGTGTCTGTATATAATCAATTTACTATATGTACAGTAACAGTCTTAGGAATGTGAATCAATACCTATTGGAATTACACCCCCCCCCAACCCGGTTAACACCATTATATAGATAACTAGCTGGAAGGAAGTATATATTCACTATGTGAAACAAGAGTTCTAACATACTGTAACATCATTTTGTCATGAACCTGAATATAAGCCTTACATCATAAAATCCCGACTCCCCAAACCCAAACACACAACCCCCCCAAAAAAAACAGCACACCATCCCCCTAGCCCCAAAACATACTTTTCTGGTGTGAAATCACCATATACTGTGATAACCAGTTAAAAGGGACTCTATAACCACAGAATATTAAAACAAAAACAAAGACACACCGAAGTCCTAATATATGTCCATCCTTTGTACTAAATGTCTGTGAAAGTTTAAGTAGGTTAATGTGTCATGAAACCCAAATCAATGTTCATGCTATATTCTACCATATTAAGAAGTAAAATAAGCCTGATCTCAAAAGCCCGTCTCTGCTGCGTAATTTTTGAAATATCCTTTTAAGATCATTACTGGCTGGTCTGGTGGCCCTGAGGGTTGAGGCACTGGATGCCACACCTCATGCTATGCCGGCAACCCAAGTTCAGGAGCGAGCTCAGGTGCCGGGGATTGACAGGAGAGGGAGAGGATTGAGCACCCACTGGGCTGCTCTCCTCTCCCAGGGAGAGAGCTGGGAATTGTCTGGCATTCCAGCAGTCCCTGGTGGAGATCAGGGGTGCTGTAGAACCCAGACTCCACATCTAGCAGCATAGCTGATGCTGGCAAGGTTGCCATGCGCCTTGGCATCAGGGGTGCACCACACAAGGGGGGGGATGGAGGAAGGGAGCGAGGAATCACTACAAGGGGAAAAAGACCTCCAGCTCAGATAGGCAACAGTCCCACAGTGTCCACTTACTACATGACCAAAGCTGGACTTCTACCTCTGCTCCTTCGATCTCCTGGGAGGGCTTCGGCCAGGGGGGCTCCATGGGAGACAGTAACGACTGTGAGGTAGGTGGAGGTCACAGTGGGCAGTAGAGCAGGGATGAGTCGAGGTCTGAGAGAGTTCTGGTGTCTGGAGGTGATAAATAGAGTGGTAAAAAAGAAAAAGACCATTACTGACATATCTGAGATGGAGTGAACAGTCTGAGAGAAGTGTTGCCCCACTGGTTGTTCAGTCATCTTCATATTAATAATATGTCTGTACGAGTTCATTCTAGTGTGGAGAGGTTGTCCTGTCTCTCCCAAATACCCTGTTTGTGGACATCTCTTGCATCAAATGAAATAAACAACATTCCATGATGCACATGTATAATTCCCTGTATCCCGAATTGTCTGTTTTGTGAAGTAACTACACAATCTGAAGTGGAAAGGTGCTCACAAGTCATACATCTGGGGTGATTGCACAGTCATGTACCATTTAGTGTTATGGTATTCTGTTCTGGTGCACATTTACTCCTGACAATTAGGTTTGCTAAATTAGGTGGATGTTTAAAAGACAGTAGTGGTAGTTCTTGAAAAATTTGATTTAGGGTCTAATCCTCACTAAATATTTGGTAGAAGTCCTTAATAATCTTAAGTAGAAGTTCAAGGTCAGGATGATATGTGACTACTAAGGGTACTCTGGTAGTGGTCTTTTTTTTATACTGAAGTAGTTGTTCCCTTGGTACCTGTGTTGCATATTCTACTGCTCTGTCAAATTCTCTGGAGAAGTGTCCCTGCTCAGTAAAAGTTTTTTTCAACATAGACAAATGTGTATCTCTGTCTTCCTCGCTTTAACAGGTACGGTGATATTGAAACACTTGACTGTACATTACAGATTTTTTTGTGTGGCTCAGGTGATTACCATTTCTTTGGAAGTATCTCTGTCTGTCTGTTTGTTTCCTGTAAATACAAATATGTAAGGTTCCATACTTGATGGTGACTTTGGTGTCCAGAAAATTAACACTGGTGGCAGACTATTCCAAGGAAAGCTTTATGGATGGGTGGAGGTTATTAAGTTCCTAATGGAACACCTTTAGTATGTCTGTGCCCTCAGTCCAAATTACAAACAAATCATCAATGTAATGGAAATAAGTGAGTAGTTTGTGAGTACAGTGCCTTAAAAAGTCCTCCTCCAATTTTGCCATAAAGAGATTGGCATATTGTGGAGCCATCTTGGTGCCCATTGTTTTTCTCATAGTTTTAACATAATGTTTACCATTAAAGCTGAAGTTGTTATGTGTCAGAATCAATTCAATAAGTTTCCCCACCACTTCAGGGTCAATGTTTGGGTCTAGTCCTTTCTCATGTAGATATTTAAGGCAGGCTGAAATGCCATCCATGTATGGAATATTAGTGTAGAGGGAAGTTACATCCATCATGGCTAAAATGGTAATAGATAGTAACCAGAAAGTTTACTCAGGAAGTGTGCAGTGTCCTGGATGTAACTGTCCCTTTCTATAACCAGAGGTTGTAAAATGGTTTCTACAAAACCTGAGATCCCTTCAGTCAGGGTACCATTGACAGATACTATGGGTCTCCCTTGATTGCCATGTTTATGGATTTTTGGCAGCATGTAGAATGTCCCTGGCTTTGGTATAACAGGGATGAGGTCAGTTATTCTGTCTTGGACATGGTTTGGAAATGATCCAATTAAAGCCCCCAGTTATCTTGTGTATTTTGTAGTGGGGTCACTCTCCAGTTCTCTATAGTAGGTGTGGTCAGTTAGCTGACCATTAGCTTCAATAATATAGTCATCTCAGTTTAAGATCACCACTACAGAACTGTTGTCAGCTTTTTTTATGACAATGTTGTGGTTCAATTTCAGGGTTTGTAAAGACCTCTGTTCCAATGGAGAGAGGTTATAACAGGCTTGTTTTTGCCTATTAAGAATCTGACAATTAACTCTCTGGTGAAAACAATCAATATAATTGTCCAGTTTCACATTACACTCATGTGGGGGTAAAAATCAGATGATTTCTTCCTCTTAGCTATTGAGTTGCTACTGTCCATGATTTCTTCTCTGCCATGAAATAATTCTTTAAGTCTAAGTCTACGGATGTATTCCTCCAGTTCACTTTAAAACTGTATTCTGTCCAGTGGTTTTGTTGGGCAGAAAGTGAGGCCCTTAGAAAGTACACATATTTCCCCAGTAGTAAGTGCGTGGTTGGACAAATTAACAACTGAAAGGTACCCATCCGTATTGCTTTGTTTTTATTTGACTCTATTCTGTTCTTCATGGTTGTCAGGTAGTGTGGTTTGTTGTAGGGTATCTAACTTCCTGTTTTTAATGAGCATGGCTTTTCTTAAGGTCTTTTGGAGGTTTATGTGTATCTCTTTCAGGATGTCTGGAATAGGCCCACCAGACATCTTCTCCAGTGTGGTAACAATTCTCTCAAACTGTTTTAAAAGAAAGTTTTCTTGGCAAATGACCTGTGGATGGTGTGGTTTCTCAGTTTCTCAGAGGTCCTTCGACAGAGTTGTTCAGCATACTCAAAATTATCAGTGTTCTTTCATGGATTCCAAATAGTTTGGCATTTAGGGATAATGTTGTTCCTATAGGATTGAGTTAAAAAATAGATGTCATTGTCTAGCTGGACGTCTTTCTTCTTGATGTTTTGCAACTGCCATGTCAAATGGCATATTTCTGTATCTTCCATGATGACATACAGAGGAGAGACAAAAGGAGGCAGAGAGGTCAGTTAGGAGTGCAAAAGCAGAAACAGAGAAAAATATAGCCAAATCACTAAAAAAGGGGGATAAAACATTTTTAGCTACATTAGCAAAATGAGGAAGTCCAAAGGAGGAATATTAAGACTGAGAGGGGAAGAGGGGATGTCTGTAGAAGAGGACCACCAAAAAGTGGACATATTTAACATATAGTTCTGTTCAGTATTCATGTAGGGGTGGTAAGAAAAGGGCCTTTGTTACAAGACAAGGGCATAAAGGATCAGGAGGTGGATGCTATCACTTTCACATTGGAAAGAGTCTTAAGGGAGCTGTTAAAGTTAAATGTAGACAAGGCAATTGGCCCAGATGCAGTACACCCCAGGTTGCTGAGGGAGCTCAGGGAGAAGCTGGCTACACCTCTGACAGCCCTGTTCAACTGGTCACTGGAAACAGAGGAGATACTGGGGACTGGAGGTGGCAGATGTAGTTACATTCCACAAAAGTGGAAATAGGGAGGAGGTGGGAAATTATAGGCCAGTCAGCCCGACTTTAGTAATAGACAAAGTAATGGAATCACTACTGAAGGAAAGGATTCAGGAATACCTTGTTACCAGATGTCTACAAGCTCTAAGGCAACATGAATTCACTGGGAGGGTGGTCATGCCTGACAAATCTGATCAATTTCTTTGACTGGATAACAAAGGAAGGGGACTAGGAATGGGAGGTTGACATGACCTATCTAGATTTCAGCAAGGCCTTCAACACCATTCCACATAGAAGGCTGGTAAGGAAACTGAGTAGCCTAGGAGTAGGTCCTAAAAGAGTCAAATTGGTGGAGAGTTGACTGACTGATAGGAGCCAAAGAGTGGTGGTAAATGGGGTACACTATGGGGGAGGGCAAGGTGACTAGCCAGCTACCTCAGGGGGTCAGTATTTGGCCCGGTTCTCTTCAATGTCTTTATGAGCAACATTGCAGAAGGATTGGAGGGGAAGATGTGCCTATTTGTGGAAGACACAAAAATCTGCAACAGAGTAGACACCTGGGGGGGGGAGGTTGAAAGAATGAGGGAGTATCTAATAAAGTTAGAAAAATTCTCATGAGTTTGGCAGATAGGATTCAATGCAAAAAAGTGCAAAATCATTCACTTATGGCACAAAAACTTGATGGCAATGTACTAACTTGGGGGGGTATTAGCAGTCACAAAGCAGGAAAGAGACCTTATGGTTATTATTTCTGATAACCTGAAGGTAGCTAAACAGTGTCAGAAGGCAGTGGGAAAGGCTAGCGGAATGCTTGGAAGCATAGGTGGAGTATCACCAGCAGAAAGAAGGAGGTGATGGTACCCCTGTATTGATCACTGGTGAGACCCCAGCTCAAGTACTGTGTACAGTTCTGGAGGCCCCATCTTCAAAAGGACATAGATAGGGTGGAGGTGGTACAAAGGAGGGCAACCAAAATGGTGCATGGCCTGCATCAGAAGCCATACAAAGAAAGGCTTAAGGATTTAAATATGTAATCCCTAGAAGACAGAAGGGAACAGGGGGATAAGATAGAGACAGTCAAGTACCTCACAAGAATAAACAAAGTATAGGAAGGGAGTATTTTTCAAAGGAAAAGATGCTCAAGGACAAAGGGACACAATCTGAAGCTGGGGGGAAAGGCTCAGAGGAAACATAAGGAAATACTTCTTCACAGAGAGGGTGGTGGATGCTTGGAAAAGCCTCTAAGAGGAAGAGGTGGTGGCTAAAATGGTCACAGGATTTTTAAGAATGCATGGAATAGACACATAGGAATCTTAGAAGCAAAGGGAAGTGTAAGTCGGAGTCCAAGTAGAGTCTCAGGTGGCACTATAGGTAGGGAATTTAAGGCAGACTACCTGGGCCAAGTGGTCCTTATCTGCTGAAAACTTCTGTGTTTCTATGTTTTCTTCACAAGACAATCAAGGATTAGATGCTTAGGATATCAGGGAATTGGAGGCTTTTGTAGACATTCCTAACTGGATTATATAAGGAGGTGTCTAGTTGGGGGGTGAGTGGGCCAGTGGTCTGGAAGTTGAGGGGGAATAGGAACATATACAGGAATCAGGATACTGGGAATAGGGTGGTGTGTTGTAATGTTTGTAGGGCAGAAGTATTCCTGGGAATGATGTGGGTAACAGTGGGCTGTCCAGTGTACAAGAGCATGGAGTATCTAAGGGCAGAAGTAAGGAAGCTCAGATGAGAGCTGAGGTGGATGATGTGAAACATAGGAGGAACTGGGGAGGGGGAAGAAGGACAGATTGGGGATGTCAAGGGATCAAGGTCAGCTGGCAAGGGATGGAGTAAAGAGGATCACATAGACTCAAGGAGTACCCCTACCTCAGAGTGTGGAGGAGCCCAGGAAGGGGGAATGGCAAGTGATAAGGGGAAGGGGTGGGACTGTGAGAGATGCTACAGGACTGGGAAAATTCAAAGGGGTGCCTTTAAAAAATAGATTTCACCCACTGTCTTGAACTGAGGAGGAGAACAGGAGCTGGGGAGAAAGATCAGCTTAAGACAACTGAGGTAGTGGGAGTAGAACAGGAGAAGGGAAGAAGGACAGTACAAAGTAGTCACAGTGGGTTGGAAAGACAGAACATGGAGAGTGGAGTAGGAGGTGGGGGAGGGAGGAAGTATGTTGACAAAAGAATGGGGAAAGGGGAGGGTGAGTGTGGGTGACCAGAAAGGAAATGACAAGGGGGTGTGGTAAGACAGATGGAGGGGACAGTAAAGGCTGTGGGGGTGCCAGGCAAGCAGGACTTGGGGAAAAGAAGGACGGGTCATAACCAGGATGAAGAAGGAGCAGTTAGGTTGGTAAGAAGCTCTTAGGGTAGTCAAAGAGGGAAAGGGGGGAGGCAGGAATGGAGGGGGCAGAATGGTGGTAATCAAATGGGAATCAATAATTAATGGTATTCACTGGGAAAAGATGGGGGCCCTAATACAGGTAGAAAGGTGGTTTGCATGCCAAGGATGATGGTAGAGAGGAAGTGCCCAAAAATTGGGGAGTTGGTGAGATGAGTTGAAAGGAAACCAATCTCAGTTGTATGTCTATTGTACGTAACAGTGATCTAGCCAGGGAGGAGGTCAGGCTAGTACAGACGAGAATCAGGGTGGTAGGGAGGATCAGCAGAGAGGTATCCATATCACTGACATTCTTGTAGATGTTGCCTGTATTGAGACCTGGCACAGTCAGGAAAAAAACGATAGAGGAGTTCAATGACTGGCCGAGAGAGTGGCACAAGGAGGAAGGGCATGATTGTATTAGGGGCTGGGGGAGATCTGCTTAGATAAAACACTTTTTGCACAAGACAGACTGCACTTCAGTAGTAGGGGCTTTGAGGGTCCTCAACAACAAGATGGTGAGGGGTACATAAATCACAAATTTAATTTAAACTACTGAGGGGAACAAGCAGGCCTGCAGGCTCCAAGTCTCTGGGAGGAGGAGGTCAACAGACCTCCCCATACCAAGTGGGGGACTGGATGGTGGAGGAGGGGAGTGAAGGGTTAGCAGCAGGGGTGGGGGGTACATATAAAGGGGAGAAATGAGAAGAGCAGATGTGAAGGAAGGAACAACGGTTCGGACTCTAGGTGGAAGGTGATGTCCCTGAATGCACAAAGTCTTGGAAACAAGATGGATGACCTGCAGGCATTATTTGCAGAGACCTATACCTACCCCCTAACCTGCTCCATTTGTGACCACTAGGAGTAGCTATGTCCACCCCTTTTTTCACCGCTACTCTAGCACTCTCTAGCCTTCTCGGCAACCCCAGACAACTTCCCCATTAGGCTCCAAGACCCCACCCCCGGGGTATTCAAACCTGGAACCTTCCGCACCAAAGTCGGCAGCACTACTGTTACTTCACAGTGGCAGTCACCCTCACTGAAGGTCAGCCTGCACCCTTATTGTCTACTATAGGAATAAAACTATGGGTACCTACACTCCATTACTAAGTCTGCTCTCCTTCACCCTCTTGGTACAGACCTCACACCGACCGGATCACCTGTCCTCCACACTAGGCACCTCATCTCCAGACTATCCCACAGTGACTCGGCCCTCCCCAACCCTCGACACACCTGTGACCCCACAACACCCCCACCCTGTCAACACCCACACTCCCTCCACCCTCCAGGGCCCGACCTGGACCCAGCTGTCCCCTGCCATTCCTACCTTTTGCACTTTATCTATCCCATGCACCCTGATTGTAAAGTCCTCAGCTGGGTGTTGACCCAAGGGTCTCCATCATCTCCGGTCACTAACCAGAATAATCACACTGCTATTATTATTATCTGGTAATGTACACCCAAACCCAGGACCAATGGCCTCCAGCTCTTCCAAACCTTGTACTGCAACTGGCATCCACTTTGCATCCTTAAACATTTGCAGTCTCCCAAAGAAATCCACTGCCCTCCAGTGCTGGGTCATTCAACATCAACCTGACATAATTGTACTGGTAGAGACTTGTCTTTCCAAATCCACCCCTGACTCCGCTATCACCCTCCCTGTATATACCATCTACAGGGAAGATCGAGTAGGCAAACGCGGTGCTGGTTGCGCACTACTCGTACAGGACTCCCTTATAGGTCAGGCACTCCCAGCTCCCAAATTTGATTATGGAGCCCAAGCCCTCACCGTAAAAATCGCACCTGACCCCGCCCTAGGCCTTCTCTTCCTCACAGTCTCCTATGTACCCCCGAGGAAGCAAAGCCAAGTGGTCCAGTCACTCACTGACTACCTCACATCTCTCCCTCACAAAGTGGAGTAAATCATCCTAGGTAGTCTCAATGTTACCTGGCTTTCCTCCACTGCCCCCCATATAAGGGACTCCTTTTCTGCCTGGATATGTCCCAGTTAGTCATCCAGCTCACCAGAATCAACCACTCTACTGGCACCAGCACTCTTTTAGAGGTTGTTATGTCTAACTGCCCCTACAAAATCTGGGATGTCACTGTCCTCCCCGACACTCTTAGTGATCACTCCCCAGTCCTCTGTCTCTGCTCATCCTCCACTCTGAATCCAGTGTCCCAGGCCACCCTACACCACTGTTTATGACCCAGTGGCCTCAGAAAATTAAAACAATACCTAGCCCAGATGGAGTGGTCCCCTATCCAGTGCGCTCCTGACATTGACTCAGCTCTTGACCACTTCACAAATGCCTTCTGTAAGACTTGTGACCTTTTAGCCCCCCTCACCAGGATCCACTCCAAAAAATGCAATGCCCTATGGATCACCCCACCCCTCCTCCAGAGACTCAAAAACAGAGATAATCTCTGGCACATTGCTGTAGAATCTGGAAAGGCATCTGATTGACAGGCCTACAATGCAGAATGCAATAAGTGCACTTTGGCCATTAGGCGGGCCAAGGCAGAGCACTACCAGACCACCCTTGCTTCCACTTGGGGTTCAGCCCGGACCTTCTGGGATAATATGAAAGAGCTAAATGGGAAGTGCCGCTCCCCCCCACCATCCCAGCTCTCCATCAATGGCACCGTCACCACAGATCCGCTCCTTATGTCCAATTGCCTTAACACCGCCTTCAATGACCTAAGCTTGGTCCTCCCCAGCAGCTTCTTTGACCCAATTCCCACCTCTCTCCCTCTGGTCCTGCATCACCCACCATTCTACCTGTGCACCCTATCTCTCCAAGAAGCCAGGCCACACCTGCTAAAAGTCTTAGGCAGCAGTAACCCCAGCAGTGAATCCTCAACTCCAGGATCCTCCGTATGGTCTTGGACGAAGTCCTAGTCCCCTTGACTGACCTTCTAAACCCGTCTCTTTGCCTGGGTCAGTTCCCAAGTGTTTGGAAAACTGCTGAAATCACACCCATACATAAGAATGGAGACCGGTCAACCCCCAACAATTACTGGCCAATCTTCATCCTTACTCCACTCTCTAAAACCCTTGAAAAAGTGGTGTCAATCCAGCTCTCTGAATACCTAACCAAGTACAACATTATGTGTCCAGAGCAGCACGGTTTCCACACAGGACACAGTACAACCACGGCTCTCCTGGAATTCTCCCAAAACCTGCATGTTGCTCTCAACTCTGGCAGCCTTGCAGGAGCAGTGTTCATTGACATTTCTAAGGCTTTTGACACTGTCTGTCATTCTCTTCTACTCGACTCTCTCCACCAACTTGGCTTCTCTGGTGGTCCCATTTCCTGGTTCTCTAGTTACCTCTCTGCTATATCCTAGCATGTCAAGATCAGTGGCTCCCTATCCAGCACTCTTCCCGTTCAGTCCGGGGTCCATCAGGGCTCCATCCTGGGTCCAGTACGTTTTAGTCTCTACCTCAACACCCTCTCCAGCTCATGTAAAATGCTCCTCTATGCTGTCGATGCAGTCCTCATTGCCTCACATCCCAATCCCACCTCCCTCCAATTATCCCTCCAGAAAGCTTACAACCAAGCCGAAAGGTGGTTCGGCGACCACAGACTGGTCATTAACCTAAAGAAAACCAAATCAATGCTCTTCTCCCACCACCAAAATAAAGCTAAAAATACCCCCCTCTTGATTATCCCCAGCACTCTGCACTCAGTAGAACAAGTGACCACATACAAGTACCTAGGCATCACGTTCGATACTGCCCTCTCCTTCCACGTCCACATTAATACCCTGTCAGCCAACATAAACTCTCGAATTGGCCTGCTATACTGGCATAGGGACTGCCTGTCTCAGGTTGCCCTCAGGTTGGTCATCACCTCCTCAGTCTTGTCCCTCATGGACTATGGCTTGCCCATCTATGCTGCAGCTGACAACACTGCCCTCTCCAAAATCCAACTCTCCATCAATAAGGCCTGTATGCTTCTAACCGGTGCCCCCAGCTGCACTCACACCTGCCTTCTCTATACTACCACTGATCTGTTCAACTTTGTGGAGCTACTGCTCTATCAGACCTGCCTTCTCACTAAGAAATCACTGTTAGGACTCTTCCCACAGGGGTCTCCACCTCCCTACAGCAGTCATCATCATCCATCACCACCCATAGCTCTGTTAAGGCCACCTTCCAGGTGCCCAGAACCAAGATCTCTCTTGCCCAGAAATCCTTCCTCTACCGAGACCCCACTTGATTCAACTCATCCCTAGCTGCATCTCCAACTTGCCAAAAATTGGCTCCTTCAAAACAGCCCTTTGGAACCATATCTTTAATACCTGCTGTTGTAGGTGCAACTAACCCCCTGTTGTAACCTGTGGTTCCCACCCGCCTTGCCCCCATCTCAACAATGTCCACTGGACAGCTTCTCCCTCCCCCAGACCCACTCCTTTCCTACTAGGTCCAAATAGGTATGTAACCCACTGTCTTCTTTGAGGACCTACTATATCCATGATTGTAACTCACAATTTTGTAACATTATGTAACCTAAGTAACATACAAACTAAAATATTATGTAATCTAAGAGTATCTATGTTAAATGTTCCTTTTACTGCACCTGTAATGTTATTCTTTGTTTTAATCTGCACTGTAATAACTGTCTTGATGTCTGCCCTCCCTGCGATGAGGTGCCTTTGTAAATGAGTCTCTGACTCAAAGGTTGTAAACCCGATTTGTAATGAATAAAGAATAAAGTGGACATTGCAGTGGTCATAGAGACATGGGCATAGCTAACTATGACTGGGACCTCTTGATCCCTGCATAGTAAGTATACTGGAGGGACATGGAGGAAGGAAAAGTGGGAGAGATGGCAGTTTGCATCAGGGAAGGCATAACTTGCATGCGGGAGGAATAAGAAGAGAGGAGGGTGACACTGATACAGATCCAGTTACCATCTAATATAGGGAGGACGGTGAGTTTGTGGGTGGTTTATGGACCATGCAAACAGAAGGAGGAAAAAGGGAATTCAACTCACAAACATTGAGTGCTGCAACAAGGGAGAGGTGGTAATAATAGGTAACTTCAACCTGCCCAAGGTGGATTGGAGGGTATAACCCACAACCTGTGCCAAAAGTCACATGATCCTAGATGCACTGCAAAGTGAGTTACTGACTCTGGGCATCACAGATTCCATCATGGAGGGGGAAATCCTTGATCTGGTTCTGATGAACAGGGATTGCATTCAGGAGACAAAGGTTGAAGAACCCCAGGGTGGGAGTGACAATTGCACAGTGTGGATCCTGATGGATATGAGCAGGGAAAAAGTCCCCGTTAAGACTAAAATCCTGTTTTTTTTTAAAGGTAGACTTCAGAAAGATGGCTGCTAAGGAGTCACATGGCAAGAATCTGAGTGGATCTGGGGGTGGACCAAAGGCGGTCCATTATCAAGGAGGGAATAATTGTTGCCACAGGAGGGTGCTTTAGGCTCAAAGGGAAGAACTCAAGGCCCAAATCACCCAGCTGGTTTAGCACAGAGGCCACCCAGGAAGTAAGGAGGAAGAGATCAGTCTGCAAGAAATGCAGGAGGACCCAGAGGGAGGAAGACAGGGAGGACTACCTGAAGATGGCTACATAGCAGGTATGGTATTCTGGTGGGCTAATGTTAAAAAAAAACTGTAGCTAGCTGAGGGAATTAAAAAGGGGAGAAGGCTTTTTTTCACTATATTACTGAGAAAAGGCACAAGAAAGATGAAATTGTTAGGCTCAGAAAAGGGGACAGGTTGAAAGAGGAGAATGGGGCAAAGCAAAGATACTGAATGGGTATTTCTGTTCAGTCTTCACCAAGGAGAGAGACAGACCAGTGACTTTAGGGGGAAGGAGAGGAGAAGGGGGGGAGAAGACACAGAAGTCTTGATAGAGGTGGACAGGGTGAGGATAGGGTTATTAGCATTGAGGGGGATAAATCCCCTGGCCCAGATGACATACACAGCTTGGTGCTGAGGGAACTGATGTAGAAACTTGCAGATCCTTTGTGTGGCCTGTTCAATAGTTCGCTGAATTTGGGTATGGTACTGCAGGACTGGAGAATGGCACATGTAGTGCCCCTCCATAACAGCTGTCCCAAGGACAACCCAGGAAATTACAAACCGGTCAGTCTGACCTCAATCGTGTGCAAGGTCATGGAGACCATACTTAAGAAAAGGTTAGAAAAGTATCTGGATGAGAACAGTTTCCAGGATGGGAAGCAACATGAGTTTATGGGAGGGAGGTTGTGTCCAACAAATATGATTGACTTCTTTGACTGGGTCACTAAAACAGTAGACAGGGGCCATGTGATGGACAACCTTTACCTGGACTTGAGCAAGGCCTTTGACTATGTACCCTACAAGAGGTTGAACAGGAAGTTGGTGGATCTAGGGGTTGGTGAAAAGCTGACCAGGTCGGTGTAAAACTGGCAGAGGGGCAGGACCCAATGCATGGTAGTGGGAGGTGAGCTATCTGGCACCAGAGAGGTCACCAGTGGGATCCCACAGGGTGCTCAGAGTGCTCAGACCGGTGCTGTTCAATGTCTTCATCAGTGATACTGGGGATGGCATTAAGGGCAAAATGTGCTTATTAATGGATGACACAAAGCTGTGTCGAAGGCCAGACACAGCAAAGACCTAAAGGAAAGCTCTGGAAAAGCCTGAGAGGAGGTTTGGGATTTGGCAACTTGGATTCAATGCAAAGAAATGCCAAATTATGGACATTGGAACCAAAAGCTTGGGGACTGAGTACAGCCTAGGAGGGGTCCAGGTATCTGCATCAGAGTGGGTGAAGGATCTGGGAATGATGATCACTAGTGACCAGAAACACTTTAGGTAATGTAGAAAAACAGTAGCTAAGGCAAATACAATGCTGGGCTGCATTGCGAGAGGGATCAGCAGTAGATGAGAGGAGGTAATACTGCCCCTGTACAAGTCATTAATGAGGCTACATCTGGAGTATAGTGTACAGTATACAGTACTTGTGCACATACTTTGAAAAGGACATAAACCGGCTGGAAATGATCCAAAGCAGAGGAACTAGGATGATCATGGTCCAGCAGGATAGAACATATAAGCAGTGGTTGGAGGTCCTGAACATATACTCCCTGGAGGAAAGGAAGAAGAGAGGGGACAAGACTGAGATTTTCAAGTATTTGAAAGGAATAAATAGGCTGGACAAGGAGGGTGTCTTCAATCTCAATGAGAAACACAATTTGAGGGGCTCAGTCTTAAGCCGGAAGCAGCAAAGTTTAGAAGTGAGGATGCACTTCTTTGCAGAGAGAGTGGTGGTGGGTTTGAATGTGCTTCCAATGGAGATGGCTATGTGGAAATTGTAGGCAGCTTCAAGAGAGACTGGGATGGATTAAAGGGGAAAATAAGGGTCAAGGGAGGGGCAGATGGAGGGAAAGGGTGGATTAGGGAGATGGGTAGGATCAGTAGCTATGCTGAGGACCCTGCAAAATGAGCAGACTAGACAGACTGAATGGACTTATTCTGCTGGCTGTCTCACCTGTCTGTATGTTAATAGTAAGCTAAATAAATAGTACACCCCCTGCCACTGGGGCACCTCAGTATGCTGCTGAAGCCACTGGAATAGCTCCCTGGCCTCCCACAGCAATGGTCAAGTACACCTCCTGCCCATAAGGCTCCTTGGTATGTGGCTAGAGCCACTGGAATAGCTTCCCACCCTCCCGCAGTGGGAAATGCCACAGAGCAGCGTCAACCACCCAACCGACATCCCCCACAGCGACACCATGTAAATGTAATAAACCACCCCGACGCAGTGGAAACCAACAGACGGGCCATCGACACAGCACCCACGTAGACACCACAACAGCAACCGACACAAAGAGCCACAGTATGGTGCACCACAGACCACTGCCAGCAGGAGCGCCACAGCAAGGCGAGCGACCCCCGACACACGGTACCTGACAGTGAACACGCTGACAGGAATGGAGGCAGGCAGACAGCAGCAGGTGGCACAGTGTTCAAAGGGTCGACAGGCACACAGCATAGCAGAGGTACACACTGCACCACCCACTGAATGAACAAACTCCAGTGGTGCGACGGCTTCATGCACAGTGGCACAGCAATGCAAACTACTGGCAGGGATGCCACAGGGCACAGATCCCATACTCCTGTTGATGCACGGCACTGGCATTGCAGTTATCCCTGCCACAGGCTGGGATGGGGTACCATGGGCTGGTGCTGACGTTGAGGCAGGTGCCGGCTGAGTGGTGTTACACAGGCAGGTGGTGCCAGTGGCCCTGAATCCCTGCCCCAATGGTCAGACCTGGAGGCTAATGTTGAGTGCCAGCCCCATTAGGTAGTCCCTGTAGCTATGGGTGCTGTACTGGGCGACGAGGTCGGTGACCCAGAGGGCGCATTCCCTCCAACGCCTACGGGACCACCCCACAGGCTACCTGGACACCCCCTGTTGCTTCTTCACTTTGGTCAGCTGCTGCTCCACCAACAGGACCTCCAGGAACTGCCATAGGGTGGGATGCACAGCACCCAGCAGGGAGCTGAAGTCTTTGTGCCAGCCCTCGATTGAGCTGTTCATGCGGGGCATCCCCTCAGACACAAAGGTGTGGCAGTTCCACACAGGTATTGGGAACAGTGGTTTGTGCCGGTGGCCACTATGGACAGGCTGCCCCAGCCATGTGTCCTCGAAATAATCGAGGACTGGTGCCAGGATCTCCTCATGCTCCGAGAAGTACGGCCAGCAGCGGAGCTCTTCATAGGTGGCCACAACATCAGTGGGGGGCACAAACACCAGTGCAGGCAGCATGCAGAGGTGCATGGCACACATGTCATTGTCCCTGTACAGGCAGACCAGCTCAGCCGTCTGCTGAATGTGCTGCCACGCACACTGGCAGAGGTGGAAAAAACAGCCATGCACCTCCACCTGTGGGAATACCTCCCGCAGTGCCCTGTAGGCAGACATCTTGAAATCTATCAGCATACACTGAGGACCGCCTGCAGGACCATGGTGTTGGCAGCCACGGTCTTCTTTGTCATCAGCACATACACGGTGGGCAGGACTGTGGGTGCCATCGACCCCGTGCAGGGTGCAAAGCTGTTGGAAGAGGCATGGGCAGCACTAAACACACTATCGCCGAGCCAGGTGCTGCAGCGGGCCAGGTACTCCATGTTTCCCGCGGTGCTCTACAGCAGAGACCTATGGTCACCAGTGCCCTCTGAATCATAAAGCAGGATGGGCTCCCCCCTTCTGTCATGCGGAACTCTTCCAGTATCTCGAGCTCTGCCAACATCTGGGGGAACACCGGTGACAGGTGGGCACTGCGCCGCACCTGTTGGGCAGCTCATTTCAGGAGGGGTATGGGTGGTAGGCTGCCCACCACTGCCTCGTTCATGCCTGAGCAGCAGGTGACAATGATCTGTTGGGATGCCTCGTTGGTGTTCTTGGCCTGCCTCTTGACTGTGCACGTACCC
Source organism: Neoceratodus forsteri (assembly GCA_016271365.2). Lineage (NCBI taxonomy): Eukaryota > Metazoa > Chordata > Ceratodontiformes > Ceratodontidae > Neoceratodus > Neoceratodus forsteri. The sequence continues at coordinate 866,863,288 of CM057458.1, read as the reverse complement.
TCCAAACACCCACTGAGGCTGAATCCGGTACGTGGTTGTGGGTGACCGATATGGTGGTGTCACCCTCCGTGACGGTGATTGCCCGGCCTTTGCTCTGGGTTGCTGCATAGTCACTGCACTTCCAGTACATTCTGTCTCCACAGATCCTCTCCCGCGGATAGGTGTAGCTCCCCACTACCAGCTGTCTGTTTCCCATAACGCTCTCGACGTATCCTGTCTCTATTCTCCTCAAGTTCGCTGAGATGCTGTCTGTGGGGCTGACTGGCACTTTTCATCTCTGTCAGAGCACCTGCTGATGCTCCAGAGGTGTGTCACTCTGGCTACCACTTCACTACGGTGGCTGTCGGGGTTCTGTACCACTCTTTAGTGGAATCGCTATGGAGGAGTCGACATCCCTATGTGCTTCCCCCGCAGTGCTGGTCAAGATATGCAGCAGAAGAGACTCGGCTTTTCAGCATCTATTCTTTTTTTAAATTTTGGCGCCTTTTCCTCGGACTGTGCCACATCGCCTTAAGCCTACCAATTAATTTCTGAGCAAATCCACTACAGCATCTCTTGCTACTTTACTAATTCTTAATTAAATGCTCCAATGTGTCTGTGAATACATTTTGAGTGCAATTTTTAGCCTAAACTTTGTATGAGCACACTTGGTACTTGGGGCATTATAGTCTTAGGCTGCAACCTACGAGCACACCAGGAGCTCACTTTGTAGCTGGAAAGAAAATTGTTATAGTAATTTTTTTTTTAACTGGATTTACCTGACTCTGGAAGCTGCTAAGAAACGACTGGGAAAACGGACTCCTACAGCCCGTTTGTAAACTTCTGCACTTGGCTGACCTGTAACATAGGCTCAGTGCTGTAGTTATCACTATCTAGAGTCGTAGCTAGCAGCATTTTTGTTAATTGTTTGGAGATTTGTGGTTTGCTTTGCCTGTTTTCAACTTTCTGCTTTATTCAAGTAGCATGCCTCAGCAGGGACAGATCTAGATGTATTTATATTGGCTTAATTTAAAGTAGCTTTCCCCAGGAGGGAAGGATCTAGCCGTATTTATTCATTTTAGCTCCTTTCCTACCTCTTATTAACTGTCTAAGCATACTTTGCCTCCCTTGGCAAAATTTAAGCAACCTTCTAATTTTTTTTTCTTTCTGCCACCCCTGTTGCTTCTTTAGCCCTCCCCCTGCTATTAATCTTCTGCCTTTTGTTAGCCCTCCCTGTCATTTCTGTAGCCCTTCCCCTGCTATTATTTGTCTAACCTATGTCTCCTTCTCTCCACAATACACCCCCTTCCCTCAGGGCTCCTCAGTATGCAGGTGGAGCAGCGGGAATAGCTCCCTTCCCTCCCGCAGCGCTGATCAAGGTACGCAGCAGAATGGACTCAGCTTTTCAGCATCTATTCTTTTTTTGAATTTTGGCGTTTTGCCCTAGGGGCTGACCCCAGAAGGCATCATTGTGACATCTTGGCTTCTCTAAATTGGCCAGACTATGATACCAGGTTACAGTACCTCACACTATGCTTTGTTTTCAAACTAGTGAATCTCATTAATCCACCCTTCCTAAGGGGTATCATATACCGCAAAACAAGTGCTCGCCCTCTCAGATTTACTTCCCTTCCATTATTAGCAACTCAGAAACAGCACCGTCTTGCAGGTAAGCATTCATTTGCCTACTCTGCCACCTTGGCCTGGAACTCACTCCCATCTGCTGTACTCTCGTGCCCTACCCTGTCACTTTTCAAACAAGAACTTACCTCTCTCCTACTTAAACCCCCTCATTGCTTCTGCTTTTGCTAATCCCTGTCACATTGTACAGCTTTTTTCCTAAGAGTATATTATTCCTGAAGCTTTACGGTGTATATGTCTATAAATAATGTCTCTTGTCTGGACCAGTAAATATGTTAGCTCAGGATATTAATCTTTAAGTATTTTACATTTATGCTAGTCTCACTGCACTTGTTATGGTTGTTTTCTAGTTTCAATATGCTTGAGCATTGTCTCTGTATTGCCATGTTACTCCTGTTTTACCTTTGTACATTATTATATCTGATGTTTGTGTCAATTGTGTTTTACTGTTTGTATTCCATGGGTCATCACTGAAAAAGGACTGCATGGTCTCAGTGGGCCTACCCAGTTACTGAAATTCAAATAAATAAATAAATAATACTTTATTATTGTTGCAGCTCTGTAATGCTTTTCCCATTTCTTTGCTATAGCCAAACAAGATGGTTCAGTGCGCAGACTGTTTTCAGTACTGATATTGGGGCAGTGTTTGATTTCATGGCCTCTAGACTACAGCCTGAAACAAACCTAAAAAAGCCTTCAAGACAGTATCTATTCAAACATCTGTTGTCTTGTAGTGTTGATTCCACCAGTGGTAGTAGTTAGGTTCCAGATCATTCCAATACTGTACATGCAGTCACTCTTAAAACAAAACAGAATAACAACCCTCTCCTTCAAGTGAAAGCATTGCTAGCAACTGAAAGGAGGTGTGCATTTGAAATACTTAATTTATTTAAACTTTTGGGAACTGGGAAAGGCACATAGACATAGAAGAATTACAAACATCTGAAGTGCAAAACTACAAAATTCACAATACGATGTAGATAGCAGGCTGGGAAATGGAGAGGGTGCGGGAATCCCTAGAGTGTAGAGAGTAAGAAGATGAGAGGGTGGGAGAGAGAAGTAAGGAGAGGTGGGGGAAAGGAATCAAACCAGTATTTGGCAATCAAGGAGAAATGGTGGGACTGGTGATGTAAATGTAGCCCCTCTCTGGCGCTGTTCTAGAGAGAGCCACTACCCCCACCTTACCTGCCGATACAAGGTCAAGGGGCCTGGGTTCCTTAGCTGATTTTAAATGGGGGCCCTTTCCCAAGAATAAAATAAAATTGCAGTGCCTCCACCCAGGGCACAATTAGTGGGTCTGTTATCTACCAGTACAACCCCCTGGGTTGTCATACCAATCCACCTCCCCAAACAGTTGCCCCAGCCATGGACTTACCAGACTCAAACCTCCCCACATTTAAACATTTGACATCATTAACTTCAGGTAATAATATGTTCACCAAAATCAGGCTCTTGAGTTGTCACTTTTCTGAAACAGTAACATCATAATTTATTTACATTAGGACCGTTAGGATGGGGTAAGATGGAAATAGAGGTTACGTAACATGTTAATTGGCATTTAAAGGGACACAAAATCATGTCTGCAGTGTCACAGTGTGCTAGATCATCATTTATTAGCAAGATTTGCATTGCAAATAAAAAAGTGTTTCCTTACTTTATAAACTTTATTTTTGTTGTTCCTCCATTTGTCCTCCATGTCTGAGATTGCTAGACCTCGTGGGACCGGACATGATGCGATCAACAGGCCCGCCCCTCTCTGCGATAGAGGGGAAGTCATTGTTGTGCCTGAGTTGGTGCTGTCAGTTCTCCATGCAATTGTCTTGTCTCTTTTGGACTATTAACTTGAGAAAGTAACCTAAGTCATGTTTAATTGAGAAACTTTCAGTAAGTCTGAGTCCTTTGTTTAATTGATTGTTAGTGAACAGCAGTACAACGAGTTCTTACTCAGTGTCTGCCTGCAATAAAGAAGTTCTTCCGTCTTGACATTCACATGTACTCTTACCTCATTATTTTATCATGCATTATGTTATGTGCCATGCAAGTCTATAATCAGGTGTATGTGTCCAGTTTGCATAGCAGCTAAGGAAACGCGGTAACTGAATGCTCATCCCCCAAAAGGCAAGCATATTTTTAATTGTTCTGCTTGTTCCTCCAAAACCTCCAATACCTCCAAAAACCATATAAACACTACAAACGGGTATCTGCCTCTATCTCTGAAATCAAATAAAGAGGCAGAAGATACTGCAGAGCAGGACACTGCGGCACAGGAGCTAGCACAACAAAACTCACCCAAATCAGGAACCAAAACTAAACAAGCACAAAGGAAATCCCAAAAACTTCTGATCATAGGAGACTCCATGATTCGGGGAGTTGATACCCATCTCCAGCCAGGGGTGATGGTCAGATGTCTCCCAGGTACATCAGCATGGAGAGACACTGACCGCATTGCTAAAATTGTTCACAAAGCAGGAGAAAACATTGATGTCCTAGTACACATAGGACTAATGATCTAGCCAGCCCGGTCAGTTGTGGAGACCAAGGAACACCTGACTCGGCTGGGTGACAAACTATCATCTATTTCATCCGGCATCTCCTTCTCTGAGATCCTGCCAGTCTGGGAGAGGGGAGCAAATAGACGGAAGGTCAGAGAAGGGAGATAGGGGAGCTAAACACGTGGCTCAAGGACTGGTGCCAGGAAAAAGGACACAGATTTGTGGGAACTGGCAACAGTTCTGGAGCGAAAAGTTCTTTAAATTTGATGGACTGCATCTGACTAAAGAGGAGTCAGTGCATTGGGGCAGAAGTTTGACTTCTTTGCAGAATATTTAAACTAGCAAATGGGGAGAGGGGTGCAGCACCCCATACGTCGAATGGGAAGAACACCCTTCCCCCCTCAGCTAGTGGTTAAACAGGAATTCAGCGTGTTTGCTGTTCATTTGCATCACCAGGTAAGAAAAAAGGTTTGTCTCCCCAGACGACGCACAGGGGTAATGCCAAACTTCACCCAACAACTAACACACCAAAATCTGGCCAATGGAAAATCATGTACACAAATGCTCACAGCCTGGGAAATAAGATCCCAGACCTGCAGGCAATAATGTCAGAGGCTAAACTGGACATAGTAGCAATTAGTGAGATGTGAGTTTACCAGTAACCACACTTGAGGAGACTTCAGTACCTGGCTATGTATTGTTCAGAAGAGACCGAGGTGCAAAAGGGAGGAGTGGCCCTGTATGTTAATGAAAATATCAAAGCTACAGAAATTCAGAATACATAAGGAGCCAGAAGAACTGTGGGTCACCCTGGAAACAGGAAATGGGACAGCCATAAGAACTGGGGTTGTCTACAAGCCCCAGACCAGAGGGAGGACATAGACACATTACTGTTAGAAGATATACAAAACATGACAGCTAAAGGGAGGTTCTGATAATGGGAGACTTCAACATGCCAGATACAGATTGGTCAATACCAGCAGGAACATCTGCCAGAACTAGACTCATAGTGGATTCCCTGCAGGGGAGGGCCTCAAACAACTGGTACAGCAACCCACAAGAGACAGGGCTATCCTAGATCTAGTACTGACTAACAAAGAAGGGATCCACAGATCTCCAGGTAGAAGGTCACCTGGGGGCCAGTGACCATCACATGGTATGGTTCAATTTGGCTACTACATCTAAATCATCCCATTCCAAGGCAAAATATGGGACTTCAGAGGAGCTGACTTTGATAAGATGGCCAACAGAGTTAAGCTAGCCCTGGCAAAAGAAACACAGGTGAGGGGTACAGGCAGAGTGGGCAAGCATTAAGGATGCAATACTTGAAGCAACATCCCATTGTGTTAGACAGAAAGGAAGTGCAAAGAAGAAGGAAACCACTTTGGTTCTCAAATACAGTAGCAAAAGGTCAGAGCCAAAGGCTGGCCTTCAGGAAATATAAAGGGAACACAGCGGGATGAAGATAGGGAGGCATACCAAACTTCCCTAAGGAAGCAGGTAGGCAGTAAGGCAGGCAAAGTCCCAAACTGAGGAAACACTAGCACGAACAGTAAAGAAGGTGACAAGACTTTCTATAGAGACATTAGTGAAAGGAGAAAGTCCAGAGGGGTATTGCTGTTTAATGGAGAAAAGGAGCATGGAGGAGGAGGACCCCTGTAAAGGCATCTATCCCAAATAGATACTTTTGCTCAGCATCTACTGAAGAGAAGGTAGGGCAGGGCCCACAGCTCAGCATCATGGACACAGGGGAGGGAGGTGAGCACTACTCCTTCACAAAAGAAAGGGTCCTACAAGAGCTTGCTAAGCTCAGGGTGGATAAGGCAATGGGACCTGATGGCATACATCCCAGGGTACTAAGGAGCTAAAGGAGGAACTAGCAGAGCCATTAGCAGAATTGTTTAGTGAGTCTCTGAGCACAGGAGAGATCCCAGAAGACTGGAGAAGGGCTCATGTGATCCCGCTCCACAAGAGTAGTAGCAGGGAGGAGGCGGGGAACTACAGACCAGTCAGTCTTACCTCAGTAGTGGGCAAGATTATGGAGGCACTCCTTAAGGAAAGGATAGTGCAACACCTGGAATCCATAGGGGCACAGGATCCAAGACAGCATGGGTTTACAAAAGGAAGGTCCTGTCAAACTAATCTCATAGATTTCTTTGACTGGGTAACCAGAGTGGTGCACCAAGGGGGAGCAGTTGATGTGCCTACCTTGACTTCAGCAAAGCTTTTGACACTGTTCCACATAGAAGATTGATAAATAAGCTGGGTAGGCTCGGGGTGGGTCAGAAGTTGGTCAACTGGGTGGCAAACTGGTTGACGGGCAGAAAACAGAGAGTGGTGGTAAATGGTATACAGTCGAAGAGATGCAAGTCACAAGTGGGGTACCTCAGGGATCAGTCCTGGGGCCAGTCCTCTTCAACATCTTCATTAGTGACCTTGCAGATGGACTAGAGGGTAAGGCTTGTCTGTTTGCAGATGACACCAAGATCTGCAACAGAGTAGATGATCCAGATGGGGTGGGCAGAATAAGAGATCTGGATAAACTAGCAGAATGGTCAGAAGAGTGGCAACTGGGATTTAATGCAAAGAAGTGCAAAATCATGCACATAGGGAAGAGAAACCCTGAAGCTACCTATAGGCTGGGAGGAGTTGCTAGCAGTCACAAAGGAAGAAAGAGACTTGGGCATCATCATCACTGATGACCTAAAATCATCCAAGCAGACCTCTAAAGCAGTAGGTAAGGCTAGGGGGTGTTAGGGTGTGTTAGTAGGGGTATCACAAGTCATAAGGGGAGGTAATAATCCCTCTGTACAAGACACTAGTTAGGCCCCATCTGGAGTACTGTGTGCAGTATTGGAGGCCACACCTTCACAAGGACATTAACAAATTGAGGCAGTCAGAGAAGGGCAGCAAAATGGTGCAGGGACTGCATCAGAAGGCATATGAGGACAGATTAACGGAGCTCAATATGTATACCCTTGAGCAAAGGAGGAGAGAGGTGATATGATCGAGGCATTCAAACACCTTAAGGGCATAAACAAGGTGAAAGAGTCTAACATGTTTAAATATAAGAAAATAGCAGGACAAGAGGACACAGCATGAGATTAGAGGAGGCTGATTAAGGGGGAATGTGAGGAAATTCTTTTTCACAGAAAGGGTGGTGGATGCATGGAATGGCTTACCACAAGAAGTGGTGGCTATGAATACAGTGCAGGGCTTCAAACAGGCATGGGATAGGCATAAGGGAGCAATACAAATGACTATGAATAGATAGGTCACTGACAGAGCAAAGGCCGATGGCACATTTATAAGGTAGAAAAGGAAATGGGCAGACTGGATGGGCCTTGCGGTCCTTATCTGCCGTCAACTTCTATGTTTCTATGTTTCTGTATGTTTCTATGTTTCATTATAGATTGCAAATTTATTCCTGTCATGACAGTACCAGTTTCCTGGTCTTATAGTGTAGAATGTAAGCAATGTTACAACTATTGTTAGCTATGTATATAATTTCTGATGTGAGTGTTTTGTTGTACATAGGTTTGCTTTCTGTGTTCCCTATGTGTGTAAAATCAAGTACCCAAATACCAAGAAACCACATAGAGTAACTGATGTGTTGTTAACCTATTGTTCGTGCTCTGTTTCACTTAGTACTATACTGCCATTGTGGGATCTGTGTTGCGCCTGACTGCTGTAGTCATGCTTTTAACACAGGTCTTTGATTACTATTCAGTGCAAAAACGTTCATTGGCTTCATTACTGTCAATGAATGCAACTGAAGTGTGTTTTGCTGTACCATTCATAATTAATGATTGTGTGGGTGTCAAGTGGTATGTATTTATTGATAATGACTGCCTCTACAGTTCCACATAAAAAAAAATTTCTATTGTGATAGCCAATCACTGTTCATCTGCCTTGTTTGTGTTACTGGGCATCCACAGTCTCTCAATAGGAACAGTCACATTTTCCATTCAAAACTGCATGTTTTCAAAAGTGAAGTGTGGACTGTCAATGTAAATTTGTTTCCCACCATGACAGTATCGTGGACAACTTTAGGGTGCAGTTACACATCAGACGTGCATGTTTTCATACCCCTGTTGTGCTTGCAAGCACCAAATTCACCCCCCCCCCGTGCATGTAAGAATGCACAACCCTTTTGCTGAGTGGATATTTTCTTTAATTCCGTTGTATTATTTAATCCTTTTGCAGTCCTTAAGAATGAATGCATTATATTTCTACTCCATAAACAATTTCTCAATATCCATTGAGGTTTATATCTGCATAAGGGTAGCCCAACATATGAGCACTAGGGATTGGGCGTCTACAATAAGGGCAACCCAATCCCCGGCACATGTGTCCAGGATTACTGTAGGGTAGGGCGGCCAGATGGGGGTGTCAGGGAATATAGCGACAGGATGTCACTATACGTGTGCACATGGGGGGAATGAGCACATACGGTGAGGGGCTGGAGGGAATGTGAGGGGGTGGTGCCATGGTGGGTTGCCGACCTGACCCTGTTGCGTGGTGGGTGGGTTGGTGGCACTGGTCGGCAGTATACAGGGTTCAGGTCCAGGTGCTGGAAAGATTTTGTTACGCCCGTCCAGAACCTTTTTTTTTTTAATGTTTTCACTCCCCTGACATGCACATCCCTGGAGTTGAGAATCCTTATGTAGGGGGTTGTGTGGGGGTCAAAGCCCTCCACAGGGGGTGGTGTGGTGGGTGCAGCCCCCCACATAAAACATTAAAAAAGTAAGTTCCCGGCATCATTGTGCTATGCACCAGGGTATCAGGGTGCCAAAAGATATTTTCAGCACTCTTGACTTCTCGATAATGGCAATCGCCTTCAGGCTTTCACCGTTATCACATAATCCCTGTATAAGTATCATGTCTGTGTTGTGGTACAGTATGCATTGTTTTCTGAAAGAATTTAAATAATTGCAGTTCACTGGTGTGCCTCAGTGTGTTACATATGAACATACGAAGACTACAGCAGAAGAAGAAGAAGAAGGCCATTTGGGCTATCAAGTCTGCTCATGCTGCAGGGTCCACAGCTTGAGCTACTGTTCCTGCTGTGTCTCTACGCTCCTCCCATGCTCCCTACCGATGATCCTTACCTTCCCCATATGCCTGTCTCAGCCTCTGTTAAAACTGCACACTGTCTTCAATGAGTTCACTGCTTCTAGAAGTGCATTCCAATTGTCCACCACACTCTCTGTGAAGACGTGCTTCCTGATCTCCATCCTAAACCTCCCTCTCTCCAGCTTAAGACTGTGCCCCCTCGTGTTATGGTTACCATTCAAGACTCTCCTTATCAACATTATTTGGCCCTTCCAAGTACTTGAAGGTACCAATCAAGTCACCTCTCTCTCTTCTGTCTTCGAGGGAGTACATGTTCAGAGCCCTCAACCTCTCCTTGTATGCCTAACCCCTGCTTCCCCCCTATCATCTTTGTATGCCTCCTGTGGACCTTATTCAGCTGGTTATGTCCTTTTTGAGGTGTGGGCAACAGTACTGAACCCTATACTCCAGATGAGGCCTTGACAGGGACCTATGCAAGGGCAGCATAACATCCTCTCTCCTACTACTGATCCCCCCTAGTTAAGAATCCCATAGTCTTGTTTGCCTTTGCTACTGCTTTCTTGCTCTGTGTTGAGTTCTTCTGGTCACTAGTGATCATTACTCCCATGTCCTTCTCTTCCTGTGATGCAGATACTGGGACTCCACCCAGGTTGTACTCTGTCCTGGGATTATTTTCTCCAATATGCATAACTTTGCATTTCTTGTAATTGAAGCAAAGCTGCCAGATGCTGGACCACCTCCCCATCTTTACCAGATCTTCTTTCAGGTCCTGCATGCCTACAGCTGTATTCACTCTCCCTCATATGTTGGTGTCATTTGTGAATAGGCACATTTTCCCCTTCATTACAACCCCAATGTCATTGATTGAGACATTCAACAACACCGGCACCATCACAGAGCCATGCTGGATACCGCTGGTTACTGCAAATGTGCCAGCCAACTCCCCCCCCACTCCCCAAAACCACCCTCTTGGTTCTGTCACTCAGTCAGTTTTCCACCTATCTGTCTTTTCCACAACTCTGTGAGACACCAACTTCCAAAGTAACTTTTTGTAGGGCACAGAGTAAAAGTCCTTGATGAAATCAAGGTAGAGGACGTCTAGTGCTTGACACATCTACAGTCTTCGTGATATAGTCAAAGAAGTCAATCAGATTAGTTTGACACCATCTCCCCCTCCACACAAACCCGTGCTGCCTCGCATCATGGAGACTATGCTCCTCTACGTATTACATCAACCTTTCCTTTTGAATGGTCTCCATTAGCTTGCCCACAATGGAGGTCAGACTGACTGGTCTGTAATTACCTTGGTCATCCTTGGGCTCACTTTTGTGGAGCTGCACTACATGTGCTGTTTTCCAGTCCTACAGTTCCATGCCTGGCTCTATATGTCTGCCATTATGTTCCATTATGTAATGATGTATGTGTGCACAACCCCCTTACTCAATTACGCTATTATCCATGACAGACCATGGGTGTAGTGCTGCATTAATGCATGCCCTGTGATTGTTGTGAGGCACAAGGGCTTGCCCAAGTGACTTCAACTAGCTGGGAAGTACATTGATGGCCGATTACACCCATGGGCTGCAGTGGCTTACAATATAACACTGTCCAGTCTGAGGTTATCCATTTCCATAATAAAAATTTCAAACTGTGTTCAAGTTTCCGTGCAGTTGTTGTGTATAATGTTTGCTGTCCTCAACATATTTCTTGTTATGTGATGATTTGTGTTGTCCTGCCATTTTATCCATTCATATGGCATATTCATCTGCTGGCCTTTCTGTGACACTAATTATTTAACCCTGGTAAGTATACTGCATGTCTTGACTTTCACCTTTCATCACTTATTGTTTAACCAGTGGGATGTTAGGTTTCCTAACTTCATTTACTGCTTCCCTCTAGGTAACCACTTCTATACTTGCTTCTGTTCTCTATACAGTACTGCTTATCTCTTTATTTTTTAATTCCTATTGTTGCTTACAATGTATGTGAGTACACAATTCTACAATGTTGCTTTGTATGTGTAGTGTGTATTCATGATGTTCTCTCATGAGTACCTTCTGTTTGCCATGCATTTGTTATTACTACTTCTTCTTTTTTGTGTCATGTTTTTGTGTGTGTGTGTGTCTGTCCGTGTGTCCCTGTGTGTGTCCGTTTATGCATGTGTGTCCATGTGTGTGCGTGTGTGTGTGTGTTCGTGATGTTGACTGCACACATGTTTGTTCCATGTTATATTTCACCAGTGTGTCCACCGGAGTGTGTATGCATGAAACTGAGTAAGCAGTAGTATGTCACTGTGGGTTTGTAAATGACATAACTCATTGTGTGGGCATGTGTGATTTTGTATTTTCTTGAAACTTGGCTTCCCAGCCAAATGCCCTTTGGGGTAACCCTTGCCTCAGTGTTTGCGCACAGAGGTTCTTTGTCTTTTAAATAACATTAATTACTGATATATGTCTTTTCAGGTCAGAAGTGTGGCAATGTCTGGTGCTTCAGATTGCAGTGACGATAACTTGCCATCCTGCAGCGGTTCTCATGGACTACAGCCGTACATGTTTGAACCAGAGTATTGAGATGGTGAGACTCCAGAGGATACCGAGAATGGCACCAGTGATTCGGATTCTGAGAATAGTGATGTTGGGTGTGCTGACGTTGGTGGAAGATCAGGAAATACTGACTGGTGCTCTTGTGGTGTATGTGAGGTGATGCCTTCAGAAAGGGAAAGCATCTGTTGCTGTGAGATAGAAGCTGTTGATGGTAAGCTTCATGGTGCAGTTCAAATTTGTTTTCTTATATGTTATGATGTGTGCTGTTACGCTGCATCATGGACTGACTGTAATTTACCACTGTTTACTTTTTCAGATGCACGGTGTATCACCCAACATCTGAACTTTACCAACATGTGCCTGAATGAAGAGGTTCTGTGGTGTGCTGTCCTGCAGCTACTTGAAGTGTGGGATGATGTGTTTGAGCAACCCATCCCTAACCGGTAGTAAGATATTCACTGCCCAAAACAAACATAATGCACCATTATAGTTCAACAGTCAAAAGGGAAATCCGTAATGAGTTGTTCCATTATTAGTACCACACCACCATTGTGCATTGTTGTATGGCGTTCCAATCACACCACACATTCAAATGGAATGTGGTGTGCGTTATGTTGACTAGGGCCACAACACAACACTCATGTTCTTTCATGCACAGTGGCTGTGGAGTGTTATGCTTGGGAAGAGTGAGTGCTGATTTCAATACTTTTGATGGTTACACTATAATGGTGCATTCACAAACCCATTGTTTTTCAGACACTACACTGATAACCATCTGTTTATTATAACAGCACACTGTCCTGCAGGCAATGTGCCATACTGTAGGGTGGACTTGTAACAGGTTACTGGGAAAGTATTGAACTCAGTTGTCCCATGAGGCTTTGTCATGTACATTTCATGGTTGTTTATGTCCCACCACCAACCACAACACCTATTCTGTTGTCCAGTTGTTGTCCCTGTCCCTTTTCCATGAATACACAGCCAAATGATTCCATCAGCATTGATACTTTTTGCAGTTCATACTCCACACACTCCACTTCATCCACTGCCTTCCTACTACTCCCCAGGACTTCCTTCTCTTACTGATTTATTTTCTTCCCCACTTTCCCTGGTAGTAGTGTGTCCATGCAGATGCTCCATCATCCTCCTAGTATGCTGTGTGGCAAAGTGGTCATAATGGTCCCTTCTTCCACCCCAACACAGCAAAACTAAAGTAACTCATCCATCCCCCAAGCAAGTTTATGTTTAAGTGAATCACTCCAATTGAAATTGCATTGTTTGCTGTAGTAACTGTAGTGCTGACTTATGCATCATAGTGCTTCATCATGGTGTGCCTCACTCTATGAGCATACAAAATTGCCAGCAGAAAAGGGCTCACAGGTGTAAGAAGTTTTCCAGATTTGGTAGCTCTCACGTTACTGTACCGCAGGCAGCCTTACTCACACAACCTCTTCCCTACATCCAGTTCTCTGTACTTTGCCTTCACAAACATTGTGTTACTGTGTGAAATAACCCTGCCATGACTATATCACACCCACATATAAGCTCTAAGTCGACCAGGCATGGATGTATCTGAGCATTAACACATGCCTCTTTGTGAATTGTGAGGCAATAATGGTGCCGTAAATTACTTAAACCAGTCAGAAGTGTATTAATGGCCTGATACACCCATGCTCTGTCATAGCTTATAGGGTATGTAAGTGTGTGATATAGTCATGGGCAGGGTTAGTTCACACAGTAACTCAATGTTGTGAAGGCACAGTACAGAGATACACCCATGTACTACTTAAAGATATCCACTGTCATCAGGTACATCAATTACTCCGGCACTTTATTGCATCATGCCAGCACTTGTTATGTGAAGCACTGCTTCGACATTTCACTACAGAAACTTCCTTCTTCCAGCTTCTGACTGTAACCCCTAGTGAGTATCCCCCCTTAATCAGAAAATACCCTCCACCTCCTACTTTATGTATGCATTTAGTTATTTATTGAATTTTGTTGACCCAGTAAGCCCACTGGGCCTAGAAGTCCTCTTTCAAGGCGACCGGGGCTACAGATGGTAAGCAACTGAAATCGAATCAGATTAAGCAGTTGGTGGTATTTTTACTGAATGGGAGAAATTTGGCCAGGACACCAGTGAAATTCCCCTACTCGGTCTGCAGGGGGAGCCTTTGTCCCTCTGTGCAACATGGCCTACAGTCCTGCTGTGGATGATGCTGGTGGAGGTTCTGCTTTGCCTCAGGTTGCTGATTCTCATTTGGATCCCAAGATTGTTTCTGATTCTTGAGCTTGTTTCCTGCCTGTGGACTGTCTGACTGCTTCTGAGACCTCTTCTGCCTCTGTTTTCACCTCTGCTGTTGGTGTTTCTCCCTCTGAGAATGCAGATACCCAGGACAGCCAACCGGATGCTGATATCCTTGAAGAATGTCTTCGACAGCTATTTTCTCAGCACAAATGTTTTCTTTCACAGCTGGTATGCGATGACTTTGATTTCCAGTCTACTGTTACTTCTGCTGACGGTTCTCAGTCTCCTAGCTCTCTGGACCCTTTGCTCCCCAGTTCTGCATTTCTGACTGATTTGCCTACTTCCCTGCATTTACGACCCACTACTAGACTTCCTGACCATTTGAATGTTACCTGTTCTCGTGAGGCTGCTCTGCAAGCAGTGGGTTGGCACGATTTTGAGCAAGGACAGCCCTGGTCTTCTCCTGCTCCTGTCTCTGCTACATTCACTATTGGGGGCTCTGTTGCTGTTGCTTCTACTGCCTCTCGACCTGTTCTTCCTGTTTCTTCTGTTGTTGTGGATTCAATTCCAGGACATTCAGCTCTGCCACTTCATACTGAGGATCTTGCCATGTCTCCTGCCAGCTCTCTTCCCTCTAAGGGCCCCGACACACAGTGCACTCCACCAGGTAAGCCTTCTCTTTCTACTCCCAGAACTGATGCTATGGATTCTTCTTTCAGAATGACTGATTTATTTAAGTCTGTGGTGGAGCCTGCTCAGCGGTGAAACACTGTGCATTTTAAGTTTTTGGGCGATGCCTCTGTGGCTGCCCTCGGCAAACTGTTCTGCATTCTATGTTACGGGACTCTCTGTGCATTAGCCCTTCTGATTTATTTGCCTTTATTCATATCAGGGGAGAAACTGTATATGATGTCAGTTTTAAGAATGTTCATACACTGGAAAAGTTTTGGGTGCAATATGAGCTTGTGAAATTGACCCCTATTTGGTCCTCATTTCTTATAATCTCCCTCACTAAGCCCTTGGTTAAAGTCCTCACTCTTTTATTTCGGAGTGAAGGGGGTTAACATCCATGATGTCCAATATTGGCTTCAGCAACATTGTGCCTATTGGATTCTCCTCATTCTATTTTGAACAATGATTTTGTTTGTACTGGGGGTTGAAAGATTAGGGTTCAACTTTGCCAAACTGTCCAGGGGATTCAGCATATTCCTGGCAGTTTTCATATTGGGCGTGACCGGGGTATCTGTTTTTATCCCGGCCAACCCCGAACCTGTCACAAGTGTGGTTCCAAAACTCATTTGAGCTACACTTGAGACCAGCCCAGATGTACGCTTTGTCTACAGTATGGACATGTGAGCTTGGGTTGCCCTAATGCTCAGTACTGTAACCTGTGTGATGATCATGAACATAATTATCTCCTGTGGCCCTGGGCTGAACATAATCGGCTAGATTGGGTCCCTCGGGATCACTCCCACCTTATTGCTGAATCTCACACTCAGGCGCAACAACAGAAGGAGATCTCTCCTGTTTTCCCGGACCCTGTTTTCAGTCCTGGTGTGGTTCCCACTGCTGTGCAATTGCCCATGTCTTCTGATCCCTCTAGCTCTCCTCCCCCTGTGCCTGAGGTTTTCCCTGTTTTGACTTTGGGTCCTGGGCTGCCTGTCTCCCAGACTGCTCCCTCCACTGATTTGAGTCCCAATTTGCTGGGTTGTATACCACCTCCCTCCTTCCTTCCCCTTCTAAGGAGGTTCCTTTTGTTGCTGTTCCTCCATCTAAATGGGGGAATGGTAAATGCAAGTCTGAGTCCCATCCACCCACTAATTCTATTCTCAATCGTAATAAATTTGAGATGCTGACTAAGAGGCGGCAGTGGGATGATACGGAGGGTAAAGAGGAGGACTCTGATTCCTCTCGAGCTTCCTCCTCTCATATGGATTATTCCTCTGATTCCTGTAAAGTTGTTCCTTGTCCTGATAAACCTCACAAGGCTCAGTTTCCTCATAGGTGATACGGCGGTTTTTGCTTTTAGGGTTTGCTGGTTTAATTTTTGTTTTCCCTCTCTTCTGGGTGTTGTTCTGTTTTTCTTTCCTATTTTTTCTTTTATGGCTCGCCTGACTGACATTAAATGATGCACCTTGAATGTGTGCAGTGTTAAATCACTTTGTAATCAGCTTTCTACTTTTGGGATTCTGCTTTCCCTTCGGCAGGACTTTTATTTTTTTCAAGACACCCAGATTAAGACTAGACAGGAGGTTTTACAGGTCACTGCTACATGGTCTGTTTGCCTCTCCTATTGGTCTCATGGGGAGGATGTTTGTGATGGGGTGGGTATTTTGTTCTTTGGTTATTTGCTTAAAATTGCTAGGGTTCTTGATGTGGTCCCAGTGAGGGTTCTCCTTGTTGATGGGTCTTATGGCTTGGCAAGCTTTTGCCTTATTTCTGTTTATGCCCCTCAAAGTATTGCTGCCTGATCTGCTTTATTCCTGAAAATTCATCCCTTTTTGTTCACTTCTCTGCAGGCTTTCTTAGGGGGAGATTTTAAATGTGGGCTTTCTGCTTTAGACCGGCCTAGTAATGCTCATAAATTGTACAGTGATTCAGCTACGTTAACTAAGGTCCTTTCTTCTGCCCATCTTATTGTTAGATATTTGTCTCTCCATAAGCCTGCGGCTAAAATTTACTATGGGGTGCCCTGGCTACTCGTATTGATTTTTTTTTACTTTCTAGATACTTCACCATCTCCCAGGCTTCTGTGATTCCTTGTGAAATGTCTAATCACATGGCTGTGGTTTTAGTTTGCTCTGCTGCTAATGGTCCCTTTCCAGCTGCTCCTTATTTTCAGTGGAAGTTGAATTGTTCTTTGCTTTCTGATGCTTGTCCTTTTCAGGGTTATTTGCATTTATTGCAGGCTAGGATTTCTGTGTTGGATGCTTACCAGTATCCTTTGGTTTGCTGGGAGGATACTAAAGCTGATTTGAGGAAGTACTTTCTCTGGGTTTCTGGATTTTGGACCCGTTCCAATTTTTTTACGTATTCCAAGCTGCGGAAACGGTTACAGTATCTGATTTCCAAGGCTTATGAATTCGGTCTTGATCTCTCCCTAAAAATTCAGGATGTGAAGTGTGAAATGGAAAAATTCCAATATGATCGGGCTATTTCTTTAAAACTTGAAGCTCAGTGTGGTATTCAGGCTTCTAAAGCTTTGGTGGATCCTTTTAAGAACTGCTCTGTCAGGATTTCTTCTATGGTTTTTGAATCTCTTACTAACCCTTTTACTGGTTTGCAGCATAGCTCTCTCCCCGCTTTGCAATGTATTGTTCAAACTTATGTTGAAGAAATGTTTGGATCCTGTCCTGTTGCTCCTGATCCTGGTGATTTCTTTTCCGATTTGGAGATCCCGGAGAGTGTTCTTCATTCTCTGGTTCTCCCGATCTCTGTTGAGGAAACATTGTGTGCCATCAAAAAAGAGAAGTGTACCTTTCCTGGTGTGGATGATTTAACGGCTGACTTATATCATTGTTTCTTGGATGTTTTTGCCCCTGCCCTTACTGTGGTTTTTAATAGTATCTTGACCACTTGTTCTATGCTTCATCACTTTTCTGATGCTATTATGCTTCTCCTTTTTAAAAACAGGTGATAGGGCTGACATCAAAACTGAAGACCTTTGAGCCTGCTCAGTGTGGATTACAAGATCCTGGCTGTTATTCTTTCGAACAGGTTACTGCCTCTTGCATCTCTTGTTATTTCACTGGCCCAGACCTGTGCTGTGCCCGTTAGAACTATGTTGCATTCCTTGTCCCTGATTAGGGATGTGGTATTTTCTTGTTCAGATTCTCATCATGCTCCTTTTCTTTTCTTGGACCAGGAGAAGGCTTTTGACCGGGTTCACCAATGTTTTTTGTTTCGAGTCATGTTACATTATCATGTGCCCCACCACTTCATTTCTTGGATCAAGTTGTTGTATAATTCTGCCTGGCTTACCCCTCATGTTAATAATTTCCCTGGTATGGAGTTTTTCATAAGAGGAGTGTCCATCAGGGCTGCCCTCTTAGTCCCTTTTATATGTTTTTCAGATTGACCCCCTTTTGAGACGGCTTGCTTCTAGCCATGCTATTCCCAGATTATTGCTCTCTGATGGCCAGTATGCCCCTAGTGTTTATGCTTATGAGGACAATTTGTGTATTTGTACCACACCTTTTCTGGATGCGGTCAGTTTTGTTGACTTGCTTTCTGACTTTGAGACTTTTTCGGGATCTAAACTAAATCTTCATAAGAGCATGGTGATGTTTATTCCTGATTGTATTTCCCCTTCTGCTTTAGATTTTGTGGCCCAGATTCCTGTCAAGCATGATCTCTTGAAGATTTTGGGCCTCTAGTTTGGTTCTTCCGATGACTGTACTTATAATTGGACTTTGGCTCTTGCTAAGGGCCTTACTTTGATTTCTTCCTGGAAAGGTAGGGCTATTGCTAAGCGTAAGCGTGTTATGCTTTTGAAGACTTTGGTGCTGCCTGTCTTTTTGCATGTTTCCATGGTTTTTCCTTTGCCACTTGTCTTGGAAGTGAAACTTAAAAATCTTTTTTTTCAAGGTTTTGGGGGTTTTAGGCTGAACCCCATTAAAGGTTTTTTTGTATCAGGATTATTGTTTGGGTGGGGTGCAGATGATTAATCCAATGTTTTGTTTTTTTTCTCATTATTTGTTTTTTAAGTTTTCATTTCCTTTTTTGAGGCATTCTTCCCCCCTCCCATTGGGTTTCTGTTTTTTTGACCTTGGTCTCCCCTGTATGGGATTTATGGTGTGGTTCCCCTTTGGCAATCCCAAGGACTTTCAGGTCTTCTGGTATCCTCTCTTTTTTGTTTTCAATGTTTTTTAAGTTGAAACAGTGGAATTTGACCCATTGGTTCATTTTCCTTTTGACAAGAGGGACTCTCCTGCACCTGAGCAGCGCCCTGCACTATTAGGCTGCCCCACGGTAACCCCCATGGCCGCCGCCTGACTTGGACCACCATCTTTGCCCACCTCTGAAGCTCGCCACTCCGGATCCCCAAGCAGGACTCTCCCGTAGCCTGAGCGGCACCCTGACCACTAGCCGCCCCACTTGCAACCCTCAAGGCTCCACTGCCTAACTCAGACCACCATCTTTGCCCACCCCTGAAGCTTGCCACATCAGATCCCTCAAGCAGGTACTACTGCTAGAGATGCCTCACTCCGGCCTTTTTCCCATTGGTGTGGCATTTTGGCTGCTGAACTGTGATTGGTCCTCTCCTCCTGCTTGGCTAACCCGATTGGAGCACCTTTCTAACAACTACAAAATAGCCATTTTTCTCTCCGTTAACTGTAGTATTCTACCCTACTCATTGTACAGTAGTTTCAAATATAAGAACTACTGCTTGTTTTGGTGCCACTCCTAAAGTTATCCATTTCTCTGTCAGTATTCTGGCTCCCACTGTTCTGAAATTTTTACTTGTTTACCTACGATGACGTTGTTACCACATTGTAATTTTAATTGTGAATTTAGATGCTAAACCCTCCTTACTGTTTGTTCTAATATAGCCTGTATCTTAGAGCTGCACTGTTTTTACCTGCTCTGTTTCATTTCTCTCTCCCAAAATTCTATCTCTCCCTGTCTACTTCCCCCATAGAGCCCCTGTACCTCCCCTGTCTCCATTTTTTGCACTCCAGTAACTTGTCTCATCCCCTTCCTCCTTTGTCTCCCCTCTGCTCTCCTTCCTTAGAGCTCTGACCTCACCTTTTGTCTGTCTGATCTCTCCTTCCATACCTATTATCACCTGCTCTTGTTCCATTGTCCTTAGCCCTAATCTCCCACAGACCCTGCTGAGTGTCTGCCCCTACTATTCCAACCCCCTCCTGGGCTCATATTTAATCTACCCTCTCTTTGCTCCCCCAGGGACTCTCCTGTGCCTGAGTGGCACCATGGACTACTAGGCGGCCCCATGGTAACCCCCGTGGCCGCCGCCCGACTCAGACCACCATCTTTGCCTGCCTCTGAAGCTCGCCGAATCGGATCCCTCAAGCAGGTACTACCACTAGAAATGCCTTGCTCCAGCCTTTGTCCCATTGGTGCAGCATTTTGGCTGCCGGACTGTGATTGGTCCTCTCCTTCTGCTCAGCTAACCCGATTGGAGCGCCTTTCTCCCAGCTACAAAATAGCCGTTTTTCTCTCCTGCTAACTGTAGTATTCTACCCTACTCGCTGTACTTTCTTCCCACCCCTTCTTCCCCACCCAGGCCTCCTTTAAATACACATATTGTCCCTCCTTTCATTCATAGTTCCATTCTCATTGGCTCTCCTAATTGAACGTTCCATATGTCCTACTGTTAAGGCAATCTAGCGCTAGTGCAAAATAGTTTTTCTGCTCTCTGCCATACTCCATTCCCAGTTTTACCCCTCTCTCTGCTCATTTATCCTCTATTTACCTCCCTTCCCATGCCTATGCGTCTCTAATCACTTTGTCCTACCCATCGGGTTCCCATAGTCTCTTCATTCTTCTCTGATCTACTTACCGAACCATCTCCTCTCTCTCTCTCTCTCTCTCTCTCTCTCTCTAACATTTCAAACTCTAAATTACAGCTCAGCCCACCTGCTGACCTGACTACTTATCTGTTTCTCTCAAATCTACCATTTTCTATTTTCTGCCTGTAACAATTTTTCAGGGTCCTGTGGTTGGTGCGAGCTCTGCTCCTTCCTTTGTCCCTCCCCACGCCTGCATCCTCAGCAGTTTCACTGACCCATAATCCACAGAGTATCTACAATGAAGTTACACTCTTTGTTAATTTTCCTTGCCTCCACATTGCCACTGTTTCACCTATCACTGTTACCTGTCCCTAGAACTGCTACAGCTCACCCTCACTACACACCCAATGATTTTTATTTCTCTTACCTCCTTGTTGTGCCTGCGCCTAATTATGTCACTACTCCTCTATTATTAAATAGATCATGGTTCCTTATGATTGCACATGTCAATAAAATAGTTGCCCCCCCCCTTGTCTACATACCCTATGCTCCTTCCTGTGAAATAGACTGCGGTATCTACTGTTTCTGGCCATACTGCTCTCAGGTTATGTCCAACTAAACCCCGGCCCAGTAAATTGTATAACCAACCCTAGTCTAAATGCCAACAGTCTTATAATTGCTCACAATAGCATACAGAGCCTCGGGAAAAACTTTGCTGATCTTGAAGCTTGGACCTCCCTCTACAAGCCGGATATAATTTGCCTCACTGAAACCTGGCTCAAATTGTCCACCCCTGACTCTCTGTGTACTATCCCATCCTATAACCTCCTGAGACTAGACAGACCCCCTCCCAGAAGAGGTGGGAGCACAACAATTTACTTTAAAAGTCACCTCCAACTTTCTGCTATTAGCTCATCCCCCGTAAATCACTGTGAAGCGCTTCATACCCTTCTCACCCTCAGCTCCAAAATATTACATACAGTCTGCATCTACAACCCCCCCCAGGAGCGGTCATAAAGGTTTGGAGGAACTGTTGGATCAAACCACCTTTCTCTCTGGGTGAAATGAAGTTCTTATCCTTGGGGACCTTAATATAAACTGGCTGGGTAGCTCCCAACCTGCATCCCTGTCGCGCATACAAAGCCTTAATCTTCACCAGCTAATCTTAGAACCTACCAGAATTTCCCCTCACTCTAATACAAGAACTCTGCTGGACTGGATTATGACCAACCATCCTGAGCACATTGTTGCCTCAGGTGTACTAGCTGATCTTATTACTGACCATTCCCCCACTTTTTGCATCTGGGGCAAAGGGAAGCCATCACTAATGAACCCCCATTTCATTACCTTCAGTGATTATGCCAATTTCAACTCCTATGCTTTTCTTCTAGACGTAGCTAACATTGACTGGCTTTCTCTCCTAAGTACTAATGATGCTCACTATTCCCTTAACACCTTCCAATCCTGCTTCCTAGAGTTGCAGGAGAAGCACTGTAAAATGGTAACTCGCCAAGTAAAAACAGACAAACTAGGTGGCTAAAATCTGGCCTACTCAAAAAACTTCATCAAAGAGATAAAAGTTTGATCTGCTACAAGAGTTCTGGCCTTACAGCTGACCTAAACACCTACAAGCCCTGTGAAACTCCTGCAAAAAGGATATCAAACAGGCCAAAAGCTCCTACTGTAAAGACCTTTTAACTAACTCCTATGGTGATTCAAAAAAATGCTGGTCCACATTAAGTTATTTATGGGCTCAAACTCATCACTCACCCCAAATGACATGTCACTCAATGGCATCCACTGCAACAATCTCTGGACCATAGCAAATTTTTTCAATGAACAATTCTCCGACCTAACAAAATATACCTCCTCTTTCCCTGTCAATCTGGACCCTCATGTTCCAACTAACGTTAAGCATCCAAACTTCTTCTTTAAATCTGTCTTTAGATGGGAGGTACTAAAATTACTCAAAAACATACCCGAGCATGCAGCAGTGGGCTCAGACAATCTTGAACCCAAGTTACTAAAGATAGCCGCTCCATTCATTGCTGCCCCCCAACCAAGATTTTTAATCTCTAAATGTGCCTACATCATGTCCCTAATGTATGGAACATGGCAAAGATAACCCCTGTTTACAAAAAAGGCGATCCCAAAGACTGACTCAACTATAGATCTATTGCAATCCTGTCTGTTCTTAGCAAAATTCTCAAAAAACTTGTAGCTACCCAAACCATAGAATTTCTACTTAAATATGACCTCCTAACTCCTGCCCAGCATGGCTTACATAAGGGACACAGTACTAAAACTGCTTTACTCAAGCTAACCTCTGATGTCCTAGTGGCCATGGACTCTGCTTTTCTTACTAGGTCCATCTTTATCGATATGACTAAGGCATTTGATCTTGTTGATCACTCTATTCTCCTCATCAAACTTAGATTCCTTGGTTTCTCTCCAAATGTTGTAAACTGGTATTGTAATTATCTGTCTGACCGAACTCATTTCGTAAAATATAACTCTTCCTTCTCAGAAAAGTCTACTATTAACACTGGCGTGCACCAGGGGTCAATACTAGGCCCACTGCTCTTCTCTAGTTTTCTAAACAACATCACCTCTAACCTTACGCAGACAGCTACCCTGCTGTATGCGGATGACATTTTCCTGTACACCAGTGCTAAAAGTACAGATAACATCAATGAATGACTCTCCCATGACTTTCAACTCATCCAACAATGGCTTGATTGTCACAAGCTAGTCCTAAATGAGTCTCAGACTCAAGCTGTGCTATTCAGTTCGAACTATAAACTCAAACAAGCCCAACACAATTTTAAAGTCACCACCCTATGTGGCAAATCCATTGAGGTGGTAGGCTCTTTTAAATATCTAGGTATCACCCTGGATCCCTCACTACCTTTCATCACCCATATCCTATGAACTTGTAAGTCGATAAATACTAAACTCGGTATTGCCTATCGAACCAGCTATGCTCTCACCCTCTCTGCTAGACTTGCCATAGCTCGTGGGATACTTCTGCCTTCATTTAACTATGGGTTGCCTCCTATACCTCTGCATGCAAATCAAGCCTTCGGAAATGGGATGTCACCTACAATAACATCTGTCGGTATGCATCTTCCGCCCACAGACTGAAACACCACTGTACCCTCTATTCTGACCTTGGATGGTTAACACCCCACGAGTCTAGGCTTTATGACTTTGGCTCCATAACTGACAACATTATTAGGTCTCAAACTCCACAATCCCTAGCGGGTCTCTCAAAAACAGTCATCCTTCTATGACCTTCATTCAGCAGTTTCTGCCCCTGTTCTTGTCCCTAAACACACCACGTCTAAAGGTGCCAGTGCTTTTGCCTATCTTGCCACACAATACTGGAACTCCATCCCACTAACCATTCACCAGGCTCTGTCCCACGTTGCTTTCAAGAAGGCACTTAGAAATCATCTAATCCTGTCCAGCAAGTGCTCCTGTTTCAAACCACCCTAGGCCTATCTGACCCTAATCTACTCAATATCCCCCTCCTATATTCGATTTGTTCCCCCTACTATCTGTGTACCTCCTTCTATCAGTGTTTCTTGTTCTCCTTGAACGTTTCCTCATTTCTCTCTCTCTCTCCCTACTCTCTTACTAACTCTTTTATTCCACAGGTTGAATCCATGGCTGCTGCACTTAATATAAACCTTGTTGCCATTATTTTGTACAATGCTTGCCATTGTGTCTATTGTTCCTACTTATTGTATCCTTGAATCTCTAATGTACTGTTTTCCCTTATTTTTCTTTTACTGTACTCATGTTTGCTATTGTGCCACTGTTCTTTTGTTGTACTGTCCAGGGTCATGCCTGAAAATAGTCATTCCTTGGCTAGTGCAACTACCAGGTCAACAAAAACTAAATAAAATAAATAAAAGAGGACAGTTATATGGGTCTATCATTCAGGCTCATTTTTCTGATCTTCCTTGTGTTTTGGATTCTACTGGTGTGAAACTGGATGTTTCATTGATTTTTCACCAACTGATTGAGCCTCGTCTTCTCCCGAAATTGTGGGATGTGACTTGGTTGTCTTGTCATGGAAAATTAGGTGTCCGGGGTAACCATCACCATAAGTCTTTAGAAGACAGACTGTGTTTTTGTGACACTTGTTCGAATGTTTTGGAGTCCCAGTTGCATTTTTTTATTGAGTGTCCTTTTAGTCAGAACTTTTGGACTTTATGGCTTCATAAGTGGAAGGATAAACATATTTCTTATGTCTTTTATGATATGTTGATGTTTGCACTCTTTTCTAGTGCCTGCTCCAAATATCATCCTAGTACCCTTTGACTTATGTTTGCCTTTGTAAATATTTTCTATGACAAGCTAGAAGTGCTCAGCTTTTGCAACAAAAAACATATACTGGGATTCATATTCTGCAACACGGTTATTTCTGATTTGATTGTTATTTATAATTGGGAATTGATGTCTCTGCCTTGAACCAGTTTCCATTCTTATTGGGCTTCTTGTGACTGGATTTTTGCTGTATGATTGTTTTTTTTTTAGTGGGTTGTTTTTCTGGGAGTGGGTTTTGTTTTTTTCCCTTATGTTTCTCTTTTGTATTTTTTTCCTTTTTATTGTTAATTTTGTTTTCCCTTTAAATGCTTGTATTGCTTTCTAGTTCTGTTTTTGTTACCTTTTGTATAATGCAATGATATACTGTGTTGTTTTTGCTTTTGTCTTTTCAATAAAAAATTCCCATACTATTTTTTGATAAGTGCCATGGGATCTTTAACATCCACCTGAACTACCACCAATCCAGGCAGATGGGACCTCTGTTTAACGTCTCATCCAAAAGACAGCAACTCAGAAATGCAGCACTCCCCCTCATGCTGCACTACAGTGTCAGTATTGGGATATTAACCCGAGTGCCATATGTGGGAACTGAACCCACAGCCATCTGATCTCCCGGCCTCAGAGGCGAGAGGCATTTCAAGTACTTGAAGGTCTGTATCATCTCCACCCTTTCCCTTCTGTCCTCCAGTGACTTCATGTTGACCTACCTCAATCTTTCCAACTAATGCAAGTACAATAGTACCATCATTATTTTTTGGCAGCCCTACGCTGCACCCACTACAGTAATCTAAAATCCTTATTGAGGTATGGGCAGCAGTACTGTACCCAGTACTTACAAATGTGGACTCACCAGTGCTTTATAGAGTGGCAGGATGACCTATCAGATTCTCTAGGTGGTCCCTCAGGCAATGCACCACAGAATCCCACTTACCCTTGCTGCTACCCTCCTGCACTGTGCTGATACTTTTATGTATCCTGTTGGTAATACCCTCATGTCATTTTCCTAATATGAAGCTGATACATGCACTACCCCTAGCCAGTATCTTGTCCTGTTATTTCTGTGTGTGAGGTTCATTACGTTGCACTGCATCAACTTTCCCACTACAGGTGTGTTAATTGTCATGGCTTGTCCTTTGTTCCACCCATGTGTAGTGTCACCATGTTAGCCATCCTCCAGTGTCTTAGTAGAATCTCTGTCTCCAAGTAATTGTGGAACCATTCTGTCACAGTGCCTATCAACACCTCTGCCATTTGATTCAGGACAATTGGGTGTCCACCATCCATTTCTGTGGATTTGTTCACCAGTAATGCTGGAATGCCAGTCAGAAATGTATCATCTTATATGACATGTGTTCTGTCTGACACCCCATCACCCCGACCCCCTTTCCATTTTCTATTGTCAGCGGATAGTGACATTCAAACATCAACAGTTTTCAACCCTGACATGTTATACCACAAGCAAACACCATTATGTCTGAATGGCTTTAAAAATAACAAGAAAACACATGCAAACATGACACCAACATTTAGCTTTTTTCAACTGCTAATGTCTGCTAATGCAAAACCATTATTCTTGCTCAATTTTGCAAGTGAAAATAGCAGATCACAGCTGCAAAACGGGCCACATTTTGGTTTGCTTTCTTTTTACAAGTGTCTTGATGGTCCACTATTAGTAACCCCCTTGTATTTCTGTTTTCCTATAGAACATTAAGGTGGGCTGCATACACCCAGTTCACACGCTGGATCCACCAGAGGTTGGGTAGAAAGATATGGCATGTGATACCCTCATGTGTGATGTGGACGACATGTCACAAGTTCCCAGGAGAGTCTGGAAATTATGGTGGCTATTATGAAGCTGATGAACAAAGAATTGATTATTAGTCAGATTGTAACCACTGAATAAGCTGTCTGAGTTTGAATTATGACAACAGTGGAAAAATGCACATAATAAAAAGGTTATTTACTTGAAAGTTATGATGTGCAACAAGACATTACAAAGTAAACATGAGTTTTTTTCAGAAACTGCTTCACGTCAAACATTCCTTCACTGTGCAGGTTTCAAAGTGTATAAACTGTTAATTTGATATTATGATGAATTCCAAAACAGGTATTCCATACTTACATTTGCAACTATTGCATGTAGAATAATTCTGCTACAACTGTTTACAGCTTTTGCTGTAATTTTTTTAAACACAAAGGACAAAATATGAATTATTTTTGGTTGTTAACAACAGCACAATTGTAACAACAATACATACCACAGTTCTGTACATGAGATCAACATGAGAGACTTGAATATATAACTACTGAATTGAGGTAAGATTAGGAAGTGAGGATAGTCAAACCACCACAAAGGTCATAGATTTCAGGTGGTCAAATTTTACAAGGATAAGTGATATATACCAGGAGGAAATAGGGTAGTGGGAGGGGAGGGAGGTAGGGTAGGAGGAGTTTTTGATAAAGATCAATGTGGGGGATCTGAAAAAGGGACAGAGGAATGCGAAAGGAGGTTGAGGAAGAACAAACAAGGGAGGAGGCCACTGTGGTTCAATATGGAAGTGAATAGGGAAGAGGAGGGGCTGCAGGACATTCGGCAGCATGGCTTCATGCAGGGTCAGTGATGTGAGATGAACATGATCGCATTATTCAATGACACAACAAGGGTGGTCCATCAGGGTGGTATAGTGGACGTGGTCTACCAGTACTTCTGGAAGGCCTTTGGCAGGGTTCAACACAAAAGAATGGACAATAAGTTGTGGATTCTGGTGGTGGGCCAGAAAATAACAAGGCTTATGTATAGCTGGCTGACTGGTAGAATACAAAGGGTTGTGGCCAATGAGGTACACTCTGGGTAGACAGGGGTTACAAGTGGGGTCCCACAGGGTCAGTGTTGGGGAAAATTTTATTTAACATCTATGTCTGCAACATACCAGAATGGCTTCAGAGGAAGGTCTGCCTTTTCATGGACGATACTGAACTCTGCAACAGGGTGGACACCATGGGGGGGGAATGAAGAAGGATCATAAATTGCTGGAATAGTGGTCAGAAACATGTCAGCTACACAAACTTGTCAGCTAAAGTTCAACAGCTGGAAATGCACAGTTATGCACTTGTGGAGGAGGAACCCAAATACCACCTACAAACTAGAAGGGGAGACAATGGCTGTGACCAGGCAGGAGAAGGATCTAGCAGTTATAATCACCAATAACCTTAGGGTGGGGACCCCATACAGCAAGGCAGTGGGTAATGCTAATAGAATGCTGGCGTGCATAGGGAAGGGCATAACCAGCAGAAGGAGGGAGGTACTGCTACCAATGTACAGCTCCATGGTTAGGCCACACCTGCAGTATGGGGCACAGTTCTGGAGGCCACATCTATGAAAAGACATACATGGCATAAAAATGGTGCAGAGAAGGGACACTGAAACAGTGCATGTGCTAAGTGTCAAGTCATATAAGTACAGGTTGAAGGAGCTGGATTGGTATCCTCTGGAAACAAGAAGAGAGAGAGTGGACATGATCGAAACATTCAAGTATTGTGGAGGGTTTCAAGAGGGCCTGTGATAAACACAAGGGATTGTCATGGTTAGAAAGGGTGCAATTGAGGATGTGAGGGACAAGTGGGGGGGATGAGGGGATGGGCATACTTGAGGGGCCAGGAATGTCCTTTTCCACAGTCAGATGTGTATGCATCTATGAATCCATAAGACCTTGTCATGTCCGAGGTGGCTGTTTTGTCCATATGGGATGTTTATTAAGTTCTTGATTATAATGGTTTATGTGGGCCAAAAAGAATACTGTCAAGGAATATGATATGTTGTTGAAATAATAAAGCAGCCCAGGTTATGTTTGATGCTGGGTGTGTCCATGCCGTGTTTTGTATGGACAGAAATCCACAGGCTGAGTAACCAACACACGCTAGTCATTTGTAAACCAAGCATCACCCACACCCTGGAGTGATGTATTGCGATTATACAATGTCCCCCTAGTTGTGGTGGAAAATAACAAATTAAGATAAATACATTTATTTATTTATTTTCCCTGGATTGCTACTGATTTTATTGATCGGCTATAGAAAATATTTATCTATTGCTATGGAGACCCTGACATTGGGCATCGAGAGTTTAGCCAGCCGATGTTAGCATGAGCAGCTGCCATTTGGCAGTGTAATGCAGAAAGTAAGCAGAAATGGGTAGCTTCAGCTCCCTGTCTCACCCACACATATTTGTTCAAGGTTGTTGAAATTTGTGACTTTACCATACAGGCTACAACTTCAGGTATTCATAACAAAATAAAGTGTTTTTACAAATCATGAGACTGATAGACAGCTCGAGTGAACCTGACACTGTGACTGGGAAAGAACTTTAGAAATATCAGGAGTGAAGAGGAGAGGACAGATAGTGAAACACACTGTGCTTCTGCAATATGGGAGCGTAGTTAGAAAAGTAGCAGCATTTTCTGTTTACAGAACATTGTCAAAATAGAAATAGATACCATAGTATCCACAAACCCATCACCACCACCCACTTTGAACATTTTCAATACTCTTGACTGTTGAAATAATTTGTTCATATAAGGATGTACATAGAGATACTCCATCACATGATCTTCAGTGCTACTTGTTGAATCTGGATCCATGGCTCTTTATAACTTCAGTCTTGCCTGGTCGTGGGTGCTCTGCTATGTCTCTTGCATGATCTCGATACTTAACGGGTGTTGGCAGATGTTTTGCTCTCTTTTTATCCACCACATCATGCATAATTTTCTCAAGATAGTCATAGCTTTTCCGTTCCTTTATTGGTTTAGCAACCCATGCCTTTTTGTTTTTGGAGTAGATAATTCAGTACCTCTCCTCTCCACTCTGGTTCAGTGCCATGACCCTTTTGACATTGTTATTGTGGTCCATTGCAGCCAACTGATGGTGTGCCAGCATTCCCTCATATGAGTAGCGGTGTCTCTTTGTGCAGTACTTCAGTGCCAGTGCATGATAAACCTCTAGGTCTCCTGTGTGACAAAACATTGTGGCCTTTGAAAGTTCATTCAAGAACTTGGTGTTGAATATTACCTTTTTTTTAAGGCATTGTGTGCTAGTGTCCCTTCTTTTACCCAAAACTTTTTTTTTTGCTGTTCTTTGGTCAATTTTTGATGGCTGCATTTTGGGAATTTTGGGTTTCCAGATGAGATGTGTTTGTTTGTGACATGGTATATGACAGACGTGAACATTTGCCTGAGTGTGTGTCAGCGTCACCATTGCAGTTTCCACAACACCACCAGAAGTGATTGGATACTGATTGTATCCAGTGGCCAAGATTGTCGCATTCTTTCCTTTTGGAGTAGTTGAATAGCTGTTTTTTCACCCACTTTTCCAGGTGCCAGTCATCATACTGATGCCTGATGTTGTTATCTGGTGTATTAACCTTTTCCATCATGCTCCCAATCTGAGTGTGATGATCTGTCGCTATTGTGTCTATTGGGATGTCCTTGCTTAGAATGCACTCCAAGGACCACTTGAATCCCTCCTTTTCCATATTAGTGGAGAATTTCACATCAGTGACCTGCACTAACTGGAAGTCGGTTATTAATGTGTTTCTTGGTCCATAGAGATATATACTCCAGATATCTGGCTGAGAACCCAAGAGAGTCACAGTGACCGTCACCACACAGAACCAAATTCTGTTTTGACTTCACTTGGTTGGTTATTACTTCCTGCTGCTTCAAGTACTCTTTATTTATCATTGGGAACAGATATTTACTCTGGATATTCATGTATGTAACCATTGACATACACTGCAAATTGAGCAAGTCACCTATTATCTGGAATTTCTGGAAAGAGTTCTCACTGTACAGGATTGCTGTTGCCAGCTCCAGGTGTACTGCTGCCATTTTATGAACTGTTGGCTGTGAAAACCATTGGGTATCATGGCTGTTCTGGCAGAACATTTTAACAATAATCATAGAGCCCTGTACATTTGTATTTGTGTCAATGACCAAGGAGCCACAGACGAAATAATGTTTGCATAGCTGCTTCAGATTGCCAAAATTAACAATGGATATTTTATTGTCACTGATTGTATTAACAAGTAAGTCACTATCATCATCGTCACTGTCTGAGTCATCCACTGAACTGTCTGGCTCATAATCAGTGTCCACCACACTAATGTATTCTTCAGATTCTGACGTGATTATGTCATCAACCTCCATTGCTGCTTCTGACAGTGTGGTATTTGGACTTACCTTGTTTATGACACCGGAAAAATTGCATTAATATTTGGGCCACAGGCATGCTGCATCAGAGCAAGACATTTCTTCAGTTTGAGTTCCAGTGCATCGAAAAGTCTTTGTAGGTTTCGGTTCTGGTTAGTGCACTGCATACTGTAAAAGAAAATGACTGATGATTTCTTAGGAAATTAGAAAAAAAAATGTGCCATTAACCGTGCTTATTAGGCAACTCACACAGGATGTCTCTACTTCAATTTCTGGGTAATCTGGAGGATCAAAGCAGGGGTCCTCATCATCTTCTGCTGACCTTTCACAGTTTACTGCTTGCACAGCTTCTTCAATGATCTGGTAAGAAGTAATTGACAGATATAATGGGTATACATGACTTATGCAATTTCAGTAAGCCTACAAAGACAGTAGAACACTTTGTGTTGAAATTTACCTCCCTCTTTCTTTTCATCTCTGCACGCCTCTTACTGCATGGCCTCCCAGGTTTCGGTGCAATACTAACAATGTGCAAACAATTTTGGCACAGCATTCTCCTTCAGAATTGGCAGACGTTTCAAGTTCATTAGTTCTGCCTTTGGGAGACAAGTGAGAAATCATTATAATTGATCAATCCAAAAAATGTAATTTATAATATTTCACATGCAGAATGGAAAGTAAAAAAACATAATGTACCTTACTGGTTCATATCCTATGAAAGAGATGTGCTCATGCAAAGTTGTTCAATGAGGCTGTTGCCACTGGCACAATATGTGAGTTACTGTTTTGAAGTGGACGCAGTCCCATGTGTCTTACTCCCTTTAATCTATTGGGTCTCTCCTTAACCCCAAGACCAGTAGACAATTAACGCAGCTTAAATCCCCCTCTGGTCCTATGTCAGACCCTACTGAGATTGCAAATATCTTCAACTTGTAGTTCATGGATTTATTCCCCTATCTAAGTAAGCTCCCACCAGAGGCATCCTCAGCTCTGAACCACCCACCTCCCACAAACCCTCCTCAGGTACTACCCTGCCTCCACCTTTCCACTTCAGAGTCATTAGGCATAAAGACACAGTTAAGCTCCTGAAGTCTCTCTCTGTCAAAGGCAGCCCTTGCAGTGATGGACTTTACCCCACATTTCTTAAACTTATCTACCCCATAATTATCAAACCCCTCAGGTTCCTCTTCAACCTCAACATTACATCATCTATGGTTCATGATTCTTGGAAACATGCAAATGTCATACCTATCTTCAAAAACGGTGACCCTCTAACCCCTGATAATTATAGGCCCATCTCCCTACTCTCTCACCTTAGTAAACTGCTTGAAAAAGTTGTATACCTCCAGTTCTCAGAGCATCTTGAAAAATATAACCTCCTATGTCTTCTCCAGCATGGGTTCTGCAAGCACCACTGTACCTCCTCTGCTTTGGCCCTTTTCTCTGATCATGTGCAGAGAAACATGGACCAAGACAATACTGCAGGTGCTGTCTTCATAGACCTATCTAAAGCTTTTGACCTTGTCAACCACCACCTCCTCCACTCAACCCTGTCTCTCTTTGGCTGCTCCACCTGAAATACTGCTTGGTTCCACAGCTATCTCTCCAGTCAGTCTCAATCTGTCATCATTAACAATGCCTCCTCTGCTGCCCTCCCTGTATATACTGGAATTCCCCAAGGTTCCATACTTGGACCCCTACTCTTCTCCATATTCATTAATGCACTCCCAAGGAATAGCCTCAGCTGTCAAGTGCTCCTTTATGCAGATGATATGGTTCTCTACCATAGCAATAAATCCATTGAGCCTATCTCCTCCATCCTCATGCACAACTATGGCTCTGCTCATAAACAGGTCCTCTCCAACAGGCTTCTAGTCAATGAAAAGAAGACAAAATCCATGCTTTTTGGTTCCAAACCTTTCCTCACCAAAGCCACCAAATCCAACTTCTCCCTCTTAGTACACACCCCAGCAAGCCCCCCTCTTGAAAAGTCCCATCTTTTAAATACATAAGTGTCACTCTTGACCCTCCCTCTCTTTCACTGAGCTTGTCAACAACACTGTGTGGAGAATTCACCAAAAACTTGGTGCTGCTTATAGACTCAAATACTTTCTATCGGCTGAAGCACACCTTGCTATTGCCCAAGGTAACCTACTGCCTCTACTTGACTACTGCTCCTCCGTCTACTCCCTCATATCCCCACCTTGAAATCAAGACTAAACACTATCTATAACTCTAGCTGTCATTTTGATCTTCAAGCTCCCCACCGGCCCCACCATTGTACACTTTACCAGTCCCTAGTCTGACTCCCTGTGCAAGGTCACTTTGACTATGCTATGGGCTGCCTAGTGGACAATGCACTTAGATACCAACACCTATCCCCTTACTCTTTCCTCTTGATGGACAGATTGACTTCTAGAATTCTTAGGGCATCCTCAGTCCCCCCCGCTGGAGGCACCCCACATCTCCACGGCAATGGGAAGTAGACCTTTCTCCATCTCTGCACCGTCCCGATGGAACAAGCTCCCACCATCCATCTGATCATCCCCCACACACCTGGCCTTCAAACAGGCTATGAAAATCTGGCTCCTAGCTGCTGCTGACTGTCACTGCTGCCAGTAACTAACACTAGGGTACCCTAATGCCCACGTCTCCATCCACTTCCCCTGCCCTCAAATTATCTCCTCTCTCATCTCTGTCTTTGTCTAAAACCCTCCTTCCCTTGAAACCTGTTATCTCTGAAACTGATGTGAGTATGACTATATGAATGTGCACAGCTTTATTGATGACCCTGTACTAAACTGGATTCATGTCATAATTATGATGCTACGTATGTTTTTATGCACCATGTAATGTGGCTCCTGTATTTCATGTTTATCTCAATTGTTACTTATGTCTCCTTTTCACACTATGTGCTTCTGGCCATTGCCTAACCCTGCTGCCATTGTATTTTTACTTTATTATTTTTAGCACCAACTCATGCCTGAGGTGTGTATTACAGTATTAATTGTATTAACCTGTATGTGCTGCTGTGTTCTCTGTGTTGTTTGCCACTCTGTGGCCCAGGTCATGACTGAAAACAGTTCTCTGGATCAGTGCACTTACCTGGTTAACAAAGACATACATACATACATACATACATACATACATACATACATACATAAAGTGGATGTTGCCTGAACTGTTATGTACCACTCCTCTCCAATCTTGATGAAATATTGAAGGATTTGGATTTGACTGGATCTACATGTGTGTGTCCATAACTGTGCTACGTGTAGACATGTCACAAAAGCATTCATGGTGTGGTCCATCACATTTACATATTGAAAATGTGTATGGTGAATCTGGAAGTGTTAGTGAGAAGCAGTGCCACCACATCAAGGTCCTTCCAGATCAGCACTGTTGATGTAAGGATGAAAACATTGCATTAGCTTTTTAAGGCAATGCCATTAGGCATATGACAAATGTTGCTATAAATGTATCACTGTCTGTCAATGACAATCAATGACTATCATGACACGGTGAGAGGTGATGTAGTGAAATGGTACAATGGGTGCACAGAACAACACAGCACCCCCGGCCAGACACATGGAGGTGATTAGCATGGAAGTCAAATTCTGCTGTTGTAATGAAGTGTGACTGCCTTATTGAACACCTTCATGTGTAGGTAGGAGAAGGTGGTTGTTGTGGCATGGCACTACGTCACCTATCGGCTTGCCACGGCATGATGCACTAATAGGCATACCTTGCGTTGCATGTGTAAATGGTGGAGAAGTACTACAGTACTTATGTTTGGGACACAGTGCTTAGCAACATGGGGCACAGAACAGTGCACAATACCATGACACAGTGAGTGGTGATGTAGTGACATGGTACAATGGGCACACAGAACAACACAGCACCCCCCCCAGGCCAGACATGTGGTGGTGATTAGCATGGAAGTCAAATTCTGCTGTATGTAGTGAAGTGTGACTGCCTTATTGAACACCTTCATGTGTAAGCAGGAGAAGGTGGTTGTTGTGGCATGGCACTATGTCACCTATCGCCTTGCCATGGCATGATACACTAATAGGCATACCTGGCATTGCATGTGTGAATGGTGGAGAAGTACTACAGTACTTATGTTTGGGACACAGTGCTTAGCAACATGGGGTGCAGAACAATGCACAATACCATGAAACAGTGAGTGGTGATGTAGTGACATGGTACAATGGGTGCACAGAACAACACAGCACCCCCCCCAGGCGAGACACATGGAGGTGATTAGCATGGAAGTTAAACTCTGCTGTATGTAGTGAAGTGTGATTGCCTTGCTGAACACCCATCATGTGTAGGCAGGAGAGGGTGGTTGTTGTGACATGGCACTACATCACCTATCGCCTTGCCATGACATGATGCACTACTAGGCAGAACTTGCATCGCATGAAAGATGTGTGACACAGTACTGCTTTGATCATGTTGTTGGCAGACTGACATGTACCAAATTCTGGAGAATGCAAATGTACAGCAAATGGATCAACTGTGTGATTCTTCAGGAAAGGCACAGAAGGAACTTGTCTCACCACTTTACAAAGTAGCTGCCCAGGTAACAATTGTTCTGGAAGTAAAACATTTGTTCGTGATGGACTGACAAGGTAAACCACTCCAAAAGTACTCACAAAATAAAGTCTTCCACAAGAGGAATGGTTTATCTAAATGTTTATTTGGACTGTGACTGTTACTTGCTAAATTGGTGAAACAGGATCCTTATTCTGCTTAGCAGCATTTGCCTTGGCCACACCACCACACCTCAAGCTCCATACACCTGTCTCACTACCTTGGCCATCACTGTCATGTCTTGCTATGAGACACAGGGTATTGAGAGGTACAG
Organism: Neoceratodus forsteri; assembly: GCA_016271365.2. NCBI lineage: Eukaryota > Metazoa > Chordata > Ceratodontiformes > Ceratodontidae > Neoceratodus > Neoceratodus forsteri. The sequence continues at coordinate 866,827,428 of CM057458.1, read as the reverse complement.
GTCAATGACAATGAATCAGGTCTTGAAAAAGTGTCTTGTCAAACACTGAGTACATGACATGAACTGCTCTCTGTTATGTGCAATTGATGCTGCTGGGTACCACTATGTCACCACTTCTAAAAAGCAAGCATGATCACATAAACGGACTGATAAGTGTGCAAGAGGACAAGGACAGTTCATGGACCACTAAATTCTGGTAAATAAACACTTGCTGGCAAACACAATATCAATAACATGTGAGTGCCATACACAGTAAATGACAGCATTCAGTTTGCACATACTGTAAAGACAAATTGAAACTACACAACTAGAAATGCATAAATATTTTTTAATAAAAATGCACAGTACATTGGTATCAGACAAGGGTTGGGGGGGGTTACAGCAACATAAGGAGTAAGTGTCCATGTAAGCAGTGCAAGCTGTGTACAATATAGACAAGAAAACTGTTAGTTACAAAAATCATTCTCTGTACCTTCAAGTTTCTTTGGAAGCAGTCAGATGTAAAATGTTGGGAACACAATACGGTGTTCCTGCTGTTGACATCCGGGAGGTTTTGCTTCTTTAATGCAGCCTTCCACTTTGCCACCATGTCCTTACTGTGAGGTAATTGAAAAAATGATATACCCCAACATTCTTTTTTTTTTTTTGTAGCATTAAAACACCCAACCACACAACAATTCACCATTTCACAGATGACACTACTGAAAATTTAGGAACTAAATAATAGGTGTTATCATTTATTATGTGGTTCTCAGACCAAACAATAATTAGGGCAGCCAGACACACTAAAGGTGCTTAATTGCTTCCACGGTCACGCTGACTGGATAAGCCATTGGCGACGTCTCAGCGGGATTGCACATGTGCAAGATGGTGCGGACAAACTTGGAGATTCAGGGTGCTGACATAAAAATAAAAATGATCAAGTTACACAACGCAAACAGTGGAAACAAGTGGAAATGTCACAGGTACATGTTTCTATATTGTAAAATGGATGAACAATAACCGTATAACATTTTGTTTCCCTTTAAGGATTTGCATTTTCCCAATCATTTTCTCTTTTAAACCCACATCTTAATCATTGCAGCCATCATCTTTCTACTTAACTATCTGACTGCTGCAGGTGTTAACAGTGGACAAACACACAACTGGTACCAGTCCAGAATAAAACCCCAAATGTTATTCTAGGGTACCAAGCCTTGAAGTTTATAGGCCTGTGGTGCAGCTGGTCAACTGGTGTTGGTGCTCTTAGTTGAATTAGATTAACATTTTACACCTTTCTCAAATTTCTCTACTGGCTTCCCATACCAGACGGGCATATTTGAACTATGTATATTTCCCCCCAGCAGAGGGCAATTCATGCTGTTACTCATGGTTCTGCAGTATCAGTCCTCGGGCAGCACACACAACTGAAGTCCTGGGGTTGGTGATAACAGCAGATGCAGAACTGGGCATGATGCTTAAATTTTAAGGGGAAGGAAACAGCAGCTTGGATCTTCAGTTGCTTGGAGATCTTGCAACATGTCCCCTTTGGCCTATTGAGGCCCATTGCAAAGCACATGGCAATGCCTGCCAGCCACAAAGGACCCAGGCCTAGGAGTGGCCCCATGGCCTGGCTCCTCCACAGGTCAGAGTGCCCTAGCACCCAAGTATAAAACCCATGATCCCCTGCAGCCGGCAAGCCTCACTTCATGGAGGTTAGTGAATTCCCCACCTCATTCCGGATTAAGGATGGAATCTTTAAATCATTATCCTTTCTCACAGTGACCAGCTATGGTGTGTAGCCAAAGCAGTCTTTGTTTCTTCCCTGTCTCCCAGACTCCAGGGGGTGCAGAGTCTAAACTACAGGTTCATTACAACAGTTTCTTTTCTCAGCCGTATTTAGGAGCAGACAGCAGGTACCTGCCCAGATAGCGCCTGCTTATCCTTCTGATTTCACAGTCTCTCAGCTTTAACACAGTGATCACTTTCACTCTGGCTCACACACAATTCCAGAACTCTTTCTCAGCAGAATATCAAGAAAGTCTCTTTTCCCACCATGCAGATGCATAACAATCTCAGAAGAGGCTCTGTCTCCAACTGTTCAGAATCCGGATTCCCACCCAATTGTTCAGTTGCCATTCTTCCATGCTATAACCAGTCCTCAGACCTGTGTCTTCTTCTCATCTCCTTAGATGCTTTGTCTATGTCAGGGTCAGGCAGAACCTTTCGCCTTTTCAGTACTTTCACACAACTTTTCATTCACTTCTCAGATCAACCATGTCTCACCTTGGAGGTGTAGACGGAAACCAGGAGGCTTTCACCTCCTCAGGATCAGTCCATTTTCCTAATCCCTTTTTCCTTTTCAACTATCCTTCTCTTTATACCTTCACCACTGTGGTGCAGCTTCATACCATAGCATCAGAATCCTGTAGCTCTCCTTCTTTGCATAGCTGCCTGCACAGTCTCCTCCAACTCTCTTCAGATAGGAGAAGGCAAACACCCAGCCCTTGGGGACAGATTGTTGGCAGCCTCCAGGCAGGCCCTCTCCCAGCCCTTGCAGCCTCATTCTCTGCATAGTGGCTGGAGCACCCCCCCCGCCATGGAGGGGCTCCCATTGAACTAACCCAGAATCTCAAAGTTTTTGTCTTTTGGGAGCTTTCTGGCAGCTCCCCATTGGCTGGAGCCACTGTCCTCAAAGAAAATTGTGTATGAGGCTCCCTCAACACCTCATTGGCTGCTCAAAACAGCACCAGAATGTTCCCTGTTATTTTTTCCCAGGAGTCTTTTAATATGCTCAATGATCCTCCTAGAAAATCTTGGCTTTGTGGCTGGTTGGCTGGAGTCACAAGGCTGCAGAACATGGATGCTGGAAAACAGTCCCACTACAGTTTACACCAGTGTTCCAAGTTCCAAGGGTTCCTGCAACCAAACCTTGTACTTTTATTTTAAAACTGACCCACAGCATTTTTTTTGCAAGAATCATTTTTTATTTGTTTAGTTTTCATGAACAAAAAATTTCATATACATTTTTATATATGTCATTTACACCTTATAAAACATATTAAACAAGTATGGAGAATAATGCGTACTATAATACTACATTTCATCCAAGAACAGCATGAACACAAACCCTCCTCCCTAGCCTCCCTGATCCACTCTATTCAGTATTATTTAATTCATGGGGAATACAAAAGGATTTATAATGATAATCATTTAAGCCTTTGCAATGGAGATGACCTATCTAGTGTTGGGGGAAGTGGGACTATCAGTAAGATCTATGCATGTGTATGGGCCACCGAGATCTATCCCTATTTGATTCTCATAATAGGTGGTATACTATTCGGTAATTCTTTTCATAATGTTACATAAGGATCATCAGTATCATGATCTAAATCATAGACTCATTTTTCAAATAATAAGGCTTCATTGACTGTGGTCCACCATTTGTGAATGTCAACGTCCATAAGGTTTTTTCTTTCCAGTGTTCAAGGATCAACCATTTTGTTGCCATGGTTGCCAACATAAAAGTCTTTTTTTGTGATATTTCCCACTCTAGACCAAGTAAGTTATTAAATAAAAATGTGTTAGGCTTTATAGGGGCAATTAAATTAAATTTAGAACTTAATATCTGTTGTGCTGTATCCCTCCACTTTTTGATTTTAGGACATAGCCAACAACAGTGTGTTAATGTACATTTGCTGCTACAGCCATGCCAACAGGTTTCTGGGTATCCATTATTTATCTTAGAAATTTGAGAAGGAGTCAAATAAGCTTTGTCCATGATTTTTTATTGTATAGATGTATTCTTTGCATAGATATATAGTTTGTTATTTTGAATTCTTATAAGTTCCCAATGGTTCCATGTCAGGTTAATACCTGCTTCTACATTCCATTTTATATTTAATTTATTAAAGGAGGAACGCCTCTTATTTGTCAAGATTTTGTAAAGTCTAGCAAGTTATTTATATGTCCCCTTACTAAATAGTAGTGTTTGGTGTTTAATTAAATTTGGCAACTTAACCAAATTATTACTGAATATATTTATCATTTTTTTTGTAATTTATTTATAATAGTGTAATATTGTAACGGGTTTCTCCTAACCATTTTTAATTTATCATTTGTTGTGGGGACCACAATTGGTCTTGTATTATGATGTTCCTCCAGAAAATAACATCATTTGAATGTAGTATTTTAAAGTTGAAGTTATTGACAGACTCTACCTATATTCTCCTGTTGGCATGGATAGGGAAGTAGAGCCATGGTAGTTGTAATGCCAAAGGATGTTTAATATATTTCTTTATCTAGTTTATCCAAGATATAAGAACATGTAAAGGTTCATTTTTGATGGTGTTGGATACATAATATTTTGGTAAAGTACATTATCCATATCTGGAAAGAAAGACCATTGGTAAAAAATAGTTACTATGTGTGCCTCCATACAGGCTAGGAGATCTGGGCAACCCATGCCACCCTTTTCTCTTGGCAAGGTTAACAAATTCCAAACAATTCTGGGCTTCCATCCTCATCACAAAAATGTTGTAATAATTCTTTCCACATCCTGAAACCATGTGTTGGATGGGTCCTCGAGGATAATTTACATTATAAAGATGAAGTGGGGCAGGGCCATCATTTTAATTGTGTCTATTTTGCCCCCAAAGGGATAGTGTTAAATTTTTCCAATTTTCTAATAGGAAGGAGATTTTTTGTTTTACATTTTCAAAATGAATTCTGATATTTTGGGTTTGGTCTGGTGTAATTTGAATTCCTTGATATTTGATAGCTTTCTGGACTCTGAGCTCCTGTTCAAAATTCTGAGTATAAAGTGACTTATGTTTTGAGAGCTTCATAATTTTGGACTTGCTTTTATTAATTACATAGCCAGAAATTTCAGAGTAAAGTTGGGCTTTGATCAAAATGGAGTTAAGTGAAGTATTTATCATTTTAGCTCAACAGAATATCATCTGTAAGGACTCTTGGTTTACTATGTTCATGGCCCACCATTATACCCTCAATGGACTGATTATTTCTTATTATTTGTAAGAAGGGTTCTAATGCAAGAATGAATAGAGTTGGGGAAAGGGGACACCCCTGTCTTACCCCATTCAACATAACAAAGTGTTCAGTTAAATATTGATTAATTTGGAATTTTACTATTGTTTTTTATATAGTTTTTAAATAGGTGTTGTTAATTCTTGGGGAATAACTAATCTAGTTAGGAACTGGTACAGAAATTGTCTATTTAGTAGATCAAAAGCTTTACTAGCATCCACTGAAACTTCGTAGTATGTGTCCTTTTGATCATAATTTGTATTAAGTAAATAAATAAGTGCCTGAATTTTCCTATTCACCTGATGTAGTGTCCTTCCCTTCATTAAGCCATATTGGTTATGATTTATAAAATGTTGTAAAAATGGTTGTATTTGGTTATTTATTAATTTTTCAATCAATTTGTAATCAGCATTTAAAATGGCTATTGGCCTATAACTATCCATAAACTCTGGTGGTTTATCTTCTTTTAACATCAAAATTATTTTTGCTATCTGCATGGATCAAGGAAGATCTAAATCCTGACTGTCCATAAATAGTTCCTCTACCATTCTTTGTATCCGTGGTGCCGATTCCTTTGAAAAAAACATTGAAATAATTCATTTGAAAATCCATCTAAGCCAAGGGATTTACCCCTGGGAAGGGTGTTTATAGTTTCAATAATTTCTTTCTGTGAGATGGGTGTGTAATGAAATGAATGAGTTATTATACCTGCCTTATTAAAAAAATCATCCATTTGTATCTGGTCTGGAATGAATTTGTTATGATAAATGTTCTTGTATTTTTCAAAAAAGGCTTTAGAAATAGATTCATCTGAGGTATATGCCATACCTTGATCATCTTTTATCATTGTAATTGTATTGTTTTGTTTCTCTTGCCTTAATAGAAAGGCCAGTAACTTACCTGATTTATACATATGAAAATGTTTTGGTTTTTTGATAGAGTAAGCTTATCTGGTAGTTTCTTGCTGTATAATTTGCTGTTTTTTTTTACCTTCTATAAATACCATTCATCTCTATATTTTTCATAGTCAGTTAAGACTGGTTTGTCTAATTGTTTCAATCTTGATTCAATTTCTTGAATTAGCTTAGACCTCTCTTTCACTGTTTTAATTTGATAAGATATAATTACACTCTGAAGGGTTGCTTTAAAAGCATCCCATAGTGGCAGTATGGAGCATTGACCTGAGTAATTGTAAAGCCAGTACTCTTGGATAGTGTTACTGATTAATTGATTGAAGTTTGTATCTTTCAGTAAATCATTATTAAAAGCCCAAGTTTTTGTAAAATTCCTATTTAAATGTATAAGATGTATCTCAGCACTAACTAGGGCATGGTCAGAGAAGAATATTGAATCAATGTCAGCTTCTCTTACATGCTGTACCAGATTTTTTGATATAACAATAAAATTAATTGGGGAAAAAACTTTACTCTTTTTATCAAAGTGAGAATATGATAAGTTTTTTGGGTTTTTATGTCTCCAAATATCAATCAGCTGTTCAGTGTCCTGAAAGGCATTCAATTTCCTGGCATCATTAAGTTTTTCTTTACTTGGTGGAGATGATTTATCCTGTAAAGGGTTAGGGTAAGCATTGAAATCTCCTGCTAGTATGACATTCATAGCTTGAAGTTTTTGAAGGCCTCAGTAATTTTTGCCAGGAAATGAGAATACTTTTCAAAGGGGGCATAGAGTGACACAATAATTAAAGCAGCTCCTTCCAGATTGATTTTTATCAAAATAATCCTACCCATGCCATCAGAAAATTGGTCAATCAACTCATAATTGAAACCTCTTTTTTTTTATTAAGATGGCCACTCCCAGCTAGACTGGTGGTGCTAAAGGTTGAAGTGCTGGATACCACATCTCGCGCCACACTGGCAACCTAGGTTCAGGAACAAACTCAGGCTGCTGGGCATTAGTAGTGAAGGGAAAGGACTGAGCATTTGACTGAATGTTCTCCTCTTCTGGGGAGGTTTCTGGGGACTGCACAGCATCTTAGTGGCCCCTGGTGGAGACCGGGTGTACTATAGATGTCAAGCCAAATAAGGAGAGGAGCACCGGCAGATGTCAGTGGCATGCCCATGCAGACATCATTGCACTTCTGTGCTCTTAGGTAAACTACCATGGAAAATCCTCGGTGTCTGAGATAGGTGAAGGATCCTCCAGTGCATGGCCACACTCTCACAAGTCATGCTTGCTCCACCACACTCCCCCTGACTCCATCACAGTGCATTAGATTATAGATAGACAGCCAGGACAAAAGCAGCCTCACCCTGGGGGGGGTTCAGAGCTGGGGGATCAGTCAGGCTGAGGGAGGGGATCTGGCAGGAGAGGCTTCAGATGGGAGATAGAGCTGTCAGTGAGCGAGAATGCTGAAGAGAGTTCTCCGAATACCGCAGCAGAAATAAAGTCTACAAAAAAAAGATGGCCTCTCCCCTACTCTTTCTTGTAACTGAACTAAAAAATATAGACGCAAACAATATATTTTTTAACCTAATTTTTTCTTTTGCATCAAGATGCATTTCTTGGATGTATATGATTTGCGGGATCTTTTACTAGATGAATTAACACCATTAACATTCAGTGATGTTATTTTCACATTATTAAAGTTAACCATTAATTCTAACTATGAAATCACCACATAGAGAATGGATAGTACAGATCAGTCCCAGAAAATTATATTTAATACATTTCTTTCCCAATGCCACATTCTTCTTAAGATTTTAGTCCCAGTATTCTTCCCCCCCAACTGCCCCACAGTATTGTAGCTGTCACAGTTCACTATTAGGCAAATGTGCCATTTACTATTTTTATTCTCCCCAGTCCTAGTTGCTGGAGCCATTTTGCATGGCCCCGAGGCAGCCACACATATTCCTATTACAGTTCAGGCATTCTCTCACCTTTAATGTACTGCTATGCTAAATACAACATATTTGATTCCCCAATGCTCCACATATATGTAGCAGCACCTTCTCTCATTTTTCCCACTTCAATTTAAAACATTTTATTTAATTCCTTTGCCTGTTGCTAGTGCTAAACACTGTGCCCCAGTGCTAGACAGGACCTGCTCATGAATTATTCATGAGTGGCCTCATTAACTTTCATGAGGTGGCTCCCGATCCTTGAGCACAACTGACGCTCATAAAAACCTCTCTGCCTCAGGATCAGCTGCCTCTCTGGTTGTTTTAAGGTCTCCAGTCCCTCTTTTGCTGCCACACAGGACAGGAACCACTGGAGAAGCAACTATAGCTGGCATCAAATGAAAATGCACCTTCTACGCATGTGCAGTGCATTGCCCAGCACTGGAGTGCAAAACAAATGGGCAGTGACTTTGTGCTACAGCTCCTTGGGCACCGCTCTTAAAAAAACTCTGCGGGTGCCCACGTGATAATCCAGGGTACTACCCAGGGGACCAGCCAAGACCAGAAAACTACAGGAAAAATGGGGCACAGGATGGGGAAATCACAGGGAAATGGGGACAACTTAGGTGGCTATCAGGTAAGCCCCCAACAAGGGGGTTACATAAAGGTAGTGGGAGGATGGAAAGGGAGGAATAGAGGGAACAATGGTGAGTGTGTAGTGGAGAGTTGGTAGCAAAATGACTGAAGGCATTACAGAGAGTATCCAATCTGGTAAAGGAAGAAGAGGAAGTGGTGCCATAAATCACATCTGTACAGTCAAAAACTGGAAGGACAATTTTGGTTACCAGCTTCAAGCTGATCTGGAAAAAGATGAAGTCTTTGTTATGGTACAAGTTGCCAAATGTGGGGCAAAGTTTGGCATGGATGGCGTCAGAGTGGTCAGAGAAGTGAAGTTTGCTATCTAGTCACACACCAAGGTACTTGAAGGCAGGGACAACTTCCAGTTGGGTGCCATCCAATGTGAAGAAGACAGAGGCAGGCAAGAGCCTTGCAATTTTCTGACTGGTGCTGAAGGTCATGGACACAGTCTTCTTGGTGTTGACTCTGAGCTGGCTGGCATGAAACCAGCACAGCACATTGTGGAAGTCATGCAGGAGTGAGACCTCCACAGGTGAGGTTGAAGGGCCAGAATTGTAGATGAGTGTGTCATGCACATACATGTGGATATGCAAAGAGACACGGGCAGAGGGCAGGTCATTTAGAAAAACTGAGAGTAAGATTGGACCCAGGATGGAGTGCTGTGGGACCCCTGCTAGGATGGGGGGACAGGAAACTGCGCACCTGAATTGACTTGATGGCTGGTAATGTATGAATGGAACCAGTCCACAAGGGATGCTGAAAGGACAGCAGATTTAACTGAAAAGGAAGAGTGAAAATGAATAAGGAAGGGCCCAGGGTGACACATTCATATAAGTATCCCACCTAAATTTGATACACTACCTGTGTTTACATCTTACATTTACTGGCAGTGCCCAAAATACATATTTCTGATTAGAAAATAGAAGATCAATGCAAAGACTTTGGGAGTTTAAAACAGGGGCAGGTACCCATCGGGGGCTATCTGGAAATTTCGAGGTATCCTGGTGGGTCAGTCCAACTCTAGGTAAAAATAATCTGTAGGGAGAGTTTTTTTCTGAAAAATGTGGAGCTGTCTGTCAACAAATAATCTTTCTCTATCTATCTATCTATCTATCTATCTATCTATCTATCTATCTATCTATCTATCTATCTATCTATCTATCTAGCTAGCTAGCTATCTATCTATCTGTCTGTCCTTATATCTATCTATCTATCTATCTATATATTATCTATGTCTGTCTGTCTCTGTCTATTTATCTATCACTCTATCTGCCAATCTACCGAGCTACAGTATCTACTGTCTCTACTCTGTCTGTGTCAATCTATTTATCTCAAGACCACTTTTAATATTAGCCTTCAAAATGTATTTAAATAAGTTTACTTTGCTCTGGGTAGCTCATGAATTAAATTTCAAATCAACCAGTTTAAGATTTTAAAAACTTGCAATTCAATCTGAGCAATATATTTTTCAGCTACAGTACATTTAAAGATGTGTTCAAGTGTCTTGTTATGAAGTAGTAACAAAAAGTGTAAAATTCCGCCTGGAAGAGCAAACACCCCTAAGCCACAATTGGCATATACTGTACTATATTTGGGTTTTCAAATGAAAACACAAATGTCTGATATGCAGATCTGTTACTGGTGGATGATGTAACATCTTCATTACTTTTATTATCAATCCCATACAATGAAGAGGTTACATTCTCTCCTAAATGATCACCTGCTCTTGTAAATGACTTAATAAGGAATTTTATTTTATTTTTTTAGTCTGACAGTTTGGACTCTAAAAAAATATATATTTATTGCAGACATCATATAGACCAATGTACAGAGGCAACAGCAGAAGATTAGTACAGTATTGTGGAGATCCAGCTCACAAAATGTCTTAGTCAGATATCTATACATAATTATTGAACAGGTCTCTTACTAAAGTAAACAATATTATCTCAGTTGGGAACAACAGACCTGCTCACTACACTTACTAAACGAAAACAAAACAAAAAAATACCTGAAGTGAATCTGTTGGTCTCTATTACCATGGTTTTAAGGAAAAGACGATCAAATAAATGTCATGTTCTTTTTGAGAGACAAAGGTTTAGAATTAAGTTCAATAGAGGTGTAAGACTCTTGCCATTGGGAACACATTTTTATAACTGGGATAAAACCCAACTAAGATATAAACACTAAAAAAAATGTATAACTAAAGTGAAGCTGGTTGTATATCTTCGAGGCATATCATCTTGAGAAAGAGAAAAAGGCCAGGTGCTCAAATGCCACTACTGGTACAGGTCAGTACCCCACTGCCTGCTGGTAGGGTACTGATCTACCTTCCAGCTCCTCAATAAGATGTATAAAAGGTAATCAACCCCTCACCATTTTATCTATTCGGAGATGGAAATCAGTGGTGATTTTCCCCATGTGGTAGATATATTTCATTATGGAAATCCAATCATCTAGTATGTGGGGGTGGATGGGGATAGCCATCTTCTAGTGATAGCTTTTCATGCTGCCACCAATAGAATACCCGGAAATATTTTTGTCTATTTGAGTGCCTACTTTGGGGGAGTTTACCTTGGATCAAGTGTTCAAACACTGGTGTTTCTGAAATTCCTGCCATGGGACCACATTTCCTGCCTTTATCAGCCCAAAAAGACAGGCTCTGGAAACAGCCCCCAAAAATGTTGTTTGGTGTTCCCTCCTCCCTGCACACCACCCCAGCATCAGTCTGTGTGTCGCTGTGTGTAGCGTTACATTTTAGAAGGGATGAGGAAGAAACAACTTAACACCTTACATCTAAATTCTTTCAAGCTATTAGAGGTGAAAATGTGATACACCCCATCCCAAACTAACATTCTCTTGAGAAGACAGATCTATCCCAGATTCCCTTTCCCACTGTTTAGACTCTTAACAAGATGTTCTGCTTGCTGTCTTGTTTAGTAATTATGATGACAAGCATTGCACCCTACATCATTTGCACAAAACACGCTAATAATGGAAAAATAGATTTTCAAAGGGGACAATGTCAGATGAACTTAAATCTTTTTGCATTCATTCCTAGGTACACAAGGACATGAGGGATAACATCTTTTTGTGAATAGTTTTTTAGGCAATAGTTTAAAATTATAACAGTGCAGATCAGGAGAGCATTGCTCACAGCTGCCATCATGTTTTATAGCCTGTCACTTCAAAACTTGCAAAGGCTACAATGTAAAATATTGTTGCATTATAACTGTAACTTCTAACAGCTCTGTATCTGATTGATACAATGTGTCATAGAAATACAGAAACAGAAAATCTAGTCTTCCCCTCCCCTTCCCCATAAGCTCCTCTGCTCTTTCCTCTTACTCTGAACTTTCTTGCTCTGCCTCCCTTATACAATCTCCAGCCCCCCTTTTCCCAACTGGATTCATACCCTTACCTCTTATTTAATCCCATGTAGGTATCCCAAGCCCTCCTGAACTCCCCCACCATGTTTACTGTCATCACCTATTCGGGCAGCTTATTCCATGGACCCCCACCCTCTTAGTGAAGTATTGCCCCTATTTCCTTTGAATTTGCTTCCCTTCAGTTTTAAGCTGCATCCCCTAGTTGTTGTGAACTTGCACCCAAAGCAAATAATTCACCCTGAAAATGTTTTCTGATACACATTTAAACCAATGGAGGTGAATTACTTAGGAAACCTCATGCCTAAAATATCAGAGGCAGCACCACTATCTAAGAGATACCTGAACCATTGTACATAAGCACCACTGTCCACATTCTCTCAGATGCTGGCCTCACATCTAGAGAAATAAACGTAATGGGGCACTGGTGTGAAAGTAGTTTCTGGAATTACTAGAGTGCATCAACGGTAGACTGGCAAAGATGGAGTACTCTCTTCAGTTCAGAAAGCAGCAGAACTTCAGTAAAAACATAAAGTCCAATCACTGTGATTCTGCTCATAGCAGAACCCAGAAACTTGATACAACTTCCAGAAATTCAACTGAAAACAGTATATCACAGTCTCCTATCAGTAGCCCAAAGAACATCTGCAGTAGTTCTGCAAATAGTAGCACATTAGCTTAAAGTTCCATGATACAATCTCCAGAATGACAGCTTTCATCAGACATTAATCTTTCCTACTTTCAAAATTGTGGAACTCTAATTTCAACTACTGCTCACATTCAACCTACTCACCAACTTATAGTGATCTCAGCAGTGGAGAACAACCTCAGCAGTAGCAGAACTGCATGTTTAGTAGTATCAATTTAGTAGTCACTAACTGAACTGCCTCTCCTGGTTGACCAGCCAGAACTGCTTAGAGTTCTGTTGGTAAAAGAAACATAATTTTAACTTTATAACAAAACAAAATAAGTAACATCCCAACCCTGTTTTAATATATCAGTTTAGCTTATAAAGATACTCTGATTTTTGGTGTATATGGTCCAGTTCAATGTGACTGCATGGTAGATATGCGGGGTCCCTGTGGCCTCCAGTAAAAGAATATAAATAAACAGCCTTTTTTTAGTGATCACTCTACTGAAAGTGAGATTCAGATAGAGTCATCACTTTTGTAAAAAAATAGTAATAAATAAAAAAATAATAATTAAAAAAACACAAAGAGAGCTCCAATTGTGTGATGGAAGTAATGGATCCCTGGTGGTTGGGGTGGGGGTGGGGGAGGAGTAAAAGAAACCAAACCATGAAGTTATCAGAATGAGGCTAGGCACATCTGATCTCAGATATTCCAGTTTGCAAAGCATTGAATAACCACAGCATTCTTGCTTCAAATTGAATTGTCTTTATTAGACTATGCAATCATCTGGCTTAAACAGCTGTGTATTGTAACATTAAATAAGTTAACAGAGTAGTAAATGATATCCTCTTTTTCACCTATGTCTGTGCATTACTAATATGCCAACTAATAGTATATGGATTTTTGGCCATTCAGTAAAGTTTTATTTGATTCTTGACGTTTTTGGTGGGATTCTAGCTTATGTTTGGTTGGATAGCTGAGTCTGTAACATTGAGCTGTTAGTGGGGTGAATGTTGTCACAATCTGTGGGGTGAATGTTGTCACAATCTTGGGGGCTGTTCAATGAAAACAATGGGAGGGTTTTGCTCAAGATTCAAAGTGGGGCAATAAATTCCTCCCACAATCCAGATAAAAACCAGCCTCTCCTAGCAACCCATGTTTAGAGTGTTTCAAGCATCCACCATCCTCCTTGCCTCCTCCTTCTCCTCCTCCTCCTCCGGCACTCTTCTCACCCATAGTACTGGGCTGCTTTCTATTTCCAAAACTTTGTCCAGCTCCTCTAGTGAGGAGTGGAACAGAGGAAGACAAAAGTATCACAAGCATTATACATTATTCACCAACATTGACTTACAAGAACATATCCTGCTCTGCCACTGTTAAGAATGTCTTGCGAGATCACGTGGTGAGCAGGCAATGGAGTAGACGTCTCTGACAGCACTCCCGAGCCCCGTTACAAAATAAGTTTAATTTGCACTCGCCTAGATTCCCCACGTAGCCAGAAACGTTTGGAAGGGCACCGGAATTGAAGCTGCTGCATTCGGAGAATCGGTTTGGTTTTTACGAGGTGGAGGGACTAACACCGAGCCGCATGTGAAGTTGGCAGCAGGAGAGGCCGAGATGGAGCAAGGAAGCCTCGAGCCTATGGCAGCCAGAACCCCAGCGACCAAGCGGCCTAAGACCCATTCGCCGGACTCGGAGGCATCGGAGGATTGGAAGGTGGAGGGCCAGGAAGAACATTCAACAGCCGAGGACATCACAGAAATTAAGCAGCTGCTTAAAGGTCTTGTCGCTGACTTTTCAGTCCTGAAACCAGCCTTGCACGCACTCACACAGCGAGTTGGCGATGTGGAAGCTAGGATGGCATCACAGGAAGGAAAGGCTGGCATTATAGACCAGGAAGTGGTCAGTTTGAAAAGGCAGGTGAAAAAATTGGAAAGCCGGCTGGAAGACCAGGAAGCGAGGAGCCGGAGGAACAACTTGATATTGGCAGGGCTTCCTGAGAGATGGGCACAGATTGCATGGCCTTCATGCAGGAATTGCTGATGAAGCTATTTGGGCACACTCCGTTCGGCGATGCATACAACCTTGAGAGGGCTCATTGTGCATTGAGGGAGACCCCCCCACCGCGAGCTCGCCCTCGAGTCATAATAATGCGATTTTTGAATTATAAGGAGAAAATCCATATTTTGAATAAGGCTAAAGCTAATAGAAATCTGTATTGGCAAGGGGCCTCCCTCTGGTTGTTTCAGGATTTGGTCTCCTCGGTGAGAGAAAAGCAGAAAGCGTACAGTGACATTAAAAAAAAGTTGTATATGGCAGGACTGAAATTCAGGCTTCAATATCCAGCTACCTTGGTGGTAAAACTAACGAATGGGGATAGACGGTATCTTACTGCTGAGGAAGCCCTCGAGAGCCTTAGAGTGGAACTGCCAGACTTGTTTAAATCAGGGACCTGAAGGAGAAGAATGGACTGGGAAACTACCAACAAGGCGACGAGAAACGGAACTTAAATAACATTGTGGACAAGTGATATTGCTGAGAAGAATCTTATGTTGTTGGGGTTTCTCCTCCCCTTTTTTCCTTTCTGGACCTTCCTTCTCCCTTCCCCCCTTCCCCCTTTTTTTTCTTTCGTTGTTCTTTCCCTGTACGAGGTTTAAAATGTTAGCTAACCTGTTGCAGCAGATAATTTTAATGGGAGATGTAAGCTATCGAACTGGGTTTCCCCCTCAAAATATTAACAGAAGGGGGTTCGGTAAGAGATTAGGGGAAGAAAGATTTTGTGGGGTAATATGGGACCTGGGAGGTGATTGGAGGCATCTCAGGAGATGACTCACACACGTCCTCGGGCAGATTAGGGAGGGCGATCAAGGATCGGGGTAGTATTAAGGGTGTTATGAGGGGAGGAGAGAGAGAACCATGACTGGGAACTTAAGAAAAGCAGAGAATATGGGTGAGAGGGTTAAGGGTGAAGTTTAGTAGATGGGATTACTTAAAATCTTATCTTGGAATGTGAAAGGTCTTAGAGGTAGGAAGAAAAGGCTGGTTGTACTTAGATATATTGACCAGATGGGGATACATATTGCTGCGCTTCAGGAAACCCATTTATTGACTGAGATTGCACTTGCTTAGGAAAGGTTGGGTAGGTACAGTAGTAGGAATGGGAAATGCGAAAGCCTCGGGTGGGGTAGCGATATTAGTTAGGAAAGGATGTCCTTACACAATTGGGTCCACTCGAATGAGGGAGGATGGTAGAGGGTTATATATGATAGGCCCATTTTTGGGGCACCCATTGGTTTGTGCTTCTATTTACGGGCTCACACCAGCTAAGACAGAATTTTTTGCCTCATTGGAGGCGGATATGGTTGCATTTCCACATGGTTTGCTTGTCTTGGCAGGAGATTGGAACATATGCGCTGACAACAGGGTCGACAGAAAACCTCCTTCCAATAAAGGGCCTAGCCCATCGCAGCTAGCACTACAAAGATTGTTGG
This sequence comes from Neoceratodus forsteri, assembly GCA_016271365.2. NCBI lineage: Eukaryota > Metazoa > Chordata > Ceratodontiformes > Ceratodontidae > Neoceratodus > Neoceratodus forsteri. The sequence goes on along the minus strand of CM057458.1, from coordinate 866,811,397 downwards.
AAGTTACAGCATTAGTTGACCCATATAGGATTTATAGAGTGGGAGGGACTGAGATGACTTTTTATTCAGGAGTGCACAAGACTTATTCTAGGATTGACTTCTTTTTGGTCAATAGGGAAATTTTAAAGGGGGTCGTAGGGATTTATACTTATGAGAGAACATTTTCCGATCATTCCCCGATACAAATGGTATGGAAGATGGATCACATTCCCCCTAAGCCATATCGGTGGCGTCTAGATGATAGGTTATTAATGATGGGCAATATGGTAACTAGCATGGAGGGTAAACTTAAAGAAATTATTCAAGATCAAATCCCAACCCTTAGGAATAGGAACTTGGCTTGGCCTACATGCAAAGTGTTGTATGCGGGATGGGCGCAGGAATATTCCGCTAGGTGGAATAAGCTCACCAGGGCTTGGGAGGAATTTATAATGGGGGCCATTAAGTCCCTATCATCTTTAGAAGGGTCCTCTAAGGAGATCGACGGGGAGCTAAGAGGAATTTAAAGGGATGTGGTATCACAGGGCAGACCGTTGGCTGGAGAGGCTGAATGCTAAATATTTGTTACAGGGAGATATACCAGGTCGGTTATTGGCTCATCGGATTAAGGAGTGGGAGGCTGAAAGAACGATTGTGGCAGTGCAGTTTGGAGATCAGTTGATCTCGGAGCCTCAGCAGTTGGCGGACGCCTTTGCGGACTATTATGCTGCAATATACCAGGCAGGGGCCCCTAAGTCAGCGACAGATATTAGTGGGTTTTTAGATCAGATTCTGCTACCTAGACTTAGTCTAGAACAGGCCCGTGCCCTGGCTGCCCCAATATCAGATTTGGAAATACTAGAGGTCATCAAAGATCTACCAAATGGGAAGGCATCAGGGCCTGATGGCCTTCTGGCTAAATTCTATAAAGTTCATGCAGAGACAATTATACCCTTATTGAAAGAACTTTTCGTAGCTATTATGAGTGATGGGGTTCCCCACCCCCCACTCTACCAGGCTTATATTGTGCTGATTCCAAAACCAGATAAACCCAGGCATCTACCAGGTAATTATAGGCCCATAGCCTTAATGAACCAAGATATGAAGATACTTACAAAAATTTTGGCTAATAGGGTCTTGAAGGTTGCTCCTTTATTGATTAGTCAAGACCAAGTCAGGTTTATGCCAGGAAGGGGGGCCCAGGATGCTTTGAGGAAACTCCATCATATCCTAGAAAGAGCGGCTGATTCCGAATCTGCTATGGCTCTAATAGTGTTGGATGCTGAGAAGGCTTTCGATCGGGTCTCCCACCAATTTCTATTTCTTACAATGGAGAGAATGGGATTCCCAAAGGAGCTTTTGGTAGGTCTTAGAAATTTGTACAAAGCCCCTACAGCCCGAATTTTGTGTAATGGCTATCTCTCTAAGGAGGTTTCTCTCCAGAATGGGACAAGGCAGGGCTGTCCCTTGTCACCTATTTTATTTAACATCTACCTCGAGCATTTGCTGAGATTTTTAGTGATGGATCCAGGAGTACAGGGGATTGAAGTTGTGGGGTTAGAGCTTAAACTATCGGTATTTGCCGATGATATCTTGCTGCACTTATCCAATACAGCCGAAAGCTTTCAGAGGGCATTGGAAATTATTGAGAACTTTTCGAGGGTATCTAATTATAAACTGAACTTGTCTAAAACTCAGGTTCTCCCACTCACAGTTCATACTCATAGGGCAGATTTCGACCATTTTCAGCTTAATTGGGCCCCGGACAAAATCAAGTATCTGGGGATATGGATTTTGGCTAGATCCACAGCTGGGGTGGAGGAAAAAGTGGACGGTATCGAAGTCAAAATTAAGCAAGATATTGAAAGGTGGAGGAAGATCCCTCTAAATTTCACTGCCAGAATGGGACTAATCAAAATGAACCTCCTGCCTCGACTGCTTTACCCGATCTGTCTTTCTCCCTATAGTATCCCCAAGGGCAAGTTTAACATCCAAAGGATTATCCTGGAATTTCTTTGGAGCTCCAAATCTGCTAGGAAAAAACATGTTGTTTTACACCTCCCTCACCAGGAGGGAGGCATGAAGGTTCCAGATGTGATGTTATATTATGTTGCAGGGCAACTTGGGTGCATGGGACGTTGGGCTAGACAGGGGAAAATGAGGCATACACCCCAACGTGGTTACGAATTGAAAGGCTCGTCCTGGAGGATTTAAAACTCTCCCCAAATGCCCTGTTATATGTAGACCCGGTGACATTGCTGGGTATTAGCAAACAATCTCTGATATATAAATCTGTTAAAGCGTGGTGGGAGTGGGTATCCCCATGGCAAAGGAGAGTACAAAGAGGGGCTAGGGAGCAGCCGATAGTGGGAAACCCTAATTTTTGAGTGGGGAATCGGGTGTTGAGAGGGCATTGGAGGTCATTGCTATTGGATTCTAAAGTGGTGGACTGTATGGATGCAGATGGGGTGCACCTGCCTACGCCATCTCGGGAATGGGATTTTTTTAAAAAGATTCAGATTACTAAGCTGTTGCAAAAGTTCATACGAGAGTGTATAACTGGAGGGGAAAGTAAAGTGTTTACATGGGAGCATTTAAAGGAATTGGATCTTTCACATCATCCCTTGTCTAAGGTGTACAAGGTCTTGTTAGATTATGTTGGTAATGGCCCTAAAACAGGACTATATATTGGGATAGGGTTTTATCCCCCCTGAGAATTGATTGGATAGAAGTGTGGAAATATACGAAATACCAGCCTATACTGAAGTATACTACTATGCAATTTTTTATTTGTTCAAATATCTACTACACTCCTGCTAAATTGTGTTCTAGAAAACTCCGACAGACAGATCGGTGTTTCCGATGTGACATGGATTCTGGAGATCTACTACATGTTTTGTGGTCTTGCTCTCGGATCCAGCCACTATGGGCTCAAATTAAAGCAGAAATGGACCCATTATTAAATTACAGATATATCTGCCCTAGAAATATATACTTGGGGACATGGGTAGAATACCTAGAACCTTGCTAAGTGCCATGTATCCCTCATATCAGCAGTGGTCAAAGCTTTTGTTCTTAAGCATTGGAAGGATGATAATGCTTATAGTTCGACCAATGGCTGGGGACTTTTGCAGATCTTGGAGAGACTTAAGCAGCATTTGTGGTTGGAAGGAAAAAGGAAAATATTTGACAAGAAATGGGGGGCCTTGGAGGCGGTGTACTCTTTGCAGTGGAAAGGTCCTCGGGTCCGGATCTGTTTGTCTGAAGAGTAGTATCTGGTGTAGTTAACATAAGACTAACCCTTAGGGGTCCATCGCTGTGTGCGACTTGGTGTTTAATTGTTGAGAAGTTCTGTACTTGCTTCTATACACCTCTCACATAAGGTTGGAGGTTAAGTAAAAAGGATAGGCCTTTTCTTGGTCGGGAAGTAGGGATTCTCTCTCTTTCCTAGGGACACAGTTACTCAGGGACAGAAGCAAATAGCATCCAAACTTGCATGATGGATGTGAGGAAATTTGAGTTAAGAATGGTCTACTCTGTTCGGGGACATTTAAATGTAACTGTGTATGTATATAGTTGGAGGGTTGTACATAGTTTCCACTTCCAGTTTGGGGAGGTGGGCCCGGGGAGATGCCTCGGGATATAAGTGTGTAAGTCCTTGTCATGGAAAAAATGGTATAACTTTAATAAAGAAGGTTACAAAAAAAAAGAATGTCTTGAGGCCACTGTACCGGTGTTAAGAAGAGCTTGAAGCAAACTAAAGATAACCAGGGTATATCATACCTTAGCTGCTACCTCTCTTGTTATTCTAAATTAGCAGACATGCTATAAAGACTACGGCTAACTGACATCATCTTCTCATATGGTAATACAGCCCAAAGAGTACATATGGTGAAATGTGAGTAGGCACTAGAACACAAAAATAATAATTTCATCTGGTGGTCATCACAAGCCCTTATAGCAGTTTTGGTAAAATCTCTTTCCTCTTATTGCAGTATCCAGAGCCAATAGACAAGTATTTGGAGGGCTGTGCCCATGGTTCAATGTGGGGAATAGCTCCTCACACAACCTCTACTTAAACCCTATATTGCAGCACCTCGCTTGCTTAGTGGGTGTTTTTTGTTCCTTGGGCTCCCTGCATGGCTTGTGTGGCTATGCTTCTCCTGAGCCTGCTGCTGTTCTTTTTCACTACTTATCTGCTCCTGTGTGTCTCCCCTTCCCTCCTGTGGTTCGCTTTCTGCTGTTTTGTTTGTCCTCCTCTCTTGTCCTGTATCCCGGCAGGTGCTGCTACTGGGGAACTTCACTTTCTCAATATGGTCTGGGGCATCACAATGGCTGGCAGTTCATCTTCTCACAGTTTCTGATGCTATTTCTGCTGCAGACCATGGTAGAGCAGTTGCATTGCTTGACTTACAGAGTCATTGCTTTCCCTCTCCCGGCAGCTTGTTTCACCTCCCAGCTCCCTTTCTCCGTTTTCTCCCTCATTCGCTGATGGTAGGACTTTCCCAGTGCTTTCCTTTTGGGATTTCTGCCTGCGTCCCATCCCCTCAACTGCTGATACTCCTCAGTATCCCTAACTCCTCCTGTTCATGCATCCTTATTCTCCTCTCCTGACGCACACTCACTTCCTGTCTTCCCCTGTGGGTGTCCAGTTTTCCTGCTCAACTTCTCCTCATGTAGCACGCTGTCTCTCTAAGGACAATATCTGGAGCCCCATTGCCTATCCTTACTGTGTGCTGCTCTGTTTCTCCACATAAGTAAGTACCTCCTCTCGTTGTTTCTCCTTTACTGCTGACTGCAATTTAGTGGGGTGCCTGGAAGTTCGGCAGCTGCTGACCATGCTTTAACCACATTTTCCCTGAACGTTCTGGCACCCCAATGTTACTCTCATTATCACCTGCTGTCCCCTACATTTGCATTTCTTATTCCTCAGCTTCTGTCCTTCCACGGCATTGGCCATTCAGCTCCTTGTAACTGCACACTGTTCATGTATGTATCTTCAGCAAACATTGAACCATGTGAGTACAGTCGTTTCATGACCTGTCCCAAACCATGAGTATTTTGCTAACTTTTGTCATTCAAGTTTGGAATTTATAAACATAATGGTTTGGATTATGACAGCTGTTGCTGTAATTATGGTCACTAGTTGGCAGCTCTGACACTTCAATGTCCTGTTATTTAGGATATAGAATTCAATTCTACTCCATATCAGTGAAGATTGTACTCATCTCACTATTTGGCCGGCTCTCAGCCAGTTCATGCGAGGGATATTAAGAACTATCAGTCAAATGGAATGGGAGGCCTCGATGGCAGGGTGGATGTATTGTGGGTGGAGGGGGAGTGTATCTCAGGCCTGCCATCATATTGTTCAGGACATGTATTGACTCTCTCTCACTTCCTTGTGGCTCTGCTCCTTCTTTACCTTGTACATCTACCTATTGCTCCTGATGCCCACTCTCCATATCGTAATTGGCACCATTTACTTAGATGCTGGATGAGTGTAATCCTGTGCTTCCACTCCTCAAACATTGACTCATGCGCTGCACCTGCACATGCCTTTCTCAGTGTCATGAGCCTACAGGAGGTATGGCACCTTGTTGCAGTTCCATTTTCACAGACTGTAAGCAACACTCAATATTTCCTTTGCCCTTGGGGTGCAAATCCTGTGTCCCATCTCTAGCTCCCTCATTCCTGCCTTGTTCTATATGTTTCCTCCCTCCTCACACACTCCCCATGGCAGTCATCCTATATGTTATTTCTACCTTGTGTTTCCATTCCTACCACATCATGTATATCTCCCTGTCAAATAATGTGTCATCATTCTATCCCCGTCTCCCCATTCTACATCTACTCTCTCTCTTCAGCAGTGTCTGAGCTCTAGCCATCTCTTACCAGCAGTACTCCATCTCTAACTTGCATCTTCTGAGGTTCTGGGTGAAGGTAGGCTTCCCCTGTCTACCGGGGAAGGGATTCCATTACACATTACTTATCACCAATTGCTGCTTCCATTCAGGAACTGAACTACATTCTCCTTACCAACTTGACATCCTCCATCCCTAAGGCTGCTTGGCAGGATCGAGTGATGTTTAGCTCACCCCGACTAACAGGGATGGGAGTCATGTCTACAATCTACAGACTGTTATAGACCTTTTCTACTGCATACCATTTGCCACTGCCCTTCAGGAATGGAACTACCTCCTACTTGCCAACTTGACATTCTCCATCCCTTACTCTGCTGGACAGCTTCGAGTGCAGGTTTTCTCACCTGACTAACAGGCGTGGAAGCCATGTCTCCAATCAATGAAGTTTTACCTTACCTTCTCTACCTCCTGCCATTTGTCACTTTCCTTCAGGAATGGAACTCTTACACTCTGCGTATCCTCATCATTCTACTCATGCTGCTTCTGGTCCCCACCATCCATCTCTGCTGTCCCTCTCAGGTACCTGGATTTATAGTCTACTGCTCCAACTCCTGCATCTTCAGCCTATTGTCTGGATCCTACATCCCTGAAGGAACATGACTTGCAGGTCACCACTTCCCTTTGGGAATGGGACCTTTCCACTCCAACTGCCTTCCACCTTCCAGCCTTGCTTGCGACTTTGCACAGTAGACCCAGGACCTCAATGACTTGTTTGCCTCCATCCTGCCAGCCTGCTACTTCCTTCAAGATCCTAACTCTTCTGCTTGACTGGTTCAACTCACCATCCTGTGTTTCCATGGACCTTTGTTTTATAGCCCCTTGGCCTCCTTTCCCCTCATCATATGGATCCTGCTGGCTTGTTCTGTCCCTCTCTCTCACTCCTGGTTGACTGCCTCATGGACTTCCTTGCTGCAGGTTCCCTGTCCAGCTGCTGTGAAATCTTATTTTCTTTGCAGATTTGGGACTTCATCAGTCCAGCACTTTCCATCATTTTCTCTAGTAGTTTCCAGCCTTCATCTGATGTAGGACTCCCATTGCTCATGGTGCTTGGCTTGGCCCATTGGCCTTCTGTGGATCATTATCTGATGTCTTGCTTCTACCTTCCTGCATTTTGCTACCATTCACTGTGGAGTTGGCCAGTCCTGTACCGTTCTGCTCTGGCTGTCATCTGGCTTCACCTAGACTGTAGCTTTCCCAGGTTTATTCATTCAGTCTCTCAGGCTTCTCTCCGGACTTCCTTCCATTTGGACTGGATGCCTTTTATTTTTGCCTTGCTGGGTCAGGGTTTCATACTATTTGCTGTGAATCTTTTGGGCCTTCTACCCTATCTCTGACTAGTACTCCTACCCAGTTATCTGTGCTCCACATGATCCATCTCATACTCCTACTTTGGCCATTCTAACAGTTCCCTTCTATTACCCATCAGATCACTCATACATTGCTCAGAAGATATATTCCTCAGCCAACATCCCTTAGCTAACAGGCTGCATAGACTCATATGCCATCATAGAATTTTACATTGCCCAATCATCTCCTCATGATCTTTCCATAAATCCCATTAGCCTGGCCATAGGTTGATCTTCTCCATCTCTATGGGATGTACAGCCCAAATTCTGTCCATTCAACCACCAAGACTTCCTGGATTGCCTTATCTCACTGACTATCCTCGTACATGGAAAAGACTAAACCCTGTGCTATGCTCTGACATAGTAGCCAGCATTGCTTCTACGGATACTGAGAATCACAAGATAACCCATTCAACAAGGACATTATCTATTTTCCTTCTCAACCTAGTCTTTCAACTATGTTTTATTCACTAAGTTACTTGACTCCTACTTCTCAACAGACATTGCTTGTTTTGCATTTATGGACATCTTCCAGAACATTCGATGCTGGATCTCCACTGCCTAGTTGAATACTAACTCCACGCCATCTGAATCATCATTTTGCTCCTAGGCTTTGCTATTCTGCATTTCACTCATCCGCATTTTTTCACCTAGTACCTGAAGCTGGGTTAACAGCTCTTCCAGTGGAACCTTCAGTCTTTTTCTCGATTGATCTTAGTTAACTTCTGCCATAAAGACCATCACTGAGAACTGGCTCTCTTAATTCCAACTGGTAATTCATATATGGTCCTTACAAATTTCACCTATTCGGCTTTGCTGCTCACTCAGTATTTCTCAACAGTAGCACTATGATTCTATGATATCATGCACTAATCGATCTCACTATCAATCCAGCTTGCAGACTCTTATTTTATCTGCCTACAGGCTTCTCTCAGTATTTCGGCATTCCAAATTACCCATACAATTAACCAACCTATGCCACCAAAGGCATCTCCTAAATGATCACACCACACAAATAACCATATTTACTTCAGGCAGCGTACCGGCACAACAGTAACTAATGATGTCTCAGATCTCATGACCAAAGAAGCCATCCATTCTTCATACCGGATTTCCAATCACCTCCTATATGCATTAAGGTACAATCTGGACTGCTCTGCAACCTTTCTTCCATTTATTTACTAATCACTTTTGGCATTACTCTCCTCAGTCAACCAATCTCTCCTATACTCATTCACTCTGGGATGCTTACTTAGCTACTTATTGCTTACTAATCTATTCCTTAGCACCAAACTACTTTGCACATCAAAACTTACATGAATTGGAGCTGTCACCAGAACTTTACAAAGAATTGCAAATGCCACAGTGAACTGACTGGTTTATATGTATCAAAGTATGCTCTCCCAACTCTTTAAGCCCCATACTATCTCTTTGAACATGCCTCTTACATTACCTTGGCAAAATGGATTACATTAGCCCTTCTTTAACTGGACCTTCTGCAGATAGGATTCTATAATCCTTATGGAAAAGAAGTACCCTTCATCCTCAAGATCATCATTCAGTCTACGTTGTCCTCAGATTGAGAACAATTCAACATCCCCAGTACACTCATTGACTCTCTAATACTCCTTTTACTTCATGGATGCTCCTTAGTGACTCCTCATCAATTACTGAATTCCCTGCCTCCAAGCCATACCTTAATATTCATATCTTCCACAAGTTGGATCACTCACCAATGACTTCTTGTACCATTGCATTTCCACCATTCCAAATTTAGTACCTCATCCATCCAGCCATGCTCCTTCTGCTCATTACACTTTTGCAATTCCATGGGACAAGCATCATTCATCACCTTGAAAAACTGGACTTCCTTTGCCCTCCTTCACCTGGATTGACTTCATGCTTCGGAATATATCACTCATGCAGAAGATCTACTCTTCAACCTCAGGACCATCATACAATCAGCATCATCCATGAATCAAGGATGAACCATTGTCTTTCCAAGCAGTTCACCAACCTTAAATTAACTATGGTTAGTAGAACCTAGGTCCGTCTCCATTTAGTGTGTCCAAAGAATAGGCAGACCTCTGGTCATTGGTTCTCAGAGGGTTCCTCCACCTTGGTTTTTTTCTCTCCTGAGTGCCAGGGGGTCATACTCTCTGTGAGTTGGAGGAGGTATCTCTCATGGACATTCTATTCCTTACAAATTACTACCTACATACCTACTACTCAAGGGTGGGAACAGAGTTAAGCCACAAAAAGTTCTACAAGTTACTATATACCACATCTCTCCTCATTGCTAGTCCCCAAATATTGAAACAATAACTGGTTACAGTATCTTGATAGCTAATTATGTACCCTGAGGCATGCTGCAGTAAAATGGAAATGAAGGATGGCTACCACTGTAGGTAACACACACCTCCCACCAGCACTTTCATGCTTGTGATGTGTTGCATTGTGCTGACACCCCCCCACACATACATACTATGTGCAGCACTGTTATGTGGCACCTGCTTGTAGCTGCAATACCAGGATGGCACTGCTTTGGTTCTTATACAACCCTTCATGCTGGTGACCTTCTATGTTTCCAGTGTCCCCACAGTTAGGTCCTTATCTGGAATTAGGACAACTTATGCTGTAGGAGGTTTCTGCCCATCTCATGGTTACAGTGGAATGCAACAGCTAGTTTCTCATTTCTCCAATGTCACATGTCCCAATATCTGTTCTTTATTTCAACCACACTCCAGCTTGTACTGCTCTTGGAATTTTGTGGCTTTGGTTGTATTTGACCAGGCTATTAGCTGCAAAAGGTGGGTACATACTGCCTGAATTACCCCTCACTGGCTATGTATTCCATGGTCGGTGTTAGAATTACACTTAATAAGCTTTGGGAGCTAGGGAGACCATTAGGGTGCTATAGAAACATAGAATTTGATGGAGGATAAGGCCCACCTGGCCCACCTAGTTTGCCCAATTCCCTACCTGTTTTGTGAACTCCAGATCCTATTTGATCTGCAGCTTTCCTTCTCCTTCCTACCACTGTGGTTGCCTTCTGTCTATCCCATGCATTTCTGAATTTATTTATTGTTTTGGCCCCTACAACTTCCTCTGGGAGGCTGTTCCATGCATCCAACACCCTTTCTGTGAAAAAATACTTCCTCACATTGTCCTGAGTCTTCCCCCTCTAGCCTCATATTTTGACCCCTTGTTCTTACGCACCTACTTTTCTGAAAGATTCTGCTCTCCTGAACTTTGTTAATCCCCTTGAGGTGCTTGAAAGTCTCTCTCATGTACCCCCTCTCCCTTCTTTCCTCCAGGGTATACATATTGAGTTCCCTCAGTCTGTCCTCGTATGGTTTCTGGTGTACTGGCTGCACCATTTCCATTGCCCTTCTCTGGATTGCCTCCACCCTGTCTATGTCCTTACTAAGATGAGGTCTCCAGAACTGCACACAGTACCCCAGATGAGCTCTCACCAACTGTCTGTACAGTAGCATGACTACATCCTATTTCTTGCTGGTGATACCTCTCCCTATGCACCACAGCATCCCACTGGCTTTCCTCACTGATTTCTCACATTGTTTGGCTACTTTTAGGTCATCTATTATGACAACCCCCAGGTCCCTTTCCGGTTTAGTTGTTGTTAGTACCTCCCCCTCCCATCATGTATTCCTCCCCTGGGTTTTTGTTCCCCAAGTGCATGATTTTGCACTTTTGTGCATTGAATCTGAGTTGCCATACTCTTGACCACTCTTCCAACTTGCCTAGGTCTCTTCTCATTTTATCCACCCCCCCAGATAGAGATGCAGTAAAAAAAGATTTCACCAGTGAAATTCTGACAAATTTAGGAATTTTGCCTTGTGAAATATTTTGCGAAATTCATGCATTTCACTGAATATTTTGCAAGTGCAAAATGCTAATGAATTATACTTTAAAAAGTGTTTTCTCCCCTCCTGGCCATAGTGGCCCACATTAAAGTAAATATTTAAATCCCCAGGATCCCTGGTGTCTAGTGACCCCCACCTCCCCTGTTCTGTCCTGGTCCTGGAAGAGGGGAAAAGGGGTGGGGGAAGGGCTGGGGGTCACTACCAGACATGGTGGGAGGTGGAGTATCCACTAGACACCAGGGAAAGTTGTTGCTGTTGTTTTCTTTTTATTACATAATGACAGCATCATGTGGAGGAGTCTGGACGTCTGGACTCTGCACTCATGGATGACTGGGGATGGGGTGTGAATCTGGGGGGCTCATTCTTCAGATTGGGCTGGTGATCAGCTTGGGGGGGCATTCTGAATTGGGGATGGGGTGAATCTCGGTGGCAGTGGGGGTGAATTCTTCATATTGAGCCGACGATTGGCTGGGGGGTGGGGCCACTAGACACCAGGGATCCTGGGGATTTAAATATTTACTTTAATGTTGGCCACTATGGCTAGGAGGGGTGAAAATATATACTTTTTAAATATACATGTATTTTCATCCCCTTCAAATGCAGAATTATTATTTTTTTATTTAGTTGTTTAACCAGGTAAGGCACACTAAGCTGAAAGCTTTTATACAGGAGCGACCTAGGAGCACAAGGAGGTTAAGTGACTTGCTCAGGGTCACACAGTATGCAAGTGGAAGCTGTGGGATTCAAACCCAGGTCTGGTCTGCTGGATATCACCAGATTTGCAGCTCAGAGCCTTAGACCACTGCACTATACTGCCTCACCTTTCACCTGCAAACAGCAAAATTTCGCCCACAGGTGGTGAAATTCCACTTTTTGCAGGTGAAATTTTGCATTTCACTAGCAGAATTTAGCATTTCACACCCGCAAAATATTTTGAAAAATGTGTGAATTACGCAAAATATTTCATGAAATGAAAATTCTGCATTTCACCCATCTCTAGCCCCAGAGTGTAAACCCTATTGCAGATCTTTGTGTCATCTTCAGAGAGGCACACCTTTCCTTCCAGTCCCTCCACAATGTCACCTATGAAGACATTAAAGAGGACTGGTCCCAGCACTGAACCCTTAGACACACCACTGGTTACCTCCCTCTGTCTTTGGATTGCACTCTGTTTACCACCACTATCTGTGTCCTATTGCTAAGCCAGTTTCTGACCCAGTTTACCACCTTGGGATCCACATCCAGATTGCTCAACTTTTTTTTAACCTCTTGTGCAGGACTGTGTCAAATACCTTGCTAAAGTCTATGTAGGCCATGTCCACTGCCCTCCCTGATCTACTACCCTTGTCACCCAGTCAAAGAAAGCTATCGGATTTGTTTGACAGTACCTTCCTGCTGTAAATCAATTTTGCCTTGGGTCTTGTGCCCTGCTGGCCTCTAGAAATTCTACAGTCCTTCCTTTAACACTGATTCCATCAGTTTTCCTACCACTGAGGTCAAACTGACCAGTCTATAGTTTACTACATCTACCTTGCTCCCACTTTTGTGAAGGGGTATCATGTTTGCCCTCCTCCTGTCCCCATGTACCTCTCCCTCCCTCCTCCAGTGACTTGTTGAATAGGGCTTTCAGTGGTGTCACAAGCACCCCTCCAAGTTCTTTTGGTATTCTGGGATGTATCCTGTCTGGCCCCATTGCCTTGTCTACTTTCAGTTTCAAGAATTCCTTAAGGCTCTCTCTTCTGTGAATGGACTGGTGTCCCCTTCTCTTCCTTGTGTGTTTCTACAGTTAAAATCTGGTCCCTCACCCTCCTCTTCTTTAGTGATTACTGAGCAGAAGTATTCATTCAGGATCTCAGTTTTTTCTAGGTTCCCCTCTGCTCACTCCCCCCCCCCTCACAATCCCTTCCTTGGTCTTTTTCATTTCCTTAATGCACCTGAAGAAGGTTTTGTCTCCAGTCTTTACTGTCTAGGCTATCCTTTCCTCTGTCTGCACCTTTGTGTGTCTAACTGCTTTTCCCTCCTCTCTCTGCTTTGTCTGATATAGTTCCCTGTGTTCCTCCCTCTTTGTTTCATTGTACTTTCTGAATATCATTTTTTTCTTTTGGACCATCCCTACCACTTCTTTTGAAAACCATAACATTTTTTTCTTTCTTTTTGATTTGTTAACTTGCTTCATACAAAGGTTTGTTGCCTCTGTTATTGCTTTCTTGAGGTTTTCCCACTGTTCCTCTACCCCCTTCCTCTGCCAGTGTTTTCTTTAGGCATTCTCCCATTTTTGCCAAGACTGTCCTTTTGAAGTCTAGGACCCTTGCTTTTATGTGGCTTGACTCTTCTACTGCGTTTACCTTGAAACATACTGTATGGTGATCCCTGGACCCCAAATGGCTGCCTACTGATACATCCATTATTCTGTCTCCATTTGTAAGCACCAGGTCCAATATCGCCCCCTCATGGGTGGGTTCCTCCACTTAGCTGTCTGAGGCATGCACCCTGCAGGGCATCCATGATGTCTTTGCTGCTGGATGTGGCTGCAGCATAGGTGTTCCAATTAATATCTGTCATATTTAGGTCCCCTACCAACAACTCTTTTCCTTTCTCCGTCATTCTAAGGATGGTTTCTATCATTACAATATCTATTTCCTCCTCCTGCACTGGTGGTGTGTAGATAACCCCTGTGTGGATAGTCATGACATTTCCTGTCTCCAGGGTGACCCACAGTGCCTCCTGTCCTCCCTGTTTTCCATTTATCTCAGTTTCTTTGATCCCTTCTCTGAAGTAGATGGCTACCCATACTCCCTTTTTGCCCTACCTGTCTTTCCTGTAGACTGTGTATCCAGGCATGTTAATATCCCAGTCTTGGTTTTCCTTGTACCATGTTTCTATGACTGCCACAATATCCAGGTCTCCTTCCACCATCAAGGCCACTAGGTCAGGGATCTTGTTCCCCAGTCTATGGGCATTTGTACACATGGCCCTCCATGTTTTGATGGCTTTGTCCCTATTTACTCTCATCTCATCATTTTCCCCTGTGTTACTGCTGGCTTTTACACCTCTTCAGTCCCTTGTGCTATCTTTAAATTGAGTTCCCCTCTCCTTTATAAGTCAATGGCAATGATACATGAGCTATGGGACTCACTTCAGAGCTAGGGAGCTGAGATCTTGCTAGCCCCTTGCAATTCCAACACCACTTATTTTAGAATTTAGGCCAATGAATCCTGGCTGACAGACACTCTGATATTCTACAAAACACTATTACAAAGTGTTGTGGCATATGCAGGGCTGATATTATTGCTATGGTGCTGTGGCAATATATTGTAGTGCTCAGCTGCAAACACTTACCTGTGCATGTCCTGAACCACTATAGTCTCTGTTGTGTTGCTCCAAAAAGCACATTCTACAGTGTGGATTACGACTGTGTGCGTCCACCTTTAATGGGTCAGTAATGAGTCCGTAATGACATGCCAATGATGATTTGTGCCTTGACTGTGAAGCAGATCTAATTGCATGTTATGTACCAATATACACATTTCTGGGAGTCTTGCAAATGCTGATAGTAATGCGCTAAACACAATAGCACAGTGCAGTATTCAGCCACAAAATTGCTGTTTTCACATGCTGCAGTGTTGTCATGGTGTACACGGATGATGTACAGAATTTTTGTCCCAAAGTTATTTGCATCTACGGAAACCCACACGGACATTATTCAGCAGCACTATGCAGTGTGGTTATGACAGACACAGTTTCAATATGGAAGTATACATGTGTCTGCATCTGCAACACAAACACATATGGAAAGAAAAATTGTTTACATTTGCAAACACACCCATAGTGCATGAAAATTTGGATGCAGCCAACAATATGTTATTGAAGACATTGTAGCCATGTCTGATATATGGAAGGGTGCAAGAGATGGAGCAAGCCAGTGCAACAGGAGAGTCACAGAGGAAGAGCTCATGGTCCTTGTTAAGGAACTGTTAAGGAAGGCAAGGTCTCTAGGGAGGACAAACTAGCCAGATGTGAGACTGTGGCAAGGAGAGTGTTACTGTAAACATGTGCATTCAGGGCACCCGCATAATGCTGCCACAGGTGGAATGACCTGTGTTGGCATGAGTTGCCATGTCTGGAGGTCCATCAAGTATACAGTTCCACAAAGACACCCAGCAGAACAGCTATGGCTCTGTCATGTGCAAGTGTGTGTTAAGTAACAAATAATACTGTACAGGGTATGAAGGTGTCATGATAAACAACATGCTTCTAGCAGATGTTAGGCAAGAGACATAGCCAAGTTTGGTATCCACTGAAGCCCTGCATCAGTGCCATATGAATGTGCAACTAGGGTTGTGATATCACACAGCTGTACTAGTGCTTTGCATCTGTAATACACATGTGTTGTGTGTGGTGCATGTATATGGTTTTCCGACGTTACTAATCAGTCATGCACATGTACCACAAAATTGGTTAAAATGTGCCTAGGGTCAGTGATCATTGTGCAACATGCTCAATGCATAGCCCTTGTGAGCACAACACACAGGCATAAATAGTTCACACACTGTTGTCCTCTGTTCCACTGGTTACAGTCCATATTGCAGTCAGGGGGCACCTGCATGTACATATGATGATGTTGGTGGCCACTACAGTCCTGTCCCACAGGACACAGATCATGGAACATACCTTGACTGCTACTATGACAATATGTACTACTCTTGTATTACCCATGTATCTGTATGTGCCATAAGGGGCCATATGATTGCCATGTGAGCTCATTCAGTCATTACTGGGCACACTATAACATACCTCAGGGGCAATGCCATACACTGAAGTGGTGTGGACTGCACACAGTAGCATATGTTATTGTGTACTGTGCTAACAATACTTATCACAACCACTGGCAATGCATGCATCAGGGTGGTCTGGTACAATGTGTGTGTGTGTCATTGAATGTGTCATGCAGTGCCACATGCTTGTGCACACATATCTGCCATATTTATGGAACAGCATCATAAAGACCCTCTGTCCACAGGTGTGAGGGTGCCCTGTGCATTACAAAAATACATTTTGTGAGGGACACACGGGGTCACATACCAAGATAGGGGTGGATGTGTTGCATGCATGAGCATACACATGAGACGTGCATGTCCTGCACCCTCATGTGGCAGCACTGGGGTTCAGGAGAAAGCTGTGTTTAGGTGAAAGTGGGTCTGAGCCATGCAGTTCCTTCTTTGCAGTTATATGTTAAATAACAATCTTATGATGGTACAGGTATTTGTTCCTGTTCCTACAGGCTCCACCTCAGCAGGATGCTCTGGGAAGAGTTCCAGAGAGCACAGCCAGCCAGGAACAACCTATGTGCAGCCGCTGTGGTAAACAGAGGGACCTAGGCAGCAGCCACTGACCATGTGTCTAAGTGGGGTCAGTAGCTGACAGTGATAATGCTGGGTGGACATGCACAGTTGCATAAGGTGGTACTGTATGTATATAGATATATGCAGCTGACTGTGCTACATGATTCTCTGTCTATTTGCTGTTTTATGGAGGGCAAGGGGAATAAATTAGGTTAGCAAGAAGAGAGGTGTAAAGGAGATAAGTAACACAGAGGGTAATAAGGGAAGAGGAGGGTCAGGGGAGTTTCAGAAAACAGCACAGGCAGAAGGGGAGGAGAAAGCAGGGAGGCAGGCAGGAAGGGAGTAAGGTATGGAGAGCCATGTGCACCAATGCAAGGAATCTGGGAAACAAAATGTCAGACTTGGAGACCATCCTGTAGGAGGCAAGCCTGGATTTGCTGGTCACAATGGAGTCATGATGCATTGACAGCTATGTCTTGGATTTGGTCATAGAAACATAGATTTTGACAGCAGATAAGGACCGCTTGGCCCACCTAGTCTGCCCATTGCCAGGCTACTCTCTGTACAGGAGAGACAGGAAAGAAAGGAGTGGTTGTACTAAATGTGTGTGTGTTGGGGGGGGTCAAAGTTGAGAAAGTGCAGGGTCACCCAGAGGAAAAGGAAGAGCTGGAGATGCTGAGGGTCATCTTTAAGACAGGTGCTGGTGCCATTATCTGTACAGAGGTGGTATACAGACCTCCAACACAGAGAAAGGAATTGGATAACACACTTGGGGAAAACATAATCAGGATGGTAAAAAAAGGGAGAGGTGCTGCTATTTGGTGACATCAATCTACCAGATGTGGATTAGAGCTGCATCTTCATCAAGTAGTAGGGTCATCCTTGATTTTCTAGAAAGGGTCTTTTCTCATGTGGCTAGTCAATGAACACACCAGGGAAGGGGCAGTACTAGACCTGGTGCTTAAAAACAGGGTCAGAATTTTCAACCTCAGAGTGGTAATCCACTAGGTACCAGTGATAGCCATATAGTGTGGTTTAACATTAAGATGGAAGCAGAGGCAAACCACATGAATGTGAGGATCCTGGACATTAGAAGGACAGATTTTAAAGAAATGGGAGACTGCCTCAGAAACTGTCTAGTAGGGTGGTAATGCCAAGGAGGAGTAGAGAGACAGTGGGGAAAAATTAGGGATGGCAAAATTAAGGTAACCAGCCTCTGTGTGAAGGAAGTGAGCAAAAACAAAAGGAAGAAGAGACCGTTATAGTACTCTAGGAAAGTTACCACAGCTGTGAAAGAAAAAGAAAACGGTGACATTCAGGCGGTATAAGGAAATGCCAAGGGAGGAAGACAGGGATGTGTACCAGGTAAAACAGAGGGATGCAGGTAAGGCAGTGAGGGGAAAAAAGGTGCAGATAGAGGAAATTATAGCCAATGGGGTAGCAAATGGAGATGTCATTCTTCAGATACATAAGTGAGAAGAGGAAAGCAAGGGAGAGAGAGAGAGTGAGGATAAGGGTGTGGCAAAGGGAGACTGTTTAAAAGAGATCCAAGAAAAAGCAGAAATCCTGAACATGTACTTCTGCTCAGTCTTCACAGTGGAGGCAGACCACCAGTGATCAGCAGGAACAAAGGGGAAGGGGAGAATAACTCAAGTCCATTTTCAGAGGAATGAATACTGAAGGGACTTGCAGATCTGAAAATGGCAAAGGCTACGGGACTGAATGAGATACATCCAAGGGTACTGAAAAAACTCAGCTTGATGCTGGCTGCACCGCTGGTGGACTTCTTTAACAGCTCACTAGACTCAGTCATGGTTCCAGAGAACTGGAGGAGAGCAGACTTGGTCCCACTACATAGGGGTGGCAGCAGAGAAGAGGCTAGTAACTATAAGTAAGCCTTCAGAAATGAATGAAAACAATGTTAAAGAAACATTTTGTAGAGTGTATTGAATCCAATGGGTTGCAAAGCCAAAAGCAGCATGGATTCACAGTGGGAGAGGCAGGAGTCATGCCAGACAAATTTGACTGAGTTCTTTGACTGAGTGACTAGGGAACTAGCTCAGGGGAAGGCAGTGGATGTGGGCTATCTGGACTTTAGCAAGGGCTTCAACACTATACCACACAGGAGACTGATTAAGTAATTGACCTGCCTAGGGGTGGGATTAAAAGTGGTGATTTTGGTTAGAAACTGGTTAATGGATAGGTGACAGAGGGTGGGATTAACAGTATCCAACAAGTTACAGAACTCGAAGCAGCATGGTTTCAAAGAGGGAAGGTCATGCCAGACAAATCTAATAGATTTTTTTGACTGGCTGCCCAAGGCGTTGGATCAGGGAAGCTTGGTGGATATGCCCTACCTGGACTTCAACAATGCTTTTGACACTGTTCCACACTGGAAACTGGTAAGCAAGTGGTGTTACTTGGGTGGGTTATAAGGTAGTAACCTGGTTAAAAAAAACAGTTAGTGGATAGGACACAAATGGTCGTGGTAAACAGAATTCCCTCAAGGAAAGAAGGGTGACCAGCAGAGTACATCAGGAATCAGTACTGCAACCGGTCCTCTTCAATGTCTTCGTAAGTGACATAGCAGAGGAACTAGAAGGGAAGGTCTGCCTCTTTGCAGATGACACCAAGATCTACAATAGAGTGGACACTCCAGGGAGTGGGTATGGAAAGGATGGGCAGGGATCTAAAAAGACTGGAAGAGTGGTCAAGGGTATTGCATTTGGGCTTTAATGCAAAAATGTGCAAAATACTGCCCTTGGGCCATAGAAACCCAGTAATCAAGTACAAAATGGAAAGAGTGATACTGACAAAGACCAAGCAAGAAAGAGACCTAACAGTAATCATATCAGATGATCTAAAGATGGCCACACAGTGTAACAGGGCAGTCTGAATGGCTGGTGGGATGCTGGGGTGCATAGGAAGGGTAACGCCAGCAGGAAGAGAGAGAGGTGTTGCTGCCCTTATAAAGATCACTGGTAAGATCCCACCTTGAGTACTCTGTCCAGTTCTGCAGACCACATCTCAGAAAGGACATAGACAAAGTGGAGGCAGTCCAGAGTCAGGCTACCAAACTGGTGCAAGGTCTGCATCAAAAGCACTATGAGGAGAGGCTAAAGGAATGAAATATGTACCTCCTGGAGGGAGGAGGGAGAGGAGGGATATGATAGAGACCTGAAAATAGTACATGGGGTAAATAAGGTACTGGCGGGGGTGTTTTTCAGAGAAAAAAGGTGTTCTAGAACAAGGGAGCATGATATGAAACTTGGGTGGAGTGAATACTGGAGGGATGTGAGGAAGAATTTCTTTACAGAAAAAGTGTAGATACCTGGAACTGCCTTCCAGCAGAGATGGTGGGGGAAAAACAGTGGTGGTATTCAAAAATGCCTGGGACAGGTGCAAGGGAATTGTAGGGATAAGGAAATGGGGAAGAGACTGTGCCATAGATCAAGTAGAGTCTGCAGCAAAAAATGAAGGTTAACAAAAATGGGCAGACTGGGTGGGCCCAGCATCACTCATCTGCCACTGCATTCTGTTTCTATGTTTAAGTTTATGTGTTTCTATGGTACTTAATCTAATGTAGCTCCAACGCCATGTACCATCAGGCTACTACCCCTGCCAGATGACCACAATAGAGGTTAAGGGGTCCAGGTTCCGTTCTGGTGACAATTGGGGGGGTTCTTTCCCAAATGTATAAATAAATAGCATGGTGCCTCCACCCAGAGTAAAATTATAGTGGGAAATATATTTGCATAGTGCAACCCCATGTGATGTTGTACCTACCCACCTCCTCTTCCAGTCACTCAACACTTAGAATACAACTTTAAACTTTAACTTTGTAAAACACATGCAGTTATTGACTGTAACTAATAATATGCTCACAGAGAATTTTAGCAGCATCAATAGTAACACTTTTATAATAGGGAAAGGAGAGTAGGATAGCCAGGAAAAAGGCAATTCTAGTACTGGATAAGCTGTCAAAACACATATAAAACAACAGTAACTGCGCCCACCCCCAAACAGCAGCACATATTTAGATTTCCCAGCTCCTCAGTGGTACCAGTGTCCCTACATCTACCTGGGTACCCAGATTAAGGTGCAGGCCTGATCATTGCTGTGGGCTGGCTTGCATTGGGCCCTTAGAAGAAACTTTGAATAAGAAATAGCTTCTTGCATATTTAAACTAATTCTCTAGGTCAGGGCAGGCCCTGTTTTACTCACGGTTCTGGAGTCCCAGTTCACAGGATCTAAAGCAGCATCTAGAGGCAGGCCGCAGGTCTAAACCCTAGAGCCATGCCGTGAGGTAGCAGGAGGCTCGCTGGATGAAGTAGGATGGTCTGGCAGCTGTAAGTAAGTAAGTAAAAGTAAGTAACATTTATTTTTCAAGCACATTTCAAATGCCAAGGCACTGTACAATAAGGTAAACATTAAATATACAAATAATAACAATAAAATTCTAAAGAACATCAGAAAAAGCCTGACAAAACAAATGTGTTTTAAGCTCTGATTTAAAACCTGAGATGGTCTGGCATTCCCTCAACCAACGAGGTAGAGACTTCCACAGGGTAGGGGAAGCATGAAAGAAAGCACGTGCCCCAGATGTTTTTAACCGAACCCTGGGAACGTCTAGCAATCCCTCGTCAGCAGATCAGAGTGAGCAGGAGCGGCAGTAGGGAGTAAGGAGCTCTTGCAGGTAACAGGGTCCCTGTTCATGTAGGGCTTTATAGATCAGTAAACTGACCTTAAAGGTGATCTGCCACTTTACCAGCAGCCAGTGCAGTTTGCACAGCACAGGAGTTATATGACTAGATCTAGATGTATCAGTCAATAGCCTGACCACCACATTCTGCACTAGCTGCAAGTGATGGATATCAACCCCCAGAAGCCCTAGGTAGAGGGCATTGCAGTAATCAAGGTGGGTGGCTACGAAAGCATGGATCAATGTGGGAAGGTCAGCTGGATGAACCAGGTGTTTCACCCGGGCGATATTCCTTAGATGGTAAAAGGAAGATTTGACAATGGCAGACACCTGTGATTTTAGGGTCAAACCACTGTCAAAAATAATGCCCAGGTTATGCACCTGGTCTGAGGTCATAAGCTGGACACCGTCAAGCCACAAGCCCGAAGGGTGCCCCACCCCAGGACCCACCTCTGGATGACCTGGATCCACAACCAACAGTCTTACCTAGGTTTAACCTCAGCCAGCTAGTGCTCATCCAATTATTGATTTCGACCAGACAGTTGTTAAGCATGGAGATCGCATCACCCTGCCCAGGAATAAAGGACAAATGCAGTTGGGTATCATTTGCTAACAGTGAAAACCCAAGCTGTATCTCCTAATAATGTCTCCCAGTGGCAGCATATACACTGCAAACAACATGGGTGCCAATATGGAGCCCTGCAGCACTCCACAGGACAGGGGGAGGGCATCAGAGGAATAAATTCCAGTGACAATCCTCTGAGACCTGCCCGAGAGGAAAGATCAAAACCATCTAAGGACTGCTGCAGACAATCCACAGAGAAGCCGCATGCACTCCAAAACCACACCATGGTCTAGAGTGTCAAATGCCGCCGAGAGATTAAGAAGGACTAAGAGAGTACGAGTCTTTCAATATCTCGCTACTAGGAGGTCATTTAATATCTGAACAAGGGTGGTCTCGGTGCTATGTCTTTTCCTAAACTCAGATTGGAGAGCATCATAGACATTGTGGGTTGCAAGATGGTCATCCAGCTGCAACGCAACCACCTTCTCAATAACCTTACCCACAAAGGGTAGATTAGAGACAGGTCTGTAGTTTGCTAGACAGTCTGGATCCAAGGAGGGTTTTTTATGGAGTGGTTGAAAGACCGCATCCTTGAGGGGATCAGGAAAGACCACCTTCTCCAAGAAACTCGAGACAATTTCAGCAAGGATCAGGCAGATAATATACAACCTACCAATAGCGGTGTAGGGCCTGGATCCAAACTACCACTGGTTGGTCGCAAAGTCTGGACAATCCTCACAATGTCCATGAATTCAGGCCGGCTAAAGTCAGACCAGGCAGAACGGGTGCTCACTACCTCCCACCAATCTCCACAATCCCTCATACAGAAATCTAGGCCAATACCTGACCTGATGCTGGCAACCTTATCTGCAAAAAATCGAGCAAAACATCACATTTTATTTGTTAAAAGTCTCCTCCAGTCTGAAGACAGACTGGCTTGCACAGTCTGTCCAGAGTCTGGAAGAGCTGAGCCAGTCAATTCCATGCAGCAGCAATCTCCCTGGACAGGAATTCAGCCTTCTTACAGGTGATTGATGATTTAAAGCCCTTATAATGTTCCATCAGTCTAAGCCTGTCAGCATTGAGGCCAGATTTCCATCAAGCTGTCACTCGCCTTTGACCAACTCTTCTCAGCTCCTTCAAGGACTCATCAAACCAAGGAATCCTTGGGCTCAGAGTGAGTGGGCGAACATTAACAGGAGCAATTGAGTCTAAGGTATCTCCCACCACCTTATTATGGGCCAGCACAAGACCTCCTGGACTCATGCATTCACTCGATAAACCCAATAGGTCCAGCACTGCCTATAGGCCATCTGGGGTAATGCCCCTTAAATGGGTGGTACTGGACCATCTTCATAGGGGCAAACCTATTTAGGGGTGTTCTGAAACTGAACCTTATAGTGTGATGATCTGACCAAGCAATTAGTCCACCACAAGATCCATGGTCTCCATCTCCAGGAGGAACACAAGGTCCAGAGAGTGACCCCCTATATGGGTAGCAGAGGTAACCACCTGTGTAAGGCCCAGCATGGTCATAAGCTGGAGAAAATTATTTCCAAATTGCAAGAGTTCTTCATTGACCCAGGCATTAAAGTCACCCAGAATCAACCATCTGGGTGACTTCAAGGCCATGTCGACAATGAATTTCACAAACTCCTTCAGGAATTCTCCTCCATCACCGGGTGGATGGTAGATGAGGAGTATCCTGAACCCTACACCAGTACCCAAGATACACTCAAAGGTCCGAGTTCACCTCACCAACACATCCACAAGGCCCAGTTCCATTTTAAACATAACGGCTACACCCCCACCCCTACAATCCAGTCTCGGGCGGTGTATCACCGAGAACCCAGCTGGAACAGCAGATGCCAAAATAGGGTCTGCATTCTCATCTAGCCAGGTCTCAGTAATGCAGGCCAGATCAGATGTTCCAACAAGATCAGCTATCATGGCCATCTTGTTCCTAGTCGATCTGGCATTGCAAAACAGTGCCCGAGTTGGATGGGTCTTCTAAGAAGTTCCCAGAACCTGCCCACAATTTGTGGAGCTCTTGGGTATGGGAACCGGGCAGGGAAAAACCATTTCCTGACCCCATTTCACCCTAGAGTGTCTCCTAGTCCCTACAACCTCTATTTGTCCACCCCTCTCCATTGTCCCACCATGCCCAGATTGCACCCCCCTGAATCGACTTCTGGCTATCCCCAAAGCTCGACATTTCTTATTCACCTCAGCTGATAATGGGGGACAGTCAAAAGGGCATAAACCCCTAAGCATGGTGGGAGAATAATGCCTGACCGTCTTAAAACCCTCCCAGCACATTTCAAATACAGCAATTTACAAACCCCAAAAATGTAATCAAATAAGTTCCTTCTCCAGTACCATCCACACTTATACAAACACCTTCAGCGAGGGAGCCTCTCACACAACCTTACCAAAGATCCAAACCATCACAACACTCACTACAAACACCCCTCATACCACCACTCAGTTCACACACAGCAGCCAAATATATATCCCCCAGCATAAACAATATAAATCCCAAAAATGTAAACATAAAACAAACATAAAACATCAGTTCAAACTTAAATCTTATAGAACTTCAGTTCATAATCAGTCCATATTCAGGAGTCCTCTCACACCTCCTGAATTATAAAATCAAATTCAGTCTCAATAAAATAATCCATCAATTCTCCAAAAATAAACAGCTTTAAATGTTAGGTGAATAGGCCAGGCGAGCTCACACCTCCCCTGGCAGTAATGCCAACGCTTCTTTTCCCAAACTCTGCTCTCACCAAGGGTTTGAGTTATAAGCAAATAGCAAGAGAAAATAAAACCAGTGGGTCCAAGTGATATCTCCAAGAGCTGTCCCCTAGCTGACTTGCAGAATCTGGCAATTTGTCAACTTCTGCCTTGCTTGCAGCATCTGGCAGCTTGTCACCTTCCTTGTTGGAGAGCAGGAGTCCTGCACAGGGTTTCCTGGTCCACAAAGAGCCCAGACCCAATGAGTGACCCCACAGTATGACTCCCCCAGATAGGTCAAGAGTGCCCGAGTACTCAGGCATGTACCTGTGGCTCCCTGCATCCCGACACACCCCACATGATAATCGCTGGCAGGTCTCTTACCTGACTCCAGAGTAGCCAGTGCAAAAATGCAGTCACAGTCTCCACTGGGAATGGGTTCAGCAGTGGCCCCTTTATTTCACACCTCTGGTGGGGTGATCTGAGCTGGCAGTGAAACAATATTTTGGGTGGAAGCCCAGCTTTCAGCAACAGGTTTCCAGCAACAAAGACAAGCTCCCAGGCTCAGGAGCTCCGCAGGCTTCTTTTTCAGACTGGGCCTCCAAATCCAGGCCAGACTTGGCAAACTTAAGCCCTGGCACACACAAGTCAAAACCCTCCTCACAGGCTGAGGGTTCCTCAGAATACTGCAAATTTAGTTGCGAACACTGGTTCTCCAGCCAGAGGAAAACCTCTTGAATGTTCTCAGGTGTTTGCCTGCAGAAGCCCTAGGCCAGCTTCCAAACTTTTCCTCCACTCACAGTGAAGCCTCCTGACTCGCTGAGAGCCCAAGCCAGATTGCCCCAAGATGTAACTGTCCCTGTGGTTTCACTCCAAAAAAAGGCACCTTCTAATTGGCTAAAACATGCTGTCTATCAGAAATATTAATAAACATTAAGTCCCTTCAATTACCTTTTGGTGATTGATTTGGGTGCCTAAATTAGGGTTCACATCTTCTCCCAGCAGTCATTTCATTAAGTTATGGGCACCTAATTCCCTGACTGGCTGGCTCTGGGTTCTGGGTTAAACAGTATGGCTGCCATTGTAAACAGTTCCTTGCAGGTTATATGGAAGTCTCACTTTATAGTCCTATTGCAGCCAAATAGTACATTTCTTTAATATATTTGCCCCACAGTATGTTAGCAGCATTTGCTCCCTATCCTCCAGCTGCACAGTTCTAAACAACAACCGTTTCCTCTGCCAGTCGCTGCCACCACTTTATAGTGTCCCCAGACGGCAGTAGGCAGCTCATTAATATTCATCTGGCCGCCTCATTAATAGTCATAGTGCCATCCCGTTAGCGCTCAGTGGCGCTCTTAAATAATTTTGAAACTCTTTGATGGCCTCCTCCATGTCTCTGACCCCCTGACTAGCTTATTTTGGGGGTCAGGAGCACTGAAGAGGCTTCCATTTAGCCACAATCATGGCAAGAACACAAGAATGCACTTCTGGACATGTGCGGGCTGTCACTCGCACATTTGTGCAGAGCACAGTGCAGTAGTTCCGTGGTGTCACTGCTCCATCCCCAAATAACTAAGCAGAACAGCACAGGGGCTGGATGGAGACCTCAGTGGGGCACAAGAAGCTAAGGACTGGTGCTGGAGAGGCAGTGGGACAGCAGAAGAAATGGGCAGCCACCCAAAGGATGAATCAGGTAAGCTGCACCTGTGGGGGGGGGTTACACTAATGATGGGAGAGTGACCACCAGCAGGGGTACCACAGAGTTCCATACTAAGTCCAGACCTCTTCAATTTCTTCAAAACTGACATTGCAGATGAACTGGAAGGGAAGACATGCCTTTTATAAAGATGTCACTAAAATCTATAATAGAGTCTTTTTTTTTGTTTGTTTGTTTTTTCCAATTGTTTAACCAGGAGAGACACACTAAGCTGAAAGCTTGTTTACAGGTACAACCTGGGAGCACGGGGAAGTTAAGTGACTAGCTCAGGGTCACACAGTATGCAGGTGGGGGCTGTGAGATTCAAATCAGGTCTCCAGATTTGAAGCTCAGAGCCTTAAACCACTGTGCTATACTGCCTCCTATATATAATAATATGTATAATAAGAAAGTAGTTGAAAGACTGTGTATGGATCATAGGAAATTCATGGAGTGGTTAAGAGCATAGCAGTTGGGGTTCACTGTCAAAGTGTGCAAATACGTGTACCTAGGGCATAGAAACTCAAGAACTGAGTACAGGATGGGAGAATGTACTCTCAGTCATTAAGCAGGAACGGGATCTTGGGATTATCGTATCTGATGACGTCAAAGTGGCAGGGCAGTACAAAAAAGAAGTCAATACAGCCAGAGGATTGCTGAGATACATAAGGAGAGGTTATCTCCAGCAGGAGGAAGGAGGTGGTTTTGCCACAATATCATTCACTGGCGAGACCCCAGTTGGAGTATTGTGGCAGTTCTAGAGGCCAAACCTCAAGAAGAACATAGACAGGGTGAAGGCAGTCCTGAAGAGGGCAACTAAAATGGTGTAGGGTTTACTCCAAAAGCCCTGTGAGGAGAGATTGAAGGATCTCAAAATGTACACCCTGGAAGATAGGAGAGCAAGAGTGGGCATGACAGATTTAAAAGTACTTCACATGGGTGAACAGGGTACAGTAGGGGAGTCTCCTTCAAATGAGGAAGAGCACCAGAACCAGAGGGCACACAATGAAGCAGGGAGGAGGAGTGTAGGAGAGATATGAGGAAGTAGCACTTCACGGGAAGAGTGGTGGTCACCTGGAATAGACAGACATCGAAAGTGGTGGAGGCAAAAACAGTAGGGGGCTTCAAGCAAATTAGAAAATTGGCAGGGAGGTAGGAGGTCGCCAGTGACCAGTTAGGGTCTGTAGAGACAGACTAGGCTGGGACTATTTGGGCAGACTGGGTGGGACAAACAGTCCTTATCTGTTTTCAGATTCTCTGTGTTTATGTTTCTGTTTATGTATGGTTGTATTGTCAGTGTAATGGTGCCATTTGTAGCCACCATTATAGTAATGAACTTTCATGCTTCTGTTTTTCCCCCTTGGCAGTTTGCCATGGTTAAGTTATACGTTTGGCTGTTAGTTTTGGTTTTCTGTTCCAGTGGCGTGCCACTGATTATGTTGTAGTGTCCATTAGCCATTTAAATCCCACTTTGCTCAGAAAAACTAAATTGCCTTTTCATGTAACACAGACACCCATCATTTATCATGCAGTATTTGCAAGTACTCACTTGGATTATTCATTAGAGAGTGTTGTAGCACTGCCATGGTCTACCATTCAATTATACACTATGGTACAGTATGTTGGAATGACTGTTGCACTTGGTATGGGTGGCTTGTGCTGCATATTGACGGTCTTTTTTGCACTACAGATACTTTTCTACAGCATTTGTACACAAGCTGGGTTTCTGAGTGTTTGAATATACACCATGTTAAGGTGAGGCAGTAATCTGAGAGCAGTAACAATAGTCTGTGCTGCAATTAGTGCTGGCTTTGACTATTCTGACTTGTTCTTTATCACTACAGGTATGCTTCTCAAATTAATGTAAGGCTTTTAGTTTTTAGTAGCCAATCAGAAACCTGTATTTACTGCACCCTTATTATATTATTTTTTACTTGCAAAGTCCTAGTTATTAGCTACTACCAGTGGATCCATTACAACATTGCTGAGTTCATCAGAAAAGAGTTTTGCACTTGCAGCCAAAGTAAGTAAATAAGCAATAACCCATTACAGTGTATGTGGTTATTAGGGAGTAATCAACACCCCGGGTGAGTTGTGAGGCATCAGGCATGAGACCACAGGCCGAGTGTCCTCACAGCACCAGGGGTGTTGATTAATCCCCAGTAGCTCCATACCCTGGAGTGCATTATTGTACTTATAACATGGGTTATGTTCAAAACAAGGAGACTACAACATAAAGTGGGTTTCTTTCTGTTTAAATCCCCAAAAAGGGACTGCATCCTGCCATGTGGAAAAATAATCCTCAACAAATACACCATATGTGACTGCTTTTATGCATATACAAATGTCATAAATACAGTACTAACATGATTTCTGACATTTGCTGTGCATAAAATACTTTGTTTCACAGCATTCTCTCTCAAGTTACAGTGGGGACCATGCAATCTCTCTGTCTCACTCTCTCTCAGGAATCCCCCATGCATCTCCTCGTCTGGGTGTGGCTCTGTCTCTCACTGCCTGTCACACAGGACACTGCACTGGAATGAATGTAGTGAAATAGAGAGAAAGAGAGAAACAGGACATTGCACAAACTGAATTACCTGTCCCAGTACCCTCTCTCTCTCTCTCTCTCTCTCTCTCTCTCAGTCTATCGCCAAATCTGGGTGTTAATTGCCTTTCACAACTCTCTCACTCTCTCTATTCCACCAGGCAGGGAACCTTTGCTGTCTGTGTCTTTTTCTGTCTCCCTCTTGCAGCCACGGAAAACAATGAAAACTACAAAACTACAGCAGTACACACTGGACACTCAGCGTCATATTGTGTCACAAGACAGAGATCGAGGGCAGAGTACACACTGTCACCGAAACATTGCCATTCCATTGAATTGCAGCTCACTCATGTGGCTCCTTGCTCTTGCTCTGCTTCTTTGGTCTCAACCCCACCAACCAGCCTTTCTTGCCATTCCAGCTGACAGCCTGTCACTGTTGCTGCACCCTGCTCTCACCCTATCTCATTCTCTCTCTCACTCTCTCTCTGTCTCTCAAGCCCACTGGCCTGTTTCTCCCTTGCCTGTTTCACTATGGCCACCTTGCACTTTCCCTGTATAGTGCCGCTTGTTCATCACCTGAGCTTTCTCTTGCCAGTAACATCTGCTGCACTCAAACTCAGGGAAAAGTTGCTAAGACAGTCACACATGAATCTCTTTGACAAGTGATTGGAGGCTGGCACATCTCGGCATGGGATTCCAGACAATTTATCTCTCTCTCTCTGTCAAGCACCTTTGCTGCATCTCAGTTTTGCTGTCTTTCTGTCTCCCCTCATACTCTGTCTCACTGTTTGCCACTACATCACTGGGGGTTGGGGGAGGCAAATTACAGCAATGGATATCAAGCTTCACTTGTCTGTCTCTCGGGTGGAGTTAAACCGTTGGGGGACGGGCATTGAAATGGACAGTTGCACGTGAATACTGAATCAGCCTACTGACTCTAACACAGTTCACATCATGTGCAGATTTGGTGACTACCTTCACTGTACCTGAACTGTTGATTAACACAGTGACAGAGATACAGCGCACAGAAGAAATTCTGTACTCCTGTTCTCTAACTTGGGACTTGACTTGGCTGCCGCTCAACGTTTGCTCCCCAGCAGATACCGAGACCCACAGACAGATCTTCAGAGTCACTCTGCACAACAGTGGATTAATGTTAACTTAATCCATGGGCACACAGAGTGACTCAACCAATTGAATTGCTAATTTTCTCAACCCATGTTATAAAAGCCAGTAAAGCACTGCCATCAAATGTGAATCCTCAAAACAAAATTAGGAGAAACTACAGAGCACACCACCATGGAAGTAACACTTTAAAAGAAAATAATGATCTAAAGTGTATTTATGGAATATTTAAAATAAAATATATAAATAATTAGATCCCTGAAAGCCTTCAGAACATTTGAGGTAAGGAAAAACACCACATTCTCATAAAAAAACCTTCATTTTATTATCTCAAACAGCAAAGTTAAGGTCTTTGCTGAAGTCAAGAAGCTCAGGAAGTATGAAGAGAAGAACAAAAAAGAAGCACATAACAGATCATTTTGAAAGGAGCGAAAGTGATTACCCCATTCGCTGATAAAGAAAACAATCAATGTCTCAACACCTCAGGCTTTTTCTGTGGACCCAAACTATGACCAGCCATTACAAAATGGACCAACACTCAGTGGAAGCTCTGCAGTTAGTTTTCATCAGCACATGCTAAACACTTACTGAAATGTTTCTGTTAATTATCTCAAGGCCAGATTAGGACATTGGCTCTTTTGCTTTAATGCACACACTATACTTGAATGATCTGTTGTCCAACTTCAAAAAAAGTGAAGGAACTTCCTTTCCAAACATCAGATAATATAAAGCAGAGATTAGACATATAAAAATAAAATATATTCGTACTGTGTGTGATCACACTTTTAGGTTGCAGTACCAGTGACATTAATGACTATGATAGCTATAATAATGACTATATGCCATCCAGAAAACTAGGGAGTTCATTTATATTCCAGTGCACATTCTCCAGGGAAAGGGGAACATGACTGAGCTCTACACATTCTTGAGAGGTTATCGGCAGGGCAGACTGCAGGGATTTATTCATAAGGAATGAGACACAGTAATCAGGAGACATAAGATGGAGGTTAGTAGGGGAGATTCCAAAGGGATTTTAGGAAATACTTTTTCATGGAACTGGTAGTGGATGCTTGTAATGGTCTACCAAAGCCAGTTCTGGAATCCAAATCATTGCTCAGTTTCACACGTAGATGGGATAGGCAATAGGCACATTGAAATAGTAAGACCTAAAGGAGGGGGTAGAATGGACAGCACTGGTAGGGGGTGCACTAAGGCACTAGAATGACAAAAAGCCCAGAAATGCCAGTTCAGTATCAAGTCAGACATGGAGATGGGATTAAAATGAGCAGATTAGATAGACTAATGAGTCTGTATGTGCCATCAAACTCTATGTATTTAAGTTGCAATATATTTAATCATGGGATAGCAACTCAGACGAAACTGCAGTACTGCATTTTGGATGCCTCCATAGAAACTTCACACTCCCTTATCACTTTCTTAGATAAAATACTAAACAAAAGTACATTGTAAAGAAATAGAGAATCAGTGACAAGAATCTGGATCTAAGAAAAATCTGGAACTAGAAATAGGCCAGGCCAAATTACCTTGAAAACATAAAGAAGCCAAACACGGTAGCCAACGTTAAAGCAGATAAATAAAAAAATGCATTTCACTATCAAATGTACAACATGGAAATGTGTATGAGAACAAAGTCATCTAGAGTTACTGTGTATCAAAAATAAATTAGTTTGAAGCTCCATAATGAAGCAGTTTTGCTTTGTCTTGGAAAATGAAAGATATAACAGAAACATTTGCAAAGCATATAACACCCCCTGTATGCATTCATATTTGAAACAGGGTGCCATAGATGATAATCTTATCTCACTGTAAGTTCTGTAAAGATATTTTTTTTTGTTGCTTCAGGTCTTCTGCTTCCCCACTCCTTTGGGCTTTTACATGCCTGCTCTCCTCTGCCTGCTGGACTCAACTCCCACTGCCATGCCTGTCTTGGCTTCCCCAGAGCCCTGGTAACATTTCTGTGGGTGGTCTGGCTTATCACTACCAGGGACCACCACAGGTGGTGAATCGGGGCAGGAAGCACCTTTAAACACCAGGGAAGTTGGTCAGGGGCCAGGCTCGGTGTGATAGCTGGTTAGGTGACATTGGGGAGGTCTACTGAATGCCCTCATCTAGTGCTGCAGCACTGTCATATTTTTTTCCAGTTTTTGGGTCACCTACCCACTTCCAGCAGTACATGCGGCCACAGCAGCATACTTGGGGTGGGGTCATTCGGCAGTCTGCGGTCACTCACACCACCAAGACTGCTTTTGTTAACCACTGCCAGGAGCTGCTACAAGAAAAGTGTGCCACAACCGTCCCCCAGGAGGGAAGCATCCAAAAGACATTGTCAGCCCCCTCCCTGCTTGCCTCCACTCATGGCATCTAGACTTGGGGTGGGAACCCAGATTGCCAGCGTGCCAGAGCAATGTGCCATCGCCCGGTGCCACAGAGCTGACTTTCTGTAAAGAGTTTGATGTATGGTGTAAATGCTGACAATAAATGGATACCTTGACATGCCAATAGTTACTTGTACTTCATTGAACTGAATGTCTGCACAATCAAGGGATCTTCCAATTAGCATGTAACCATGTGTAAATGAAAATAATTCCTATACACTGTTCATAGTACTAACTAAATCCTACTGTACATTTAAAATGTTTCACTTACGTGTAACTGCTTAAACCATTAGATCACTGGGAACAAATGTAATTGATTTATTTATTGAAATTTGTTGACCAGGTAGGCCCACTGAGACTGGTGTCCCACTTGCATGGATGACCAAGAGTTAATCATTATACACTACTGTAGTATAAAAGTATAAATACATACCAGGGATGTTCAGAAAACAGATAAATAGGCACATGCTAACTCAAATATGCAGTCACAGAGGATTGATACATATAGAAACATAACATAGGAACATAGAAACATAGAATTTGATGGCAGATAAGGACCACTTGGCCCACCCAGTCTGCCCATGTCCCTACCTGATGGATAAGCTGCAGATCCTAGTTAACCAGCAGCCTACTTCTTCTTACCCCCACCCCCTAGAATTGCCTTATGACTGTCCCATGCATGCTTGAATTCTACCACTGTTTTTGACTCCACAACCTTCTCCGGAAGGCCGTTCCATGCATCCACAACCCTCTCTGTGAAAAAATACTTCCTTAAATTACCTCTGAGCCACCTCCCATATCTTCAAATTGTGCCCCTTGTTCTTGCACACCTTTTTGAAAGATGCTACCTCTTGGACTTTGTTGATTCCTTGAGGTACTTGAAAGTTTCTATCATGTCCCCCCTCTCCCTCCTTTCCTCGAGGCTATACATATTAAGCTCCTCAAGTCTCTCTTCATATGTCTTCTGGTGCAGACCCTGCACCATTTTAGTTGCCCTCCTCTGGACAGCTTCCATCCTGTCTAAGTCTTTTCGGAGATTGGGTCTCCAGAACTGCACGTAGTACTCTATTTGGGGTCTGACCAGCTGTCTGTACAGAGGGATAATAACTTCCTGTTTTCTACTGGTGATGCCTCTCCTTATGCATCCCAGTATCTCCCAAGCCCTCCTTGCTGCCCTCTCACATTGCTTGCCCACCTTTAGGTCATCTGATATGACTACCCCCGGGTCCCTTTCCATTTTTGCTGTTGTTAGTATCTCACCCCCCATTGTGTACTCTTCCCCTGGGTTTTTGTTTCCCAGGTGCATTACCTTGCACTTCTTAGCATTGAATCTAAGCTGCCATACATTTGACCATTCCTCTAACCTTGCCAAGTCCCTTCTCATCCTTTCCACCCCACCTTGTGCATCAAGTCTGTTGCAGATCTTTGTGTCATCTGCAAAGAGACATACTTTTCCTTCCAGTCCCTCTGCAATGTCGCTTATAAAGACATTGAAGAGGACCGTTCCTAATACTGAACCCTGCAGTACCCCACTAGTAACCACCCTTTCTTTAGAGTGGACTCCATTTACTATTACCTCTGTGTCCTATTCTCCAGCCAATTCTTTACTCCAGGCTGTCATCTTGGGACCCACTCCCAGGCTGACTAACTTGTATATTAATCTTTAGTGTGGGACTGTGTCAAATGCCTTGCTTAAGTCTAGGTAGGCCATGTCCATAGCCCTTCCTGATCTACTACTTTGGTCACCCAGTCAAAGAAATCTATCAGATTTGTCTGGCATGACCTTCTCGCTGTGAATCCATTTTGCCTTGGGTCCTGTGCCCCTCTGGCCTCTAGATACTCGACAATTCTTTCCTTCAGAAGTGATTCCATCATTTTCCCTACCACTGAGGTTAAACTAACAGGTCTGTAGTTCTCTGCTTCTGCCTTGCTCCCACTTTTGTGAAGGGGAATCACATCTGCCCTCCTCCAGTCCTCGGGTACCACCCCATCCTCCCATGATTTGTTAAATAGGGTAGTCAGTGGTGTCACTAGTTCTACCCTTAGTTCTTTTAAATTCTGGGTTGAATCCCATCAGGCCCCATTGCTTTGTCCACCTTCAGTTTTAGAGTTCTTTCAGAACCCTGTCTTCTGTAAATGGGCTGGTATCAACTTCTGTATCCAGAGTGTTTCTACTGTTTGTTTTAGGTACCTCCCTCTTCCTTTGTAAATACTGAGCAAAAATATTTGTTTAGTATCTCTGCCTTTCACAGTCACCCTCTGCCCACCCTCCCTCCCCTTTATTAAGCCTCACTATCCTCCTTGGTCTTCCTTCACTCCCTGATGTACCTATAAAAGGTTTTATCCCCCCTTCTTAACTGAGTTGGCTATCTTTTCCTCGGTTTGGGCCTTTGCTGTTCTGACTGCCTTCCCAGCTTCCTTTGCTTTAACTGATACAGTTCTCTGTCCTGCTCCTTCTGTGATTCCTTGTACTTCCTGAATGCTTTCTTTTCTTGAACCTTCACTGCCACTTCCTTTGAGAACCATAGTGGTTCCTTACATCATTTTGCTTTGTTTATTTGCTTCACACAAGGCTTGTTACCTCTGTGATGGCAGTTTTATTATTCCCATTGTTCTTCCACCCTCTTCCTGCCCATTTGCAGTGCATTCCTTAGGCACTCACCCATTTTGGCAAAGTCAGCCTCCTAAAGTCCAGTACTTTTGCCTTTGTATGGCTTGACTCTATTGCTGTGTTTATTGTGAACCATACTGTTTGATGGTCTCTAGTTCCCAGATGGCTACCCACTTCTACATCTGTGATCCTCTCTTCATCTCCATTTGAGAGAACCAGGTCTAAGATTGTTCCCTCTCGAATGGGCTCCAATGCTAGTTGTCTAAGGCATGCCCCCTATAGGGCTTCTAGAATAACCCCACTCTTCGAAGTGGCTGCTGCTACTGCACTCCAGTTAACATCTGGCATATTCAGGTCACCCATCAGCAATATCTCCCCTTTTTCTGCCATTCTAAGTATACTTTCTATCATTTCCCTGTCCATTTCCTCCCCCTGAGAAGGGGGTTTGTATACAACCCTTGTGCGGATTGTGGTGCCATTGCCGGTCTCCAAATTTACCCACAGTGCTTCTTCTCCTCCCTGTTTACCCTTTTGTTCTGTTGCTTTGATTCCTTCCCTTATGTAAAGAGCTACTTCTCCTCCTCTTTACCCTCCCTGTCCCTCCTGTAGATAGTGTATCCTGGTACGCTTACATCCCAGTCATGGTTTTGTGTACCATGTTTCTGTGACTCTACGATATCCAGATGTTCCTCCTCCATCAAGGCCACTAATTCAGGAAGCTTGTTACTCAGACTACGGGCATTGGTACTCATTGCTCTCCATTTTTGATGGCTTTACCTTCTGTTGCAGCATCCCCACTGACCTTTCTACCTCGGTCTTTTCTCATTTAGTACCCTGTTTTGTAGGGAGGCTGGGATTTTCCTGCTGCTTATCTGTGCCTCCCTTGACTAGTTTAAAAGCTTGCCAATGAAGCATTTAAACCGATTGCTCAAAGACTTGTTCCTTCCTGGACAGATTCAGACCATCCTACCAGTATAGGCTGGTGTCCTCCAGGTGGAACCCCAGTCCCCAATGAAGCCAAACCCTGTGCTCCACACCATTTTTCAACCATTCATTAAACTGCATGGTGCAAGTACCCTCGCCTCACTCATGCCATTGACATGCAGCACTCTTGAAGGATACTGTGTGTGTTACTTGTCTTAGGCCCTTCCCCAATTATACAAAGTCCTTCTGCACTGCTCTAATCTCATGATGAGCCAAGTCATTTGTCCCTAGGTGGACAATGACATCCAGCTCAGACTCCCGTGCAGCTGTTCTCATGATCCTGAGGTTGCGCTTCCTGTTCCTCCAAGCCATGGCACCAGGCAGGCACCTTACTTCGGTTTTCCCTGCTCCCCCCAGTTCTATCCCCCTAATAATTGAGTCCCCCACCAGGAGCTGCTTCCTTTCCTTGTGGTGTCCTCTGCCTGCTTCCTATGGGCCTCCCATGTGACAGTTGTCCTCAGCCTCCTTAGTCTCCTCTGCGGGTGCATCCATGGGGAGCTATGCTCCCCCAGAATGGTGTATGGATTGTGGAGTGGAACAACTGACTGGGTGTGCCTCTGTTCCACCATCCTCACCCTCCCTGAGCCCACTGTGGTCCAACTGCTGTGCTTTCTTTGCAACCTCTGAGGTAGTGGCGGTGGCTCTGGTGCTCCCTCAATGGGGGAGGTTCCCTTCCTACCATCCAGTGTGGCCTGGAGGAAGGTTCCCTTACTACTGTCCTGTGTGGCCTGAAGACGGGCAACTTCCTCCCTCAGGGCAGAGACTTGTCTGCAAATAGGGCAGCATCTCAGCCTCCAGAAAGACTCCCGAAAGACTGCTGCCCCACAGCCATTACATTGCACTACTCCCCACATGTTTATCTACTTTGTGTGTGTGTGTGTGTGTGTGACTGGTTTGTTATATAGAAATATATATATTATAAAATGTGTATGCTTATATTGTCAGTGCAGTGTGCTAGAGAGGATGTGACAGTGATATACCTTGCACTCTTGAGAAAATGATGTCAGAACCCCAGCTATAAAGAACTATTTCCAGGGTGGGTGGGGTGAGGGTGGGAAGGGGTTGGGCCTAAACTGTGCCCTCACAAAACAATCAGCTAAAAGCTCTGACCCACCACTGTGATGAGTGCCTTCCTGTCAGCAAGATGCCCTACACAACAATTTGACAGAGAAAATGCCCTGCTAATCAAACAGAGAAAATCCAGACATCCAAGTCAGATACAGGTAATCCTCCCCAGCCCCAAAACAGCCTGGTGGTTTGTGCTCTGTAACAGTCAGCCCCAAAATAAGTCAGCTTAATAAAATAAGCAAAATAAGTCAACATCCAGGGCTAATTACACATTAAATTCATACATTACATGACGTGTTAAGAATAACATTTCAGGGATACAGCATAAGTAACAGTAAGACCCTATGATATGATAATATCATATATTTTAAAATAAAAAGTGTTCAAAACTAAAATGTGAAATTCTTATTGTTGGATATCCAAAAGCACTACCACATATTTCAAATCCATTCAAAATAATATCCACTGGAACAATTACCAATGTTAGATATTAAACTTTCCTTTGAAATCATTTACATGTTGCAAGGTGAACCAGAACTTCTTATTGACTTATTCAGGCGAACAACTGATGTGTATAAATTGAATCTATAATAGGTACGGACATTTGTTTTCAGGGCTGGTTACTGGCACAATTTGTAAGCACTAATATCACACAAGTCAATGCAGGATTCATTTCACTATTTAGCTGAGGTCTCTTTCTATTATGTTGTTGAAATGAGAATGCCTTTTCATTTTGTCAGGCAAGTTTGGAAATAGCTAAATATGGACCAGAAAGAGACAGGAACTAAATATAACACTGAATTGATCAAGAAGGGTAAAGAAAGCTAAATAAAAGATGGATTGCAGCAACACTGATGGGATAATACTGTAATCATTAAAGAAAGGTAATTATATTTTTATAATGGAGCATTTTAGGAATGAGCTGTGAGAGTTGTACAGTACTCTACAAATGGTGTAGCAGCACCACAGAAATATTTAACATCCTATTCACTACCTGGTAGACACAGCTCACGAATAAGTAAAGATAAAGTGCAGTGCAATACGTGTAGTGGGAGGCTTGCCATTTTAAAGCATATTTATGTAAGCCTGGTGGCAGGTATCTAAGGCTACTATCCCTGCCTGTGTGCCACTAACCAGGTTGAGGGGCCTGGGTTCCTGTTTCTGATATTAAACTGGTTATTTCCATAGGTAACATTATTGTGTAGTGCCTCCACTCAGAGTATACTTTTCAGTGAGTCTGATAAAACCGGCTGGTATAACCTCCTGAGATGCTGTACCCACCCACAGTACCATACTGTCACCTCACACATGGATTAGCTTTCACAAAACCCCAAGCACATATTTTCTGAAATAAAGGCTCACTCTAATAATATGCTCACACATTAGGTTTATAAAAAATTGTTAATCAATAATGTATTTGCAATGGGGCAAATGTTAGGAAAGGGAAAAACAGAAGTAGAGGTTAAACAACATTGACGTTGATTAGCATTTTGTTTGGCATGGAATCAAACAATCTTTTTGCATTTTAAATTCAAACAACTGTTGCCATTGGCCACCCACCAGCCTTCTAATGGATTCACTATACCTGTTCTTGCTAGCTAGCTGCATAAGGTGTTAAGCATTACATTACCCCCAATGGGTATAATCCCCATACTCTGGAAGAACCCCACAATTCTACACCTGGGTACCCAGTACTAAATAATTGTTGCAGGCCTGTTACTGTTGCAGGTGGTTGGCTGGCATTGGGGCCCTTGAAGATAATCAGATTAGATTTATTCCTCCATTAGA
The DNA here is from genome assembly GCA_016271365.2 of Neoceratodus forsteri. Lineage (NCBI taxonomy): Eukaryota > Metazoa > Chordata > Ceratodontiformes > Ceratodontidae > Neoceratodus > Neoceratodus forsteri. The sequence goes on along the minus strand of CM057458.1, from coordinate 866,772,700 downwards.
TTGCATAATAAACTTTAACACTGGCAAATAATCTGGTAAATCCTCACTTTGATAGCTTCGCTTTAGATAATGAACTTGGCAAGCAGAACAATAACTATTTACACACCTTCTGATGCAGAACTAGTTTGCATATTCACGGTTCTGTACTCAGGCAAGTTAGGTGCAGAAGGATCTCTCATCTAGATATAAGGAAGACATAATTTGTGCAGGTAGCTTTAGTTGGGTTGGCAGAGCTTGTGCTGAACCTTCTTTCAGACAGGCTCTTGCAGCTTGCATTCTGGAACTTTCTCAGCTTCTTACAGATGACTTTCTTGGGCTTGAAGTCACAGTCTGGAATGTTCTGGAAACAGACCAGGTTGGGACCAGGGCCAGCACACCTCAGACCCCCATGCCTGGGCTATGCACCTGACTCCCAAGCTGATCTAAGACAGTCTCTTGTTCAATATCAGGCATTTCAGTTGCTTTGAATCATCACAGGCACTTCAACTAATCAGCTAGCATAGCAGACATGGTCCTTTTAACATACAGGATGCAGTCTCAAGCATGGGTGCAACACCGTGGACTAGGGAAAACCCAAAACTGTGGCTCAGTCCTTTGCAGTAAAGGAATTATCTCTCTCTCTCTCTCTCAGAAAACACAGGAACTGTAAGGCATGACCTCACCAAGATAGCAGACAGAGCTTAAAGGAGAATTGTTATTCATAATTATCCATCTCAGCTACCTCCCCAATTGTTTCGAAATAGCCCTTTTCAGTAGTTGAACTTCTTTATTTAATTTTGTAAGTCCGGCATTCGCAAATGCGCATGCTCTGTCGGTGCCATTTGCGACTATGTGTCCACACTTAGTCACAAAATGGCACCACAGAGCATGCGCCATTTTGCCGAATGCTGGACTTTACAAAAATTAAATAAAGTAAGTTCAACTTCACTGAAAAGGGTGCTCTATTTGTGAAACCCCTAATTGGGGGTAAGGCTATTGGGGATGGGTAATTTATGAATAATACGGTTCTCCTTTAAGTCATGGCTCCCAACCAAGTTAGGCACTTTACTTGTTGGCAAGTCTTGTTCATGGTAGCTTCTCACAAGCTCAGACACTGGCTTCCTGCAAGCCGAAATCAAAATGCAGCACAAAAGTGGGACTCAAAACACTGCTAGTGTCCAGTGTGGTGCAAATAGCAAATAAACCAAAGCAAGGGGGGAGGGGCTTTCAAAGAGCCACAACGGCTATTGCACAGGACCAAAAAGGCACAGTAGCATTCATAACTAGTAAGAAAGGCATCTTACCATATACTGAAACTAATAGTCCTTTATTTCAGGAAAAAAGTGATCACTTCCAAAGTGCAAGCAACAGTGCAGACATAAATGATTAAATAAATAGGTGTATTGTGTGAAAAACCACAAGCAATACACGCCAGCACCTACATAGGTGCACCCACAGCAGACCTAGGCAGCATGGACAAGAACATGCACTCACATGACATGCTCGACCAATCAGCTGACGTTTCACCCATAGGCTTCCTCAGAACTGATTAGCTCCCTCACCTGACAAAGTGTTTATAGTGCACTGTTAGTGTATATTCATAATGTGGGCAGAAAAGTACCCCATCAGCAGTGAGAGAGACAAACAAAACACACACATAAAAATCAGTTAAAAACATCACTTCACAAATAACTATAATATCATTTCATATGCAACACTGCAAAGGATGTTCCTCATTTAGTCCTCTCGGGGTCAGAGTATCCAACAGAAAAATCCAATAGCATTCTCTTTGGTTAAGTTTGTTAGCAAAATCACCACCACATATTCCTTGTTCCACTTTTTCAATACCAACATTTTTTAAACTTGCAGGTGTTCCATGTTTCATCTCTCCATAGTGTTTAGCCATAGCGTTTGTTTCAGATGCATTTCTGATGGCAGACTTATGCTCACAAATTTGTTCCTTCAATGGTCGTTTTGTCTCCCCTACATAGCCCATGCCACATGAGCAGACCAGTAAATAAATCACCCCTGCAATGGAACAGTTTATGAACTAATTTATTTAGAATGTTTTGCCTGTTCTTAGATTCTTAAAGGAATCTGTATTTGTGGTGTTATTGCACTGAGCACAGTGGTTGCATTTGTAGTTGTCAGTAGGGATAGGAGGTAGCCACATCCTTGGTTGTTGGTTCATACTTTTGTGCAGACTGTGGACTAGTTCATCACGTGATTTTTTCCCTTTCTAAATGTCACTCTCAGCTCAGTTTCTGCAAAGGGTGATCAACTTTGAACGATATGCCAATGTTTATGCACAATGTTTAAAACAGGCCCACTTGGTTACAGTAGCTACTAACAAATGCAATCTGATCTTTTTCCGGAGCTTTCCATTTTTCTTCAATTAATTGTGGTCTTTCTTCTCTTTTGGCTCTATTCATTCCATTCATCACTTTTTCTGGTGGATACCCCCTATCTACAAATCTCTGGGCTACGATTTTGTCATTTTTCTCAAATTCCACTTCTGAGTTATATATTTTCTTTTTGCTTGTAGCATTTGGCCCACTGTTACATTGTCCTTCAATGTTCATGGATGAGAGCTTGAATAATATAACAGTGTATTGCAAAGACCACAATTAATGGAAAAAAAGGGAAAGCTCCAGAAAAAGATCAGATTGCATTTGTTAGTAAGTACCATAACCAAAGTGGGGCTATTTCAAACATTGTGAGTAATCACTGGCATATCATTTAAAGTTCATCACTCTTTGCAGAAACTTAGTTGAAAGTGACATTTAGAAAGGGAAAAAATCTACATGATAAACTAGTCTACAGTCTGCACAAAAAAATGAACCAACAACCAAGGACGTGGCTACCTCCTTTCCCTACTGACAACTACAAATGTGGCCACTATGCTCAGTGCAATAACACCATGAATACGGATTCTTTTAAGCATCCAAGAACTGGCAAAAAATTCAAAATAAATTTGTTCATAAACTTTTCCACTGCAGGACTGATTTATTTACTGGTCTGCCCATGTGGCATGGGCTACATGGGGCAGATGAAAGGACCATTGATGGAACGAATTTGTGAGCATAAGTCTGCCATCAGAAATGCATCTGAAACAAATGATATGGCTAAATGCTATGGAGATATGAAACATGGATCACCTGCAAGTTTAAAATGTGTTGGTATTGAGAAAGTGGAACAAGGAATACATGGTGGAGATTTTGCTAACAAACTTAACCAAAAAGAATGCTACTGGATTTTTCTGTTGGATACTCTGATCCCGACAGGACTAAATGAGGAACTTCCTTTGCAGTGTTACCTATGAAATGATATTATAGTTTTTTATGAAATGATGTTTTAACTGATTTTGTATGTGCGGTGTTGTTTGTCTCTCTCACTGCAGATAGGGTACTTTTCTGCCCACATTATGAATATGCATTAGAAGTGCACTATAAGCACTTTACCAGATGAGGGCGCTAATCAGTTCTGAGGAAGCCTATGGGCAAAACTTCAGCTGATTTTTCAAGTGTGTCATATGAGTACACATTCTTGTCTGTGCTGCCTAGGTCTGCTGTGGGTATAACTGTGTAGCTGCCGTCTTGTATTTGTTTGCAGTTTTTCACACAATACACCTATTTATTTAAATCATTTATCTCTGCACTGCTGCTTGTGCTTTGGAAGTGAGCACTTTTTCCCTGAAATAAAGGACTATTAGCTCCTGTGTATGGTAAGCTGGCTTTTTTAATAGTAATGAATGCTACTGTGTCTTTTGGGTCCTGTGCAATAGCCATTTTGGTTCTTTGCCCCCCTCCCCCACCTTTGTGCAAGCTGAATCACATAGCACAGTTCCTCTTGGCTAGCTGGTGGTTGGCAACCACAATATGAACAGTTACAATCCTCACAGGTACCTTCTGGCAAAGTTCAGACCTCAGTATATTTTCTTTACATTACCATAGGTACATTAAACAGTCACGTCAGGCATTTCACACACACACACACACACACACACACACACACACACACACAGACCAGCCACAGTTATTATTGCAACAGAAGTCCACCGTATACCTTGATGCAGATCAGATGCAGGGTACAGACAGATACTGATGCTGTCTGGGCTACTTGACCCCAAGAATGTCTCTGAGTCACTTGTACAGTTTGTAGAAGTTTGCTCACTCAGGATAAGCATGCAGCGTTTTATTAACCGATGGCACAAAATTTATCATCCCTCTCACTTCTGAGGCAGAAGCATTCTTGCAGCCCTCTCACAAGTGCAGGCTAAATTCTTGCAGCTCTGTCACAGCTGAAGTTGATTCAGGATTCTTCTCCCACCTTTCCCAAATGTGGAAATATAAATGCCAGCACTAGCAACCCCCAGGGCAGCCACCTCCATTTCTTGCAGCCACATTTCTCTAAGGAGGGGCTCCCACTGAACTGACTCCAGACTGAAAAGTGTCTGGGGTTTTGGTAGCTCTGTGAAGCTCCTGGTTGGCTGATTCCATTGTCTCTCTGAAAAATAATTATTCATTAGGCTTCCTTGAAACCTGACAGGTCTCTCAGATAGGCACAAACATGTGTCCCTGCTTTTTCCCCACAAGACTTGGCACAGTCCCAAAAGTATCTGCCCGAAGTTTTAGCTTTCCAGTTGGCTGCTGTAAGGGCAAAAGCTGCAAACATAGCTGCATTTAGATATAGTCCTCAAGGCAGTCCATCAGTGTCCCTACAACAAAGTTCTGGTGCAGCCAGGTTAAATGTTTTTACTTACAGAGCCCCCCACAGTTCAATAGTCACCCTTTTGCCCTCTTAAACGCTGTAAAGCTAAAATATATTTAGGCTGTCTTTTTCCTGTCACTAGTGCCTGAATATGCGATCACAAGGCACTAGGGAAACTCGCCCTATTCACATTCATAATGCCTCATTAATATTCATGAGAATGAAGCACTTGCTACTGGTGTTCTTTATTTAAAATGAAGACAGACCTCTCTTGGCCCTTGGTCAAGTGTGTCCGGTCCCTGCCCAGCTGCAATCGGGGACCAAAACAAACAAAAGACCCCCTGTTTTACCACTACAGCAGTAAAGAAAATCGGGAGTGCTTCTGCGCATTCACAAGTCTCTGGCCAGCCCTGAAGTGAATGCGAGAAATGTTGGTCGCTCACAGATACTCCTCCGACTCCACACAGGAGGATAAAGAAGCAGGGGCCAAAAGGAAGCTCAAGACACATTTTTGGGGCACATTTGGACTCGGGATGTGGCAGTGCACTTACGGGGGTAAACAGGAAACACCAGGGCAACGGGAGGCAAAAAGGAGAATGGAGGGCAAATAAGGTAAACCCCTCAGGGGGTTACATTTAGAGTAATTTTGTAGCTGTAGCTCATCCTATAACATATTTTCTCAGGATGAATGAGTACACCGTACGCCACAGAACATATTTTCTCTGAATTAATAATATGAGTACACAGTACAATATAGTTTCTTGAAAAACAACAATGGTTGGTATTGTCAAGATACAAGTTTCATAACATTTTAAAATAAATCCTATTTCAGGACATTGCAGTTTTTCTTACTACAGATATTTGCATTAAAATAAAAATCCCTCCAAACTTAATTAATTCCTTCTTTCGCCTATTGTAAAAATCATTATCTTCTGATTGTGACATCAGGCTATTTTAGTGTCCTCTTTATTTAGTGCAGAGTGGGGTACCATAGTAGTTAGCGCCCGGTTGAATCAGCACGTCAGTTTCATGTCCAGTTACAGCACTAAATTGTCTGTAACTGTCTGTAATTGGTTGTGAATGGCAGGTACTTAAGGCAATCGTCAGTGACCTTTAAATCTTAGCCATCTTTAACACACTTTGTATAAAGATTGGTAGATATTGAGGATTGCCTGTAACTGCTGGATGATGTTGAGCTCTCTGTAAAAAAAAAAAAAAAAGCAATACACAGAAAATAAACATGTCTATTCTGCTTTGGATATTTAACGAGCAGATACAATGAAAATATCCCTTTGAAAATGAACGGATGGAACCCGAGGCTCTTGCAGAGCAGTCTAGGTGGAGCCGTGTTGCCAAATCTGATGATATCTATGAGCTGGGTGGGCCACCTTCCCCATCTCCCAAAAAGGTGACCATCAACATATGCCTTTTACTCACCCAAGGCCCATTTTGAGGATTGGCGAGCACATCGTAGAAAAGGGGGTAATGGGAGTGGTACGTTTCGACTCATCTAAACATGGCACGCCTATCAATGAGAGCACAGTGAGTGGGTTTGAAAGTGATTATATGGCACAACTGCGCGTGACACCGGACCCCACCAATATGTCTCCAACTCCTTGCCCTGGAAACAGCATGGGCGACCAGTGAATCTGATGGAGGACTTGGAGGAGCAGCTGAAAAAGGTTGTTGTTTTTTTAAGTGAACAAGGGGCAGTAGTCAGCACCCGTGTTGTTCATGCTGTGGCACTGGGCATATTGAAGGCTAAATCTTCTCATCATCTTTCAGAAAACAGTGGGCACGTTAATCTAACTACTAAATGGACTTGGGCATTCCTTCACAGAATGGGGAACAGTAAATGCAAGGGAACGAAGGCAGCCCGCAAGGTACCCACTGGGTTTCCTCTACTCAAAACTGTATTTTTAAACCATAGAAGCACTGCTGCAGCACGAGAGTTGATACCACCAGAATTGTTAATGAATCTTGGTGAAACAGGCATCAATATGGTGCTTGTATTTGAGTGGATGATGGCCGCTTCAGGATCCAAACAGATTGCAGTGCTGGGGCTGGGGGACACGCGTCAGATATCCTTAGTTCTGACTTGCACTTTGGCAGTTTCCTCCCATGCCAGTTGATTTACAAGGGTAAAACAAATGCTTGTCACCCACGGTGCACCTTTCCACAATCATGGGATGTTACTTACTATGATAACCACTGGGCCAGTGAAAAATCAATGATGCAGTACATTGACAACGTTATCGGCCCATACTTTGCCTCAACTAGTAAACGGCTTGGTCTGTCCTCTGAACAAAAATTGCGTTCGATACTGGACCTTTTCTGTGGACACACGACTTCGTCTATCCTGGAAAAACTTGAAAGTATAGGTATAATACCCATCTTTGTCCCAGCACCATGCACGGACGCATTCCAACTGATTGAAATTTCAGTAAATAAGATTCTGAAGGACTTGCTTAAGCAGAAATTCTTGACATGGTATGGTGATCTTGCGTCCAAACAGCTAGAGACAGGCGGAGAGCTGAAAATGGATGTAACCATGCAAACACTGAAAGAAGGTCATGCACAATGGCTACATGTCAGCTTCCTACAGCTGTGTGAGAGAAAGGGGGATGTTATTTTTGGTTTTGTGGAAACTGGCATATTGGATGCTTGAATTGAACAAATGTAACTCCAGTGTGTGTGCGTGTGTATGCCTGGTTTTGATCATAGTTGTTTCCTTTTTTACAGGTCTAAACATTCAGTGTTGAACTTGTGCACAGAAATCAAGAATTTAAACACCGTCAGTCAGTATCTGATTGTGCAAGTGTGTGTTAAGAATTACTGTACATTTGTTTATTTTTCTTTGCAGGAAGCAGATGTGTGTAAAGCAAGCTACGATACTTCTAGGGAAAAGTATGAACGTGTTGCAATGAACTGTTTTCCTTTCTGTTTTTTTTTATCTTTTTTTTTTACCACTACATTATTTGTATATGTCTAATAAAGATTGCTAGCTAAATGCGTAGTCCGTGGAGTTTCATGTTGCTCCCTAAAATATTAGCGATCAGCATATTTTAGCACTTTTGTCAGTTCGGCTAATATAGCTAAAATAAACTGAATGCTAATCTTTCCTGCTAAACAATAGTTTTTTTTCCTTCTTTTTTTCTCTCCATATTCTATTTAGTCTCCTGCTTGCCCTGGCTACCCTTTTGATGCCCCCCAGCCCTGCCACCTCACAGCTCTAGGACTTAGCTTACCACCGTTGTCCTGCCACAGGACTGTGACAGGTGCCAAGTCACCAGTGTGGGGCAGATCAGTCATCATCCTGTCTCCAGGATGAGTTTTTCCTCCATTTGTTTCCCCTCCCCAGGGCCTCAGCAAACACTGCTGTGTATGCGCATGGAGGCATGCATATACGCTGGAACTGACAATGACCGACCGCAGTCCACCCATCCAGCCTAGTGCCAGCCCCTCATTTGCATGGCGCTACCATCGAGCCAGCTCTCAGTGTCAGCAAAGGATGGGGAAGGCTTACCTCCTCAATCTTGGAGAAGAGAGCTGCTGGGCGGTCACTCAGTCTTCTCCCAGACTCCCCTCGGTCTGAACCCTGGCAATCCAAGCTTGTTCCCGAACTTGGGTTGCAGGCATGGGATAGTTGAGATGCATGGTGCCTTTGCCCTCTGCTCCACTGAGCCAACTTTTGGCAAATGTTTTGATGTCACACCAGTGGCATTGTGACTTTACTGCAGACAATAGCAGTGTGAACAGATAAATGTTAAGTGTCTTCAGGATGTGAAGACAGAATTTATTCAAATTCAAATTCTGGATATATTCTGGGTGATTTAGTTCTGCTAATATCACTTGTGATACAGACATTTGTTTTGCTGGAAACCAGACACTTGCTTTACAATACAACCTCTGTTACATTGTTTTTTACTACTGGCTTTATATCATGAGTAACTATGTATAAATGTAAACAAAGTTGTAACAGTTAAAGAAAGTGTTGTTAATAGTATGTAACTAGGTTCTGTAAATATGGGATATACAATGGTGAGCTGTCAGATAAATGATTTATCTACGCAAGTGCTGTTTGATCTCGGGTAACTTCATGAGTGGCGTAAGCCACGAGTGAGGTGTCCCAGGTCAAACAGTGCAAGTGTAGATAAATCATTTATCTGACAGCTCACCATTGTATATTTCATTTATGCAATAGGGATGCTTCTTATCAGTGTGGGAACATTTGGTTTTGACTGTTTATCTTCTTTTTTTTAAATGATAATTTCTGGGACTTTCGGTTAACTTTCCTGGTGTATGTCTGCCTAGCGGGGTGGTTGCTATTAAATGAAACACCACTCATTTTGTAGAGAACTTTTGTTGAATAAATGTCATGGTGACAGTATCATGCTACCTTTTTTGTTTTAAAGTTATTTGCATTTGTTTGATGAAAAAGTGAAACAAAAATTTAATTTTATGCTGTTTTTTGCTAATTATAAAAAAAACTAAAAGGTATTTATTAATGAAACACCACTCATTTTGTAGATATTTTCATGCTGAACATTTTTTGTGCTCATAGTACCATGCTATCATTTTTAGTTTTAAAGTGATTCACATTTGTTTGTCAAAAAGTGAAAAGAAAATTGAATTTTATGCTGTTTTTTGCTAATTATGAAAAAACTAAAAGGTATCTATGAATGAAACACCACTCATTTTGTAGATATGTTTGTGCTGAACATTTTCATGCTCACAGTACCATGTTATCATTTTCATTTTAAAGTTATTTATATTTGTTTGTCTGAAAAGTGAAAGAAAATAGGATTTGTTGCTGTTTTTGCTAATTATAAAAAACTAAAAGGTATCTATAAATGAAACACCACTCATTTTGTAGATATTTTTGTCCTGAACAATGTTCGTGCTCACAGTACTATGCTATCATTTTTCGTTTTAAAGTTTTTCACATTTGTTTGTCAAAAAAATGAACAAAAAAGCTTTGATTGACAGTTTGCATTTATCCCACATATGTGGGATAAATCTAGGGTGGTTAGATTTATCCCACATATGTGGAAATAAATGGATTTATTCAATGGCTTTTGGTCTCACACCTATTGCATAAATATTCTTTTTGAATTTTGTTTTACTTCTTATTTATAAATTTTGTAAAATCCATTAAGGCAATACAAAATCCATGTTAAAAAACTGGTTGGTGGACAAAGGCAAAAAAAGAATCACAGACCATCTCCATTACAATCACAGGGCTCACATTTGAATAACAAATACAATGTGAAGCTCTTTGGCCAGCAACTTAGGGTTAGTCCATTACAGAAGTGCAAGCCTTGATACAACACATTATTAGCACAAGAATTTTAGCATTTCAGGTCACTTGTCAAAATCAGTGAATACTGTTACCAGACACAAACTGCAGTCATTGTCATCTACAGTGGCGTGAAAAGTATTTGCCCCTTCCTGATTTTCTTTATTATTGCATATTTGTCACACTGGATGTTTTCAGGTCTTTAGAGAAATGTAATATTAGATAAAGGGAACCTGAGTGAACAAATAACACTTGTTTTTTTTTTAATTTCACTTATTTAATGAAAAAAGTTAACCAACACCAACTGGCACTGTGTGAAAAGTAATTGCCCCTTACACTTAATAACTGGTTATGCCACATTTAGCTGCAATGACTGCAACCAAACACTTCCTATAATTCAATATCAGTCTTTCACATCTGTGGAGGAATTTTAACCCACTCTTCCTCGCAGGACTGCTTTAATTCAGTAACATTTGGTAGGTTTTCGAGCATGACCTGCCTGCTTCAGGTCCTGCCACAGCATCTCTATTGGATTTAAGTCTGGACTTTGACTAGGCCACTCCAAAACTTTAATTTTACTTCTTTTAGCCATTCTGATGTGGACTTGCTTTTGTGTTTTGGATCATTGTCTTGCTGCATGGCCCAACTACGCCCAGCTTCAGCTGACGGAAGGATGACCGACATTCTCCTTAAGAATTTTCTGGTACAGAGCAGAATTCATGGTTCCTTTAATTATGGCAAGTCATCCAGGTCCTTAGGCAGCAAGCATCCCCACACCATCACACTACCACCACCATGTTTGACTGTTGGTATGGTGTTCTTACTGTGGAATGCTGTGTTTGCTTTTACGCGAGACATTATGGGATCCATGTCATCCAAAAGTTCCACTTTGACTCATCTGTCCATAGAACATTTTCCCAAAAGGCTTGTGGATCATCCAGGTGCTTCTTGGCAAATGAGAGATGAGCATTTATGTTCTTCTTGGTTAGCAGTGGTTTCCGCCTTGCTACTCTCACATGAAGCCCATTTTGCCCAGTCTCTTTCTGATTGTGGGGTCATGAACACTGACCTTAGCTGAGGCAAGAGAAGCCTGCAGTTCTTTGGATGCTGTTTTAGGATCCTTTGAGACTTCCTGAATGATTTTACACTGCGCCCTTGGAGTAATTTTGGCAGGCCGCCCACTCCTGGGAAGATTCACTACTGTTCCAAGTGTTCTCCATTTGGAGATTATGGCTCTCACTGTGGTTTGATGGAGTCCCAGAGCCTTAGAAATAGCTTTGTAACCCTTTCCAGACTGATAGAGGGCAACACATTTTTTCTGATCTTTTCAGGAACTTCCTTTGATCATGGCATAATGTGCTTGTTGAATCTTTGTGCTGGCAACGTGACTCTGATGGTAAGGGTCAAAATAAGTGAGATTTATATTGAGCAGGGCTGGCTGTAATCAAGCCTGGCTGTGTTCAATCAGCTGACTCTAATTATCCCTTTAATTGGGTTGATTTAACTAGGGGCAATTACTTTTTCACACAGTGCCGTTGGTGTTGGTTAACTTTTTCATTAAATAAATGAAATAAGTAAAAAAAAAAAGTGTTATTTGTTCACTCAGGTTCCCTTTATCTAATATTATATTTTGTCTAAAGACCTGAAAACATCCAGTGTGACAAATATGCAATAATAGAGAAAATCAGGAAGGGGGCAAATACTTTTTCACGCCACTGTATTTATTTAACATGCAGCTGACATGTAAAGAAACATTTGAGGTAAAACAGGTTCCCCAGTGCTTCAGCCAAATGTGTTAGCCTTTAATAGGGGCTTGAGGTGTTTTTACATGTCTGCTACATGTTAAATAACTAGATGACAATGGCTGCAGTTTGAGTTTGGGTAATTGCTTCACTGATTTTGGCAAGTGACATGGAGTGCTGGAAATTCTTGTGCTAATACTATTAAGGATTAGCAGTCCTGTCTTCAACTGCACCTTTACAACATTTGTGATGCACTGAACAAACTTGTTCGGATGATGCAACACAATACCTTGCAATAGACAATGATGCAAATTGCTTCATGATAAAAGGGCCATACTGCCACTGAATTATATTGTTCCCTGCAGCACACTGCAGCAGTCTGCAATTATACTGCAGTAGTACTGCAAGGTGTTGCATTGCATTCTTGCTGGCACTGCTGCAACTTAGAGAAAACCCCTTCTTCTTCTTTTCTTTCCATATAGTTTTTTGCACCCCAGTTACCCTTATCTCCTTATTTGGCAACTAGGAAGACATGTATTTTATGGTTTGCTCTTCCGCTACCCTGGGACCCCAGATTGCAGTCGTGCATTCATGTAGAAGAGCACATGTGGTCTGCAGCTCTGCTGACAGCCCCCTCCACCCACCCAGCCTATTGGCAGGTTTCCCTTGTGGCTTGGCACTGCCGCCTAGCCTCCACTGGGTGGCAGTCAAGAGCCAGGAGAAACCCCATGTTCCTCCCCGGAGAGGAGAGCTGCCTTGCGGCCACTTGATCCAGCTCCTCAGCACCTCCCCGGCTGACCTCTGGTGGCCTGAGCTAACTCCTGAATGCAGGTCACTAGAGTGGCATGGCATGAGGTGTGGCATCCAGTGTCTCAACTCTTAGTGCCACCTGGCCAAGGGAGAACCCCTTTGACACAGAGAGATGCCAGATCACATCCAGAAATTCACTCATAATAAAAACAGTTCATACCTGTCATTTAGTGCTAATTATTTAACAAATGTAAAAATATAGGGTGACCCATGATGGAGGGTTCTGCAGTACACCATACAGATAAAAGAATTTACTCAGTTTGTTACAAGCGGAACAGTTATTACAGTGGTTAATTTGACCATTTCACACAAAAAATTGTACCAAAGAAAGTGGAAGAATGGAAAACTTTTTTCAATGAGTTTAACAAGCATTTGTCAATGCCGAATGTTTGCTTGCTGGCATTGGCAGTGGTAGTGTAGAAGTTACAGAGCTGCGTAATAGGATTGGCAGTGAAGTATTGAACTGAAGCCAACCCCACCACCACCCTGCAGAGAGTGACAGGCATTGGGATGTGTATTTGGGTCATCAGGCATAACGGCCACGCCATTTCACCCACACCCACCCTGCAGACACTGACAAGTGTCACGGTGTGCCTTGGGGTCTTTGGCCTTATGCTATTCCCATTCCATCAGGAAATATGAGATGGTGCGCATAGAGAATGGGTGAACTTTTAAAGGAAGAGCTCAAGGCATACCTCGATGCCTGTCACTGGCTGCAGGGTGTGGAATGGTATGAGCATTGCAGGCAAGAATCCCAAGTCACATCCCTGATGCCTGTCATTCCCTACGGGGTTGGGCGTTATGGTTGGAAACCATAATACCTTAGGCATTCGTTGGTATTTTCACTCCAAATTTTCAACATGTTTTTTTTGTGACCCCACCTCATGAACAATGGCAATATCAGTTTGTTAGCCGAAAGCTGCTTATGCACAGCGACTATGGCACTTAGCACCACAGGTGCAAACACATTCTGAACAGGATGTAAAAAATGACAGCTGTACTGTTCATGGGGAGGTGTAAAAAATGGCAATGTTGCAAATCTGTAGTAAAAATATTAAAAAAACTGGTGAAGTCACGAGTGTGCATAGAAACTGTGCAACGCACACCCGTAATGTAATTAGTTTGGGGATTTTTTACAGCAGATTGTCAGCAGAGGCATTTTGGGACCTCCAATCATAAACAGTGTCACTGTGATTTTCTTTATCTGTCCCAAACAATGATTTCCCACAGTGACCATGCATCTCTGTGCTGAAAGTGTGAAAACACATTTCGGTCATGTTGTGAAAAATGACAGCTGTACTGTTCATAAGGAAGTGTGGAAAAATGCCACCGGTGAAAATCTGGACTGAAAATATTACAAAGTCTTGAACTTATGAGGGTGCATGGAAACTGTGCAATGCTCACTCGTAACACAGTCATTTTATGGACTTTTGTCACCAAATTTTCAACATAGCCATTTTAAGACCTCTGCTCATGAACAGTGTCACTGTGATTTTCTTAATCTGTCCCAAACATTGCTTTTGCACACTGACAGCACCATTGTGCGCTACATGTGCAAAAACACATTTTGGGTGACGGAAAATGGCAGCTGTACTGTTCAAAAGGAAGTGTAATAAAATGGCAATGTTGAAAATCTGGATTGAAAATATTGAAAATTCGCGAACTTACGAAGCATGCGAGAACCGCGCAAATACATGCTCGCTGAAACAGTAATTTTAGGGATTTTTTCACCAAATTTTCAACATAGCCATTTTAAGACCTTTGCTCATGAACAGTGTCACTGTGGTTTTCTTAATTTGTTCGCATTGATTTGGGTGACAATCGATTGCGCCCATTGTACGCCACATGGGCGGAAACACATTTGGGCAAGATGAGAAAATGACAGCTGTACTGCTCATAAGGAGGTGTGGTAAAATGGCAATGTTGAAAATATGGAGTGAAAATATTGAAAATTTACGAACTTATGAGCCTGCGTAGGAACTGTGCAACGCATGCTCGTAAAACAGTCATTTTTAGGAATTTTTCCACCAAATTTTCAAAATAGGCTTCTTGAGAGCCCACCTTATGAACGCTGGAAGTGTCATTTCATTAATCAGGCCGGAAAGGTCATTTCATGCAGTGATTGTGAAATCACCCTTCGGGCCCGAATAACGCCATGACAGTGACATCATTCATGAGAAGGGGTCCCAAAAACTCCATGTTGAAAATTTGGTGCAAAAATTCCCAAAAATGCCTGAGATATGCAACAAAGTTTAAAAAATCCTATCTATCCCATTATACAGATTACCGGCATTTCCTCAGTTCGCGGTCGGCTTTGAAGAGTGCAGACGTGTTCCCGGTCCACCGAAGATCATCGCGCCGAACTCCGGAGGTAAATATGGGGTGAGGGGGGTGTGGGGAGACAGGGTGTGCAGTGGGTGGAGTGCGGGTTGTGGAGGCAGGGAGAAGCACCGAGGACAGTTTTAAATTTTCAGGGTTTTTACCAAAATGATGGCGGGACGTTTGCCACGCTGGGGTGGGCCCAGCATGGCACAAGGACAGCTGGTTGGGGGGTGGAGCCGACAGGGATTGGTACTCCGTCAGCCATAGCATCAGTTGCCATGCTGGGGTGGGCTCCAGGCGTGGCACCCTGTACTCTGGGGGAGAGGACAGTGGAACCAGCAGGAGAGTTGGGCACCCGTCAGCTATCACGATGACTTGCCACGCTGGGTGGCCAGCAGTGGCATGTGGAAGGTTTGGGGGTCGGTTATACAGTGTGTGCGTGGGTGGCAGCACACAGTATGCGTGCATGTGCTTGTGTGTGTGTGTGTAGGGGGAGCACGCATGAGCAGGCGATATTTGATTGCTGCTCACTGAAGCATAGCTCCCCCTTTGAACTGTATGCCACTGCATTTTGGAGCTGTCATAGACAGCTCCAGCATGCATAGGAGGACTGGGGCCATGCCTGCCAACACACTGACTGAACTGGAAGAGGGGGTGACACACCTCTGAAAACTCGGATGATGGCACTATGTTTCTTGCACATGTGGGCAAGCAAACATTAAAAGGGTACTGTTTCTATAGATTTTTTTAACTAAAGCTTTCAGGTTCTCATTAATCACAATATTTTGGAGGATAGTGCAGTGCTAACAAGAATAGCTCTGCACTAACTGGACATAGCATGTCTGAATGGGGAGGAGGCCATATTCCAAAGGCCCAGTAGCATGGCACACAGTGGATAGTGCTATTGTGCTAAATACACCATGCATTCATGCAAATGAGGTGACAATCTTGCATACAGGGAGTAGTGATATACTGTATTTAATTGATTATGAAAGCAATGAAAAGTTACCACGGCAATGCTATTTACCACTTCTAAAATCCTACACACTCTGGAAGAGTAGTGATACTTCCATCCCACTCCATACCCTTTGTGAAAGTGATATTTACCCTGGTAGTCCAGTGGTACTCCCTCCCATCCCAATAATCTATGTGTTTCTTTCTGTCTTTATTTATTTGAGAATTAGTGACTGGGAAATTCCTGTTGTGAAACTGACAACTACCCTAGCAGGTTACTGGTAATATGTCCCACGTTGATCTCCATTGTGAAATAAATATCTTCTCAGGAATTCCAGTGGTACCCAATCCTGCCCTGATTCCTCATTGTGAAACTGGCATCTACCTTGGTAATCTAGTGGTACCTGCTTCCCACCACAGTCTCCATCATAAACAAACATACCGCCACACTCTCTCATGCACCCACTCAGCATTCTGCATCCACAACCCCCATCTAGCATCTGATTCACTCTAGAAAATCCTGTCCATGGCTGCATGCAGAAAGGTAAAAGAAGACCTGCACATACGCAACTCTCACCACCTCAGCTAGCTATCAGTTATATGGTTGGAACCGAGCATGCATGTTCTTTAGAAACTGCTGTTTCTACAGTGTATGAGCACTCAGTCCCCATCATTTAGACAGAAGGCATCTAAGAACTACTGAACTTCTAGGATAGATATCACTTTCATGAAGGGGATTGGGAGGGGGTACCACTAGACTACCTTTGTAGATGTCAATTTCTCAGTGACGATCAGGGTAGGAGCAGATACTACTGGACCACCAGAGTAGATATCATTCACACAACAGGGATCACAATATGGGGGGGGGGCGCCACTGGACTACCAGTTTGGAAATCCCTTTCACACTGTCAGGGATTTGTATGTTAGTGTATGGAGATCAGTAGAGGATGGGGCAATGGCCAAAGTTCTGCAAAATGCCTCTGTGCATTCACATGCATTGATGCATTGTCTAGAGCAGCTAATGGTCACGTAATGATATGCAAATGGTTCCTTAACATTTTGCATTGCATATGTGGTCAGTAGTATATTAGTCTTTGAATATGGCACCCAGGAGCAAAAGTGCTGCTAACCTGTTTGGGATGCACTATCCCACGTTGCTCCTGGCTGTCTAATGAGAGCATGGGGTTGTATTATGTTTTGCACATGTACTTTATGTAGCACGTTCTGTGCCCAGTATTCAAACAGGCAGCATGCACAAAACAGGGCATACTACCAGAGTAAATATTCCTGCCTACTGGCCTTTTAGTGGCCTAGCATTTGCATCATAAGTGTGATGCAAATAGTTGATGCAAATATTAAACATTGTTGTTTCTGATACAAATGTGGTACAATTGGAATGCAAGTGCATATCCAGCAAATAGGGATGCAGCCAATTTTTGATGGTTGCCCCACATCCTGATGCAGACACAGCTACTATTTTCATCACAATATTGATGCAAATTGCACTTGCACCATGTGCAACTCTTTGAAAATCCAGGCCTAGGCTTGGATTTTCATAAGTCTGCACAGATCACTTGAATAATTTATTTATTTTTTTGCCACAGCTGCATCATTTCAAATGTGTAAGAATGTTTGTGGCCTATTTTCAAACACTCTGATGCATTTATGACACTTTCCTCATGTTATGGCGCATAAATGACACATGCAATAAAATTCTGATGTATGCATCATTTTTTTCACATGAAGTGTAGTAACTGCAGCATAAAATTAAATCACCTTTTTAGTTTTTATGGTCTAACAGTTATGTTGCAAATGTGCAATTGTGTCAAAAAATTGGCACTGTTCTTTGAAGATCCAGGCTGTAGTATCTCATTGCAGACACCTATGTCACTTAAATTTTACTCACAGGCAAAATTGATTTTTTGCCCATCCAGCAGTCACAAAAAAAAATATTTCTCAAATAGATCCTTCAAAACTCATCCTGACTTTACCTTTTCCAATCTTCCAAATTCACTCTTCCCTGCCTCTGCTACAGGGAGCAAATAAATAAATAAGCAAGCTAATTAGTCAGTCAATCAGTGAATAAATTCAGCTGGAATTATGTTGCCTTTACATCACCAGCACTCTGTACAAACAATGTTTGTCAAATAAATCCTTCACAAATCCCCCCAGTACCTTTCCCAGTCTACTAAACTTACTCAACCCTGTTCCTGCAGCAGGGGCTGCTGCCAGTCCCAATGAAGCTCACACACTGTGCACTCTTCTCTTATGGCAGAAAAAGATCAACGGT
Source organism: Neoceratodus forsteri (assembly GCA_016271365.2). Classification (NCBI taxonomy): domain Eukaryota; kingdom Metazoa; phylum Chordata; order Ceratodontiformes; family Ceratodontidae; genus Neoceratodus; species Neoceratodus forsteri. Next base: position 866,754,594 of record CM057458.1, on the reverse strand, counting down.
CTACCCTTTGTGCTCAAATTCACTTTATAGCCCTGGGACCATTTATCCATTCAGAGTCCTGGCCCACCCCCCTCCTCCCTCATTCTCCTTCCTGATTCTGTTGCCCTGAGTGACCACTATACCCTTCACTTTGTCCCAACTATGCCTGAAACCATCAGCTGTTTTAGTGCTACCACTACAGCTGGTAGACTGTTCTACCACTCCACCACCTTTTCTGTAAAGTAACACTTCCTCAAGTCCCTCCTCAGCCGCCCTCCTCTCAGTTTCCACACATGCCCTTATGACCATCAAATAGTTTTCAAGCTAAATAGTTCATCACAGTTCACCTTATTTATTCCTTCTAGGAACTTGAAGATCGTTATCATATCTCACCTCTCCCCTTCTTGTCTCCATTGAGTACATGTTCAGTGCCTTGAGGTGTTCCTGGTAATACCTGCCCGGTAGACTCTAAATCATTTTTGTTACCCAGTGCTGCATTGTTTCCAGCCTGTTCCTATCTCTCCTGAGGTGGTGGCTCCAGAACTGGGTGCAGTACTCCAGGTGTGACTTTACTAAAGATCTATATAAATGCAGTATTACCTCCTTCCTTCTGCTAACAATACCCCTCCCTAAACACCCCAGCATCATACTTGCCTTACCATAGGCTTTGTAGCACTGGCTCACTTTCTGGAGGGTGTCACTGATGATAACACCCACGTCACATTCCTCAGCCATAGTGTTAAGTTTCACCCCACCCATCCAGTACTCTGTCCTGGAGTTCTTATTTCCAAGGTGATTACATTGCACTTTTTGGTGCTGAATTTTAACTGATAAACCTTAAACCACCTCTCTAGATTTCATAATTTACCCTGCATTTTTCTGATTCCCATGGCACTATCCAACCTCTCACAAAGCTTAGTATCATCTGCAAAGAGACACAGCCTGTCCTAGATACCTTACACAATGTAGCTGATAAACATATTGAAGAGGATCACGACCAGAACAGATCCCTTTTAAACCCCACTCATGACCTCTCTCTCCTCTGATTTGATGCCATGGACCACAACCCTCTGCTTCCTATTCTTTAGACAGTTTTTTACACAGTTAGCTAAACTGTTAGCTGACTCAGATCCTCCATCTTCTTCAGAAAGCATCTGTGGGGCTCCACGTTGAAAGTCTTGCTGAAGTCAAAATAGAGCAAATCAACAGTGTGGCCCCTATCCAATAATCTCATCATCAAAGCAAGTAAACTATCAGGTTCATCTGACAGGACCTCCCTGACATAGACCCAAGCCATTTACTATCCTGGAGACCGTTGCTATCCAGGTAGTCCTCAGTGTCTTCTTTGATCAGTGACTCCATCAGCTTCCCTATGATTAAGGCTTAAAGGTTAGACTGACATGTCTGAAGTTCCCCACTTGTGCAGTGTTTCTTTTTTTTTCATTTTTATGTTGGCACGCTTGCACAGCCAACATTTTGCAGCAGTGGAGATTTGGAGGTGCGGTCGCTGTTGGGGAAATGCAGGGCATGCATCATTAGGTGCATCCCTCATTCCTCAATCAGCCTGCATGCTGGCTTCATACCATGCATACTAATGTGGTGAGCACATCTGAGAAAAGGTCTGCTGCAATCCGAGCAAAGCTTGTCAGATGCAGCAGGCCCTTCCTATGTGCTCGGCCACATTGTATTCATAGCGGTCGTCTGCCCAACTGCTGACTTCGGGTGTGCCCAATCCCCCTGCCAGCTTACTGTGGCCGCGAAGTATGTACCGATGGGGGAGCCCACTCCCCATCAGCATAAAGCAGCCTCCCCATTTCTTATATGCCTAGGGGAGTACCCAATCCCCGTCATCATAAATTAACCCCCACTTTTATTGTATGCTGATAAGGGTGCCCAATCCCCTGTCATCTGCAGCAACCCCCCCGAACAGTTAGGTGGCATGCTGGGAACCCACCCTAGTGTGCCAAATCCCTTGAGAAAAAAAGTCCCTTTTTTTCACCGTGTAACACAAAAATGGTCCCTCGAAGTGTCCCTATCTACCACCTGCACCCACCCACTGTGCACTCTGCCTCCCCATACCCTTCAAACCACATACTTACCTCTGGAGTCTGGTGCGATGATCTTCAGTGGACCGAGAACACATCTGCACTCTCCAAAGCTGACCACGAACTGAGGAAATGCCAGTTAGCTGTGTAATGGAATAAATAGGGGGTTTTCAACTTTGATGCATATCTCAGGCATTTTTTGGAATTTTGGCACTAAATTTTCAACACAGGGTGTTTGGGACCACTCCTCATGAATTCTTACACTGTCATGGTGTTATTTTGTCCCAAAAGGTGATTTCACAGTCACTGCGCAGAATCACCTTTCAGGAGTGAGGAACACAATGACAGTGCCAGTGTTCATGAAGGGGGCTTTCAAAAAGCCTATGCTGCAAATTTGGTGGGAAAAATACAAAAAATGACTGTTTTACAAGCATGCATTGCGCAGTTACTACGCATGCTTGTAACTTAGCGAATTTGCAATGTTTTCATGTCACATGTTCAGCATTGGCATTTTTCCACACCTTCCTGTGAACCATACAGCTGTCATTTTTCACATCCTGCCCGAAATGTGTTTTCACATTTCAGGCACAGAATAGTGCGGTCAATGTGGGAAATCAGTGTTTGGGACAAATTATGAAAATGACAGTTATACTGTTCATGAGCAGATGTCCTAAAATGCTTATGCTGAAAATTTGGTGATGATACTCCATAATATGACTGTGTTACAAGTGTGCGTTGCACAGTTTGCACACATGCTCGTAAGTTCATGAATTTATAATATTTTCACACTAGATTTTCAATGTTGCCATTATTCTGCACCTCCTTATGAACAGTACAGCTGTCATTTTTCACATCCTGACCAAAATGTGTTTTCTCAGTTCCGGCGCAGAATAGCACAGTCGCTGTGGAAAGTCTGTGTTTGAGACACATTATGAAAATGACAGTGCCACTGTTCATTAGCAGAGGTCCTAAAATGCCTATGTTGAAAATTTGGGTCTGAAAGTCCATACAATTAGTGTTTTATGAGTGTGCATTGTGCAGTTTACACGCACGCTCGTGACATCATGCATTTGTAATATTTTCACTCCACATGTTCAAAATTGCCATTTTCCACACCTCCTTATGAACAGTACAGCTGTCATTTTACATATCCTGGTCAAAATGTGTTTTTGCACGTCCAGCGCAGCATCACATGGTCACCATGCAAAATCAGTTTTTGGGGCAGTTTGAGGAAATGACAATGACACTGTTCATGAGCAGAGGTCCTAAAATGCCTATGTTAAATATTTGATGCTGAAAGTCCATAAAATGATTGTGCTGCAAGCGTGTGTTGCGCAGTTTCCACGCAGCCTTGTAACTTCATACATTTGCAATATTTTCATGCCATATTTTCACCACTGGCATTTGTGCACACCTCCTTATCTACAGTACAGCTGCCAGTTTTCACAGCCTGCCCAAAATGCATTCCCACAACTGTAGTGCACAATGGCATGCTCGCTGTGGGAAATCCCCTTTTGGGACACATTAACAAAATCACAGCACCACTGTTCATGAGGAGAGGTCCTAAAATACCTATGCTGAAAATGTGCCTAAAAAACTCCCACAAATAATTGGGTTGTGGACGTCTGCTATGCAGTTTGCATGCATGTTCATTGCTTCACCAATATTTCATATTGCACTCCAGATTTTCAACGTTGCCTTTTTTTACGCCTCCTCATGAACAATACATGTCATTCTCCACAACCTGCCCAAAACTATGTTTTTGTCGCTCTGTCACCAAATGCCACAGCCACTGTGCAAAACCACCTTTCAGCTAATAAAGTGATTATGCCGCTTTTCATGAGGTGGCCTGACAAGCAACCCATGTTGAACATGTAGAGTGAAACTACCACTACACACCTACGGTGTTAGGGTTTCCAACTGTAGCAGCAGACATGGTACAGACTGACAGGCATCAGGGCTGTGACTTGGGATCATCAGATGTAATGCTAACACCATTCCACCCCCATGCCCACCCTGCAGCCACTGACAGGCATTGTGGTGTACCTTGCACTGTTCAGCCACAAACTTCTCCCCATGATCCTATACTGCACCCATGTCAGCGTATTCCCTTATAGAATGGGGTAAGTATAATGCCCAAAGACACCAAAGCACACCATGACACTTGTCAGTGTCTACAGGGTAGGGTGATGTACAATGGCATGAGCATTATAGTTGATGACCCAAAGGCACACCCCAAGGCCTGTCGCTCTCTTCAGGGTGGGGGTGGGGTTGGTATCACTTCAGTACTTCACTGCCATTCCTATTATGCACCTCTACCTCCACCACTGCCAATGCCAATGCCAATGCCAGGGCGACAACATTCGGCAATGACAAATGCTTGTTATTTTTTATACTTGATAACTTGAACATCACTACTTGTTTTAACAAGTGGCAAGTAATACATAAAAACATAATCAAACAATACAAGAGTGTTAATACAGTACATAGCATACTACCCAATAAATCATTAATGGCAGAAAGCTAGTTCCTAGAATCACTAGTACAGGAACATGTGATAAAACTTTCCAACCATACTTTGAATTTTGATTTAAAAGTGGTCAGTGTAAGGCAATTACTGATTGCTGTTGGAATATAGTTGAAGAGTACTGTAGCACTAAATAAAAATGATTTCTGACTAAAAGTTGTTTTTTTTTTTACTTTGGAAAGCATAAACTGAGTTTTACATTGGGACCTAGTCCCAAAGAAACTAGAGACTCTGGGGAATAGGGACAATAATGAAATGGGGTACCAAGTTTTATCTTAATTCTATTTTCCAATGAGGGAAGATTGACCATTCTTAATAGGTCACATCCATGTGTCCTGTGGGAAGGCCAGTTACAAATCTTAATATACTATTATATGTGACTTTGAGTTTAGAAATGAATTTTTCACTAGTAGATGAATTAATAAGGATGCCATCATCCAGTACCCCTAATAAAAAAGCTGTGAGTGAGTTGTGCATTTAATTATGGGGTCAGACACTGCTTAATTCTATGAAATCCCCCTAGTCTTTGATGGATAATTTTAACTAATGTCAGTACATAATTTTCAAATGTTAATCTAGAGTCCAAAATAACCCCCAGGTATCTAAAATGATCAACTTCTCTACCTTATCCCCATTTAGATCTACAATCAGTGTAAGCACACTATCTTATTTACTAGAACTGGAGAATACCATATACTGTACTTAGTTTTTTTTAACATTCAGTATCATTTGTTTAGAGACTAACCAATTATGGAACAGCAAAAAATCACTTTGAACAATATTAACAGCAATTACTGGATCACCATTAGAGTAGTACATGATAGCATCATCATCAAATAAAATCATTTGAGACTTTAGGCAAGTTTGGGGGCAAAATTCATGTAGAGTGAAAAAGTATGGGGACCAAGAATGGAACCCTGTGGGACTCCACACTTGTTTTCTCTGGATTGTAATAATATCCCATCTATAGCAGTTTTGTGAGCCCTTTCAGTAAAATAATTAACAAATCATTCAGAAACCTCACTGTAAAATTTAACCTCAGAGAGTATAGAATGAACCAAACCATGATTAACAGATCAAAAGCCTCGTCGAGGTCGACAAAAACAGCTGCAACATAGTCCCCTTTGGCAAGGGAACTCTGTATGCAGCCAGTGAACCCCACCAAAGCTGTCTCTGTACTGTCCTTGGGCTTGAAGCCATGTTGAAATTTAAACAGTAAATCATATTTAACCAATAATTCCATAGATTGATCGAGAACTATTCTCTCAAGTATTTTTGATAATGGAGGTAGGAGGGAAATCGGCCTATAATTAGACATTATCCCTCCCACCATTCTTATAAATGGGTTTTATAATGGTCATCTTCCATACCCTAGGGAATTCACCTGAACAAAGGTGAGAGATTGTACAAATCAGCTATTGGATAAGCAAGGACATCAATATCATATTTAAGAAACCTAAAATCTAGGTCATCATAACCAATTTTTGGTTTAGGATCATTCTTAAGCACATAGTCCCTAACAATAGCAGGGGTAAGTGCTTTATAGAGAAATTTTGTATTGGAACTAAGTTCCGTGGTATCAGAGCAGGGTAAGTTTGAACTAATTTTACCTAGGTATTGTTCTAAGTTACCAAAGAAATTATTAAATAATTTTGCCAGATGTAAGAGTTCTCTTATTAAATTATCACCATCCTTAATAACAAATTCAGTTTCTTTATATCCCTTTCCCATTACATCTTTCAGTTGTTGCCAGGTCTTTTTGGTATTATTGGAATATTTAACCTGTTCAGAAAGAAAATAATTTCTTTTAGATTTATGAACCTCTGTTTTGCATTTGTTCCTTATCTGTTTATAAATTGTTAGATTGGAATGATCCTGATTTTTTATACTCTTTCCAGGCTTTATCCCATAATCTCATTAATTTTAAAAGCTCATCCTTTACCCATTTATTCTTACTAGTCCTAATACACATATGTTTTCTTGGTGCAATTTTGTTCATAATAATGTTAACTAGTAAAGAAAATAAATGAATATATTTATCTATATTTTTAATGGTTTTAAGAACTATCCAATCAACCTTATTACATTCAGCAATAACCAAAGCAGGTGTCAATTTTTTAGAATTTCTAATCTCAATAGAAACAGGAAAATGTTTTCATACCATGGTTGACCAATGACATTGTACTGGGCAATGGTCACTAATTGCGTCTGATAGTACTTGCAATGAGGTAATATTATCTGGATGGGAAACTACAATCCAATCCAAAACTAACTCTAAACCTATTTTATTATTAAATCTTGTTGTTTCCTTGATTATCTGATAAACCCCTGTCTCTAACAGTGTATCTTTAACTGAGAGATATGTCTCAGATTCCCAATTACAATTAAAGTCTCCCAATAACATTCATTCTTTATTGACCACACAAGAATGTTTAAATCTTAGTAAAAGATCTAATCCCTCATTAATATAACCTTGGGGAAATATAAATAGAGATAACAACAAAAAGTTTATTTTGTTCAAAGGTAAGAGCTACTGAGACCAGATCACATTTGGAATTATCAGGTGATGAATCCAATAAAGTGCAATTCAATTTGGATCTTATGTAAATCAGTGTTCCCCCTCCCTTCTTGGCTTTCTTATATTTCCTAAAAATATTAAATCCATGCAGATGTATTTTAGTAATATCAATTTTACCCATTAACCAGGTTTCAGAGAGAATAATTATATTGAAGTCATGTTTAACAACCCATGCCTCACATATAGACCATTTAGCCTGAACGCTTTAGATATTGAAATGAACAATGTTAAGGGTGGAATTAATTTGCTTCAGACTCAGATTATGATCAGTAATGGCCTCAGAGATGAAATTGGGTGGATTTAGAAGGCCAGGATGTGGATGGACAGAACCTGAGAACAACAACAACAACATGAGCAATCTCTTAGTAGTAGATTTAAGATAAAACCTCATTTTATGTTTACCACAAATAATGGTTTTAGAAACACTGAGTTTCCTAGATAAAAAATGATAAAGTGAGTGAAAATGAAAATAGCAGGTGACCTTAGATTGTGCATTAAATTGTAAATCACTAGATCTGCATCACTCACTGATCAACACATGGTAAGGAGTCCAAAAAAGCCTGACCAGATTCATACCCAGTAAAACTTTCTAACCTATATTTTTTGCAGAAGGTTTAATGTTCATATTGTAAATTAGATAACACATAAATACTGAGTAGAGAAGCATGCTTTTTGAAGCCTAAAAACAAACAACATTAAAAAAATGAATTTTAAAATGTTTTAAAATAAGTTTAAATTTTACAATTAACTTCTACTCAGCTGTTTATCTAACCAGAGACTAAAACTACCCAATATAAAAATATAGGTTACTATGACATCAAAGTATTTATATTTCTTAGCAAAGTAATTAATCTATGATCTATTTATGGTAATCCTGTCAATGACTGGGATTAAACAACCTTTCTATTAGATTTATTTTTACCAAGTGGTGCTTGTGCTCATGCACTGCGCTCATGCTGTGTAGCAAGTGCTGAGATTTAAAAGTGTAAAGCCCCTCCCACTGAGGCAATCCTGCACATCAATTGGCCTGCCACTGAGCCCCCACTAACAAGCAGGTTACCCCAGGCACACACCTGAATGTGAAACAATGTGTCCTGCTAAAGTGATGAGGTAATCAGCAACAGCAGAAGAATACTGTAGCTGACCTGGCCAGGATAACAATAATTTTGTCAGTCTTTCAGGTAAAAACAATGGAAATGGACCCCTCTCTGCAGGCACAGGGATAGCACTGACTTTTGTTGAGAACCATAATGGTGTCTTGAACTTGTTCCTTTTGGTTACCATTCTCATGCATGACTTAGATGCTTCAGGAATAGGAATAGCCTACTTTATAACTCCACCTTTTCTCTTCCACCCTATCTGAATTGTCTACCTCAACAGACTTTTCCCTGACTAGTTTCCTCAGCCTGCTGAAGTCTACCCTCCTATAATCAAGAACTTCAGTTCTCAGTTGGGGCTTGTCAGTCTGTTATGCCTGGGTGCCACACCCCTTGCACCCTCATGCACACGCCAATGACAGATGATTTCATCAATACTGTGATATTGCTGTATTGCACTAATATGTAGTCATAGGTACCCACCATACAAGTGTGAATACTAGGGATTATGCTGCTATTGTTTACACTGCATCATATTCACTCATTTTACAGTGTCATTTACTTATTTTTCATTATATCATATATTTTCGTTTTGCTTATAGTTTCATTATAACTGCTGTGCTTATGTTTTACTGTTTTGCATTTGCTTATATGAGCTAAGTGCTTAGAATCATGGATATTATGTATGCATTCACTGATATTCTGTTGTAATCATGCATTCATATGGTACAAGCTTTGGGCCTGCTATCACAATCATATCCTTTTACTAAAGTATCATTCAACATGTATTTCTGTATATGCTGCATTTCCTTTGGCTTTAGTTTATAGCTGACAATGTCTTTTCTTTGTTCTAAGTTCCTTGCCAACTCTATACTTTTCCTGTATAATATTATACCCAAGGGAAAATACTTATTCATACTTTTGGCCAATAGGGCCTGTTTACTTTATTTAGAATGTGGCTGTTATCTATAGTTTATAATTGCTTGCACAGCCAGACTCCTCAGAGAGAGAGAAAGGAGAGAGACTCTTCGGCTGAAGGCTGGAGAAAACTAACTCTCTTGTGACTGCTTTGCTTCAATTGTAATGGCATGAGTATTTGTAATAAACTGTTTTATTACATTCTACTTGTTGTTACAGTCTTTGTCTAGTATCACCATACAAGAACCTGGTGTAGTCTTTTCACACATAACATTTAGAGACCACAGGGTTAATGGTTTCGACTGGCAAAGAATAACATTCATTTTGCTTTGTAATCTGAGGTTTGCAATGTGAGTTTCCTCAGAGGCAATTAGCAACATGCTTGGCAGTTTTGGAACTCTGGTGAAATTACATGGACTGCTGTTCCCCTTCTGGGTTGAATTCAGCAGCTGGGGACTCCGTGTTGATGGACTGCTTCTGATTGTGTTGCATACACCTTCTTCAAGGGAGTACACATACACCATCTGTCTGTGTTTACTCAACTGTTGTGGATGCATACTCAGTAGTGAAGCCACAGAACGGTCTTAGTTTCCCCTGTATTCTTAGATATGTAAGAAATCTGTGCAGAGTTAAGACTAGACATCTCAAATGTCCTTACCTTCCATGGAGGTTGGTCAGATTTTGCTTTAAATGTCATGTCTGATAAACATCCTGTACAGGCTATCTGTACACAGTATTCAGAGACTTGACTTACAGCCAAAAAGCAATCACTGAAATTCTTGATAGTTGTAGCTCTCTTTCCTGCTCTGGCAGCTTCCCAAATGAACATAAAATCTCAGGAGCTAGAAATCAGTGTTTTAAAAAAAGATGTGGACTTACAGGCTGCTGAGCATTCCAGACGTGAATGTAAGCTGTAGACTGAGCTCCAGACCTTAAGTCAGCAGAATGAGTCGTGTTTGCATTATGTTGCACAGGCAGTGATCAGGAAGTGAATGCTTTGAGAGAGGAATGTGCAAAAGCAAGATTAGACAGGAAGCAGGTTTTGCATTTGAATGATGTTGAGGCTGATACTAATGAAGAGTTACTTGATGAGAATGAGGAGATAAGACATGAGTTGGATCAGGTAAGTAGTGAGTTGGATAGACCACTTAGGGATCATGCCTAAGTGAACATAGCATACAGAGTGTTATAGAAAGAGATTGTGAAAGGCGTGCATGTGAACAATGTAAAGGTTACTCATATGAAATGTAGAGATAAGATGTTGAAACTGCACTATCAGTGAGAGGTTCTTGCTGGACATGTTAAAGCTATGAGTGGTTTTTTAATACACGCCCACTGACATCACCTCTTCAGGGAGGACTCTGATGATGAGTGCCCCCTGAATGATGTGCAGCAGGCATGCCTAGTGGTTGTGCCTACCCATTCACAAAATGGTGGATGCCAAAGTCATAGCATTGGTACACCATGCCACCCACAAGATGGTGAATACCCACATCATCATGTTGGGATGCCATGCCATTCACAAGATGGCACTGCTCATGGTTGTAGTCAAGATGGCCAACTGTAGGATTTGGGAGGAAATTCTCCATATTTATTCACTCCTGCTATTGCTGCCCTTACAAAGACAGATAAGACAGAGATCTCAGGCATGATCAATGAGGCTTTGTCCAAATCTGGTATATCTGAGGATTAGAAAAACAGCCTTCTGACAGACAATAGATGAGATGCTGAAACAAGCTAGTCAGCAGAACAACGCTGTAAAAGCAGTGGCAAATGCTGCAGCAGAGGCTGTTATTAAGGGTGTACAAATTACTCTAAACCCACTATTTCCACTCAATGCCCCAAAGGTGCAAGCAAACCCCATGTACGCTGCACATTCAGCCCAGAAGATTGCTGACAGCATAGGCAAGATGACGTCAAACTTGAGCTGTCATCTTGAGAAAGTGCATTCGCACTGTGAAATACTTATCCTTCCTAGGGAGGGTCATTCCCAGATATTACATTTAACAATTGACCCTGGCATTTGGTCAAAACTCCCAGAGACTGTCAGGAGTGAGGAGAATCCAGATTTTTATGATGTTTGTTCAGAGCTGATGACTGCACAATATCCAGGTGTAGTTGGTGCACACCTGACATACAGTGTTAAGCAGGGTGCCAAGGAATCACCAATGAACTACCGCCAGCAACTCTGGATGGCCTACCATACTGTTAAGGCACTAGTTAAAGAGAAATGTGACATGGATTAAGTGGAGTACAAGGATTTATTCCTCTATAATATGTATCCAACATCAGAGAGAGAGGGCTGAGTGTGCTATTTACCCTGATGAAGATGCATTTGAAAAGGTTAAGAGAGTGACATAAATGCCCTATCAGGTCTACCTCCATTCCCTCTCATCTAGTTCTAAAAACAAGGTTGCTGTCATCTAGTAGCCATCCAGAAGTGACACCCACTATGCAGTAGGGGTGGGGACACAGAATAGGCCACATCCAACAACAATAAGAAGAACAATCAGGGAAATTGCAAACTTTGAGGACGAATATTAAAAAACAGGGTAATTCGAATAGAAACCCTAATGCTAATCAGAACAGAAATCTACAAGGCAGCCAGTACTACCAGGCTGGGCCACCATACCAACAGACTGCTGAGGAAAATGCCAACCTCAGAAAAATACTGGATCAGGTAAGGAATGTGACCAAAACTGATTCAGGACACAATACCATGGCTGCGATTACTTCCACATCACAGACCACAGTGGGGTGGGGAGACATAGGTGTTCCAACTACTGTACCTAGTGCCCCTCCAGACCCGTCATTTCCTCCACCTCCTCCTCCTCCTCCTGTTGTTGCTGCTCTGAAATCCCAGTTTGGGTTTTACCCATTTCAGGAACTAGCAGAAGCCCAAGCAGGCTCTGCAAGCCAACAATTTCAGAACCAGTATGAAATGAACCTGAATGCATCACAATGACAAATAGAGGCTCCATTCTGCATTGTATCCAACTTGATTGTTGACACATGTGGAAGGCCTTGTGTAGAGGCCATGGTTAGCAGCCACCAACTTTTGATGGTGCTCGACACAGATGCAGCCATGTCAGTACTGTATAATGAAGATCCAGAATCTTCTCTCTGGTCTACTGGCAGGGAGACCAGTGTGCAAAGTGTAGATGGTACCACACTGCATACTTATATGTCCATTTCCTTTCCTGTGGTAGTGGGGGACTTCACCATGAAGTTTGTTTTTGACATAATGACATTACGTCATCACCCCAGTATTTTGGGAATTGATTTTCTTGCACTACACAGCTGCATGTTGAATTTAGCCAATAGGCTGCTGATTAAAATTCCAGGACAATGCCATACTGTCATGATATCAGATTCCCATGTGGTGGCTGCTATCTCTAACAACAACACTGAATATGATGTCATATGCATCTTTAAGGACCATGACTCATACAATGAACTGCAACCTATTCTTGCCAAATACAAGGATGTGTTTGCAAATACCAAACATAATTGTGGCTGGATGCAGACATCCATTGAAATTACAGGATCAGATCCTGTTAGACAAAGACAATATCCTTTTCCTGCAGAAGCCTTACCATTTTTGAGAAAGACGGTTAGGTCTCTGCTCCAGCAGGGTGTGATTAGGCCATGTGTTTCAACTGTGAACTCCCCTATTTGGCCTGTGAAGAAGACAAATGGTTCTTGAAGACTCACAATTGATTATAGGAAACTTAATAAAGCTACCTCTAGCTGTGCCCCAACTGTGTCATCTGCACCAGATGTGTTAAGGATGTTAACACCTGACCATAAATGGTTTTGTGCATTGGATATTCCCAATGGATTTTGGTCCTTATCACCAACTCATGAAAGCCAATACATATTTGCCTTCACCTTTGAAGGTCATCAGTACACATGGACCTGTCTTCCCCAGGGGTATCACAATAGCCCCTTCCTCTTTCACTTGCACATGAAAGATGTATTGCAAGGCTTCTCTGCCCTAGATTGCCTTCTGCAATACATGGATGATTTGCTCCTGACCACTGCTACAAAGGCAGAACATCAAGTTCTTCTTGATGAACTGCTGACCCTGTTACAGAAGTCAGGTCTCAAGTGTAGCCCCTCTAAAACACAGCTGTGCCAAAGGAAGGTTATCTTCTTAGGTCTCCAAATGACTGAGAATGGCAGAAGCCCAGCCTTGAAAAAGATTCAAGGACTGTAAGACTTGCCCCTGCTAACTAGCATGGCAACACTTAGATGTTTCCTGGGTATGGTAAATTACTCCAGAGCTTTCATCTGTGATTTTGCACAAAAGGCTGCACCCCTATACAAGTTGCTAAAAAAGAATGTCTCATGAACTTGGGGTCCAGCACAGAATAATGCTGTGACCAGTCTGAAACAAGCTCTGGCTTCAGCTCCAGCTTTGGTAAATCCAAATCCAGCATTGCCTTTTCATCTGGAAACAGCTACATCAGACACAGCCATTTCAGCTGTTTTGGCTCAAAGGGCTAATGGACATGTTAGGCCCATTACCTATGCATGGCATATGCTATCCCCAGTTGAACAGAAGTATAACCTTTGTGAAAGGAATCTTCTGGCCACCTATTGGGCTGTGAAACATTTTATGTACATCATTGGTTATGCTCCTATTGTTCTGCATACCAATCACACACCCGCTAATTTTCTTTTGTCTGACAGGGTTAAAGATGGCTCTGTCTCTAACACCAGACTTACACACTGGTCTCTGCTTTTAGAGGATCATGACATCACAGTGCATTCTGCTAAAGTGCCATCTTTACTAGCTCATGGCCTACTGTATACAGGGGACACACATGATTGTTCACACCAGCCTTCTGTCCTACCTGAACCAGGATCTTTCTTTCCTGCACCAGAGGAAGTGCTTGCTGACCCTACTCTGTGTCAGACTCATATTCTTCTGGAGATCAGGTAGCAGGATTTGGAGTTCTCATTGTGAAGCCAAGTGGTGACAAAATCCACCTTGCTCAGCACTGTACCATCATTTCTTCACAATATGCTGAATTAGATGATGTGGCCTGTGCTTGGAACTGTTGAAGCAAAACACAACTGATACAATCATCTTTATAGACTCTGATTGGGTCTGTTCCTCCCAAACTGAATTTCTACATTTTTGGGAGGAAACAAACTTTACATCTTCTGATGGCACACCAGTAAAATACAGAGACTTGTTTGTGTACATTACTACACTGTCACAACAGTTTAAGTACAAACTTTATATGCACAAGGTTCAAGCACATTCTAAGAGTGATCCTTATCATTCTTTCAATGACCATGCTGACTCTCTTGTGATAGCTGGTGCTCTAGGAGGGGAGAAGTGGGAAATTAATAACTCCACCATTGCTGCTGTATTTATTGTTACTGTAAAAAAGAAAACAAGTGCTTTTGTGCCTTTAGATATAGCATCTGCACAGAAGTAGGACCCTCATTTGAGGACTGTGTTCAGATTCCTTGACAAGGGAACTGAAGAAGAACTTCCATCAGATAGCCCCTACAGAAAGGTAAAAGAAGACCCTCACGTGCCTAGTGATAACCTACTCATATGGTATCACAGCCACATAAACATTGAGAAATCGTGGGCAGTTCCTGAACATATGAGGATGGACTTTATCCATCTAGTTCATGACACTCAAACTGGAGGACAAGAAGGAGTACAAAAGGTTCTAGACAGACTGATGATATTTGGATGGTGACCAACTATGAAAGAAGACAAAGAGCACTACAACAATAATTGTCTGATCTGTGCATAGAACAACCCTACTGCAACCACAAAAAATGCAAAACTGTCACCCCAGAGACATCTAGACCTCAGGAACTTCATCCAAATTGACTATATTGGTCCACTGTCAACCACTTGTAGAAGCAACAAGTACACTTTAGTGGTTACTGACCTGTTTTCAAAATGGGTTGAGGCATTTTGTACAAAGAATAACACTGCAAAAGTCACTACAAGAGTCTTGGTGGAACAATTGTTCACCAGGTGGAGTCTCCCTCTGAAGGTAGACTCTGATCAGGGATCCAGTTTCACAGCTGACCTGAGGAAGAAAACTCTGGCTCAAATCCAGGCCACCTTACTCATGGCACAAGGCAATTTATGAAAAAAAAATGGCACAAATCGCACCGTGCGCCATCCGATAGGCAAGTTTCTCTTCCGAGTCATGGCTTGCACCATGCCACATCTGGGTTGAACCAAAGGTGGGCTACACCACCCACTACACCCACAACCCACTGCAGCATAGCACAAGGGTGGGTTATGGCAGCACCTATGCCCTATTCCAAAAGGGCGACTGTCATAACCCAGATATGCCATTCCAAGTCCCGCAATAACACTGCGGGTTGGACAGCATAGAGGTGGTCTAAGGGGCATCCGTCCTGGCAAAATGATGGAAGCCCCCCTCAGTGCCATGGAATGCACATTGCCATGCCCCACAGATCTCCCTAGTACAGTGATGCCCCTACCCTGAATCTCGGGGTGCTACCCAGGTCCATTATGTGTTGTGTCCCCCCTTGTGCCTGTGCCACCCAGCCCAGCCCCCCCATGGCCCCCAGAGGATTGAGGGCATGTAACGGGGTGGGCGGCTCCAGGAGGGCAATCACATGCACTCTACAATTTGTGGCACCCAAGTCCATTGCACAATTCCAGTGATGTAAGCCTGCAGCTGCTGCAAGTCATGGGCAGTAGGTGCTGGGGATCCTGCCTGTTCTGGAATAGGGTGTAGGGTCCCTAGTGTAGCAGCGCATGGTGAAACTTGCATATGCCCATGAGTTGCGCCATGTGTTCTGTAATTTGGCCCCCTGTCAATGTTAGGGGTCGATCAGAAGTTTCACATTCCATACCACCCTCAATCATCGGGGTAGGTGGAAAGAGTGAACAGACAGATTATGCTCATATTATCTAAATTCATTGAAGAGAACCCCAAAGACTGGGATTCCTTGTTACCTTTGCTCCTTATGGCAATAAGGGCTACACCCCCAACAAGTACATAATGTACCCTGTTTGAGGTCATGACCGGAAGGTCCATGACATGGCCAGAACATTTACTTCTAGATTTGAACACCCAGCTGCTGACAGAGTGTCAGTAGACAACTATGTGAAGAAACTCAAACAGGATATAGTTCAGGTACACCTGTTTGCTGCACAATGTCTGGGTCAAGCCCAAAGTCAGGCAAAGATACAATTTTACAAAACTGTACATGATTTAGATTGGCAGATTGAAGATCATGAAATGGTTCTACGGTTTGCGTATACTACTCATCCTTTTGAAAGCAAATGGGAAGGACTCTATCCCATTATGAACAAGCTCAGTCCATCAGTCTACCAAGTTAGACTACCACAAAACAAGAAACTCACTGATAAGTGGCTACATGCCAATCAGATGAAGCTGTACAAAGGAGACTAAATATTACTTTTCCCTACCCCATTGGGTGGAGTAGTCCTGAATTACTGAACTAATCATGTTTTTCTTTTCTCTTTTCGTTTAGGTACAAAAGCAAGATAATTACCTTGCACCTATACCTCCACCTAGGAGCCTTACCTCTGGCCCTTGCACAAGGCCAGCCTAATCAACTTTAAGGTGACTCATTTTACCCCTACAACACCATGCTGACGCAAATTACCTCACTCCATCACACAATCTAGGAAGAGCTAAAGGAGTCCAAATTAAAGTTACAAAACTGATGCTCATCATTCAGGGGGGCAAAGTAGCTATACTGAATACTATGGTCATCACACCGGATCAATCAAGCCCTCACATTGAGTGGCAGACAGATCACAATGGAGAATCACTTCCAGTGGCATGCCTTATTAAAGGTACTTTCTAAGGATGGCCTAACACCAAGCTTGTCCCTAATATCACCTTATCCATCCGACAGACACACACTACACATTCTGGTCTGTACAACCTCACAGCTTTGATTGATCCATATTTTTGTGAAAATTGTAGAGACAAATCTATTAGGCAATATTGTTCCCAGAATTATATGGCCACTTCTACTCTTTTCCTAAATGTTTTGTCCAACACTGAAGAAGAGCTCACTGATTGTCCTAAACAGGATCCTGTTCCACTCAGTGATTTGATTGCCACTTCCCCTCCAGGTACCTTAATAAATAATATGCAATGTATGCAAATTCCTGTTGTTTTAAACCTCACTTATTGGGACATGGAGGAATTTGGTCTATGTTCCAGAACTAACATCTCCTAATTGTATCAACGTATACTAACAGATATTATTGCTGCATACCATACTTGTACCTGTGATCCTTACACATACAGTAGTACTGAAAACAGAGGTGTCTTTAGACCATGACCTTACATTTATAAACAATCTGAGAAAGACAAATGCTGTAAGTATCAAGCAGCTGCTGCTGTAAATGGTGCAACAGGCACCATTACAGGCCTTTTTGGGTCTGGTATGTCTATTTGGAATAGAGCTGATATAGCTAACATTAAATCCCAGATTGGTAAATTTCAGGATAGTATCAAATAAAATATTTTATCACCCTTTTTACATGGGGTAGTTGGTCTTAATAGAGAGGGGTGTTTTACTGTTTACAATATGCAGAAAATAGCCAAAGGATTTGAGACCACAAAAAAAAAATTAATGAATGAATTAACTGAACAAAATAATAAAGAAGCAGACAAGCATTACATAGCCAGGGAAGTTTTATGCACTGCCTATGGCTCTTATGTACTTACTACCATAAATAATCTCTTCCAGGCTCTGGAATCAGGACATCTACCTGATCTAATACAGGATAGATATATGGCTAGGTGGTATTGTCCCCACTGTAGCGTTACTGCATGCATTACTTTGTGTATGTCTCATTCAGTTTCTATTCCTCTGTCTACAGCCAGAAATCTTGGTTATGTTACTGCACATCCAAACTCTGCTCCCTGGTTCAGCACCCGTTTTTACAAAATCAAAGAAGCCATGTTTATGACTTTCAGAGTCTCCTTGCCACACTTTGATCCAGTAACTGCAATTTTTAATCATTTGGCTTCTGTTCAGTCCATTGGACATCTTGATGGGGACATTTATCGGGAGAGACTTGAACTGCCACCTTTGTTGTTTTTTCATGCTCTCCTGGATGCATGAGTAGCCCCTCATACTGACTGCGGTTTGTGAGAAGGTCACCATTACTTTTGCAGGTGTGACATTTTTGATATTATCACACCCATGTGTGGATATTCCCCATAAGGTCTTGATTGGTCTTTTACCTTGGACTTAGATATTCTTTTGAATAGAACTGTTAATGGAACTGATAAATCTGGCACTTCATCATCATTTTCTGGAACTAATAAACATCCTACCATTTCTTCTGCTATAACTTGGAGCTACCTTGAAGAGGTACATTGCTTCACTGCACAACTTATCAGCCAGACTGTGATTTGTCCTGTTCAACTACAGAAATGGAGAGTGGCAACTGCTAAAGTATCCTATGCTTCTCATGGAGTATTGTGTAGTAACCAATTATGACAAATTTAACTATGGTACTAAAGTTTGCAATGTTCATTTTCCTAACTTTTGCTTTCTTCCACACCAGATAACTATTATTGGGCATACTGTAATTACTCCTGTTCCCACCCATACCTGTAATACTGATCCTGACTATCTCAATGCTTTATCTCAATATTTACCATTTTTTTAACGTCCACATAGATCCTTTGAACTTGTCTCTCAAATCCCTCTGAAATAGAACTGATATTCATCTTATTTACATTAGTAACAATATTTCTAAACCTGGTAAAAGTCTTGATGAACTTCTTCATGATGATATGACTACTCTATGGGAACATCCCATGGTTCAATTTGCATTTAAATTGTTTGTTGTTATTCAAGCATTTTTGATACTATTTTTGATACTAGAACTTTGCTGTCTGCAGTTTACTCTTAGACAACATTGTAAGTAACTTAAATTCCTTTACAATCTTCATGCTACGGGTTTGTAAATGATTCCAGCCACTTCCCTGTGGTTGTGTTGCTTTTTCTAAGGCAACAAGGAGGGGCATGTTATGCCTGGGTCCCACACCCATTGCAACCTCATGCATACATCAATGACAAATGATTTAATCATTACTGTGATATGGCTGTATTGTACTAACATGTAGTAATAGGTACCCTCAGTACAAGAGTGGATGCTAGGGTTTATGCTTGCTATTGTTTACACTGTATCATATACACTCATTTTACAGTGTTATTTACTTATTTTCCATTATATCATATATATTAATTTTGCTTATAGTTTCATTATACCTGCTGTGCTTCTGTTTTACTATTATGCATTTGCTTATATGAGCTAAAGTATGTGCTTAGAATCATGGATATCATGTGTGCATTCACTGATATTCTTCTGTGATCATGTATTCATATGGTATGTGCTTTGGGCATGCTGTCATAATCATATCCTTTTATCAAAGTATCATTCCACATGTATTTCTGTATATGCTGCATTTCCTTTGTCTTTAGTTTATAGCTGACAATGCCTTTTCTTTGTTCTAAGTTCCTTGCTAACTGCACATTTTTCCTGTATAAGATTATACTGAAGGGAAACTCCTTATTTATACTTTTTGGTCAATAGGGCCTGTTTACTGTATCTAGAATCTGACTGTTATCTGTAGTTTATAATTGCTTGCATAGCCAGCCTCCTCAGAGAGAGAGACTATGCCCAAGGACTAGGGAAAACTAATCCCCTTATGACTGCTTTGCTTCACTTGTAATGGCATGAGTATTTGTAATAAACTGTTGTATTACATTCCACTTGTTTTTACATTCTTTGTCCAGCATCACCATACAAGAACCTGATGTCTGATCTTTTCATACATAACAAGTCCAAAAACCTGCTGGAACCAAATGAAGTTATGGACACTGTTTATAGTGGCTCCCCTACTCTTATTGCTCCTACCATCTCTTGAATTGGCAAACACAACATCAATAATGGTGGTCTACCTGGTGGGTTTCTTAACTAGCTGTACAAATAGACAGTTCTGAAGTACATCCATCTCTGATTCACTTTGAGAAAGACATTTGAGATGAACTAGTCTCCCTATGTCTGCCTCTCCTTGCTCCTCTTCCCCTCCACTATTCTTTCTCTATTGTATTCCCCCAATTCAGTCAGTATGTGTTACTCATGTATTTTTTGTTTCAAGCTGCCATTACTGAACTGCCTAATACTGCTTAATGCTGCTTTATAATTTGTTTGCTTTATTTTGTGTAATTTTGCCTTTTTTGTACCCTACTGACGTGGAACCTTTGTAAAAGAGCCATGGTTCAAAGGTAATAATTCCTAGATTTAATAAATAAATAAATAAAAATAACAACACATGCAGTGCCCCCCTTTATGAAGTGGAATGGTGTCACCACCCTCCAGTCCTTTGAAACTAACCCCATACATAGTGAGCTGTTGAATGTCCTACAAGGGATTCACCCAGCTCTGCTGTCAGTTCCCTGAGTATCCCAATATGCAATCTCTCTGATTCTGGGGCATTATCTATCTTTAGGACCACCAGCCAAATCATGTGTAAATATTGGCTGCCTCATCTCTGGGACCCTCTTTCTGGCTGCATAAATGTCACTCTCAGACAAAGGATTGCCTTCCTCTCTGGTGAAAACTGAGCAAAAATAATCATTAAGTACCGTAGCCTTTTGTTCATCCTCCTCTATCACCATACCCACCTCCAATAGCCCAAAGATTCTTCCTTCTCCTTACTTTCTTATTTCCCTAGTATATCAGAAATGGTTTTCTCACACTTGAAGCCTTCTGCAGTATGTAGCTCTGTATCTGCTTTTACCTCCCTAGCAACTGTCTTTGCCTTCTTATTTCTCAGTACATATTCTCACATTTTCCTCCCCCTGCTGTTCTTCATAATTGCAGAATGCCTTTTCTTAGCCCCCACTGATTCACTGACTTTTGTTAAGAACCATATTGGTCTCTTGAACTTGTTCCTTTTGGTTACCTTTCTCACACATATCTTAGATGCCTCAGAAATAGGAATAGCCCACTTTATAACCCCACCATTTCTTTTCCACCCTTCTGAATTGCCTACCTCAACTGACTTTTCCCTGACCAGTTCCCTCACCCTGCTGAAGTCTACCCTTCTAAAATCAAGAACTTCAGTTCTTGATTGGGGCTTATCAGTCCCAAGGTCCACCTTGAACCAAATGGAGTTATGGACACTGTTCCTTGTGGTTCCCCTACTCTTGCTGCTCCTACCATCTCTTGAGTTGGTAAGCACAGCATTGAGAATGGTAGTCTACCTGGTGGATTTCTTAACTAGCTGTACCAGTAGACAGTTCTGAAGTACATTCAGTAAGGACTGACTTCTGGTACTGTTGGCCACTGGAACCTGCCAATTGTATGCTTAGATCACCCACTACCACTACGTTCCCCCTTTATGCCCCCCTTTCAAGTTCTTCTGCAAGTTCTCTGCCCCTGTCTTTCCCTTGCCCCAAAGGTCTAAAGACCACACCCAAGTGTAGTTTCTTGCACAAGACTTCCATGAGTGCACCCACAGTGACTCTAACTACCTATAATTACCTCTGATTGTCCCATCTTCCACAACTTCAATGCCATCCCTGACATAGATGGCTACTCCTCCTCCTCTATGTTTTCCTCTATCCCTTCCAAACAAAGAGAACCCCAGTTGCTATTTTCTGTAGCCAATATTTCTGTGATGGCCACATGGTCCATCTCAGTGTCTACCATCAGTGCATGCAGCTTATGAATTTTATTACCCAGG
The DNA here is from genome assembly GCA_016271365.2 of Neoceratodus forsteri. NCBI lineage: Eukaryota > Metazoa > Chordata > Ceratodontiformes > Ceratodontidae > Neoceratodus > Neoceratodus forsteri. Next base: position 866,732,680 of record CM057458.1, on the reverse strand, counting down.
CTCCTAGCATTAAGCCATACCCCCTGCCCATCTGATCTCTCTACCCACTTTGCTATTCCTCTTTCTATGGCCCTTGTGTTTCCTCATTCTCTTAGCCTATTGTTTTTCTTGGTGTTTACACACCCATTCTCTAATGAGCATTCACCTGACTCAGACTGTACCTCATCCCTCTTCATACCTGCTGAGCTGCTACTAGCCCTCAGATGTGTGGGAGTACTAGCTAGGATCCCCTTTTTCTCACCTGTCACTGTGGTTGCCCTAGCCCCAGTCTCCTCTGCTGTCAGCTAAAACCTACAATATAGATTTAAAATGTCTTCCCCAGGGCACTTACCTCATCTCTCATCAGATGGAGTCCATCACCCTTGGAGAATTTTCTATCCCAGAAGTCCCTTCAGTCCCCCACAAAGTGGTATGCCCTCTGCTGACACCATCCATTATGCAACCCATCAAACTCCTGTGTCTCATCTCTCCTAATTCTATCCTACTTCCCCTCTCTTCCCCATGCAGGAGAGGACCTCAGAAATGGTCAGAGAGGCTGTGAATGCCACCAATCTGTCCCCATTCTATGAAAGGTCCACTTCACCATTTCCAAAGACTGGTTCACCAGATCATTGTTGCCCAGGTGTACCACCACCCCCAGCTCCACCATTCCCTCTCTGATATCTTCCCTATCCTGTTTAAATCTCAGATGGTTGATGCACAGAAAAGGCACCTGACCATCCCTCTCCCTTCCAATCCCCATCCCCGCCCCTCTCCATATCCCTAATCACTGAGTCCCCAACCACCAAGACTCTCCTTTTAGACTTACCCTTGTTTATCCCCTTGAATGCAGCTATGCTGACCTGTCTCTCATTACCAAATGACTCAGACTCTCTCCTAGTGGAGTCAGGTACCTGAGCCTCCTGTAGGAGTGAAAAACAATTTTCCATGTGGATGGTGTTGAGCTGAAAAATGTATCTGTGGCTAACCCTGCCTCCCCTCCCCAGCCCCTCCCTACCACTCTCCATGCCTCCAGGCCAGTGGGCCTCTCAGTGGTGCTCACCAGTACAGTGAATGATGCAGTTGAAATATTTATATCCTTGCTGCCACCAGATGAGCATGGAGCATCGCCATGGTCCTGATGATGGTGCAGTGCTCCATCCTCCAGAGCATACCACTAGGAAAGAACACATCACTGTCACCACAACTGATAGTCTCCACTGTGTAACTCATACCTATAAACAACTTTAGTACTGAAGCAGATGCCTAAATGAACTTGTAGTTCTCACCCAGCTAGGGTGTAGTGACAAGCTTCAAATTTTAGCACAGATTTTTAACTTAAACTGGTCAATCCATAATAGTGGTAGCTGCCATGCCCATGACTAAACAGACTACTAATTTCACTATATAGAGTGAGGTAATAAGCTTCAACTTTAGCATGAACTACTGAATTAAATTGGAAGTGGTCAGTAGTGGCAGTAAATGCCTCTATAAAACAGACCACTAGTTTAACTGATAGTGCTCACCCGCTAGGGCAATGCCAGTAAATGTCAACTTTAGCAGTGATTTTTAAATTTTACTGGCAGTTTTAGTTGAAGCAATAAGCAGCACTTCAGCACATCAGGCTGCTAAATTGATTTGTAATGCTCACCCAGATAGGGTACTACTAACACCTAGTTTAAATAAACTCAACCAAATAGCATGCCCAGGGTGACTCCGACACCAATTCTCTTGTCAAATAGGTTCTCTCTCATCCATTCCTACACCCAGGGCAAAGAAGCCAGAGGAGGGGGACCCATACAATGTATAGAGGGTCAAACCAAAACAAAAATTGCCGAACACAATAAAAAGCACATACTAATAATAGGAGACTCTTTGTTCCATGGAGCAGAGTCTGACATCCATCAAAGCAACCCATCAGAGATTGCAGTCAGATGCCTCCCAGGAACATCGGCATGGAAGGACATAAACCACATCGATCGAACTGAGCAAAACACTAAGCGTGACACACACATTCTGATCCACATTCTGATCCATATTGGTACAAAAGACTTAGTTAGTCACTCTGTGGAAGAAACTAAGCAATATATTTCAAAACCAGGAGAAAAACTAGCTTCTATTTCGTCTAGTGTCTCCTTCTTAGAGAGTCTGCCTATGTGGGGAAAGGGAGCCAACAGGCAGAAAATCCAGAGAGAAGGACATCGATAAGCTTAATATCTGGCTTAAAAATTGGTGTCAGGATGAAGGGGTTGGCTATATCGGGAACTGGCAGAACTTCTGGGAAAGGGAGTTCTTTAGATTTGATGGCCTGCACCTTACAAAGAAGGGGACATGAGCTCTCATTCAAAAATTTGATGTCTTTGACAGCTGTTTAAACTAATATATGGGGAAGGGAACCTGCACCCATCATGTCATATGGGCTAGCAGATGCCCCTCCCCCATCAAAGGTTACTCAGTCAGAGCCAGGACACTACATCACAAGCAGCACATATGACACAAATTGCAAAATCCCACAAAGATGTTCCAAATGCATTAAGAACATACAGTATGCTATTGATATAGGGAGAGAAAAAAAGAAAACTACTTAAAGGAAGACAGAAGCGTTATGTAAAAGAAGTAATCTCAATGATCTGGAGCAAAGGTGTTCAGTCATGAAAACTACAGAAAGGGGGACTTCAGAGAGAAATCACTCTTCTAAAAAGAAGGAGGGTAGCACATGGAAGGGAATGGTAACTAATGCCAGAAGCCTGGCTAACAAAATCCCTGACATCACAGCCACTATAGCAGAGGATGGAGTAGACTTAGTGGCTGTGATGGAAACTTGTTTCACAGGAAGCAATTGATGAGACATGGCCATTGCTGGATTCAACATATACAGGAGGGACAGAAAGGGGAAAAAGGGAGGGGGCTAACATTGTACATCTGGGAGGAAATCAAAACCACAGAAAACCAGGTGACACTGAGGCACTGTGGCTAACAGCTCTGATGGGGAATGGGGTAGCCATTAGGGTAGGAGTTATCTAGAGGCCCCTGTTGAAAGGGGGAATGTGTGGACAAAGAAACATTGGAGATGATACACAAAATGGTGGACAAGGGCAAGGCAATTATAGTAGGGGACTTTAACTTAGCAGACATTAACTGCAGTTCTCAGACAGCACTAACAACAAGAGGCAGGGAATTTGTAATAACCCTACAGGGGGCAGGGCTGAAGTAACTTTTTGATTCACCAACCAGAGGTGGAGCTGTCATGGACTTGGTTCTGACCAACAGTGACAGTGTTAAAAGGGTTGAGGTAGGGTGCCATCTTGGCAACAGGGACCATTGTATGGTCAGTTTCCAAATCAACACAAGTATGGATGTCAGTGATTCCAAGATCAGTTTTGGACTTTAGAAAGGCTGACTTTTCCAAAATGAGAACCAGCCTAGCAGAGAAACTCAGGCATGGGGGGGAGGGGTGGAGGAAATGTGAGAGAACCTCAAGGGAGCTATCAAGAAGGCACCCGAGCAGTGTGCTAGAAGGATCAGCAAGGCAAATAAGAGAAGGAAACCCCTCTGGTTCCTCAAGGAGGTGGCTATGGGAGGCACCAAACCGGGATGAAGACAGGGAAACTTGCATAGTTGCACAGAGGGAATAAGAAAAGCTAAAACTCACACCGAGCTAAGGACAGCAAAAGATGTTAGAGGGGGAGACAAAACCTTTTTTAGATACATAAGAGAAAGAAGAAAGACTAAAGGAAAAAATAGTAAAGCTAGCAGTTTGGGGGGGGGCTAGTAGAAAAGGACAGTGAGAAGTCAGAAGTCCTAAATAAATATTTCTGATTTGTGTTCACTAGGGGGAACATAAGGGGTGGCCCAAACCTGCAAAGCCATTGCACCCAGGGACCAGGGGTAGACTTGAGCCCCTTCACGCTGGGACAATTCTTGGAAACCCTAAATAAATTAAAGGTGGACAAGGCCATGGGGCTAGATGTGATTCACCCAACAGTTCTCAAGTAACTGGGGAGTGTGATAGCAGCACCCATGGTGGAGATCTTCACCAAATCACTGGAAAGTGGGACAGTGTCACAAATCAGAGAGAAGAGAGAAGGCTGGAAGTTACTGTCTCACATTGGTGGTAGGAAAACTGATGGAGAGACTGCTCAAGCAAAGAATAGTAGGACACCTGGGAATCCAGTGGGCTACAGAACCCAAAACAGCACGGTTTCATGGCTGGAAGGTCATGCCAGACAAACCTGGTTGACTTTTTTTTTACCATAATAAAATGTTATTGTTTTTTTCCAATAACAAAACATAACAACCAATACAGACCGTAAAAGATAAATGCAGGGATATTAAGTCCATACAGTCCACAAGCGACAGTAAAGTAAAAGGGAAAAAAGTAGGACAAATCTATAAAGAAAACTCAAACCCCCTCCCCCAAGCCCCCCTCCAGTGCACTCCTTCAACTAAAATAAGTAGATTCCTAAAGTGCCCCTGTTTACTGAAGCAGATGATCATAGAACTGCAACCAGCGACTGCTTGCACGAGGTGAGTTGAAACCATAACCTGTTACTATGCGTTTCAGCTGAAATAGACATTAGACATTCCTGGACCCATTCCAAAATAGATGGGGCCCAGTTCCCATTCCAATGTCTAGCAATAATTAGCTTAGCAACAGCCGAGGAAATTGCCATATAATACTTATGACTGAGGTTTTTAATACTAGAAAAGTCCCCTAAAATACAGACCTCAGGGGTGCAGTAACTACCACCACCAAATAAGGGAGCTAGTCTCTTAGAAATTAGCATCCACAACTGCTTTGCAAAAGGATACTCCCACAATTTATGATAAAGACTAGCCCCCTCTGCTGAGCAGAATGCACAGGCAAGTATGAAGTAGGAAATATTTTCATTCAATGTAATATACTAAGGATAAGGTATAGGCTGTGCAAGACCTTAAATTGAATAAGTCTTAAGCGGTCCTGTTTCAAATAATTATATATTGAGGTCCAGATAGACTGCCATTTGCCCTCGGACCAATTTAATTTTAGTAAATTTTGCCAATATGGAGCAATTTGCGACACACTGAACAGGTTGTGGTTCCAAAAGAACTTATAGATATTCAATATCACTTTCCTGTTATCTAAGTATTGGATAATGTCTGAAAAACTAAAGTTACAATTCCAAGAAATAGACAGGCATTTTCCTGACTGCTTAGTGCAATCACACAGTTGCCAAAGCTTAAAATGATCTTGATACCTAAGTGCATTAATGATGTGGTGTCCCACTTGAGACTCAGGGCAAACGCTAGAGATCCAGAAAGTGAAAGAGATAAGGGATAGACTGTAGAATTCGAGGGATTTAACTTGTAGCCAGAAAGGGAGCTGAACTCAGAGGTAATTGTCAGAGCTGCTGGTAGCGATGTTTCCCATCTCACTAGATGTAGTAAAATATCATCTGCAAAAGCTGACAATTTGAAAGAGTCCCCCTTCCCCCCTCACAGTGATGCCCTGGACTAGTGCAAATTGGTTAATCCTTCTGATTAGGGGCTCCAAATAAAGGTTAAAAAGGAAAGTTGACAGAGGGCAGCCTTGCTGAGTGCCTTGTGTGACTTGGAAGGGTTTAGTTATCTCATTATTGCAAAGTATGTGGGCAGACGGCATCTGGTGCAATACCTTAATCTTTTCAACAAAGTCAGCTGGCATAGAGAAAGTTTCTAATATTTTAAAGAGGTCATTCCATGAGACTCGATAAAAAGCCTTTTCCGCATCCAGGGAGACCAACACAGGATTTTTCCATCCCCCAGATGTGGAGATGAGGGTGGAAGAGTATCCAAAAATGAGAATTAGGGCTCCTGCCAGACACAAAACCCATCTGATCCAAACTGAGGTTAGTCTATTTGCTATAGACTATAGAATAGTCTATTTGGCATATATCTGAAGATCATTATTAATTAGAGAAATGGGTCGATAATTTTCTGGTCTAGGGGCATCTTTACTTGGTTTACGCAGCAAGACAATCCTTGCCTCAAAAAGAGACCTATCAACTGGTGACTGAAGGGACCAGGAATTGTACAACTCAGTGAGTTGGGGAATTAAAGTCTGTTTATAGGTTTTATAGAATTGAGATGTAAATCCATCAGGTCCCGGAGATTTGTTCAATGGCAAAGCATCTATTGCTGATGCTACCTCTGCTTGTGTGATTGGGCCTGACAGAGATGTTTTTTGTATGTTGGTTAGCATTGGCAGTTCTACCATTAACAACAAGCATTTGTCAATGCCGAACGTTCGCTTGCAGGTATTTGCAGTGGTGTTTGGCATGTATTGTGCCATACCCTAATGCCCTGTGCGATTGCTGGTATTTGCACAATAAATTGTCAGCATGACCTTTTTGTTACCCCCATTATGCGCTACATAGGCGGAAACAAGATTTTGGGCAGGATGTGAAAAATGACAGCTGTACTGCTTATAAGGAAGTGTGGTAAAATGGCAATGTTGAAAATGTGGAGTGAAAATATTGAAAATTCACAAACTTACGAGCGTGCATAGAACACTCGTAAAACAGTCATTTCTAGGAATTTTTTCACCAAATTTTCAACACAGCCATTTTAAGACCTCTGCTCATGAACACTGTCACTGTGATTTTCTTAATGTGTCCCATACATTGATTTTGCACACCGACTGCGCCATTGTGCACTACATGGGCAGAAACACATTTCGGGCAGGATGTGAAAAATGACAGCTGTACTGCTCATGAGGAGGTGTGGTAAAATGCCAATGTTGAAAATCTGGAGTGGAAATATTGAAAATCCGCAAACCTACGGAGGGACTATGGAACTGTAGCGCACGCTTGTAAAACAGTCATTTTAGGAATTTTTCACCAAATTTTCAACATTGCCATTTTAAACCTCTGCTAATGAACAGTGTCACTGTTGATTTTCTTACTATGTCCATACATTAATTTACGCCAAACCGACTGCGCCATTGTGTATCACTACATAGGAAACATGTTTTGGGCAGGATGTGAAAATGACAGCTGTGCTGCTCATAAGGATGTGTGGTAAAATGGCAATGTTGAAAATCTGGAGTGAAAATATTGAAATTATGAAACTTACGAGCGCGCGTAGGAACTGCACAACACACGCTCATAAAACAGTTATTTGTAGGAACTTTTTCACCAAATTTTCAGCACAGCCATTTTAAGACCTGTGCTCATGATCAGTGTCACTGTGATTTTCTTAATGTGTCCCATACATTGAGTTCGCACACCAACTGCGCCATTGTGCGCTACATGGGCAGAAACATGTTTTGGGCAGGATGTGAAAAATGACAGCTGTACTGCTCATGAGGAGGTGTGGTAAAATGGCAATGTTGAAAATCTGGAGTGAAAATATTGAAAATTCGCAAACTTACGAGCGTGCGTAGGAACTGCACAACACAGACTCGTAAAACAGTCATTTTTAGAACTTTTTTCACCAAATTTTCAGCACAGCCATTTTAAGACCTGTGCTCATGATCAGTGTCACTGTGATTTTCTTAATGTGTCCCATACATTGAGTTCACACACCAACTGCGCCATTGTGCGCTACATGGGCAGAAACACGTTTTGGGCAGGATGTGAAAAATGACAGCTGTACTGCTCATGAGGAGGTGTGGTAAAATGGCAATGTTGAAAATCTGGAGTGAAAATATTGAAAATTGGCAAACTTACGAGCGTGCGTAGGAACTGCACAACACCGACTCATAAAACAGTCATTTTAAGGAACTTTTTCACCAAATTTTCAGCACAGCCATTTTAAGACCTGTGCTCATGATCAGTGTCACTGTGATTTTCTTAATGTGTCCCATACATTGAGTTCGCACACCGACTGCGCCATTATGCGCTACATGGGCAGAAACACGTTTTGGGCAGGATGTGAAAAATGACAGCTGTACTGCTCATGAGGAGGTGTGGTAAAATGGCAATGTTGAAAAATCTGGGTGCAAATATTGAAAATTCACAAGCGTCTGCGTCGTGAACTGCTAGCACGCGCGCTCATAAAACAGTCATTTTGAATTTTTCACCAAATTTTCAACATAGCCATTTTAAGACGTCTGCTCATGAACAGTGTCACTGTGATTTTCTTAATGTGTCCCATACATTGATTTCGCACACCGACTGAGCCATTGTGCGCTACATGGGCGGAAACACATTTTTGGGTGACATGTGAAAAATGACAGCTGTACTACTCATAAGAAGGTGTGGTAAAATGGCAATGTTGAAAATCTGGAGTAGAAATATTGAAAATTTGCAGACCTACGAGAGTGCATAGGAACTGCGAAACGCATGCTCATAAAACAGTAATTTTTTGGAATTTATGCACCAAATTTTCAACATGGGGTTTTTGGGACCCCTTCTCATGAATGATGTCACTGTCATGGCACTATTCGGGCCGGTGATTTCATGCAGTGACTGCGCAGTGACTGCGAAATCACCCTTCGGGCCCGAATAACGCCATGACAGTGACATCATTCATGAGAAGGGGTCCCAAAAACCCCATGTTGAAAATTTGGTGCAAAAATTCCAAAAAATGCCTGAGATATGCAATAAAGTTGAAACCCCCCTGTCTAGCCCATCATACAGCTTACTGGCATTTCCTCAGTTTGCGGACACCTTTGAAGAGTGCAGACATGTTCCCGGTCCACAGAAGATCGTCGCACCAGAGTCCGGAGGTAAGTATGGGGTGAGGGGGGTGTGTGGGGAGGCTGGGTGTGCAGTGGGTGGTTGCGGGTTGTGGGAGGGGGGACTGGGAGACGTGCCGCGGGACAGTTTTTCTTTACAGGTAAAACAAAAACGATGGCGATGGGACGTTTGCCACACTGGGGTGGGCTGCAGCATGGCAGCAGGATGGCTTGGGGGCTGTGGAGCTGGCAGGGATTAGGCACCTCCTCGGCAAACAACATTTGCCACGCTGGGGTGGGCTCCCAGCGTGGCACCAAAGCTTTGGGGAGGGCAGCGTGATGCACGTGGGGGGAGCACCTAACACAAGGGGGTGGCTTGACACGCACTGGGGGCAGTGCATGACACGAGGGGGGTGGTGTGATGCGGTGCTCGGTATGGCAGCGGTGGTTTTCTTTGAAGCAGAAGACCACCGCTGTCATACAGAGCTCCCGCAGCCATTGGTGCAGGACCGCCATGCCTGCTCAACAGAGCGCTGGATTGAAAGGGAGAGGCACACCTCCAAAGTGTGCTACTCTCCCAAAATGTTCCTTGCGCATGCTCTCAAGCGAACGTAAAAATGATGCTATGTCCCTGTTGGCTTCATCCTGCAGAACAGTGGGGGCAGTATACAAGGAACTATAGAATTTAGAGAAGATTTTCCCCATTACCTGAGAATTGGTAGTTAGGGAACTGGTATCAGGGTCCCTCAAGGAGGGTATCTATCTTGAAGTAGTTCATTGTTTAATCCTCATGGCCAAAAGTTTGCCAGCTTTTTTCCCCTGACCTCTGTAGGTTGCTTTAAACTTACTCGCCACCTTGTCTATCTTAGACAACAAATAATTTGAATATTGTGCATGAGCTGCCCCAGTTCCTCCCTATATTCCTCCATAGATGAAGCTGACAAGGACTGCTCCTTTAGGCATATGCGGGAAAGTAGGTCAGAGAGGAAATATTCCCTTTTCCTCCTGCTTATTGTGGCTAACCTAATTAGCTCACCCCTCCAAGCAGATTTTAAACTGCCCCAGATGACATCATAGGGTATGGAATAAGACATATTTTGCTGGATCATCATTTCTATATACTCTTGCAGCTTGATAACTGTCTCAGAGTCTTTCAGAAGCTGGTCATTCAGGGACCAGGTATGAGACTGTAAAGAGAAGGACAGTATTTCCAGCTGCAGAGTAATTGGCAAATGATCAGGGAGAACTCTCGCAGAGATAGTGCTCTTCCGCAGCCAGGGCACTAGCACTTTTGAGATAAGGAAAAAATCTATTGGAGAAGAAACTTGGTGAGGTGCTAAAAAGAAAGTGTAATCTTTTGTGGTAGGGTAAAGTAGTCTCCATGGATCAAGGAGGCCTAGCTGGTCCATAAACTCTATAAGTGCCCTTTGCCCTGGGGATAACGCTGTTTTCCTGTGATAGGTACTATCCAGCTCATTAACTTGAACTAGATTCCAGTCACCCCCAATATAATGGATAAGTGGCTATATGGGGCTATCTCTATTGATAAACTAGGAAAGAAACTCGGAGTATATATATTGGGTCCGTATATTGAACCCAACAAAATTTCCCAGTTAACCAGAAAGCCATGTAACAGAACAAACCTTCCTGCAGGATAACTTTTCTCAGTCAACAAGGTAAAAGTAGCCACCCAGGCTAACTAGTACTGTGTACTGTCCCAAAAGTCTTCCCCACCCAGGATGTATTCAAATAACCTGTTTGAGATTCAAGTAAGTGGGTCTCTTGTACAAATACAATCTGTGGTGCTAACTGCTTCAAATGCCTGAGCAATATATATTTCTTATTATTATCTTTTCAGCCCTTAACATTTCAGGATATGCATGTAAGATAGTTATTCATATAAACTAAGTAAACAGATTGCTGGCAGGTTACCCACCTGAAAAGAGTGCACTGGTGTCTCCCTCCCCCTCAAAATGTCCCAACAACAAACAACAGCAATGAAACATAATAAACCCCTCAAACTACTTTAATAACTATAAACAGCGCTATCTCTCACACCAGGCCTGATGCCTTCTCCTCAGCTCTAAAGGGTATGTTTCTGGGTGAGGGTAGCCCCTAAGACCCAGCTCTGCTGCTTAATGATACCACACCTTAAAAAAACAGACTCTTAACTAGAACTGGACATTAACTGAAAAGGTGGCTCCACTCCATATCAAAGTAAAAGCTTTCCTAAAACAGATTTAGGGTTTGGGGAGTCTCAAATGTTCCTATCCACACTAATGCTTAATTCAGCATATTATTTAAATCTATGAGTCAGTTGAACCAACGGAGCCCACTTAGGTAGCAATCAACAGTCTCCTATTTAAAATTAACAGTCTGCTTATTACCCTTTTTAAAATGGGAAAAGCAAATAAAATAAGGCAATGTTCCAAAATATATTGCCACAGAATCAGATTGTTCGCACCAGCAGTTAACAACAGAAATTACGTGTGCTGATTGATCAGCAGATACGAACATACAAAATTTGCCAGCAGATAAAGGCCTAGAGGTCTATCAAGTCTGCTCAAATGTGCAGCTAACACCCCTTATTCTGCAGCTGCCCCTCCCTTCCACCTTTCCCCTTCATTGACCCTCCCCCATGTCCTGTCCCATCCCCTTTTGAAGCAGTCGACTGTTCTACTGGATACCACTTCTGCAGGCTACGCATTCCACCCAGCCACCACCCTCTCTGTAAAAAAGTGTCTCCTCATCTCCCTCCTGAACCTTCCTCCCTCCAGTCTCTTATCATGGCCCCTGGTGTCCCTACTCTCCCTTACTTTGAACTCTGTACCCTCTGTACCTGTCTTGTTTATTCCTTTCATTAACTTAAAGGTTTCAATCATGTGCCCCCGTCCCTCCTCTCCACCAGCGAGTACATGTTCAACTCCCTCAGCCTTCTCTCGTATGATAAGTCCCCCAGCTCCCTGATCATTTTTGCTGCCCTGCGCTGCACCCTCTCCAGTAACTTAATGTCCCTCTTCAGATACGGGTGCCAGTACTGCACGCAGTACTCCAGGTGCGGACTAACTAACGAGCTTTATAGTAGAAAATTCACTTCCTCCCTCCTCAATGATATACCCCTTGCAATACAACTCAGCATTTTGTTGGCCTTTGCAGCTGCCTTCCTACATTGTGGCAAGTTGTTCATTAACCCTGTAATGAGCACCCCAAGATCCTTCTCCTCCTCTGTCTGGGATAGCTGCACTCCCCCCAGCTGGTAACTCCTCCTTGGGTTCTTCATCCCAAAATACAGCACCTTGCACTTTTTGGCATTAAACTCCAGTTGACAGGTGTCTGACCAGTTTTCAAGATTTGCCAGATCATCCTGCAACCTCTGCCATCCCCCTAGTCATTCACCACTGCTCCTACCTTGGTATCATCAGCAAACAGACTGATCTTGCTCTTGATATCCAGTGATATGTCTGCAATGAATATCCCAAACAACACTGGTCCCCACACCGAGCCCTGTGGAATACCGCTCATCACTACCCTTGGGTGTGAGAGCTCCCCACCCACTACCACCCTCTGTTGCCTTCCCTGAAGCCAGTTCCCTACCCATCTCACCAGCTTTGCACCCACCCCTGTGCCTTCTAGCTTACTTACCAGCCTTCCATGTGGCACCGAGTCGAATGCCTTACTGAAGTCCAGATACAGGACATCAACTGTATGGCCCTTGTCCAGTTGCCTAGTTACCCAGACACAGAACTCCACCAGGTTGGTTTGGCAGGATCTGCCACATATGAAGCCATGCTGTCTGCTGTCCTGCAGTCCTTCAGCCTCTAGGAGGGCCACTAGCCTCTTCTTAAGGATAGTCTCCATTAGCTTACCCACGATGGATGTGAGGCTCACTGGTCTGTAGTTTCCCGGTTCATCCTTGGTGACACTCTTGTGGAGGGGCATCACACGAGCCATCCTCCACTACTGAACTGCAACACATTTATATACAAGGGGCAACAGTGCAGGTATGCTTTTTATGGCACCAGTTGAACAAAGTTCCCCTATGCTGGGACTTCCAGATCACAGAGCAGAAAAAGAAAGAGAATACCAGTTGTAGTGCAAGGTGCCCACCAACCATACTGTCCACAGCCACAAGTTAACCACAAATTAAGTGTTCTTCTGGCTCAGCACATCATCACATCAGTGTCATAAATACTGGTTCCACATCAAGTTCCCCTAGTGCACTCTTTCAGGTTTTCACACCAAAAAAGATTAGGTAGGAGCTTGGATAGTTCCCCCAGCGCTTGATCAGCTGATTCAAACTGTCTTTTCCCAGAGTCCAACATGACTTCCAGCCTTGCAGGATGCAACAGTGTGTGCTTAATCTGTGCGGCCAATAACTTGTTCAGCAGGGGCCGATAGGTGGATCTTGCTTGACAAACCTTGTAAGCCAAACCAAGCACAATTCTGTTCTTGTTACTGGCCCACTATATACTGTCCAGATTGCAGAATTTCTTTAAAACATAGTCTCAGTCCAAAAAAATGTAACATCTTGAATATCAGTGGTCTCAGAGGTTCCTCCTATAGTGGCTTTGCTCTTAGCGACCTATGTGCCCTTTCTATAACATAGGCTGAGCCATTTGGAGAAGGACTGGCTATCTTGGTGCACAATTTCTGGATGAATTCCAATGTGTTCATCCCCTCCTCTCCCTCAGGTAAGCCCAGGATAACTAAATTATTGCACCAATTCCTCCCTTCCAAGTCATCCACTTTAGTTTCAAGAGAGTGAAGCAAACAGTGCAATTGAATGATTTCAGGCTCCATTTTATTATTGCAGTCTTCCATTGAGGAGATAAGGACCTCTGCATCAGTCACCCTTGTGGCGAAAGCTTTCAGGGTCAGCTTAATTTCAGCCATCTGTTCCAGCATCTGCATAACCACTGATTTAATTTTAAAAAGCTCGCTGATGATTTGACCTTGCTGGCTAGGGTCGTGGTCCACTGCCACAGGCTGTAGTGGTGATGTGCTCTGCCTCGGGCACTAGGCCTCCTTGGTTGCAGAGTGATCCTCCTCCCCTGCTGACATTGCAGGCTGCAACCTCTCTTTGCAGCAGCAAAACAAATCTGAAACAGGGTAATTGGTGGCTTGGAGGGCTCCCGACCTGACAGGTAAGATTGAAAGCTGGCAAACTGTGGTAAAAAGTCAAAGATTTGGGTTTTTTAGGGCTGAGCTCAGGAGCTTTTAAAAAGGGCTGTTACCACATCGCCCTTGTCAAGTGACCCCCCCACCTGGTTGACTTTTATGACTAGGTAATGAAGGCAGTGGACCAAGGGGGAGAGGCGGATGTGGTCTGTCTCGACTTCAGTAAGGCCTTCGACTAGGTTCCACACAAAAGACTGGTAAAGAAGCTGGACCACATCAGCCTAGGTAAGGAAGTGGTGGGTTGGGAGAGAAACTGGCTGAAGGGAAGAACACAATGGGTGCAGGTAAATGGAGTGGTATCAATGGAGAGGGAAGTGACTAGTGGAGTGCCTTAGAGGCCAGTGCTGGGGCCCTTACTCTTCAGTGTGTTCATAGTTGACATTGGTAATGTATTGGAATGGAAGATGTGTCTGTTTGCAGATGACACCAAGATTTGCAACAGAGTGGACATCCCAGAGGGAGTTAGGAGCATGTAATCAGATCTGAGGAAACTCGAGGAGTGGTCAGGCACTTAGCAGTAGAAGTTCAACACCAAAAGGTGCAAAGTCATGCACTTAAGCAAGGGAAACCCCAAAGTGGGATACTACCTGGAAGGGGAGCATCTGGGATGCACCAACAAGGAGCAAGACCTAGGCGTCATTATATCAATTGACTAAAAGGTGAGGAGGTAGTGAGAAAAAGGCTGCGCTAAAGGTCAGTGGTATACTGGGCTGTATAGGGATAGGAATCATGAGTTGCAGAAGGGAGGTGGTGCTGCCACTTTACAGGGCACTGGTGTACCCCCACCTGGAGTACTGTTTACAATTCTGGAGGCTGCATCTTAGGAAAGACATCGATAAGATTGAGACAGTGCAGAAGAGAGCCACAAAAATGATCCAGGGTCTGCATAAAACAGCATATGAAGATAGGTTGAGGGAGCTTAACATGTATTCCATGGAGCAGAGGAGGGAGAGGGAGGCACGTGATTGAGACATTCAAGTATATCAAGAGGATAAATAAGGTAAAGGGGTACAGGAGCTCCTTCAGAAGAAGAAAAGCATCAGAACAAGAGGACACAATATGGGGCTCAAGGGTGGGTGATTCAGGAGCAATGTTAGGAAGTTCTTCTTCACTGAGAGGGTGGTCGATCCATGAAATTGCCTGACCTGGGAAGTGGTGGGGGCCCAAACAGTAAACGAGTTCAAAAATGCCTGGGATAAGCACAAATGTATAATTTCACAGAATGGTTAGGAGAGGTGGGGGTAGTTATCTATATCGGGCAGACTAGATGGATCTTGCAGTCCCCTTCTGCCATCAGTTTCTATGTTTCTATGCTTAGAGCACCGTACAGTAAAATGTACACATAAATAAAATAACAACAGTACCAATAAAACCAATTAATTCATAAATATATGCAAAATTCTTAGGTTACTTTAAAATAAGTTAAGTTAGACAGCATCAAATCAGAAGCTTACTAAACAAAACTAAAAGCTTCCTGAAAAGGGAAGGACATTTTGACAGTCTTTAAGTCCACCACCAAGAGGGCCTCCTGAAGGAATTTGGAAGCATTTTTCACAGGGTAATGTGAACACAGTGGCTAGATTGCCAGAGGGTTTCAGGCTAGTCATGGGAACAGCTAGGAGGCCCACCTCACAGAAGTGGAGAAGGTAAGATGTCTTATAGGAAGACAAAATTCTCTCAGGGAAAACAGAATAACAGGAACATAGGAATTTGATGGCAGATGGGGACCAATTGGCCAATCTAGTCTGCCCATGAACCTAACCCCCTCCCCATGTTTTGCTGTTTTAATTTATACCGTAGTGCCAGTCCCATGCATGTTTAAATTCATTCACCATCTTTGCTACAACCATTTCTAGGTGTAGGCTGTTCCATGTGTCTATCACCCTCTCCATTAAAAAGTACTTCCTGATATTGCCTCTGAGCCTTACCCCTCTCAGGTGTAGGTTGTGCCCTCTTGTATGCACCTCTCCATTTGCATAGAAGAGTTTGTCTGCATGAACAGTGTTTATACCCTTGATGAATCTGAATGTTTCTATCATATCCCCTCTGTCCCTTCTCTATTCCAGGGAGTACAAGTTTAGGTCTTGGAGTCTAGACTCATATGGCTTGTGATGGAGGCCCTGCACAATCTTTTTGGCCCTTCTCTGAATTAATTCCAAGCGCTCTATGTTCTTCTTCAGTTGTGGCCTCCAGAACTGGAAGCAGTACTTCAGGTGCACCCTCACTAGAGATCTATAGAGTGGAATGATCACTTCTTGTTTTCTGCTAGTTATTGCCCTACCTATGCTTTTTGTGCTGCTTTTTCGTATTGATTCCCTGCTTTAAGGTCGTCCGATATGATTACACCTCTGTCCCGTTCAGTCCTTGTCTCTTCATGTTGATGCCCATCTAGGAAGTACTGAGTTACTGAGTTCTGTTTTCCAAGATGCATCACTTTGCATTATTTAGCATTAAATCAAAGTTGCCAGTCATTGAACCACTGTTCAAGTTTCTTGAGATCCTCCTTCATACTGGAGGCTCCCTCCTCCTTGTCCGCCCTCTCACATAGTTTTGTATCATCTATGAACAGGCAAATTTTACCCTCAAGACCATCAGCAAAGAAAATAAAAAGGGTGCGCCACTCACCTGCATCACATAAACCAAGGAATAAATTGACCATATACTGTACTATTTTGTCGCAATAGTATATCGTCTATTTATTCCTTAGTTCATGTGATGCTGGTGAGTGACATCTCTTTTTTTGTTCTTATACTGAATGGCACTTTATTGGACTAGCACCACCGGTGCTCTGTGTGGCCTTTTCAGTCATTTCCCAGTCTCTCTGGTAATCAGGACCCAGTCCATGTTGGGTCTTATAGGTCAGCAAACAGACCTTGAAGGTAATAACTCACTTCACTGGCAGCCAGTGCAGTTCATGCAAGACCAGGGTTATATGACAGGATTTGGAAGTCTCATCAATAACCTGGCTGCAGCATTCTGCACCAGCTGCAGGCATCATAGGACACCTTCACTTAACATGAGGTATATTACGTTATAATAGATGAGTCTCAGCATGACAAAAACATGTACTAGTGATGGCAAGTCTTCTCAGATAATCAAGGCTTTGATCTGGGTAATGTTTCTAAGATGGTAAAAGCCACTCCAGACTACATCTGGCACCTGATCACCCAGAATGAGCTCCAGATTCTTCACCTTAGCAGAGGCCACCAAACTCGAGGAGTGAAGCACTAAGCCAGCCATCTCCTGAGTTGCCACAGGACCCCAATGGTGACCAGGCTCAGTCACTAGTACTTCCATTTGCTCTGTGTTAAGTCAGAGCCAGCTTGATGACATCCAATCCTGGACCTCAACCAGGCACAAATTTAGGACCTTGATTACGTCTGGTGTCCCAGGTGCAAAAGTCAAATACAACTGGGTTTCACTGGCATAGCATTGGAAACCCAAATTGTACTGTCTAATGATCCCTCCTAGGGGCAGCATATACACTGCAAACTGCATGGGTGAGAAGATCGCTCCCAGAGTTGCACCATAGACCAGGGGCTTTGGGAGTGAGGAGAAATTCCCCATCACCTTCTGCATCCTATCCCTGAGGAATGGTTCAGACCAGCAGCTGACTGTACTGGTGAGTCTACAGCGCTCCCTGAAAAGATCCAGCAGCAACCAATGGTCCATGGTGTCAAAGGCTGAGGAGAGATCAAGGAGAATGTAAATGGACCACAGTTCTCTATCTTTTACCCTAAGAAGGTCATTGTGCACCCTGACCTGTGCTGTCTTAATGCTGTGCCTTGACCTAAACCTGGACTGTAGAGGTTCATAGATGTCAAAAGCTGTGAGGTGTTCCTCAAGCTATAGCACTGCAATCTTCTTGCTAAACTTCCACCAAAAGGGGGAAACATAGAAACAGAAATATAGAATCTGACAGCAGATAAGGACTGCCTGGCTCACCCAGTTTGCCCATTTTTCCCTACTTACATTATTAGCACAGACTGTACTTGATCAACAGCTCATTGTCCATCCCAACCTTCCTTTCTACTATGATACCCTTGTGCCTGTACCCATACATTCTTGAACTCAACCACTGTTTTCACCCCACTACCTCTGCTGGAAGGCTGTTGCGGGAATCCACCGTTTCTGTGAAGAAGTACTTCTTAACATCTCTCCTGAATCTAACCCCCTTGAGTTTCATTGCACATCCTCCTCCCTCCTCTTGTCCATGGTGTACATATTGAGGTTCTTTAGTCTCTCCTCATAGGTCTTTTGATGAAGACCCTACACCATTTTAGTTGCCCTCCTCTGGATTGCCTGCACTCTGTCTATATCCTTTCAGAGATGTGGTCTCCAGAATGGGACACCGTACTCTAGGTGGGTTCTACAGTTGATCTATAGGGATGCAACAGCACCTCCCTCTTTCTGATGGTGATACCCATCTCTATGCACCCCAGCATCCCACTAGCCCTCCCGACTGCATTGTGGTACTACCTGGCCACCTTTAGGTCTTCAGATATGATTACTCTCAGGTCTCTTTCCTGCTTGGAAGTCAACAATACCACTCCAGCCCTTTTTGTACTCTGCTCCTGAGTTTCTGTGCCACAAGTGCATTATTCCCACTTTTTCACATTGAAACACAGATGCCATATCCTTGACCACTCCTCTAGTTTTCTCAGGTCTTTGCTCAGCCTTTCCTCCCATCCTGCATGTCCACGTTACTGCAGAGTTTGGTGCATCCAGAGAGAGGCAGACATTCCCTTCCAGCTCCTCTGCAATGTCACTTATAAAGACATTAAAGAGGACAGATCCCAGCACTGATCCCTGAGGCACCCCACTGGTCACCCTCCCTTCATAGAAGTGAACTCCATTTACCACCACCCTCTGTCACCAATCCCCTAACAATTTCATATCCAGTTTACCACGTTTGGACCCACTCCTAAGCTACCTAGCTTGCTTAGTAGTCTTCTGTGTGGAACAGTTTTAAAAATTTTTCTGAAATATAGGTACATACCTCTCAACTGTCCCTGATTTTCAGGGAAGTCCCCTGATTTTGCCTTAGAATTTTACTCTGTCCCTCCTGAAATTTTTATTTCCATGACTAAACAGTGGGGGTTGTAAGCACATAATATGGTCTGACATTACAGTTACAGTCTTGTTCTTCCTTATAAAATGCATTTTACATTACACCCCTTATTCTACAAGCTTTCTGAGTGGATATCACAAATTTTGAAGTTGTGTCCCTGATTTTGGTCCCGTGTCCCTGATTTTTTTAAGTCTTGTCCCTGATTTATGAGGCAGGAGGTTGAGAGGTATGTATAGGTATGCCATGTCCACCGCTCCAAACTGATCTAGTTCCTTGATCACCCGATCAGGGAACTCTATCAGATTCATTTGACATTACCTCCCACCTGTGAAACCATGCTTCCTTAGGTCTTGTAACCCACTGGATTCAAGATATTGCACAGTCATTTCTTTAGCAGTGATTCCATTAACTTTCTCACCACTGATGTCAGGCTGATTGGCCTATAATTGCCAGCCTCTTCCCTGCTACCACTTTTATGCAGTGGGACTACATCTGCCCTCCTCCAGTCCACTGGAACTACTCCTGTTTCCAGTCATGTATTAAATAGAACTGTCAGAGGTGCAGCCAGTATTCCCTGAGCTCCCTTATTTCCCATAGATGTATCCTATCTGGCCTCATTGCTTTGTACACCTTCATAGTAGCAAGTCCCTACAGGTCTCTTATCTCCAAAAAATACTTATTTCCACCTCCTCCCTCCTCCCTCTAATCGTCTGTTACTTTTTGGTCCCTCCCATTATCCTTCCTCTTTGACTACTGAACAAAAGTATTTATTCAGGGTGTTTGCTTTTTTCTATTCCCCCTCTGCACAGTCCCGTTCTTCCCGTTTTAACCTGACAGTCCCACCCCTCATTTTCCTTTTTTCTTTAACATACCTAAAACAATTCTTGTTCCTTTTGTTACCTCTTGGGCTGTTCTCTTTTCAGTTTGCACCTCTGAGATCTATCTTGCTTTCCCTGCTTCCCTGTTTCCCCACTACACCTCCCTATCCTCCTACTTCTGTGTCTCCTTATACTTTCTGAATGCTGCTCTTTTAGCCTTTTAGATTTTCAGCCACCTTTTTTGAGAACCATAGTGGTTTCTTTTTCCTCTTACTTTAGTTCACTTGTTTGATGCAGAGGTTTTTTTGCCTTTACTATGCTCCCTTTAACTTTGCCACCTGTTCCTCCACCCCAAAAAGGCCACCCTCCATGCCAGGTTATCACTGAGGTATTCACCTATCTTTATAAAATCTGCACTTCTACAGTCCAAGACCCTCACCCTTGTGTTTTTTTGATTCTGCAGCCATCCTTATATTGAACCACACCATATGCTTATCACTTGTCCACAGGTGGCCTCCCACTTCAACGTCTGAAACACTGTCCCTATTAGTAAATTCCAGGTCCCATATTTCCCCATCATGAGGGAGTTTACTGTCTAGTTGCTTGAGGAACACCCCCTGCAGAGAGTCCAGGATGCCCTGCTTCTAGCTGAAGTCACTGCTGGGAGATTCCAGTCTACATCTGTCAGGATGAAGTACCCCACCAGCAGCACCTCCCCCTTTTCTGCCATCTTGCCAGTGGCTTCCACCAGTAGCTTATCTAATTCCTCTCTCCTGAGCTGGAGGTCTGTGGATCACTCCAAAGTGAATAGTGGCTCCATTCTCTGTCTCCAGAGTGAACCACAGTACCTCAGCCTCCCCCTGTATTCCTTGTACTGTATCTCCATCACTTTTATGCTTTCTATCACCTAAAGCACAACACCCCCTCATTTCCTTTCAACCCAGTCCTTCCTGAACAGAGTATAGCCTGGTATGACCATCTTCCAGTCATGGTTTTAAATGCACCATGACTTAGAAATGGACACAACAGTGAAGTTGGCTTCTGCCATGATGTCCTCCAGGTCTGGAACCATATTTTCTAGATTTCTAGCATTCACACACATAGCCTTCCATATTTTGTTTCCACTCTGCTTGGTGTTCCCTTTTTTCCCTTTGTGCCCTCCCTGCTTCTCGTACTCTTTTGAATACTTCCCTTCTCTTCTTCCTTTGTCTCTACCATCTCCTTTTTTTAATTTGCACCCTAGGAATTTCCTATCCCCTTGGGTTTTCTTTGGTCTTTACTTCAGTCTGTTGGGGGGAAACAGCTTCTACCTCTCTAATTCCTTCCACTACCCCCCTTGGCTAGTTGAAATGTTCACTAAAGTAACATTTAAACCATTCATTAATGACCTTGGGTCACCTTGTGGATAGATGCAGGCCATCATCCCCTGTAGAGAACCTTATCCTTCCAGGTGGGTCCCCAGTCCCCAATGTAACTGGACCCATCCTCTCTGCACCATTCTTTCAGTCATGAGTTGAAGTTTCTTGTGTGGAGATCCCCCTTCTCCATCTGTTGTAAATAGGAAGCCCCTCAGTGAAAGCCACTAAGTGTGCTACCTGTCTAAGAAGCTCCTTAAATATCCCCTACACTATCCCAGCCCTACTGCTAGTCAAATAATTTGTGACCAGTGGGACAATGACATCCACTTCTCCCTCCTTTCCTTCAAGTTTAGAAACTGGCCTGTAAGTCACCAAACTGTCAGGGCCCAGAGATTGTTTCTTAAGGAGTGGCTGAACCAATGCATTTTTTAATGAGCTTGGAAAAGCTCTCTCAGAAAAGGAGCACTTGACTAGCTCAGCAAACACTGGACTGAGAAACCACACACATCTCATCCCAAGATGTAGTGGGCCTGGGTCTATTCACAAAAGATGGGCTGTAGCTCTGAGAGTACCCCACTTCACCCACTGAAACCAGACTAAACTCTTCCCAGACCAGTGGTAGGCCACTATTTACTACCAGCTTGGCCATGCCAGGTCCCGACAACCCATTGGGGAAATTCCAGATTGAATCAAAGAGAAAAATATGAACAAACTTTTTGCTCCATGTGGATCAAGTTTCTCTCACCAGATGCAGATAGACCTGGTGAAATAGTCTGTTTACCATCCAGAAGAGCTGAGCTGGCTGATTTCACCCTCTTGCAATTTCCCTGGACAGAAGTGTTGCCTTCTTATGGAAATTGTTCTTTGATACTCACCATAGTGAGTTCCCAAAGCGGATTTGTCCTCTACAATCTTTGACTTCCTGCAACAATGCTCCATCCTCTGATCCCTAGACTTCAGCTCTCTGAACTCTACTTCAAACCATTGGGATCTCAGGCACAAAGTCCTGGGTAATATATGGAATGGTGCAACCATATCAAAGGCTAATGCAATGGCCCTATTATAGGCCACCAACACTTCCTCCAATCCAGTTGCATAACTGGGCATCACTCTCAATAGATCAACCACTTCCTGAAGTCCTGCTGGGGACAACCCCTTCAATGGGTGGTAAATTATCATCTCTAGATTGGTGCACTACAAGGGAGGGCCCTGCTCAAGAACCTCACTGTACAGTGATCCAACCAACTGACTGGATGAGTCTTGAGGTTATTAAGCCCGAGTACCATTTAGAAGACTATGTCCAAGAAATTAGTAACTTGAACGATGATGAATGATTTACTTATGATTTCAATGTTTTTCTGCTCAAGTCATTTTTTTTTAACATAAAACAAGCTCCTGTTAGAAGTCAGGTCCTTCTCCAGTAAAGAGAAATGGAAATGCCCCTGAGATGTGCACAGCACAAGTTCATGATCTCCAGCATCACTAATTAGCTACTACAGGCCATATGGCTTACAACTTGCATATGCTGAGTATGTGCTCCTTGTAAAAAGTAGTACAGTATGTCATGATTTTGAAATGCGAAAAGAAAAACAAAATGTAAAAACAAAAACAAGGCGCTGTGTCAGCATGTGGTCTAAAAGCAAAATAAAATGGTTATATTAAACGCACGTGGAAAACAGAAAATAGAGAAAAACAAGTTTATTCGGACTCTCTTCACAGGTGTCCACAATGATGGATTTCTGTGCATGTACCAGAAATTCAACATTGTCTCATTCTAAGTTATGATCCTGGCAGGTTATAGGCATATCCCCTTACAATGCAATTTTTTAACTTTCTTTTGATTACCCAATGAGTAAAACATGAATGTACAATTTACTGCCTATAATGAATGTAACAGCTTGCCATGTCATTTTGTAATGTCATTTGTTTGTTTCATTCTAGCTGTATTGATATGTTTAAATGGATCTGTGAGGGGAAATGAGATTAAGATGATTGCTAGAGGCATGCCAGCTGCCTCTGGAGATTGATTACAATCTCTTTGTCCTGTAACTACACAATCCTGTGGTCAGTTAACGGAGGAGCTTCAAGGCCAAAACAGCCCTTTCATGTCACTAGAAGAGGTTCTAGCTAACCACTGGAGCAGTCATTCCTGCTGTGTGAGACAGGAGGTAGGACAAAGGAGGAGTCCTTTGGAACACACAAACTCCTGATGTCCAGATGAGACTGGTTCTCTCAGGGGACCATTTATATCTTGCCCCCCTCAGAAGTGTCTGGGAAGCCCTACCCCTCTAACTTGGCCACCAAGCATGGAGGCAAGGAGGAGGCATTAAGAGATGCTGAGAAGCAAAGTTTTTCTGACAGCAATCATGCATCTGTTTTGGTGGTACCTTCAAAGATCCTCCTTGGGGAGATCAAACTGGCCCCTTAGATTTGTGAAAGAATACAAATGTGTGAAGGCCCATTGCTACAGGTCTGCTTGGCTATCAATCCCCTGTCTACACCAGGATTCCCACAGTAGCAGAAGTCTTCCCTCTTTGATTAGTGAATTCTGCCACAGAGGGAGCAGCAATTTGGGCACAATGGGTGTCTACAACCACATTTCTGCTTTTCTCCATGCCTTAAGGGTAGGTGCAGAGGTGGGACCAGCTTTCTTAACAGTAGTGGACTTAGCAAAGAGATGAACTGATGGGTCTATGTTTTGGTCCAGATGTTGCTCAATTATCACCCAGATGGGGTGACTATTCAGGGAGGGAGCAGATAGCAACTACAAGACTTGAGCACACCAGAAAGAGACATAGTATGATAGAACCAAGGAAGGCCCCAGCCACCTTTCCTCCAAGTGGGTCTCAGCATAGCCCTACTATAATGAGTTTGCTTGTACTCCCATAAAAATCTTCTATCATTGTGTCCATTTTGGACAACCGCCTAGCAGGACTATCTAAGGCAAAATGAACTAGACAGTGAATCAGCTTGTGGGCCATAAACATTTTAATTGCCATATTCTTCCCTGCTAAGGAGAGGTGCAACAGCTTCCAATGGTCACAGTCCTCTTTACACTTATTAAGAATTGGTTTTAGGTTGTCTGACACTACCACAATTGGATCCAGCTGAATTCAGATTCCCAGATATTTTATATCCTTGGCGGACAACTGCAGACCGAAGGTAGTGATAGTCAGCTGAGCTCAATGGTTATTCAGTGGCAGGACCTCCATCTTGCTGAAATTGGTTTTTAGGCTCAAGACATCTTGAAAGGCAATTTGTGTGCTGAAGATAGAGAAAAATACTGGAGCGAGCATCTTGGAGAAGTACACGACAGTCATCTACATAGAGCAGCGAACACATTCAAATGCCCAGTCTGAATGTCTTGCACATGGGGGTTCTGAAAGATGGCTAGAACTAGAAGGTCAATGGCCAGGACAAAAACGTAAGGAGGGCTTAGAGATGGTCGGGTTGGTCAGGATCCTGGCAGTAAAACGTGTATACAACACCCATATCCACCCTATACAATGGGGACCAAAATCCATCTTGTGTAACAGGGTATGTAGGTACCCACACTCCACTATGTCAAGCCCCTTTTCAAAATCAATGGCAACTGATGCAGCTGGAGATGGAACAGAGGCAGCCTGAGACAGAAGGGAGAAGAGTGCCTGCTGATGACTGGTGCTGAAGCACCCATTCACAAATCCTACTTCGGAGGGGGGGGATAAAGTCAGGGAGGATCAGCTCTAGTCTGATAACATGTGCTTTGGTGATTATCTTAGCATCAGCATATATAAGTGAAATGGACCTGTATCTGTCCAGAAGGACAGCATCCTTACCTTCTTTGGGAAGAACTGTGACTACTGTACCTCACATCATCAGCGGGTAGAGGTAGTAATTATTGGGTTTGAGAAAGATGAAACATAGGACTAGGAAGACTATTAGAGGGATCAACTGGTACAAGTCAATCAGAATGCCATCACTCCTAGGTGCCTTTTTGAGAGATAGGGCAGAGATGGCTGGCTTGATCTCCGAGGAGGTGAGGACAGCCTCCAACTCAGCCTTGTGGGCCACTGTTAGTCTGGGGAAGAGGAAACCTGCCAGGAAGCTTGCCCTGGCACAAGGGGCCCTATGAGGAGTAAAGCTCCATGTAAAAGGTCCCCATAATGTGATTTATCTGTGGGTGTTGAGCCTAGAGAGAGAGACAGATATATCACATAGGCCACAAATATATATGTTTGTATACTGCTTGTGCAGTCTGTATGATAACAGTTTGTCCATCTTTTCACCATCACCCCAGTTTTAAATGTAGGACTGCTAATTCTGCTTTCTAAGCAAGCAAATTGAGATGCATCCACAGGGAGAAGAGCTCCCTCGGGAAGGAGGGCTTCAGTTGGATGGGTGTAGATTGCTTAAGATCTTTCTCTTTTGTAGTTAACTCTGCTTAAATCTTTTTCTGGATCTCCTCCCTTTTCTGTGGCACGTAGCTGCAAAGGCCATTATCTGGTCTTGAATAAAAGCCTTGAAGGCTTCCAAGAGTATGGCTTTGATGGTGTCACCCACATTGTTTATCTCAAAGTAGTTGGTTGTCTCTTTCCAGAGTCAGGCAGCAAAGTCCTGGTCCTGTAGAGGCAGGAGATCCAGGTGTCAGATCACTGATCTGGTGGAAAGCAGGCCCAACCAACCATTAGCTTACCTGGGGCATGGTCAGATAGACATTGGGGAGCTATATTGGAGTTGAGCACTGTCTGAGAGATGAGGGATGGTCAGCCAAAAGTAAATATGATTAGAGGTGGCAGTGAAGTAGGAGTAGTCTACAGCCTGGGGGTGCTGCAGATACCAGATGTCTTGAAGGGAGAGCACGAGCATCATATCCTGAACAGCAGCTAAGGCCCTGACATGACATTCAGGGGGCCCAAGATCCTGTCGATGTAGGTGTCTAAAGTCAGGTTGAAGTCTCTTCCCAGGAATAGTGGGTTACAGGGAGTCACAATGGCTATAAGGATGTGATAGAGCTACTCAAATACCATCGGATCATCCTGATTCTGCCCATATGAATTTGCAAGTATCAGAGGCCTTTCAAAGGTGCTGGACTTTCCAACTACCCACCTCCAGGATGAACTGGAAGCCGAGGCATCCAAGGTCTGGTGTAGTGTCTTATGGACCAGAATAGAAACCTCTGCCTTAGTGGAAGAAACACTACTGTGCATATCCCATCCCACCCAGTCTCTTTGCAGCTTGGCTACCTATTCCCCTCATAGTTTATTTTCATGCAATAGGGTAACCTTGGACTTCTGGGACTTCAGACTGGTATGCTTCATCTTATTTAAACCTGTGACATTCCACGAGATATAGGAGAAGGAAGTCATCATGTAATCTGTGGGAGGGAAGTAATATGTTGATAATGGGCAAACCTTGCAGCTATTAACCAGGGACCCTGTTTCACCCATCCAGGCTCTTGCAACTGACCCGGTATGGCCAGGAAACTTGTAGTCAAGGGTATATGTGGTATGAAAGTTGTAGAGGGCAAATGGTCATAAGCTTATGTAACCATAAACATCAGCAGCAGAGCAAGGTAAACATCAAGTATTTGCATTGGGAATACAAACATTAGGATATGGACACTAAGTACTCACTGGACCTTAAGGGCAAGGAGCACAGTGTGGACCAAACCTGGGTCCAGACCATAGGAAGAACCACAGTATCAACTATCTTGTAGTGATACTTGGGAGAGATAAGAACTGAGTCAAGCATACCAGAGGCCACCTCTCTTCTTGGGGAAAATGCCACAGAGGACAAAAAAATAAACATGAACTGGAGAATGTAATACTAGTATAAAATATTGCATTAATGACCTGAAAGTCCTGTAATTTACCTTATTGTTTGGTGCCATATTATTTGGACACCTGTACATGAGGAGGGAGTAATGGGGGGAGGAGAGCAGGATGAAGGGGGGTGTCCCTAGTTGGTTGGTGTGTTTGTCCCTGTTGTGCCCCTGTAGGTGGGACTTAGGGGGTTGATTATTAACAAAGGTCTGTTGAACTCCAGCATCCAGGAGGGGGCCTGGTATCCTCTCCTCCTTATTATCAGAAGAATTAATAACAGGCACACCACCTAGACCCTCCCTCATCCCCACCACCAATCTTGATGTGAAGCTCCCAGTGAGATGGAGGAAGGAGCCCCAATGCTAACAAGCCCTGAAACAGAGACCTTTCAGGATTGTTGTACTGCTATAGCTGACCTTTCTGGTGTGCCAGACTGACAGCCTTATTTTCAAGGTTGATCAACAGGGTATCCTTGAAAACAGAAATGGTACAGTCAAGAATTGTATATGTACACTTGTGGAAGCCAAGGGGACAAATCCAGATACCAGAGGAGAGTAGGAGAGGGAAGGGGAGGTGAGGGAATGGGAATGGGAAAGGAGGAAGGTAGTGGGGGGGGGCAAGGGGCTGGCAATGATAGACACTGTAGGAGAGATGGTTCAGCCCTTAGTAAAATAGCCTAGCATCAAGTGGGGAGGCAGGCGGACAAAGCATGCACTAGTATGCTATCCAGAAAATGCTTATCTTCTACCGTGTTGCTGGTGGGGCTGATTCTGCCACCCTGCTGATAACAGCAGCTTCATGAGGCAGATAGAAGGTAACCATCAAAGAGAGAAAGGGGGATGGGGAAGGGGAAGCATAACAGCTTTGTCCACCACTGGAAAGGGTGAATCACCTCAGCTACAAAAAGGGCATCACTGCTACCATCAGAACTGTTGATATCAATCTGCAAGAAACCAGTAACGAGTAAAGGTAATGTTATCAACAAAGTCATGTATGCAGCAATCCCTGGAATCAGGGCACCAGCCCCGACTTTCAACAATATCAACACAGCAATACTTGTACTGTCAGTATTATTAAAAGGATATCAGGTGCATGCAGCCTATAGCTATGCACAGCACTCCAATCCAGACACAATCAAACAATCAATCAATCAAATCTTTATTTATCCAGGTGGGCACCATTGAGCAAGGTTCATTTGCAAGATGGACCTGGTCATACAAAAAATCATAGTACAGTAACATGGTGAAACATAATGCAATACTATACAGAGAAGTAAAATATATAAATGTACAGAAATGTGTCATTTATACATATAACCAAGTTATAAACATCAACATTTGAGCAAAAGGGCCTTTACAACAGATAGGCTCATAAAGAGGTATAGCCGGCATGTTCACTTAAAAAGAAAAACAAAAAAGAGAGCACCAGATTAGGAAGATAATTACGGGGTTGGTATAGTTAACTGGCATACATCACGGAAGGGGGTGGCACTTGGCCATAGCTAAAGCAAGACAGAGAAGATGCAGTGTTGCCGGTTTTTGGTAAGGAGAGAGAGGCAAGGGCAGAGGCAGGGTGGAAGGTAGATTGAACAGTTGGGATACTGGAAAAGAGGTGAGCTAGTGATGAGGGAAACAATTGCAGGATTCCTTCAGGGAGCGGTCATAGAGCGACTTGAATATATTCAGGCTAACAGAACAACTCAGCTTCAAGTTTTTTTTTGCATATTGTTCCACAAGCAAGGCAACAAGAAACTTATGGCAGCTCTACCGAAACAAGATTTGACCTTAGGTAATTGCAAGGCAATTGCGACACACAGAGCTCCAGATCCCCCTTTCCATCAGCTGATGTGTGTGCAGGTCCATCCCTCAACGCTTTTGGACAGTCACACCGCCCCTTCAGATAGACCATCGGAAAAAAATGTAGCAGGTAGCAGGGGAGTGGCTGGTGGGAAATTCAAGACAACCAGGGAGTGCCAGACCAAATTTCAGGCAGGGGAATGGGGTCCAAGTCTAGAAAATTCCAGAGTGTGACTTGAATTGAAGAGCAGGTGCTATGAGGCAAGGGAGCCATTTACTTTGGTGCTGCAGTGTACCCATAGGAGCTCCAGAGATTTAGCATGGGCAGACATCCTCATGACTGATGCTGAGTGGGCAGTTAGTGGCTTAGGCTGGCATCCAGAGCATTTGTAGGAAAATATGGTGAGTAGTAAGCCTGCAAGACAGAGACTGTCTAACGGAAACCTCAAGACGATAGTAACAAACCCTGGCCCAGCAATCATTTGTGAGAAGCCCGTGTTTCCTGTCTCTTAGCCCCTCCTCCACAAATTTCTGCAGGAGACACATTAAGAAGGAGTTACCTTAGAACATTAGGGTTCGTGTAGCAGGGAATATCAGGTAGATGTTAAAACAAGTGTCAGTACTCAAAGCTTCACCCAGCTGCTGTTGTGAACGTCACTGGGGCTAAGGGGCAAGAGGGGCTAGAGGCAGCTGTGGTGATACCCCAGCTAACATCAAAGGTGTGGCAGCTTTGTTGGCCCAAGATATAGTGTTGGATCCAGCAGGCTGAGTGAGGTCCTGAATGGTGCAGAGACTGGATGCACTCTAGGACTGTCTCCTGGTACAGCTAGTTAAGGAACCCACTTGGCAGACTGCCATTCTCAGTTTCGTACTTACCAACTCAAAATTGGTAGGAGCAGTGAGAGTAGGGGAGCCACAAGGAAACAGTGACCATAACTCCATTTGGTTGAAACTGGCCCTTGAGACTGGAAAGCCCCAATTGAGAACTGAAGTCCTTGATTTTAGGAAGGTTGACCTTGACAGACTGAGGGAACTGGTCAGGAAAAAGTTATTCGGGGTAGACAATTTAGATGGGGTGGAAGATAAATTGGGGTACTAAAGGTAGTCATTCTTGAGGCAACTAAGTTATGGTTGAGAATGGTGGCCATTCTTGAGGCGCCTAAGATATGATTACGAATGGTAACCGAAAGGAATAAGTACAAGATACCATTATGGTTCTTGTCAAAACATAGGGAAGTGGTGGGATCTAAGAAAAAGGCCTTCTACAAGTATAAAGATAAGCAGGTGGAGGAAGAATGGGAGAATATTTGCTGAGAAATAAGGATGCAAAGAAGGAGATTAGGGAGGCAAACTCAGAAACAGAGTTGCATATTGCAGAAGGGGTCAAGGGTGGAGAAAAACATTTCTTCTGATACATTAGGGAAAAAGAAAGAAAGGAGGGGGGATTGTTAGGCTATTGGAGTGAGGTAGTGTGATAAAGAGGATGGATAAAAGGCTGCCATTCTTACCAATTATTTTTGCTCAGTTTTCACCAGGGATTGAGGTGGGTCCTTGCCTAAGAGTGGCTTCAAAGTGGCTAATAAAGGGGGCCCTGGAGATGAAGCAACCATTATTTACAAGTGACAGGGTCAAGAAAGGGCTGGAAGCCTTAAGGATAGATAAGGCCCTGGGGACATATGGGTTGTGCATGAGGTCACTCAGGGAACTGGCAGAGGAACTGGCTGAACCCCTGGTAAGACTATTCAGTGTTCACTATGGACAGAGGTCACTCCAAAGAACTGGAAGTATCAGATGTCATTTCACTCCTTTGGGGGGTAAGGAACAAGTGGGAAACTACAGACCTGTCAGTCTGACCTCCACTGTAGGAAAGCTAATGGAGTCACTGACCAAAGAAGACCTCATGGACTACCTGCAGAGTAACAGTCTCCAGGATAATAAACAGCATGGGTGCACTTCAGGGAGGTCCTGTCAGACAAACCTGATATTTTTCTTTGATTTGGTGCACCTCCATTATTGAGAGGTTATCCTGGATGGAAAAGGACAAGTAAGAGAGAGACTGGACTTCCAGGTGCCACCTGAAATACCAGAAGAAAATGCATATTACCCTAAGTGGTTTACCTTCAGGGCAGGAGCTGAAAAGTCTCATAATAGCCATCACTCACCACCTATGTACAGTACTTTGGGTAAGCAGAATAAATAATTCCCTCTATCCTCAGTAACCTCCCCTCCTCCAAACTCTGTCTAATATATATTTTATAAGATATCATCATCTTAAGTCACCTTCCATAATCACATAACAGTGGCTGGACCAGGTGAAAGTGGTTAGTTCCTAGTAGTTCAGAGCTGACTGTTCTCATGTGCTCGCTACTGGAATCAAAACTGGATGGAGTTTAGCAAGCATGGGAGGATTGAAGTAAGTTCTTTAATGGATCCTGGGGTTTTATGCATTATATTTAAAAACTACGGGACTAGGGATTGGGTTGCTAAACCTGTAGGAGGGCACTATTTTATCTAGTGGTATATGGTAGAGTGAAATGCAAAATAACACATGCCCCATAATGCAAAGCATCATGGAATGCATATGCAAGTCACCACAGAATATTATGCTGGTTCAACTTTAAGCAGAAAAGCATGATGCTGAAAGGCCTCTCACACAGTTTGCAAAGGGTGCCAACAGAAGAAACAGACACGTGCTTCGTCCTACCCAGATTCATCAGTGTGCCTTGTCTGTCTGACACCCCAGCGGAATGAACCAGCTACCCTAAGATGGTATGGTAGAGTGTGTAGGGGACCTTTCAATGGCCAAAGGGCTAGGGACTAGTCCATGCTCAACAGTCAGGCTACTAGCTATATTTATGTCAACCCTGTTTGAGACACAGAGTTAAAAATGTCAGTGTCAGTGACTCAGTAGATTGCACACTCACCTCTGAGGCTGGAAGACTGGAAGGCTGTGGGTGCTAGCTCCACATCAGAAACTAGGTGCAAAACTCTGATACTGACACTGTAGTGCTGCATAAGAGGAGTACTACACTCCTGAGGTCCCATCTTTTAGATGAGATGTAAAACTGAGGTGCTGCCTAAAGGTTCTGTTGGTTGTTCAGGTGGACGTTGAAAATCCATTGCCTCTTCTCAAAACAATTAAGTGAATTTTCATCTGTGTCCTGGCCAAATATTCCTTATTTACTAAAAGTACCACTAACAGCTTAACCTGATTCAATATGTCAGTTTGCATCTGCATCCCCCAACCATGGAAAGGGGCTAAAAATAGGCAAAATTGCCTAGCTCTACTTTCATAGAAATATAGAAACATAGAAATGTCAGTAGATAAGGACTGCAAGGCCCATCCAGTCTGCCTGTAGACCCTTTACATTGTATGTGGCCACTGACCCCATGTGATTAATGGCTTTTCATCGCTCCCTCCCCTCTCAAGGTTACCTTCTGCCTTTCCCAGACATGTTTAAGCCCCTCCACTGTGCTTGCCCCCACTACCTCCTGTAGCAGACTATTCCAAGCATCAACTACCCTTTCTGTGTAGAACAGCTTCCTCACATTACCTCTTAATCTACTGCCCTCCAATTTCATTTTGTGCCCTCTTGTTCTAGTACTTTTTCTATATTGGAAAAGGTCCCCCACCTGCACCTTGTTTATGCCATTGAGGTACTAAAAAGTTTCAGTCATGTTCCTTCTGCTCTCTCTTCTCCTCCAGTAAGTACATATTGATGTCCCTAAGTATCTCCTCCTATGTTTTGTGGTGCAAGCCCTGCACCATCTTTGTCGCCATTCTCTGGATAGTCTCCACCTTGTTTATGTCCTTGCACAGGTGTGGCCTCCAGAATTGCATGCAGTACTCAAGGTGAGGCCTTACCAATGTTTTATAAATTGCCATCACCACTTCTGACCTCCTGCTAGTGATATCACTGCCTATGCACCCCAGCATGCCACTGGCTCTCCCTGCCACCTTTGCACACTGCTTTGATACCTTAAGGTTATCAGTGATGATAACCCTGAGGTCCCTTTCTTCCATAGTGACAGTGAGCTCCTCCCCAACCTGTAGCTCTCCCCAGGGTTCCCCCTACACAGGTGCATTATTTTGCACTTTTTTGTAGTGAACCTCAGTTGCCACATCTCTGACCATCTTTCAAGCTTCTCAAGGTCCCTCATCATTTTCTGTATCCCTTTTGGAGTATAGACCCTGTACCAGGTCTTGGTGTCATCTGCAAATAAGCAGACCTTTCCTTCCAGGCCCTCTGTAATGTCACTAATGAAGACATTGAACAGGACTGGTCCCAGTAGTGATTCCTGCGGTACCCCGCTGATCACCCCCTCTCCCCAGATTGTACCCTATTTATTACCACCTTCTATCTCCTGTCTGTTAACCAATTCCTAACCCAGTTCACCACCTTGCCTCCCATGCCCAGACTACCCGACTTGTTAGCCCACCTTCTATGTGGGATGGTGTTGAAGGCTTTGCTGAAATCTAGGTAGGCAACATCTACTGCCCTTCCCTGATTTACTTCCTTAGTTACCCAATCAAAAGAATACATATCATATTCATTTGACATGGCCTTCCTGCTGTGAATCCATGTTGCCTCAGATCCTGGGCACCCCTGGATTTCTGGTGTGCCACTTTCCTTCCTTTCAGCAGTGTCTCCATTATCTTTCCCATCACTGAGGTGAGGCTGACTGGCCTGTAGTTCCCCACCTCCTTCCTACTGCTGCTTTTGAGCAGTGGGACTACATGTGTCCTCCTCCAGTACTCTGGAACTACACTCATGTTTAGTGACCACATGAGCAGGGCTGCCAGAGGTAAGCCAGGTCCCTTCACAGCTCCCTTAATATCCTCGGCAGAAGCCGTCTGGCCCCATGGCCTTATTTATCTTCAGCTTTGTGAGTTCTTCCAGAGAACTCTCTTCACTGTGAATGGACTGGCGTCCATTTCTTCCTCCCCCCCATTGCCTCTTCAACCCATCTATGGTCCTTGACTCTCCCCCTCCCTAGTGGATACTGAGCAGAAGTATTTGTTCAGTATTTCTGCCTTGTCCAGATCCCACTCCTTACACTCCCCTTCTTCCTCTCTGAGCCTCACAATCCCTCGCCCAGTTTTTCTTCTTTCACTGATGTACCTATAAAATGCCTTGTCCCCTTTTTTCATAGACCATTCTAAACCCTCCTCTGTTTGCGCCTTAGATCGCCTAACAGCCTTCTCTGCTTCATTTACACAGTCAAGGTACATCTCCCTGTCCTCCTCCCTTTTGTTCCCTTATATTTCCTGAAACTCAATCTTTTAGCCCTGACTTTGACCCCTACATCATTAGAAAATCATAGTGGTTTCCTTCTTCTTTTCCCTTTGGCCACTATCCTAATGCATTGGTTTGTTATCCCCACTATGGCTTTTTTCAGTTTCTCCCATTGTTCCTTGACCCCCTCTATTACTTCTCCCTTCTCCAGGACAGCTTGTATATATCTACCCATTTCAGCCAAATCCGCCCTCCTAAAAATTAATACTTTTGTCCTTGTGTGGCATACTTGAGTCCACAAGCATACTTTCCGTCTTCATCAAAAACTAAACAACCAAAAGAAAATATACAAAATTCTTTAGTATGCCATTTTGTGTTAAGGAATTGGAGAATACCTATATACCAATACTATTTGCATAGTACTGATAGTAAACATATAATACTGTGGATAGACTGCTCTGTCTGCTAATTACAAGCAGAGTTGATAATGCACTATCTGCCTCAACACAATTTTAAACATGCAATAATCATTCATTACCCACAAACTTGTTAAAAGGCACATTTTCTTAACCAGATCTGTAGCTTCCCCATCATCTTTAAAATCAGCAGCCCCATGCCCATAATATTAGGAATTTTAAACTGAAAGGATTCAATACTGTGTGTTGAAATAATTATTAACTTCTCTTTATTGTACTACCTGCTTCACTTCTCATAACAAGATGTTAATGGCAGTGATCTTCATTTGTAAGGCAAGACAAAGCTATTTTATTTATATGGTGTCCAATCCCAGTGGACACAGGCACCTAACAACAAATAAAACAAATAAAATAAATAATTTTTAGGTGAAGTGGGGCTCCTACATCTCTTTTGATGGGGACCTTGAGTCTATCTGTTGGGGAGCAATGAAAGAGTTTTCAACTCTTTTCAGTATTCCCACTGCCTGAAGCAAAATATGAATATCAAATATTCCCAGATATGGTCCCCTAAACCTGCATCCGAATAGGTAGCCCTATGCCCATCTTTACTGTAACAGCAAAACTAGAAAAAAGTGTTGATAAACACAAAGACAAATTGTGTATTTCATAGCAGGGACAGCACAAAGAACTACCTAGATAAAGGGAAACAAATGTATGTATTTATTTACTTATTTATCTAGCTTTTTTTAACTGGGTAAGTACACTAGACAAGTAGTATGCCTATTTTCAGGAATGACCCGGGACAGTACAACATAATGATACAAAGTGGTATAGAAAACTAGAGAATAGAGAATAATACAGAAACATCATGATAGAACAACAACATAAGGAAGTAAATTGAATAACATTATCCAAGGTGTAACAGAGTAGAAAGGCGTGTAGTATCACCCCTGACAAACAATGGTAAGGTACATAGAATCACCAGTTATTTAGTCATAGACAATTTTAAAACTCAGTCCAGTTATATGGTCACAGACAATTTTAAAACTCAGTCAAGTGCCCTGGTAAGAGATTGAATCATGGAGACAAGCAAGGTATTACTGGCAGGACCTATGAAAAGCACTCAGGTCCAGTTGACTAGTGACGTTACACTAGGGAGGCTTGGGGCAATCACACGCTGAGGCTTGTTTCAAGAAGCCCCACAGGGATTTATGAAAACACTGATGGGAGGGGGCCGAGCGAACATGCTCAGGAAAGGAGTTCCAGAGTCTAGGAGCACATACAGCAAAGTCCCTGTCCCCCATGAGGGTTTGGGTGGGGAGAACTCTTAGCATCCCAGGAACCAGAGAACTGAGCAGGTAGGGGGAGAGGTCAGCAGGTGGTAGAAGCTGGGCCAGCCCTGGTGAGGTGCCAGTTCTTATCACTTTGCCAGCGAGGCATCCCACCCCAAAGTCCAGGTACTTAGCTGGAGAGAGCCAGCAGAGTTTGTCATAAAGTTCACAATGGTGGGTGAGACGGGGGGCGGCCAGAGTAAAATGGCAGATGTTGTTGTACGTCGTGTGCCACTGAGTGAGATGAGTTTTGAGGTGTGTACAGAATTGTTGAACCGTAACTAAGGGAGGAAGAATACCTCTCACAAGGGCCAGATGATCCGCAGGTGTGAGGTTATATTTGGCCTTGTAGGCCAGGCCCAGTTTGCAGTTCACTGCTCCGCAGACATTTAAAATATGACTTCCCAGGTCGAGTTGAGGGTCAATTGTCACCCCAAGGTATTTGACGGAGTTCACAATTGGCAGGGAAGTTCTGTCCAGACTAGTAATAGCCAGAGGGGCTGGTGAGGCTTTGATTTTGGCTGCAGATCCAAATAGCATAGCCTGCATTTTTTTAAGGTTCAGAACCAGTTTACGTTTAGTTACCCAGGCCAGGACATTGTTAAAATCATTGCACAAGTGCTGGTTAAGAGTTGCAATGTCCCAGGAGTGAGCCATTATAACCAGGTCATCCACATATAGGGTGGCACTGCAGTTAGTTACTGCCACTGGGAATTGGTTAACAAAAAGGGAGAAAAGGAGGGGGCCCAAGACCGAACCCTGGGGGCTGCCAGAGGTCACCGGTAAGGGTTTGGAGAGGTCTTGTTGAATCTAGTCCACTGCATTCTGCCATGCAGGTAGCCCGTGAGCCATTTCATAGCAGAGGGGGAGAGGCCAAGCGACCGCAACTGAGTACAAAGCAACGCATGATCAACAAGGTCAAAGGCTTTGGACAGGTCAATAAATATTGCTCCAGAGAGTTTGCCCTAGTCCATGGTTGCTCTGATGCTGGAAGTGACAGAGACCAGGGCTGTGGTAGTGCTATGCCCCTTACGAAAGCCGTGCTGGACTGGGGACAGCAGCTCATGGACCTGTATGTACTCCGAAAGTTGCTCTGCCACAACCTTTTCAAGGAGTTTGCTGAGAGATGATAGAATAGCAATCAGACGATAGTTGTCTGGTACTTTGGGATTGTCCTGCTTCAGTACGGGAACAATCTTAGCCTCCTTCCAGATATTAGGAATAACCCCCAATGCAAGGGACAGGTTAAAAATGTGGGCTACTGGGGGGGAAATATGGGAGACACCTAGTTTCAGAAGCTTGGGCTCCAGGTTGTCAAGGCCAGGTCTGGAGTACTGGGAGAGACCAGAGAGGAGACTCTGCATAACCTTAACTGACACTGCCCTAAGACAGAACATTGGTCGGGGGGGTGGTCCTCCTGCCATGTAGGGGGAGGGGGGCAAGAAGTACACTCGTCGGGCCGGAAGAGTGTGGTGAGCGCTGATAGGTCTGAGAAGTGTGAAATGAGGGAGTTGGCAATGGTGTGAGGATTGTTACAGGAGACCCCGCTGATAATCATGTCGGATACCCCCCCATTAGATGATCCACTGACAAGAGTTTTTATGTTTCTCCAAAACCGTCTGGGATCACTGGCAGAGCTAAGTAGGGCGGACTTACAGAAGTCACTTTTAGCTGCCCTGATGGCCTTTTCGCACTTACTTCTGAGATTTCTATATTGTTGGAAAATTTTCAGATCAAGGGAACTTTTGCAGTGGGCCCAACACTTGTCTCTAACCTGCATAAGGGCTAGGAGATTCCCATGCAACCATAGGGTGGCGGACCCCCTCACCCTCCAGGTGACCTTAGGAGCATGCTTGTCTTGCAGCACATGGAAGGTGGTGAGAAAGTGCGTAGCAGCCACTGAGGGATCAGTGGCTCCCAGCACCCTAGACCAGTCAGTGAGCCTTAGGTCCTCCCGTAACACCTCAGGATCGAACCTGGAGAAGTTCCTGATATGTTTGATTTTGTGAGGAATTTTGGGGGATGGAATTTTCCACACACAGAAGACCGGGGAATGATCAGAGATAGAGTCTGATAGGATTCCAGCAGAGGAGATCCTGTCATGATGATTAGACATGATCCAGTCCAGTAGGGAGCTGGAGGATCAATTGGCCGACCATCTGGTTGGCTTCTGGACAAGTTGTGTCAGGGTAAGATTAGCAAGTAAAGGATCAAACTGCTTCGCATTACCACCAGCCCAGTTAAGGTTAACATCACCCATGATTACAAGTTTGTTGTCCCCAATGCTGGGACCTACTGTGTCCAGGAGGTGGGTCAGGCCTGGGAGTCCACCCTTTGGGGGATTATAAGTACATACCACATGTAGTTTCTTGGTGTTCTCAAGTAAGAGCAAGACATGCAGCAGCTCACAGGGGGACGGGGAGGATGGCTGGTGAGCTACTGGGGATACCTTAAGATAGCTCCTAAAATAAATCAAGATGCCACCTCCCCGCTTATTCCCAGATCTGTCCAGTCGTATGAACTCGTAACCAGGGAGCACACAGGCTGAGTCAGGGATTGAGGATTTAAGCCAGGTCTCAGTCACACCGAGGATATCAGGGTTGTAGAGTGAGACCCATGAGACTAACTCATCAAGGTTGGGCAGCAGACTCCAAATATTGAGATAAGCAACTTTTAGACCCTTGCCCAGTCCCCATTCAGGGGAGATTGAGGAGGCCAGGTTATTTGAGCCTGGGTTAGTTTCAATATATCTGGCTAGTAGTAGAATTAAAAGGAGGTGCCAGAGGAGATGCCACCTTTTGGCAGACAGGCCTGTTAAAGGCATGCTAGCTAGGTGTCGCTTTACCCTGGTAAAGTACAGTAGACACCTGAGGTCAAGGCAGCATGTGAGACAGTAAGGGGTCTTGGTAGTCACTAGGAGATTAGAGAAGGTGAAGTCAGGCACCTCATCGGAGGGAGACTTCTCCCAGTAGCCCCGTATGGTCAGCGAGGGAATAGTGACCACTTGAAGCAGAGCAAGCCCCAGTATGAGACCAGTAAGGATAGGAGCACTATAAGGGGAAGGCAGTATGCCCCTTGTCAGTGCCATAGGGGACTCCCTTCCCTTAGGTGGGAGGTATAGGTTCCTGGGCCACATCAGAGCTAAGGACATACTTGTAGTTAAGGCCCAGTCAGCGGGGAAACAGAGTAGAGCAAAGGGGAGCTAGGATCTGTAAACAAAGGAGGCAACCAAGGTACAAATTCCAGTAAATGGCAGGTGGGGCAGGGAGAGCAAAGACTTCTGTACAGTAGAACAGTATTAGCACAGTAAAACAGTATTTGTCAAATACTGAATACGATCACATTTCATAGATCAATGACAGCAAAGAACATTTTAGGCAGTGTGCATAGGGAGTAAGATCACAATTTCTAGATCAATGAGAGGCCAGGATCATTTTAGGCAGTGCTCCTCAGGAAGCAGCTCAGGACTATGGCAAAGAGTATGCTCATGCTGTATATTTTAGACAGAGTATACCGACTCTCATCTAAGCAGGACCTCCCCTAGACAAAGACAATATGTAAGATCTTGCAATGATTTAAAGCAGGCTATGCCGTATTGTTTATACAGACGAAGTCAAAATATAAGATCTTGCTGTGATTTAGAGCAGGCTATACCACATTATATATACAGGACCTCCTCCACTACCTGATAGGGTGCGTCAGGCCCTGGAGGAGGAGTGTGTGGTCATTTAATGGGAGGAGGGAACGGGGTGGGCAGGTGGGCCAAAAATTCACAGGAGCTCAGTCTCCTGCACAAGGGCAGGGGCAGGGGCAGGTATCATGGAGGTGCAGCCAAGGGAGGCCCGCCAGAGCTAGGGAAGCCACCGGCACCTTGAACTCGGCTCCGTTATGCAATGTGAAAGGGGGGGGACCTACCAGGAACAGGTCTCTCTCACCTCCCCTCCAGCGGCCAAAGTCAAGGTAATGAAGCCAGAGTTGCAGGTCCATCTCTGCCTTAGTAGCAGAGAGGGAAAGCATCACAAACAGCAGGGAGCCAATGAGTTGGGGTGCTTTAGGTGCCAAAGTTCGAATTCAGCAGGCAGGGGTAATTGGTCCGTCAGCAGGAAAGAAGTTAAAACACAGTTCCAACTGCCACAGTTCTAATACCTGCTGTGTCAGCTACAAACAGCCGCAAGGCAGGATTCCCAGGGCATCTGGTCCAGAATCGGTGAGTTCCCACAAAAATTCACAGGAGCTCAGTCTCCTGCACAAGGGCAGGGGCAGGTATCATGGAGGTGCAGCCGAGACGGCCCGCCGGAGCTGGAAATGGATATGCAACAACCACCTGTGAGGCACCATGTCAAGACCCACTGAATGCTTGGAGTGACAAGAGAGAGAGAGAGTCAGTGGGGAGGTATTGTGTAATGTACTGCTTGGATGCAATCCTCACTGGCCATAAAGGGAAGATAGGCAGGTGCAGATGCCATGGACTCTTACTAAGGTATTACATATCTTCGGCACAGCACTCAGCCTCCACTGACTCATCTAGAATACTGAGCTCAGTGTGTTCCCCTGTACAGTAAATGGTAATGCAGGTGAATTCAGAACCAATAAATCTTCAGGTAAGCTCTATTGAACATTTCTTAACACTGTAACTCTTTCATGAATCCTTGGAAATCCATGTTTGAATTCTGAATTTCTTCTCTGCCATGGAAATGTGATTATTTTCCTACAGGAAATATCACTTCTCTGCTCAAAAAGGTCTCATTCTGCAAGTGCATTTCATATGATCAAATGACCACTCTATAAATGAAGTGTTAGTGCGTATCTCTCCCTCTCTGACCATTTTAAAAATTAACCTTGTAGGTATCTACCCACTTTGCAAATACTTACTGATTTTCAGTGCCATGTGCCCACTTCAGGTAAGCTGGCATCGATGATGTGAAAGGGAACTTTTCACTATATTTCTCCTTTAAACTATGAGTGAAACTGGGAAAGTCATAAGAACCTTGAAACACTCAATTCAGTTATCTGACTTGACTCAGACATTAAAGTGTTCAAATCAACTAACAGGCAAGCCAGACTGACTGTCATATCATCAAGGCCCAAATCATAGAATAAATTCAAATGTATTTTTTTTTTAACCGAAGACGACTATTTAGGGAAAAACAGCCTGCATTTTTTTAAATTCTGGAGTTTAGCTAAACAATTCATATTTTCATTAATCATATTAGAAAGGTAGT
Organism: Neoceratodus forsteri; assembly: GCA_016271365.2. Classification (NCBI taxonomy): domain Eukaryota; kingdom Metazoa; phylum Chordata; order Ceratodontiformes; family Ceratodontidae; genus Neoceratodus; species Neoceratodus forsteri. The sequence continues at coordinate 866,691,832 of CM057458.1, read as the reverse complement.
GCCCTTTATTTAACAACTACATAAAAAGTTTGGGATTTTTCTGATACGAAAAATGGATATGGAAAAGTGGGAGGTGAATATTTGTACATATACTATAGACATAGAGATAGATAGACAGACAGACAGACAGGCAGGCAGGCATGTAGAGAGTTAGATTTATAGATAGATAGATTAATAGATAGAGAATATAAGGTAGATATCTAAAAACTTGGATTCTTTGTCAAGAAGTTAAAAGAAATTCTTACTCTTGGTGTATTTACCTGAGATGAGAAGAATATCAACCAGAGGAAATGGATTGGCAGGAAAGGGTGATGGAGGTGATGAACAACGTGGTGAACAACCAGAGTCAACTTCTCCTGGGTGGGCATGTCCACATCAGGTGGAGTTCCTGAATTGAATCCTATCAGCGGGTCTGTAAAGGATTGGAAGGAGGTGTTAGAGCTCACAAACCCTAACTAGCTCACCATGCAAAACCACCTTAGGAGGGAAGCAGGTAGAACCGAGTGATCCACAATCTCCTAATCACAGGAACATTTCTGAGATCTCCATGTTTGGCAGCCCAAACAAATGTTGGGAGGGGAGCATATACTGCTTATTTAATTAATTTATGCATTAATTTATTTATTTGTTTGAATTTTGATGACCAGGTAAGCCCCTGAGACAGGACTATCCCTTTTTCAGGACCGGCACAGAATTAGTTACTGTACGTACATGTTTAGCGATAAACACATATGCAGCCTTTGCATAGTAGAAAAATAAATATAAGAGCAGTCAACATACATACAAGCTACAGCTTATTAGTTATAAATGGAAGGCTCAATAAATGTTCATTCAGAAACAAGTCACAGGATAAATCAGACATAATTGAAGATTTCCTGGGTAAACTGGAGGTTGGCGAACACCCAGCAATGGTCCAGAGAGATAACTCAGTTGAGGATGTAACTAGTCTTCAATTACACTTGCAAGGGCTAGCTCCACTGCAGAAGGATTTGAGCCTTTTTTTAAATTGTGCAAGAGTGGGGTACCTAAGGATCTCATTAGGGAGGGAGATCAAAAGAAAGTGGGCAACAAAGAAACATAGAAACATAGATGTTGACGGCAGATAAGGACCGCAAGGCCCATCCAGTCTGCCAGTTTCTTTTTCCACGTTATAAATGTGCCATTGGCCTTTGCTCTGTTAATGGCCTATCAATTCATACTCATCTGTATTGCTTCCTTATGCCTATCCCATGCCTGTCTGAAGCCCTGCACTCTATTCATATCCACCACTTCCTGAGGTAGGCCGTTCCATGCATCCACCACCCCTTCTGTGAAAAAGAACTTCATCGCATTACCCCTTAAACGGCCTCCCTCTAATCTCATGTTGTGTCCTTTTGTCCTGCTATTTTTCTGGGGACTAACCAGTGTCTTGTAAAGAGGGATTATTACTTCCCTCTTCCGACTCATGATACCCCCTACTAACATACCCTAACATCCACCTAGCCTTACCTATTGCTTTAGTGGTCTGCTTGAATGATTTCAGGTCATTGGTGATGATGACACCCAAGTCTCTTTCTTCCCTTGTGACTGCCAGCAACTCCCCTCCCAGCCTATAGGTGGCCTCAGGGTTTCTCTTCCCTATGTGCAGGATCTTGCACTTTTTTGCCTAAAACCCCAGTTGCCACTCTTCTGACCATTTTGCTAGTTTATCCAGATCTCTTCTCATTCTGCCCACCCCATCTGGATCATCTACTCTGTTGCAGATCTTGGTGTCATCTGAAAACAGACAAACCTTACCCTCCAGTCCATCTGCAATGTTACTGATGAAGATATTGAAGAGGACTAGTCCCAGGACTGATCCCTGAGGTAAACCACTTATGGTTTCCATCTCTTTTGACTGTATACCATTTACCACCATCTGTTTTCTGTCTGTCAACCAGTTTGCCACCCAGTTGACCAACTTCTGTCCCACCCTGAGCCTACCCAACCTTTTAATCAATCTTCTATGTGGAACAGTATTGAAAGCTTTGCTGAAGTCAAGGTAGGTGACATCAACTGCTCCCCCTTGGTCCACCACCCTGGTTACCCAGTCAAAGAAATCTATGAGATTAGTTTTACAGGATCTTCCTTTTGTAAACCCATGCTGTCTTGGATCCTGTGATCCTATGGATTCCAGGTGTTGCACTATCCTTTCCTTAAGGAGTGCCTCCATAATCTTGCCCACTACTGAGGTAAGATTGACTTTCAGTAGTTCCCTGTCTCCTCCCTACTACCACTCTTGTGGAGCGGGATCACATGATCCCTTCTCCAGTCTTCTGGGACCTCTCCTGTGCTCAGAGACTCACTAAACAGTTCTGATAATGGATCTGGTAGTTCCACCCTTAGCTCCTTTAGTACTCTGGGATGTATGCCATCGGATCCCATTGTCTCGTCTACCCTGAGCTTATTGAGCTCTAGTAGGACCCTTTCTTTTGTGAAGGGACTAGTGCTGACCTCCTGTCCATGGTGCTGAGCTGTGCGCCCTGCCCTACCTTCTCTTTAGTAAATACTGAGAAGTATCTATTTAGGATAGATGATTTACATGGTCCTGCTCCCTCACACACACCCTGAACTCCTTTGATCTTAGCAATACCCCCCTCTGGACTTTCTCCTTTCACTAATGTATCTATAGAAAGTCTTGTCACCTTCTTTTACTGTTTGTGCTAGTGTTTCCTCAGTTTGGGCCTTTGCCTGTCTTACTGCCTTCCCTGCTTCCCTTAGGGAAGTTTGGTATGCCTCCCTATCTTCATCCCACTGTGTTACCTTATATTTCCTGAAGGCCATCCTTTTGACTCTGACCTTTTCTGCTACTGTTTTTGAGAACCAAAGTGGTTTCCTTCTTCTTTTGCACTTCATTTTCTCTCTAACACAATGGGACGTTGCTTCAAGTATTGCATCCTTAATGCTTGCCCACTTTGCCTGTACCCCCTCACCTGTATTTCTTTTTGCCTGGGCTAGCTTAACTCAGTTGGCTATCTTATCAAAGTCAGCTCCTCTGAAGTCCCATATTTTTGCCTTCTAATGGGATGATTTAGTTGTAGTGGCCAAATGGAACCATACCATGTGATGGTCGTCGACTCCCAGATGACCTTCTACCTGGAGATCTGTGATCCTTTCCCTGTTAGTCAGCACTAGATCTAGGATAGCCCTGTCTCTTGTGGATTGTTGTGCCAGTTGTTTGAGGCCTTCCTCCTGTAGGGAATCCACCATGTGTCTAGTTCTGGCAGATGTTCCTGCTGGTATTGACCAACTCTGTATCTGGCTTGTTGAAGTCTCCCATTATCAGAACCTCCCCTTTAGCTATCATGTTTTGTATATCTTCTAACAGTAATGTGTCTATGTCTTCCCCCTGGTCTGGGGGCCTGTAGACAACCTCATTTCTTGTGGTTGTCCCATTTCCTGTTTCCAGGAAAAGGATCTCCTTCTGGATGTTGCTCATACCCTGGGAATTTCTAGTAAAGGGCTACAGTAGCAGTGGATCTCAAGAGCCTTATATGCCATGTAAGCCTGATTATTCCATCAAGGCTAGAGGGTATTGAAAGTTTCAATAACTTGTAGGTAAGGCAGTATGTTGAATAACAGAGTCTTGAGTCAAAAGAGGGTTAACCAAGTGCAGCAAACACCATGCAGTGATGTTCTCTGGAGCAGGCACCAGCTGCAAATCATTTAATTCTGTTATATAGTGTTTTTAGCCTGCACAGTTCAGTGTTGTGATTGGACTCTGAAACAGGGGTGCCATAGAAAAGTAATGATATTAGGGTACTGCTAGTGATGGCTAGATGAGCATCCTTAGTTAAAGAGGGGATAACTTGTAAAGGAGGCCAAGCTTCTGGTGCATTGTTTTGACTAGGATGTCCAAGTGAGGAGCAAAGGTTATATTTTGGTCTAGCACTAACACAAGCTATTTAAGTTAATCTGCCTCTTAAAGATGAGTACAACCATTGATGGACAGTTTGAACCATTGTTGACTCTCATTGCCTAGTTTCATGTTTCCAAAGAGTATGGATTTTGTCTTTTTAAAATTAAGGATTACTTTGTCAGTCAGCAACCAGTTTTTCAACTGGTGGAAATCACTCTCCATATTGCTATTTATCCAACTGATATCTGCCCATATAGCAGAGCACTACAACCTCAAGATGTAACATGGTCTGGAGGCTTAAGAACAGACATGGCAATCATGTCCAAGTGGGCAGGTTGCTGTTGGGGCAGTGATCTCTTCCCATTTGCCCTTTGGGCAGTTCTGCGAATTGCTCAACAAATCCCAAAAGGACTGAGTAGAGATCATTGCCCGAAAAGGAACCTGTCCACTTCCATGTCTGTCTTTAAGCCTCTAGACCAATAGTTCCTAGACTTTGTCACAGTGGGCCTCCCCAAATCCATGGAAAAGATTTTGAGCCTTCCCCAAAAACTGAAATAATCTTGGGCCTCCCCAAAGAAAAATAACATACTGTACTTTGCACAGTATACCACGAATAAATTGAAACCCCTTTGAGTACTTGACTCACATTCAGTTCTTTGTCTCATACTGATGTGGAACCTTTAAAAAAAGAGCTCCTGTGCTCAAAGGTGTTATCTGAATAACAAATAAATAAATACACACACACACACACACTGGCCAGCATACTTGCTCCGCTATTTTCATTCTTGAATCATTGTTACCCCTTGTTGCAGTACCTTCATGGATCAGACTACTTTCTCTGTTTCCTCTCTAAATGAAATAACCTTCCTACATACTTTGCCTCTCCCCCTCCTTCCCTACTCCTAAGTAACTTATCTGGGATTACTTTGCTCCTTCTTGCTATTGCTCTTAGCACTTCCATGCTCAACCCTTGTATTTGGGCTGCTCTGTCATCAGTCTACAAATTGATCAATTACCACCACTCATTATTAGTTTATTGTTCATATGTGTTGCACTATTGTTCATTGTGTATTTCTTGATTGTTTTGCAGTTACTTTTTGAAATGTATTCACTACCTACCCTTCCCTGGGTACACCTGAAATGAGCCTTGGTTCATTCACCTTTCCTTGTCACCTATTAGTAAATAAATACATACAATTCACCTGCTATTATCCTCTTTTAGTTCGCTTCATCTCTTCACACAAAATACATAAAACTCAAAATTTAAATACAGTACTTTTTCAGACTTGCTTGAGCCTCCCCTGGAACAGGTTGGGGCCTCCCAAGGGAGGCTGGCCTCACCATTTGAGAACTCCTGCTCTAGACCATGCTACCTCTTGATGTTATAGTGTCCTATCATTTTTCATTTTCATTTAATTTTATTTCTTTTATCAGGAAGGCTTCACTGAACAAAGCTCATTTGTAAGAAGGTCCTGGTTAGGACAGAACGGCACATGAAAACATTAACAATGTGACAAGTATTACAGGATGAAGAAATAGTATAAGTTACCATAATATAAATTCAGTTAGGTCAAATGAATGATACAGGTACAAAACTGAAGTAAAAACATTCACAGCATCAGTAGTAGTAGCAATTACTATCACATATTAGGAGAAGTACAGTTGTCAGAACTGTATGGGTCTATCAAAGATTTATAGGTACTTAAGCTCACAATGGAGTTCAGTATTAGGTAAGCTTATAGTTTGTTCCAGTAGGTTGGGGCAATCAATCTGAAGGTCATTTCTCCATATTTGGTTGCAAATGTAAAGATTTTGAGCAAAAGATGGTTGCATGTTCTCAGATTATATGGACTGGAGGCTCTACATAGCACCTCAGTGATATATTGTGGTACAGCACACCTAATAGCTTTATAAGTCCACACATAAACCCTGCAGGGTCATCGCATCCTAAAGTGGTTCCTTTCTTTTCCCTCCTAGGTGTAATTCACACTCTCTCGCTCTCTCTTTTCCCTCTCCTATCTCCTCTGTCTTCTCTCCCTTATCTCCAATCCACTGTCCCTTCACAGTGTTCCCCACATCCTGATGGGGTCTTTCTGGGCCATGACTCTTCTCCTCCCTCATTTCTCCCTCTCTCTCCTTCACCTTTACTTCACAATAGCACTTTTTCACTTATTACTATTGCACTTCTAAATTGTTCTCACAATTTACATATGTATGTAACACAGTTTGTAACACCTGCCTTAATTAATGTTATGTTAATGCTGATCTATGTAACCTGAATGTATAATGTAACATCCCCATTGTACCCCTCCTCCCAGGTCACACAAGGAGGTGAGCAACCTGTTGCTCAGTGTGCCTTCCTGGTGAAACATTTCATAAAATAAATAAAAGGTTTTTGAGGTGCCTATTGGAGAGGCAATGCCAGTCAACACATACATAGAGGGTGCAGTGATGTGTTCATGCAGGCAGCCCAGTAATAAATGTAGGAATTCTATGGTAAAGGACATCCAGTTTTGCAAGTTGACTAGCTGCAGCACCTCTATATTAATGTCCCTACACTATATTCAAGGCAGAGGTAGGAATACAGCTCTTACTAAGATTCTGCAGGCATCTAGGGTAAAGCTGAGTATATTTCTATAGTAAAAACATAGAAACATAGAATTTGATGGCAGATAATGAATTTTTGACCCATCTAGTCTGCCCATTTTTCTCTACCTACCGAAGACTATGCCCCATCTATGGCTCTTTCTCCCTCCCCAGTTCCTTTCCACTGTGATTTCCTTGTGATTATCCCATGCATTCTTGAACCTCACCACTGTTTTTGCCCCCAGCACCTTCACTGGAAGTCTGTTGCAGGAATCCACCACTCTTTCTGTGAAGAAGTACTTTTATTTATTTAGTTTTTGATTGCCGGGTAGGTGCACTAGCCATAATAATGACTATTTTCAGGCATGACCCAGAAGGGTGCAGAAACAAACATAGGATACAATTGCATACATTTATAGAGATTGTGAATGAAAATTTGTAGAAACATGCAAGGAAGTATATGACTAGTAGGAAATAAATGTAGTGTCACAGAAATATGCAGGAATGAGAGAAAAAATAACACCTCAAAATTAAAATATAAACATTGCAGAAATAGATTCATCACATATGTCCTAAATCTACCCCTCTCCAGCTTCATAACATGTCCTCTTGATCTTGAGTACCTTTTCTTCTGAAAAATACTGCCCTCATGTACCTTATTAACCCCTGTGTCGTCTCTATCATATATCCTATCTCCCTTATTTGTTTCTGGGTATACATATTGAGGTTCTTTAGTCTCTGCTCATAGGGCTTTTGATGCAGACCCTGCACCATTTTAGTTGCTCTCCTCTGGACAGCCTCCACTCTGTCAATGTCCTTTTGGAGATGTGGTCTCCAGAAATGAGCTCAATATTCTAGGTGGGGTGTTACCAGTGATCTATACAGAAGCAACATTAAATATCTCTTTCTGTTGGTGATACCCCTCTATATGCACCCCAGCATCCCACTCACCCTCCCTACTGCCTTGTCACACTACCTGGCCACTTTATGTCATCTGGTCTGTTTACTACCCAAGTCTATTTCTTGTTTGGTGGTTGTCAATACCACTCTACCCATTTTGTACTCTACCCCTGGGTTTCTGTTCTCTAAGTGCATTCATTTGCTCTTACTTGCATAGAAACCAGCGGCCATACCTTTGACGACTTCTCTGTTTTCTCAGGTCTCTGTTCATCCTTTCCACCTCCTGGAGTGTCCATCCTTTCCAACCCCCCAGGAGTGTCCATCCTATTTCAGATTTTGGTGTCATCCACAAAGGGGCAGAACATCCCTTCCAGCTCCTCAGCAATGTTACTTATAAAGACATTAATGAGGATCTGTACCAGCACTGATCACTGAGGCACCCCAATGCTTAACCTCTCTTACTTGGAGTGAAGTCTGTTTACCATCACCCTCTATTGTCTAGCCTTTTATCCAGTTTACCACCTTTGGACCCACTCCTAAGCTACCCAGATTGCTTAAAAGTCTTCTATGTGGAATGGTGTCGAGCACCTTAATGGAATCTAAGTAGGTCACATCCACTGCTCCACACTGATCTAGTTCTTTGGTCACCCAGTGAAAGAAATCTATCAGATAAGTTCAACATGACATTCCGCTCCCCCCCCCCCCATGAAACCATGCTGCCTTGAGTCTTGTAACCCATTGGATTCAATATATTACACAATAATTTCCTTCAGCAGATTCTATTAACATTCCCAATACTGATGTCAGGTTGACCGGTCTGTAATTGCCAGCCTCCCCCTGCTACCACTTTTGTGTAGTGGGACTACATCTGCTCTCCTCCAGTTCTCCAGAACCACTACTGTTTCCAGTGAGCTGTTAAATGGAACATCAGAGGTGCAGTTAGGATTTCCCCAAGCTCCCTTCATACCCTTGGATGCACCCCATCTGGTCCCATTGCTTTGTCCACCTTCAGATTAGCAATTCCCTTCAGGACTCTTGCCTCCCAAAAAAGGACTAGTATCCACCTCCCCCCACTCCCCAAAGCTTTTGTTACTTTTTTGTGGCCCCTCCTCTTCCCCATCCTCTGTGAACACTAAACAAAAGTATTTATTCAGGATGTCTGCCTTTTCCTGGTTCCCCTCTGCACAGCCCTGTCCTCTTTTTAACCTTAAAATCCCACCCTGGTCTTCCTCTTTTCACTTACATATCTAAAAACTGTCCTGTCCACTTTTGTTACTTCCTGGGTTATTCTCTCTTCACTTTGAGCCTTTAAGCTCCTTACTGCTTTCCCTGCTTCCCTCTGTTCCCCCGATACACCTCCCCATCCTCATCCCTATGCATCCCCGTATACCTTCTAAATGTTACCTTTTAGCTTTCACCTTCTCAACCACCTCTTTCAAGAACAGAGCAGTCACTTTTTCCTCATGCTTTTGCTTGTTTGTTTGACAAAGAGGCTTGTTGCCTTTACTGCACTATCTTTTACCTTCGCCCACTGTTCCTCCACCCTGACTTGGTCACCCACCCCTACTAGGTCATCCCTGAGGCATGCAAACATTTTTTTTTTAAATCTGCCCTCCTGAAGTCCAGAACACTCACCCTTGTGTGGTTTGATTCTGCAGCCATGCTTATACTGAACCATACCATATAGAGATCACTGGTCCCCAAGTGGCTTCCTACTTTGACATCTGCAACACTGTCCCTGTTAGAGAGTACCAGGTTCAGTATTGTCCCATTAGGAGTGGGTTCATTTGACTCTTTGTCTGAGGAATACCCCCAACAGAGAGTCCAGGATGTCCTGCCTTCTAGCAGATGCCTCTGGTGGAAGTCTCCAGTCCACATCTGGCAGGATGAAGTCCCCCATAGCTGTACCTTCCCATTTTCTGCCATTTTGCCAGTGCTTTCACCAGTACCTTACCTAATTCCTCCCCCTGTGCTGGAGGTCTGTAGATCATTCCATTGTGAACAGTGGCTCCATTCTCCATCTGCAGGGTGACCCACAGCGCCTTGGCTTCCCCTGGTATTCCCTGTATTTCCATGGATTTTATGCTTTCCCTCACATAAAGCACCATACCCCCCTCCTCTCCTTCCCACCCAGTCCTATCTGAACAAAGTATAGCCCTGTATGGCCATGTCTCAGTTATGGTTTTCAGTGCACCATCACTCAGTAATGGCCGCAGTATGCATGTCAGCCTCTGAAATGATGGCCTTTAGGTTCGGAATTATATTTCCTAGACTTGCAGCATTTGCACACATGGCATTCCAGATTTTGTTTCCACTCTGCTTTTTGCTCCACTTTTTTTCTTTTTGGCTTCCCTCCCTGTCACCTCACTTTTTAATGCCCCTGTTCCTTTCTCCTTTATTTCTACAACCCTGCTCCCTTTATTAATTTGCACCCTGAGGGATTCCTCTCCCCTCAGGTGGAAGACTAGGTTTGCTGGCCAAGGCACCTAGCTTTACCTGAGCTCTTTTCTTCTAGGTTGCTTGAAAGGACAGAACAAAGAACTTTGCCAGAGCAAGGAAAAGGATTAAGGCTTCTTTTGACTAGGCAGATTTACTATGTGTTGTTATGTTTATTTTGTACTCACAGGGATTGTTACTGTTTGTTACTAACATTTTATTGCTTTATTTTTCTCTGATTCAAATTGTTGTTGCTGGGTATACCTTCTGCTGCATTATTACAGGGTGTGCCTACAGGTGTTTGCTAACAGATTACTGTTGCAATCTTCTGATTCAAATTGCCTTTTGCAAAAGTATATTTTCTGTTACTGCTTTATGTTTCTCTGTATCAAAGTGTTTCTTACAGGGTACATCTTCTGTGAAATTATTACAGGTGGTGCTTTACAGGTTTTACAATTTTATCTATCATTAGGATAAGTTTTCAAGTCTACTGCATTTGTTGCTGGCTGATTGTTTCTGCTCTTACCTCCTTGTTTCTTTCATCTGTGTTTCTTCTTTTTCAGCAGAGGAAGGGCCCAGCCACCCCACACTACACTCATTTTATAGGGTAGCACAGTCATGACATTTACTGTAGCAAAGCAGGAAGGGGAAAATCAGATGGGTATCCACACAGTGATCTCATTTACTGGGGCACTAGTAATTTAACTTATTATAACAAGTTATATAAAAGCAAACAAACAAAACACAAAATCAAACTTTTGCTTTCATTTTCTTCCTTCTAATTACTCTGACCAGGTTATAAACTCAGCAACTTCTCTGGAATGGATATCATTAACTGCAGGTACTGCAGAACACTTTTCAGAAGGGCAGTTTTACTGGACTTAGGACACTGTCCTACATGATGAGTCATTGGAGAACTAAAGGATCAGCTTCAGGCTGCATAGGCAGAGATTGCATGCCTCAAATTGCATATTCAAGAGGAAATATATTTTAAGAACTGCCAGCCATTTCCCCAACATCCAACAGAAGCACCTTGACCACAAAGGATAGTTGGTCCAGGAGGCTGGCAGGTGGTCAGGATGGGAAAATCGGGTGCCCCATTACTCGGTACTCTCCAACATATCACCTCCGCAAACCATATAAAAAATACAAACAGGTACCTGCCTCTATCTCTGAAATCAAAGAAAGGGACAGAGGACACTGCAGAGCAGGACACTTCAGCACTGGAGCCAGCACAACAAAATTCATCCAAAACATAAACCATAACAAAAAAAGAAAAAAGGAAATCAATAAAACTTTTTTCTGATCATAGGAGACTCCATGATTCGGGGTGTTGATACTTATCTCCAGTCAGGGGTAATGGTCAGATGTCTCCCAGGTACATCAGCGTGGAGAGACACTGACCACATTGCTAAATTTGTTCAGGAAGTAGGAGAAAACACTGACGTCCTGGTACACATACGGACTAATGATCTCACCAACCAGTCATTTGTGGAGACCAAGAAACACCTGACCAGGCTGGGAGACAAAATGTCATCCATTTCATCCAGCATCTCATTCTCTGAGATCCTGCCAGTATGGTAGAAGGGGGCAGATGGACAGAAGGTCAGAGAAGGGGACATAGGGGAGCTAAACATGTGGCTCAAGGGCTGGTGCCAGGAAAAAGGACACAATTTTTTAGGGAACTGGCAACAGTTTTGGGAGCAAACGTTCTTGAAATTTGATGGACTGCATCTGACTAAGGATGGAGTCAGTGCATTGGGGGCAGAAGTTTGATGTCTTTGCAGAATATTTAAACTAGCAAATGGGGGAGAGAGATGCAGCACCCCATACGTCGAATGCGAAGAACACCCTTCCCCCCTCAGCTAGTGGTCAAACAGGAGTTCAGCATGATTATAGTTCATTTGCATCACCAGGTAAGGAAAAAGGTCCAGCTCCCCATACAATGCACAGGGGAAATGCCAGACCTCGCCCAGCAACTAACACACCGAAATCTGTCCAATGGAAAGTCATGTACAAAAATGCTCGTAGTCTGAGAAACAAGATCCCAGACCTGCAGGCAATAATGAGAGAGGCTAAACTGGACATAATGTAGTAGCCATTAGCAAGACATTGTTTACCAGTAACCACACCTGGGAGGCTTCAGTATCTGGCTATGTACTGTTCAAAAGAGACCAAGGTGCAAAAAGTGGGGGTGGAGCAGACATTTATATCAATGAAAATATATCAAAGCTATAGAAATTCAGAATACGCATAAGGAGCCAGAAGAACTGTGGGTCAACCTGGAAACAGAAAATGGGACAGCCATATGAACTGGGGTTGCATACAGGCCTCCAGACCAGGGGGAGGACATAGATACATTACTGCTAGAAGATCTCAAAACATGACAGCTAAAGGGGAGGTTCTGATAATGGGAGACGTCCATGTGCCAGATACAGATTAGTCAATACCAGCAGAAATATCTACCAGAACTAGACATATGGTGGATTCCCTGCAGGGGAGGGCCTCAAACAACTGGTACAGCAACCCACAAGAGACAGGACTATCCTAGATCTAGTACTGACTAACAGAGAAAGGATCACAGATCTCCAGGTAGAATGTCACCTGGGGGCCAGTGACCATCACATGATATGGTTCAATTTTGCCACTAGAACTAAATCATCCCATTCTAAGGCAAAAATATGGGATGTCAGAGGAACCAACTTTGATAAGACATCCAACAGAGTTAAGCTAGCCCTGGCAAAAAGAAATACACGTGAGGGGGTACAGGCAAAGTGGGCAAGCATTAAGGATGCAATACTAGAAGCAACATCCAACTGTATTAGAGAGAAAAGGAAGTGCAAAAGATGAAGGAAATCACATTGGTTCTCAAAAACAGTAGCAGAATGGGTCAGAGTCAAAAGGCTGGCCTTCAGGAATTATAAGGGAATGCAGCAGGATGAAGATAGGGAGGCATACCAAACTTCCCTAAGGGAAGCAGGGAAGGCAGTAAGTCAGGCAAAGACCCAAACTGAGGAAACAGTAGCACAAACAGTAAAAGAATGTGACACGACTTTCTATAGATACATTAGTAAAAGGAGAAACCCAGAGGGGGGCATTGCTAAGATCAAAGGTGATAAGAGTGCAAGTGAGGAAGAGGACCATGTAAAAGCATCTATCCTAAATAGATAATTCTGCTCAGTATTTACTGAAGATAAGGTAGGGCAGGGCCCACAGTTCAGCACCATGGACACAAGGGGGGGGAGGGAGGTGTGCACTAGTCACTTCATAAAAGAAAGGGTCCGACAAGAGCTCAATAAGCTCAGGGTGGACAAGGCAATGGGACCTGATGGCATACATCCCAGGGTACTAAAGGAGCTAAAGGTGGAACTAGCAGAATGATTATCAGAACTGTTTAGTGAGTCTCTGAGCACAGGAGAGGATCCAGAAGACTGGAGAAGGGCTTATGTGATCCTGCTCCACAAGAGTGGTAGCAGGGAGGAGGCAGGCAAGTATAGACCAGTTAGTCTTACCTCAGTAGTGGGCAAGATTATGGAGGCATTCCTTAAGGAAAGGATAGTGCAACACCTGGAATCCATAGGATCAAAGGATCCAAGACAGCAGGGGTTTACAAAATGAAGGTCCTGTCAAACTAATCTCACAGATTTCTTTGACTGGGTAAACAGAGTGGTGGACCAAGGGGGAGCAGTTGATGTCGCCTACCTTGACTTCAGCAAAGCTTTCGATACTGTTCCACATAGAAGATTGATTAATAAGCTGGGTAGGATCGGGTTGGGTCAGGAGTTGGTCAACTGGGTGGCAAACTGGTTGACGGGCAGAAAACAGAGAGTGGTGGTGAATGGTATACAGTCAGAAGAAATGCAAGTCACAAGTGGGGTACCTCAGGGATCAGTCCTGGGGCCAGTCCAGTCTTCAATATCTTCATCAGTGACATTGCAGATGGACTGGAGGGTAAGGTTTGTCTGCTTGCAGATGACACCAAGATCTGCAACAGAGTAGATGATCCAGATGGGGTGGGCAGAATGAGAAGAGATCTGAATAAACTAGCAAAATGGTTGGAAGAGTGGCAACTGGGCTTTAACGCAAAGAAGTGCAAGATCATGCACATAGGGAAGAGAAACCCTGAAGCCACCTATAGGCTGGGAGGGAAGTTGTTAGCAGTCACAAGGGAAGAATGAGACTTGGGCATCATCATCACTGATGACCTGAAATCATCCAAGCAGACTACTAAAGCAGTAGGTAAGGATAGGGGGATGTTGCGGTGTATTAGCAAGGGTATCACAAGTTGGATGAGAGAGACAATAATCCCTCTTTACAAGACACTGGTTAGGCCCCATCTGGAGTACTGTGAGCAGTACTGGAGGCCACACCTTCACAAGGACATTAACAAAATCGAGGCAGTCCAGAGAAGGGCAACCAAAATGGTGCAGGGACTGCATCAGAAAACATATGAGGACAGATTAACAGAGCTCAATATGTATACCCTAGAGCAAAGGAGGGAGAGAGGTGATATGATTGAAACATTAGAACACCTTAAGTGCATTAACAAGGTGAAAGAGTCTAACATGTTTCAATATAAGAAAAATAGCAGGGCAAGAGTACACAGAGTGAGATTATATGGAGGTCATTTAAGGTGTAATGTGAGGAAATTCTTTTTCACAGAAAGGGTGGTGAATGCATGGAACAGCCTACCTCAGGAAGTGGTGGATATGAATACAGTGCAGGGCTTCAAACAGGCATTGGATAGGCATAAGGGAGCAATACAGACGTGTATGAATAGATAGGCCATTGACAGAGCAAAGGCTGATGGTACATTGATAAGATAGAAAATGAAATGGGCAGACTGGATGGGCCTTGTGGTCCTTATCTGCTGTCAACTTCTATGTTTCTATGTTACTCTCTACTTCACCTTGTTGGGTGGCAGTTTCTGACTCCCTGATTCCTTCTACCATCCCCTTAGCTAGTTTAAATGTTCACTGAAATAACATTTAAACCATCCACAGAGGACTGCGGTTCCCCTCCCAGATGGATGCAGGCCATCACCCTTGGGTAGCCCTTACCCTCCCAGGTGGGTCCCCAGTCCCAAATGTAGCCAAACCCTTCCTCTCTGCTCCATTTCTTCAGCCGGGAGTTGAAACTCCTGGTGCAGAGTTCCCTCTATTGTCCCTTGTCATAGTGTATTCAGGCAGCACCTTAGTGAAAGCCTCTGAGCAAGCTACCTGTCTAAAACCCTTCCCCAGCTCCTTAAACTCCCCCTACACTATCCCAGCCATGTCCCTAGTCATGTCATTAGCCCCCAGGTGGACAATGACATCCAGCTTTCCCTCCCATCCTGCTGCCTTAATGATGCTCAGGATCTACTTCCCATCCCTCCAGGCCATGGCACCGTGTAGGCACCTAACCTGCCCCTCGTCTCCTTTCATATTCCCAAACCTATCTCCCTCACAGTTCAGTTCCCCAACAGAAGTTGCTTCTTCCTACTCCGATATCCTCTACCACCCTCCTTGGGGTCTCTACCATGGATAGTCCCCACATTCCCTTTGGTCACCACTGCAGGTGCTTCCTCCTGGCAGTTGTGCCCCACCAGAGCAATGTAGGAATTTTGTAGTGGTACCAATTGAGGAATATGCCTCTGTACCAACACTCCTACCCTTCCAGAGCCCAGCATAGTCCAGCCATTCCTCCTCACTGGCATCCTCTGAGGTAATGCCCAACTTAACCTTGTTTCTCCACTTCCCTTTCTGCTCTAGTTGTCCCCCCTTCCCCTCCTCACTGGATTCTACCCTCACATCTTGGTATACCCAATGCTGCACTTTTCACCCTCTTGCCACCCTTCCTACATTCCTTCTCCGCCCCTACCCTCTACCCTCTCCCTATGACTCTGGCACTTCTTATCTGTTGTCTATTTTCTCTGACAAATGCCGCTGGCTGCCTTGTTACAATGCTACCCTTGAACTGTATTGATATGTACTCTGTTTGCAATGTCCACATCGTTGTAATGCCTGTCTTGATGTTCCCCATAATTTGTATTTCTCTGATGTGGAACCTTTGTAAAAGAGCCATAGCTCAAAGGTATTTGTAATCCTAGACTTGATAAATAAATAAATAATGGCAACAGACTCGGTGGCCTCTGGGTGGGAGAAGAGGTCCCCCCAAATCCTACTCAACTTAGCCTGGAGTCTAGCAACCTCCTCCCTCAACCCAGAGAGATGTTTGCAGATGGGGCAGCACTGTAGTCTCCAGAATGTCTCTCCAAATATTGCTGCCCGACAGCTACTGCACTACACCTCTTTCAGCATTCTCAGCCTGTATTCTCTCTATGTTAGTAGGATATACTTTTGTACCTTAACCTGATAGGGTGTTTCAAGTGTCCCTTTTTTGTTTATTTCTGTTTGTTCTTCCCGGTACCTTGTTTAAATCTTTATATATTCCTACCCTAAATAAAGTGTTTCCCCATTCCCAGTTTTGGCCTACCTTTAACCTTCCCCCTTCCCAGCAGTGACTGTTACACAGCAGTGAACTGGTACCTTGCTCTTTTCAGCCAGCAGAGTCCCCCGCTTCTCTGCTTCCTTTTGTTGACACCTGCCAATGCCTATGACTCCAGTTATCTGTTCCACTCCTTGGCTGTTCCACTCACTCGTAGGGACATGTTGGCAGTACTTCTTTTATGCAGAACTTGATCCCTTCCTGGTGGCATGCTAGTTGCCTCGGAAGTCAATTATCAAGTAGCTGAGGATCAGGCCAGTCAGTTAGCACCCCTCCCCCAAACTACAGAGCAACATAGAAACATAGAAACAGAGAATTTGACGGCAGATAAGGACCGCTTGGCCCACCCAGTCTGCCCATTTCCCTACCTACTGGATAAGCTGCAGATCCTAGTTAACCAGCAGCCTACTTCTTCCTACCCCAACCCCCCAGAATTGCCTTATGACTATCCCATGCATGCTTGAATTCCCCCACTGATTTTGACTCCACAACCTCCTCCAGAAGGCCGCTCCATGCATCCACAACCCTCTGTGAAATAGAAATACTTCCTTAAATTACCTCTGAGCCGCCCCCCCCTCTATCTTCAAATTGTGCCCTCTTGTTCTTGCACACATCTGTTTTTGAAAGATGCTACCCTCTTGGACTTTGTTGATTCCCTTGAGGTACTTGAAAGTTTCTATCATGTCCCCCCTCTCCCTCCTTTCCTCGAGGCTATACATATTAAGCTCCTTAAGTCTCTCTTCATATGACTTCCGGTGCAGACCCTGCACCATTTTAGTTGCCCTCCTCTGGACAGCTTCCATCCTGTCTATGTCTTTGCGGAGATTGGGTCTCCAGAACTGCACACAGTACTCCAGATGGGGTCTCACCAGCTGTCTGTACAGAGGGATAATAACTTCCTGTTTTCTACTGGTGATGCCTCTCCCTATGCATCCCAGTATCCCCCAACCCTCCTTGCTGCCTCACATTGCTTGCCCATCTTTAGGTCATCTGATATGACTACCCCAGGTCCCTTTCCATTCTTTTGTTGTTAGTATCTCACCCCCCATTGTGTACTCTTCCCTGGGTTTTGTTTCCCAGGTGCATTACCTGCACTTCTTAGCATTGAATCTAAGCTGCCATACATTTGACCATTCCTCTAACCTTGCCAAGTCCCTTCTCATCCGTTCCACCCACCCTGTGCATCAACTCTGTTGCAGATCTTAGTGTCATCTGCAAAGACATGCTATTCCTTCCAGTCCTTCTGCAATGTCGCTTATAAAGACATTGAAGAGGACAGTCTGTCACTGAACCCTCGGTACCCCACTAGTAACCCTCCTTTCTTCTGAGTGGACTCCATTTACTATAACTCTGTGTCCTATTCTCCAGCCAACCTTACCCAGGCTGTCATCTTTGGACCCACTCCCAGGCTGGCTAACTTGTATATTAATCTTTGTGTGGGACTGTGTCAAATGCCTTGCTAAAGTCTAGGTAGGCCATGTCCACAGCCCCTCCCTGATCTACTACTTTGGTCACCAAGTCAAAGAAATCTATCCAGATTAGTCTGGCATGACCTTCCGCTGAATCCATGCTGCCTAGGGTCTTGTGCCCCTCTGTCCTCTAGATACTCGACAATTCTTTCCTTTAGAAGTGATTCCATCATTTCCCTATCACTGAGGTTAAACTAACAGGTCTATAGTTTCCTGCTTCTGCCTTGCTCCCACTTTTGTGAAGGGAATCACATCTGCCCTTCTCCAGTCCTCGGGTACCACCCCATCCTCCCATGATTTGTTAAAAGGGTAGTCAGTGGTGTCACTAGTTCTACCCTTAGTTCTTTTAGAATTCTGGGATGAATCCCATTAGGCCCCTTGCTTTGTCCACCTTCAGTTTTAAGAGTTCTTTCAGAACCCTTTCTTCTGTAAGTGGGCCGTATCAACTTCTGTATCCAGAGTGTTACTACTGTTTGTTTTATGTATCTCTTCCTTCGTAAATACTGAGCAAAAATATTTGTTTAGTATCTCTGCCTTTCACAGTCTCCCTCTGCCCACCCTCCTCCCCTTTATTAAGCCTCACTATCCTTCCCTTGGTCTTTCTCCGCTCCTGATGTACCTATAAAGGTTTATCCCCCTCTTAACTGAGTTGGTTATCTTTTCCTCGGTTTGGGCCTTTGCTGTTCTGACTGCCTTCCCAGCCTCCTTTTGCTTTAACTGATACAGTTCTCTGTCCTGCTCCTTCTGCGATTCCTTGTACTTCCTGAATGCTTTCTTTTTCTCTTGAACCTTCACTGCCACTTCCTTTGAGAACCACAGTGGTTTCTTACATCATCTTGTTTTGTTTATTTGCTTCACACAAAGGCTTGTTACCTCTGTGATGGCAGTTTTTATTATTCCCCATTGTTCTTCCACCCCTCCTTCCTGCCCATTTGCTAGTGCATTCCTTAGGCACTCACCCATTATAGCAAAGTCAGCCCTCCTAAAGTCCAGTACTTTTGTCTTTGTATGGCTTGACTCTATTACTGTGTTTATTGTGAACCATACTGTTCGATGGTCGCTAGTTCCCAGATGGCTACCCAGTTCTACATCTGTGATCCCTCTCCATCTCCATTTGAGAGTATCAAGTCTAATATTGCTCCCTCTTGAGTGGGCTCCAGTACTAGTTGTCTAAGGCATGCCCCCTGTAGGGCATCTAGAATAACTGCACTCTTCGAAGTGGCAGCTGCAACTGCACTCCAGTTAACACCTGGCATATTCAGATCACCCATCAGCAGTATCGCCCCTTTTTCTGCCATTCTAAGTATACTTTCTATCATTTCCTTGTCCATTTCCTCCCCCTGAGAAGGGGGTCTGTATACAACTCCTGTGCGGATTGTGCAAGACACAGTTCTTATAATGTGGCCCCTAAATGTGGGCTACTCTGGCTGCTTTCAAATGTACCCATCATTCAAATGAGAAATACACAAATTCAATTCAGTTTTACACCAACGTTCCACACCTACGTGGTCTCCATAAAAACACAAGACATTTTTGTCCATCCTGTGGGAAATGCAGCCAGATGCTGCCTAAGGCAGCATATGCAGCAAAACTAATGTTATATGATGCCAAAAAAACCAACCTGCTATTAGGGCCAGATGAAGACAACCTAGGTCACTAGGCCCAAGAGAAATCTGGGCCCCCCTGACCACAACCATGCCCCTTCACCATGACTGTGCCTTTCACCATGACTGCACCTCTCTTCCATTGCATATGAGTTACTGAAACTTGAAAAAAAAATTCTTACTGTCCTTAAAAAGTGATGTAAAAAATAAATTAACTAAAATACTCCAAAATTAATGGAACTAATAATATCATTATGGAAAAATGGCAAGAGTCTGAGTTTTGAACATTTAGAGAAAATAATTACTAACTGGCCTGGTAAAAATGTTTTTTGAGGTGTGACATGTAAGAATTTGCAATTCTCTAAAGATCCCCTTACCTGAAACACACATGTGTATGCTCGGAGTCTGGATGTTAGCATTTTTCCTTGTGAGGTAGTATGTACCAGGATGTGGGAATTTAGTTGGGTAGGGTAGAGACACATCTCCAAAAGAAGTGAGGTCCTGGGTGGTGTAGGAGTTAAGCTGGTGCTTTACTAGAGGAATCATGGACGTTAGAGATTATATTTTAAAACTAGTGGTTGTTGGAAAAATCACTCCCAGGATCAAACATGTCTAATACTAATAACTGAAATGCTTATCAATTTTTGAACAGCCATCACCTAGAGTCACATTTCTTGTATCGAAGATTATCTAGTGTGCAATATATTCTCTTTCCCAAACGTATATGACATATCATTATCAGACCATTGTTACAAGTTGTATGTTACCTGCATTTTTGCATCTCCATTCTTGTGTCATGCTTTACAATATGTTTTTCATTTGTTTTCTGTTCCCTGATCACATTTCTGGGTTGTGAGACCATTAAGATTCATAATGGGAATTTGTTTTGCCTCATTTGTTCAGTATTGTATTTGTCAGAGTGTGCGCATGATTCCTCTTCCTGGATATGACAACTCACATAATGACAGAGTAGAAGAAGCAAAGTACATCTAATGATAGACTTTAAGTGCTAGACAAATAGGGTGTTACATGTGCACATATGAATATTTAATAAAGAGTTCCTGTGATAATAGTAAAACATAGAAACATAGAATTTGATGGCAGATAAGGACCGCTTGGCCCACCCAGTCTGCCCATTTCCCTACCTACTGGATAAGCTGCAGATCCTAGTTAACCAGCAGCCTACTTCTTCCTACCCCCACCTCCTAGAATGGCCTTATGACTGTCCCATGTATGCTTGAATTACACCACTGTTTTTGACTCCACAACCTCCTCCGGAAGGCCATTCCATGCATCCACAACCCTCTCTGTGAAAAAATACTTCCTTAAATTACCTCTGAGCCACCCCCCCATCTTCAAATTGTGCTCCCTTGTTCTTGCACACCTCTTTTTTTGAAAGATGCTACCCTCTTGGACTTTGTTGATTCCCTTGAGGTAGCGAGCACGTTTCTATCATGTCCCCCCTCCCTCCTTTCCTCGGGCTATACATATTAAGCTCCTTTAGTCTCTCTTTGTATGTCTTCGGTGCAGACCCTGCACCATTTTAGATGCCCTCCTCTGCACCTTCCATCTTGTCTGTGTCTTTCTGGAGACTGGGTCTCCAGAACTGCCGCAGTACTCCAGATGGGTCTGACCAGCTGTCTGTACAGAGGGATAATAACTTCCTGTTTTCTACTGGTGATGCCTCTCCCTATGCATCCCAGTATCCCCCCAGCCCTCCTTGCTGCCTTCTCACATTGCTTGCCCACCTTTAGGTCATCTGATATGACTACCCCCAGGTCCCTTTCCATTTTTTTGTTGTTAGTATCTCACCCCCATTGCGTACTCTTCCCTGGGTTTTGTTTCCCAGGTGCATTACCTGCACTTCTTAGCATTGAATCTAAGCTGCCATACATTTGACCATTCCTCTAACCTTGCCAAGTCCCTTCTCATCCTTTCCACCCCACCTTGTGCATCAACTCTTTTGCAGATCTTTGTGTCTTCTGCAAAGAGACATACTTTCCTTCCAGTCCCTCTGCAATGTAAGCATAAAGACATTGAAGAGGGCTAGTCCTAATACTGAACCCTGCGGTGCCCACTAGTAACCCCTTTCTTCTGAGTGGACTCCATTTACTATTACTCTCTGTGTCCTATTCTCCAGCCAATTCTTTACCCAGGCTGTCATCTTGGGACCCACTCCCAGGCTGGCTAACATGTATATTAATCTTTTGTGTGGGACTGTGTCAAATGCCTTGCTAAAATCTAGGTAGGCCATGTCCACAGCCACTCCCTGATCTACTACTTTGGTCATCCAGTCAAAGAAATCTGTCAGATTCATCTGGCATGACCTTCCTGCTGTGAATCCATGCTGCCTAGGGTTCTGTGCCCCTCTGGCCTCTAGATACTCAACAATTCTTTCCTTCAGAAGTGATTCCATCATTTTCCCTATCACTGAGGTTAAACTAACAGGTCTGTAGTTTCCTGCTTCTGCCTTACTCCCACTTTTGTGAAGGGAAATCACATCTGCCCTCCTCAAGTCCTCGGCTACCACCGCATCCTCCTATGATTTGTTAAAGAGGGTAGTCAGTGGTGTCACTAGTTCTACCCTTAGTTCTTTTAGAATTCTGGGATGAATCTCATCAGGCCCCATTGCTTTGTCCACCTTCAGTTTTAAGAGTTCTTTCATAACCCTTTTATCTGTAAATGGGCTGGTATCAACTTCTGTATCCAAAGTGTTTCTACTGTTTGTTTTAGGTACCTCCCCCTCTTCATTTGTAAATACTGAGCAAAAATATTTGTTTAGTATCACTGCCTTTTCACAGTCTCCCTCTGCCCACCCTCCCTCCCCTTTATTAAGCCTCACTATTCCTCCTTGGTCTTCCTTGCTCCCTGACTTACCTATAAAAGGTTTTATCCCCCTTCTTAACTGAGTTGGCTATCTTTTCCTAAGTTTGGGCCTTTGCTGTTCTGACTGCCTTCCCAGCTTCCTTTTGCTTTAACTGATACATTTCTCTGTCCTGCTCCTTCTGCGATTCCTTGTACTCCCTGAATGCTTTCTTTTTCTCTTGAACCTTTACTGCCACTTCCTTTGAGAATCATAGTGGTTTCTTACATCATTTTGTTTTGTTTATTTGCTTCATACAAAGGCTTGTTACCTCTGTGATGGCAGTTTTATTATTCCCCATTGTTCTTCCACCCTCCTTCCTGCCCATTTGCTAGTGCATTCCTTAGGCATGCACCATTTGGCAAAGTCAGCCCTCCTAAAGTCCAGTACTTTGCCTTTGTATGGCTTGACTCTATTGCTGTGTTTATTGTGAACCTATACTGTTCGATGGTCACTAGTTCCTGTGATGGCTACCCATTCTACATCTGGTGATCCTCTCTCCATCTCCATTTGAGAGAACCAGGTCTAAGATTGCTCCCTCTCGAGTGGGCTCCAATACTAGTTGTCTAAGGCATGCCCCTGTAGGGTATCTAGAATAACCCACTCTTTGAAGTGGCAGCTGCAACTGCACTCCAGTTAACATCTGGCATATTCAGATCACCCATCAGTAATATCTCCCCTTTTTCTGCCATTCTAAGTATTCTTTCTATCATTTCCTTGTCCATTTCCTCCCCCTGAGAAGGGGGTTTGTATACAACCCCTATGCGGATTGTGGTGCCATTGCCTATCTCCAAATTTACCCACAGTGCTTCTTCTCCTCCCTGTTTACCCTTTTGTTCTGTTAATTTTATTCCTTCCCTTATGTAAAGAGATACTCCTCCTCCTCTTTTACCCTCCCTGTCCCTCCTGTTGATAGTGTATCCTGGTATGTTTACATCCCAGTCATGGTTTTGTGTGTACCATGTTTCTGTGACTGCCATGATATCCAGATGTTCCTCCTCCATCAAGACCACTAATTCAGGAAGCTTGTTACCCAGACTACGGGCATTGGTACTCATTGCTCTCCATTTTTTGATGGCTTTACCTTCTGTTGCAGCATCCCCCACTGACCTTTCTACCTCGGTCTTTTTCTCATTTAGTACCCTGTTTTGTAGGGAGAGGTTGGGATTTTCCTGCTGCTTATCAGTACTTCCCCCTTTGACTAGTTTAAAAGCTTGCCAATGAAGCATTTAAACCAATTGCTCAAAAGACGTGTTCCCTTCCTGAACAGATGCAGACCATCCTGCCAGTATAGGCTGGTGTCCCTCCAGGTGGAACCCCAGTCCCCAATGAAGCCAAACCCCTGTGCTCCACACCATTTTTTCAACCATTCATTAAACTGCATGGTGCAAATTACCATGATATCCAGATGTTCGTAGACCTAGGTAAAGTACCTACAGCAGTTGCATTAAATAAAATAAAAGTTATTACACAGTAGAATATAAATATATATTCAATTACATTGCAATAAAACAAACAAATCCATTATCAAAAACATTCACAATTAATTCTCAAAGACTAGTTCATTTTGCCAGAAAAATAAGAAAAGAGTCCTGGATTGTCAGAAAATAATAGTAATGATGCAGGAGATGCAGCAGTCATTCTGTTGCAGCTGCATCACTGCAAGTGTGCCAAAATGTTTGCCAATGATTTTCAAATATTCTGATACATTTATAGCATTGTCCTTATTTTATAGCACACATAGGATGCATGTGTCATTATTTTGATGCATACGTCATTTTTGGTGCACAGCTCATAGTATCTGTGACGTAAGTTTAGACATTTTATGTTATGTTGCAAGTAACTCATATGCATCAAAATATTGCCACATTTATTTGAAGATTCTGGCCCAGAATTATAATTTTTATAGCTGTGGGTTGAGCATGCAGCTGTCTTGCTGTAGCTGAAAAAATGGGATACTGAAGCACACGTTTTGAGTTTTTAGTGTATCCTTCCACAACTGCAAATCACTGTGACAGCTGAAAGAAATAATCCCTTGCAGGGCTGCAGACTGAACATCTGTCCAGAATGCAATCAAATAGGTTCATTCTAGTTCTTTCAGCAGTTAAATAAAAAACCAACACCCTAAAGTAAATGGGATGTCAAATCTTCCAGAGTGCACTAGGATGTAATGATCACATCTTCTTAGCAATTTCATATTCTTAGATTTTAGCTGGATGTCAGAAATACCTTTTCCTTTTCTTCTACTAAAAAAGACGATATGATGATAATTGTTGCCAAATAAATGAGCTGCTTTAAATATGGAGAAAAAACATTTAAAACATGGGTGTGACAGATTAGTCATTAGTCAATAAATACAACCAGAGATTAACAAACTAGACTAGTAAATCAAAGATCATAAAACAGAATGCTATGAACTGACTCCTCAGATGTTCTAAATCTGACTGAAGCCAAAGAAAATATGTGTGTGTGTGTGTGTGTGTTTGTGTGTGTGCATGCTAAAGCATATTAATTACAAATATGTAAAACACATAACTTTGTGTGCTCATTTGTTAATATTATTTCTGAATATTTAAACTTACACTGTTTAAACATGTGCAGTCTGCAAAACAGTGCAGAAACCTAAAGAAGACCTTCAAATGAGATGTTTAAAATACAGTCTGAAAATGTATTGCGAGTTTTGCAACTGTGGTAGGTGCAGATTTCCCGATTGGACAAAAGCAGTGATGGTTTGCTTCACTACATAATCCTACTTTGAATTATATTGTATTACTGTATTGCTAGTGAATATATTTCAAAATTGTATTGGGAGTTCTTCCCTTGTACTCCAACTGATTGATCCTTTCTACTTTTCTATCCTTTTAGTAGATGTGTGGGTGAAACAATAGACCCTTTGTGAAATAATTAAAACCTTCCCTATTAGGTAACAGTTCCCCATTTCCTCCATTATCCTTGTAATATTGATCATGTTAAAAAAAACATTTCAACAGTCATGTGGCACCTGTGGATGTGTGGCTACTGTGATCACTTGGAACAGTGTACTATCTCACCTACATATTTGTCAAATAAGCTAGAAATGTTGACAAGGCCAAGCAGTTGTTCTGCAAAAAAGTAACCCTGACAGTTAGAAAAATGGAGACAACACTCACAGTATTCCCTGGTGGGAGTGGAACCTGAAATCTCAGGTACTGTTTGTATGACCTGTAAAACACAAAACAAGTGCTGAAAATTAACTGAAAGCTTCAAAATGCAATCTGGCAAGTTATACAGTGGCAACATAATAAGACAATAGAGATTGGACAGTAGCAGTGATGGTCTGATTCACTACATAATCCTGCTTTGAATTATATTGTAGTACTATATTGCCAGGTAATAAAATTAAAGATTATATTCGGAAGGCGTTAATTAGGTTTTCATTAAGTTTTAGTGCTTTATGTTTAATACAGAAGGCACCTGAGCATCAAATTTGAAACCCAGCAGGGCTGGACCTTAGGATTTGGGTGCTCAGTTTTGTAAGTTGTCAAAGTAAAATTGAGATATTATTGCATTGTGTAATTCCATACAAGAATATTAACTCCCTTGACCATCCTGACCTCCCAGCTGTAATACGTGGCATGCTTGGGAACTATGTAACCCAATGCAAGACATAGATATAGGTGAAAAAATATGAGTAGAGAATGATGAAACATAGAAACATAGAAATTGCCAGCAGATAAGGACTGCTGGGCCCATCTAGTCTGCCCATAGGTTCTATACATTGTATGTTGACACTGACCCTATGTGATCAATGCCTTTTCTATCACTCCCTCCCCTCTCAAGCTTCCCATGTGCCAGTCCAAGGTTTGCTTAAACCCCTCCACTGTGCTTACCCCAACTACCTCCTGTGTCTGACTATTCCAAGCATCGACTACCATTTCTGTGTAGTAACTCTTCCTCACATTACCTCTTAATCTACCCCCTTTCAATTTCATACTGTGCCCCTTGTTCTAATGCTTTTTCTACATTGGGAAAGGTCCCCCACCTGCACCTTGTTTATGCCCTTGAGGTACTTGAAAGTTTCAGTCATGTCCCACCACTGTCTCTTCTCCTCCAGTGAGTATATATTGAGGTCCTTTAGTCTCTCATCATATGTTTTCTGTTGCAAGCCCTGCACCATCTTTGTTGCCCTTCTCTGGATAGACTCCACCTTATCTATATCCTTGCACAGGTGTGGCCTCCAAAACTGCATGCAGTTCTCCAGGTGAGACCTTACCAGTGTTTTATACAATGGCATCATCACCTCCCACCTTCAGTTAGTGATACACCTGCTTATGCACCCCAGCATGCCACTGGCCCTCCCTGTTGCCTTTGTGCACTGCCTTTATACCTTAAGATCATCAGAGATGAAAACCCCTAGGTCTCTTTCCTCTTTGGTGACAGTCAGCCCCCCTAACCTGTAGTTCTCCCCAGGGTTCCCTCTATCCAAGTACATTATTTTGCACTTGTTTGCAATAAACCTCAGTTGCCACATCTATGACCATCTTTCAAGCTTCTCAAGGTCCCTCTTCATTTTCTGCACTACTTCTGGAGTATGCACTCTGTTGCAGATCTTGGTGTCATCTGCAAACAGGACCTTTCCTTCCAGCCCCTCTGCAATGTCACTAATGAAGACATTGAACAGGACTGGTCCTAGTACTGTTCCCTGTGGTACCCCACTGGTCACCCCTTTCTCCACAGATTGTACATCATTTACCACCACCCTCAGTCCCCTGTCTGTTAATCAGCTCCTAACCCAGTTCAGCACCTTTTTCCCATGCCCAAACTACCCATCTTGTTAATCAGCCTTCTATGTGGGATGGTGACAAAGGCTTTGCTGAAATCTAGGTAGGTGACATCTACCACCCCTCCATGATTTATTTCCCTAGTCATCCAATTAAAAAAATCTATTAGATTCATTTGACATGACCTTCCTGCTCTGAATCTGTGTTACGTCAGATCTTGAGTACTTCTGGATTCCAAGTGTCACTATCCTTTCTTTCAGCAGTGTCTCCTATGCTCTTTCCAACCAGTGAGGTGAGGCTGACTGGCCTATAGTTCCCCACCTCCTCCCTACTGCCGTTTTTGTGCAGTGCGACTACATGTGGCCTCCTCCAGTCCTCTAGAATGACACCCTTGTTGAGTGTCTCTGTGAACAGGGCTGCCAGAGGTGCTGCTAGTTCTCTTTGCAGCTCCTTTAATATCCTCGGGTGGATGCCATCTGGTCACATGGCCTTATTTACCTTCAGCTTTGTGACTTCTTCCAGAACTCTCCACTGTGAATGGACTGGTGTCCACTCCCCCCCCCCCAATTGCCTCTGCAACCCACCTGTGGTCCTTGACCCTCTCCCTCCTTAGTGAATACTGAGCAGAAAAGTATTTTTTCAATATTTCTGCCTTGTCCAGATCCCCCTCCTTACACTCTCCCTTCTCCCCTTTGAGCCTCATAATACCTCCCCAGTTTTTCTTCTTTCTCTGATGCACCTATAAAATGCCTTATCCCCTTTGTTTACAGATCATGCTAAACCCTCTTCTCTCTGTGCCTTCACCCTCTTAACAGCCTTCCCTGCTTCCCTTAGACATTCAAGGTACACCTCCCTGTCATCCTCCCTTTGACTCCCTTTATATTTCCTGAAGTAAGTTTGATTATATAGCTTTTCACTATGGTATGTGAAAAAGAGTACACTCATCTTATTTCATTACTTTATTTACATGGGTAAAAGCTGGGACTCCATTGATAGTGGAAGAGAAGTGCTACAATCATTGGTAATGGCTCAACAGTACCATATTAGCTCACTGTGACCACCCCTGACCTGCCATTAAAGAAGGCTGTGAGGCTAGATTTCAAGTAACATAAATAAACCTTTTTTAAATCCTGTAGTTTCATATACAGTAATTTATGTGGCTGCAAAAGGATGGCTTAGACTACACATTATGGCCAAAGGAAACCAATTATATTTATTTTGAGGACAATATGTATGACGCTACAAATAGGACATTATGGGTTAACTATTTATTTTATATGGATTTCAATGCCCTTACAGCTTTGCCATTGAAGAAAGTGACATTTTATAAGGCTCCAAACCTGAACGTGAACTGCAGTCAAACTATGCATATAATATTTTCAACAGCCGTAAACTGTGACTGTCATTAATTGCACAGCTGTAAGGACAATTGTAATTTCTAACAAACAAATAGTGAAACCCTAACTTAATATTACATTACAGTGTGATCCATATCATGGTTACAAAACATATAATTAATTCTCATTAGTGCATAATGTGTATTCTAAATTACTATTTTGCAGCAACTTACATAAAATTACACTGCCGGACTTAACAAAGGTAGTTTATTAATGTTACTTGAAATCCAACCTAACAGCCATCTACTAATGGGAGGTCATGGGGGTCACAGTGAACTAATGTGTTACTGTTAAGCCATCACAAACGTTGTTAGCACTTTCCTTCCATTATACTCTAAATGGTGTCCCAGCTTTTCTCCATGTAAATAGCATAATGAAATAAGAGAAGGGTACTTTTCACAAATACCTTACTGGACAATTATGCAATTGAACTTAATTCCTCCTGTGGCTGGTCAAATTTTTAAGCAATTTCTGTATCTAACATTGTGCTGCATTTTTCCCAACCATATAGATGGGAGGTCAAAAGGGTCAAGGGAAGCTAATATGTTCATATCAAAGTATGTTCTACTGGGATCATGTTTACAGCCATTACTGGTTATTTTTAAAAAAATTAAAAACTGATGTGTCTGTTTTTTTTTTCCTATTAAGTGATTCAACAGTTGCAATACTATCTTATACATTGTTTTTTCTTTTCCTTGACTGAAAGACATGCATTTGGGAGGAGGGGGGAGCAATTCACACATCAGTTAGGACTTCAGTATGTGCCATTAGTGAAGATTCATTTACATTTGTGCCTGTTACACTACGCTGCATTATGTGCATGTCTATCACTGGACCATTGATCACTTACCATGAAGTCTGCTCAGGAACAGTTATGATATGCTTGGCTTGTTCCTATCATGTTTGGGAACTTGCTGCCTTGTAATGTATTTTTTTTCCTTAACATTGTGTTGCTACATGTAACGAATGAAAAATGGTCAGCGCAGGCTGTCATTAAGCTCTGTGCACAGTGACAGCATTCTGTCAGTAGGAGTTATTATAACTTTGCCTAGAGTCAGTCTGTCCCTTGTTATCGCTTGATTTATATCAACAAGTAGGACATTTTCCAATGGAGGTTTCTGTCTCACTATACTAGTATAAATCAGGCATGCTAGACATGAGAAGATTGCCACCATTTTCTTTATATAAGAAAAGTAGAGAAATGTGTCATTAGGGTTACCAACCATAACACCCCACCCTGCCCTACATAGATGAAGAGGGATTGGAGGGTGCATTGGCATCTCCAGCCTAAACACTCACCCCATTCTCCTATGCTGTATCTGCCCAGCTTATTTTTAATGGAATGGGGTGAGCATCAGGACTGGAAATGCCAATGCCTCCCTCTGATCCCTCTTCATCAGTGCATGGTGGGGTTGGGGTGTTAGGGTTGTAAAACCTAATGCCACATTTCCCTACTTTTGTCTCTTTACAGTAAGAACATAAGAAAAGTGATGGCAGAAGGAGATCCTTTGGTCCATCTAGTCTGTCATTTTTCTTGCTACCCCAGACCCAGCTCATTCTTTCCTGTCAGGTTTCCATAGTACCTATCCCATGCTAACATAAATTCCCTGACTGTTTTAGACTCTACCACTTCTTGTGGCAGACTATTCTAGGAGTCCATAACCTGTTCTGTGAAGAAGAACCTCCTATTTTTGCTTTTGAACCTACCTCCCCTTAACCACATGCAGTGCCTTCTGATGCAAGCAGTCTCGTACGAGTGAAAGAGGTCTTCCTTGTGCACTGAGTTTACTCCCTTGATGTATTTAAAGGTCTCTATCATATCTCCTCTGTCCCTCCTTTGTTAAAGTTATTTACCCAGGATTTTCCAGCTGAGAAGCAGCACCTCATTTTTAATGGGGCCCTGCCTCTACTTATTTCTGTAGCTGGATGGATTGGAGCCCTGGGACTTGCTCAAAGTGACAGTACGAATACAATAACTGGCTATATTGAGTTTTGAACCAGTGATGCATTAACAAAATTTTTTTGCAATGTATGTCCTTACTTTTTAAGACAGTATAATGGTATCTTTATTTCCCTGAGGAAGCACAGGGTCCTTCAGACCCTGTGCTCCCATCCCTCCACAGATGGGCATATGTATCTAGCTGTAGAAATGCAGAGGCCTCTGCTTTCCATGCTTAAAGTTAAAAGCAGGTGTAGTGAAATTTAAACAAATAGTCATAACTGTGCCATCTTAAATAATTTTCACTCCAAATGCTCAACATCATCTTCTTATCACCTCACCACATGTGCCCAGTATAGAAAATCTTCAAATCCTTGTTGAATTATAATTCTGGGCAACTGTAATGCCATTCTGCTCCATAGGTGCATAAACATTTTTTGGCAGGATTTAAAAAATGAGAGCTGTATTGTTTATGACATTATGTGAAAAAATTGCAATATTGAAAATTTGGACTGAAAATGTGACAAATTGCCAAAGATACACACGTACGTAGAAAAATTTCAACAACCGCAAGTAACTTGGGCATTTTTAGGTATTTTTGCACAACATTTTCAACATGGCCTTTTTGGCACCCACCTCATGAACACTGGCACTGTAATTTCATTACTCAGTCCCAAAAGGTGATTTCATGCAGCAACCGTACCATTCCATGCCGCAGGTATGTAAACACATTTTGGTCAGTATGTGAGAAATTAAAGCTATTTTTTTCATGAAGTAGTGTGAAAAAATGGCTATGTTGAAAATTTGGAATGAAAATATAAAAAATTGCCTAAGTTACACCTGTACGTAGCAAAATTTAGACAACCTTGTGTAACTCAGGCATTTTTGGGTATTTTTGCACCAAATTTTCAACATAGGCTTTTTAGGACCCCACCTCATGAACACTTGCACTGTCATTTTGTTAACTGGTTTTGAAAGGTGATTCTGCACAGTGACCGCAAAATCACCATTTGGGACCGAACGAAATGACAGTGCCAGTGTTTATGAGGTGGTGTCCCAAAAAGCCTATGTTGAAAATGTGGCACAAATATACCAAAAAATGGCCAAGATATCAACATAAGTTTAAAATGCCATTGACAGCCATTATACAGCACTTACCTTGATTCTTCAGTTCGCAGTTCGGCTTTGAAGAGTGCAGACATGTCCCAGTCCACAGAAGATGACAGCTGATGGTCTCCGGTGACAAGTATAGGGCAAGGGGGGGTTGGAGTGGTGGGTTGCTCAGTGGGATGGTAGGGATGGGGAAGGGGGATGGGAAGACAATGAGGGACCTTTTTTTTGCAGGATGTAAAAAAATAAGACATTGGAGGACTGCTTTCTTTTCTTACAGGGTGATTACACAATATTTTGGGACACTGGAGGTGGACTCTCCAGTGTTCCTTGATACTGGGTGGTGGTTGGATATAACTGGTGATACTGGGAGTGGTCTACTCATTGACACACACTGGTGGGTGGTGGTGGTTCTAGTGCAGAGATGGGGATTGAGCACCCCGACAGTAGCAAAAAAAAAAAATCATATATCAAGGGACATTGGGAGTGGGCTACCCAGTGTCCCACACTAGCTGTGGGAGGGCGGAGGCATCATGGGACACTGGGAGTGGGCTCCCCATGGTCTCATAATGATGCTGGGGTTTCTACCTATGACACAGGTATTGGGCACCCTGATGTCAACAACATTTTTATTAAAAAATGTGTGTATTACAAACAGAAGGTGGAAAGAAAGGATTCTTTTTTCATCACTCGCAAACTTCTGGCTGGCAAAAAGGAATGACTTGTGAAAAAGGAAGTTAGTAAGTAGTGAAAAAGGACTCTAAATGGGTAATAAAAT
Organism: Neoceratodus forsteri; assembly: GCA_016271365.2. Taxonomy (NCBI): domain Eukaryota; kingdom Metazoa; phylum Chordata; order Ceratodontiformes; family Ceratodontidae; genus Neoceratodus; species Neoceratodus forsteri. Next base: position 866,659,627 of record CM057458.1, on the reverse strand, counting down.
ACCCTCGGAGGTTGTATGTCATGAAAGGTCTTTGGAATCCATCTCAGGGAGTTCTGATGAACAAGATACATGTGTTGGTGCATCTTGTTAACTAGATTTTTGAGGGTTTTCAATTAAAAAAAAAGGGAACCAAGACAGCTGCTCGAGAAAAAGGAATTTTTTCTCACAAACAAGGATTTTTGTTCTTGCTAAACAGAATTGCTCTCGCAAGACTAAATCCTTGTTTGTGAGACCACTGGATGATCCAACCTCCTTCTTTCAGCCAGCCCATGATGACCAGAATTCATTCCTTAACTTGGGTTACTGGCGTCGCAAGCAATAGTGCTACCACTGTGCCAACAGGCTGAAGCAACATTTCTTTTTATAGTGGAGGCCTGCTGTCAATCCATTTTACCTCTGGGTGGAATGATGCACAGGGAAGTCACAAGACACACATAAGACCATAGGAGTAGTCAGTGGCTGTGATGGGATTTAAACCTGGCATCTCCTCATTCGCTCGTCAGTGCCCTCTAAAAACAATCATGAAATCAGGAATCCAAACTACTCAGCAGTCTGATTGTGCTCTGGTGATTCACTGAATTCCTTCATCGCCTAAGGCAAAATTCAAATGCTCAGATTGAAACCTGTTCACAAATCTAGGTTCATCATTGTTTTCCATGATAATAAACACCATGAATCATATGTTAAGTATTAAAGCAGTAGTTATAAATAGTGATGTAGAGAACCTCTCTGAAGAAAACTGAGCCACCCTGAATGTGTGCTGCTTGGTTTTCATGAGACCTGAACCGAATCTTGCCAGGTCAGCTCTCATTGCATTTATTTTTATACCTCCCCCAGCCTCCCAGACTGAATGCCTACCATGTTACAGGCTTAGGTGGCTGAGGAGAGGTCAAAGTGTGCCTCAGGGGAGTATATATTGCCATGTGACTCTGATCTCGATACATGGGTGCCAGAACATGGGGAAAAGTGGGGTGCTGAAGTTCAAAAAACACAGGGTAAAAAGGAGTGTTTGCAAGCAAAAGGGCACTTTGAATGATCATGGGCAAAAATGGGCAGCTGCAGCACCTATGTGCCCATAGATTCTGGCACCTATGCCTCAATACTATTCCAATTCAATAAGCAGTGGGGAAGGAGATGCATTTTCTGGTTGCTGCCATTCACGTGTAGCAGCACTCAGCAGGCCAAATCAAGGAGAAGAAAGGAGAGAGGAGTTGGGGACAGACAGGATAGGAGGAGACAAAAGTTTGTTTGTTTTTTAACTAAAAAGAAAAAAAAATGAAAACTTTGCAAAATAGTAAAGAAAAGAAAAGATAAAACACTGACTAGAGAGGATACTGTGTGTGTGTTGGGGGGGGGGGTGGCAGAGGCCCAAATGCTTACAGTCTGCAGATTTGCAGGAAAAAAATAAAAAGTTTGAGAAAAATAATGATTATGAAAGCAAATTATGAACAGTAAAGAAGAATACAGAACAAAATAGACTATGTCACAGAGACTGTGTATCAGGGGGCACTCACTTTCTATCTGGCAGAAAAGAGCAGAACAGAATATAAAGAACATTTAAACATAAAAAAAAGAAAGTGTGGAAAAAGCAAGAGGGAGATGGGGATAACTTTTGATTAGAGGCTGTGTTGTCAGCATGCATGAAGTGCGCAGCACAAACAGTAGCATTGTCTTTTCTTTACAGTGCACAACAGAAGTGCATGACAGCAGAACATAAGATTAGAAAAATAGTTTTTTTTAAAAGAAAAATGCTTACAGAAACTAAGACTTTAAATAAATAAAGAAAATAGATTGTACCATTTTCAGAAAAAGACCTAAGAAAGAAGAAAAAAAATTACATTTTATTTTACAACAGAGACTGTGTGTGTGTACATGCATGTGTTTGTGTGTACGTATGGGTAGGCGGGGTGATCCTGTTTTGGGAGGAGGGACAGCCCTTTGGCAGTTACATTGTAGCCCCTATATGCGGCATCACTAGCCATTTCCCACATATGCAGTCATTTATGTTCTGTGTAGTACAATAAAAAAATAAATTGCAAAGGCAGAGCCAATAAAGGCTTGCATCATATGTGAAGCCTTTTTGGGGTGGCAGGATATCCCTTTGGTAGTTGCAGAGTAGCCCCCATCTTTAGCATCACCAGCCATTTCCCATGGAAGTACAGGGCCATTTTTGTTTTGTGTACTGTAGTAAACAAACAAACAAAAAAGAATACTGTGAAAGCAGAGCTGGCAAAGTATTGTTTCTAGTGTGAAACCTTTTTGGGGATAGGGACAACCCTTTGGCAGTTACATAGTAGCCCCGTCTTCAGCATCATCAGTCATTTCCCACACAAGCACAGGACCATTTTTGTTTTGTGCAGTCCAGTATAAAAAAAAAAAAAACTGTGAAAGCAGAGTCATTAAAGGTTTGTGTCACATGTGAACCCATTTTGAAGAGAGGGACAGCCCTTTGACAGTTGTGTAGTAGCCTCCTGTCAACAGTGTCACCAGCCTTTTCCTATGCAACTACAAGGCCATTTTTGTTTTGTGTAGTCCACTAAAAAAACAAATTGTAAGAGCAGAGCAGGTTAAGGCTTGCATCACAGGTGGAGCCTTTTTGGGATTGGAAGAGACACACCTTTGACAGTTGTGTAGTAGCTCCAGCTTGTAGTCCTGCAATTGTTAGCCAGTTATTACCTTGTCTTAAGACATACACTCATTATTACCACCTATTTCCACAGGGTGACTGAGGAATAGGGATGGGAGAGAGCCATTCACAAAGCAAAATGAATGTGCAAACACAGTGCATTCACCAAATGTGCCATGAGGAGATACGTATAAAAGAAGTAGACTTAAGTGCAAGCCCCCAGCAGGCAGACTGCAGGATAGCAGCAGCAGCACCAGCATCAGGCAGAACACCAGCAGCAGAACAAAGGCTACTGCAATGGATGGTGCACTGTTCTTGATGGTGGGAATGATAGTGAGGATTAGGAGACAGGCAAACCAACAATGCAGAAGCAGAAGGCACCATAGCTGGCCTGCCCCTCGACGGTATCATGCCAGACTAACGTTCGAACAACTGACAGACACAGAAGCAGTCAGCCTGATACCGCCTGAACAGGGAAATTCTGAGGCAGCTGTGCCATTATGAACTGCAGTCACCCACTGGAAGGGGTCATGCCATATCAGTGGAGACCAAGGTGACAACGGCAATGTGCCTGCTGATCACGGGAACCTTCCAGAGGCCAGCTGGAGACACCACTGGCATATCCCAGCCATCCACATCCCGTCCCCTCACACAGTTCCTCACCACACTGATCCCGCATGCTTCAGAATTCATCCACTTCCCAAGCACACAGGCAGAGCAGACAGAAGCTATGCAGCAGTTCATAGGGTGGCATGCATGCCAGGCGTTATAGGGGCCATTAACTGCACCTATGTGGCAATCAATGCACCACTTTGCAAAGAGGCCATACTGTACATGAACGACAAAGGGTTCTACTCTGTCAACTGCCAGGTGGTGTGCAATGCTACAGGGTGCAACAGCAATATCTGTGCCACACACCCTGGGAGTACACACGATGCCTTCACATGGCACCAATCCACCCTGTGCTGCCGGTTTGAGACCGGGGACATACCCAGCGACCACCTAGTGGGTACAGCATGCTTTACTTTCCACTTTAACCATTTGAGAAATGAGAAGGCTACAATATGTATTGAAACTGAGAAAATTGCTTCCTCAATGCCAGTGAGCACACTTATGACACTCTGTGGATGCACCTTACCTGATTGCAATAGAAGGTATTTTGACAGTTGTGATTTTGCATATTTTTAAAATCTATTTTTGTGGTATATTGTAATGGCTTTATGCTGAACAATAAAGAAATTTGTACTTGTACTTGTAGTGGGCAAGGGGCCATACATACATTCCCACAAACAGGACACCATGGTGCAACAAATGATAGGAGGTAGAGCAGGTGTGCATGGGCCCCAGTAGGTCCTGTGCAGGGGGAGGTGCCCAGGTGGGACACTGGAAGTGGCCATGCCAACAGGAAGGCACATGCATCATAGGGGACAGTGCAGCAGCACAGTGCAGCATGGGAGGCAAGGTGATGTGCAACAGCAGGCATATGTGGCAGGGCGGAATGCATCACATGCACCCAGGCACGGGTGACTGCTGGGCAATGGACGGCAGGTAATGCTAGATGGGACAGGTGTGGGCAGTCATGTAAGCATGCATGAGCAGGTACAGGACAGCTGAGGGCAGCCAGGGCATTCAGACACTGGTGAGTGCATGAACGTGCCAACCCACCATGGGGGAGGGAGACACACCGGAAGGTGGGCCACAGGGGCAGGGGTGGACAGGCAGTAGCTGCACCAGTATGCCATGATGGTTTGGTGGGGAGGGCTGTGGTACACAATGAACATGTATGTGGGGTTGTAACAGACTGCTTTTTCCCCCCACAGGTGATGCGGCTAACCCCTTCCACTGACCTGGCACAGAGGCCGAGAAGCGCTACAACGAGGCACACATCACTACATGCATCATCATCAAGCATGTCGTTAGCATGCTGAAGATGTGCTTTAGGTGCCTAGCTAGGTCAGGTGGTGCCCTACAATATAGCCCAGAGGAGGCCTGTGGTATATTCCTAGCCTGTTGTATGCTGCACAACATGGCCATTCACCATGAAATAGCAGTCCAGGCTATGGAGGGCAACAGTTCTGGGTAAGAAGGAGGAGGGGAAGGGGGAGGATGCAGTAGAGCAGGGGTCCTGTTGTGGAGGTGACGGACCACCACTGGCCCACAGGGATCAACCCCTGGTCGTCAGGACCCGGCAGCACAGGGACACCATCATGGAAGAGCACTTCAGGGACTGCAGGTGAGTAATACAGGTGGGACAAACATGGCACCCACACCACACACTCACACCCACATCTACATACATACCCACCACACCCATACACTCACACCCACCCACCCACCCACCCACATTCCTACATCATGGGGCAGACGACAGCAACACATCCATAGTGTAGCACACCTACGAGGGGTGACAGCGATGCAGAGACACATGCACAGCAGGACACACATGGCCAGGGGGGACACAGTGCCTGTACTGGGGATGGCATGGATTAGTGTACATCCATCAACACACATGCAAAGCTGACACAGGGCTACACTCATCATGCCAATGCCACACAGCACAACAATGGAACCCCCAGCCATGTACGGTGCGACACACAGATAACCCACACAGGTATGGTACCAGGGCAGGCTTGTGCCACCCACATCACCCCAGGCACTGTCAGCCTGGTATGTCTGCTGCAACTAGTGCAGGTAACAGGGGCCATGGGGGCTGTCTATTCAGGCATCAGTGTGAGGCACCATGGCCACCACAGACACATGGCCGGCTATGCCCATGCCCACACCTGGTGGTTGCTGAGTCAGCACCACTGCAGCAGAGGGGGTTTCTGCCACCCCTGGAGGGGCACTGAAGTGAAACCATGAATGTGTCTTCACTGGTGTCATGTCCCCGAGACCCAGGTCAGATCCAGGGGTGTTGGGAATGGCCATGTGTGGTGATGGCATCAACAGCAATGTGTTCACCTGACTTTGTTACCTGGGGGGGTGTGAGGCACTCCAGGGGGTATGCCTGGCAGCCCTGTGGCCATGTGGTGCACTCTTTGCCCTCACCACCTCAGCAGTGAGTGCAATACGCTGCAGAGCAATGGTCATGCCCACCCACAGTAGGTGAGCCTCTGGCAACATCTGGGTGCACCACGCAGTCGACGAATCATGTTCCGTATCCAGCTGCATCCAAATGCCCCTGAGCTTCACCCTGAGGGATGCCTGTCCCTCTATGGTATCCCACAGGAGGCATGTGTAGTCCTCAACCTTATCGGCAAGGGATGCATCACGGGGATGGTTTCAATGGGCAGGTGGGGTCCTGGTCTGCTCTGCTGCATCCACCATTTGCAGACACACCACATCAGGCCACTGTATGGGCAGGGAATGGTCACAGGCTAGCACTGAGCATCCAGGGATGCCCACATCATGATCCCCCGTGACCCGCTGCTGCAACACAGCACCCTGCTGAAGAGTGCCGGTGGTCCCTGTCCCCACTGCAGCACCAGACACAGGGCCCCAAGCAACCACCACCATGGGCAGTTTTGCAGACCCTGCAGGAGTGCCTGGGTCACAGGACCACTGTTGCCGCATGGTGCCACCCGTGCATGCACCTGTGCCTCGGCCGGTCCACCATTGGCCATGCCCCCCCCCCGATCTGTATGGCTTCTAGATCATCATTGCATGTCTCCTGCATACCAGATACCAGCACCAGTAGGACATCCAAAATGTCCACCGTGTCCTCTGGGTCGTCGTCAGCCAAACCCAGTATGCTGACCAGCCATGAGTGATCCTGGCCCCCAGCCATGGCATCGGTTGCAGATGGGTTTAATGGCCCTGCAACAACTGGGACTGCATCCCAGAGCTGTAGTGACATTTTAAGGGCCAGGCACGGCATCGGCCACAGACCCATTTGTGGCCTGGTGTGATGGCCCAGCCTTCTCCCCCTCCAGGTCATCATGTGGTCCAACAGCCATGGCTGGACCGGTGGGTGTGATGGACCTGTAAGAGAGAAGAGAAACATGGTTACTGACATGTGTGACTGGTGTGTTCAGACAGACACATATGGGGGACATGCACATGTGTCATAAATGCTGCTGACATGCCATACAGGGGACTGCCGGCCATGGGGCCACTGATGTGGCCATCCACCGGTGAATGCAGGCATGCACTGAGGCATGTACAGGCACTCATGGACATGTGTGTGACTGGCCCAACACCCTGGACACCACCCATGGGTATATCATCCCAGATGACCACCCCCACCCACCACTGTGGCTCCCCTGGGCTGCACAAGGGTGGCATGTCATGCGTCAGCAACCACAGTAGACTGACGGCACATACAGCAACATCATCAGTGCTCACTGACACATGGTCATCTAGCATCCCTCAGTGGGGCAAGTCAGGGCACCCATGGCACACACACACAAAGGGAGAGGCACAGATCTTGGGACATGTATGCTTACAGTGCTGTGATGGACTGCCACTTGTCTGGAAGTCCCCTCCCAGAACTCCCAGCACAGATGTCTGGCCCATGCTGGCCATCAGCAACTCCTCACTGGGTGTGAGGCGCACAACTGTCTTTGACCCACCTTAGGTCCCACCCAGGGAGGCCTTGATCTTGGCCATCTTCTCCTTGGCCCTCCTCTTCTTGTCATTGAAGTGCTTCCTACACTTCTGTGGTGTTCTATTATACTTTCCATGGGCATTCACATGCCTGGCCACTGCCTCCCAACCCTCATCCCTCTGCTGGTGGCTGTCACCCCTGCCAGCCAGAATGTCCTGCCTTATGAGGTAGGCCTGTAGCAGCACCCTGTCCTCGTCTGCTGTAAAATTCAGATGTCTCCATGCAGCAGCTCCGTCCTGCCCGGACATTGTGGTTCCTGTGGGTGACAATATGCAGGCATTATCACAAGACAGGCAAATGTGGATGTGTGCCAGCACAATGTCTAGCTGCTGCAGAGACACAACACCCTGTATGCATACCTCTCAGTCTCCTGCCTTGCACATCAGTGACAAGGCTTAAAATAATCAGGGACAAGTGGCCAATATTAGGGGCACAGTCTATAAAATGGCAATAGTAGCACAATAATCCTGCAATATTGTTTGGCTTGGTGTGAAAGGTATTATCTGAAGGGGAACTAGACTGTAACACAAAGGTCTGGCATATTGTTATGCTTTGAATCCTTATTCTTCTGTAACAGAACTCCCACTTTTAGAAGGAACAGTGGAAATGTGTGAGGAAAACTCAGGGATGTGCCTGAGTTTGCCTCCCACATTTCCCTACTGAGAGGTGTTCCACAGGGGTCCAATGTGGGTCCTCTGCTTTTCACAATTTACATCAACAGAATCAATGCCACTATCAAAGATGCTAATATACATCTCTTTGCTGATGATACAGTGCTGTGCATCAGTAAATCTACTCCTGGAGCTGCCTGTTGTGACCTACAGCAGAAATTCAATCAATTGCAGTTACAGCTCCTGCATCAGAAACTTCTCCAAATGCTAAAAAACCAAGGCAATGTTTTTTTCACCCCTTGCTCATGCAGCAAATCAGGCAACTCATAAAGGGCTACCACAGATCACTACACTGCTAGGTGAACCCATGGAATTTGTTACCAAGTTTAAATACCTGGGAGTCTGGATCAACTGTAAGCTCTCATTCAATGATCACATTGAAGAATTATTAAAAAGACTCAGACAGAGACTTGGTCTCTTTTACAGGATTAAGCATCTCCTCACTATGGAAGCGAAGATGTGACTGGTGCAAATGACCTTCTTTCCCTAAAAGATTACACAGACTTCCTCTATAGTCAGGGGTCCGTTGCTGCACTTACTAAACTTGATACGCTCTATCACCAAGCCCTAAGGTTTATCAATGGTCTCCCCTACTTTACGCATCACTGCCTCTTATATAATGCTGTGGGCTGGTCCCCCCTAAACTTTAGATGGCAGAGAAATGCTGCCCTCTGGACATATAGAGCAATCACTCAGAAGCTGCTGCAGTACATCACTGATTGCCTACCCTTAAGCACGGCAGGTAAGTACGGGGTGAGAAGTGCCTCATTCATCTCTCTAATTGTGTCCAGGGACATATCGTGCTTTGGCCAGACGTCCATAAGTTGCCTGTTTCTGCTACTTTGGAATAAATTGCAAAAAACTCTGAAGCTGCTCCACCCTATAGGTCTAGCAGCATCTAAGACAAGTTATAATCGATTCTTCAAAGAAACCTGTAACTGTTTCCCTTAAAATCTTACGACCTGCTTAGTTATATGAGTCCTTCTTAATCCTTGCCTTAAATCCCTGTAATTGGCTTTTCAGTTGCTGTCCCCTTGTCATCCTGTCCCTTCCCATACCTTGTCTCACCTTATATACTTTTAGGTATCTGTATCCCCATAGTCCTTGCTCTTGGCTCTGAGATTAAGGCTTCTTCTGCCCTTCCTTCTGTAACCCGATGCCTGGCCCACTTGTTATTAAATGACCCTTATTCCCCTTCTGCCATAGGCCTATTATCTTTATGTTGCATACTGAAGCCCATTTCCTGTCGATTCTCACTGGGAATCTTCACTCTTTGGAGTTCTCCCAGTTCATACTACCCCCCTTCTGCTCACTCAACCTTCCACATCCAATTTCATGGCTCTGACCATTCTGACTCTTGATTTTCCCCAGGTATTATGTAACTAGTGTCTATCTATGCAAGTGTCAATACTCTTGCTTCGTATGCAATATCCCTGCTTGTTTTATTGTTATTGTATTGCTACTGTTTTTTTTTTTCTCTAACTCAATTGAATTGTGTGGTATTACTGTAAACAGTGTCTATTGCTGTTGTTTATTTTCCAGGTCCATCTTGAAAATGACCTTTGCTCAACAGTGTTCACCTGGTTAAATAAAGATTTGACTGATTGATTGATTGATTGATTGATTGATTGATAATCAGGGACATTTGAGGGGGTATGCCTGTATGCCCTCAAATCCCCACTTTTATGTTGTGCTGACAAGCTGTAAATGGTAGAATGTGTGAACAGACCTACCTTCAAGGATCAATTCCTGACAGTTACCTGAGGAGTTTGTATGTGAATTCAATAGCATTTATAGCTCAGGGCATGCACATTGGATTTGAAGCATCTGTAATGAGATGCTAAATAGGTGAGATGACCCTGATTTGGCAATGAGCTGATTTGGGAGCATTGCCTGAGAATTACATAATTGCCCCCAGCTCATGCCAATCAGCGATGCGCAACTGATGCATTGAGTGCACCCCTACAGTGCATTCCCTGCACATGCGTGGTTGACTTGGAGAAATTACCTGAATGTGGCACAAGTATCATGGTACATCCCCGCACATGTATTATGCATAACCAGAGATATGCCAGGCATAACTCAAACTGTAGGGTGGTTCCTACTGCGCGATCAATAATGGCAGCAATTCCAGTTCCCCATGTGCCATTGGTGCAGTGCTGCATGACTCATTGAGTGCATGTATTGCACTTTGGTGTGACATAGCATCAATGTGCATCTGCACAGCATGGTGCAACATTGGCAGTGTGTGCAGGCACAGTGCACTGTGAGGGGCATTGTTTGCTATTCACAATATGGCAGATATGCATAGAATGCACATGCGCAACCCTGTCATGACCCCTGACCCTGGTCTTCTGCCCATGCAGTGAACACTGCACATGCACGGTGATGTGCAATGGGTGTCAATTGCACATTCCCACACTGCAACACCGTGATGCACGGTCCAGTGCATGAAGCCTATCGTGCATGTGGCGCGAATGGACCATTGCACACCAGCAGCTTGATCTGTGCACACCTGCTCAGGAGACACCTATAAGAACAATGCCACATGCTCAGGCAGTAGGGCACAGGACCATGAACTGGGGAGAGGTTTAGCTGGTCAACCTTGTGGCACTGGTTATGCCTCTGGAGGGCCAGCTGTTTGGCACAGGGGACCTCATTGAGCCAACCACAGCAATGTGGGTGAGGGTGGAGAAGTGCCTGATGCCAAGTACTGGGGTGGATTGCACTGGGGAGCAATGCAGGCACCTCTATAGGGATCTGCAGCACCAGAACTGAGACAGGCTCCAGAGCCTCTCTGATCGGGCATGCAGAGGTGCAGTGCCATGTCCAGATAAGTCATAACAACATAAAGCAACACAGGCAGAAGACATGGTTTTGTTTCCAGGGGGCAGTGCCCCCCACCACACACACATACACACACACACACACACACAGACACAAGTGACATGCCATGCCCCTCCGGCATGAGGGGTGCAAACCTGGCCACTGTGCATAGCCATGTGTAACATGGTGCATGGGCATTGTGCTGGCCACATTGTGGTTCAGCCATTGGCGTGGCACATGTCCATCCACACACAACCATGGTGGGCATGGGCTGGGGTACTATGTAGTACTGCTTGCTGACAGGGGTGCCTTCATTGGGGCACTGTGGGGGTGTCTCCATCACTGCATGCTGGCACCAGTGTTATTGCTGTGGGACTGTGGTACACACCTATGAAAATATAAAAAGGACAAACACCACTCTCAATTCTTTTATTTTTTGTAATTGGGACAATGGTTTTGTGGCCTCACCACTTCTTCAGGTCCCTTTGTTAAGTTTATCTAAAATAGAACAAAAAATAGAATCCATTAAATACATTATTTTTATCTACACACTTTGTAGACACATCTGGATCATTCAAAGTTAACGACAATACTGCCAAAGATTTTTTCAGGTCTTAATAAAGCTTTATAATAGTACAACATATATACATATAGGGAAAGAAAATTGTCCTTTTTATGAAACATATACAATAAAAAGATTTCTACCTCAATTTTTTAATCAGTCAAACTCATATCCTTGCCATCAAATAGATTTTGAAAGACTTGCCCAAGTTCTAATATAATAGAAAAAAATATATACAAATATTATATCCTTTATCATGACATGTTTTTCAAATGGACAATCAAATCATAAAACAGAATTCATTCTATAACTATTCTCACCATGACTGACATGATTTAATAATCACCAACATCCTTTAATGAACCATTGTATGGAGAGGAAAGCAATACCCATTTAGACATAATTCTTTAAAAAAAATCATATTATAATATATATTGTTTACACACAGCCCACTCATTTATTTTTTTTAAAAAAATACTGTTTTAGTGTTATTTAGGAACTAATGTCTGCCACCACATTGCTGTTCATTCTCTAAACATGTCCAAACAGACCTTCAGCAAACTGCAAAAAGCAGAAGAATCACTAGTTAGAACCATTTTATGCTAATACAGTATTTAGTAAACTTGACAGAAGCTCATAATTCCCTAAATGAACATAAAGTTAGACTTACTTTTTAGAAGCTGCGCCATCAGGATGCCAAGCCACAACAAGGAAGCGTCCTGTTGTGCGCAATAGCGAGTTTAAATCTCGCGGCAAGCGGGGGGGAAAAACATCACGAATGAAGTAAGTCATAGTCTCCAGGCAGCTATGTGGCTGTGGGCTGATGAAATGTAGCTTAAAGCCAAATTGTTTTTATTTTTTATTTATTATATTTCAGCAATCTTTGCCTAAATAAATCAATCATTTTTATGTCCTAAACAAAATGAGGAGATAATAAGAGGTAGGAGAGACACTCGGTGAAGATAAACATTAAAAATATGAATGCCAATCCATTTCTTCATTCAGTCCAACTTGTTGATCCAAACAATTTAGATGAAATATCCAGTAGACTTCCTGTTTTCTTAAAGATACATCCCAAGTGATGTTGATAGATTAAGGTTCCGGGACCAATTCCAGCCCCCAAAAGTGAAGTGAGGTAGCTGTGTGCCCTGCTTCATTAAAATGCTTGGCCACAGTGGAAGATTCATCCTTCAAGCAAATGTCACTCTTATGTTCGCTTATTCTTTTTCTTAGTTCCCATGTTGTCTTCCCCACATACAGCTCGTCACAAGGACACCGGATGACATACACCACATGGTCACTCTTGCAGTCTATATGTTGTTGACTGGGTAATTTCTGATTAGTATAAGGGTCTTCAAATTTAATTTTCTTCGTGGTGTTTCCACACTGAAAACAGTGACCACATGAAACATTGCCAGTTGCTAAAGGACCCAATAATAATTGTTTCTATCCCTTCGCTGAAATGAAGTGTTGTGTATGGACCAAACAGTCTTTTAATGTATGATTCCTATGTGATGTAAACAGTGGAGTACTCTTAAATATAATCATTGTATCTTGCTCTAACTGTAAAATATGGCAATTACCCAAAATCATTTTTTTCATTTTCTTACTCAAATGTGAGTATGGAGTGGAGGAAACTATCCTTTCTCCAGTATCTTTTTTCACTGATTTCTTTAAAAGTTCTTCTCTTGAATTGGAATTGTTCTTATCGACAATATAGTGCCTTTAGTTAAGTCATGCTGGTATCCTCTTTCTAAGAATCTATCACTCATAACAACTGCTATTTTATCATATTATTCTATCTCACTACAATTTAATTTTGCCCATATAAACTGAGACTTAGGGATGCTACTACGTATTAGTGTTGGGTGATGATAACTGGAAAAATGCAAAATTTAATTTTTTGCTGTGTCTTTCCAATACAAACTAGTGTGTAAACCTGTCTCCCCTTTGTAAATGTACAAATCCAAAAAAGAAATCTTAGAATGAAGACTATCCATCGTAAATGATAAATTTCAATTCCTGCTATTAAGGTAATTATGAAAGAGGCTCAAATCTTCCTCACTCCCTCACCAAATCATAAAAATCATAATCAATATAATGTTTCCATATCAAAATGTTGTCAAAAATTGTTTTGTGTGTTTGGATCTAATATATAAGTTTGCTCAAAGGCCCACATAAAAAGGTTGGCGTAAGAAGGAGCCACGGAACATCCCATGGCTGTACCTCTCACCTGTAAGTAATAATCAGTCTCAAATGTGAAAAAAGTTATGTTTAAGGACTATTTCAGCTAGTCTTATAGGAAAATCTCTAGGTGGATACTGATATTCTTTCCCTCTAACAGCATGACATAGAGAAAGTAAACCCTATTCATGATCAATACTAGTGTACAAATCTTTTATATCAAAGCTCACTAAAATTGTATTTTCCCAATTTTGGACTGTTTCATTGATTTCACTAATTAATCCAATCATATAATTAGAATCTTGAATAAAAGTATCCATTTTTTCAACCTCACTATTGATATGGAAATCAACATATTTCGATAAAGGTTCTAACACTGAGCCTAAACCTGATATAATTGGATGACCTGGTAGGTTATTAGAATCTTTGTGAATTTTAGGTAACACATAAAATAAAGGTATCCTAGGATTTTTATTTTGTAACATATTTCTCTGCTCTTCAACACACCAGACCAAATGTACTGCCTGATCCAGCAAATCTGTGATTACTGCCTGTATTTCTAGTATAGGGTCTTCTGCAATCATCAAATAATGATCCCGAACATTTACTGTAATTTCCTTATACATTCGCCTCTATATTTGTGATAGTCCCATAATATGATACCTCCACCATTATCAGCTGGTTTTATGATAAATGACTTATCATTTTCCAAATCTTTTAAAATAAGTCTCTCTGTATGATATAAATTATTCCATATTGGTACAAGTGATTTTTTTTTTACATAATTCCTTTATCTGACAATCCACTAATTAAATAAATGTTTCAACATTATTTTTACCTTTAGGTGGATTGAATGTTGATTTTATTCCCAAAGCTTTTTTAAGTAATGTTTTCCTTGTAATAGGCTTGGCTGGTCGATTACTAAGCCAATAAACCAATCTGATCTTTCAGTAAAATTTTTGCAAATCAACTTGAAAAAAATTATCTACCTGTAATGGTTTGGAGGGTGAAAAAGAAAGTCCTTTTTTCAAATCCTCTTCTTCTTCATTTATTAAATGTTGTGAACTAATATTAAAAACTACAGTGCTGTCCCCCTCCCTCTCCCCCTTTATCTACCCCTGCCCCTTCCCCCTCCCACTTCTCCTGCGGCGCCTCCACCTCCTCCTCCTCTTCTGGGTGTAAATCCCCCCTGTAAACATTTGGATTTTGCCATCTCCCATTCCTTAAATCGTACCTCTTCTGGTATCTGTAATTGCCAGGATCTTCTGGGGGGATGGACCCCATCTGGTTGGTCTGTTGTCCAGTCTAAAAAAGGACCCTGTTTTTGTGGAACCCGCCTATTTCTGTAACCAGTGTTCACTAAACTGTCACCACTGTCAGAATCGGTGACATAATCTTGTGAATTCTGATAATAATTCTGTGTATTTGGTGCGTTAGGTTTGAGGAACTAATTATCAACCTTATTTTCATGGTAATCAATAATATCTCTGTTGAATTTCTTTAATTTTTGTTGCTTTATAAAATCTTCATTTTCTAATAAATCCTTTTTAATTTTTTCAAGAGTGGCAGTATATTCTACTAATTGAACCCTCCCTTTATAATTTTCCTTTATGTTATTAATATCTTTAATAATTTCTTTCTTTCTTTCATAATTGCCTCAGTAAGAGCTAACAGAAAATCAGTTGAACATTTATTCCTTATCCCAGTCCATTTTTCAAGAAGTTCTATTGTCACAGACCCCAAATTTGGTTCTATCAGAACTCACAATCACCTTGGAATCCTTTTATTTTTAATGTATTCACCCAGGGAGATGGCATGCCACTCAAGACGTATGTCTCTCTGTTGTAGATGTTGAATTTTATTTATAATAGACCGATCACTAGTTGTTTCAGTCCAAGTTTTTGATTGGTTCAACAAACCTAATATTTGTTCTTGTTCCTCGGTTGAAAACTGGTATGACAAAAAAACAAATTCTGGTCCTGGTATATTGTCCTCAAATGGGGTAGTTCTACCTGTGTTAGAAACACCTGGTGTTGAGAAAGTCATCTTAATTAGAAATAATGAAGACGAGATAGTGTTGGTATGAGGAACTCTGAGTCAGAGAGGGAAAGGGGGGGCACACCTACCAACACCTCATATTGCTCTGCTTGAGTTTCACTCACAGGGCTGGCAGACAGGCAGAGGGCAGCAGTGGTGGTGGAGGCCAGGCTTGCTAGGGCAGGTGGTGGAGGCCAGGGACAATGCAGGTGCAGGTGAGTGTTATTCTTGTGCATCCTCTGGGTGTTCATGGGGGGTGGTGCCCACTGCAGGCCATTGCTGGCCCCATGTGCATGACCATGTGATGCACATTGCGCACACACTTGGGGAATAGCAAGGCTAGCATGTGCTAGGGCCACAGTGCACATAGCTTCTATGTGTCCATCCACCTTATGCACATCTGCTGTGAATCATGGGAACACTGTGGTGCTCCACTGGTGTTCAGATGGAGCCTGCATGCTTATGCTGCCTGCTGGTATTTGCACATGCTGTGTGGGATATGGCTGCGTGCCCCTCTGCACCTACCTCTACATGCACATGTGGGCCTTGTGCTGTCTGAGTACCATTGCACAGTCATAGTGTGGCACTGTGTGCCATCCTGTTGCTGGTGTGCAGTGTGCATGGTGGTCTGTCGGCTATTGCCATGGTGGCTGCCTCCTGCACACTCACATAGTGGACAAGGGAGGAGGGCAGGTATGGACCATGGCACTTAGTACCTGTTGTCTGTGTCCCCACTGTAGGTCCATAGAGAGTACAGCAATGTGTGCCAGGGCAGTGGAGGAGAAGACTCATGGGTGGCTGGCAGGGTAGCAGCTCAGGAGGGCACTCAGAAGGACTATTGAGCTAATCTACAGGTAGCAGGGACAGCTCCTGCAGGCCATAACATTATTTGTCCAGGTCTGAGTACCAGGGGACAGAGGGATGACCACTGTGCTGTGGCCCATCCAGCATGCTAGGACACTGCAACACCTGTATATAGCCCCTTTGTTGTTTTACACCCATCCACCATGCCCATCCCAATTGTCTGTTGCTTTCCCCTGTTCCTCCATCACCATACCATCACCTTCATTATACTGTTTGAAATGTTTCTGTTCTGATTCCACACCACACTTTCCCTGTTCCTACTGTTGTTTGATATTGTACGTAGTTTCATGTGTTATCTTTCAGATTTTACTAAAGAATGTTATATTGTTAATGGTGTCTGTGGTCATTCATTGTATCTTGTGCATGTGCTGTGTTGTGTTTGCTGGTTTCCACTGTACATTTGTTCCCATTCACATGTGTGCACCTGTGGTACTGCGGGCCCATGTGCCCTGTCCACCTTTCATGTCCACTTCAGTGTGTGCCCTCATTGTTGCTGCTGGCCTATTAGTGGGCATTTCACCATGCTGCCTTTCACAGTGCCCCATTCTGTGAGTGGTGCATGCTGGTTGCTTCTGTTGTACTTGTCCTCTGTTGTTGTGCTGCTCTTCCTGTGGCCCACATTGCTTATGGGCATGATCCACCTGTGCAGAACATGGCCTTCAGGCTGTGTGCCATTGTACGTGTCCACCAGTGTGCACCTGAGTGGCAGCTTCCTTGTCCACCCTGCTGTATTCCTGTGCACTGGGATGTGTACCGCACCCTCTGCCATGCTGCACAGTGCAACTCTGCTGCTGTGGCACACTTTACCAGACACCCCTGTGCATGGTGTCTGTGCCTGTTGGGCCCCTATGTTTGGTGTGTGTCTGGTGCATCCAGGTGTCACCATGTGTGCTCTGTCTGTACACATTGTCTGCTTTGGCCACTATCCTGCCCTTTGTCACTCTGGCCAGTCCCTTCCAATCTATTTCCCTGAATCCTTTGTACCACTGCAGTCTCCCCCTGTTGTTCCTCTGTCCCTTGCTTACTTGCTTCTTATTCAGTGTTGTGTTGTTCAGGGTGCTTGTGTGCATCTTGGTTGCACTGGAGCATCTCAGGTTGTGCCATGGCCCTTTAGTGGTATTCACAGTGGGGGTGTACACAGTGCATCTTGTGGTGCATCCATCTGTGAATCCCACTGTTTGGGGCCAATGCATCTCATTTTGGCCCAGTGCATCTGCTTTGTGAATCCTGCCCATGATGTTTTTTGGGAAACCATTTTGGTTTTTTACAGTTTTGGTTACTGTCTCTATGTGGCTATGACTGAAAAAAAAAGTGCCGACATTTGAACTCTGAAAGTTCTCAGGGGGCAGTCTCACATGTATCAACGCCCAGCTGGACAGTGCCAGACTCATTCCTGTGCATTAGACACTTTAGTGCACAGGTATTAGCCAATCAGGTTGCTTATCTTCCATCTGGGTCTTGGGATTGATAACCTCAAGACTGATTGGTTCTCTTGGTCTGATCATTGCACCATGGGGTTCATGTTTGGCCCCCCCAATGATTCTTCTTTGTCCTGTGGAGATGATCAGCTATCGCCCTTTAAGGGGCTTGCACCCAGAAGAACTTTTGGTTCTGACTGACCTATCTAGAGTTGAGGCAGCCTGTGCTATTTGCACCGGTGAGGCAGTGGCCACCAATAATAGGGTGGTGAGGCAATGGATGCCATTGCACCAGTCAGTATATAACCCAGTTCCTCTCACTTGAGATCCCTCTGGTTTGATGGGGATCTCAAGGTGATGAAGATCAAGGGTTGGAAGTTACAGCGTAACTGCTGGAAGATCAGGCTGGAGGCCAACAAACTGGTCCTGTGTGCTCACTATGGTGAGTACCAGGAGGCAATCTCCCGTAAGAAGGCAAAATTCCTGTCCAGGGAGATTGAGGCAGGGAGGAACAGATCGTCTCAGCTTTTTTGGACTGCAGATAGGCTTCTCCATCCTTCCTGATTACAGTCAAAGAAGATTTTTTCATCCACCTTGTGTGAAGAGTTTGCTCTGTTCTTCTCTAACAGTGTTATCTATCCAGTTGGGAATTCCATTAGTGAGGCTTGTGCCTCGCAGTAGTTAGACTAGTAGGAGCAAAGGCACTTTGCCTGTCTGGAAGGATCTTAGGCCGGTGGAGTTGTCTGAGGTGACTGAGGTGATCTTAAAGCTGAAGCACACATTTTGTGAACTGGACTAAGCTCCGACGCATTTCTTAATGGGATGCGCTGTGGCTGCTGTCCCGGTGTTTGCCGGGATTGCCAGGTGCTCGATGGTGGGGGTGGGGTATTCCCAGCGGCTTTGAAAGAAGTGCTGGTGAGACCCCTTTTTAAGAAGTCTTTTCTTGACCCAGACATCCTGGCAAATTACCGTCCAATCTCCAACCTGCCTTACTTGAGCAAGGTTGTGGAGAAATTAGTGGCACAACAGCTTGAGGATCACCTCATGTCCTTCGACATCTATGAACCATTTCAATCAGGTTTTTGGGCCAGACACAGTACAGAAACAGCTCTAGTTAGAGTGCACAATGATCATGGCCAGAAACAGAGGAGACAGGTCAGTTCTTGTGCTCCTCGATCTTTCATCGGCATTTGACACCTTGGAACATGTCCTGCTTCTTGATCAGCTCTGTGAGTTTTGTGGACTCACCGGGGTTGTCATCAAATGGTTTGAGTCCTATCTCTCTGATAGAGTGCAGCAGGTGGTGATGAGGAATTTCTCCTCCTCCCTAATGCCCCTATCATGTGAAGTTTTACAGGGCTTGATCTTGCCACCGATGCTGTTCACAGTGTACATGCTGCCCCTGGGTGAGATCATTCGACAATACAGCATGATGTTTCACTGCTATGCAGAAGACACCCAGCTGTATTTGTCATTTGCACATGGAGCATCTGATGCTGTCAACATGCTTAATACCTGTCTGGCTAAAATCAATGACTGGATGGCTTCCAGCTGAATGAGACTAAACCCAGATAAGACAGAGATGCTAGTGATCGAGCCAGATCATGGGCGTGATGGGTTGAAACCTGGAGCAGACACAGGTCTTGTCCTGGGGTCTTCTCCATTGGTTGCTTCTCCAAGGGTGCAAAATCTAGGTGTGATCCTGGATAGCAGGCTGACCTTTGAAGATCAGGTGTTGTCTGTGGTCAAGAGTGGTTTTTACCACTTGTGGAATATAGCCAGGATCAAGCCCCTCATTCAGCCCTACGATCTGCTGATTCTGGTACTTGCCTTTGTTACCTCTAGGCTTGACTACTGTAATGATCTTTACTTCAGAATCATGGGAGGGACCTTCCACAGGCTGCAGCTGGTGCAGAATGCAGTAGCCCGGTTGCTGATGGATCTGTCTAGGTCTTGTCATGTGACCCCGGTCCTGCGTGTTTTGCACTGGCTGCCGGTCAGGTGGAGTATCCTTTTCAAGGTGGGCTTGCTCACCTATAGAGATGCACTGAAATTTAATTTTGCCAGTGAAATTACCGTGAAATTGGCAATTTCACTGGGTAAAATGTTACGCAAAATTTCATCTGCCGCTGCCAGCCACCACAAGTCAGCAAATTGAACCCCCAACCCCCACATACACACAAGTTAACCTGTTTCCATTTCTTTTATTTAAAAAAGTCCTCACTCTTACCTGAATAATCCAGAGTCTGAGTGAAAGAGGTAGAGTATATTCAAACATCCACACTTTGCATCTATTGTTCTGCACAGTCCTAATTTGAAAATAATATCACACTTTATAAGGAGCTGTAGGAGCAGTGGCATTACCAAGATGCTTTGAATTAGGGGTGGTCAGTTCTATACCATTTATTTTGCAGACAATCCTAATACAAAATATACAGTAAGACTTAGAACTGAAAAGCCCGATGTTTGCTGATTCAGACTTGAGGCATGAACATCATATTTCTTGTAGCACAGGACTTTTCTTCCATATTTTAAATAAGTTTGGAAAATGATGGGTAGGTGATGACATCCAGTCACTTGTTGAAGTATGCAAATGGAATAGTTCAGCTCTGTTCATGCAAATTCACATACTGTAGTTTTTACAAGCACACCGTAAGTCATATAGAAAAAATATACTTGGGATCCATTTATTAAAATGCAGTATTTTTGAACATGCTAATTTCAAAGGTATTTGACATATCCATTTTCAATTCCCAGTTTCTTTAATTACATGGAATAAGTACCCCCCCCCAAGTACCCTGCCCCTCCATTTGTTTTATTAAAAATTACAAATTCACCCTCCACTCTCTGAGTCTAGTAGATCCCCACCCCCACCCCATCATTGAATGGCAGTACCCACCCAGCACCCCTAGTACCTGATCAGGCCAACTTGGCACGCCCTCCACTTACCTCCAGCCGCGTGGCCACTGAGTGCCACTCAGCACTTGAATGAATGAGCACAGTATCGTTCATTCGTTCAATCCTCAGTGGCACTCAGTCGGACCGCCAGCTGTGGAGAAATGAGGGCTGTGCGAGCAACGGCTGGGTACTGGGAGAAGGAGCTGCGCGGGTGGATGCTGCTTTCTAATGATGGGATGGCGGGTTGGGGGTCCATTAGATACCAGGGAGTGGAGGGTTATTTTTTTTTAATACTGTAAAACAAAAGGAGGGGGCAGGGTAATTTGGAGGGGTGCTTATTTAATGTAATTATGGCCAGTGATCAGCTGGGGGGAACCACTAGACACCATGGAGTGGAGTGTGAATTTCACTTTTTTGTTTTATATAAAACAAATGGGGGGGCAGGATAACTCCTGGGGGCATGCTTATTTGAAGCAATTTCGGCTGGTGATCGGCCGGTGGTGACCACTGGACACCAGGGAAACCTCTGGCCAGTGGCAACTGGGCATAACATTTCATAGCGGAAGGTGAAATTACTCCCACATGTAGAGACATTTTGCTGCAGGTGATGCAATTTCACCCGCGGGTGTGAAATTTCACCAGCAAGCAAAATTTTGCCAGCTTGGGGGTGAAATTTCACACCCAACCACAGACAAAATTTCACATTTCACCCAGCAAAATATTTCACAAAATGCGCTAATTACATTAAATATTTTGCTGGGCAAAATATTCCAATTTCGCACATCTCTACTCACCTATAAGGCCCTATATGGGCTGGGTCCTGGCTACCTGTCAGAGCTCCTGACACATGCAACCTCTGCTCACTCCCTCCTCTCCTCCTCGAGGAACCTCCTGAACATTCCCAGGGTTTGGCTTAAGACATCTGGTGACCAAACTTTCTGTGTCTCTGGGCCGACCCTGAGGAACATGTTTCCAGCTGTAGTCTGGGATGCCCCTTCAATCAATGTTTTCAAACAGAAGTTAAAGGCACACCTCTTCAGTCTGGCCTATATAGAATACATCAGGACTATTAGAGAATTTTATTATTGGAACTCCGATTTTATTTAGTTGTTATTTATTGAATTTTAATTAATTGTTTTATTTGTAAGTTTTTGTTAGGCACCCAGAGTCTCTGGGATTGGAAGCCATAAAAATAACATTTGCCTTGCCTTATATCTGGGGACCCATTTCATAAATGCAACTGTAGCCTAGGCAAAGCTAATTTTAACTTTAGGTACAGTTAGTGCATAGTTTTTAACGAACTGTAAACTATATAGTTCTGACATTGAAAGAATAGTATCCAGTATCTGTTTGTATATAGTCCATTTTGGTTCTAAATTCAAAAATCAACCACTGGGTCTTTCTTCTAGTGTTTTGTCTTAAATTAGAAACCTGACACTAATTAGATACTTGAACCTGCAGAACGTGTCACTCCAAATATGAAACAAACTACTGAAGAATATCTTGTTCAATACCCAATTCCATTGATCTAGCTTGTAGTGGTGTATGATCCACCATATCAAATGCTTTGAACAAGTCTATGAACATGACACAGACCTTTACTCATTTTTTCTAATACAGTTCAAACAATATTATTGACGACTACATGTTTGTGGAGTGTACACTGTATTGATAAGGTGTGTTAAGGAGTAATCAGGGTAATGCTCGAGATGTGCAGATATAGTAGCTGTGTATGTACCTAGTGCTCCAGAAATATAGGCCGCATTGATAATAAGGTGTAGGACCTGTAATTGTCAGGATAAAAATTATAGCAATAATAACATACTGCATAATAAGCAGCCTAAATGCTTGATATAAATGTTTCAGCCTGTCCCAGTTAAAAGATCTTTACGTTCTTGCAGCAATGAGTGTTTCATAGTACGAATTTCAAAAGAAATGGTGCTGCAATTCTAGCAGTGCAGGGTTGGTGCTACAGAAAAGGGCAGCTAGTCCCAAATAAGCACAACTGAGCAAAGTCTATAGCACTCGAGGAAAAAGCAAAAAACAGTCAGTTCACCATATGTTGAGCAGTGGGTGTATTCATTTGTGAAAAACAAGTAATATAGCACTTATAAACAGATAGTAGACAAAAATACAGACATAAACACTAAAATGATAAGGTTTGCTGACTGGTACAACCTGATCTGCTGCCACTTGCCCCATTTCTTTGACTCAAAACAGTCATCCCCAGCGGTTGCCTTTCAAGTCAAACATATACCTGATTATAGCCCAAAGAAAAACTAGCTCTTAGTGGAGTGTACTGAGAAATTGTGTTTTTTTTTTGTTCTTTTTTAAAGCTTTTACTTCAGCTGTTTTATTACAGTAACTGGGAGCCCTGGTCACGTAAGACGCTACATCTGACCAGGAAGAGAGACGGTAGTTTCAGTGCATGTGAAGCTGAACTACAATCGTCTATTTTTAGTCTTTTATTCTTGATATGCTTTGCTGGGTACCTAAGCACTACTGAGAGTGTGTAATAATAGTAGTGGGGAGCTGTTTGCACTAAAAATAATACTTTTGTTTTGGGATGAATGCTCTGGGTGGTGACCTCTGTCTCCAGACTTCCACGTCAAGGCTTACTATTTGAGGCTCACAAACTGTGAGTAGGGTGTGCATTTCATGTGCAGAGACACATGCAGAAACACGCATTGTACGTGTGTCAGCTGTGTCCTCTGGAGATGCTGGAACACTGGGTGACGTTATATGAATATTGGTGGGTAGGCGGATAACAGTTTATTAAGTGGTTGAATTCATAAGTGGGTATTATTTTGGTTTTTCTCATTGCTGCTACTGCTTAAAGACTGAATGTCTCAAGGGAGGAATAAACAAGGAAGGTCCAAAAAATCATGTTCCAGCTGTAAAATGTACACTGAGGAGCCTTATAGCAAGGAGTTTATTTGTGATAAATGTTTGTTAGCCATGTCTTGACAGGAGGAAATTAGGTACTTGTCATCTAGGTTGGAGACCAAAAAGGAAATAAGCGTGCTTGAGGATTACCTTGATAATGTAGCTAGGAGTGTGTTAGAACCAACAGTTATTACTGAAGACGAGGCCACTGATTTAATTTTGGAGAATAAAATAAGTGATGAAAGTGAACACTGTACTCAAACATTGTGTGACAATGGTTCCATAAGTTCCCTCTTACCAGTACATAATACATTTGAACCACTTACACAGGAAAACTTGCTGGATGATGATTGTATGAATGATATGAAGCAGGCTGCATTTACTGAAAAACAGAATGAGAAAGATATTGGGGATATACAGAATAGGGACATTGTGATTATTGGTGATTCCATTATTAGGGGTGTCAACTCAATAGTGTGCTATGGACGTAAAGCTAACACAACAGTGAGCACTCTCCTTGGGGCAAAAATGAGTGACATTACTAGTTTGTTGGAGGGACTTCTTGAGGGTACAACTTCCCCATTGGTAGTTTTACATATGGGTACCAATGACTAATTTCAAGCTATTCCAGACTAGTTTAATACAGATAGTCAGAAGGATTAGAGGAATTAAAGGGGAGATTATAAAATCAGGAATCCTACCAACATTTTGCATATCATGCGTATAAAAATAATAAAATAATGGATATCAATAAATGGCTTAGACATTTCTGTGTTGATGAAAAAAATAAGCTTTATGGACAACTCTACAACTTTTAATAGGAAACCCCTATTTAAATGGGATGGGCTCCATTTAAGTTATGCAGGCACTAGAATTCTAGTAAAAGGTTGAATGAGGTCATTCAGTTCCATTTAAACTGGCAAAAGAGGGAGATATGGTGAGAGCCTGTGTCAATGCTACGGAACATCCTGTTGGGGTTGCTAATTTTATTGACTGGAGGGGGGTCTTCATAAATGCTAGAAGCCTTATTAATAAATTTGAGGAATTTAAAATTCTACTTTATACACAGAATTTACAATTTGCACTGATTACTGAAACCTGGTGGGACACAAATGATTCATGGGCATAGTCAGTACATGGATATACCCTATACTCTAAATCTACAGTATTTAGGAGGGGGGAGTGGCTATTTATATTCAAGAATCTATAACCAGTGAGGAGTTAACAATGGATGAGACACACTTAGAATCCCTTTGGGTTAAACTACTACTGCCTGATGGTGCCAAAATTCTTATGGGGTTAGTAGATCACCCTCCTTCCAGTTCAGAGGCCGATGATTCAAATTTGATTAAACAGATTACCAGCCTTGACCCAGCTGATAGTATTCTAATTTTGGGAGACATGAATTTGCCCAATATTGAGTGGAGGTTATGGCAGGGTATTACCAAAACAGTCAACTCCTTTCTGGATGCCTTAGACCAACTGGGACTAGAGCAGAAAGTGGATGAAAACACCAGAGGCAACAACATTTTGGATGTCATTTTAACTACTATGGGGAACTATATTACTAATGTCTGTGCTAATCTTCCTTTGGGCAATAGTGATCATTGTATGGTGAGGTTTAATATTAGTAAACCACATGTTCTTAACAAATCTGCTTTAACAGCTAAATTTAACTTTAGTAAAGCCAATTTTTCCCAGTTCAGGATGGAATTCTCTTGCTGGGATTGGGGCAGAGTCTTCCATGGTAGCACTGTTAATGAGATGTGGAATTTATTGCTTGAGCAACTTAAAAACATTATGGTAAAATATATACCTATTAGTAATAAACATATTAAAGGTAATAAAAACTATGCTGGCTCACTTCTTATATTAAGAAATTGAGTAATAAGAAAAATAAAATCTTTAAAAAATATAAAAGAGATGGAACAGAGACCAATCGCCTAGCTTTTAAAAACATTGCTGCCAGTTTAAAAACAGCAATTAGAAAACAAAAGCAGAGTTTGAGGTAGATTTAGCCTCTAGAGCTAAGGATAATAAAAATCTTTTTATTTGTATGTAAATAGTGTGAGAAACAGCCCAAGCACTATAGGTCCTTTCAAGGATATTATGGGGCTGGCTGTGACAGGCAAAGAAATGGCTGAGATTCAGAATAAATATTTCTGCTCCATGTTTAATACTAATACCCCATTTCAAGCTAACCATAGCGATCTTCCATCCACTGCTGCTATACTAATTGATCCTAGGGAAGTTCTGGATAAACTTAATAGCATGGATACCAATAAATCTCCTGGTCCTGATCTTGTCCACCCAAGGGTTATTTGTGACCTGGCAGATATTTTGGTAACACCTCTTACATATATTTTTTCAGGCACCTTTGGATATTGGAGAAGTTACTAGTGATTGGAAAGAGGCAACAGTCATCCCTATTCTAAAAAAAGGGTCCAGAACTATACCTTCTAATTTTAGGCCAGTTAGTTTGACATCACTTATGGGCAAAGTACTTGAAAACATATTGAAGGATAGGATTCTGGCTTCATTAGAGGAAAACAACTTAACGGATTTATTACAGCATGGGTTTACCAGGTCTAGATTTTGTCAGACCAATCTTTTGACCTTCTATGAGAATGTTAATGAAGAACTAGACTTAGGCAATTCAGTAGATGTTGTTTTTATGGACTTCGCAAAAGCCTTTGATAAATTGCCACACAAGGAGTTGATTGCTGTCCTGAGAGAATTTAAATTAGAGACCAATGTAATATGTTGGATTACAGACTGGTTGAAGGACAGGAGACAGAGGGTGGTAGTTATGGGGGTTTATTCAGACTGGGTCCCGGTGACAAGTGGAGTTCCCCAGGGATCAGTGTTGGGACCCTGTTTGTTTAATGTTTATATATCTACAATGAAAATAAATACTCCCAATGTTTGGTTATCTAAATTTGCAGATGACTGCAGATTAGGAGCTGTTGTCAATAACCCAACTGATGTATTACCCTTACAAATAGCTATTGGTAACATAGAATATCGACCGAGTCAAATAAATTGGAATTGAACTCTGCAAAATCTAAGATTACACATTTGGGGAATAAAAACTTTAAAGCGGTTTATAAAATTGGGAATGATATGTTAACTGTTACCACACAAGAAAGGGACCTGGGTATTATGATTACTCCTGATTTTAAATTCAGTCATCACTGCTCAATTCAGCTAAGAAAGGTGAATCAAAATTTAAATAGCATCCTCAGACATATTTCCAGCAGGGATACCAACATACTGATTCAGTTGTATAGCTCCCCTGGTTAGGCCTCACCTGGAGTATTGTGCTCAGGTGTGGTCACCATATAAGAGGGAAGACATTATTAGGCTAGAGGGTATTCAAAGAAGAATGCCTATGGCTATTAAGGACTTGGAATCTGATCCTATAGGGAAAGGATAGAAATTCTGGGCCTATATTCACTATGTTATCATAGATTCAGATGGGGCATGTGTATGCTTTATAAAGCTATTGGGTATTCTTCATTGCGTGAGGAGTTGGGAATTATATTTAAGGTTGATTGGGTAAGCTCTAGGAAACATCCCAAACAACTTTTTTCAACCCAGGCAGAATTTAAGAATAAGAAAACATTGGTTCAGCCAAAGGGTTGTTTCATCCTGGAATGATCTTCCTGTGTTGGTTATAGAGAGTCCAAATATGGATACTTTTCAAACTAGATTGGATATTGAATTCATGGAAAGGGTTTATGATTTTTATGCACTAAAGTATTCTTGGGATATGGCAGGCTATAAGGATGCAAGACCATAATTGCTTGAATACTTTCCTTCCTATGAGTCGATGCACTGGGGTGAGTGGCAGTGGCTCAGGCTGTACCGGTTGACATACTTTATCAGTTTGATCTTCAAATGTGTATTTTTTGTCTGCAAGCAGTTTATGAGGGAAACAGCACTTTTTTCACAAAAAAATATAGCCACTGCTCAACATACTGTGGACCGACTGTTGTTCGGTTTTTCTTCATTTGTAGTACCCTTAATTAAAATTTGGCAAGGGTAAAAGACTTTTTCATACTTCGGGACTCTCACTTGGAATTCTTTTCTTGGTGACATCAGGTTCAGGGTTACAAAACAATTGTTAAAACAAACAATAGAAATTATTTGATGAAAACTTCAAACTGCACATGTGATTGATTTGCTATTTGTACCTTTTACCAATTTTTTTAAGTCTGTTTCATGTTGTATTGCAATTTCTGTATCAGGGTTGCTTTTGAAAATAAGCCTTTGGCCATTTGAGTGTTACCAGTCAACACAAACTGAAGTAAATGAAATCAAAATATTAATAATGTGCATATTTATTAAAAGGTGAACAATTTATATTTGAGGCTTGTAGATAAGCTAAATACATTTACATATGTTGGAAATGCTGAAACTTTTTTTAACAGTGACTTTTAGGCATGTACTATAACTTGTATCAAGTCTGTATTTTATGTCTTGTACCCTTCCCTCAGGTTGCACCAGGAAATTAGACTTGGCATGCCTTTCCAGTTTACCAGTTTTGAATAAGTAAATAAAATCTTGCACATAGAGTGGCAATAATGTAAACACCACTGTATTTGTATAATTAAAGAATAACTTGTAGCTTTCCACATTTAGCATCAGCAGACATCTTTTATTGTTTGGCCCAGAACATAAAAAGCATAGAATGCCTTCAGGGCATAATACCTGAACTAAATTAATTCTGGCTGGGTCCAATAATATAATGGAATCTCCTCCTCTCTCTGCAAATACTTAGCAATTAAGGGAGGTGAAACATCATAGGTTGGCAATAACTGGTAAGAGTTACTATAGATTACCTGGTGGTGTTCCAGAAGTGTCAGTTGGTTGGTTTTCCTTCTCAGACAGAAACACAATGCAATACATTATTCAGGGGAAGGGTAGCCACCCCCTGTCAATGGTCCCTTTGACACAGGCATACCTAGAGTATAATTATGCACAATTACAATGTGTGTGCCATGGCAAAAATAGTGTACAACTGTGCAAATTAGACATTTCTTGCAGTGAAGATGTCTCTGCCTAAGAATAATATTCTATGACATACTTCATGATTTCACTGCACATCTTCTGCCTTGTCAACATTCTATTTCAGTGTTGCAAGGAATTCTACATCAGCACTAATAGGTAAGAAGTCATATGCTAGATTTATACATATGTGCAAGAGGTATTCCAAAATCATAAAAGGTTATATGATAGCAGATTAGAACAGACTTTTTGGTTGATTCCAGGATAGCAGTATGAAGACAGGATTATGGTTATCGGGGGTTGGGGGACAGTCAGGAGGGATGTACGGAAACAATATTTTATGCAGAGAGTAATAGGATAGTGAAACCAATTACTGAAGGATATGGAAGGTACAGAAATTGCTCAGAGTTGCAAAACTACTGTAGGTTTGATAAATACCTGAAGAGAAAAAGCATTTCAGGTTATTGCTGCTGATATAGTAGATGCGTGAACTTGTGCCATTGTATTACCATATACTGCATACTGTGTGAGTGCATCTATAAAAATGAATATATACATATATACAGCAGGGGTATACTGCACAATGTAGACCATATCTATATCTGGCATACCGTTAGCTCAGTGACTTAATTTTGTCAATGCTCTTACGGCGCCACAGCAAGGGTGAGAGTTACTGAGGCGATCTTGATTTTAGATCACCCCTCACTCATGTTGCCTTTTGTGTCCACAGAATTTCTCAACCCTCTGGAGCATGGCCACCCCATAGGAGGTATATTTTGTTATGGGGGGTGCAGGTGCAGAGCCCCCCCCCACATTGCAGGGTGTGGAGGTGTGAAGCTCCCACAAAAAAAGACCATTTGGCGCTATAGTTGCGGGAGACACAATGTCTGTTGCTGACTTTGATACATATATGCATAGATGTTGTTAGCAGATAAGGGCCTTATGGCCCTTCCAGTCTGCCCTATCCCTATTTCTATTGCTTAAGGTACCCTAAGTGCTACAACATGTCCCCCCCTTTTGCCCTAGCTTGATAATTCCCAAATGCCTATCCCATGAATCTTGAATCCCTGAACTGTGGCTGTCCCCACCACTTCCAGGGGGTGACTGTTCCATCTCTCTACCACCCTTTCAGTGAAGTAGAACTTCCTCAAGTCCCCCCTAAGTTCCCCCTTTTAGCCTCAATGCTGTGCCCTCTCATTCTGCTATTTCCCTTCTTGTGAAAGATGCTCCCCTCTAGTACCCTGTTTATCCTCTTCAGATACTTGAAGGCCTCTATCATGTCCTCCCTCTCTCTCCTTTCCTCCAGGGAGTATATACTGAGAGCTCTGAGTCTCTCCTCATGCAACTTATGCTGCATCCCGGACACCATTTGTGTTGCCCTTCTCTGTACCATTTCCATCCTGTCTATGTCTTTTTGGAGATGGGGTCTCCAGACCTGAACACAGTACTCCAGATGAAACCTTACTAGGGAGTTGTACAATGGCACCACCACTTCCCTCCTTCTACTTGTTATACCCCTCCATATGCACCCTAGTATTCTGTTAGCCCTTCCAACTGCTTTGTCACACTGTTTATCCACTTTGAGGTTGTCTTCTATGACTACCCCTAGATCCCTTTCCTCTTCATTGGCCTCCTGTGTTACCCCATCTAGTTCATACTCTGCCCTAGGATTCCCTCTCCCCAGATACATAATCCTGTACTTTTTTTGATTGAAACCAAACTGCCATTCCTTGGACCAGTTTTCTAACCTCTTCAGATCTCTCCTCATTTTTTTCTATCCCTTCCTGTGTATCTACTGCGTTACATAGCTTTTTATCATCCGTGAACAGGCTAACCTTCCCTTCTAGACCCTCTGCAATACAGCTTATGAAGACATAGAAGAGGACTAGTCCCAGCACTGATTCCTGGGTAACCACTTTTTACCTGTCCCTCCTGTGAACTAACCCAATTTACCACCATTCTCTGTATTCTGTTATTCAGCCAGATTCTAACCCACATGACTTCCTTTGTTTCCACCCTCAGATATGCCAGCTAGTACTGGGACCTTCAATTTAGGGTAAAAACAAACAAAAATAAAAAAAAGAGCTAGTGGAAGCCAGATGTTTGGTTTTAAAACTGCCCTAGATAGCTTTTGACAGAGAACAGCAAGAGGAAGGAGCTGCTATTAGAACATTACTACTCTACTGGGGCTTAAGAACTAGAACTCTACTACTGGGACCTTCAATTTAGGGTAAACACAAACAAACAAAAGAAAAAAAACAAGACTTAGTGTGTTTCTCTGAGTTGGGTGAAATGAACTGTTATCTGTGCAGTTAGCTAGATGAAGAAGGGAACTGTGAATTATTGGGAGTGGCTTAGGCAGCAGGAATCCAGGTGTTTGGATTTAAAACTGCCCTAGATAACTTTTGACAGAGAACAGCAAGAGGAATGAGGTGCTGTTAGAACTTTACTACTCTACTGGGAATTAAGAACTATAACTCTGCTACTGAGACCTTCAATTTAGGGTAAAAACAAACAAAAAAAAAACAACAGGAGTTAGTGTGTTTCTCTGATTTGGGTGAAGGAAACTGCTATCTGTGTAGTTAGCTAGGTAAAGACGGGTACTGTGAATTATTGGGAGAGGCTTAGGCAGCAGGAAGCCAGGTGTTTGGATTTAAAATTGCCCTAGATAGCAGAGAACATTAAGAAGAAGGAGGTGCTGTTAGAACTTTGCTACTCTACTGGGATTATATAGCCCTCCCTCCCCTCCACCCCCACCACCACCCTTAGCAAGTTCCACTTTTATAGTCACAGGATTTGACTGACAACAGGAACTTCCTGTTTGGGAGCAGGAAGGGAGTGATCACAGAGGCACAAAAGACTCATCATCTTAGAAAGAAAAAAGTAGCTCTCTGCCCCCACCTCCAGCTGCTGAAGATCTGACTCTGAGCAAGTAAGAAGGAGACTACTGAGGAATACAGGGACTTTATGTCCCAGAACAGGAAGAGCAGGAGCTTTAAGGGCATGGAGGCAATAGGAAAGTAGGGAGAAAAAAATAGGATAAAAAATAAGTAAACAGAGAGAGGAAAGAGTAAGCATACAAAACAATAGTTCAGGGGCTACAAATAAGACATGATGGGAGTGGTGCAGTGCAGTGGCTGTGGAGCAGCAGTCTTCCGGGAGACATTCTGAAGGATGTGGTGTTATTCCAACTGCAAGTGCCTCTCTGGGCTGAGGGAGGAAGTTGTTTGTCTCCAGGTTGAGTTGGCCAGGATTTAGGGGACCTCCTCTCCCACCCAGGGACCACCAGGGCCACCTCCACTACCTCAGAGATTGACAAGAAAGAGGAGCAGTTGGACCACAGAGGACTCAAGGAGGGTGGGGTGCTGGAAAAGAGGCACATCTTTCCAGTTGTAACTCTCCACAATTCAGACACCCTTCTGCAGAGTGTGGTTCCTCTATGGAGGCACCCACAGTGGAGACCAAGGAGGATTCTGGGAACCTCCATGAAGGATACCCAGAGGAGGGTAGCATAGGATCCTACAAGGGAAGGAAATAACTCCTGGTCAGGGACTCCATTGTTAGGAGGGTAGAACTGGAGGAAGGGAGGAGAGGGAGGTAAGGTGCCTGCCTGGCATCATGGCTTGGAGGGACAGGGAGCAAATCCTCAGGATAGTAGGACCAGCTACACAGGGAGGGTGCTGAATGTCATTATCCACCTAGGAGATAAATAACCTGGCTGGGAAATGGATCAGAGCAGTGCAGGAGGAGTTTGTGTAGTTGGGGAGGGGCCTTAGTCAAGTAGCATGCACGGTAACCTTTTCAGAGGTGCTGCCTGTCTATGGTATGGATGAGACTAGGATGTTCTGCACCATGGTATTCAATCAATGATTGAAATACTGGTGCAGATCTCAGGGTTTTGGCTTCATTGGGGACTGGGGCTCCACCTGGAGGGATACAGGCCTATACTGGTGTGATGGTCTGCATCTGTCCAGGAGGGGAACCAGGATCCTAGGTGATAGGTATAAATGCTTCATTGGCAAGCATTTAAACTAGCCAAGGGGTATGCACTGAAAAGGAGCAGGGAATCCTAGCCCCACCCCCAAGAAATCAGGGTAGTTAGTAAGGTAAACACCAAGCTGGAGAAGTCAATAGGGAGAAGGACAGAGGTAAATGGACAAAAAGGCAAAGGCAGTAAGGACAGAGATGGGGCAAAAAGGGGTAAGGCCATCAAAAACTGGAGGGTAATGAGTACCAATGCCCATAGTCTAGGTAACAAGCTCCTTGAACTGGTGGCCTTGATGGAAGTTGGATGCCTGGATATTGTGGCAGTCACAGAAACATAGTACACAGAGAACCATGACTGGGATGTCAACATACCAGGGTACACAATCTACAGAAGGGACAGGGAGAGTAGAAGAGGAGGGGGAGTAGCTCTCTTCATAAGAGAAGGGATCAAAGCAACAGAACTAAAGGGCAAACAGAGGAAGAGGAGGCATTGTGGGTCACCCTGGAGGCCAGAAATGGCACCACAGACTGCACGGGAATTGTATACAGACCCCTCATCTCAAGGGGAGTAAATGGACAATGAAATGATAGAAGGCATCCTTAGGATGGCATAAAAAGGGGAGATCTTGTTGATGGGGGATCTGAATATGCCAGATATTAACTGGAGCACCATTACTGCAGCCACATCCAAGAGCAGGATCATTCTGGATGCCCTACAGGAGGCATGTTTCAGACAGCTAATTTTGGAACCCACTCAGGAGGGAGCAGTTTTAGACCTGGTACTCTCAAATCAGGATGGAGAGAGGATCTCAGATCTAGAAGTGGGTAGCCATCTGGGGACAAGTGACGACCAAACAGTGTGGTTCACGATAAACACAGCTACAGAGTCAAGCTATACAAAGTGAGGGTACTGGAGTTTTGGAGGGCTGACTTTGTCAAAATGGGAGAGTGCCTCAGAAAAAGCACTAGCAAACAGGCAAGAAGGAGGGGTGGAGAAACAATGGTGAAACATCAAAACTGCCATCAAAGAGGCAACAAGCCTTTTTGTGATGCAAATAAACAAATCAAAACAAAGGAAAAACCACTATGGTTCTCAAAAGTGGTGGCAGGGAAGGTTAGGGAGAAAAAGACAGCATTCAGGAAGTATAAAGAAGCAGAAGAAGAAGGACAGAGAACTGTACCAATTAAAGCAGAAGGCAGCAGGGAAGGCAGTCAGAATAGCAATACCCAAACTGAGGAAAAGATAGCCAACTCAGTTAAGACAATCTTTAATAGGTACATTAGGGAGTGAAGAAAGACCAAGGGAGGGATAGTGAGGCTTAATAAAGGGGAAGGTGGGTGGGCAGAGATGAACAATGAAATAGCAGGGATACTGAACAATACTTCTGCTCAGTATTCACAAAAGAAGAAAAGGGGAAGGTACCCAATCCAATCAATAGAAGCACTCTGGATAGGAGGGTCGATACCAGCCCTTTCACAGAAGAAAGGGTTCTGAAAGAACTCCTAAAACTGAAGGTGGACAAGGAATGGGGTCTGATGGGATTCATCCCAGAATTCAAAAAGAACTAAGGGGAGAATGAGTGACACCACTGACTACACTTGTTAACAAATCATTGGAGGATGATATGGTACCTGAGGACTGGAAGAGGGTGGATGTGATTTCCCTTCACAAAAGTGGGAGCAAAGCTGAGGCAGGAAACTGCAGACCTGTTAGCTTGACCTCAGTGGTAGGGAAGATTATGCAATCACTTCTGAAAGAAAGAATTGTTGAGAACCTAGAGGCCAGTGGGGCACAGGACCTAAGTCAGCATGGATTCACAGTCGGAAGGTCATGTCAAATGAATCTAATTGATTTCTTTAACTGGGTGACCAATGTATTAGACCAGGGAGGGGCTGTGGACATGGCCTACCTAGACTTTAGCAAGGCATTTGACACAGTCCCACACAAAAGATCAATAAACAAACTAGCCTGCCTGGGAGTGGTCCCAGGGTGGTAGCTGGGTAAAGAATTGGCTGGACAACAGGACACAGAGGGTTATAGTAAATGGAGTCCACTCCAAAGAAAGGGGGGTTACTAGCAGGGTACTGCAGTGTTCAGTACTGGGTCCAGTTCTTTTTAATGTCTTTATAAGTGACAATGCAGATGGACTGGAAGGAAAAGTATGCCTCTTTGCAGATGACACAAAGATCTGCAACAGGGTCGATACTCAACTAGAGTGGAAAGGATGAGAATGGACTTGGCAAGGTTGGAGGAATGATCGAAAGTATGGTAGCTTAGATTCAATGCAAAGAAGTGCAAAGTAATTCACCTGGGAAACAAAACCCAAGGGAAGAGTAAACAATGGTGGGGGGAAAGGTATTAACGACAACAAGAAGCTCTAGCAGAGCCACTAAGACTGTAATTGCATTAACTAGATAAGAGTATTTCATGAGCTTAAACATAAACATGAATTGCTATTGCATACATTAACTTAATCAAAGTACGGTGCATAAAGAAAGGTCAGATATGACTGCTATAACATGAAACATAAAGTTGTGACAGATATAAGTCAAGAAGGCCCATCCAGTTTCACTTTTTTTCTACCTTATAAATGTGCCATTGGCATTTGCTTTGCCATTGACAGAGCAAATGCAATTGCACATTTATAAGGTAGAAAAAGAAATGGGCAGACTGGATGGGCCTTGCGGTCCTTATCTGCCATCAGCTTCTATGT
Source organism: Neoceratodus forsteri (assembly GCA_016271365.2). Lineage (NCBI taxonomy): Eukaryota > Metazoa > Chordata > Ceratodontiformes > Ceratodontidae > Neoceratodus > Neoceratodus forsteri. The sequence continues at coordinate 866,624,338 of CM057458.1, read as the reverse complement.
TTCTATGTTATAGCAGTCAACTTAATAGAACCGAGCCGTCATATACATGAAGGTACTGTAATTGCAAACATTGCTGAGACAACTATATTTTGTGACATGGTGGAAGATAAACCCAATGTTGAGATATGTTTTTGAAGACATTTGATGTGTTTGATTTTTTTAGAGATTGCTGTACAGTTCACACACATAATTAGTATAATATAAAAGTGCATACACCAAAATGTCAATGTAAATCTTACTTGGTTCATTACAAGTTGTTCTCTTGAAGGAATATCTTACTGTACAAGGCCTAAAAATGGAGGTTAGGTAAAAGTAAACTGTGGTAGGTGTGTTATTGAGGGTATTGCATAAATTACATTTTATTGCTGTTTCACCCCAGGCACACACAGTATGAAAATCAACAACCCCTTGATTTGAAGCAAAAGGAATGAATTAGTATAAGGACAGAAACAAGCATGAGTATGGTAAGTCAAAAGTTTCACTAATATTATTAATTTTTACAAATGTGTCTGCACAGTTGACAATTTTTGTAAAAAAATAATAATAATGGGAGTTATTCCACGTGTCCACAGGTGATATGCATGCATGCAGGTGGAGTGGTTTGAGGCCTGGATACACTAATCTGCTCTGCTCCTGAGTCAGAAGATCATGGTGGAGAGGCAGAGGTACTGGGGGTTCCATAGATAGCTGTTGAAGCAGAAGGAACCGTATCTGATGTGGCCAAAGAGGGGCTATTAGAATCATGTGAGACCCTTTGCCTGTAGCTTCAGGAGAACCCTCTGAAACACTGGGAAGGGAAGAAAGGCATACAAGAACCTCCCTGTCCAGGAAAGAGACAGAGTGTCTCATCAGAAAACACCATGCCCACGAACAAGTGAGCAAAAATTGGGTAGTTTTGCATTGGATGGAGGGACGAAGAGGTCTATCTCCGTCTGACCCCACAGGTTGAATAGGCTTTCAACCAGATCTTGATTTAGCTCCAACTCATGAGCCCTGACAGTGGTATGGCTCAGACTGTCTGCCAGGATGTTGCTGATGCCCAGCACATGGACAACAGTAAGGCAGAGGTCATGCTGGACTGCCCAGTACCCCACTCACATTGCCTCCTGGCATAAAGGGTATGAGCGAGTGCCTCCCTGTTTGTTCAGGTAGCAGACCACAGACGTATTGTTGGTCTGAATCAGGAGTGTCTCCGGACACAGAAGATGCTGGAAGGCCTGGATGGCATACAATACTGCCCTAATTTCTAACACATTGATGTGTAGGGATGATTCCAGCTGAGACCATGTTTCCTGGTTCTGATGGTCTTCTAGTTGGGCTCCCCAGCCATGACATGAAGCATCCATTGTAAGGGTCATGGTAGGAGCAGGTGGTTGAAAAGGGAACCCCCTTGGAGAGATTGGACAACTCCTGCCACCAAAGAAGATCCTTCTTCATGTACCCGGACACTAGGACCCTATGGTCCAGGTTGTCCAGTCACTGATCACACTGGACACAAAGAGTCCATTGAGTCAACCTCATATGCAGTCTGGCTAGAGGAACTGTAGAGATTGCAGTTCCAATGAGCATGAGAAGATGGAGGATCTACTGGGCTGTGGTCCAGCGTGAGTTGGCCACTAATCTGGCCTGTTCCTGCAGAGTCTCCATTCAGTCTGATGGGAGGAAGTCCCTGCCCTAGACTGTATCCAGCACCACCCCAAATGAACTGTAGGAGCTGGGAGGGGAGAGGTGGGATTTGGGATAGTTGACTTTTATTCCAAGTCTGAAAAAGAGGTCCAAGGTGAAGGAGAGTGACTCCCTCAGACTGCTCTGTGATGGGGCTGATAGAAGCCAATCATCCAGATACAGGATCAATTAGACCCTTCTGCAGCATAGGTCCACAGCCACCACTGCTAGACACTTGGTACAAACCTGAGGTGCTGAGGATAGGCCAATAGAGAGAGCCTTGAACTTATAATGTTCCCCCTGGAAAGCAAACCGAAGAAAGTGGCAGTGGGCCTGGAAGACAGGGATCTGCAGATAAGCATCCTGCATGTCCAGTGCACAAAGCTAATGGCTCTTGTGGAGCAGGGATAGAAGTCCCTGGATGGTGAGCATGCAGAACCTCTTGTATTCGACGTACAGGTTGAGCATGCTGAGGTCCAAGATGGGTCTTAGGTCACCCATCTTTTTGGGCAGTAGGAAGAAATGGAAGTAGTGCCCTTTTCCTATCTGTGCTGGAGCCACGAGCTCTATGGCTGACTTTTGCAGAAGAGCCTGGATCTCATCCCTTATCAGAGACAGGTGCCTTGGAGGATAATGGGAGAGGCCTGGGGGTTTATTTGTTTTTATTTATTTTATTTTATTTTAGTCTTTGGTAACCGAGTAAGGCCCACTTGGCACAAGTGCTTGTTTTCAGGGGCGACCTGGGAGCACTGGGCGGTTAAGTGACTTGCTCACAGTCACACAGTTTGCAAGTGGATGTTGTGAGAATCAAACCAATGTCTGTTCTGCTGGGTGTACCAAGCTTGTTCACAGCTCATAACTCTAACCTCTAGGCTATACTGTCTGTAGACCTGTCTAGAAACTCTTTGGTGCGAACTCTTGCTATTAACTGAAGGACTCAAGAGTCTATGGTTTGTCCTGCAATCCCAGAAGGTGGAGGCCAAATCTCACCACCAACTCCACTGGTTCCCCTAGAGGATCTGGAGGAGGCAGAGATATCCCCCACAAGTTAGGAGGCCAAAGGGAGGTGGTCGGCAGCTCCTCCAGGGGGCTTCTGGGACTTGGCAGGGGGAGTAGGGGTTCCTGATGCTGGATTCCAGCATTTGGCCTGGTGTTTGGAAGGGGCCTCTTGGGTCTGGCATCTCTGTTGCTGAAGAAAAGGCTGTTTGTCTTTGTAACCCCCCTTGGTACATGAAGCAGACATCGTGGATGGATTTATCTTGGTCCAGCAAATCAGTAATAATATCCTTCCTTAACGTCACCTCTGAAAAACATGGATCTCCTCAAAGGGGCATCCAGGATAAAGGTCTGGTCTTCTTGTGCCAGGCCAAAAAATCCTGAGTTACGAATGTTGCCTAATGCAGACAGCAGTAGCAGTGGTGTAAGCAACTGAGTCTACTGTGTCATAAGTTGCCCAGAGGGCATGATGACAGAAGATTTTAGCCTTTCTCACTGTCTTGGCAATCTCGACCTTAGGCTCCTGGTCCTGGATAGCTTCCACCTTTGATTCAAGTGAGGCCAGGGAAGATTTCTGATAGGAAACCATATGAGCCACATAATTAAGGGACCTGAGGGCTCAAGTGGAGGAGGAATGGATCTTGTGACCAAAATTGGCCTGCTACTTAGACTTCTTATCAGGAGGAGACATGCTTAAATGTTAAGTTTAGAGGACTGGTCATGGGAAGCCATGATAACAACCAAGTCTGCATTAGGATGGCCAGTAAGGTGTGTGACCCCATCTGGGGGGGGTGGTACACACTGTCTGCCTGTTTTGAAACAGCTGGAATGGAGGTAGGCCATTGCCAGATAGTGGACTTCAGGTCTTCATGGGGCTCAGTCCAAGGTAGTATGGACATAGGAGCTGTGTCAGTCATGTCTAGATGCTCTGCAAGTCTTTTCTGCTTTGGATCCTGTTCCTGGATAGCCCAGCCACAGACATTTTGTATAGTTAAGAGGAGTTCTGCAAAGGAAGGGTCCTCCAGTGGGGATTTTGGGGATGCCTTAGGCTGAGGCTCTATGGGTGTAAGCATACCAGAGTTGGAGGACAAGTCAGAGTCAGAGTATGAAGTGTGCCTGCTGGGGTCTGAACCCTTTTTAGAGGAGTGTCCTGGGTTTTATCTCTGAACTGGTGTCTAGAGGAGCCTTCTCTGGAAAGGTAGGAATCCACAGGGAAGGCTTATCTAGGGGTCAGAAAGGAGGCGGAAGTAGAACTGGTTTCCAACGGTCAAGCTCTAAGACTAGTAAAGTCCTGTCCTCCTTAACCAGTGCCTGAAACACTGCCTGGATATCAGTGTGGGGCTGCTGTGGAGGCAGAGGCTGAAGGTGAGGGGGAGGTGGTGGAGGAGGAGGCTGGTATAATGGATAGCCTGGTATCTGATATTAAGGGTATCCGTGACCCTGCTTGGAGTTGGGAAAGCCAGAAGGAGCATATCCTTGATTAGACATAGCCTGGCATCTGGTACCCTGGTACATAATGTGGTTGATGACCAGGCATTGGATACCCCGGCAAAAGGGTACATTGCGTATTGTGGGGGTGGATGGCCTGGAACATTGCCCATAGGTCCAGCCAGATGTGAAGCTGAAGGCCCGGCAGGAGGTGGAGCTGAAGGCCCAGCAGGAGGTCCAGAAGGCCCAGGCATCAGCCCCGTAGAGACATTCAAAGGGGCTGGTACTGAATCAATCAATCAATCAATCAATCAAAATCTTTATTTAATCAGGCGAACATCATTGAGCATAGCTCATTTACAAGATGGACCTGAGTGGTCAAGAAGTGCAAGTGTTAATACATTGACAAGGGTAGCATAAACAGTAATACAATGACAGGGGTAACATAAACAGTAATACAATGACATAAGTGCTAATATATAACAATATACAAATGTACACGGCACATTAAAACTTTTAATCTGTGAGACAGAAGGCAATGGGCACATCAGGAGTAATATGTAGATTATAGGACCTAGCAGGCATTTTGAGGGTGAATCTTGGGACTGGAAGCAGGAGTTTTATCAGCATATAGGAACACGAAAAAGAAGGGGATAGTAGGGCCGGGGTTTGAGCCTTGTGGAAGCAGTTGCAGAGTTCTGGGAATAGGGTGGTGAATAATCTTTTGAAGGATATTAAGGGTAGGAGGTTATTTAGCTTCATGGTTTTTTGGAGTGAATTCCAAACAATTGCTAGTGAGTAGCTGATAGCAGCCCTCCCAAACTGGGTGCAGACATTGGGGACCTTAAGAATGATAATTTTGCTGATCCTTAGGTTGTATGGCCTAGAAGTAATTTGAGTAAAACAGTCTGAGATATAGGTAGGTAGCTTGCCTGATAAGGCTTTGAATATCCAAATTGCAGCATTCCTATTTCTTCTGTGTTGTAATGATGTCCAGTTAACTGCCTTATAAAGGGAGCAATGATGGGTGCTGAAGGAAGGTCAGTAATGAATCTGATGGACCTGTGGTATAGGGTGTCCAGTTTATTTAAGAGGGAGTGAACAATGTCCATTACAGAAAGTCAGCATAGTCAATGAGGATAGGAATGAAGCCTGGATTAATCTTTTTTGGAGTCTCTGTTGAGGTAGTGCTTTATTCTAAAAATAAACCAAGCCTTTGTCTCAGTTTCTTTAGTAGCTCCTCAATATGGACAGAATAGTCAAGTTTGTTATCAATCCAGACTCCAAGGTATTTGAAGTTATCAACGAATTCCAGCTTCTCTCAAGTAAGGTGGTTAGTTGTAGGGTGGTGGATGGTGGGGTAGTGGCAGAGCAACTCTTTGAGGTAAAGAACATAGCTTTTTGTTTTTGGCATTTAGAAGTAGTTTTTATCCAGTAGGTTGTGTTGTAGGATGGAAAATTCAGATTGTAGCAGTTCACAGGCTTTAGATAATGAAGGATTGCTAACATATAATACAGTATCATCAGCAAACAGATGGATGTTGGATTGAGTGAGGTTAGCATCAATATTATTAATATAGATGGCAAAGAGGATGGGGCCAAGAATAGAGCCTTGCGGTACACCTCTTAACAGTGGTTTTAAGGTGGATAGATAGTTTCCATTTTTTACCAGTTGTGACCTATCTGATAGATAGCACTTGAACCAATTGAGTGAAGGGGAATCCAACCCTAGTGAGCCAAGGGAGGTGATTAATGATTCATGATCCACTGTGTCAAATGCTTTGCTCAAATCCAGGAACACAGCACAGGTACTGTTCTTCTTATCCATAGCAATCTTCCAGTCGTTGGTTACTTTGGCTAGGGCCGAAATGGTGCTATGCCTTGATCTAAATCCTGATTGTGCTGTATTTAGGAGGTTATTGTTATCCAGGTAGTCCCTTAATTGTGAGTTTACTAACTTTTCAAGCATCTTGGATAGAACTGATAGGATGGAAATGGGCCTGTAATTACTGAGGTCCATGGGATCACCAGATTTGAGTAAAGGAACTACTTGAGCTGTTTTCCAAGTGGAGGAATGGATCCAGTGGTGAGGAAAGATTGAAGAGATGAGTGGGGGGCAGATAAGACTTTAGATGCAATCTTGAGAAGTAGGGGTCCAGGAGTCTGTACCTGCACATTTTGAAGTATCTAAATTGCAGAGGAGATCTTCCACTTCTTTCAAGGATATTGGGTTGAAGGAGAAGGTTGATGTAGCCTTTGACCCACGGTGGATTGAAGGTTCAAGGAAGATCTCAGGAGATTTGCAGGTGAAGGTCAAATGCTAGTCCAGCTGTGGTGAAGTGGTCATTGAAGGTATTTAGGATTTCTTGTTTGTCCGTAATTTCTGTGTTATTTAGTAGCAGTTTGCAGGTTAAGGCAGGAGTAGAGTTTTGGCCCAAGATACCCTTTATAGTTCATAATATATATATATATATTAGTTTATAATCAGGCACAGGAATGTCTGGCACCGGAAGATTCTGTACCTTGAGGCCTGATGGAAGGCCATCAAGCATTTGAAGAATGGCCGGAGTGCTAAATATACACTGACCCAGTGAAGGGTCACATAGCAAAGGGTCACTTTGTGTCGGGGTGTGAGCAGAACCTGACGGAAGACCCATCATCATCTGGGGATCCGGAGTCCAAGATGGTGGACCCTGGTTGTCCAAGAGGGCTTGGGTTGAGGAGGTCATGATGAAAGGTCCTAGGAGGGAGTATCAATAGGCCCAGTTGGTGAATCAGGAAGAGACTGACCCAGCGAAGGAGGGGGAACCTCCAAATGAGTGCCCACCTCTGGCTCTTGATCTTCAGGCAAGCCCGGATGGTCTGCTTGTGTCAGTGGGAGCAAGGAACCCTCAAAAGACTGTTGCAGGTCCAGCAGCTGGCTCAACTCGATGTTGGGGGTATACTGTGACCCCGACAGAAGAGCCCCAGCTGTGCCATCCCCAAATGGACCAAGGAGTGATTTATCAGCCATGGCAGTGTAAACGTCAGAAGAGCTAATGTCTGAAGTATTGGTCTGGGCCATGTAGACAATAGCAGAGATGAAGTCCAGTTTACTGGCTGTGACTGTACACTTCTTAGTGGGATTGGGGAGTGACTTATTGATCTGGCTGCTGGCAATAGACCCTGAAGAAGAAATGGGCCTAAGGGCCACAGTAGGGGTTCCATCATCCAAGAAAAGCCCCAATTGCACCGTGAGTAAAGCAGGCAGGGAGACCATGGTTTTATCCTCCAGAGCAGTAGGAGACCAGGCAGTAAGGGTACTTACTGAAGTGGAGGCCCCTCGGGTGTCAGTGGTGCCTGATGGTTGCCGCCAAGTGGATGGAGACCCATACCGGTCTCGGTACCTTTCCTTGTCTTTTTTCTTCTTTTTGGGTTCTGGCATTGGAGAACATTTTTTCCACATATTCTGTAGTTCTTTTTCCATCAAAGCTAGGCACTTCTTAAGCAAGTGGGCTTCGAGCTTTTTCTGGTGCCTAATCTATGTGGTCTGGTTGAAGGATTGGCAGGGTGCACAATCTTTGATCTAGTGTTTGGGTCCATGGCAGATCATACAGCGGGTATGCTCATCAGCATGCAGGATCTGGGTGCCACAGGACTTGCACTTCTCCTTTTTGATGCATCACCCAACTGTTCATGTTCCTGAATTGTACCCCCAACTATATCCCATGCAGTAAATTTGTCACTGTTATTCATTTGCTTCCTCTTTCTTCTGTATATCCCTCAATATCTCTGTATTGCACCTGTTTATGTTAGACCTGTTTATATTGTGTTTTACTATGTAATTGTTTGACCTGGTGTTCTGTTCTCTTTTTATGCTAAACAGGACGTTTGTGTAAAGGGGCATTTTTGCTCACATATCTTCCAAGATAAAATAAAGACTGATGGATTAAAAACTGGACTGACAGACCTGAACCACAGCAATTCTGTAAAATCCAAACATGCCATACTTGGTGCAACTTGTTCAAATACTACTGGTCCAGTCACTCTGATAGCACTGTTTAGTCTGACTTTTATGTATCTGCCAGGTCTGCTCCTGGAAGTCTGTTTTGACCCTTCCTTGACATTAATGAAAACGGAACCATCAGGACCAGACCAGATAGGTAAAAGCCAGACCAGATCATCTGTAGTGAGTGGATCAGCAATATTTGCACAAGTTGTGCCCAGTCCAAATTTTACAGCTCTATTCCGGGTCTGGTGATATGATTTTTACCTGTATTCAACTGCATGTGGCTTAGTGACATACTGTACAGGTGGATGCATAGTCTAACCCATTGAAGGTTGAAGTTTCAGAAAACCATTATGCTAAAAGTACCAAGACTCACTCTCCCTACCCCCAAGTCACACTTTGTCCTGTACTAAAGTCATGATTAAATATTGGTGCCTCTACATCTACACCATTAAGCTTTTAATGCCATCCTGCCTCTTCTGCTGCTGTGAGTGCCCCCATCCATGAAGTCCCATTCTGCTTGTGGCAGCCCCTTCCCCCAAACCCGGTAATTTTCCAGGGAGCATCTCTTTATACCACATCATCTAAATTACTGCTAAACCCCTTATTTTTAAACATTTTGTTGAGAAATGTTGGTTTTAATATATCCATAGTCCAGAAAAATGAATTTGTAAAAGAAACCAAAGCCCCCATTTATCAGTTCATTTAATCACAATACAGCATGTTATGAACTGATCAGATTCTATGTGTAACCTAAGTCAGACAAAAATTAGATACACACACACATACCTACCTATTTGCAAGTGAAGCAAATGTGGTTACTATAATTCAGTTGTAAACAACTATAATCACAAATTGCAGGTTAAGAACATTTAGTAGAATATAAACAGTAGCCCAGAACTGCCTGCCTGACAAAATGAAGTTGGTGTATTATTTGGAAACAGGCAACACTGGGACTCTTGCAGAATATCCTGCAATGTAGCAGAATGACTGCTCTTAGAATGGTCATGTCAAATGGCTTAATGAGGGCACAGTGGTGCTTATTTGTTATGCAGAAAGGTCCAGGAAGTGTTCAACCCATTCTAGTTCCAATAGCTTTCTATGATGTCTGTACTATCCATTGGTAATCTGACACTGAATGACTGTCAGAAGATAATGAGTTAACTTTCTTTGGGCTCAATTAACTCCTCAAGCCAGAGGAAAAATAGTGCTCTACAGCTTCCTATACATACACAGACAGTGTAGTAATGAGGCTTCAGTGAAGGAATCTAGTTTTAACACTCTATCATGTTGTTTGGTAGCAAAAATGACATCAGCCCTTTTCTGAATGCAAAACGCCTGCTGGGCTACTCTCACAGTCACAAAAATGATAAGGGACCTGGAGGTAGTCATATCAGATAACCTACTACAAATGTAAGCAAGCAATGTGATAAGGCAGTGCGGATGGCTGGGTGGATACTGGGATGTATAGGAAGAGGCATCAGCAGTAGAAAACAAGAAGTCATTATCCCTCTGTACAGACAGTTGGTGAAGCCTCATCTGGAGTACTGCATGCAGTTCTGGAGACCCCATCTCCACAAGGAAATAGACAGGATGGAGCAGTCCAGAAGAGGGCAACAAAAATGGTGCAGAGTCTGCAACAGAAGCCATATGAAGAGAGACTAAAGAAAGACTAATATGTATACCCTTGAGGAAAGGAGGGAGAGAGGGGACATGATAACAGTTTTCAAGTACCTCAAGGGAATCAATGAAATCCAAGAGGGTAGCATCTTTCAGAAAAAGAGATGTACAAGAACAAGGGGACACAATTTGAAGATAAATGGGGGGATGGCTCAGGGGCAATATGAGGAAGTATTTTTTCACAGAGATGGTGGTGAACACATTGAACGGCCTTCCTGAGGAGCTTGTGGGGTCAAAAAAAGTGGGTGAATTTAAGAATGTATGGGGTAGATGTAAGGCAATTCTGATTGGGGGTAGGAAGAAGTAGGCTATTGGTTAACTAGGATCTGCAGCTTAACCAATGGGTAAGGAAATGGGCAGACTAGGTGGGTCAAACGATCCTTATCTGCTGTCAAAGTTAATGTTTCTATGTTAGTAGATTAGGTTCCTGTGTGGGACTGTGAAGGCCTTCCTGAAGTCCAGATAGGCCACATCTACTACTATGCCCTGGTCTATTTCCTTTGTCACCCACTCAAAGAAATCAATCTAGTTGGTCTAGCATGACCTCCCTGCCATGAACCCATGTTGCCTTGGGTCCAGCATCCCCCTTTTCTCTAGGTAGTCCACCAGTCTTTCCTTAAGCAGGGTTTCCATCATTTTACCTACTATCGAGATCACACTGAAAGGGCAGTAGTTTTCTGCCTCCTCCTTGCTACCACTTTTGTGCAGGGATCCTCTCAACAGCTTAGCCAGAGATTTAGCCAGTTCCTCCTGGAGCTTCTTTAGGATCTTCAGGTGCATCCCATCCAGCCCCATAGCTTTAACCACCCTAAGCTGTTCTAGTGCTCTTTTTACTCTGTCCTCTGAAAAAGTTCTAATACCCACCCCTTCTCCCTGTTTGCCTTCTCTATTAATGGGGGAACATCCCCATTGCCTTCTTCCATGAATACAGATCTGAAGTATTTGTTGAGGATGGTCACCTTGTCAATGCCTTTCTCCACTACCCTGCCTTCCAATTCCATAAGTCTCACAATCCTCCCCAATCTTCCTCCTCTTGCTAATATACCTAAAGAATGCCTTCCCTCCTTACTTCACTGATTTACTTAGCCTTTCTTCTGTTTTGTCCTTTGCTGCCCTTACTGCCCTGTTCACTTCCCTTCATTTTTTCAAGTATTCTTGCCTGTCTTCCTCGCTTTGTGTTGCTGTGTACCTCAGAAATGCCATCTTTTTTCCTCTTACAAGCTCTGCTACTCCCCTCGAGAACAATAGTGTTTTCCTCTGTTTTTGCTCATGCTGCAGAGCCTGGTGCAATGGTTTGCTACTAGGTGCAGGGCTTCCCTCATCTTATCCCACTGTTGCACCACTCCCCTTATGTCATCATATCCCTACATAGCCTTCCTGAATTTGTTCTTCATCTTATCGAAGTCTGTCCTCCTGAAATCCAGGATTCCTGTCCTTGTGTTGCTAGTCTACTGCAACATCCTGATGGTGAAACCCACAGCTCAGTGGTCACTAGTCCCTATGTTCTCCACCACTGTGACTTCTTCTATCCTGTCCCCATTGTTTAGGACAAGATCCAGAATTGCATTGTGCCTTGTAGCCTCCTCATTAGATGTGTGAGACTCATTCCTTGCAGGGATTACAGGAATCCTTTACTCCTGGCTGAGGCTGCCACCAGGATTCTCCATTCCAGATATGGCAAGTTGAAGTCACCCATCATCAGCAATTCATCCTTTGTTGCAATGTTCTCTATAGTCTCCAGCAGTCCTCTGTCTACATCCTCCTTCTCCTGCCTTGGGGGCCTGTGTATCACTCCCATTCTAAATACTGTTCCCCTCCCAAACTCCAGGGTTACCCACAGTGTCTCTGCTTTCCCCCTTGTCTTGTGGTGCAGCCGCTCTTATCCCTTCCCTGACATACAATGCCACCTCCCTTCTAGCCTTCCCTGTCCCACGTACCCTGGAATGGCTAGCTCCCAGGCATGGTTGCTATTGACTATGTCTCTGTGATTTCCATGATATCCAGGTCCTCAGATGCCATTAATGCCACAAGTTCTGGGATTTTGTTTCCCAGGTTATGGGCATTGGTGCACATAACCTTCTAATCATGGCCCCTTTTCTAAAATCACAGTACCATCCCCCCAGTTCTGTGTCTGCCCCCCCTGTAATTTACCTGAGGTCTCTACCTATGTTCACCCTAAGATGTGCGCATGTGCAGCCACACAGCAGTCAGAAATAACCCACACACAGCTTCAGTAGTAGCGCACAAAGCAGCTAACAGGGATCCTCATGTTCACGAAGTAGTGACTACAGTCATCACTCAGATTTAAGACTCAGACAGCAGGACATGAAAGTGAATGGGAAAGAAACATTGCATTCCCACCCCTGAGGCCACAACCCATTAACTTTAACAAGCAACAGTTAACAAGCCAGACCTTTTGCTCTTGCTCCACTTACTGAACAATTGAACCGATTGGCAAAATTCCAACCAATTGGCTTTGCAGTTACAGCAATGTTTTTTGCTTGACACCTTTTTTCACTAAGACAGTACTTGATAATGATGAGTATTCCCTGCTGTTCATAGAAATGCTGTGTTTTATTTGTTTGGTAGATTCCCCCTAATAAAGCAATGCAAGAGATTCTCTGACATATGGTGTATATTATATTATTTCAGTTTTAAAGTTGCACAACTTCAGTGTAATCTGCCTCCTCCTCCCCAAGCAGCGTCTCACATATAAAATGTGTTTATAATGGATGTAAAGTCTCACCGTTGAAAGCGTGTTCATTTTATTTCAGTACAAGAAAATGGGAAAACTATGGTTGTTGTTTACAGTAAAAGCATCAAAGCAACATACTGTCTGTTTGTGTCAATTTTTTATGTATTTGTTGGGGGCCAGGATGGGTATAACCTTCTCAATTAGCAGGCTGAGACACTGACTGTACATATGTTCTCAAAGGAGGTGGCAGTGAAGGTTCAAGAGAAAAAGAAATCATTCAGAAAGTACAAGGAATCACAGAAGGAGCAGGGAAGAGAATTGTATCAGTTAAAGCAAAAGGAAGCTGAGAAGGCAGTCAGAGCAGCAAAGGCTGAAACTGAGGAAAAGATAGCCAGCTCAGTTAAGAAGGGGGATAAAACCTTTTTTAGGTACATCAGGGAGCGAGGGAAGACTAAGGGAGGGATAGTGAGGCTTAATAAAGAGGAGGGGGTGGGCAGAGGGTGACTGTGAAAAGGCAGAGATACTAAATGAATATTTTTGTTCAGTATTTACAAATGAAGGGGGGAGGTACCTAAAACAAACAATAGAAACACTCTGGATACAGAAGTTGATACCAGCCCATTTACAGAAGAAAGGGTTCTGAAAGAACTCTTAAAACTGAAGGTGGACAAAGCAATGGGGCCTGATGGGATTCATCCCAAAATTCTAAAAGAACTAAGGGTAGAACTAGTGACGCCACTGACTACTCTTTTTAACAAATCATGGGAGGAAGGGGTGATACCCAAGGACTGCAGTGATTCCCAGATGCAGATGTGATTCCCCTTCACAAAAGTGGGAGCAAGGCAGAAGCAGGAAACTATAGACCTGTTAGTTTAACCTCAGTGATAGGGAAAATGATGGAATCACTTCTAAAGGAAAGAATTGTCACGTATCTAGAGGCCAGAAGGGCACAGGACCCTAGGCAGCATGGATTCACAGCGGAAGGTCATGCCAGACAGATCTGATAGATTTCTCTGACTGGGTGACCAAAGTAGTAGATCAGGGAGGGGCTGTGGACATGGCCTACCTAGACTTTAGCAAGGCATTTGACACAGTCCCACAAAGATTAATATATAAGTTAGCCAGCCTGGGAGTGGGTCCCAAGATGACAGCCTGGGTAAAGAAATTGGCTGGAGAATAGGACACAGAGGTAATAGTAAATGGAGTCCACTCAGAAGAAAGGAGGGTTACTAGCGGGTACACTGGGGTTCAATATTAGGACCAGTCCTCTTCAATGTCTTTATAAGCGACATTGCAGAAGGACTGGAAGAAAAAATATGTCTCTTTGCAGATGACACTAAGATCTGCAACAGAGTTGATGCACAGGGTGGGGTGGAAAGGATGAGAAGGGACTTGCAAGGTTAGAGGAATGGTCAAATGTATGGCAGCTTAGATTCAATGCTAAGAAGTGCAAGGTAATGCACCTGGGAAACAAAAACCCAGGGAAGAGTACACAATGGGGGTGAGATACTAACAACAACAAAATGGAAAGGGACCTGGGGTAGTCATATCAGATGACCTAAAGGTGGGCAAGCAATGTGAGAAGGCAGCAAGGAGGGCTGGGGGATACTGGGATGCATAGGGAGGCATCACCAGTGAAAACAGGAAGTTATTATCCCTCTGTACAGACAGCTGGTCAGACCCCATCTGGAGTACTGTGTGCAGTTCTGGAGACCCATCTCTGCAAAGACATAGACGGGATGGAAGCTGTCCAGAGGGCAACTAAAATGGTGCAGGGTCTGCACGGAGGACATATGAAGAGAGACTTAAGGAGCTTAATATGTATAGCCTCGAGAAAGGAGGGAGAGGGGACATGATAGAAACTTTCAAGTACCTCAAGGAATCAACAAAGTCCAAGAGGGTAGCATCTTTCAAAAAAGAGGTGTGCAAGAACAAGAGGGCACAATTTGAAGATGAGGGGCAGCTCAGAGGTAATTTGAGGAAGTGTTTTCTCAGAGAGGTTGTGGATGCGTGGAATGGCCTTCGGAGGAGGTTGTGGAGTCAAAATCAGTGGTGGAATTCAAGCATGCATGGGATAGTCATAAGGCAATTCTGGGGTTGGGGGTAGGAAGAAGTAGGCTGCTGGTTAACTAGGATCTGCAGCTTATCCAGTAGGTAGGGAAATGGGCAGACTGGGTGGGCCAAGCGGTCCTTATCTGCCATCAAATTCTATGTTTCTATGTTTCTATGTTTCTATAACTGGAGGAGGGCAGATGTGATTCCCCTTCACAAAAGTGGGAGCAGGGCAGAAGTAGGAAACTACAGACCTGTTAGTTTAACCTCAGTGATAGGGAAAAAGATGTAATCACTTCTGAAGGAAAGAATTATCGAGTACCTAGAGGCCAGAGGGGCACAGGACCAAAGGCAGCATGGATTCACTGCGGGAAGGTCATGCCAGATGAATCTAATGGATTTCTTTGACTGGGTGACCAAAGTAGTAGATCTGGGAGGGGCTGTGGACATGGCCTACCTAGACTTTAGCAAGGCATTTGACTCAGTCCCACACAAAAGATTAATATACAAGTTAGCCAGCCTGGGAGTGGGTCCAAAGATAATAGCCTGGGTAAAGAATTGGATGGAGAATAGGACACAGAGGGTAATAGTAAATGGAGTCCACTCTGAAGAAAGGGTGGTTACTAGTGGGATACCGCAGGGTTCAGTATTAGGACTGGTCCTCTTCAATGTCTTTATAAGTGACATTGCAGAGGGACTGGAAGGAAAAGTATGTCTCTTTGCAGATGGTACAAAGATCTGCAACAGAGTTGATGCACAAGGTGGGGTGGAAAGGATGAGGAGGGACTTGGCAAGGTTAGAGGAATGGTCAAATGTATGGCAGCTTAGATTCAATGCTAAGAAGTGCAAGGTAATGCACCTGGGAAACAAAAACCCAGGGGAAGAGTACACAGTGGGGGGTGAGATACTAGCAACAACAATAATGGAAAGGGACCTGGGGGTAGTCATATCAGATGACTTAAAGGTGGGCAAGCAATGTGAGAGGGCAGTAAGGAGGGCTGGGGGGATACTAGGATGCATAGGGAGAGGCATCACCAGTAGAAAACAAGAAGTTGTTATCCCTCTGTACAGACAGCTGATGAGACTCCATCTGGAGTACTGTGCGCAGTTCTGAAGACCCAATCTCCACAACGACATAGACAAGATGGAAGCTGTCCAGAGGAGGGCAACTAAAATGGTGCAGGGTCTGCACCAGAAGACATTTGAAGAGAGAGACTAAAGAAGATTAATATGTATAGCCTCGAGGAAAGGAGGGAGAGGGGGGACATGATAGAAACTTTCAAGTACCTCAAGGGAATCAACAAAGTACAAGAGGTAGCATCTTTCAAAAAACTGTGCAAGAACAAGGGGTACAATTTGAAGATGGGGGTGGCTCAGAGGTAATATAAGAAGTTTTTCACAGAAGGTTATGGATGCATGGAATAGCCTTCGGAGAAGGTTGTGGAGTCAAAAACAGTGGTTGAATTCAAGCATGCATGGGACAGTCATAAGGCAATTCTAGGGGGTGGGGGTAGAAAGAAGTAGGCTGCTGGTTAACTAGGACCTGAAGCTTATCCATTAGGTAGGGAAATGGGCAGACTGGGTGGGCCAAGCAGTCCTTATCTGCCATCAAATTCTATGTTTCTATGTCCAGAGAGATGAGATTGTGCTTCTCTTTAAAACAGGGTCTCACATTATACACACATTTGAGATTCAATGAATCAGTGCTTGTAAAAGGTTGCCCATGTTGGCTACATGGGGATAGTAATTCTAAAATGGACAACAAGAATAGCAGTGCAAAAACATTTCCTTTTCATTTCATTTCATAAATTCAGACTGCGCTTAGTATGGATCCAGAATGGAAGAGAAATACAGTCTCCTAAATGTATCTCCTCTCTCATATCACACTGACTCACTCACTACATTGCAAAAATACATTCTAAAACCCCCCACTGATCTTGACAATACCCATCATAGTTATTGTAAACCATACCTAGGGTAAATGACATCACATACAATTATGCATGCATCCATCAAAGATCCCATTGCTAAGTACTGCTTTAAGAAGCTGTCCAACCTTGAATACCACATTGCCATAACAGTATTAAATGATGTACTTTTGGAGTTGGCAGAGTTGCCTAAGATGTTTCAGAAAGTGGTCTAACAACAGTTGAAGCTGTACAGATTGCTAAGGCAAAAATAAAAAAAGATCAGAAGCCAGTACCTGGGTAAAACTGTCTATTGGAGCCCACCAGTAAAACTGCTTTTGACTAATTGCACAGCTGAAGTAAGCACAACAGCAATTTTACAATTCATTGGCCTGTTATGTGACCATCTGGACAGCTGACTTCCTGTAGGTGAACTTTCTGACTGATCTGCCTTTGATTTTGCGGCATTGCCACATTGCAGTTTTGAGTTTGGCTTATCAAATATTGAGAGACTGTACAACGTTCCTTGACTTCTCTCATCTGTGAATGACAGATTCTCTTTATGTTAAAACTTTTTCTTTTGCCCCAACAAAGATATCCCAAAATGTGTGCAGTGGAAGCCATCAAATTGGCCACCATGGGATATGTACATCCCTTTATTCAACTTATTAAGGAAACAATAATGCTGGCCGGATTGGGCCACCTGAAATTTACATGAGACCATTTGAGGAACTTAGGTAGGATGTCAAATTGAGGCATATTGACTTAAGACATAAATTCTTTCTATGTTCAACTCTCCAAGCTTAAGCTATATGGATTTTATAAAAAAGTAAAGATTTCATGGGGATATGAGCCATATCTCTCTTTTTTAACCTGTCCTAAACAAAGAAGAATCCATATAAGATTCTGAACTTAAAACTATAATGCTCAATGCATTCATTTCAGCCAAAAGAGAGGGGCTACTTTTCTCATATTGTAAATGTGGAGTGGGGACTATAGATGATCTCAAATATGTGGTACTCTTGTGTCCTGGGTATGAATCAACTAGGAAAAAACTGCTGGGGGATCTTTTGGGAATATTTGTTTACTATGAAAGAGAAGAACATGGAATAGATCTTAACAAAATTTTAATCTCAACTCATTTGTAAAGTTTATTAGGGGGACATGAAGTCCTGTGGAGGTTTTTTATGTGAAAAGGTACTCTGTTAAATTGAATTGCACTGTAAAGATATTTACGTTCCTTGTTGATTTATTGTCTATTTGTAGTTAGCATATATTTCGTCCTGATTTTAGTATACTGTAACTGCTTTATTCTGAACAATAAATTGTACTACTACTACTACATTCAAAGCTTCTAGTGCAGACTGTGAAAGAGGCTTCAGCCTCATGAACTGCATTAAGATCAAACAAAAGAAACCGCTTAGAAGAAAGCTATTTAGATATGCTGATGCGAACAAAATTGTTTTTAACATCTGGTGGAAAAATGGATCTTAATAAAATATAAGTCCACTGGAAGAATGGGAAAGACAGGAGAGAAAAACAGTAAACGTTGACTTCTTAGCAATGCATCATCAGCAGCACCCATTTTAGATGCAAGCAAGACTCTTTAAAATATACATAGTATACACATGTTTCCAGTTCATACTGTTATGGCGCACAATGCACATCAAAGCTTCAGACTGTTTCAGAATGTATATTAATACTCTGCATTTAGTATTTAAGTGTTGGTTATATTTTCTACTGTTTACTGGCAATAAAATATATCACTTGTTTGGGCCACCCAATTTGTGCACATGAATCAATTTTTTGCACAAAGTGTCGCACACACATATCAGTTGCCCACCCACAGAGACTAAAAATTAGAGGGAACATCTCTACTTTTTTTACCTATGGCCACTCCTTGCTTGTGGCCATGCCTGTTTCCTTTAGTCTGATGTTGGGGGGGGGGCCCTTCCATTTGCCAATCCCCTTATCTTCATATCTTTCTGCTGCATTCTCATTCAGGTCTTCTTCTTCTCAGTGATGGAGACTTCCCAGTTTAAACTCTCCAAGAAAACCTCCAAATTCTGCCTTAGCACTCTTACTCCCTTCTCTAGTGAGATGCAGACCATCATGCTTGAAGAGCTTCCTGTTCCAGAAGGTCTCCCAGTCTACAATGTACTACATCCCATTTTCTGAGCACCAACCTTGGAGCCACTGGTTGAATTCCCTGATCTCTTTGTTCCTGATCTTGTCCTCACTTCTGCCTTTCCTCAGAACTGGCAACAACTCTGAGAAGGCAAGATGTGTTGTGTGCTCATTTAGGATCTCCCCCCAGGGTCTTCATGTCTGCCTTGGCTTCTTCAACAGTCCTATTTGCTATGTTATTTGTCCCAAGGTGGACAATGATCCCCATGAGATCCTTATCTCTTCTCACCAGCCATCCTATTCTGTCCTTAGCTTTCCTTGCAGATAGTCCTAGCTTGCATTTCACCATGGTTTCAGCTCCCTTCACACTTATGGACTGTGCCTCCACTTCTTGCAACATAGAGTCTCCCACAACCCAAAATCCTCCTGTTGCTCAGTGTAGTCTTTTTCTCCTTACTTGTACTTCCTTCCTGCTTTCTTGTATCAGGTTTGTCCTGTTTGATTCTTTTTTCTTCCTCACCTTATTTCTGCCCCCCCCCCCCGCTAGGGGGGATGAAACGATTCTGCACGTGCCTGGCATGTGGATGGTGGTGTCCCATCTTAGCTCTAGGTGCCTTGCTGCTCCCTCCCACCACCCTCCATCCCCCAAGAAATGTGGGCCTTTGGGGGTGTGGGTGGGAAAGGGGGGGTGGTAGGCATCTCCAAATCCAGTCTCCTCTGCAGCCTTATGATCTCTTCTCTTGCCTGCCATAGCTCCCTCCATAGTTCTGTCAACTGTCCTGAAAAAAGGGGCACTCCAGTCTCCAGAATGCCGGCCTCACTACCAGTCCTCCCCAGGTCTGGAAGATCTGGATGTCCATGTCTGTTTTCCTCCTGTTCTGTAGGTGTTACTGTTTCATTCTCATTTCACTGCATTTCTCTATCCTCTCTTCCTGGTCTCACTGGTGTCTTCCTTTGGGACCCCTGCAATAAGTTTCCTTGGGCTTCTTTTAATGTAGAAGGAACCTGAGTGGGAGGCAGTGTAGTACTATTACCACCCCTTAGCAGTAGCTGTTAGCAGTTAAGTGATGGGGGAGGGGGAGATTTAGCTGATTACTGTCTTCCTCTCCAAAATGAGATACTCTTTAAAGCAAATGCTAGCTTTTTTCTTCAAAATGAGGTGTTTCTAAAAGCAAATGCTAGCTTCCTTTTAGCTGCTAGCTTCTCTCTCCAAAATGAGGTGCATTTAAAAGTAAATGCTAGCTCCGTTTTCAACTGCTTGCTGCTGCTTCTAAAAACTGAAGCAAAATGGAGCTGGGGCACACATTTACTCTGCCTGACTTAGGTACAGATATACCACATAGAAGGAAGCCTAAATGAAAACATGAATGTCACATCCCAGCCAGTCTATGGTAACTACATTGTTAGAAATATTTATAATTGTGTATTTGCTTGCATATATACTGATATACAGTACAATACAACTACAGACATATACTGTATACTGTAAGATAATACTAATACTCTCACATTTTGTGCCAGACATAATGTGCACAGCATAACCAAATTCAATTCAACAGCACTCCAACACATGGTAATAGAATGTGGCATCCTAACATCCACCCTCAAACAATTTTATCTGCAATTTATAAAATACGTGTATTGTCAGCAAATCATCTAGTGTACATTGTGAATTATACAATGGCAAAATAATTTTTTCTATCCTGATTGGTCAGTGTGTGCCTGGAACAGTGATGTTACTGAACAATAAAATCACTGAATTAAGTCCAGGCACACACATGACAGCCTAACAGTCACAAATCATACCAAAGATCGACAGCTTACCACTGCACTAAAGCTTTCAGCTTCAAAGTACACTCCTCCAACAAGCATAGACACACAATCCATCCCTCATCCCTTCCTTTTATCAGTCTGACTAACCCATCAAAGATTCAAGTCCTCTTCATAATCCCTTGTTCCTTAAGTAAAGAAATAACCCACATGTTCATAAAATTAAAAAAAAAACAAAACATTTTTCTCACAAGTGCCGCAGCCTGCTGCTAAAGGCTTTCAGTGTGAGTACATGCCCGCTTGGCCATTTCACTCAAAAGCTGCAGACAGTGACCGTCTATAAAAGAGAAGAAACTTTTTTTCTGTTTTACACAAGAAGTTGCTTGCAACAAAACTCGGGAATGAAACTCACCTCTCCAGTTTAAATATACTCAGTCCCCATTGGCACAGACATTGTGACAGTGCATGCCATCAGTAATTGTCCTACTAGACAGTCGCTACGTTGCGCAGTCACTGAAGAGCTAGTCAGCCACACAAAAAAAACAGTGAATTTTAAATTAAAAATGAAATGTGAAACATATGTAGAAACCAATATCCAAAAAGACTCAGGGGAAACTTACGTGACACACCACAGAGCAATAAAACAACAAAACGCTTGGAAGGCTCAGCAGGCAGGATCTATGGCAGCTGCTCTTCCTTGTGGTGGAAGAAATATTTCAGACTTTAAAAAAAAAAACATACACCTACACCTACACAAAAACCAAAGGCAAAATACATAAAATGTCATAATTTTTTTAAAACTTTTCAACTTTTTATTATTATTTTAAAATAAGCCATTGTATAATAGCAATAAGGCACTCCATGGTGTGTATTGTTGTGTAATAACATCACTCCTCGGGTGTTGGAAGCACTCATCTTTGCCTTGTGCTTCAACCTACTCAAGGAGTGATGTTATTACAAAATATCAAATACTATGGTGTGCCTAATTGATTAATTAATCAATCTAAGGATGAGTAACCAGTCACAAGCCAGTACGATAGATATAATGGTGTCCCATCAGTTGTAACCTTTGTATCTTTTATTGCAATATCAAAGTTCATTATTACTGTTAAAGCATATAATTATACAAAAGATCAAGCTCTTCCATACATGACTACATGCTGATCCGTAAACAAAAATTGTCTTGGGTCAGCATGGTTGCTTAGCAAAAATATGGCCACAGACATACTAAAACATGTACACACACACTGTGCATGCAGATACACATACATAACAATGAAAAAAAGGCACACATGCATACACAGACAGCTACCCATGCAAAACCATGAGATATAGACACAAAATGGATCTATACAGACAGACATGCATTACTATAAATGCCAGGTCTACCAGTGGCAAGACTGCCATCATGGCATATTTTAATTTTGGTTACTCAGTTGTTCTAATATGCAACACAGAGAGCTAGCTGGGGGATGACACCAGTCCAGTAGTTTTGGAGGTGGCAATTCCAGCAGGGTTCTCCATGGTACAATGCTGAGGAGGGATGCTGGGTGGGGGGACATTTGTGTTAGATCTGAGTTGAATTTTACTTTGCACACAATGAGAGAAGCCTCACTGTTTGTATGTGTGGCCATGCACAGGGGTCCAGGTGCATGTTATAGGATCCTCCTCATGTACTAGCCTGAGGAGGAATTCCATCACATAAAATAGTGGACTTTGTCACTGACAGGATATTGGAGGGATTCCCAGGTTACTAATCCTGGGCAACTTCAGTGCTTAGACTGATGATGAACTCTTGCATTTTCATCAAGATTTCCTCTAGGTTATGACATCACTGAGTCTTGCAGAAGTAGTTACTTCTGTGCCCAGTCAACATGGTGATGCTATGTACCTGTTCTGCATAGCACTGGGGCTTGATATTCATAATATCAGTATTGATCTGAGCATTGGTCAGAACACTGCAAAGTGCTGCGTTCTTTTGGGCCCTCTATGTAGTCCACTGCCTGTGGAGATGTTTCATAGATACATAGACAGTGTCGGCAGATAAGGGCCTATGGCCCACCCAGTCTGCCCATTTGAGCTTGTAAGTTCAGTTTGTTTTCCTAGAAGTCTGTTGCCCCTTACCCCTGACCTCCAGAATTCCTTTATGTCTATCCCATGCATTCTTAAATCCCGTGATTGTTTCAGCCCCCACCACTTCCTCTGGCAAGGTGTTCCACTTGTCCGCCACCCGTTCTGTGAAGAAATTCAGTCTCATGTTTCCTCTGAATCGTCCTCTCTCCAACTTCATCCCATGCCCTCTTGTCCTGGAACATCTTTTTCACTTAAAAATAGTGTTTTTCTGCACCCTGTTCCTCCCTGTAAGATACTTGTATGTCTCTATCATATCCCCTCTCTCCCTCCTCTCCTCCAGGGAGTACATGTTCAGTTCCTTAAACCTGTCTTCATAGGACTTGTGATGCAATGCATGCACCATCTTTGTTGCCCTCCTCTGAACCTTCTCTACCCTGTCTCGTCCTTATGTAGGTATGGTCTCCAGAACTGTACACTGTACTCCAGGTGGGGCCTCACTAGTGTCTTGTGCTAGGAATTATGACCTCCCTTTTCCTGCTGGTGATGCCCCTGCCTATACATCCCAGCATCCTATTTGCTTTACCTGCTACCTTGTCACACTGTTTCCCTACCTTGAGGTCATCAGAGATGACAACCCCAAGATCCTTTCCTGCTTGGTGCATGCTATATCCTCACCCCCAACTGATATATTGTGCCAGGGTTTTTGTGCCCATATGCATTATCTTGCACTTCTTGCATTGAATTTCAACTGCCAAACCCTGACCATTCTTCAAGTTTCTGCAGGTGCGCTTCTCATTCTGTCTATACCCTCTGGTGTGTTTGCTCTGTTACAGAGCTTTTGTCATCAGCGAACAGTGAAATTCTGCCTTCTAGGTCCTGCGCAATGTCACTGATGAAGATGTTGAATAGGACCGGTCCCAACACTGAGTCCCTATGGTACCCACTGGTCACTCTTCCCTCTGTGGAGTGACAGCCATTTACCACCACCCTCTGTGTCCTGCCACCCAGCCAGTTACCTACCCACCACACTACTGTCCTGCCCACACCCATATTCCCCAGTTTGTGTAATAGTCTTCTATGTGGCACAGTGTCAAAGGCCTTGCTGAAGTCCAGATAGGCCATGTCCACTGCCCTCCCCTGATCCACCTCCCTAGTCACCCAGTCAAAAAATTCAACGAGGTTGGTCTGACATGACCTCCCCCTGGTGAAAATATGTTGCCTTGGGTCCTGTAGTCCATAGACAACCAGATGTTCCACCAATCTCTCCTTCAGTAGTGCTTCCATGATCTTCCCCACTACTGAGGTGAGGCTGATTGGTCTGTAGTTCCCTGCTTCCTCTTTGTTCCCACTTTTGTATAAGGGGAATACATCTACTGTCCTCCAGTCTTTGGGTACCTCCCCTATTTTCAGTGATTGGCTAAGCAGAATAGCCAGAGGTTCAGCCACCACCTCTCTTAGTTCTTTAAGGACCCTTGGGTGCACCCCATCTGTCCCCATTGCTTTATCTACTCTTATTACTTCCAGTTCCTTCAGGACCCTTTCTCGTGTAAAGGGACTTGTGTCCATTTCTGCACCATTCTCACCCCTTGTACTCCCTTCAGACCCATTACCCTCCTCTTCCTCAGTAAAGACTGAGCAGAAATACCTGTTCAATATGTCAGCTTTACTGTTGTCATCCTCCACCAGCCCCATCCTCCCCCTTCAGTCTCACTATCCCTCCCTTTGTCTTTCTTTTTTCACTTATGTACCTGTAAAAGGTTTTGTCCCCTCTACCCACTGATTTTGCAATGTGTTCTTCTGTCTGAGCTTTGGCTTCCCTTACTGACCTCCCTGCCTCCTTTTGCTTCTCCTGGTACTTCTCCCTATCCCCTTCTGCCTGTGTCTTTTTGTATTGCTTGAATGCAATCTTTTTGGCTTTCACTTTCTTTGCTACCTCTTTGGAAAACCATAATGGTCTATTCAGCACTGGCCTTTTAGAGGACTGGAACCCATGGGACTTCAGGTGATGCTATACTTCTCTAGTGTGTTGACAACTTGTGAGACAGGGCTGAAGAAAGTAGGGTGGGCCTAAAATACGGCGGTTACCACAACCTTTGACTCTGAATCTCCCTTCCATGCACATCTGCTAGTCTTTTGCAGAGGTTTGCCATGGTGTTATGTGAGCTTCAGCATTTAAAGATCAGGGGCAGGATTTTCAAAAGACTTAGATTGACACAAGCCCCGGATGCACTGAAGATATGACACAAGAGATTTGCAGCAATCTAATGGGAGTTTCTATTTTATGCAGCAATTGCCACAAGTTATACCAACTTTTTCTGGTCTAACTTATGGCGAACCTGGTGACCATTTTTACAGAGCTATTTGGCACAAGCTGCTGTAAATCATGAAAACTGTTGCAACTGCATCCATGATTTTGGAATCTGGTGCTGTTGCGGTGACAGGGTTGGCATACCACCAGAACCTACAGTAGTAGCACCGAATTAGTCAAAGGATTTTTAAGTATTTTTAAAAATCCCTATTGAGAATTGTGAAACCTTTAGTTAGGGATTTTGTTTTGTTTGTTAGTGTGTTCACTGCTATGCATTGAGGGTTGTCTCATTTGCTAGTGTAGTTGAAAATCTACCAGATGGCACTTAAGTACTGTAATAGGAACTGGCCTCTTTCAGTAGGTGTAACAAATAGAATTTTAGAGGATTTTTTTCCCTACATTTTGTGAAGGATATATAGGGAATCTCACAAAATTGCTTGACAAATTCAGTGCTACTACTGTACCTGTCATGATGCAGGGCTTGGAGCAAGCCCTGCGACACACTGAAAATCCACACCTAGGAGTCACAGGTTGGAGCATAGCTGGAGGGAGATCTACGGCTCTGAATAACAGACTGGCTCTGAATATGCATTACAGTTTTATTTATTTATTTATTTTTTGTTAACCGGGAAGGAGGACTAGACAATGTGTTGCCTATTTTCAGCCTCATCCTGGGGAGAGGGGGATACAGATGGATTCCAACTGAAATTGAATCAGATTTTGTAAGCTATTGGTGGTATTTTTTAGTGAATGGGGGAAATTTAGCCAGGACACTGGGGAAAATTTGATTAATGGAAGAAAGGGTCATGCCAATACATACACATAAAGAATAGTGGATCAATTGTAAATTTATATATAATGGTTAAAGAAACAGCAGAATTAACGCCAAACTTGCACTATAAAATGTGATTATCATTTACTGTTTTGGTTTTTGAATTTTTTGAAGGTTTTTCTCTCTTTTCTCTTGCAAATAATTTTATTGAGAATATGTCTTGAACCATATATTGATTATATAAATGTTATTTCTGTACTTATTTTAAATGACTAAATAAAAAATGTCTCTATTCTTTTTGATAAGTGCCATGGGATCTTGAACTACCACCAGAACAGGCAGATGGGACCTCAGTTTAACATCTCATCTGAAAGACAGCAGCTCAGGAGTGCAGTCCCCCACCCCCATGCTGCACTATAGTGTCAGTATTAGGATTTAACCCTAGTGCCTGGAGTGGGGATATAACCCACAGCCTTCTGATCTTCTGGTCTTAGAGGCTAGTGTGCAACCTGCTGAGCCACTGACACTGACACTGCATACTAGAGGGCAATTACCTAGAAAAAAATCAGCTTTTTTGTCCAAGGAGATTGCTGCCAGGAGGAATTAACCAGTCTGGCTCTTTTGGACTCAAGACAGGCTGCTTCATCCAGCCTTCCTAGATCTTGTTAGAGCCCTTTCACTGGCTAAGTGCGAGGATTTTGTTTGATTCTTTACAGAGAGGGTGTCCTCTGTTGGGCTGGGATCTCACCAATTTGGCTGTGGCAGCCCAGTAGGATTAGTCTGCCTGACACAGAAACACTAATTTTGTCTAGGAAGAAATTATACCTGTAATGATGGAAAAGCACTATAAGGTGAGCTCAGAGCTGTGACCCCCATTTTGTAAAGTGGACCCAAGCCTGATGTGACTACCAGTGGGTTGCATCAGGTATCTGGGCCCAGTGTTTGCTACGATTGTCTTATTTTTGCTGTTTGAGGGGGTGTCTCTAATTCCATTGAAGGATGCATTGGTGAGTCCCTTTTTGATAAAGCCATCTTTGGACCCAGAAAGCCTGGTAAAAACTCTAAACCATCTCTAGCCTGCTCTTTCTAGGTACAGTTATTGAGAAAATTCTGGCATCTCAGCTTGAGGCACACCTCACAGTCTATGACATTGTTGAGCCCCTCTAGTCTGGATTTAAGTGTAGACTAAGCCCTGAAACTGCATTGGTCAGGGTGCACAATGACTTACTCTGGGTGAAGGAGATAATGGAATAGTCAATTCTAATTCTACTTAATCCCTCACCAGCTTTTAATTCTGTGAACCATGGGTTAATGTTGCATTGACTGAAGGAATATGGAGGGCTCACTGGCAAAGTCATCTGCAGTCTTGTGTCCTACCTCAGGGATACAATGCTAGGGATAGTGATGGGGAATGTCTACTCACGCCCAATACCGTTACCCTGTGGTATCTATCCCCCAAGGTTCAGTGCAATCACCAATGTTGTTTGCAGTGTACATGCTACCACTTTGTAATATCATTAGATGGTACAAGCTGTGTTTTTACTGCTATGCAGATAATACACAGCTGTACTTGTCTTTAGCACCCAGGACACATGATGCAATGCAGATGCTCAATAGCCATCTGTATGAGATCCCAGTATTGGATGGCTTTTAGCTTGCTGAGAATAAGCCAAGACAAAATGGAAGTGTAATAATTAATCCAGACAAATGAAGCAGAGCAGAGGCAGCCAGAGAGATTATGGGGCTTGTGCTCACATCCTCAAGGCTTGTGTTCTTTGCAAAGGTGAACAATTTTGAGGTAATTTTTCTGCATGACAGGCTGTCAGTTGAGGCTCAGGTGCCAGCAGTAATCTGGAGTGGCTTTTATCATTTTAGGAACATCAGCCATATAAAATCCATGCTCCCCCTCTGTATACCTGGTGCCACTGGTGCACGCTTTTATGACATCCAAATTTGATTATTGCAGTGCCCTAGCCTTCAGAGTAAGTAGTGTCATGTGTCATCTGCAGCTTGTGCAGACTGTAGAAGACAGGTTGCTGATAGGACATTCATGGTCATACCATGTAACCCTAGTGCTGCATGAATTGCAATGGTGGATGGTGAAGTGGAAAACCACCTTCAAATTTGGGTTACTAGCCTTTAATGCCCTGCATGGGTTGGGCCCTGGCTACCTAGTTGAACCCCTGACTCTTCATTCATCCTCTCACTCTCTCCCACTCCACCAATGGGGATCTTTTGATCTTCCCAGGCCTAGATTAAAATCCTCAGGTGAACTGAAATTTTAAGTTGCTGCCCTGGTAATCTGGGACTCTCTCCATAGGGCTCTGAGGGAGATCATTTGGCCAGAGGCCTGTAAAAGGGGTCAGAGAAGTTTAATTTGCTTAAGGAGGCTTTTGGAACTTCTGGATGACTTCCTGGAATTGTTATCCTCATCTGCTGCTAATTTTCTGGGACATACTTGAATCTGCTTCTATGTACTCTACATTTTATTGCATCAGTCTCTGCTGTACGTGTTGTAAAGCACACTGAGCCTCCAGGAAATGGTGCCATATTAACTAAAGTCTACTACAATTACTATTACTATTAGTAATACTACCACTACATAAGACATGGGAGAACCAGTTTCTAATCCCAACGGAATCCCTTACATGCCGTGTGACCATGAGTAAGTCACTAAACTTCTCAATGGTTAAGCAGTGGTAAACGTTGGGAACAACTTTAACTCACTGAAAATGAGATTTTTGCATCTCAGTTGTGATGTCATGGGTAAAACAAATTCTATAAAACTGCTTATTAATGGTTAATGGAGGGGTTGCAAGTGTGGTTCATTTAAATAGTTTGCTTTGATTGTAGCCCTTAATCTCCCACAGCAAACCATACTGCACATTCATCTAATTCAAATACATTTGACTTCGAACATGCAGTAGCGTCTGGAAATTAAGTATATCCCTTTGCACTTGTAGAGAGTTTGCCTTGTAGTCAGGTACTGTATACTCAACAAACTATGGCCCCTATGCATGATTGGGGTGAAGGTACATGGAAAATGCGTGTACCCCACCTGTGTAAAGCCAAACCCGTGGACAGATGCACACATGCTGGTATTCATAACCAGTGCCCACCTTTCCACAGCTCCCCCCCTGGTGTGCAGGACTCTGCAGGGTGGCTGGGGGAGGAGTCTCAGTCCTGGGCAGATAGCCAATGGGATGCCAATCCCTGGTCCCACAGTGGATCCCTTGCACAGTGAGGCACAGGTCTGGGGTAGTGCATGCCTGCTGAAGGCACCCAGACCCACGCAGCATGGCACCTATGGCAAGTCTGACCATTGGTCCAGCTCTTGGCTCACAGTACCCTCATGGTGCACTGAAGGATCCCCAGCAGTAGGATCCCACCCCTGATCTGCACCCCAACAACAGCAGTTGTGCCCCGACCCCAGTGTGGCCATACCCCCAAGCCCCCATAAGTGGGCAGTGCCTCATTACCCCCCACCACCCAACAACATACCTTCCTGGTGCTGCTGCTCTGTAGATGTGTCAAGCACACACCCATCCCACTGCGCCTACCCTCACAGTCTACCTAGAGGGCAGGGGCAGCATGGAGGGCCCTTTCCCAGTCCCTACATGTCCAGCGGGTGATGACTGGGGCACACAATGGATATGGCAGTGTACCCTCTGTTGTAACCTGCACCCATCTTCACACCCATGCAGCTAGCACTATGCACTGTAGTGCATAGCGCATGGCACTGGCATACCCCCAGTGCATTGCTCTCCATGGGGCCGAGGGATTGGGTGCATTACTGTCATCTGCATCAGTCAAGATTGCAGCAGGGGGTCTTGCGGACCCTATCAAATGGCATTCCTGTGTATCTATGCCTATGCACCCAGTATACAAGGTGCATTGGCATAGTGCATAGGGCCCATTGTGCATAACTGCAAAAGGTATAATTTTGGATAAACGGGTCTCTTTCAATGGGTATATCATGATGGATTCAAATGCACCTTGCCTACTATTGTGTGACATTTGAATATCTCAGCCACTTTTTATTAAGATTTGTTCACAAATGAGAAATGTGGAGCTTATATGTTTATGTACAGTGATAAGTTTATGTTGTAAGTATATGTTATATAATATAATAATAATACATCTTTATTTATACTGTGCCTTTCTTAAAACCACAGCGCCTTACAACAATTACACATAAAAACAGAAATAACATAAATCTAAAACTGCTGAGTTCATAAAATATAGTAACATATCATCATCAAAAATAAACCTTTGACCATAAATAGGTCTTTAAGACCTTTTTAAATTCCTCCACAGATGCCTACTGCCAAAGCGGATGGGGTAGAGTATTCCAGAGGGCAGGGGCAGCGTACATAAAAGTGCGAGCCCCCGAAGATTTTAAAGAAACCCTCAGAATCTCTAGCAACCCCTCGTCTGCTGAGCAGAGAGATCGCCTAGGGCAGTAAGGTACCAGAAGCACTTTCAAGTAGTCCCAGTCCAGTCCATGTAGGGTTTTGTAAGTCAAAAGACCAACGTTAAAGGTGATCCACCACTGTATTGGCAGCCAGTGCAGATCGTGCAGAACCAGAGAAATATGACAGGTACGAGGAGTACCTGTCAATAACCGGGCCGCAGTATTCTGCACGAGCTGCAAGCGGCAGATATCAACCCCGAGAAGCCCTAGATAAAGGGATATATCAAGGGTTTGTGGCAGGGAGGTCTTGTCAGACCATCCTGATAGTATTCTTTGACTGGGTAACAAGGGTAGTGGATAGGGGCCATGCTGTGGACTTACTCTAGTTCCATTTCAGAGAGGCTTTTGACTTGGTGCCTTATAGAAAGTTGCTGAAGAAGCTAAGGGATCTGGGTGCAGGCAAGTATACAGTTTAATGGGTGAGAAACTGGTTGAAAGGGAGACAACAGATGGTTGTTGTTCATGGAGTCAAATCAGAAGTGAAGGCAGTCACCAGCTGGGTGCCACAGGGATCTGTTCTGGGTCTAGTCCTTTTCAAAATGTTTATCAGTCACAAGGGAAAAGGAATCCAGGTAAAGATAAGTCTCTTTTTAGATGACATGCAGCTCTGTGGTACAGTAGACAGCAAGGATGGAGTTGGGGAGATGCTGAGAGACATGTAAAGGCTAGAGACAAGATCAAAGGTTTGTCAGTTGACATTTTTTAAGTTTTGTAAATCTGATGTAAAGTTCTCAAGTCCAGGGGGTTGTAGCTTCATACACACTATGGAAGAGACCTACAGATTAGGTACTTCATTATGTCAGTGATGTCTGGTTGAGGTAGGGGAGATCCCAGTCAATTATGTCATTCAGTAGTAATTCATAAGCTCAGAGTTTCACTTACTAGCCAGATACAGCACTGCTCTGGTAGAGTGACTTCTATCCATTGAGGTGGTTAGATAGCATTCTGAATCATTAAAATTGGTAAGCATTTACTAGATGTTCAAGTACTGGTGCAAAGGATTTGTAAGACTATGAAACTTTACTTCAGCTGCAACTTGACAAAGTATGAAACAAATGTCTTTGTATATTTTTTTAAATACAGGACCACTTTCCCTTGACAAAGCTGAAAGTAATCGCCAAAGATGTTTGAGATGTGGAAAAGTAGCAGCCATGCAGAAAACTTAACTGAAATAAAATGAGAGTGTACTGTGAAAATTAGTCTGCTGGTGGATGAATTTCATAATGTCTTTTTGAGAGATGAAATTCAATGCCAAAATGTGCAAGATAATGCAAGTAGGGACAAGAACCCAGGACACAGTACTAGATGGGGGGTGGTAAGCTGGATGCAACTTCTGTGGAAAGAGACCTAAGGTTCATCATCATTGACTCACTAGAACAATCAAACCAGTTTAACAACATATAGGGAATTACAAAATCTGTGCTTCACTCTGAGGCTATGATGTATTAATTATTTCTTGTAAAAATTAAACATAGTGGTCTCAGTCTGCCGAAAAATGGTGGACCCCACTGCCCCCATATATTGCCTTGTCCAATCACAGTACAGTACATTTTGTATTGCACCCACTGGCTCCACCCCCTGATAAAACCTTATTGCAAAGTGATACATAGGGGCAGCATGGCCTGCCATTACTCCACAGACTGGGACCACTATGTTTAATTCATACAATAAATAACTGATGCATCTTAGCCTTGGTGTGTAGTACTGTTTTCATAATTTCCTAGTAGTTCCTGTAACTGCAACACCTTAGGGGAACACAGTTGTGCATTACTTTCCTAGCCTTTAGAGCCTAACAAGGCATACAGTAAGGGACATTGAATGCTCATATTTTTAGGAAGGGGCATTGACAGCAGAAGGAAAGAGGTATTACTCCCTCTTTGTAAGTCACTGGTGAGGCCCAACCTGGAGTACTGTGCCCATTTCTGGACAGGGAAGGATAAGGATAGGCTGGAGACAGTGCAAAGTACAGTGACCAAAATGATTAAAAGCCAGCAGGGCAGATCTTATGTGGATTGGCCAAGGCAGTGAACATGTAGTCATTGGAGGCCTGACAAGAGAGGTAGATTTTACAGATAACGTCAAGTTTCTGAAAGGAAAGGAACACACAAGGTAAACTGTAATGAACTATTTAGCATAAGTAGCAGATCAAGAAACAGGGACAGGAACGAAAAATGACAGGGAGAGGTTCAAGAGCAAAGTGAAAAAGTTTTAAAATTGCAAAAAAAGTGGTGGTGGAACAATTTGTTATCTGACGTGATGTATGCCAAACAACGAATGATTTCAAACATAGTTGGCAGACAGTGAAGAGCTTAGTGGTTGGCCAGGGTGGTAGTAGTAGTAATAGGGATGAGAGCATGGGGATGGATAGTGTGGGTTCGAATCTGTATGTATAATAGGTCCTGGGTTTGTTAGGGTTTTGGGCAGACTGCATAGACCAATGGTCTCCTTCTGCCTTCATTGTCTATGTTTCTATGAGTCTATGTAATATGACTAAAATAGGCTTATGTTTTATAAGTCTATACAATTTCTTTTCTTGGAAGATTTTTGCTGTCTCGTTGACAATATCTGGCACACATTAGATAATGTGCATTTTTACTTTTTTCTGAATAGTTTGTTTCTTTTTTTTACTTCTGTACTTTTTTTGGTTTGTTATTGAACGTTATGCCTTACCACACTGTCTGGTGAAGAATCTGTGTGTTTAATTTGTATCTACCACAATCATATGATTGACTAATTACAGGCAAATTCAACATGAGAAGATTATTTTATTTTCATTTAAAAAATGAAAAGCATTGTTCTGAGAAGAGAAAACTCAAACTCTCCTGATATGGATGTACTATAGGCCAATGCCACAGAACCTAAGAAGCTGATATACAACAGCAGCTCAATGAGCTTTTGATTGCACAAGTAGGTCCTTTATTTTACATTCTAAGTTTATATCATCCTCCATAATTCAAATACGTTCACTTTAGTTGCATGTTGGATATATTACATGTTATATGGTAGCACTCACATTTTGTTCTCTATTCAGGCTTTTTATGCTTAATGAATTCATAGTCTCCCTCCTGTCTAAAGGCTAGTAATGCTGTGGCATAGTACATTAGAGTCTGAAGGGACTCTACTGTAGGTCCATCATGACACCAGGATAATCCTAAATCACACATCTTAAGGCTAGATTTTTCAGTATTTAACTGGCTGTGTCCTGCTTTATAGGTCTGTCTATGGTCTGTAATATTTTGTTCCATAGTAAGGTTTAACCTTGCAGTTATAAAAGTGCTTTATGGCCAAGCAAGGTTCTTGATGATTCCTTCTATAAATGCTCAGTATAAAGCATAAGCCAGTGATGCTTTGCCTCTAAGAGAAATTACTTTTCCAGGTGCAGCTTGATAAGCTTGTTGATAGTGCACCATCATGTAGAGGAAAGAGTGTAATCCTTCATATCTAATTTTACGCTTACTTATTGCCGCAGCACCAATATATGAAACATTGAGTAGGTGCTGGGATGACAGCTCTGCTGCATTTTAATGGATAAACACTATATTTATTAAATTTTTCAGTTTTGTTTAGATGACAGCACAGAAATATTTTGCTATTGTGAAATTATTTCCTAGCAAACTCCGATCACATGGATTTTTTGTTTATAATAAAACATTCCATTGTCCCAATTTTTCTCCATTCATTTTATGTGACTGTCCTGTCTTGTCCTGTTTTAGCGAGTCCAAATGCCAAATATAGTAGAAAATGCCTGGAGCTAGCACATGTTTTGCAAATTCTACACACTATTCATGTCATTTCTGCAGCATTAATAATGAAGTTTTTGATGAAAATTAGATGTCATAATTACTTCCAATGAGCAAACCTGAATAAATCATGTGTCCCAATAACATGTTGTACTATGCCATCTGTGCATTGTTGTATAAGATGAACCACATAACTAACAAAGAAAACTGCATTATACTGTGTAGAAATTAGGATTCAAGACTCATGCCATATGACTCCATTGTCTTATTAAGGAACAACTATGGGAAGGTTTGTTTTATATAAAACCTTTCCATCACACTGTGACCCAAAGTGATATACAAACCAAGAATAGATATGTCAGTCTTTGAGAAAGCACTGTAAACACAGTAGGTGAGAGACCTAGAAACACAACATTTGTCCACAGAAAAGGACTGCTTGGCCTACAAGTCTGCCTGATTGTGCCTGACTAGTCTATCTCCAATGAACAAAAGGCCACTTGCTCAGGTATAGTTCTCACAGAACCCATAGCAGACTTTCCAAAAAGGATACTAATACTCCAGCTCTGATAAATATTGCACATGATACTTTCTGCAGTGTTATCAATTTACTACATTTTTTGCAGGCTCACAAGATGGCATTTAGAGTATTGCAAAAAGGTGAGCCCACTACAGCCCAATGTTTCATACTCTTACCGCTCGTCACTTTGTCAAGTTACTTGGCTGCCCCCTTCTGGCCACCTTTACAGGTCCTGCTTAAAAGAATATTAGTTTCTTAACATTTATGATAAATACCAAAGTGAAACTGCGTACACATATTAAAGTGCTTGAAAAAAGTTATAGTGCAAAACAAATTGTAAGACTGTGTTTCAGTAATTAATATCTGTGCAAACAATGTTACTAAACTGTCTCACTCTTTATTTTATAACTTTTTAATACTACTTGATCTTATGTCAATTAACTTGATGTTCTCAGGAAAGATTCTCACAGATAATCCCTTTTTAGTACATCTGTAAGTAGAAAAATATATATCACAAGTAGTTACACTAGTGGTACCAGTTCTATCTGGTCATTCAGACATGGACAGTAAATTACCCCAAACTGGTAAATCCAGTAGGCTTCCCATCTAGGTAATAGCTTCTCCACATCCCGCCCCTAGGATGCAATTCAACTTTTTTATGCCAATAAATGTGGGACAGTGGTTTTCCACCCCTTCACTATTCTCCATGTGGGCTGTTAAATATATTTTTGATTTTTCTAATCAGGTGTTCTCATGTGTTCTGTTATACACTCCTTGAATTTTCTTTTTGTTCTCCCAACTTAAAATGCTCCACAAGGGCATAATTCTAAATATATGACATTGGCCATGTCATAATTTATGAATGTTTGCATGTTCATACTCCATGGATTAATGAAGGACATAGTGTTACATAGCACACTGCAGTATTTGCAGTGTCTACAATGTCTAGAGACTGGTGGAGGTGGTAATTGCAAGGAAGAAAGTTTTGGGGCTGGTTGTGCACTATATACAAGGTCATCATTAAGACTTCTTGCTCTTGGGAACACAAACCTACGAGACTGTCTTACATGTTCTCTCAACCTGGGTGCCACTCTCAAAATGTTAGAGATTTTCATAGCAAATTGCTCTAGATTTTTAGAGTCAGCTGAAAAAATGTGCAATAAATTTGATCCTCATGTCAGTATTGGAGATGTTGTAAATGTTTAATCTGCTGGCAAAGCTGATGCAAATCCATGGAGATTTGCTATTTGTGAAATTCAAGACTTCTGCAGCAGATACACCAATTCTGCTGCATGATTTTATTTTTTTAATAAAATACCAACAATTAAAAAAAACTCATCTGTCTATTGTGTTGTACAATCACCCCCTCCCTTACCCAAAAATGTTGCAGAAATTTATTCCTCCTCTCATCCCCTACTGACACCTTCCTCATCCTCCTCATCTCCTCCTGCTGTGGTAAATTTAGACTGAACTGGAGCAATAAAAAGTAATCCCTACCCTTCCCACACCAGCATGCCAAACACAGTCCATCCACCTCCCCCACCTGAGTCCCACTGAGTAAGTCTATCATCATCAAGAAAGAGTCTGCATAAACATCCCCAGTACTCCACTCATCCCCTCTGCAACCCTTTTCTCCACACCAGCACTAAGAGAATCAACCTGCAACAAATAAAATAGTCCCCTGGTGCAGAGCATCTACTCTGTTTAGTGTCTGTTTTGTAATGGCATGAATGAATGAATGAATGGTGAAAACTTTGCTTCTAGCAAAACCTATATAACTGAACTTTCAGCCAGTCATATTTTACTAGGAGCAAATCGATCACTATTTATTCATTCCTATTAGATGATTGACACTGAACAGAGCAGACGCTGTGCACTGGGGGACCCTTTTCTTCATTGCAGGTTTCTTTTGTGGGTGCTGGCATGGCAAGGAGCATGGTGAGGACAGCGTGTGGTTTGGTAGGGCTGGAGTTGTTAGTTATGATGACTCATACTTGATGACAATGAGCATGGCCACTGCTTTTTGATTTTTACCAGATAACCTGGTAAAATTTCAGAATTTGGAACTGTCTGAACACATGTAAAAACAAACAATTTCACAGAATTTGGCTTTTTATACCAAGTCAGTAAATTTACAAATGTAAATGTTTCTTTTAATTATGTTCTGTACTATTTCCAATGTGCTTCATTAATGCTTGGTATATTAAGCCTTCTATGTTTCTGATTATTTATTCACATACTAAAAGAATGACTGTACAATCCAGGTAAAATATGAAAATTAGTCTAATGATCACTGCTGCAATTCCCAGAATTTAAAGTCTTAAAAATAGAATTTCATTATTTTTATCACCGTAAATCAGTGGCTTTGAATATGAGTGACTTACTCAATGTGACTCGGTGGGTGCTGATGGGGGGAGGAGGGTGGTGGGGACAAGAAGAGGGGTTCTGTGGGTCACAATGGGTGCTTGATGTGACAACTTTGATAAGTAACTTATTCTGTGTGACTCTTGTGTGTGGAGGCAGATTCAGTGTGTTTGGTGCATGGGTGGTGGTAAAAGTAAGGATTACTTTTTGCTCTGACTCTGCAGCCTGTAATTTTTCATGGCAGGGGGGAAGAGGCATGAAGGTGATGGTTGAGATACGTAGGAGGGGGTATCATTGAATATATAGTTGTTGTGGGAGGATGGGGTGCATAATAAACTGAAGGCACTTATAGAAGAAAAAATGGGGGCAATTGGACAGAAAAATCGAAAATATGCTTTAGTAGCAATCCCATGTCTAGAAGAGTGGAGTCTTGGAAAATCACTATCCCAGATCTGTTGGCTTATAAAAATTTGGAGTGAGTCCCAGGGTGGGGATGTGGAGAAGCTATTAGCCAGACAATAAGTTTACTGGACTTACCTGTTTGGGGCACATAACAGGCTAGGTTTAAATGGTCAGATAGGAACAGCACCACTATTGTAACTATTTTTGATATATAAATATCGCTACAGATATATAGATAGATAGATAGATAGACAAACAGACAGATAGATAGATAGATACCTGTAGATAGATAACTAGAGACACACAGGCAGATACATACATACGTACGTACATACATACATACATACATAGATTTTTTTCCCACTTACAGATATGCTAAAAGAGACTCCCCTCATGCACCCTATTCACTGCTGCAAAGTACTTGCAAGTCTCTATCATTCCCCCTCTAACTCTCCTCTCTTCCATGGTGTACATCTTACAGTTTCTCCTCATAGGGTGTTTGGTGAAACTGGTGAAACCCTGCACCATTTTAATTGCCCTTCTCTGGACTGCATCAACCCTGCCTGTGTTCTTTTTGAGGTAAAGCCTCCAGAACTGGACACAATACTCCAGGTGGGGTCTCAGCAGAAAGCAATATAATGGAAGCACTACCTCTCTCATCCTGCTAGAGATATCTCTCCCTATGCACCCCAGCATCTGACTGGCCCTACTCACTGCTTTATCACATTGCTCTGCCACTTTGAGTTCATCAGATATGATAACCTCAACATCCCTTTCCTGCTTAATGATTGTGTCTTCTTCCTCTCTTGTACTCACCTGCTGGTTTCCTATGCCCTAGGTGCATTATTTTGCACTTTTTGGCATTGAATCCAAACTGCCATGCTCTTGACCACTCCTAAAGTTTACCA
The DNA here is from genome assembly GCA_016271365.2 of Neoceratodus forsteri. Lineage (NCBI taxonomy): Eukaryota > Metazoa > Chordata > Ceratodontiformes > Ceratodontidae > Neoceratodus > Neoceratodus forsteri. The sequence goes on along the minus strand of CM057458.1, from coordinate 866,586,472 downwards.
AGATCCCTACGTATTCTCTCCATCCCCTGCTGAGTGTCCACCCCATAAGAGATTTTGGCATCATCTGCAAAAAGGAATACCTTCCCTTCCAATTCTTCTGCAATTACACTTATAAAGACATTGAAGAGGATTTGTCCCAGTACTGAGACCTGCAGCACCCCACTGGTCACTCCCATCATTAGAGTAAATGATGTTAACCACAACCCTCTGTCACATATCCATTAACCAGTTTCTAACCTAATTCACCACTTTGGATCCCATATGAAAGGTGCTCAATTTCTTTATCAGTCTCCTCTGTGGCACAGTGTCAAAGGCATTGCCAAAGTCCAGATAGGCCTTGTTCACTGCCCTTCCCTAATTTTTTCCCTCATCACCGAGTTGAAGATATCAATCAGATTTGTCTTGTATAAACTACACCCCCCTCCCCATGAATCCATGATGCCTGTGGTCTTGCAACGCACTGGATTCAAGATACTCTACCAACATTTCCTTAGCAGGATCTCCATTCATTTCCCCACAACTGAGATGAGAGTGACCTGCCCATAGATGCTGTCCTCCACTCTGGTTCCACTGTTATGTAGAGGGATCACATCTGCTCTCCTGCAGGCCTCCAGAACCACATCTGTCACCAGTAAGCTGGTAAATAAGGCCAGAATTGTGGTAGCAAGCCCCTCTCTGAACTTCTTTACTACACTTGGGTTTTTCCCATCTAGTACCATAACCTTTCCACCTTCAGAACTGCAAGTCCCTTCAGTTCTATTTTCTCTGAAAATGGACTTGTGTCAACTTCAGCCCCACCCCCTTTGTTTTTGCTGCTCCCTGGTGGCCCATACACCCTCCCTCCACTGTGAAGATTGAGCATATGTACCTTTTTAGAATGTCTGCTTTTCATGGTCCTCTTCTGAACAGTTTCACTCTGCCATCCTCCTTATCCTCACCATCCTTCTGCTTGCTTTCCTTTCTCCCTTATTTACTTTAAGAAATTCTTATCCTCTTTAGCTATCCCTTTGGCTATCCTTTCCTTTGTCTGTACATTTGCTCCCCTCACTGCCTTTCCTGCATCCCTCTGTTTTACATGGTATACCTCCCCGTTCTCCTCACTTTGTGTTTCCTTATACCTCCCAAATGGCAACCTTTTTTCCTTCATCACCTTGGCCATTTTCCTGGAGAACCCTAACAGTTTCTTTTTTTCTTCTGATTTTACTGACTTCCTTCATGCAGAAACTGGTTGCCTTCATTATGCCTTCCCTTATTTTTTTTCACCACTGGGCTTCTATCTCTCTTTATCTCTCCCTGGCCCTCCTCACTATGAGACCATTTCTGAAGCAGTCTCCCATTACTTTAAGATCTTCCCTTCTAATGTCCAGACCCACATCCTTTTGTGGTTTGCCTCTGTTCACATCTAAATGTTTAACCATACTTTACATTGATGACTAGTACATTCAAGACTGCCCACTGTGATGTTTGCAATACCATCCCAATTTTTAAGCCCTAAGTCCAGCACTGTCCCATGCCTAGTAGATTAAGTGACTAGCTGCCTGAGAAAAGATCACTGTAGAGAGTCAAGGATAGCCCTGCTCCTTGCCAAAGCTGCAGCTGGAAGGCTTCAATCCACATCTGCAGATTGAAGTTGCAACATCTTCCCTTTACTTGTCATCCTGATGATGACTTCCCCAAGTGCTTATCTAACTCCTCTCCCTGTGCCGGAGGTCGGTATACCACCCTGTATTGACTGCAGTCCCATTTTTTGTGTCCAGGATGACGCACAGCATCTAAAGCCCTTCCTTTTCCTTCAGGTTCCCCTGTACCTGAACATTTTTTATTTGGCTTTTTAGTCTCTTTACACAATCTAAAAGCACAAATTAATCAGTAATGTATGTACAACTGTGAACACGAAATAGCAAAAAAAATGAACACAGTTTTAAACAAAAACAAAGTTAAAAAAAGTACAGCACTATACTACAGTAGAGCTACCATTAGCAATGCCAGTGACCCTGGTTCATGAAAAAGGCTGGGCCAACAGTGCTGTCCAGGGAGGAGAACTGAGTGGCCCACAGGATGATCTCCTTCTCTGAAGAGGAAGGGGCCCAGTATCTACTGCAGTGCTGCCACCTGGGTCACCACATCACCACAGTGGAGGCATGTTGGGAGTGGGGACATCTGCAGATTTTGCATCAGGGTGCCAACATTTCTGCTCCTGCATGAGTCCATGGCACACATATGTCCCAGGGATTGGGTGTAACAGGAATGAAAATGGCCCAGTACCAGTGGATGATGGCCCATGGTACATCCAAACCCTGCAATGCCTCCTGCTATGTCATGTGATGCAGCAGAAGTTTTGTACTTGCTTAACACCGTTCCCCATTGGGGTGAATTGATGTAAGGCATCATGGGCCTAAGTAGGTTTTGGTCAGCGGTGTCAGGGCTCCAGTACCCAGGGAGTGCCCAAAAAGGAAACTGTGATGTAGTTATAATGGGCTTAAACACAAACAGTATTACATTTCATAGTCAGTCTTGTCAGTAACTTCCTTCTCACATCCCTGAATCTATTTCTGCTTGCCCATAGTGATTAGTTGAGACTGATTCAGGTTCATGAAATATAAGCAAAGGAAAAGTGTTCCTGTATGCTATTCTACACTAATTGCTTTAAATAGAATAAACTCACATAAGCAACCAAAGTTTTAGGAATGAGTACTCAGCTGTTTGAAGTGGGGGGAACATGCAGTTCTTTTTCTTTTCTTGTACTCTGCCATTATAAACACTGCTGGTCATTCAGAGTGACATGCTGTTTGTATTAATGAAATATAAGGTGGGTTATGCATGGGAACAAAGAGAGAGGAAGGGAGGTTAAGTACAGGAAGTCTAAGTTACTTGCTCATAATCAAAAAGGAGTAAATGACAGTGGTTGGATTTAACTCTGGGTCTACAGGTTCACAGTGCTGTGATCTGATCATTAATGAACTGTAGATTGCCTATCTTAAGACAATAAGTGCTCCATAACGAATAATAAGTGACTATCACTAAGAAATTGCATTGACCACTAAGTGCCAATCCCTCCAAAGTGATCCCATTGTGCTGAGCACAAAAGGGTCACATGTATTTCCCTACATCATTGCTAGAAGCATTGCAACCATTCAGGGAAATGGCAGTGGCCACCATGCAAATTGTATCAGGGCCATGTGGTAACCCTTACACTGGCAGTAGCATAGTTTGGTGACACCCCTGTCTGTAACTCAATGACAGATAGGAGGTAGAGGTGACACAAATGAGTGATCATCTCAGGAGAAGTAGTCAGAGATTGACATTGTCATGGGAACTTCCTTTAAAATGCCAGCGGTGGGGAATGATGATAGAGTAGTGGTTCTACTGGACACCAAGGAGTAAAAAAGGACTTGGGAGTGAGCCCAGCCACTGGAACACCAGCAATGGATGGCAGTGACTGAAAAAAAATCTATCAATATATATATATATATATACTGTACATATAGATATATATATGTGTGTGTGTTGTGTGTGTGTATATATATATATATATATATATATATATATATATATATATATATATATATATACATATAATATATATATATATATATATATATATAAATATATATATATATATAAATATATATGCAGTGGCTACTGCAAGGATTGTAATGGATGCAGGGAGCTAGAAACAACCAAAGAGTTAGCTGGGGGCCACTCAAAGACCAAAGATGAATGTCAGTGACCAGAACAACTACTGCATAACTTTGACAACCCAGAAGTGGTCATTTATGCAAGGGGTCAGTGGGTAGTTGAAGGAGTACTACAGTGGAGGCATCACTAAACCAGAGTTCACAGCATGGTATAATCCAAGAAGTCTAATACTAAATCATACTTAGCCCACCATGGCTGCTCCTAGCCAATGTGATAGCAGGCACAAACCTCATTTGCATCTATAAAGATCTTACTAAGTTATTTGTATTTCACCTTAATCACTGGGGAGATGCAGCCCTGGTAGACTACCTGCTCTTTCTGTACAGCTAGTCTAATCTGTAATATATATATAATATTCTTAAAATTACTGGCAAGCATTTTTAATAGCAAGATACCATTTTGTAATTTGTGGTTACAACTGGTCACATGTAACTGCAAACCATCAATCAACTTGCACTGCTGAAAGTATGCACTTCAATAGCACCTCAATAGCATTACTGTGTGTTGTTTCTAACAGTTAGTGCCCCTTGCTGAAAAGCAGCTGAATTTTTACAGTTTGAAAACAAGGAAGTTCAAGTTTTATATACTGCAACTCAACAAAGAGTTCCACAATGCCTTTGTGTAACTAAACTGCTGCTACTGTACATCACTGTAAATTCCTCCTTATTGATAATACAGTACCATAATTGAGATAAACAAAACATGGGTAGGTGTATTAACATAAAATTGTATACACACCCTCAGTGTAGAATGCTTTTATAAACCTCTCAAGCTTCACTCTCAGGGTTTATGTAGTATCCCTCGCCTCAAATGTGCATGTAATTCTGGTTACATATACCTACTAATGTATTTTTCTTTATGTATCATAATGTTTTCTTATAGTAAAAGTCCTCCACACTATGGTAGTGTGATTTAAATAAACAAAAATGTTACCACCACTACTACAGTACTACTACTACTATTACTACAGTATGGCAGTTTTAGGTAGTGGCAAAACTGGAACACTGTTGTGCCTCTATTTCACACAGCTACTGTACCACATTGATTCTGCATTGGGCAACAGTCTCCTGAACGGATAGGGCTGGGTGAAATTAGCAAATTCGGATTTTGTAGAATTGTCATGCAGTTGTGTAATTTTCACAAAATTTCACAAAATTTTGCAGCATTTTCTGTAACGCTTTAATTGGTCATAACTTGGTCAATCTCATAGCATTTAGTATGCTTGCTGTTTGGAAGGGGCCCTAAAATGATGCTATTTCAGGACATTTTCATGATGGGTTGGGAAGTTACAAGGGCTCACAGTTTGGCAACTTATTGTTCATGTGAACATTTCTGAAAATATTTCTATGCTTACAACCTAAATACCTTTGGAGTTAGATCAATGACAATTTATATGTATACTTTCTTGTAAGAGTCCTAGAAACTGCTAAATAAAGAGGTAGCTGGTTACATAACTTGTATGTTATAGAAATAGATTAGTTGCCATATTGGTCCTTGTAAGAACAGATCCAGAAGCAAACGGTTTGATACCTTTTATTGGATCAACATTGATGTTACAAAAGAAAACAATGTCTAAGCTTTCGGACCAACCAAGTCCTTTCTCAGAGAGCTACGACATAAATATCCAAGGAAGGACTTGGTTAGTCTGAAAGCTTAGACGTTGTTTTCTTTTGTATCATCTATGTTGGTCCAATAAAAGGTATCAAGTCATTTGCTTCTGGATTTGTATGTTATAGGAGAGTGTCTTTGAGGCATAGGCCAGGAAGCATAGCAAACCAGGAGAAGTTATACAATTCCAAAGTACTGTTGTTATTATAGGCAATAACAATAAAATAAAGAAAAATTAAATTGTGCAATATAGCCTTTGATACAGGCAGTTCAAACAAACAGAAGTCCTTAATCTAAGAGCCTCTTTAAAATCTCCAGCTCTCTTTATCTTAAAAAAAAAAGAAAACAAATAAATAATTGCTCTCTTTTATATTATGTTTTTCCCTGGTAATTAAATTCTGCATCTTCTTGTTGTCGATTACACCACTTGTGCTGCACAAAATGTATTAAGACTTTGTCAATTTCTTTCCTGTGAGCAACCTGAAGACCACATTAATCTTCTTAGCAGGTACAACCAATTAAGACATCCTGCCTCAGAGCTATTTTCCTGCTGACAATCCTGCAAATAAGCTTGTCGAGGGCAAAGTGCACCTCAAAGCTATCACTGTGCATTCAGATAAACTCAAATCATTTTCTGTAGTCATTTCAACAGTATAATTACATGCATTTTCAAACCAAGAGATCCCTGTTTCACATGAAAAGAAAGACTAGACACAGCAAGTGAAGGACAGCAGAAAACAGGGGAAATTGTGGAAATCTTGGAGTGGCCAATTCCTAGATGCCACAATGAAACTGTAATGGCACAGTCAGACAGTCAAGAGACGGACAAAAGGCAGGAAGAGGATAGAACAAAACAGATCCTTGCTTTTAACTCTGTATAACAAATGGGACAGAGTCTTAACCAACCCTATAACAAGGAGTTCAAAATTTGACAGTTCAATTATTTGATAAATTGTGTGAAAATGTTCAAAATACTTGGATGGGTATAGCTCCACTGCTATTGCAGGTATACACTCAAGATTTTGCATGCATACCGAAGTAGGTAGTCTGAACTCTAATTAATCTGGATAAATGTGGTTTAGTAGGTTACAATTTATTGTGTATACTTTAGAAATTACTAATTGGAAAAATATGCTCAACAATTCATGGGCATCAAATATGTAATGCCAGTAGAATTCCACATGAGGAAATTAACTTGCACAAGACACTTATCGGATACCACTGAATCACCTCATCTGCACCAGCATCATGGTCCTGCAATGCCCCTCCAACACTCCTGTGACAGTGATGCCCAGCATCATGCTCCATCTTGACTAAAAATATCCAGATACTTCTGCCACACTGGCCTAAGTCCCAACTAGTTGTACGACTGGAATCAATTGATGCCACTGTTTTCAAAGAGTAAAAATATACATTGATATCTAGAGGGTTGCTAAAAAGTCAGCACATGGCATTACACAGAAAGAATGCTGCAAGTGCATATGCTACCACAAATCATTAAAGCGATTTACTAAGTTTGGATATATGAACACATATACTGCAAGGTGACTGCATATAGAACTGAATTGCAATGTATTTTGATAGATGCATAGCCTATTTTAGCAAATTAAATTAGGTTTTCACCCTCACAAACCAGGAAGTGTCATTTTGTGTATTGGAGCCTGTATTTGGTGACCTTTGACACTCATTACCTTTGCAATGTCACCGCAGGGAGTTCTGTGCTCTGCAATTAAAATTAGTTCTTGGTCATAGCAATTCTGTCTTGATAACAGAGCTCTTGGTCGCTGCATGCAGCATGACAATGGCAATGTCAAGCAGTTCATTTTCAGGGTCTGATGATGAAAGCATTATGTTGTCCTGCACTAACAGTGATCTTTTGGACACTGACATAGTGCCACAATTTGACAGCCGCTGCATAGTAGATCCCCATAGGGATGACCCTATGACAGCAGAGAGAATGAGGTGGGCAGTAGCTCAGGCAGTCACAGCAGTAGTCCCAATCCATTCCAGTACAGCAGCAAGAGCAGACTTAGCAACACAGACTGTTAATATTATATTTTGCTACTTAGTGCTACGGTTTGGTTCCTGTCATTGCTGTCATTTTACTGTGCAAAATCGAGGTATGGTGTGTGTTCTGTTACTCCCAGCATCGATCTGCCCACACAAATGCTAGTGATAGTACCCTGGGTTTTTATATTTATTTTTTTTTGGGGGGGGGGATTGCTTTCCCTATGCGAATGAGTTGTAGGCCACTCCAGCTTGGCACTGAGAGTACACCTCGATCTGGTGGCATTGCTTGAGCAAGATAAATGGCTCACAATTTGTCCAAATCCAATTTGTCCAAATTCCTCACCTGGTAATAGTTAGTAGTGACATCCCGCCAATTGATTTATCAGTCACTTACTCTGATTGAGCACAGGGTGGAGATTACAAGCAGGCACCTTGTACCCCAACCACTCCAAACCCCCCAGCTGCACACATACACTTAGAAAAATGCTGCAGCAAAGAACTTTTATTATCTGTAAATTATTTATACTGTTTGGGTCTGTCTTTGCCCTAGTGCCAACTGGTCTGCGCTATAGCTTTCTTCTCTTTGTATGTGTGTGTTTGGGTGTGGGGGGCCTGCTTGTACTTTCCCCTTTAGAGGTATCAGTGATTGAGGAACATGTTGAAGTCACCGGTTCCCCTGTTTATGACATGTTATTAATTTAAAACTACAAATTATTGCACCAGCTTTGTGTTACTTATAAGTGCTTAGGAACTATACAGACTGCAGCTGTCATTAGTGTCTGCATAAGCATCTGTAATGCCATCCTGGCATTGGCTTATTGCCTCTACATGTGTGCCTCCAGGTGCATTATGAATTGAGCAAAAAACACACAGTACAGTCTGTGTTCATCCCCAACCCCCCAAGGTTAAAAATGACACTGCCAATACCCTTCTTATGAAGAAAGAGACTGCATTTATGTTTAGATAGCCTAAGTACCGTTTGATTGGTCCAGTACAAAAAAGGGACATATCCTTGCGGTAGGTACTCAAGTGTTAGACTGTATTTGAACCACCCTTCCTCACTTATGTCACCGTACTTCATTACCACTTCAGTCTGTGTCAAGCCATTTATGTTTTCCCATTTTTTCCATTACAGTGGATCTCTGATGCACATGCGTAAAGTGTACAGCAAATACAACAGATGCTGCACTATACTGTCTCCCATGCCTTACCGATGTCATGGTGCATTGTGTAGACTCCCTGCATTCACTGCTGTGTAGCCCATATTTTGGTTCAGATATTATTCCCTAAATATGCTGAACTGACTTGCACACTTCGCAATATAACACCACAGAAGCCATACATTGGTACCACAGTGTCGGGAGAGGATGGCAGCTGCAGTCTCTTCTTTTGCTGATGCTCTGGAGCACATACAATGATGCTATAATCCTAATTATAAATAAAGACTGTATGTTAAAATGTTAAAAAACTAAGGCCCAGATATTCAAAAGGGTTGCGCATGGTGCAACAGTGTTGTGCCATCGCACCCACTGATCGCCTTGTAGCGATATTCAAAGGGAAAAGTGCATGGCACAAATCCCGATGGCGAACATCAATATGTATGCGAGCGCAGGTAGGGGAGGTCATGCCCATGCATGCCCTGCACAACCCGATATTCAGCCGGGATGTGCAGAGCCATCGCTCACGCAACCCCTACCGCCAGCACAAAGTTGATCCCAAAAAGGAACAACTGATGGCCACCCACAGGTGAACTGCCACATTGCAGGGTGCAACACAGCAGCTGCCACCTGTGGGTGGCCACCAGAGCTCCGGCTGCACCTGGCGGCACCCCCCCATGCCCGATCACGGGCATTTGTAGAAAAAAGTAATAAAAATGTCCAATATCCCTGATGGTCCAGTGGACCGCTATCTGCCCGATCGCGGGCATTTGTAAAAGAAATAAATAAATGGGTAATATCCCTGGTGGTCCAGTGGACCGCTATTTGCCCGATCATGGGCATTTGTAAAATAAAAATATGTCCAATATCCCTGGTGGACTAGTGGAACCCCCCTCCCACCAGCCACTGGGCCCGCCCATTCCCCGGTCAGCCAGCGGGTGGCGGCACACCACCACCTGCTGCCCGCTGCCCGCAATGACGTACAGTCAGTGAGGGCTGTATGCTCATTGGTCCTGGCGTGAGCCAATGGGCATGCAGCCCCTACCGATACTACACATTCCAGATATGTGAATGATCCCATTCACATATCTGGAATGTCAGTAATGAGCTGCATGCCATTGGCTCACACTGTGGATCAATAGGCGTGCAGCTACCGTGATGGTGTGGTCGGCGGGTGGTGGGCGGCAGGTGGGTGGGTGCCCTCCAGCTGACCGGAGGATGGGGCAGTGGTCGGAGTGGACGAGTGTGGGAAGACCACTAGACCACCAGGATATTGACATATTTTACAAATGCCTGCGATCGAGCAGATAGTGGTCCACTGGACCACCAAGATATTGATAAGTCCTATTTATGAACTTAGCCCACAATCGGACGGGGCAGGTCCACTAGACCACCAGGGATGATAGGGATGTTAAATTTACTTAGCCCGTGATCGGGCTGTGGAGCACATTGCCGGCTGAAGGGGGCATTGGTCCCCGACGGATGCAGCCTGGCAGAGTGCCAGGTGCAGGTCGTCGGGGATGGGCGCACCTGCATGCAAATGGGGCCATAATATATTTATAATTTTATTATAATTGTATCGTTTTCTTGTTTTGTATCAGTTTATATCGTGTTATCATTTGGTTTTTAGTTCTAATGCCATATTGTCGCTCATTATCGCAGTCGCAGTCGTTATAATTTATTACAGTTACTGTTCTGCTGCTCAGCTGTTTGGAAACTGAGTCAGTTTTCGACAGACCTAAAGAGAGACTGGAGAAATTGGAGGGACTTGCCTGAGTTGAGTCCTGGTCTGCTGGCATGTGGTTTTGCTGTTGGCTGCTCGTCATGAGCAGTGTGTGGGGTGCTGGCTTTCAATCTGCGCCACGGAGGATTTGGTTGCTGGCAGCCTGGAGGCTTAGCAGCTGCCCTGTGTGGTGCAAGAATGAGGAGGAACGCTCAGTGCTGAAGTACCAGTTTCAACTCGGGGGAAAAAAAACTCTGCCGGACTGTAGGAGAAGAGGTCGCCGGCTCCATATTGCGATTGGACCTGCTGAAAAAAGGAAGTGTTTGCGGGATAACAGGCAGTGAAAACTGCTGATCATTTTATTTTCAATTTGAGTGTTCTGATTCCCTGGTCCAGACAGGGAAACGGGTTTCTCTGCCTCCGGAGGGTGGTGGGGTTAACTCTTCTCCCTAGATGAGACAGGGGAACCACCAGAGGGTGGTTCAGCCTGCCTCACCGTAGCGAGGGTCAAGTGGAGTTGGAACTTGTAGTGGAGGCACATTTGGTGTTTTCTGCTTGTTGCCTGCAGAACTCTGGTATTTGAACACTGGGAAATTTAAATATTTGGATTGAAGCTGGAACCGTGTAGACCATGGTGTGGACTGCCGAACTGGTGAAGTATATTTGAATTCTTTTTTGCTACTGCCAGCATGTGATAATTACTGGGAAACGATTGGGAAGACTAAACCTGAGTTCATTCATAACTATTCCAGTCTCGTGAGAGGAGACTGATTAAAGTTTGGGCCATGCTAACTAGTGAGAGCACATAAGTGTGGACATAAAAAGACCTTGAACTCCTGTTTTGTGTCTGCTCTGGGTAAATGAGGGTATTGGTTTTAGGACTATGGGAATTTTAAACTTATGAGCCAATCTCTATGTTAGGGGGTTTTGTATAGGTGGAAAGCTCCTTCCCTCGCAGTGGTGAGAGCACTGTGGGTGGGGGTAGATGGATAAAGCATTTTTGATAAAATTAATGCACAAATTTTGACACATTGTTAGGGTATAATTTTGTTTTATTTGTTTATAATTGTTGTATTTATATCTTGATATTTGAGTGCTGTGTTTTAGTTTTATTTAGAATTTTGTTATTTATGTAAGTTTGTGGGGTTTATTGTTGTTAATCGTGGTGTTAACTATGTGCTGGAGTGAAAAAAGGATGGTCGTCGGTCAGCTATTATTCCCGCTCTAGGCTCAGGGATCTTCATCCTTTCTCCTGTCCCCCCCTGTCACCAGGAGTCTATAGAAGATGTAGGGCTCTGGGAATTGTGAGGGGGAGGAGGAGGGTTGGAGCTGGGCCTGGGGGGGAATGGAAAGGAGCGGGAAGATAGGGATAGTGAGATCAAGGAGACGCCCTGGGACAAATGGGCACAGGAAAGGGGTTCTCCCTATTTGGTGCTCATACCCAAGGGTTCTGATTACAATCAGCAGGTAAGGCGGTCATCTTTGGAGGCTCATCCTACTCGGGCGGTGTTGTGCAATGCTAGGTCTATTAAAAACAAGACTGCCATTATAGCCGATCTTGTTGGGTCAGTTGACCTGGCGTGCATCACCGAGACCTGGCTGGATGGAAATGCTGGGCCAGTTTTAGCAGCAGCAGTTCCGGCCGGGTAATCGGTGATACACCGCCCGAGGCAGGATCGAAGGGGCGGGGGTGTTGCCATTTGTTTTAAGTCAGAATTAGGCCTGGTGGAGGTACCGGTGGGAGTCACCAGATCCTTTGAGTGTGTTCTGGGTGAGGGTGTGAGGTGCAGGATACTTCTTGTATACCGTCCACCAGGTGACGGGAATGTTTTCCTGCAGGAAGTCGCAGACTTCATTGTCGACCTGACATTGGGATCCCCCAGATGGTTGGTTCTGGGGGACTTCAATGCCTAGGTTGATGATGAACTCTCACATTTTGGTCAAGACTTCCTCCAGTTGATGATATCACTGGGCTTCACACAGGTAGTTTCCTCCTCGACCCATATTGGTGGACACTCATTGGACCTGGTGATCCTTCTGGGGATGGGGATATCTGATTTGGTGGTGGAACCACTCGGATGGTCTGACCATCACTCCATTAGGTTCAGTTTTGAGGCCACCCCCTATTAGGTCAGCCCCTTCGGAGATGGTCCAGTACTGCCCTTTAAGGGGTGTGTCCCCGGATGACCTGAGGGCGGTACTGGACCTATCGGGCCTTCCGATAGATTGCTTGGATCCAGGTGACCTAGTACATGCCTATAATAAGGTGGTGATGGGGCCCTGGATTCTATTGCACCTGTTCATGTTCGTCCTCTCACTCTTCGCCCCAGGTCTCCATGGTTTGATGAGACCTTGAGGGAGTTGAGGAGGGTTGGACGAAGGCTGGAGAGGCGTTGGCAGAAGTCTGGTCTGGATGATGACAAACTTAGTTTGATGGACCATTTTACAGCCTATCAATCCGCAATCTCTTGTAAGAAGGCAGAAATCCTGTCCAGAGAGATAGCGGCTGCACAGAAATAGACCAGCTCAGCTCTTTTGGACTGTGGACAGACTGTGCAATCCAGTCTGTCTTCAGCCCAGAAGAGCCTTTTCTCCAGAACGGTGTGAGGAGTTTGCTCTCTTCTTTGCTGATAAGGTTGCCAGAATCAGATCAGAAGTCCATTCTTCCTTCTCCAATGGGAGCGGTGATGGTTGGCAGGAGATGTCGAACACTCAGTTTGCATGGTCTGACTTCAGCCTCCCCACAATCAATGATATTGTGATGGTCATCCGAGCATTGCTACCAACCAACTGTGATTTGGACCCTGGCCCCACACACCTTTTAGTGGATTGTGTGGATAAAATCGGTCTAGTCCTGGCTTTGTTAGTCTGGAAGTCTTTGGAGAGGGGGATCTTTCCAGATCCCCTTAAAGAGGCTATAGTTAAGCCTCTTCTAAAGAAGCCCTCCTTAGACCCAGATTGTCTAGCAAATTACAGACCAGTCTCTAACTTACCCTTTGTGGGTAAAGTTATTGAGAAGGTGGTCGCAGTGCAATTGGAGGATCATCTGACCAACAACAATATCTATGATTCTCTCCAGTCCGGATTTAGGAAAAGGCATAGAACCGAGACAGCACTTGTTCGAGTACTAAATGACCTCCTAATAGTGAGAGATCGTAGGACCCATTCTATCTTGGTACTTCTCGATCTCTCTGCAGCATTTGACACTGTTGACCATGGTGTGCTGTTAGAGCATCTGCGGTCCATCTGTGGATTATCTGGTATGGTCCTCAGGTGGTTTAGATCTTACCTCGAGGGTAGAACTCAGAGGGTGGTGTCGGGAATTTTTTCCTCGGCATCAGTCTCCCTATCCTGTGGGGTACTGCAGGGTTCTATTCTAGCGCCTGTGTTGTTTGCAGTGTATATGCTGCCATTGAGAGTGATTATAAGACGATACGGTCTGGGTTTTCATTGCTATGCTGATGATACCCAGCTGTATATGTCTTTTGTGCCCGGCCAGGATGCTGCCTTGTCAGTATTTAATAACTGCCTTGCAGAAATCCAAGACTGGATGAATGGGAGTTGGTTGAGGTTAAACCCAGAGAAAACTGAGGTGTTGGTCATGGACAAGGGTCACTGTGAGGCAGGTTTGCCGGATGGATCACCTTTAGGCTTATGGCTTGGGGGAGTTCCGCTGACGACCTCAGATCAGGTGCGGAATCTTGGTGTAATAATTGACGACCAATTGACGCTTAAATCTCAGGTGTCAGCGGTGGTCAAAACTTCCTTTTTCCATCTGAGGAATATCGCCAGGGTGAAGCACCTGGTTCCTCCAGAGGATCTTCCAACGTTGATCCACGCTTTCCTTACCTCCTGCTTTGACTATTGCAACTCCCTGTACCTAGGGCTATCAGGGATTGAACTTCGCTGTCTGCAGCTAGTGCAGAATGCAGTGGCCAGGTTATTGACTGGTTCTTCTAGATCCAGCCATATAATGCCTGTGCTCCACGGACTGCACTGGCTGCCAATGTTTTGGCGAATCACCTTCAAGGTCGGTTTGCTGACCTATAAAGCCCTACATGACCAGGGACCTACTTACTTGAAAGAGCTCCTTTGCCCTTACTGTCCCTCCGGCCCCCTCCGATCCACTGATGAGGGATTGCTGGAGATTCCAAGGGTTCATTTGAAAACTTCAGGGGCTAGATCATTTAGTTTTACGGCCCCAACCCTGTGGAATTCTCTACCTCGTCAGGTGCGAAATAGTCCGACTGTCCTAAGCTTTAAAGGAGTTTTGAAGACCCACCTTTTTAGTATAGCTTTTAATGATTTATAATAGTTTTAAACCTTGTTTATTTATTGTTTTATGAAATTGTACAGGCACTTTGGTTTGAGAAAAGCGCCTTTTAAAAATAAAGCTTTGATTGATTGATTGATTGATTGATTGATTGATAATGACATGCAAATGGCCCCATGTGTGCCTTGCATACATTATGGCCCCATTTGCATGTCAAGTTTTGAATATCGCAGTTGCTGTGCATAGCGCAATGGAACTTGCGGTAGAGCATCCCCATGCTCCACTCTGACCACTTGCGCTGGTGCAGTGCCACTGCGCCATGCACACTGCGGGTGGCCAGGGTGCGATATTCAATGATGCTGAGCCATGGTGCAACTCCGTTGAATATCGCCCAGTCCACACCCCTGCGCAGCTAAGTTGAGCTGCGCCCAAGCTTACGCCACAGCCTGGCGCAGTTTGAATATCTGGGCCTAAGTGTTTAATTTTGAGATACACTGTAAACTATGTAAAGTATAACTATGTACAGTATATAACTCATTTTATTGCATTCATTTATAAACTTAGCGAGGAGCTGGCAAGCTGGAGAAACAATTCAGTGCACCATGTCCCTTTATTCATGCACATCTAAGCATACTTTGGTGATCAGTGTTATGTTGCTTGCATGAGAGCACCAATTGAGCCCAAGAAAACACAGGACCACAGGAAAAAATATAAACTGTCTATAATGATGGTGACAATCAGAAATGCAATAGCAAAGGCAGTTTACTGAAGCAATCACACTGGAAGCAGCACTTGCCAAAAATACAGTTTATTGCACTGTTCTCCTGGGATTGGACTGTGCAGCTCAGTGCTTATACTTTTATTGCACATTGCAATTCTGAACTGTTGAAAAAGTCATCCATTTAACACAGACCTCTATGTACCAATACTGAAAAGCTTACTGCAATTTATAGATCTGACCGGTTCAAAAGTCGTCCTTTTGTGTCCCAACACACTACAGATTACAACTCCACTCAGTTAAAAAAAAAAAAAAATTTATACAGACTTGTTGTTATAATTATGTACTTACAGCACTTACTAAAACTGTAACACTGAACACTGTACTCAAGCAATGAAGATTGTGATTGCTCCTAGAACAGATGGACCTAGGACACAGAGCTTAGTCAGATGAGTAAAATTGAAAATCAGGAGAAATTACCACTTCTGCAATCCCAAAAGCAACTATCCGCCTCAGCTGCCAATATAACAAACAGTTTCAGTCATCAGTGCTGTAATTTTTGGCAGTTCAGTTTTGGATCTGCACTCACTGAGGCTGGGTCCAGGAAAGATGAATGAACAAGCAGTGAGAAAGATGCAGTGGGAACACCTTCCCTGTGCTGATATCACTCATGCATGTGGATGCACTACTCATGTGCAAACTTCAAACAAAGAAAAAAAACATGCAGAGACAACTGTGGCACAAAAATGTTAAAAAACTAATCATCTGAATATATTTAATACTTAACTTCAGGGCAGCTGAGCTTTGCATCACTCAATGAAGGGAATGTGATCTGCAAACATGACATCGGGGGAAGTTGGTAAGTCACTTTAAGTCAGTGAGCTTTAGAGGCTTGCTAGTATATTGCAAGAAGACAGGCTAGTGACCAGTGATATTCTTGACAATTCTTCATGGTTCGTCACTCAATATAGTGACCTGGCACTTGATACCACTATGCTTTTACAATGGAACCTCCTATGAGTACTAGTTTAGTGCCTCTTTACCCAACCTTTACCTTCCTCTACACTGGCAACTAAAGTGTATGGCTGGGCAAAATGTATGGACATGGCTTCAACAAAAGTATCAAAAAATTCCACACTTTCATAAAGGCCGAAGAAATTCAACTTTAACTACTGATGTTATTTTGGAATCTTTGACTGCTTAGAACATGACCAGCCTTTGAGCAAGAGATCTGAGAGTTGACTGACAAGGCCTCTTTTGTTTCCCTGTTGTTTTTCCTCTTGACCAGCAGCTCATCTCTCAGAGATATACCCTCTTCAAGAGATATACTGTGATCAGGCTGAACCCAGCCATCATTCAGCTGGCTACCTGTTTTACTTCCCACAATTTTCCCATTCCAGCTCTGTTGGTGGGGGCAGTGCCTCTGTCAGCTTCACAAGCCAGAGTTTTCCCTGTGACAAGACTCAGCCTCAAGGATCACTGTGTTGGTGGGACCTGCCATCAACCCTGCCCAACCAAGATGCACTGCTAAGTGGCAGCTGTCTCAGCAACAGCTTACCTCCCAAGTGACTTTCTGAGTTCGCTTCTGATCCTGAGTCATCAGGATGGCAGTGCAATGCTCAGCTGCAGAGCCATGGGGGTGGCCTCAAAGTCTAATATTTAAGGTCAGTGAATCTAACAAAATTGCGGATGTTCAATTCTCTATTTTTAAAGATATAGGGGCTTAAAGTTCTGCAGATTACTTAATTGCAAAATGAAATATTTAAATATCCATATGTTTGAAGGCTTATAACTCAGTCACCTTTAAAAACAGACATTTATAATTTGGTACACTCCTGAATGGACCTTGGTAAAGTCACCATACCAAACATTGGTACAATGTGCACAAATACCTTTAAAACTGTACTGAAATAACTTAAATAACTTTAGAGAAATGTCATGAAATTTTTATTGAAATTTCATTAAAATCAGAATTTTTGCCAGAATTGTGTGGTTGTAGATACATTTTTCACAGCCTTACTAATCACAGATAAAAAATAATTATTCCTTCATTAGAATAAGGGTTTTCTAAATGTAAATATGATTTTTTAATGCAGTTCTGAATTTGTACTGCCTAATCATTATCACTGTGGATATCGACTAACTAACTACTCCTGATTCCCCATCAGTATCATGGTACTTTACTCTTAATGGGCCCTATACACAACAGTTACACATCCCGCGCAGCCACTCATAGAGGCAGTGCACAAGTGTGACAACACAAATACGCGCACACTGCCCAAAGGAGGCATGCACGACAGGAGCATAGTGTGTGCACAATAAGAAGCCCATACTGATACGCAAGCACCCGTGTGTGCATTACACAGGGGTGGGGATGTGTAACAGCATGCATAAAGTGGCTGGGCATGCATGCACGACAGCACATATGATGAAATGCCATAGAAATGGCATTGTGTATGATATGCCATGTACAGGGTGGTGTAGGGTAGCGCAAAGCACCTGGAGGGTGCCAGCACAGGTGTGCAGGTGTTGGCAGACCGCCACCAAGGGATTGATGTGCCTGCACACATGATGTGGTAGCATGCAGCCATGGGACAACAGCGGTCGCATGTGGCCAAGTGACACCACGGATGTATGGCCACATTCCATGGTGGGCATGCAGCACAGTGGGCAGATGATGTAGCCACATGTGGCATGTAGCAGAAACACACAAAAATCATGGCAGGATGGGACATGCAGGGGCGAGGCCATGCACAGCAGTGAAACGTGCAGATGCTATGCCGCCCAAGCTGTGTGACCACACCGGTGGGACACTGCTTGGTAAATGACTGTATGCTGCTGCACATCAATGACAGCCAGTGCAAGGAACTAGCAAGGCAATGCAAATAACAGGCATCCCCCCCCCAGAGACAGTGACCACATGGGGGTATGCAACTCAACATTTATTTGCAGAGGTGTACAGCACAATACAGGCTGGAATGACAACAATCACAGCCCAAACACAGCTGTCTGGAGACACACGGCCCCCCAACAAACACCCACAGGGTCACACACACACCCTGCAGCACCTATTGCAAACACCCCTGCACACCTGCCAGCATCCCCCCCTCCAAGAGCAGACAGCCCAACATCAGTTACCAAATGCTGTACCCCACCCCAGGTCCAGTAGCTCTGTGCTGCAGCAGTCCCCACACAACCCGCAATGCCAGTACCAGGCTGCATAGTTCTGCCCCAGTAGAGGGCAAAAAGGCAGCTCTCAGTGGATGTAGTTCCCAGAATAGTGTAGCAGATGGCAAAGTCCTGTGGACGCAGCAGTGGCAAACACTGTCAGACAGTCATGATGCCATGGATGGGCCACTGGCACTACATCTGTACTGTGATCTCTGACGATGGCCCCTCCACTGTCCCCTGCCGTGGGCCAGGCTGTGATAGGGTGGACCTGCCATTCTCTTCCTGATCCCCTGTGTCATCAGTCACCTCCACAGGTGGGCATTGGCCCCCAAGCAAGATCTGCCTCACTGGGCCCCTGTACCACTGAAAGAGAAAGGGGTACACATTAGTAACATTAGCAAAAGACACACAGGCCACACACTCCATAGTCCATGGGCCACTGTACTCACCTGTGAAGGGACATAAATCTCTCATGCCTGATAGTCATTGTCCTCATAGAAGAGGTCCCCTCCTATACCCTTCAGGTACAGGTACCCGGGTAGACAGTCCCGGTACTACATGCACATCACTGGCAATGAGGACACATACACCTTCGCCCCATCCTGCTGCACCAGGAGTGTCAGCTCCAGGCAGCCTGGCATGCCACGATAGTCCTGTGGGGCACTAGGGACAGTAGTCAGTACACCATATGCCTGCACAGCTACCAGAGACCGCGGACCCACTGCCCGGTCAACCCACATACCCATACTTACCCTCTTGAATGCTCTGATGGCCCACAGGTCACCATGGCCCCAATTGTCCATGTAGTCCTGCTCGGACACATGGAACGGGTGTTCGGGGAATTGCTCCTTGTATGTCAACATGGTGCCCGCCATGATTCCACACAACATGTCTGAGTACTGTGCATGGTGGGTGCATATGTGCAGTGCTCCCAAAGGGCACATGGTGGCAGGAGAATGCCTCCTTAAAGGGGCATGGACATGTGACTGGTGGTATATTGGGACCTCAGCTCCTGTTGTACCGAAACATAGGAAGTAGTGTTTGTGCATCGGGATGTGTCCATGCGTACTGCTCCACGTCCACCTAATAGCTGACCTCGCTGAGAGATGACGCTGACACTTCCCATATCCATGTGTGTTCCTCACATGGCTGGATGCTGCTGCATTGTGGGACATCCACTGTGTTGAGCAGTTCAGGCTACTGTGGCCAGCTATCACACGGCTGTGTGATAGCATCAGCTGCAAAATCGAACCGTGCACACGGTGATCACATGCCACGTCTGTAGAGACGAAGATGCTATGCGCCATATGATACT
This sequence comes from Neoceratodus forsteri, assembly GCA_016271365.2. Taxonomy (NCBI): domain Eukaryota; kingdom Metazoa; phylum Chordata; order Ceratodontiformes; family Ceratodontidae; genus Neoceratodus; species Neoceratodus forsteri. Next base: position 866,566,798 of record CM057458.1, on the reverse strand, counting down.
ACGCCACCGGAATGTTCCAGTATGTCATGGGCAATGCTGTCATTATGGGGCGGGACTCTGTGTCCAGGAATGTGACACAGGTGACTGATGACCTCCTCCTTTACCTTGGGGCGCACATCACATTCCCATCAACACCAGCAGACCTCAGGGTAATAAAGAGGTATTCTTCCACATGCATGGCATGCCTATTGTTTGCAGTGCCATCAACTGCACACACATTGCCATACTCATGGCAGAGAGCAATGAGGAGGCATACAGGAACTGCAAGGGCTATCACAGCATTAATTGCCAGGTGGTATGTGACACCAGGAGCATTGTTACGGGCATGTGTGCCAAGTACCCAGGCTCTACTCATGATTCCTACATCCTGGATGGCTCTGGTATGGGTGCAATGCTATGTGCTTGAAAGCTGGACAGGTGGCTGCTTGGTGAGCTGCAATGTCACAGCACGTCTCCTGCAAAGTATTACCTTTGTCTCGCTACTATTGCCTACACCTTCTGTATATGATGTAAATTTCTGTTTTGTTTCATGCACTGTTGGCTGTCTTTCCACCCACTGTATGTATTATTTATTTTATTTAGTTTTTGTTTACCGGGTAAGTGCACTAGCCATAGCAATGACTATATTGAAGCATGACCCGGGAGGATACAGTACAAACAGAGGAAATCACACAAAGCAAGACACATTTTACCTAATTGAACAATGTAGAAAACATAGAAGACAGCAGAATACTGAGCAAGTAGTTTTATGTACGGTAATAACAAGTAACAGTGTAAAAAGTATGCTAGAACAGAGTATACAAAGGCATTTAAAGTAACCAGGGCTAATAAAATATTGCCAGATTTGTGAAAACAACAATTTTAGTAACCAGGGCTAATCACAATATGTCTGACTTATGAAAACAAGGTAAGATGGTAATAATAAGGTAATTATGAATAGTTATATAGGGTGGTGAGAGGTGGAAAGGGAGGTAGAAGTGAAAGGCCAGAGCAGAGAATTTAGGAATAAGTAGGCGAGAGGGATGGAAAAAGGGAAGTGCTATACTACTTGATGTGCTGCCCATCTTGTATTTCTGTACGATGAGGAGCCTTTGTAAATGAGTCTTTGACTCAAAGGGTTACAATTCTGATACAATAAATGAATAAATGTTATGGGACACGTGTCACATTTACATTGTCATGCACTGATGTATTCTTCCCCCTACTGTAGGTGACAGTGGGTGTCTACTGCAGACTAATCTCATGACCACCTTCCATGCCCCTGCAATGCCTGAGGAGGCTGCCTACAGCACAGCACACAAGCAGACCAGGGCCATCATAGAGAGGACTATTGGACAGCTGAAGATGCAGTTCCATTGCCTGGACCACACTGGCAGCAGATTCATGTTGAGTCCCGCAAAGACATGCAAGGCATTTGTGGTGTGTGCCATGCTGCACAACATCATGAAAAGGGAGAATGTGCCAATGCCTAATTATGCCCCCGATGAGCCTGCAGATGATGGGGATAATGACGTGGCATTTGTCTGCGTGACAGGGATGGCTGGGGGCTGTGTGGCCCAGCAGGCGCTTGTGAAGGGCATGTTCAGGCACTGACATCACAGCATGTGTGAGCAACGTGGGGACTGGCATGGTCGATGTGCCATGCTTTGGCATACAACCCCACCTCAGCACTGTGCAAGTATGTGCCTGGCACTGTGGCCCATACCCCAAGTGTCGCTGACATTGCATGCCGGGGGGGAGGGCCTGTCGGTGCACGATACTGCCTGAGTGCACTGCATATTGGGGTTACACGTGTGCATGTGTGATGTAGGGTGGTGTGTGCCACTGTGTCATTTCTGTTCAGGCACTGTCATGCATCCAGGTGTGTGGTGTGTGGTGTGTGATGTGCGCTGGTGTTTGTGCCCACATTGGGCGTAGCCTGCCACATGGCACTGTGTCCATGTGCTACCCTGTATCTTTGGCATTCCGGCATGCCTGTAGCCTTGCAGACACACAGCTGCTGATTCTGCATGCTGGTTGGCTGCCATGAGGTGCACCTCTGCCTCTGCATCCAACTGTGGCACTGTCCATTCCAGTGCCTTCACTGATGGCACGTCCAATGAGGCCATGTGCACATCATGGATCAATGGCACCATGGCAGCACAGTAAGCCTCCATTGACTCCATGGGTACACGGTGTTCTGTGTGCTGGTTGTGGCATCGGTACAGCATGGTGGGGTCTGGTTGTCCCCCTCCTTAGTCCACAGTGTGCAGCCCACTGGCAGCGTGTACTGCATGCCCATATTGGTTGTCACTAGCCATGCACTTGGTCCTGTCTGCTCTCCCCAGCAGTGGGGTGCTGCACTAGCTCCTGGATGCCCTCCAATGCCACCACACACCACTGGATGGTCATGTGTATTGACCGTTGGACCGTGGTCTGCTCCTCCTCCTCTGCTGCAGTGTGATGCAGCTGTGCCTCCAGCCTGTCATGCTCCAGCTGCTGCAGCTGGCGGTACTGACCATCCATATATGTCTGTGTCCATCCAGCCCAGCTGCATGTCTTGGTGCAGTCTGAGGGGCCCTCATCACTGCTGCCAGTGTGTGGTGCCACTGTGTGTGGCCACTGTGTTGGCCTGGGGAGGCACCCACCAGCATCCATTGTTATGGTGTTCACAGTGACAGCTCATGTGTGGTGCACTGTGCCAGCTGTTCCCCAAGAGGGGCTACGTGTCCATCCCTGCAGCTGTGTCACTGCCTCTCCCAGTGTCCTCTTCATGGGAGATGATGGTGCTATTCTCACCAGTGGGCATCTCTGTTGGGGTCTCCATCACTGCCACTGTACCTGTTGGTGAACATGTTACAGGTTAGGTGGGTGCTGGCCAGTTGCCCTCCATTGCAATTCCCTGGTGTGTGCATACTTATCTGTACACTCCTCTCCCTGTTGCCCTGCCATGGGTGTTGCCATTGTCACAGTGCCAGCAGGCCACACCATGGTGGCCACTGTTCCACTCCTGCTGGGACATGTGACACCTGTGGGTACATGACAAGGCTGCCAGTGGGCATGTGTCTGGCTATGGTGTCACTGCTACATGTCTGCGTGCCATCCCTACCTGCTATGCCATCCACACCTTCTACCTCTCCATGGACTGTGATGTCCATGAGCGTCTCTGCCACCAGTCACTCCAGGGGTGTCAGCTGGCTATCGGTGCAGGGCTACCAACCCCCCATACCTATGCATGCCATTCCACCAGTGGTGAGTTTACACTTGCGAGTGGCCCTCAGGTCCCACCATTTATGCTTTATGACTGCTATGGTATGTGCCTCTGTCCCAGCAGCATTGACAGTGGCCTGTATGTCTAGCCACAGTCTGGCCTTTACCTCAGCTGGTGTGGCTGGGGCCTCCACACCATACAAGTGGCTGTAGTGCTGCCATATGTCAGCCGCCATTACGGCGACCTGCTCACTGGCAAAGTTGCTTGCTCCAGACCGGCGCATGTCCCTTCTGTGTCCATATCCTTGCACAAGTCTGCCTCATCATGCACCCCTCTCAGTCTCCAATGCTTGCTGTGCCTCTTGCTCTGCATCCCTTTCCTAGTCTGCCATTGCATTCTGTACATTTCCGTCATGCAGCATTCTTGGCCATGCAATTGCATGGGGGTGGTGCACTACCTTACATGGCGGGGTCAAGGGGTGTTCCTGCATATTGCTGCTCTGCCTGCACGTTCCACTGTGTGGTGCCTTCTGCCACACCCCCTGCACATATCATCCTTTGTGCATGCCACATACTGCCATGCTGCTATGCACCACGTAGCTGCACTCCTTGCCTGTTTTTGGTGTATTTTCTGTGCTTTTGTGCATAGGGCCCAATATGCTGAACTATCCTTTTCAGTACAGTGGTCTGGGTGTTTGTTTATTAAGGAGTTATATGCTTGTGCTGTAAGGAAATAAATATATAAGTTAAAAATTAATAATTGTGGCTTTTTGCCAGAACAGTAAAAGTAGAATAAAGAATTGTACATTTCTTCATTAGATGATGTGTATGTGGCTTCCAAACTTACAGTGATATAGAAGAGAGTATTGGCATACCACATTAATAGGTCATACCCAGGGGTTTTGGTCATTTGGATCTGTCTACCAACTTTGAAAAAGGAAGGACAAATCCAAGATCCTATGATGTATTTTAAATAATTACCAATTTTAGAATTCTATTTTAAGAGTTTAAAGAGTAAGTGGCACCAAAATAGCAGACATAAAATGTTTTTTTAAAGAAGCTATATGTTTAGTTTCATTTCTTAAGTATTTCTGTTTTTGCTCTTTAGAAACTTTTCTCCCTGCTAGTATAAGCTGTTATGTGAACAGCAACACTTTACCTGGAAACTAAGATATTATTTTCAATTCCCTTTCATACCTCATCAACATTGTGACTTCCCTGACTCTGACAATACAAGTGACCAATCTGCCAGAATGCGATTGGCTCTTCTTGGGCAGTTTTGATATCAACATCAAGTGAAGTCAAGCATTAGAAGAAAAGCAACACAGATTAGAAGACCTGATATGTGACAATACAATCATTTCTTTTGCATCTTTCAAAGCTAAATTTGGGTTGATGTCTGGGTCCTTCTTGCAATATGGTCAATTTAAACAATGCATGAAACACCTGTTAGGTGACCTCTTCTTGTCTGATAATGCTGGGTTATTTTTTTGAACAACTGACTGCTCTCTCTTACCAGCCTGGCTCAGTCTCTCACCGCTAAAAACTGCTTTGCCAAAATGTTTGGGCAGGTCTTTCCCATCGCCTTTTACTGTGCCAATTTGTTAAATATTAATTGACCTACATGTTATTGGACTCAAATATGGGTTGATCTATATAAATATATTAAACAAGATCAGCCAAGATTATTACAATTTAATATTCTCCACAATTTATATTATACTCCTCACAAACTTTGTCAAATGGGAAAACTTTCCACTTACACTTGTTCCCATTGTGGTCAAGCAGAAGGTTCATTGATACATAAGCTGTGGTTCTGCTCTCGAATTAAATCTTTTTGGGAGTCTATTCAGCAGTTTTTAGATTTACATTAGATTTTTGGAAGAAAATTATCCAGTAGTATAAACTTTCAAATATCTGCTGAAGGCATTTCTAATGTATTGTACTTGGATACTTTTGTCCAAACTGCTATATGATTGTATTGAACACCTCATCATTAACCACAAGCCTATAAATTATTAGTGGCTCATGACTATCTGTCATTAGAGCCTCCTGTAGCTCCCTGGATAGTAATGGTCAGTCATGCCAGGTTGCAGGATGAATGCAGGACTAGCAACTTAAATGAAATTCCAAATAATCTCACTTCCTAGACTGATTTGCTGTCAGAAGGGAATGAGGTACAGCTTAAAATTAAGGCAGTATGGGGCAGGGGGAACCCACCACTGAACAGAGCTTAGGATCAATGATTCCCTTTCTCCCCCCTCTACAGTTTCTAGATGCCTACCCAATTATATGAGGACCAAACCAGAGTTAGGGAAGAAAATTAGTTTCTAAATGTGTTATTTTGTTTTGCATTTTTTCATGATGTCTTAATAAAATACTGTAGCAATAAGGGGCATCAAAGGACTGAGCAGAAACTTGATGTGGCATCACAATGTTATGAAATTAATTAGTAAGAAATCAAATTCAGCTGCAAGGTGAAGTGGGGTGATGGGAAATTGCAGTTTTGTGTGAAATGTATGTGTGTGTGGAAGTGGATGGAAGTAGTGTCGACCTGTGGATTTAGAAACTATGTAGATAAAAACCATGTACATAAATGGAGGTTGACATAGTAGCTGTGTACATAAATAACATTTATGTAAATAGTTTACTCAGATGAATGGATTTATCATGCTCAGTGTATATCCATCCCTATTGCATAAATGGTTTTATCCCAATGGTTACTGTTTTACAGTGAGCTAATGATTTATCTACACTAATTTGTGTCCACCTCATTGCATATGTACAGTACCAATAAATATGACATGAAATTGTATTCCCACATGTGAGGGTGCAATCCATTATCCAGGGAAGGAATAAAATAATTTCTAATTAAAAAAAAAAGATAATTTTTTTCACAATGTTATGCAAGAGTCAGTGCTGAAGCACTTAACCACTTACAAAGAGAAATGTTACAGTAGGATGCCAAATATTTCTATATTTTGCTGATTGTATTGCATGGAGTTTGTAAGATGTTAACTATGGCAAAACACAGTGTCGCTCTAATCCTAACTTTGGCCCTGACTGTACAGCATCAAAATTAATAGTAAAAATAATGCTTTTTTTATTATTGTAATAAAAGCAGGGAAGCTCACATAATCTGACTGAGCCAAGGCTTATTTTCGATGGCATCCTTAATACAGTTTCATGAACATTACTTTATAGCATATAATTCAAAGTCCAGTGTTGAACATTACTATTTACAGTTTAGAAGACAATACAATGAGGCCCCTTTGAGGGACTGTGATGCATGGCTAGCAAACTAAAATCACAAGTAAGAAAAAAATCTGCTCCCACCTACCCTTGTAGAGATTTACCAGCATAGTAAGTGTCTGTGCTTAAAAGCCTCAGTATATATTCCAAACATGTTTCATTTTCTTACTGTGCATCTCAGCAAAGTAGCAAATGTTTACACAGCTACTCCTACAATAAGACCTATCCACGTTTTTCTTCCCATAAAGCTTTATATCGTGATAACTGTAAGCACTTTTGGAATATATCCTGTGGCTTTTAAGTGCAGTAATTTACTGTACCATGTGTGTGAATCACTAGAAGAGCATGTGAGTGCTGATGTTCTTATTTTACTTGTAATTACAATTTAGAACTGCACAAAAATAAGATGAGTGGCATACAAAATGGCAAAGCAAACCACAGCAGCCATATGATTTGATTTGATTGCCCTTTTCATATGCATTGCCAGTGTTTAATGCTCCTAAATGAGGATACTGGGCCTGCACTTGGTCTTGGGTAGTAGGGGGACAGTTCCATATTTCTGGCCATTTCTGTAAGATGCATGCCACCCCTTACAGTATTAGTCTAGTGTACTTCAAACTAAGGTATAGACCCCCCCTACAGCAACAAGTCAACAGTGACCTATACTACAGTGACAACAGTGCCAGGTTGCTGTAGTGTCAGTGCTGGACCCCGTCACTGTTTTCTGGGGGTCTTGCACCCCATCTTCTAATCAGTTCTGACTCTGAGTTGATTGTTTTAATTGTGGGGGGGGGTGCAGGGGCAAAGCCCTATGAACAAGACATGGAAAACAATGACCACCTTTATGCCGACCACAAAAGCAGTCAATATAAAGGTTTCACTGTAACATCAGTCAACAAATTTTTGTCACCGTATGCTCATAGATCCTCAAACTCTATACCCTCATTCAGCTGGTCAGATACCTCATCTGGTCATTCTTGTGTTCAGCATGCCTAGAACAGACTTGCAAACTTTTTTAATTTACACATCTCTGGTATGCATTAATTTGAGAAAGAATAGTTTCCTTGGGCTGTTAAGGAATAACTAGCCAATTTGGTCAAGCTGGGTGCAATGGTGTGTCAAGAGGTGTTCAGTCAACATAAATCAGGTCATTCTACTGACCACATTGTCTAGCATTTCTTTCAGGCCACAGCATTACCACGTATTAGTTGTCCATATAGTGTTAAGGGTACCGCCGTGGAATTAATAATTTTCAATGTAGGGTGACTCTGTGTCTAAGTAAACAAATCTGGTGCGAATCTTCTTCAAAAGACCATGGATATGGGTCTCCCATTGTATGTCATTCTAGAGTTCAGTGCCAATCAATCACTGTGAAAGTAGCTCCGAACCTAATTAAACCTTTGCTGTAGTGCTATCAGTACTTCACATACAGTACTTTGTTACTTATCCAGTACAAAATGTTTTATTAACATATAAGAGACACTAAATTAACTCTTACATCAACAAGTCATTTTGTTGCTTTGAGGGAGGATGACAAAGTTAGGGTTACACCAGTACTACTCCATGCAGTTGTTTAAACCCTAAGAGCACCTTAGCCAGTCATTAAGATTCAGGACCATTTATAATGTCAAATTTGCATTCTTTTGTGACTTTGTATTGCAGCCACAACTCTTGCTAAACATAGCTCTTATAAATTAGTTTTAACATTTTTAAGGTTACTTAATATCAGAAGAACATTCATTTATATTCACAATAAAGCCCCTTCCCCAGGCCACTGTACAGTTGAAGCACCCTGGTATCCATTGGTGCCCCTTTACTTACCAAATCACATTCCAAGTACTCCTTATGTCACATTATTTGAACTATTTTTTTTTTCAAGGAGCTGAAATGGACAGATTATTTTTCTTTCCTGACACACCCGACAAATAACAGATAGATAATCACAATAATGATATAATAACAAGTTACATTTTGTGCATAGTGTAACACTTATAATTTACTTTTATTTAAATATCTCTTGCAAAGAATCTCATAAATATTATATATCATGAAGTATATAACACACTGTATAGATTCATGGTACATTAGAACAGGTAAATAGCGATGCATCTGTTAAGCTGGTTCACACAGAATGTTTAACACATTGTATAGTCTTACACAGAGAAATGTCATTAAGCAAATTATTCAACAATGTGGCTCCTAAAATGCAAACAGCCTTTCTCTAGCTTTAATTTTAGACAATTGTAGCCAAATTTTTCTACAGATAGGGAACCGGTCATTGAAGAATGTTCTTTACATGTTTGTGTCTGTTTGCCATATAAAACAATATATAACAATAGTCAAGATCAGGCAATATAATTTGCCCAATATCATTTTCCTTGCTTTAGTGGTCAAAGAGGGCTTATTTCTATATAAGTGGTGTAATCTGTGATTCAGTTTCTTGAACACTAAATTCAGGTGATACTGAAAGGTCAAATTTGGGACTAAGTAAATCCCTAAATATTTAAGCAACTCAACTCTTTAAACTGGTAATCCACTTGAGCCTGAAACAGACAACATGTCCCCCACTCAGGCAAACCTCAGTGATGTACCAAACACCTTCAATTTTATCTTTGATTCATTCAGAGACAGCCGGTGAGTCATAAACTAGTCATTCAGCTTATTAAAACTGTTTTGTAAATTTAAATATGTATTCTCCACAGAGTCCCTTTAATCAAGAATAACTGATTTGACTGAAAACATTATTGTACTTACATTGAGCTGCTGAATAGTTTAATACCTTTTATTGGACTAACATAAGTTTTGTACAATGATGGTATAGTACACAAGCTTTTAGGGCCCCAGAGGTCCCTTTTTCAGGTGAATAGCTAAAAACATGTTTCTGAAGCTTATTTATTGGGCACTGATGCCACACAATGCCCGGCAAATTAACAGTCTGATTGGTGTATTTGATAACACCTCAAAAAAAGGTTTTATTATATGATTAGGCTGCTTTGCTGGTGTTGTCAAAAAGCTGTTCTTCAAAATGAATTGACAAAAACAACCTTTTTGGATTGTGAAGAACAAAAAATGATGTGAAGAGCAGATATACATTTTATACAATGGAAGCACGTGTTCAGAAAATGACTTTTTCCAGCAACTTCTTATAAGTCCCCATGGAAAGCAATGTACTATCACTTTACTATGACAATTCACCACAAAAAAAAAACATTTGGGGAAGGGGGTTCTATGGACCATTTCTTTGCAAATTGATCTAACTTTATTCTTGAAAAATTGGAGAAATTAGAGAAGTGGTCACCGATCTTGTAACTGAAATTTAATCCAAAAATATGAAAGCTTATGCACTCAGGGAAAGAAAATCCAAGCACTGAATACTGAATGGGTGGTGGTGGGGGTGGGTGTTGAGAGTACTGTACTTCAGACATCAGAGTAAAAATAAATTCAAATTATAATAATAAACAGCCTGAAGACCTTGCTCCAATGTAACCAGGCATTTGGAAAGGCCAGCAAGATGCTGGGGTGTGTATTTAAGGCCTTCTCAAGTAGATGTGATCCTGTCTCTTTATAGCTCCTTGGTGAACCTGCACGTGGAGTGTTGTACACAGTTCTGGAAATGTCACCTAAAAAAGGACAAGGGCCATTTGGAATTTATTCAAATGAGAGAAACCAAAATGATTCATGGCCAACAAGGGAGACCTATGAGGAGCGACTGTCTGATCTCAATGCACTCTCTGGAGGCTGGGGTGGGAGAGTTGACAGCCAACAGCTTAATAAGGGGTCTGTCAAAAGAGGACTTAACTATAAGCTCCTACGGAGGACATTTAGAAGGGGAGGACATTTAGAAGGGACATGAGGAATTATTTCTTCACATAAAGAGTGGTGAACGGAAACTGTATACATGTCAGTCAACATCAATATGGTTTCTAAAGAGGATGGGATAGACACATGGGTTGGTGGAGACAATGGCGAGGGGAACACATGGGGAAAATGGTATAAAACAAGCAGAGCTACTAGATGGGAGCTCCGCATCAGACCTGCTAGTGCTAGACTGGTGGGGAATTGGATAATACTAGGAATACTAGATAGACTGTGAGTTTTTTCTATCTGTAAATTCCTATGTTTTTATACAGAATAAAAGGAAAAAAAAACACCAAAAAGTGTAAAAACAGGCTGACTGTTATACCTTAGAACTGATTTGACATTATGTAGGACCACAGGGACTCCACGCTAGTGGTTCCCAACATCACTTTAACCCATCGGTGTTCCAACAAGCCTGTTCTTAACACTTTGTGGTTATTTACTGTATGTACAAAATAGAATATTTCTGTAAATCTGTTTAAGAGGTATCATAAATGTTTGATAGGTGGCAAATTCAAATACTGAAAGGTTAGATTTCAGTCTAGTTATTGTTTTCCTTTATTTCTACAGGACTGACATGACAACAGCCCCAGTGCCCAATGTGACACAATGCTACCTTAATATCAGCTAAAAAACTACAAATTCTCTGTGATCCCACCTTTTTTCATATTTTACAAGGAGAATTGCATGTTGCTTGGAAACCTCCTTCCCAGGCTCCCGAGGACCCATGTAAGAGATCTCCTACTTACTATCGATGCTAGGTGGGTAAGTTGTGTGCTGTAACAGTTCAGCCACAACTGTTACATGCAGTCTGCCTTCCATTTCTTTAATGATTGCACCAGAAGTCCATCTCCAGTATTGGTGTTTGCCAGAGAGCTTCCATATTAGGATGTTATGAGCCACCATACCAAAGATCTTGGTCAGGTGAAATATATTAATCTTACTATCAGTCCCCTGTTTACAGCCTTGTGGATCTCATTAGTCAGCCTGCCCAATGATGTAAGTATACTATGATTTCCTCTGAAGACATACTAATGTTGGGATAGCAGAGCACACTCATCCAAATATGTTTTGAGTTGATTGTGTACAACTCTTCACAACATTTGAGCCATCACACATAAAATGAATATCAGTCTGTAACTTGACATGTTAGTACCTCATGTGCCTTAAAAACTAGGGCATCCTGTAGCTGTTTTCCAAATTGATGGTATGCTATTTGTCCTGCTTATAAAATAGGGTTTGTGGCAGATATGATGGATCTTGAGTCCCTTCCAACTATAAATTATTATGTTAGGACCTAATTTTGACAGAACAGAAGCTACAGAAACTATGCCTCAGCCTTCTGCTCTTACAGTACATTTCAACATCTCATCCAGTCTCTTTGGCAACTAGATTGGGACAAGATATAGTGAGTTTTGTGGACACAGTGTGGGAGTGGGGCCATTTGGCCCATTAAAAGTAATAGATTTGTATTTATACTCATTTGTATTTTTCCCCTATTCCTCTCTCCAGCCATATTGTTTTGTTTTGTTGAATTTTGTTGACCCAGTGAGCCCACTGGGCCTAGAAGTCCCTTTTTCAGGGGCGACCGGGGGGAAGGGGGGATACAGATGGTAAGCAACTGAAATTGAACCAGATTAAGCTGTTGGTGGTATTTTTAGTGAATGAGGGAAATTTGGCCAGGACACTGGGGAAATTCCCCTACTCCATTGCCGTCAGCAGGGGGAGATTTTGGCCGTCTGAGTTGCATGATGGCCACTCAGACTATGGCTGTGCGGTGTGAGGACGCATTTCTGGAAGAAGAGTTAGCCTCCTCTTCTGCTATGGATCGACCAGAGGCTGAAAATTTGAAAATGTTTCCAGACCTTTTTATGAGTAAAGACGACGAAAGTACGTATGTGTATGTTTCAACAGAAGATATTTTTACAGCGGTTTCTACAGTTGTTTCCGCTACCATTGACTGTGCGAAAAGTACACCTGAGAGAAAGGATGTTCGTGTTCCAACAAATGATGTAGAGCAAAGAGTAGCAAGCAGTAAGTCTATCTTTAATATGGAGCAGCAGAATGGGTCGGCTGTCATTTCTCTTTCTTCACCTGTCAGTACAGCATCTGATGCAGTAGCATCAAAGGCTTCTCCGCAGCTGGGTGAGTCATTTACGACTTTGGCTCCTTTTTCCATTGACATTCCTACTGAAGACTTTCAGGCTGGCAGTGTCGATTCTACTACTGTAGAAATGTGCCTAAAGCCTGTAGTGAGTCCTGCTGTTTTTACTAATGGTACAACTCCCTCGGGTTTTACTGCAAATCCATCAACAGTAGCAGTACCAGGGACTAAGGTGGATTGTGAGCCGGGTCCACAGCTGTCTAAAGTGTCTGGTTTCATGTTTAAACCACCAGAAACAGCTGATAGTTTATTACAGCCTTCACACTCGGTACACTATCAAACAGTGCATAATCAGCAATCAACAGCCACAGTTTTTTCCTTTACTACCCTGACCAATGCTAAAGTTAAAAATACAGCCTCTGGGAGAAATCTGATGCCTTTAGAAAATCTGGCTATCCCTCGTACACAACGGCCGTTGGAATCGGCTACTGTCACTCCCATTACTACTGTATCTATGGTGGAACCAGCCATATCTAGTGATATTTGGTCCCCTCGAAACGCTCTTTTAGAGGCAGGCTGGAAAAAAATGTCAGGGGGAACTTGGCTTCTGGATCCTGCATGGGACTCTACTTTTGATTTTACATTATCTTCCCCAGACTGGAAACCAATGCCGGACACACGTCCCATGAGCACTCCAACTCATTTACAAGAATCTTTCAAAACTATCCTGAGCACTGCTCCAGCTATTTCAGCTCCGGATTGTGGTCAGGGAAAAGTATCGGCTAATGACCCAGATAACATTATAACAGGAAAGCATACGGACAATACTAATCAAGATAGCATACCTGCTAAGCGCAAACCCTTGATGTCAGATTTATTCTCTCATGCAAAAAAAGAAGCAGCACCTAGAAGAAATGCTGTTCGTATTAGATATAAAGGGGGTTTAGCAGATAGACCAGACCGCTATTATGTGGGCAGAATGTTATTGAAAGACTCTTTGCATTTTTCTCATACTGATGTGTTTGCTTTTATAAATATATCAGGGGAAGATAACTTTTATATAAGTTTCCGGACATTGCATGCCTTGGACTTGTTCTGGGAACATTATGGGCAGGTTAAATTCTCTCCCTTATGGACCCCTTTTTTAGTTATCCCACTAACCAAACCCCTTATAAAATATGTTACAGTTATGTTTCGCAATGAGGGGGTCCATGTGGATGATATTACTTTTTGGCTCACTCAGAAATGTGACATGCTTAGTTCTCCAGAAGCAATTCTGGATTCTGAGAAATTTTGGACATGGGGATGGAAATACAAAGTGAAGCTTCATCATAATGATTTGGAATTGAACATATTCCTAATTCCTTTCTATTGGGAAGAGATAGAGGGGTGTGTTTCTATGGGGGGCAGCCAAGAGCGTGTTACAAGTGTGGGGCCCGTACTCATTTATCAAGTACTTGTGATAAACCACGATGTGACAACTGTGGGGAAATAGGACATGTCACAATGCAATGTGCTAATCTCACCAAGTGTGATTTGTGTGAAGAATATGGCCACACTTTTGGAGAGTGTTCTTGGGTGGCAAAGAATAAAGCTACCTGTGCTAGCCCTGATTTGCTAATACAGCAAGCTCAAGAAACATTGGCTCCCATGGAAAAACCTCCCTTGCTTTCTTCACCAGGCCCTTCTTCACCAGCCAAATTGCTTTCTGGTCTGGTGTTACCTAGAAGTATACCACTTCAGAATCTGCCCCCCCACTCCTCTGCTTGTTCCAACCAAAAGTTCAGTGGAACCTCCTCAGGAAATTTGTTTGACATCAGGTTTAATTTCTGAATCAAAATTGTTACTACCTGTGTGCTATACTGATCCACCCTTGTCAAAGGAGTCCTTTCCTGCTCCTTCAGTGGCTTCCCCCTTCCTAGAAGAAGGTCTACTAGATCTTCAAGATCAAAACCCTCCCCCATGTCCTTAGAACCTATAGAGACTGATAATTCATATTCAGTACTTTTCTGGGGTGACTCTGAAATGGATCATGGGGATTCTGATTCGCAAGCTTCAAACTTGGGCCTTGGTTCTCAGAGCCATGGGGATTATAAGGGAAAAAAAAGAAAAAAAATAGTTACTGGACGTTGATTTTGTATACTCATGACTACATTCTGTTGGGGTTCTTTTAATACACATAGTATTCTCACTTATGAGAAACGACAGGCAGTTTTTCAGTATGTCCATGATTCAAAAATTGATGCATGTTTCTTGCAAGAAACTTGGATGCATTCTGCCAAGCAATTAGTGGCTTTTAAAAAGGATTGGCAATGGGGTCCTTCTTATTGGTCTTTTGGCCCAGAAAAGGCAGATGGTATTGGTATTCTCTTTAATTCTTATAACTTCACTACTAGGAAATTGATCGATTTACAGGCTGGAAGAGTCTTGATTTTGGATGGGTTATGGGGAACAACACATTTTAGGTTTATTAATATTTACAATCCTCATTCTAAAGCTGAACAAGTGGCCCTTTTGAAAACAATTCAACCTTTTTTTGTTACTACCTTATTAGTTCTTTTTGGAGGAGATTTCAATTGTACCTTACCTCTGAAAAAAGTGTTTTCTTCTTCACAGATAAAAAAAGAAAATTTATTGTGATTCCCAGGCTTTAGGACGTTTGGTCCAAATTGCAGATCTTACAGACTGTAGAATACATCAGATTTCAGAGCCAGAATTTACATATATTCAGAGTAAATATTTCACTACGATTGATTATTTATTTGTTTCCCATAATGTATCAGTTAGGGATTTCAAAATCTGTCCAGCAGAATTTTCAGATCACCTTTTTTTATTTTGTACCATTTTTTTGGGAACACCACATGTATGGAAATCAAATAGATGGCAACTTAATTCTTCTATTTTAGTACATTTATCGGTTCAGCATCACATTTTTAATCTCCTGACAGGAAGATTATCTGTAGCATTTTTATATTATGATATAGGGGAATGGTGGGCAATAACTAAATCTGATTTGAAACATTGGTTTATAAAATATGGGAAACAAACTGGGAATAGGAAATTTTTAAAATATCTTTCACTTAGGCAGCAATTGCAAAAACTTTATACCTTTTCTTATACTTCAAAATTTGATTATACAGATCAAATTATACACTTAAAAAAGAAATGTTTCTTATCAATATGATAGAGCCAGAACAGTTCAGGCCTTGTTATGTAATGGGACTCAGAAAGCTCCTATCGGTGATTCTTATGAAACTTGTAAGTCTTTTAAATACTCTACCAATCTGGATATTCTAATTTATCAAGATAGGAATCATATAGATACAATTGAGGGGATTAATGATATGCTGGATAATATTTTTTTTTCCTTAGCCCCCAAAACTGTTATTTCCCAGGAAAATATTAATAATTTTTTACAGGATATTTCAGTTCCATTTTTTCCCAATGAGATTTTGATCCTACAAGACTCGATCACTGTATCTGAAATTGAGATGGCCATCAAATCCTTAAATAATATTTCATCACCGGGGATCGATGGTCATACTAATAAATTTTATAAATCTTTTTCACACATGGTAGCACTCTGTTTAAAATTGTTTTTTGATTATTTTTTTTAAACAAATACCATGTATCCTTCTTTTTCAGAAGGATTAATGATTTTCTTATTTAAAAAAGGACTTTGAACTGATATTAAAAATTGGAGACCTATTACTTTATTGAACTCAGACTAGAAAATTCTGACTATTGTGCTTAATAATCGTTTAAAACATTGTGCAGCTAAAGTCATTTCTCAGCATCAGTACTGTGCCCTTCCCAATAAAATGATACAAACTACTTTAATGAATATTAGGGATGTCATTGAACACTCCTCAGATTTAGGAACAGCAAATTGCATAGTTGCAGCGGATTTAGAAAAAGCCTTTGATAGGGTTTATCGGCCTTTTTTATATCAAGTTCTACAATGCTATCATGTCCCTTTTCAAATCATACAGAACATAAAACTCCTTTATCAACATTCTGGTATTTTCCCAGTAATACAAGGTCAGATTGCTTCTGGTTTTTCAGTTTCTACAGGCGTTAGGCAAGGATGCCCCCTAAGTCCATTGTTATATATTTTTTCTTTAGATCCTTTGTTGAAAAAGTTAGTGGATACTCTTTTATGGGAAGGTATATCAGGCATAGGTATACAAAGGCAGCTGCTAGTACAAGCATATGTGGATGATGTTTGCTGTTTGTTTGCAAATCACACTTCTTTTAATCTTTTTTTTATGGGAATTTGAAAAATATGCTTGCATTTCTAATGCAAGATTAAATCTTGCTAAAACTCAAAGTTTGTTTATTGGTAATGGACACGATTTATTGGTATGAGAATTTGGTATCATTTTCTCTGTGGAACCCATTGTCATTCTTGGTATTTTATTTGGCTCCCAAAATTTGCCACTAGAGAATTGGGATATGGTCATTAAGAAACTTGAGCCTAAAGTTTCCAGATGGAAGCAGTGGAAACTTACAAAGCAGAAACCCATTCATCTTTCTAAGCAGTTTCTTTTGCCTTGTTTACAACATGTGGCAAAAATATTCCCTTTGCCTACTGCATTAGAAACCAAGGTTTACAGTTTATTTTTCCAAATGTTATGGGGCAATCGGCTTAATCCTATTAAAAGATAGTTTACTTATTTGGATAAAACTAAGGGTGGCATTGGCATGATTGACCTGGTTGTTTTTGGTTTTTCTTTATTTTTTTCAGTTACCGTTCGCAGTGGTTTATTAGCTGTTTCAGAGGGTGGCAATGCTTGGGTCCAATCACTTTTACATAATTATCTAGCTGCTTGGAAGCATACTCCACCAAGATGTAATAAATATCTACATAAACCATTATATTTTAAACCTGCAGCACAGAAATTGTATAAATGGGGTATTTCTAAGGAAATGCTTTTAGGATGCTATTGGAAATCTCTCTATAAATCCTTGATGGGTTCAATCTATCCTTTGGCCCCTAGTTTTAAAAATTGTCCTGAAACTGACAATCACTTAATCCTATCTCATCTTAATAGAACCAGGCTTCCTCCTCAGATGTGGGAAACCCTGTGGTTATTAAAATATGAAAGACTGAATTTGAGAGGTAATGCAAAATATAAAGTTAATGAAGAAAGGAATTGTCCCTATATGGATTGCATTAATTCATAAGAATCTACTGAGCATTTTTTGTTACATTGTTCCTTTTCACAACATCTCCGGTTATTTTTGGCAAAAAAATGGAATTTCATATGGCTGGCTTTTTTAACTTATGACATTTTGGTAATTGGTAAATATCCTCACAATTTATTAATGTTTCACCATGAAACTTTATTTTTTTTTTTTTGCTTTCTCTGTTTTTATTTATGGCAGGCACGCTGTCAGTGGGTGCTTTATCAAAAGAAAATGGATTACATAGTTTTTTCCAGATTGATTATGCAAGAGATGGGAAAATTATGTGATAGGGATTGTTGTTTTTTTCCCTCTACTCAAACCATTAGATGGTGGAAAGGTTTTCATATATTTATTAAATACAAGTAGAATGTTTGTTTTTTTCCTCCACTGTAGGATGTTTTGTTTTTTCTGCATGTATGATTTCTGGAAGTGCTTTATTTTCTTTCTTACTCTTTTTTGTTTAACTTTGGTGTTTTGCTTAATAATGTGTTTTGATTTGTTATTTTCTGTTTTTTTCTGCACAATAAAAATTCCCCTACTCTTTTCGATAAGTGCCACGGGATCTTTAACATCCACCTGAACTGCCACCAATCCAGGCAGATGGGACCTCGGTTTAACGTCTCATCCAAAAGACGGCACCTCAGAAGTGCAGAACCCCTCTCATGCTGCACTACAGTGTCAGTACTGAGATATTAACCCAAGTGCCAGATGTGGGAACTGAACCCACAGCCCTCTGATCTCCCGGCCTCAGAGGCAAGTGTGCTACCTACTGAGCCACTGACACTATTATATTGCTGGTCCCCAAGTCTTATCGCCTATTTTCTCTTCAGACTTACCCCTTCCTCTGATTTCTGTGTATTTTTCTCCACTCCATGGTTAACAGGAGAGACCCCACTCTCCCTAGTGTATACTGAGTCCAAGTGAAGGGGAGCTGAAGTTGCCAGTGGAGGGCCTGAGGGGAATCAGTATCATCCTGCATGGGTCAGGGTTTTTCTCTTTTCTTTCCCTGCCACTACAATGCTGACAACAAAGGTGTACAGATGGGGTCATACAAGGGTGCAGCATGCAGCACCTGTGGGCATCCCGCCCTCCATACAGAACTGCTGTGTAGATCCACATATGGTCACCCAGGTGGTGCTACAGTGGCAGCATCTGACACCCACTCATGTAGGAGGACGAAAGCATATGATTGAATGCTTGATATTAATCATGCTGGCCAGACCCCAGCCCTTAATTGTTCCCATAACCTGGGCACCAGTGTCAAGTGTGATTGCCTTACAGCTGCACAAAGGGCTGGATGGCATTTTTATGCCTACAAAATGGTCCCACTAACTGAGGGCCAAACAACTAACTTGAGGTTACTGCCACCTCTGAGACTAGGGTTGCTTAGGATGGGAGGGCTATCTTACTTAGCTCTACAGTCTCCTGTGGCTAAGTAAGGAATGGAATATGGTAACATCTTGGAGACCACTATATCTGCCCCTCTTAGCTGAGGTTGGGCACATGATACATTCTTCTAAGGCTGTTGAGGGAAACAAAAGGGGAAATAGATTGAGAGAAGAGTATGTTTTTGAGCACAGATACCTGGTGATTAGAAATAAGGCCCTTGCAATATTGCTGGAGATAGCATATTGTGCTACCTTGTTGGAGACCAGGGTTCAAGGCTTGACCTCTACCTTCTAACCCCAGGCTATTGGGGAGCTGGGAACACAGTTCTCTCAAATTCAGGGGAGATGGGTTTGGGTTATGGTCAGAAAACTACCTGAGTACCTTCTATGGCAGGGTCAGAGGTGGAACTGACATCAGTAACCAGACAAAAGGCAACTACCTTCCCCATAGTCCAGGGGCTTCATGGTATTCATCTCGGCATGGGTGGTGGATTGGTTCTCATTGGGGTAAATTACTGTCTCCCAGTGCATAGCAACTCCCTATTAATTGCTTATAGTGAACATGAACATAGTACTCCCACTTCCATAATCTTTGTGTCACAGATGAAACAAGAGCACTTAAGGGGTTGGGTGGGTAGAGGGTGTGAGGATGCTGACCTGTGTTTGGGCCAGGGTGTGTTAGTACAGTTACTCAGATGGATAGACGGCCCATGATCAGGCCTGAAGAATGGGCAGGCTGTGGGAGGTTGGAACAAACAGAAAATAAAGGAAAAATCAGATCCTCTCTATTGTTGACTACCCCTTAATTGTGCACTTCATAAAAAACAAAGGATTCAATTTTTTGAGTGTGCTAGAGGATGACATGACAAACAGGATAGGAGCATCATTGGTATAACATCCACTGTAACTGCTGTGAATTTAGAGCGATCCAAAGGCTACAACACAGGCTTTGGGAACCAGAAGTTCAAATCACACAAGAGACATTTACTTTCAGTGTGATCTGGAGCAAGTCATAAAATCTCTGAGTGCTTCAGACCACCCAGCTGAAAAATGAGTGAAGGCAGGACCCCACTAGTAACAAGATATAGCATCTAAGTTGGGCTATCTTTGGTAAAAATATGTACATTCCACGAAAAAAAACAGCAATATATTTTCTATATACAGTGTCATGTAATCATCTTGAAGTTAGAATAGGGATAAAAGGATACTTACTTTTAACAATGGTTCTTGTCAGTAAATACAGTATTGTATGTAAGGTAGCAAAGTCTCCAATCCCAAGCCTGTTTTACCTCGGTTTTTGATAATTGCCTAAAAAAATGTAATCGGTTACATGCAAATAGAATTTAGATAAATTGTGCAGTGTACATGTCTTTGTAATAGCAATTTGTCATTCATTCTATCATACATACCACTGGTAAAAACTGTTATGTGGAAAGTCTTGCTTTAAGATGGTGTGGTTGTAATCTACAATAAATCATACCTAAAGCAGCCTTTGCTCATTATTGGCCTTATTGTACAGTATGCTACATCTGCTGTCCATTTAAAGGTGGAAGATGATCCATTCTTTTCAGGCTGATAATACTTTTTGAGGACCATTCACATGTGTGATTTCTAACCAAGACCGCAACACTAGCAAGCAGCAGCAGCAAGCCATGACACTGGGCTTGATCTCTTTGGTCAGGGGTTTGAATCCATCTGGATATCAGAAAGATTCAACAAAGTTTAGACTGGCAATGGAAACTAACTGATTAGAACATGGAAACATATAATCTGCCATCAGACAAGGATTGCTTGACCCACCTAGTCTGCCAGTTTTTCCATGCCTACAGTATCACTGCAGACTCTACTTGATTTCCGGTGCATTATCCCCCCCCTTCCTTTCCCCTGATATTTCCTTGTGCCTATCTCAGGCATTCTTGAACCTCACCACTATTTTTACCCCACCACCTCCACTGAAAGGCTGTTCCATGAATCCACCACTTTTTATGCAAAGAAGAAGAATGTCCTCACATCTCTTCTTAGTTTATCCCCTCCAGCTTCCTATCCTATTCCCTTGTTCTTGAGCATCATTTGTTTCTGAAAAACACTTCCTTCTTGGACCCTATTTACCCCCATAACTATTTAAAGGACTCTATCATATCCATCTTTCCCTCCTCTTTTCCAGTGTATACATATCCAGCTCGTTAAAGGAGTATTACAGTTGGAATTTGCAAAATCATATGTTGTGCAGAGTGTTCTGATATGTGTGTATGTAACACTAGTGAGTCCTCCCCCTGTCTGATATTAGGAATTTTTTCTAAATTAACCTATTAGTCTTATTGTGGTTTTACAGCCCCTGGGGATCTCCACCTTAGTATTCTATATTGCTTTTCTTTTCCCTACAAGGCTCCCTGTCTCATGTGACAGTGATGTATCCTGGACCAAAGATTCAACAAGTATTTCTTTAGTCAATTTTAAAACAGCAGAACTGTAGTATTGTGTAACTTTCCTTATCCAGTGAAGACTAAAGGCTACATTTACAGTTTAGCAAATACTTGAGGGCTAACTGATTAGGTTATTCTGTAAGAAAACATCGTGAATGTTTATGGATTACAGCACTGATGATCTCTGGTGATCTGTGTGCTTTTTATGGTTGTGTGTAGTTTGAAGAAATTAAAAGTTTTAGAAGCAAAATGTTTACTCCTGATCAGATCACGTGATGTCTTTAGCCTGAGCAGACGATCTCTGGCTTGGCTCCCCCCTGGACTCTCCAAAAGCATTAAAAATACCAGGTTTCTGATTGAGATCATTTATTTTATTATTGCTAATATCCTTCTGAAGTTAAGGGGACCTATAAGAAGTGCAAAGAAACAGCATTCAACATTTAACGGGTGCGAAAATAGATTCGGAAATACGCCAGGCTCTTCCGGCCCAGACACCACCTCAGATGCTGGATAAATCAGTGAAGAGATCTAAAACAGAGACCGCAACCCCCAGCAAGACGGCAGCGCTACCTAACAACCCTACTCCCCTGTCTGAGGACAAATTCCTAGCTGAAATGGCTAGTATCAAGGACTCTTTTAAAGAGTTTGCCTTGGACCTGAAGAATATCCAAGCTGAACTGAAGGAAACGAATAGGAAAATTTCTGATGTTTCAACCCGCACGTCCTTGTTGCAAAATTGGCAGACAAGGTTGGAACCAGAAGTGGTGGCATTAAGGCAACGGCTGAGTAAAGTAGAAGGTAAACTAGAGGACCTGAAGGGGAGCAACAGGAGGAATAATATCATTATTTTTGGCCTGCCTGAAGAGGCTGAAGGAGCCACTATAATTCAGTTCACGCAGGAGCTTCTAGCAAAGATAGTGGGTCCTCCACCACAATCTACAGTGTATCAGGTAGAACGGGCCCATCGCTCACTGAAACCTCGACCTCCCCCGGGTGCCAAGCCTAGGCCATTTATTATTCATCTCCTAAGTTATATTGATTGGCAACACATCTTATTAAAAGTTAAAGAGCTGCAGGAGATTAGATGGGAGAATGCCCAGCTTAGATTTTCCCAAGATCTGCCAGTCAGCATCAGACAGAAGCGGGCTGCTTATCATAGCTCCATTAAAAAATTGATAGCGGCTGGAATTCGATTCCGGATGATCTACCCTGCTTAATTGATGGTGCAGTATCAGGGTAGTTGGAGAAGCTTTGAAGAGGCGAACCTGGCAGCGGAGGAATTACCCACTATGTTCCCTGACCTGTTTGCCCATCGTTGAGTATATGAGGGAGGGCTTACCGATCTGGCCACTCTATATAGTAGCATCTAGTTTGGAAGAAGAGTTCGTGTAACTAGCTTAAACCTCCTACACCTCTCCTCCGGATCCCCTGACCACTTATGGACCAGTGGCTGAAGGCTTTTTTCCTTTTTTCATTTTGTTTGGATTCACGATGCCTGGAAGTACATTAAAAGGCAGCAAGAGATCAGCTCAAATTTGGCACTATGGCCTTGCTCCCAGTTAAATTGACAGTGGTTTTCCTTTAAATTAAAGCATTTGGTAGACACTGCGGCTAGTCTCACTAGTCACCGCACATTTTTTTTTCTAAGTCCTGGAAGGTGTTTCCTTTTATTTACCCTCTCGCATTCTGACTGTGGGACAGCATCAGTATATTGGAAGAGGAAAAGTGTGGTGCAGATTTGCTGCTCAGTTGTGGGGCTTTACAGTGATCCCTATACCAGACGCTGCTACATAAATTGGGGATGCAATGGCCTGTTTCAAACTTCACTGAGGATGCAAGAGATCTCTCATTTGTTGCTGAAGCTGTCTGGACTAAAAGTGTTCTGGGTCAAGCCCTGAATATGATGGGGATAATAATTATATTAAACTAAGGGGGGACTGGGGGAGGGAAGACAAGAAGGGATTATTTTGATTATTAATGCCTCGGTATGGCCGGTAAAATGATATACAAATACATAGATTGGGGCTTAATTGTGGCAGGGCTGTCACAATCTTAAGTTTACAAGTTAACAGAAGCATGGTGTATAATGCAAATATATTTGCTATGAGAGGCAGAGCAGGGGAAGAAGATCATTCCTTATGTCAACTGTTTGATGTTTAAGTATTTTTTGGGGGGGCAAGTCGGGATGCGCTAATCTGGGTGGAACACTCACATCTTGGCAAAGGGGGATTGGGCCTCCACAATTAATGGGTTATCTTGGGAACAAGACTACTACCTTATTAGTTTGTTTATGTGAGGCTCAGGGTGGTAAGTTGTGTGGTTTGATTTTTCAATATGGTGGGGGGAAGGATGGAGGGTTAAAAAAAATTGGGGGGGGAGGGTACCACCACAAATACCAGAGTTAAAGTGGAAACATCACTTACTGGTTTCTTTTTTCACTGCATATTTGGAGTTTAACATTATTATAGACAGCTAAGATGTCAGGTTATCATTTTTGTGCATGAAACATTAAGGGGGCACAAACCCCTGCAAAACGAATGAAGGTACTGATACATCTCCACAATATACAAGCTGACGTGGTTTTCTTACAGAAAACACATCTTTTACCCACTCAAGTGCACTACTTTCATAGGCTTTGGGTGGGACAGGTTTTTGGGTCCGGTTTCAATTCTCATAAAAGGGGAACTGTCATCCTAATTGCTCATAAAATCCCATTCCGTTTGTTACAAGAAATTTCAGACTTGGAAGGCTTTCTATGTTATATTACAGGCTGTTTTAGGTCATTCCCAGGTCAATCTCGGTTCCATTTATGGCCCTAATTCTGATGATTCAAATTTCTTTATGGATCTTAAGTCTGTGTTGGCTCCATGGTCCACGATCCCAATAATTGTAGGAGGGGATAAGAACCAAGTACTGTCAAATAGCCTGGACAGAATGGGACCATCTAAATTCTCTTTTTCCCCAGGCCAAAAAGCCCAGCTAGAGCTAATGCATTCAATAGGTTTGGCTGACCCCTGGAGAATCACCTACCCAAACAGGAAAGAATATTCATTCCATTCACCTACTCACAATACATTTTCTCATATTAATTATTTTTTAGTGAGTATTGACTACCTTTCTGGTGTCACATCAGTTTTTTACTCCTCAAAAACTATATCGAATCACCATATGGTTCAGTTATTTGTAGATTTTGCAACAAATATTCAGCGAGATAAAATTTGGAGGGTTAATAATCAGATTCTAAAATCTGAAGATCGCATACAACATTTACAATCCTTCATTTCTAACTTTATGATAGATAATTCCTCATCCATGTTCAAAAAGGATATCTTGTGGTGCTCACTAAAGTGTGCCTTAAGGGGTGAATTAATACGTTTGGCAGGCAAACATAAAAAGCAAAGGGAACAGGCTCTTTCTTCCCTAATTGATCAGATCACATTAGCAGAGGCAAACCTTTCAGTTTTATCTCCTGATGCAGACTGGGAAAAAGCTGAATCCCTTCGAGACCAGTATAATCAGCTGCTGGCCAAAAAGGTGGAATTTCTCATGCTTAGATCTAGAGTAACATATTTTGATCAAGAGGAAAGAGTAGGGAAACTACTAGCTCTCAGAATTAGGTCTCAGATGTCCGACAGGATTGTTATTTCCTTCCAATCATCCACTGGTACAGTCTTGACTTCACCCAAAGATATTTGTGAAACCTTTAAACTTTATTATGAGGGCTTGTATACCCCCACTAACTTCTCCTTCTCTCAACAAATGTTGGATTTGTACATTACGGATGTTAAGTTGCCAACACTTACTGAGGCACAATCTTCTATATTAAAAGCCCCGATTGAAATAAAAGAGATAATAGAAGCCATTGACTCACTTACACTGGATAAATCCCCTGGCCCAAACGGATTCTCCCCTAATTTTTATAAGGCCCTAAAAAGTACATTAGCACCTATTCTCCTAAACACTTTTCAATATTTTTATGAAAATATCTCAGATAAATCATTAAAACAGGCTACTATTGTGGTCCTACTCAAACCTGGGAAGGATCCTCTAGTCGTACATAATTATAGGCCTATTTCACTTATTAATGTGGACCTTAAAATCTTGGCTAAGATCCTGGCTTTAAGATTGGGTTGGGTCTGGGATTCTTTAATTAGTGCAGAGCAGGTAGGATTTGTTAAGGGCCGACTTTCATCTGACCATCTCAGGAAGTTGGCTTATTTATTTTCTGTGTCCAAGGACTCTCTTATTCCGGCTGCTTTAGTATCCTAAGATGCAGAAAAAGCTTTTGACAGGGTGTCCTGAGAATATCTGTTTTCTCTACTTCCCAGATATGATATTCCACAAGAATTTCTCACTTGGATTAAAATACTGTATTCTTCCCCTTCAGCACGAGTTCACTGCAATGGGGTACTTTCCACACTGTTTACTTTAAGACAGAGTACTCGTCAAGGATGCCCCCCTTTGCCATACTTATTCAACTTGTTCCTTGAACCCCTCATCAGAAAACTCAACTCCTCACCTTCAGTCTCGGGGATTACAATAGGGAACTCAGAATATAAACTTTCCGTATATGCTGATGATATTTTACTGCATATCTCATCTCCTTCGCAATCCTTCCCGGCTGCACTTACATTAATCTCCCACTTTAGCTTGATTTCTAATTACAAATTGAATTTGGATAAAACGGAAGTATTTCCTCTTACTCAGTATTTTCAAAAAACAGAGATAGGTAATTTGGGCCTACAGTGGCGATCAGATAAACTGAAATATTTGGGTATTTTCCTTCACCCCTCCACCAAAATAATGAAAAAGCTTAACCTTGACACCACTTTAAGTCATATAGAAGAGGATATTAAGCATTGGTCTTTATTACCCTTATCACTCTGGGGTCATATGAGTATAATAAAAATGAATGTCTTGCCCTGTATATTATACCCTTTGCAAATGTACAATTGGGACTTACCCAGCTCTTGGTTTACTCAGACACATAAAATTATTAACTCTTTTTTATGGACTGGGAAAAAATCAAGAAGAAGTTATTGTAAGCTTACACGGACAAAAATTGATGGTGGCCTACAAGCTCCCAATCTGTATTTATATTATCTTGCAATGCATCTAACCAGATTGAGGTACTGGAAACTTCCATCAGAGTATTCATCTGACTCTATTTATTCCCCTCTTTGGTTAGGAATTGAGAAATCCTTGTGTGCATTACACGATATGGCTCCAGAAGCCCTTCCTTTTTTAAAGAAGAAAAATCTCCCAAGTAAGCTGAAAGGATCCCCACTTGATGCTCTTTTGATTGCACAACACCAACTCAACACCTTACTAAGGATTAATGGATATAAAGATATAATACAACCCTTTCCAATAATCCCAACCTGCTATTTTCTGGTAAACCAATAAAACTTAATATATTTTGGCCCAATATGGGGATTGGAAGGGTGGAGGAGTTAATTATTAACCAGAAGCTGATGCGATTTCAGGAAGCCTGTATCCAGTACCATTGGTCTACTACTCATGTCTTTAAGTATTTGCAGATTAGTCATATGTTAACACAGTATTTTGGCACTGGGAGGTGGACTACACCCCTTCTAACTGCTTTAACCCCTTATCTTAAGTCAATCCCATCTACTCATTTAATTTCATATGCTTACAAGTTTTTGCAAATCATGATTGCTGGGTTAGAAGGACAGGGAACTTACTGGTGGGATCACTCTCTTCCAATCTCTGAATCCCTTAGATGTTGGTTAAGAATTTGGAAGCACCTATATAGATACATCAAGTGGGATAAGTACAGATACATGCAATTTCAAATTGTACATAATGGGTTGGATATTCAAAAGGGTTGCGCCATGCACAATAGGGTTGCACCAGCGCAAGTCTGAAATTGCGCCATTCTGTGATATTCAGCAGGAGGCAGTTGCACCCCTCAAGTCATGCTGAGCAACAGTGCAATGCTAATGAAGGCATGCTCAACTGGAGGGGGAGGAACCATGCATAAACTGCACAGCCCAATATTCAGCCGGGCTGTGCAGAGTTTTGCAGGCGCAACCCCCTACCTGCGCCTTCACAACTCTGAGACAAAAAAAAAGATCAAGTCGAGGGCCACCCACAGGTGAGCTGCCACATTGCATGGCGCAACACCGCAGCTGCCACCTGTGGGTGGCCCTCCACTTGTTCCCTGTGCCCCCCCGGAGCCCGATTGTGGGCAGATCTCACTCCCCCCTGACTGGCCAGATCGTGGGCATAACAGTAATGAACCCCCCCCGACTGGCCAGATCATGGGCATAACAGTAATGAACTCCCACCTCCGACTGGCCCGATCGCAGACATAACAATATTAACCCCCCCGACTGGCCCATTCGCGGGCATAAGGTCAAACCCCCCCAAAGACCAATATCCCTAGTGGTCCAGTGGTCTGCGAAGCCCGATCGCGGGCATAAGGTCAAACCGCCCCAAAGTCCAATTTCCGTGGTGATCTAGTGGCCCCCCACCCCACCCACGAAGCCCCACCACCCGCTCCCCTCCATCAGCCGGTGGGCAGCGGCACCCGCCCACCTGCCACCCTGCCGCCCGCCGACTGACAGCTCGATGGGGCTGCATGCCCGTTGTTCAGAGCAAGAGCCAATGGGCATGCAGCCATACCATAAGGCAGTCCAGATTTGTGAATGAATTCTTTCATTCCATGTCTGAACTTACTATCTGACTATCAGGCTACGCCCATTGGCTCTTGCTCTGAACCAGCGGGCATGCGGCCTGTCGAGCTTCAATCGGTTGAGATGAGCAGTGGAAGCGACAGGTGGGTGAATGCTACCGCCATTTCTCTGGAGGGCATACAACTGTCATATCCTTACCAGCACAGCACACTGCATTGATACTAAATTGCACACACTATTTAAAAAACAACAACAACAAAAAACAACAACTACAAAAAAATGTACACAGGGTAAACTGGAAAGACAGACATGTGGGGAGTAGTGCAATGCACCAGCAGTGGGGCAGCAGTCTTCCGGGAGACCTTCTGGAGGCTGAGATGCTGCCCTATTTGCAGGAAACTCTCTGCTCTGAGGGAAAAGGTTGCCCATCTTCAGGCCAAATTAGACAGGAGTACAGGAACCCCCCTACACAGGGAACACCAGGGCCACTACCTTTACCTCAGAGGTTGCCAAGAAGAAGAAGTGGTTGGACCACAGTGAGCTCAGGGAGGGTGAGGGTGGTGGAACAGAGGTGCACTCTTTCAGATGTACCACTCCAAAATCCATACACTATTCTGGTGGAGCATAGTTCCCCTATGAAAGCACACATGGTGGAGACTGAGGTTGCTGGCAACTGTCACAAGGGAGGCCTACAGAAAGGTGGCAAAGGATGCAGCATGGAAAGGAAGCAGCTCCTGGTGGGGGACTCAATTATATGGGGGATAGAAAGGGGGGCAAGGGAAAGTGAAGTAAGGTGCCTGCCTGGTGTCATGGCTTGGAGGGACAGGAAGTGGATTCTAAGGATCACAACAGCAGCTGCATGGGAGACAGTGCTGGATGTCATTGTCCCTCTAGGGACAAATGACTTGGCCATGCGTGGGATTAGAGTGGTGCAGGAGGAGTTTGTGGAGTTGGGGAAAGGCCTTAGACAAGTAGCTCATACAGTATCCTTCTCGGAGGTGCTGCCTGTCTATGGGATGGGTGAGGCAAGGGTATTCCACACCATGCACTTCAATGAGTGGTTGAAAAACTGGTGTAGAGCACAGGGTTTGGGCTTCATTGGGGACTGAGGTTCCACCTGGAGGGATACCCACCTATACTGGTAGATGGTCTGCATCTGACCAGGAAAGTAACCAGTCTTCTCAGTGATCAGTTTAAAAGCTTCATTGGCAAGCTTTTAAACTAGCCAAGGGGGGGAGGCACTGATAAGCAGCAGGGAATTCCCAGCCTCCCCCTCCAAAACAGGGTACTAAATGAGGTAAAGACCAAGGTAGAAATGTCAGTATTGAGCAGGACTGAGGTAAATAGAGAAAGCAAAGTCAGTAAGGGCAGGGATGGAGCTACAAGAGGAAAAGCCATCAAAAAATGGAGTGTAATGAGTACCAATGCCCATAGTCTGGGTAACAAGCTTCCTAAACTAGTGGCTTTGATGGAACAGGAACATCTAGATATTGTGGCAGTCACTGAAACATGGTACACACAGAACCATGACTGGGATGTAAACATACCAGAGTACACCATCTACAGGAGGGACATTGAGGGTAAAAGAGGAGGTGGAGAAGCTCTCTACATAAGGGAAGGGATCAAAGTAACAGAACAAAAGGGTAAATAGGGAGGAGAGGAAGCACTTTGGGTCAACTTGGAGACAGGCAATAGCACCACAATCTGCACAGGGGTTGAATACAGACCCCCATCTCAAGGTACGGAAATGGACAAGGAAATGATAGAAGGTATCCTTAGAATGGTGGAAAAAAGGAGAGAGATTGTTGATGGGGGATCTGAATATGCCAGATGTTAACTGGAGTGCATTTGCTGCAGCCACATCAAAGAGCAGGGTCATTCTAGATGCCCTGCAGGGGGCATGCCTTAGACAAGTAGTACTGGAACCCACTCAGGAGGGATCAATCTTAGACATGGTGCTCTCAAATGGAGATGGAGAGAGGATCACAGATGTAGAACTGGCTAGCCATCTGGGAACTAGCCACCATCAAACAGTATGGTTCACGATAAATACAGTAGTAGAGTCAAGCCATACAAAAGCAAAGGTCCTGGAATTTAGGAGGGCTGACTTTGCCAAAATGGGTGAGTGCCTAAGGAATGCACTAGCAAATGGGCAGGAAGGAGGGGTGGAAGAACAATGGGTAATAATCAAAATGGCCATCACTAAGGCAACAAGCCTTTGTGTGAAGCAAATAAACAAAACAAATGTAAAGAAAAAAACAAAACAAAAAAAAAAACACTATGGTTCTCAAAGGAGGTGGCAGGGAAGGTTAGAGAGAAAAAGATAGCATTCAGGAAGTACAAGGAATCACAGAAGGAGCAGGACAGAGAACTGTATCAGTTAAAGCAGAAGGAAGCAGGAAAGGCAGTCAGAACAGCAAAGGCCAAAACTGAGGAAAAGATAGCCAACTCAGTTAAGAAGGGGGATAAAACCTTTCTATAGGTACATCAGGGAGCAAAGGAAGACCAAGGAAGGGATAGTGGTGCTTAATAAAGGGGAGTGGGGTGGGCAGAGGGTGACTGTGAAAAGGCAGAGATATTAAAGAAATATTTTTGTGCAGTATTCACAAGTGATGAAGGGGAGACACCTAAACCAAACAGAAACACTCTGGATGGGGGGGTTGATTCGAGCCCATTCACAGAAGAAAGAGATCTGAAAGAACTCTTTAAACTGAAGGTGGACAAAGCAATGGGGCCTTATGGGATTCATCTCAGAATTCTAAAATAACTAATGGTAGAACTAGTGACACCACTGACTACCCTCTTTATCAAATCATGGGAGGATGGGGTGGTACCTGTGGACTGGAGGAGAGCAGATGTGATTCCACTTCTCACAAGTGGAAGCAGGGTAGATGCAGGAAACTACAGACCTGTTAGTTTGACCTCAGTGATAGGGAAAATGATGAAATCACTTCTGAAGGAAAGAATTGCTGAGTACCTAGAGGCCAGAGCGGCAAAGGACCCAAGGCAGCATGAATTCACAGCAGGAAGGTCATGTCAGACAAATCTAATAGATTTCTTTGACTGGGTGACTAAAGTAGTAGCTCAAATGGGCAGACTAGGTGGGCCATAGGCCCTTATCTGCCAACACTGTCTATGTATCTATGTATCTATGTATCTATGTATCCAGGTACATCTCCAGATACCGATGGACTCCCAAGGGGTGTATACTGGTTATTAGGGTCATCTTTGAAAGATTAGCTAGCCTCTTTATTTAACTAGATCTTGGAAAGGTGTGAGGTTCCCTGAGACAGGGCTTCTTAGTTTCCTTTATAAAAAAAAAAGCAGACATCTCAAATTGGAGGCCTATTAACTTTTTGAACTCTGATTTAAGGATTTTGACTTGCAGCAGGTGCCCCCCATTTGACTGACACCTCCCAAGTGGGTGGGGTACCAGGGAGGATTATTCAGGATAATATCTATATTCTTAGATATATCATAGAACATGGTAACCCAGGGAGCATATCTGGCCTTCTCCTGATCTTCAAGGAGAAAAAGGCATTCAATAGTGTCTCCCATAAATTTTTATTTCAGTTTCT
The DNA here is from genome assembly GCA_016271365.2 of Neoceratodus forsteri. Taxonomy (NCBI): domain Eukaryota; kingdom Metazoa; phylum Chordata; order Ceratodontiformes; family Ceratodontidae; genus Neoceratodus; species Neoceratodus forsteri. The sequence continues at coordinate 866,535,157 of CM057458.1, read as the reverse complement.
CAGACATTATGGTATTCCTGAGGTGATCATTTCCTGGATTCAGTTGTTTGGGTGCTATTCCCTTTGTTATTTTTCGACAGTATTTTCTTCTTCCAATTTTTGAAAACCATTCTGTTATAATGAGAGTTATGGGTTTCCTTTGGTAGGGCATGGTGCTTACCTGTGTTATCAGCATGGGAAGCTAGGTGTCCACAGCCTTTGGGGAGGCTTGTCAGGACCCTTCCTGGTTTCCTCTCCTCTTTCTGTTTTATATGGCAATAATGGCTGTCTTTTGTGCAGGTTTCTTTTCTGCCCCAGGTGAAATTGTATGACCATATTTGTTCTCATTTTATTGATGCTATGTATGAGTATGTGCATGGTATACCACTTTACAAAACAGCTTCAGGACAGCAGAATCCCAGTAAAGCTGAGAGAGCTAGAGTGGTTGCATAACCACAAAAAATTGCAGGACCGAGCCAACCACAAGCAGAAAAGTGCTGCAGACAGAATTTGCTTATGGGACTCTTGTCATCAAGTAGAAATATAGCAAAAGACAGCAGAAGGAGACCAAGGGTCCATCTAGTCTGCCCATGTGTCCCTTGGACCTTCTCAGATCCCCAACCCCCTTTCTGCCTAATGCCTCCTAGTGCTCCTGTTCCATTTGATCATGCTTTAGCCTTGTTCCACCCAGCTTGAATGATATCATGGACTTTATTTTCACTACCTCAACTGGCAGTTTATTGCATGGTTCCATGACTCTTTCTGCAAAACAGTGTTTCCTAAGCTCCCTCTTGAAGCTCCCACCCCCTCAACTTCCACTCATGCCTTCTAGTGTTAGTCGGAGATTCTACTAAAAATGTCTGAGGATGGCACTTTATTCCTTTTAGGAACTCCGATGTTTCAATCATATCTCCCTTCTCCCTCCTTGTCTCCAGTGAGAACATATTTAATACTTCCAGATGCTCCTCCTACAAGTGCCCTTGAAGGCCCAGGATCATTTTGGTTGTTCTTCTCTGAACAGCCTCCAACCTGTTTATATCCTTTTTTCAGATGTGAATTCCAAAACTGAACACAGTACTCCATATGGGGCCTTACCAGGAACTTGTAGAGTGGCAGTATTACCTTCTTCCTCCTGCTGTCGAATCACCTCCCTATGCACCCCAGCATTTTGTTAGCCTTATTATAAGCTTTGTTGCTTTGGCTTGTCTATTTGAGGGTGCTGCTTATGATAACATCTAAGTTCCATTCTTCCTGCGTGGCGCTGAGCTGGACTCCGTAGAGGTGGTGATCACTCCTTGGGTTCCCTTTACTCAAATGCATAACCTTGCATTTATTTGCTTTGAAATTCAGCTGCTGGATGTTGGACCATCTTTACAGCCTCTGTAGGTCTTTTTGTAGGTCCATAACCAACTCGTTGCTGTCAACCCTCCTTCCTATTTTGATATATGCGAATAGGGCAATTTTGCCCTGAATACCTATGCTGATGTCACTGATAAAGGCATTAATAGGACTAACCCTAACACTGAGCCTTGGGGCACACCACTAGTGACAGCACCATCATCAGACCCCACCCTGTTGACCACTAGTGTCTGTTTTCTGTCCCTAAGCCAATTACCTATCTAACTGACTATGCACTTGGTTGCACCCAGGTCCTCCAATATTTTCGGCAGGTGGTTGTACAACACCAAATCAAAGGCCTTACTGAAATTGAAGTAGAGGAGGTCCATTGGGTGGCCTCTTGTCTAGTTCCCTAGTGACCCAGTCAAAAAATGTGATTAGATTCGTTTAGCATAACCTTCCCACCATGAACCCATGTTGCCTGTCATCCTGCAGGTCATTCTTATCCAGGTACTCTACCAAGTCTTGTTTTAGTAAGTACTTGAGTCAATGCATCATTTATTTTTTCTCTTGTCCTTGTATACAGTATTTTTGAACTGAACTAGTAAGGTTTCGGAATATTCCTGCATTTTCTACTATGACATATGGAAATGTATTTTTTTTTAACCTGTGGATCTCTTGGGACTACAGAACCCTATGTATAATTGAGGCTAACTTGAAGTAGTGCAGCTATTAGTCCAGATGCTTCATTCTTTTTCAACAGAAAATTGTTCCAATGCCTGTCTTGCTGATGAATGTCACTAAAAAAGTTAGACTGGTCCAAGACTTGGAATACAGTGTGCTGCCTAAGTAGTATTTTTCATCTTCATGTGAAAATGTGGTATGGCTGTAGGTCTATAGTACCTTTTCTAAAGACTGTTTACCATTTCAATTTTTCTGGGAGGAGTCCTTAGTGGATGAGTTTTGTAGTTTGATTTGTTTATGTTTTATATTTTTTTTACTGGACTGCATGGTTATATGTTTTTTGTTGCTGTATTTATTGGGATTAATGGGGGAATATGATGTAAGGTTTGTAATTAGGTTCTCTCATTTGTATATATTTTTCTTTTCTTTTAATAAAAGTTTAGTGTAAATGGTAACTCAAGATGCCGGCACTCGCCTCACCTCCTGTTCAATAATTCAATCTATAGCACATATCAAAAAGCAGAAGACAGCATACCTGATTCCATAAGGTGCTTAATTTTATTTTAAACTGCACACACAAGACAGGGGATTTCTTAAACCATTTTAAAGTGCTTGCTTGCTCACTTCCTCAGTCCCCTCCCTCTTAGTCAGGTGGTCCACGTTCCCTGGTGCATTTCATGCAACAAGCATTTTTTCAAAGGTGGCGTGGACCAACCACAGTCCATCTTAAATAGTCAGGATTTTTAAAGGGATAATAATACATACATCTGAGCTTATAGTTTAAAAAGACACATACATATTTAAAGTGACTAAGTCTGTCCAACTTAAAGTCCACAACAGTACCAATTTTTCTTAAATCTCAAAAATAACTAATCCTAAAAAAGCATCTTACTAATCCAAAATCCCCTTTATATTTATGTTTATTCCATAAACGACCCCAAACAGAACATTTTTGTAAACAGTTGATCTATATCCAAAATGGATTAAGAGAAGTCCAATATATTAAATACCAGTCCATAAATGTCCAGTAGTGATGGAGGAGGAGCTCCTAGTTGGACCCCAGGGTCCAAATTAGGATCCTTATCTAAAATAAGACAAAAATTGAAATAAGTCCCATCATATAAAAACATACAAAAATATTTATATGCCACATTAACTCTAATGCTATAAGGCTACAAAAAGGTACACAGAATGAAACACAGTGGATATAGCATTCTTATAATGGAAGGCATATTCTCTTGATATAATGAGGAATTTCTAGTAACAGGCTGAATGTAATTTTCCCCCAAAAAATATCTTGATACTTCTATAGATATAAAAAATGTAAATTATAGCAGGCCCAGTATACATCTTAAGCAAAAGAGAAAAGGCAGGGGCGGGAGTCGGGGAGAGAAAGGAGAGGAGAGGGTGTTACTCTCTAATATAATCTCACTTACATAGGCACAAAAACTAACTTGTAACATGTCATATATAATTTAAAATAGAGTGGGATGAGTATGAAAGAATATTACTTTCTAATCATTCAACTTAAACGGGCACAACAAACTAACTTGTAAACGTGCCCTATATAATTTAAAATAAAGTGGGATGGATATGGAAGGAAAGGGAAATTTTGCTCTCTAGACACATCTTAACGACAAATCTATTCAATCAATCTTTAGTAAGATATGGTCCTAATTCCAGCCTGTCATTTAAACGTGGTTTCTCTGAAGCCCCCAAAGAGAAAATCCAATATTGTTCTCTCTTTTTAAGCAGATTATCATAATTACCCCCTCTCTGATTTGGGACTGGCTTTTCAATACCTATGAAAGATATTTTGTTGCTTTCTGATATGTACAAATTGCATATGAACTACTAAAGCATATGTGAGATCCATATGTTCAATTGCCTGCATGTGCTCACCCATGCACAGTTTAAATTGCATTTTAGTCTTTCTCAGTTACAGGAGAAAGGGACCTTGGTTTAACTTCTCATCCAAGGGACGGCACTTCAGCAGTGCAGCACCCCTCCCTCATAGTGCACTACAGTTTCAGTTATGGGTTTTACACTATGTATCTGACATTTGAGACTCAGGTGTCTGCAGTACTCTGAAATAGTTTCTGCCATCTAAGGAATATCAGTCAGATTAGATCCCTTGTCATTCCTGATGACCCGGCCACACTGATTCATACCTTTGTAATTTCAAGGCTAGACTACTGGAATACTCTGTATCTTGGGGTCAGTGGGGGTATGCTGCAGCACCTCTAGCTAGTGCTGAATGCAGCAGCTTGGCTACTTACCAGCCTTTTGAGACTGAGTCATGTTTCCTGGTACTGTGTGACCTAGACTGGATTTCAGTAAAGTGGCATATCTCCTTTAATGTTGCTTTACTAAGTTATAAGGTCCTGCACAGTGTTGGGTCCAGGTTACCTGTCTGATCTCCTGTATCCTTATGTGTCCTCATGCCCTCCACTCCACAGAGGAGGGCATCCTTTTGGTTCCTAGGGCCAGGCTCAAAACATTGGGTGACCAGGTCTTTGAGGAGGCAGGTTCCATCCTATGGAACTCCCTTTCAAGGGCCCTGAAAGAGGCCCCATTCAGTGCAAGCTTTTAAAAGGTATCATAGTACCTTTTTCATACAATCAGGCATTTGGAGAATAAATTGTTCAGGAAATTGCTGATATGCCAGTATGTTATCTGTATTTATCTATTTAAAACTAGGATCAATACTAGAAATTTTAGGAAGATTAAAGGTAGCTTTGCCTATCGTAGCTTTCCACCCATGTCTCAGTGGTCATGTCCCTTTATATTATTATTATTATTATTATTATTATTATTATTATTATCTACCAGGTATCTATCCAACTTGTTCATTACTGGATGTTCAACATTCTCTGGTGAGGAGTTCCAAACTCTCATAACCCTGTATGTGAAGAAATTTCTCCCCATGCTTTTGTTGGCATGCTATTGTACCATCTGGTATTTATGAACCCTGTATACTACTTGTTCATTGCCTGCCCCTTGTACATCTTCAATACGTCACACCCTGCTAGTCTTCCTTTGTCCACACCTTTTTCAATCCAGTACTTTCCTCTTCTTAAACACCATATTGTCCTCCCTTTACTACCTCCCATCTTGACTTCCCCTAATCTGACATCTTAGCCCTCTCCTTGTCCTACCCTCCACACCTTCCCCCTTGACTTCGCCTTACCTGACATCCAGCCCCCCCCAATCTATCCCATAAGTCTTGTTGCAACTGGGCAGGTATTGTTTAGATTGTAAATACTGATTTGTATTATTCTGTAAATATTTTTTGTTCATTCCCTATCAATGTTGTACTTGAATTTTTGAGGTCTACTATACTATTAGCCATATTGCATGCACTGTTATTTATACCTAACTCATATTGTCTCTGCACGGATATTGCCTCATTGTATTATAGCAACATTTAGCTTATGTGTTTGTTATGACCTACCCAGGTCCACTGCAAAAATGAGTCTGTCTCAAAGGTGTTTCACCTGTTGAAATAAAGATGACTTGAATGATTGATTATTGCAATCAAGTTGTGATTCAATGTTTTATATTCAAAGTCAAGCTGTTTACTTAATTCACTGTCTTTTAATATCTTAAATAGATATAATATGTGCACCCCACACCTTCTTTCTAAAGTGTTAAGATGCAAATGATTTATTCTTTGTGTAAGGTTTGTTTTTAAGATAAATGATCATCCTGGTTGCTCTACACTGGATACATTCCACTAGTGCAAAATTCAATTTTAGATGGGGTTTCCATAGCTAATAACAGAAGTCAATGAGTGGCCTCTTATATGTCCTATACAATGGGACTATAATGTTTCCAGTTTTGCATGCAATTGTTTTTCTGATGCATCCCATGGGTCAGTTTGGTAAAGGGAAGGCAGCAACATAAGCAAAAACATGGAGCCTCTGGCAGAGAAATATTTTACAGGAGAAAGAAATCAGGCATTCCAGTAACCTGAACAAATGACCTATAATGATATGTACTGCTTAAAACGTGTTAATAAAAACAAGTGCAAACACAGCAAACATCATAAAAGCACCCCTTAAACCAAACCACCACTTTGTTTTAGGGGGTGCTGTTATGTCATTTGCTGGGTTTGTACTTGTTTTTATGATATAAAAAAGTTTTATTTAGTACATATCATTATAGGTCATTTGTTCAGGTTACTAAGATTCAGTTTGCCTTACTAGTAATGATCAAGTGACAGCACACCTTTCTTGCTGCATAGCTTCTCAGTTCTGAAGTAATTTCTGAAGAGGTAAGAGCTCTGTTCCTTCTGCTACACAGTTAGCCTTTTTGACTCAAAATCTACAGTTTTCTTGCTGATTACAAGGAAAAAAAAGCTAGTATCTGTACTTTTAGTGCTGAGGTAAACCTACTGCAGTAGTTTTTAATTTCTTGTGACTATTACATAATAGTCTGGTGTTCACTAAATACCACAATAAGAAACAACTTAGTAATACAAGAGAGAAGAAACACATCACAACCTGTTGAGCAAGGAAAATCATGGAGGATGCGGAAAAGGTTCCATTGTTGTCGGATTTTTGCAAATGGTGTCACATGGAGGTGTAGAGGCTGCTGGGGAAGGTGCTAGTTGGTGCAGCACAGTCAGTGGAACTTGGAATTCCTGTGGCAGTGCAGTTCCAGCAGTGTCAGCTAAAGTTGCATTAAAGCTACATGTTTCTTTTGTTTGCAGCATAGTACTCCCACAGCAGCTGTTGCTCAGCATGAAAACTGTCAAGAAACCCTGCCATGGATGCCACTGCTCTATTGTGTCAGACCCAGGAGTCTCAGGAGGAGGGTAGTCAGTCATGGAGTCTCAGGTGTTATATTAGCAGCTGCTAGGGGCTAGGAAAGGTGAGGTGTGACATCCAGTGGCAGTCAGTATCAGAAAGGATAACATTAAGGGGTGGTCCAGGACCGTTAACTGTTTTTGGTAGAGGAGAGGAAGCTGGAGCAGAGTGTGCTTGAAATGGAGGTTGAGGAGGAAGGTTTGTAATTCTGATCTCCCAACAAATAAATAAATAAATAAATAAACAAACAAACAAACAAAAAAATCCTCAGTCCAAAAATTATTCTACTGTCAAGGTAGAAGAGAATGGTAGTGAGGAAGAGTTGGGGGATATTCAGCCCTTAGGTTCAGTGCCAGAAATGTCTGAGTCAAACATTAGTGATGTTAGTGATGAGGGAGGTGATGATGGCCCTATACTTGACATTTGGCAGCCTCCCCAAGCACACATTAAAAAAAAGTGTCACATGTAAAGGGAAAGCATTCCTTCTTATGCTACACCCTTGTAAGGAACAATCTGATGTCAGGGGAAAGGGACCTTAAAGTTTAAAGGCTACATGAAGTTAAGCTGCAGTAGGAGCATCAACAGGCAATGACAACCATTTGCCCACTCCTATGCCCCTGACCCCACCTGCACCACCCATGAAAATCTGGCTTGTTGGCAGAAAGTCCTTTCTGTTGGATTTTTTCTCAGTAGATTAGGTCAATGACTGTGTGGCTGTGTACAAAACATGAAAGTCAATATTCAGCAGGGTTAAGCTGGGACACACTATGAGACAACTGGTATACATAGCTATATGCAAATTAAGCATCCCATTTACTGGGCATGCAGAAGCAGTTACAGCAATGCCCACTTCTGTTGTACCTGAACAGTCTGAAAGAGAGGGTCTTGGTGATGTAACATTTAACCTTTTACTGTGTTCCATCCCTAGGCAATAAGAAACAAGTGGTAGTAGTCAAAGTGCTGAAATGGAGACCTCCCCTTACAGAATAAAGAGTTTTTTTCCAGCGTGTCCTCGCTGTCAGACAATGCAACCACAGCAACAAAAGCAGAACTGCTAAAGTCAGTATATCAATCACCTCCACAGTCCATCCCACTTCTAAGCTTAAGCAATCCAATATTAAATCTGCCTTAGCCAAGTACATCAAATACCACCATAAACACCTGGTGACAAAGGAGCTGAACACTGCTGTTCCAAAGATACAGGCAACAGACCTGCTGCCATTTTCTTTTGTTGAGAAGCCTGGGTTTCACAACTCACTGAAAAGCTGAACCCAAATACAAGTTGCACACTCACACTTACTTCTCCACAATATCTTGCTTGTATTGTGTCACATAGTGTCCACTCTGCAGTATCATGCATTCCCCTTACCACAGATGTCTGGACTAGCGGCTCATTGTCTGCTATCAGTTTTATATACATTACTGAAAACTGGGCCCATTTCCCTGGGGTTTATGCCTTGTCACCTGAGAAGTGGCGGTCCTCAACAACATGCCACACCAAGTATGCAGAGCTTGTATAGCTCACATACATCTGCCAGAATACTCACCCGAATTAATGAGGCCATTACATCCTGGCTGAAGCCACAAGGATTCCAGGCTTGCTTTATTTCAAGTGACAATGCATGAATGCCATTAAAGCAAACAATGAGGGGTGTTTTATCATGCCCCCTGCTTCATGCATTTCTTAACCCAGTTGTGAAGGCCTGTCTCAATCATGAAGCAATCAGTAGCATGTTGACTGTCAGTCACAAAAACTGCAGCCATTTCATTCATTCCTGACTGGCAGGATCAGAGCTCAGGAGCCTATAGAAGGCTAGTGGATTACTACTACACTGGCTAAAGCTAATGTAGTGGCTAGCTGAAACTCAATGGTCTACATGCTTGAGAGACTATTTGAGCAGTACAAGCCAACCAATGACTGTATCATGCAGATGCGTGATCATGAAACACAGTCTGCCATGTCATTGAGCCCATCCCAGTGGATGTTTAAACTTATTAAATAATCATTTCTGCAAATCTTTTACAGAACCATTGTCAGATAAACATACAGAATTCGAAACAAATGCATTATTTATTTATTTATTTGGAATTCGGAAACACCTTTGAGTCATAGCCTCATTTACAAAGGATCCACGTCACAGAGATAAGAATGCAGACTAACAGTACTAATAATAGATAAGTGAGTAAAATGTTCAAGAAAATATACACAGTGAGGAAGGCAAACATTCAGTTACAATGAGCAGTAGAAAGAGCTCAAATACTGGGAGTTGCTTAGTGATGGTTATTACATGATAGGTATTACAGTTTGGAAACAATTCTGACAATGACTGCTTAGGTGCAGAAGCAGGTGAGGGTAAATTCAGGCCAGGACCATCGTCAAGGTTATCGTAAGATCATAAGCAGTCGCAGGCACTTGAGGTCAGGAGATGTTCCCTAAGGTGAGTTTTGAAGAGCCCAAGTCTTGGTTCATTTGCCAAGGGGCCAGATAGTTTAGTCATCCACCAAGGAGCCCTATAGTTAAAGGATCTTTGGAATAGGGAGGTCCGGCATCCGGGAACTGAGAAGATGATCTTGTCAGAACTATGAGTGTGATGTAGCTTAGGTTCAGGGTTGACTAAAGGGGCTAGTCCAGTGGGGAGAGACTAAGGGCAATTTTTAGCCAAGAGGCAGGTATGGAACCAGATTCTGTTGTCTAGGTTTAGCCAGCCGGTATCATTATAAAGTACACAGGTGTGCGCGAGCCGGTCACATCCTAGGATGAGGTAGAAGGCTTTATTTAGGGAGCGGTGGAGACCATCTAGGGCAGTGGCATTTGCTGCTCCATATATTAGTAAGCCATAATCCAACAGCGAGAGAACCGAGGAGGAGACAGCAAGTCTGAGGGTGTCCAGGGTGAGACAGTGTTTGAAGTGATATATAAGTTCCAACCTGACATTTAAGGACTTGGACAGGTGGCAGATATGAATGTGGAAGTTAAGTGCAGGGTCCAAAGTGATGCCCAGGTATTTAAATAGCACACTTGCTCAAGGGGGGTCTGGTTTGCAGTTAGAACTAGAAGGCAATGTTGCTTTCTTGCATTCTGTGGATGGGAGAACAGCATAAATTTGCTTTTAGAATAGTTAATAGTGAGTCACTGAGCAGTGAACCAGTTCTCAGCATAGCTGAAAGCAGACAGGAGGGAGCAGTGGTGTTGAAAGAGGTTAGGGTTGCAGGAGAAGAGGAGAAGAGGACATCATTGTCCATGTAAAGTAAAAGATTGCTGGGGCAGGACATGGGGAGGGAGTTGAGGAATAGGCTGAAAAGCAGCGGCCCAAGAATGGAACCCTGGGGAACGCCTGAGAGGAAAGGCAAACTTTTGGATAAGGTGTTCTCTATTTTGACCTGCTGGGACCGGTTCATGAGATAGTCCATAAACCAGCCCATTGCATCATGGGAGAAGCCCAGGTTGGACAAGGTGGTTAGCAGGAGGGAGTGGTTTACGGTGTCAAACGCCTTTGTGAGGTCTATATAGACAGCACCAGTGATGTGACCCTTATCCAACGCAGAGTGTATGTGGGTAGTAAACTCAAGAAGGGCAGTGGTGGTACTGTGCCCTTTGCGGAAGCCATGTTGTTGTTTACAGAGCAGATTATATTTGGAGAGGTAATCACTGAGCTGGTCTGACACAATCCGCTCTAAGGCCTTGGATGGGGCAGGAGTATGGAGATGGGGCGGTAACTATTTGTATTGGATCGATCCTTATTTTTAAAGATGGGGGCAATGGCAGCGGATTTCCACCTGGAGGGGAATTTACCTAGACACAGGGAGTGGTTTAAAATGTGAGTTAGCCAGTTTAGGATTTCCTGAAGGGTGAGTCAAATGAGCTTCACATCAAGGGAGTCGCTGCTGAAGGAGGAGTGGCTCAGAGCTTTCATGAGATACGGTGCCGCAAAATTGGGTGTAATTTGGTGTAGATAAAAGGTGGGGGGCTTCTGAGGGGGTAGGAATGCAGGAGGAAAGTGGATCAAAGAAATTAGGGGGGAGAACATGGTTGAGGTTTGAGAAGGCATGATTGAAGGCCTCAGCAATTTGGGTAGGGTCAAAGGTCAGATACCCATTGACTAGGATCTGAGCGGGAACAGGTTTAGGGTCTTTTCCACAGATTTCCTTAATGTTGTTCCTGAACTTATGCCCTGAGCCAAAGGAGGTGGTTAAGGAGGATTTATAATAGTCTGCTTTACCATGCGCATAACCCAGGTGCACGTGTTCTGTGCCTCTGTACTTTTGCCCATCAAGCAAGAGGCCAGACTCATTGGAGAGTTGCCACAATGAATCCCTCACCTGCATCAAGGCTAGGAAGTGATTGGAGAGCCAAGGCACAGTGTTCCCTCTGACCAATCTTTTGGTGAAAAGGGCATATTTGTCACATAGGTTGTTGAAGGCCAGGATGAAGAGGTCAAGTGCTCTATCAGGGTTGAGGGAGTTCGTAATGAAAGACCAGTCCAGTGCGCTGAGGTGAGCTGTAAGAAGTGTCAGCTTGCCAGGGCCTAGTTTATGCTGCGATATTAATTTTGGAGGAGATCTAGGAGCTTTGCAAGTCCATGAACAGAGGACAGGGGAGTGGTCACTAAGTACATTTGGGAGGACGGTGACATTAGTGATTTTGTGTGGCTGATTGGTGAAAATGAGGTCTAGCAGTGAGGACGACCCCGTGCATGGGTCCCGACAGGTGGGTGATGTGACCACTTGGGATAGATCTTGGAAATTAGACATTCAAATTACTGAAGAAGAAATAACAGGTAAACTAAAACATATAAAACAGGCACATCACCAGGAACAGATGGTTTATCTGCTGACATGATATTAATACAAAATCACTTTAACAAACCATTATGCATACTATTTAATACAAGTATGGTCACTGAAGAAATTCCATCTGACTGGAAAAGCCAATGTAGTGCCACTCTATAAACAAACTCTGGTCAGAGCTGATATGGCTGTGGAAAACTTTTGGGATGCTGTACCCATTATTTTAATGAATTTGCATAATGTAGATCTGTGGAAAGGCAGTTTCAATGTGATCTTCCTTTCACACATTTTTACAATGTGCTTTCCTAGAATATGCCTGCTGATTGCTATATATTTAGCCTGGATAGTTCACAGAAGAAATTACATCTTATTTTTGGTGGGGCTCTATATCTACACAATATTATGCTGCATTGTCTAAAATCAGAATGCACTAAAAACAATATTTTACATCTGGAGGGATATATTAAGTGTAGAAAGATGCATTGCAGAAAGGGAGTGCGCCGGTCGGCATGGATACAATATCCAAAGAGAATGCGACACTGGCACATGGTGTGCATATAGTGAAGCCCACCAGAATGAAGAGTAGCACTTCAGAATTCTAAAGTAGAGTTACTGCAGCAAACAATGCAATTTCAAAGGGAGTTAATCCCTTTTGTCATGCAGTAAACCTGTGACACTGCTCTTCATCCTGGCAGGCTTTTTGTTGAAAATGTGACTGTGGATCACGAGAGTCGCAATGCAGGCGGCTGCCAAGTCAGGTGCATCCAGGTGGCTAACTGAATACCTTCAGGGGAATGCATGGCTCATACCAGTATGTGCCGTAGCCCATGGATGATATTTCAGCCCAGGAATGCAAATGAACTAATTGAGCATGCAGGGTGCAAAGGGGCCTTATGCATACTCATTACGAGCCTATTTGCATGTTGGCATGGGGATGAATGCACCGGAGCAGCTCTCGCCCCCAAGCCCCAACCCCAATCATTCCCATGTGGGACAGGTCCTGAAGTCTCTGGTGGTATAGTGGCACCCCCCATGCATTCCACCAGCCCGATAGTACCGGAATCCAGGCTTTATCGGTTACATATTGTAGGAACCCCAATGCCATCCCTAATTGCACCCGAATACACCTACAGTCCATGTCCATAGTGTAGCGACCACCCCTCTCCCTCAATGGTGCACAGACACTCCCCTCCCTGCCCCCACAGCCCATCCCAATGAGATGGCTGGCTCTACAATGGTATCATACCACCCTATCAGCAGATGGTGGAGGACTCACAGTAGGATGCTAGAATGTGTTATACATAGGCATGAGCTGTGTGTGGGTAATAACCTCAGTGGCCATACACCTCAGGCACTCACATTTGGATCCATCATCCTGGTTCAATTGCACTGCTCAGTGTGGGTGACTGCCAGTGCTGTACCCACTCACACAGGTCCCAAAACAGGCATGTTACAGCCAATCTCCCATTCATTTGTACAATTGGGGAACTGCGAATGGACTATCCACAGCCTGAAACATACACTACAAATGGCCTTACAGGATATCGCACTCCATGGCACCTGGGATGCCTCAGCAGTCTGGAGGGTGGCATGTTACACAGGGGAACAGGGGAGAGTGTGGACTCACAGCAGTGTATGACAGCAGGAAGATATAGCATTAGAAAGGCATGCATTGGAGGTATGTAAATTCCTCTTCAGTTTTCAGGATATACACACAGCTCTACGAACACTGGTGGATCTGTAGCTGGCGTGGTGCCTCAATGCATGGTATTCAGTTAGGTCATTCCAGAGTGTAGATCCCCAGCCCAGGTTCAGTGCAGTCAATGGCTGGGCGTGGCAGGGTGTGGAGGGCTGTGCCAGTCTTGCAACAGGTTGGGTATGGGGAAGTGAAGATGTTTATACGGGGCAGTGGGAGGGAGTCCTCTAGACTATGGATATGGACCATGGTTTCCTCTGCTGTGATTGGGTCTGGGGGGGCCCTACACTATGCAGCTCTTCAGGGATGGAGCTGGCTAGAATGATGATGGAGATGGCTAGAATGAGGATGGAAAGGGGGTACCTCTAGTCCACCAGGGCTGCTGGGCTGCTGTGCTCCTGAATGCACATCTGCAGTCTGTCTGTGGGTGGCTGGCCAGGTTAGACCAGCTATTCGTGTCCTAACTGTGGGCCACAGTGCTCTGGACTGTGAAGGGCACATTCCCACTGAATATGCTGCAGCATGGGATTGTCCCGCTACTTGAACATCATACCATCTGTGTGTGCCCTGGCCCATTCCTTGCAGCTGGCGATCCCATATGTTTGAATATCGCACTGCCTGTGCATTGTTGGAGTCATGCGGCACAGCTCCTTTTCCACCGGGATGCTATGTGCATCTCCTTTGAATATGGGGGCCCTGGACTAGGTACCTTTGAATTAATTACTGGACAGTCCGAGTAAATAAATTGCAAAAATGTGTACATGAAAATTCCTGTGACAATGAGATGTAGCATCTCCCTTCCCCTATCCAGGATACAAAATAAAAGGCCTTCAATATGGTCAATCATGCCCTCTTAGATGACCAACTCACTGCTACAGGCCTTGCCCGTGAGGCAGTTGCATGGTTCCACAGTTACCTACACTGCCACTCCCAGCAAGTCAGGATAGGTACTGTCCTCTCAGACAGCAAACCTGTCTGCTCAGGCATTCAGCAAGGTCAATACTGGGTCCCTCCTATTCAGCTTATTCTTGATTTGCCTCCCTAAGCCAGTCAAGGACACATCCTCCTTTATGCAGATGATGCAGTCGTCTCTCAAATTGCTCAGACCCCAGTACCCTTGAGCAGCAACTACAGAGTGACTTCACCAGTGTAGAGACATGGTTCAAAGATCATAAAGTGGTAACGAACTACAAGAAAACAAAAACCATGCTATTTTCTAGCTCTCCAAACATACACAAAAACTACCCACTATTAATATGCAATAGTGGCGGGATTTCCCTTGAACTTGTTCAACACTTAAAATACCTCAGTATCACTATTGACAACTCACTCTCCTATACTGTCCACATTGACAACTCAGCCAAATTGATCAGCAAGAGCATAGGACTGCTTTATCATCACCAGCATAGCCTCTCCCCTGAAGCCCTTAGCATAGCTGTTCACAGTTCTGTGGGTTCCCTGGTGGACTACGGGCTGCCTATATATGGTTCTGCCACACATACTGCTCTCTGACACATAAAAACTGCACTCAACAAAGCCTGCTGGCTCACCTTAGGTGCACACTGACTGACTCACACCTGTGATCTCTATGCCAGGGCACACTGGCTCATGCTCAATGGCCAACTAAAATATCGATCCTGCCTTCTGGTCAAAAAGGGTTCTGGGTGATATTGCCTGCAAAACATAGCGGAACATAATATTGCAGGCATGTCATCGTGGGCAGTAACATTGCCTGACAATAACATTGTGGAACAGAATAATGTGGGCCACCAGACCAGTGTGTCCCGGACACCTCAGTGCCCCCACAGTTACAAGAGGAGGGAAGCAACACACAGAAAGACCAACAGTGCAGACAAAGTGGGAACACCACAGCTACCAATGGATCAGAACCCCATAACCACACCCACAAGAGAAAATGCCTGTGGCACACCTGCATCACCCCCGCAGCTACCCCACTGGCCAACAACATAGCCACACACAGCCACCAACCACTGGTCAGCCACACAGCATTGCACCGTGTGATTCTCTCCCCCATCCCACTGACCCAACCCAGCAAAACAACCATCGGGCCATAGCCTGCCATGGGTAAATCATGAATGTGCTGCCATACTTACCTGTTCCCTGTCCATGGTCTGAGGAGATACATCCTCAGGGTGCTGTGGTATCCTACAGCAGCCCCATGGCAGGTGGAACACAGATGTGCATGGAAACAGGACATGGAACATAGCTGGCAGAGCAGGTGTCACTATGCAAGGGCATGGGTAGGTACAGTATGGCACTGCGAGGGTGGTTATTTGTAGCACCGCTGCTCCTGTAGAGTCCACCTAGTCTGCACCATTATGGCATGCTTTCTGTTGTGTATGGTTTAGCCAACTGTTATTCTGCCCAGCTTTCATTTGCCCCGCTTTCTTTTGCCCCCACTTTATTTTTCCCACGATGTTCTGTTTGGCAATGTTGTGTTCTGTGTTATTAACACCCAGAACCACCAAAAGATCTGCCTTGTCAGCTACTGCCAGGTGTCCAACAATTTCTGGTTCCAAGCAATAATACATGGCATTCCAGCAACTCTGAACACCAGTCCTTCCTAACTCTGAAATGTCCAACATCTCAAGGACAAGGTCCTTTGCTTACCATGCACTGCTGTGGTTCAGCTCCTCCAGGAGAACATTGCCTTCCTGCCCACACTTGGTACTTTCAAAATGAACTTGAAGCTCCTTATAATACATGAATCTCAATGTGCCTGCCATCACTAGCACCATCTTTCTGCCCCATAACTACTTCCATCCCCTGCCCCCTCAACCCTTCCCTCTCTCCCCTGAGTAAGCCCTCCTGCTCCCCCCACACACCTAGCTCCCTCTCCCTCCAGTCTAGTCACCTCCCTCCAATCCCTACTGCTATACTGATATTATGCTCTCCTTTTGCACATTGCACTTGGGCTCATCTCCTTCACCCCCTTTTTTTTCCCCTTTAGCACTTAAGTAACACTCTAAACAACCTCTTGTTTGCTGACAACTGACCTGTTTCACCGATGGGCACTGTAAATTGTCTGTTTCCCTGTGACCCGTACTTGTTTGATATATAATCCTGTTTGTTTACCTTTGTATTTCTGCAAATACTTTGTATAATTTCACCTATCTGTTGTACTGAAATGTCTTGACGGTGAACCTATGTAAAGAGCCCTGAGCTCAAATGGTTTTCAGAGTATTGAAATAAAATATTACATAAATAAATAAATAAATATGAATAAAATATTCAGTGCTCCCAGATCCAAATAACCATTACCATGTAAGAAACTTTCATTTTCCCTGTGTTTTCCCCACAGTGGCAGAATCAAATCCTGTATAAATCCCTGTAGATTTTTTAAGGCCACTGGTTCCTTATTTATGACCTTGTTTTTTATTTATTATATCAGCTGCCTTTTTTTTTTTAGGAAAAAGAGTTCCGATTTGCTGCTCAGTATTAATATATATATCAAGATGGTCTTGGAATGATTTGGATTTGTATGCTATGCATAAGGCATAATGGAGGACTATATGAAATAACAAATATTAGGGTCATTATTTCATGAACTATAATCAAAATTAGAAATCACAAGTGAGACAGCCTTTCGAAAGATACCAGTAATGCCTGTAAACACATTATTGCAAATAGATTATAAATATAGATAGAGATATAATATAGATAGAGATATAATATATATAAACATATACAGTATACATATGCCACATGGCAAAAAGTTGTGTTTAATGCATCAGTTAAGGTTAAAGCAACAAAAGTGAGAAAATAAAATATTAGGGTTGAGCACCTAACCCCCACACAAACTACACACCCATCCTTCACAGACTGATAGATGCCAGGGTGTGCCATGGGGTGGTCAAGCCCAACTCTCACCCCATTCCATGTGTAAGCAGGTTTACATGCTACACTAAAGGAGAATGGGGTGATAGTTCGGCCTTATGATCCCATGGCACGCCCTGGCATCTGTTGGTCTATGGAGGATAGGTGTGTGGGTTGTGGGGGGGTTAGGTGCTCACCATAACATTTCATTTCCTCATTTGTCACTTTAACCATAACTGGTGCATTAAATACAATTTTTTGGCATGAATTTCCTTACTTTTTGAAAATGTATAATATCACTAGTAAAAAAACATGTATGCACCATGCTCCCACCAAGTTGCCCATTACTGCATAACAATATGCATCTGTGGGAGCATGGGCCCCACTTATGCATGGCTGTATAGCAGCCCTATATGTCAAGGAACCTTTGTAACACAAATGTGACAATATCTCATTAACCATGCAACCTATGAAACAAATTCCATGCTGACTTACTCTATGGTTTAAAATCTTGTTCCAGCAGCATAGATCACCTGAAGGTGATCTATGCTGCCAGTAGTGAAAACTCTGTATCTCGCTTCATTTGAGATAAAGGCACTGAAAGGTGTGACAGACATCACAATGTAATCCTATGGGGAAAACGTCAACTTCATCATGACATATCTATGCAGCCACTTTATTCACTAACACCTAAACAGCATAATTCACACTAATAGGGGGCATCCCCTCAACACCCTGTAAATATCAAGTAAAAAGACCAAACCATTAATGAGCTATGCATTTCTAAAGATTTAACACCTTTAAAACATTTTCAGTCATGAGATAGCAAAATCCTCGGTCACAAGATAAATCCTAGTCTGCTACCTAACAAAATCCTAGTCCACGAGTGGACATCTGGTCAGGCCAGTCTGGGCCATCTGGTTATCCTTAAGGATATCTGGTCATAAAATTCCATCTGTCTGGTCATCCTCTCACAAATAAAGCTCACGGACTAGGATCATCTCACGGACCAGGATTTTGCAGGCTCACGAAAGAAGAATTTTTAATATTTAAAAACCTGTTTTTTGACAGAAATGAAGTAAACCAAAGGAATGGCATTGTAGAGGGGGTTACCCTGAACAAAACCATGCCTCATTTGGCCCAGAAAGTCACCCATGGAGAAAGCTACGACATTTTGTTTGACTAGAAAACTAAAATCAAGATGGCGGCTAGCGAACAAAGAATTTTTCTGATGGACTATTATTTTTCTTTCATGAGCTGGCAAAATCTTTTACTGTGAGAACCATTTATGTTTAGAAAAATACACATACATTTTTGAGTGAACTGAGCATGCTCAGAACTCAAACATTAAAAATGTAATAACTTTGGAAAGGATTAATATTTTTTTAACCTAACCAATGCTGGATTGTTCCTTGACCCAGACTCTTTCTATGTTCCAAGTTTCACACCAAAAGACCACATGGTGTAGTCACAGCACCATGGGCAAAAAATGCATCAAAACAGGTGAAAGGTGCATTTTATGGTGTTTCGCTGTACAGAAACTGTATATCCAACCAAAACGCAACTTGGTAAATCAAGATATCTACCATATCAGACCATGCAACCCAAATTTTTGTGCAAATCCGTTGAATGGTTACAAAATTATTAACACACAGAATTTGAGGTTTAACATTAAAGTGCCTACTCAACCCTAACTATAGGGCGCAGCCACACCCCTATAATACACATACACACAAATGCTATTTTTGCATCTTATAGTTGTTAGTTTTCAGACAAAATCTCAGATGTTTTCTGTCCACCTGATGGAATCTTGAATGAGTAAATGTTATTTTCTTCAAGGCCCATATCCAGCAACTCAGTAAATACACACTCAGTATATCATATTATAAAATGACAAAAAAACAGTCTTCTGTTTGCAGTTGTTTGATCAGGAATTTTATAAATGGTATAATTTATTTTTGTTACATCTATGTTGGTCCAAGAAAAGGTATCAAATAATTTACTTCTGTATCACTCATGGTTTGTCAGCAGTTAATTCATTAGACGAGATCTCCCTTGTCTAAAAATTGACTTTTTCTCCAAACCTCTCCCAAACACACATACACACACACACACACACACACACACACACACACACACACACTTACTATAAGAGATCTCAGTAGCTCTTATCTGTTATGTTTGGGAATCAGGCCATAGCCTTTCTGTCAAAAAGAAATGTATATATTTAGTCTGGATTATTCACCGAAGACCTGGCATTTTATCAGACAGGTCTTGAGAGGTTAAACACAATGTAAATCTTTACAAACTTTGCTGGGAAAGGGTAACATTTATGAGGTATTAATCTTTCTTGAAATATATTCATCCCCAACTAAAGTTAACAGTAAAAATGTTTAAATGCTTGGCATTTAAATGTGCAAGCTGTTCCATTTTGAAGGAGGTAAACAAATCTCCAGTTTAATAGGCAACCTATATTTAACAAGCTGTTTCAGTTTCCTAATGGCCATCTGATAAGCAGCTTGGAGTTATGTCTCCAACATTCTAAAGAGAAAGATGGGATTATTTTATTTTAGTTGTCATAGATATTTGTAGATGTGAAAGGATACACTGAAAAATCCCAAAAATGTGTTCCACGAAACTTCATTTTCAAGCTATAGATAGCAAAATGGCTGTAGGTTCCGCACACAATCATAAAAAGGAGATAGAGGCAATGTAGACAACTATAGGCCAATAAGTCTCACACCTGTTCTATGTAAAACATTAGAAAGTATCATAAAGGATAAAATATTAAATAATATAGAAACAAAGATGATAAACAGCATGGATTTTGTAAAGGACACTCCTGTATTACAAATTTGCTATCTTTTTATGAGTCAGTGAGCAAATACCTGGATGAAGAGACCCCTTATGATGTAATTTCTTTTATTTCAAAAAAGCATTTGATTCCGTACCACATTGGGGGTTACTCTAAAAAAAACAATGTACCCTTAACATACATGTTGGAATCATTAAATGGATAAAAAAAAATTGGTTAACCTTACGTTTTCAAAGAGTTTTGGTCAATGTTTTTTCATCTGAGTGGAAACCAGTGACTATTGGAGTTTCACAAGAATTGGTATTGGCCTCTAATATTTCAGTTATTTGTGTTATTTGTCTGATAATTTAGAAAATCTAATCATAAAATATGCAGATTATTGCAAACTTGGAGGTCCATGAAAATGACTACATCAAACAAAATCCATGCAGAATGATTTAAATAAACTATCTGAATGGTCACATAAATGGGGCCTTTTATTCAACACCAAAAAATGCAGTGTGATACACTTTGGTTTATCAAATATACAGCCTTTATAATCAACCCTTAAAAAAGTACAATCTGAAAAGGATTTAGGTATTATTTTACTTAACTCTTTTGTTTTCGATAAACAAATAACAGAAAACATAAAGCTAATCACATCTGGTAGTCAATTAGACATATTGCATCTAAAGAGGAAGCCATCATTCTTCCATTGTATAAAGCATACATTCGCCCTATATCTGATTACTCCTTACAACTATGGTGTCCATACAAAAAAGGACATTCTTAGAATAGAAAAAAAAAATCTGAGAAAAATCACCAACTAGATTGAAGGAGCTCATACACTTACTTATGCACAGTGACTGAAAAATACAGGATAAATTAAAGTAGAAAAAAGAAGGCTTAGAGGCAACCTTATGCTAACTAGGGAAATCCTAAATGATGAAACACTTATCGATGATATGGGCATTGTGTTCAAACAAATTAAAACAGACTCTAGAGGTCATCCTTAACAGTTAAAAAGAAACAGAATTCATACAATAAAATGTAGTTACTTTTTTTCTCAGAGAGTTATAAATCCCTGGAATTGTCTTCCGACTGATGTCATTAATAGTACTACAAAAGCTCAATTTAAAAAAAAAAAAGATTACACAATTATTTAGTTGACTATTTTCTGGGTTACAATGGGTGAAGAGATAGGACTTGATATAGGCTGTTGCCTTTTACTCCTTCCACAATTCTAAGTGAATCTAAATAAATGTTGATAGATAGGGTCATCCAAATTCACAGTCCATTTGAACTTGCTACATGGGTTGTTAGCTCTGAAAATGCATGCCTGAACCAGATTACACCACTGTTGCATGTACTCCACCTGGCACTGGTTAATGCCAGGGTCAACTGAATTGTCAGCAGACACTGTTGGAATAGAGCTGGTTGATCGGATCATGCAGTTGTTCTATGATGATCCCAGGGTGATTCATATTAACACCTATAAGACATACATCCTGACAGCCTTGCTAGATCCACAGTACAAGAATGGCATGATGGCACTTCTAGGTGGGACGGCTGATCTGGAACACTGTGTTGTGATCCTCTATGGCAAAGTTGAAAGTTGCATGATGGTAAGGCATGCAGAGAAAGGGCACAATCGGTAGCTGCAGGCAAACCTGAAGGAGCAAAAAGCCCCTTTGAAAATATCTTCCTCATTCTCCACTTACACAGAAACATAGAAGTTGTTGGCAGATAAGAACCACCAGATTCAACCAGTCTGCCCAGTTACCCTACCTATATTAGCACCTGCTGACTCCAACTAGTCATCGGCCTTAGCCACTCACTCCCATCTCTATGGTTCCCTTATGCCTATCCCATGCATGTTTGAATCCCACCTCTGTGCATGCTACCACCACCTCCTGGGGCAGGTGATTCCATTCATCTACCACACTCTGAGTATAAAAGAACGTTCTCACATTTCCCCTTAAATGGCCTCCCTCCACTCATGTCAAGTCCTCTTGTCCTAGTACTCTTTTTGTACTGGAAAATGTTGTTCCCTTTCACCTTATTTATGATCTGTGTCTGCTCCTGCCCCATCATCCTCATCTAGCCATGGCACAAGCCCTTTCTAGTCCATGCTGCAGTAGGTTGGTGTTTTCACATGCTAAGCAACTGAGGGCAACACACAAGTGCAGCTGTCTGCCAGCAATATGCTTCAGTTATACCTGGATGACCCACAGCAGCTGAGCATACATGTTGAGCCATTGGAGTTATGGCAAAGTAAACTGGAAATCTGACCTGCTCTCACAGCTCTGGCCATGGAGTACCTAACCTTCCACTGTGCCAGTGTTAGCTCAGAAAGGGTATTTAGTGCTTCAGGTGCCAATGTGACTGATCAGTGAAGCTGCCTGTCTGAAAGGAATTTGGAATACTTAACATTCATAAAAATGAACTTGCATTTCCTCACACAGCAGTACAAGCCATCATCGACAGCAAGGTTCTATGACCCTGCTGAAGAAGGTGATATGGAGGAGGAATCAAAGGAAGAAGAGAGTCTGCCAGTGCCATCTGATGATGAAGACACAACTGAGGAGTTTGAGTTGTCCTGAGTATGAGACATAACATGTGGTGAACTACTGTTATTGTCAGGTGTACACCCAGATTTTGTGGTGATGTAATGTAATAGTTACATGTGTCTGCAATTAACAGAACAAAGATGCATGTTACCAAGAGTCAAGTGTGATGGAGTCATCCTGAACTGCTGGTTTATAACAAAATTTGGAGAAAGGTTTGGGTTTCTGATTCAGAATATGTACCCAAGATTACCAACACTTCCGTTGTTCGAACATAGCAGTATTTGTAAGTTCACTTGCCCCACCCCCAAAAAAAGACAACCTCCCCAAAAAATGAGTGTGGACAGTGTTATTTGTCCACTAGTGTTTCTGCATCACTGTTTCTGCAACTTGTCTCATGATCATGATAAACACAGCACTACTCCCAGATGGCCGTTGTTTAGCTCCCCCAAAAAAGATAAAAAAGGAAAAAAGTGTGTACATTTATGTGTCCTTTACTGTTCATCTTTCTTGCAAATTCTTTTAAAAACAGCATTTGCATTTCTGTACATTCCCCACTTGCCCCCTGTTTAGGCCCCCCTCCACAAAATAAAAAAAGATGCTGGGAGCATACCAGGGTACGCAATCTATGGGAGAGACAGGGAGAGTAAAAGAGGAGGAAGAGTAGCTCTCTATGAAAGGGAGGGGATCAAAGCAACAGAACTTAAGGGTAAACAGGGAGGAAAGGAGGCACTGTGGGTCACCTTGGGGACAGTAAATGGCACCACAATCCGGATGGGTGTTGTTTACAGACCCCCATCTCAGGGGGAGGAAAGCGACAAGGAAATGATAGAAGGCATCCTTAGAATGGCAGAAAAAGGAGAGATATTATTGATGGGGGACCGGAATATGCCAGATTTTAACTTGATCACATTTGCTGCAGCCACATACAAGAGCAGGGTCCTTCTAGATGCCCTACAGGGTGCATGCCTCAGACAATTAGTGTTGGAACCCACTCAAGATGGAGCACTCTTAGACCTGGTACTTTCAAATGGGGATGAAGAGAGGATCCAAGACTTAGAAGTGGGTAGCCATCTGGGAACAAGTGACCACCAAACAGTGTGGTTCATGATAAACACAGTTGTAGAGTCAAGCCATACAAAAGCGAGGGTACTGGGCTTTAGGAGGGTCAACTTTGGTGAAATAGAATAGTGCATAAGGAATACCATAGTAAATGGTCAGGAAAGATGGGTGGAGGAACAATGGGGAAAAATCAAAACTGCCATCACAGAGGCAATACGCCTTTATGTGAAACAAATAAACAAAACAAAATGAAGGAAAAAAAACACTATGGTCCTCAAAAGAGGTGGCGAGGAAGGTTAGGGAGCAAAAGATAGCATTCCGAAAGTATAAGGTATCCCAGAGGGAGCAAGACAGGAAACTGTATCAGTTAAAACAGAAGGAAGCAGGGAAGGCAGTCAGAATTGCAAAGGCCCAAACAAAAGAAAAGATATTCAACTTGGTTAAGAAGGGGGATAAAACATTTTATAGATACACTAGGGAACAAAGAAAGACCAAGGGAGGGATAGTGAGGCTCAATAAAGGGTGGGGAGGCAGGCAGTGAGTGATAGTGAAAAGGCAGAGATCCTGAATGAATACAGTACTTTTGTTCAGTATTCACAAACGAAGAGATGGGAGGGGGTACCTAAACTAAACAATATAAGTACTCTGGATGGGGGGCAGTCAATATCAGTCCATTCACAGAAGAAAGGGTCCTGAAAGAACTCCTAAAACTCAAGGTGGACAAAGCAATGGGGCAGGACGGCATTCACACCAGAATTTTAAGAGAACTAAGGAGAGAACTAGTGACACCACTGACTACCCTTTTCAACAAATCATGGGAGGATGGTGTGGTACCTGAGGACTGGAGGAAAGCAGATGTTATTCCCCTCCATAAAAGTAGGAGCAAGGCAGAGGCAGAAAACTACAGACCTGTTAGTTTTACCTCAGTGGGAGGGAAAATTACAGAATCACTTCTGAAAAAAAGAATTGTTGAGTACTTAGAGGTCAGCAGAGCACAGGACCCAAGGCAGCATGGATTCACGGTGGGAAGGTCATGTCAGACGAATCTGACAGATTTCTTTGACTGGCTGACCAAAGTAGTAGACCAGGAAGGGGCTGTGGATGTGGCCTACTTAGACTTTAGCAAGGTATTTGACACAGTCCCACTCAAAAGATTAATAAACAAGTTAGCCAGCCTGGGAGTGGGTCCTAGGGTGGTAACCTGTGTAAAACATTGGCTGGACAACAGGACACATAGGGTAATAGTAAATGGAGTCCACTCAAAGAAAAGGGAGGTTACTAACAGGGTACCTCATGGTTCTGTATCAGTCCAGTCCTCTTTAATGTTTTTATAGGTGACATTACAGAGGGGCTAGAAGGAAAGTATGCTTATTTGCAGATGACAAAGATCTGCAACAGGGTTGATACACAAGAGGGGTGGAAAGGATGAGAGTGGACTTGACAAGCTGAGAGGAATGGACAAAAGTATGGCAGCTTAAATTAATGCAAAGAAGTGCAAAGTAATGCAACTTGGGAAACAAAAAAAACAGGGGAAGAGTACACAATGGGGGGGGGTACTAACAAGAATAAAATTGGAACAGGACCTGAAGGTAGTCATATCAGATGATCTAAAGGTGGGTAAGCAATAGAGAAGGTAGTAAGAAAGGCTTGGGGGATACTGGGATGCATAGGAAGAGGCATCACCAGTAGAATACAGGAAGTTGTTATTCCTCTGTACAGATAGTTAGTGAGACCCCATCTGAGTACTGCTTGCAGTTCTGATACACCATCGCCACATGGACATAGACATGATGAAGGCAGTCCAGAGGAGGTCAACTAAAATGGTGCAGGGTCTGCAACAGAAACCATATGAAGAGAGGCTAAAGGAGCTTAGCATGTATACCTTAGATGAAAGGAGGGAGAAAGGGACATGATAGAAATTTTCAAGGCACGTCAAGTGAATCAACAAAGTCCAGGAGGGTAGCATCTTTCAGAAAAAGAAATGTGCAAGAACAATGGGGTACAATTTGAAGCTAGAGGAGGACTGCTCAAGGGCAATGAGAGAAAGTATTTTTTCATGGAGATGGTGGTGATACATTGAATGGCCTTCTGAGAAGGTCATGGGGTCAAAAAGAGTGAGGGAATTCAAGAATGCATGGGACAGACATGAGACAATTCTGGTGGGGGTAGAAGAAGTAGGCTGTTAGTTAACTAGGATCTGCAGCATATACAATAGCTAGGAAATGGGTAGGCTGGATGGGTCAAGCGATCCTTATCTGCCATCAAACTCTATGTTTCTGTGTTTTAGGACATAGGCAGGAAGTAGGCAGACCAGAGGAAGGCGACCAAAATAGTGCAGTCTGCACCAGAAGCCATATGAAGAGAGGCTAAAGGAGCTTAATTTGCACACCCTGGAGGAAAGGAGGGAGAAGGGAACATTTATTTTTATTTTATTTTATTTGCTTTATTTAATTTTTGTTGACCGGGTAAGTGCACTAGACAAATCCTACCTATTTTAAGGCATGATCCAGGGGAGGGGGATACAGATGAATGCCAACTGACCTTGAACCAGATTAAGTTGTTTGATAGAAACATTCAAGTACCTCAATGAATCAACAAAGTCCAAGAAGGTAGCATCTTTCAGAACATAGAAACATAGAATTTGATGGCAGATAAGGACAACTTGGCCCACCCAGTCTGCCCATTTCCTACTCTGATGGATAAGCTGCAGATTCTAGTTAATCAACAGCTTACTTCATCCTACCCCATTAGAATTGCCTTATGCCTGTCCCATGCATTCTTGAATTCTCCCACTGTTCCTGACTCCACAACCTCCTCAGGAAGGCTGTTCCATGCATTCACAACTCTCTCTGTGAAAAATTGCTTTCTAACATTACTTCTGAGCCGTCCCCCCTCTATCTTCAAATTGTGCCTCCTTGTTCTTGCACATCTCTTTTTCTGAAAGATACTACCCTCTTGTACCCTGTTAATTCCCTTGAGATACTTGAAGGTTTCTATCATGTCCCCCCTCTCACTCCTTTCCTCAAGGGTATACATATCAAGCTGCTTTAGTCTCTCCTCGTATGTCTTCTGGTGCAGGCCTTGCACCATTTTGTTTGCCCTCCTCTGAACAGCCTCCAATCTGTCTATGTCTTTGCGGAGATGGGGTCTCCAGAATTGCACGTAATACTTCAGATGGGGTCTCACTAACTGTCTGTAGAGAGGGATAACAACTTCCTGTTTTCTACTGTTGATGCCTCTCCCTATGCATCCCAGTATCCCCCCAGCCCTCCTTACTGCCTTCTCACATTGCTTGCCCACCTTTAGGTCATCTGATATAATTAATCCTAGGTCTCTTTAGATTTTTGTTGTTGTTATTAACTCACTCCCCATTGTGTACTCTTCCCCTGGGTTTTTTTGTTTCCCAGATGCATTTCCTTGCACTTCTTTGCATTGAATCTGAGCTGCCACGTATTGACCATTCCTCCAACCTTGCCAAGTCCCTTTTCATTCTTTCCACCCCACCTTGTGTATCAGCTCTGTTGCAGATCTTCATGTCATCTGCAAAGAGACATACCTTCCCTTCCAGGTGCTCTCCAATGTCACTTAAAGATATTAAAGAGGACTGGCCCCAGTAACGAACCCTGCGGTACCCCACTATTTACCCTCCTTTCTTCACTGTGGATTCCGTTTACTATTACCCATTGAGTCCTGTTGTCCAGCCAGTCTTTTATCCAGGCTACCACCTTGGGACCCAATCCAAGGCTGGCTAACTTGTATAGTAATCTTTTGTGTGAGACTGTGTCGAATGCCATGCTAAAATCTAGGTAGACCATATCCACAGCCGCTCCCTGTTCTACTACATTGGTCACCCAATCAAAGAAATCTATTAGGTTCGTCTGACATGACCTTCCTGCTGTGAAATCATGCTGCCTTGTGTCCTGTGCCCCACTGGCCTCTAGGTACTCAACAATTCTTTCCTTCAGAAGTGATTCCATCATTTTTCCTACCACTGAAGTCTACTGCTCTGTAGTTTCCTGCCTCTGCCCTGCTCCCACTTTTGTGAAGTGGAATCACATTTGCCCTCCTCCAGTCCTCAGGTACTACTCCATCCTCCCATTATTTGTTAAAGAGAGTAGTCAATGGTGTTATAAGTTCTACCTTTAGTTCTTTTAGTATTCTTAGGTGAATCCCATCAGGCCCCATTGCTTTGTCCACCCTCAGTTTCAAGAGTTCTTTCAAAACCCTTTCTTCTCCGAATGGACTGGTATCAACCCCCCTACTCAGAGTTTCTCCCTTGTTTGGTTTAGGTAACACTCTCTCTTCATCCATTACGAATACTGAGCAGAAATATTCATTCAGTATCCCTGTTTTTTCACTGTCACCCTCTGCTCACATTCCCTACCCTTTATTAAGTCTCTGTATCCCTCCCTTGGTCATTCTTCACTTCCTAATGTACCGATAAAATGTTTTATCCCCTTCTTAACATAGTTGGCTATCTTTTCCTGAGTTTGTGCCTTTGCTATTCTGACTGCCTTCCCTGCCTCCTTCTTCTTTAACTGATAAAGTTCTCTGTCCTGCTCCTTCTGTGTTTCTTTATAATTCCTGAATGCTATCCTTTTCTCTTTAACCATTCCTGCCACCTCTTTTGAGAACCATAGTGTTTTTTTCCTTAGTTTTGTTTTATTACTTTGCTTCATACAAAGGCTTATTGCCTCTGTGATGACTGTTTTGATTATTCCCCATTGTTCCTCCACCCCTTCTTCTTGCCCATTTGCTAGTGCTTTTCTGAGGCACTCTCTCATTTTCCCAAAGTCAGCCTTCCTAAAGTCCAGTACTCTTGTTTTTGTATGGCTTGACTCTATGGCTGTGTTCATTGTAAACCACACTGTTTGGTGGTCACTTGTTCCCAGATGGCTACCCACTTCTAAATCTGAGATCCTTTCTCCTTCCTCATTTAAGAGTATCAAGTCTAAGGTTGCTCCTTCCCGAGTGGGTTCCAGCACTAGCTGTCTGAGGCATGCCTCCTGTAGGGCATCAAGAATTACCCTGCTCTTGGATGTGCCTGCAGCAAAGGTACTCCAGTTAACATCTGACATACTCAGGTCCCCCATCAACAATATCTCCCCTTTTTCTGCCATTTTAAGGATGCTTTCTATCATTTCCTTGTCAATTTCCTCCCCCTGAGATGGGGTCTCTACACAACCCCATGAGGATTTTGTGCCATTTCCTGTCTCCAGGGTGGCGATAATGACTCATCAACTTCCTGTTTACTCTTTAGTTCTGTTGCTTTAATCCCTTCCCTTATATAGAGAGCTACTCCTCCTCCTCCTTTTTTACCCACCCTATCCCTCCTGTAGACTGTGTATCCTGGTATGTTGACATCCCACTCATGGTTCTCTGTGTACCATGTTTCAGTGACTGCCACAATATCCAGGCATCTCCCTTCCATCAAGGCCACTAGTTCAGGGAGCTGGTTGCACAGAGACTGTGGGCATTGGTACTCATCACCTTCCATTTATTTTTTATGGCCTTACCCCTTTTAGCCCCATCCCTGTTCTTAACACCTTTTTCTGCATTTATCCCTGTCCTGCTCCCTACTGGCTTCTCTGCCTTGGTGTTTACCTCTCTAAGTACTGCACTTTGTTGGAGGGTCCTGGGATCTCCCTGCTCCTTTTCAGTGCCTTCCCCCTTGGCTAGTTTAAATGCTTGCCAATGAAGCTATTAAACCTGTCACCTAGGATCCTGGTTCCCTACTGGACAGATGCAGACTATTCATTCTTTCATTCATTCATTCTTTATTTTTATAAGGCGCTTTTCTTATAACCAAAGCACCTGTACAATACATAAAATAATAAATAATTAAACAAGATTAAAACTGTCATGAATCATTAAAAGCTCTGCTGAAAAGATATGTCTTCAAAGCTCCTTTGAAGCATTGGACAGTCATGCAATTTCGCACCTGACTAGGTAGAGAATTCCACAGGGTCGGGGCCATAAAACTAAACGATCTTGCCCCTGAAGTTTTTAAATGGATCCTGGGGATCTCTAGCAATCCCTCGTCAGTGGATCGGAGAGAGCGGGGAGGACAGTAGGGACAAAGGAGCTCTTTCAGGTAAGTAGGTCCCTGATCGTATAGGGCTTTATAGGTCAGCAAACTGACCTTGAAGGTGATTCATCAGAAAACTGGCAGCCAATGCAGTCCGTGGAGCACAGGCGTTATATGACTAGACCTAGAAGATCCAGTCAACAGCCTGGCTGCCACCTTCTGCACTAGCTGCAGACAGCGAAGTTCAACCCCCGGTAGCCCCAGGTAAAGGGCATTGCAATAGTCAAGGTGGGAGGTAATGAATGCATGGACCAACGTTGGAAGATCCTCTGGAGGAACCAGGTGCTTCAACCGGGTGGTGTTCCTCAGATGGTAAAAGGACATTTTGACCACCGCTGACACCTGAGATTTAAAAGTCAGACAGTTGTCAAATACTAGGCCCAGATTCCGCACCTGGTCTGAGGTCATCAGCTGGACACCTCATGCTTCATACGCCCAAGGGCGATCCAGCAAACAAATCCACCTCACAGCGACCTTTTGTCCACAACCAACACCTCAGTTTTTCAGGGTTCAACCACAGCCAACTCCCATTCATCCAGTCTTGGATCTCAGCAAGACAGTTGTTAAATACCGAAATGGCAGCATCCTGGCGGGCATAAAGACATATACAGCTGGGTATCATCTGCATAGCAATGAAAACCCAGACCGATCATCTAACAATCACTCCTAATGGCAGCATATACACTGCAAACAACATGGGTGCCAAATGGAACCCTGCAGTACTTACAGGATAGGGAGACTGATGCCGAAGAAAAATTCCCGACACCACCCTCTGAGTCCTACCCTCAAGGTAAGATCGAAACCACCTGAGGACTGTATCAGACAATCCACAGATAGACCACAAACACTCCAACAGCACACCATGGTTAACAGTGTCAAATGCTGCAGAGATATCAAGAAGTACCAAGATGGAACAGGTCCTACAATCTCTCGCTATTAGGAGGTCATTTAGTACCCGAACAAGTGCTGTCTCGGTACTATGCCTTTTTCTAAATCCAGACTGGAGAGAATCATAGACATTGTTGTTGGTCAGATGATCATCCAGCTGTACTGCAACCATTTTCTCAATAACTTTACCCACAAAGGGTAAGTTAGAGACAGGCCTGTAAGTTGCTAGACAATCCGGGTCCAAGAAGGACTTCTTCAAAAGAGGCTTAACTACAGCCTCCTTAAGAGGATCTGGGAAGATCCCCCTCTCCAAGGACCTCCATACTATCACAGCCAGGACTGGGCCGATTTTATCCCCACAGTCCACTAAAAGATGCGTGGGACCAGGGCCCAAATCACAGTTAGTCGGTCACAGTGCTTGGATAATCATCACGATGTCGTTGATTGTGGGGAGGCTGAAGTCAGACCATGCAAACTGGGTGTCCGACATCTCCTGCCGACCATCACAACTCCCATTGGAGAGGGACAAGCGGACATCTGATCTGATTTTGGCAACCTTAACTGCAAAGAAGAGAGCAAACTCCTCACACCTTTCTTGAGAAAAGGCTCTTCTGGGCTAAAGACAGACTGGATTGTACAGTCTGTCCACGTTCCGAAAGAGCTGAGCTGGTCTATTCTGTGCAGCCGCAACTCTCTGGACAGGAATTCTGCCTTCTTACAAGAAATTGAGGATTGATAGACCATGTAGTGGTTCATCAAACTAAGTTTGTCATCATCCAAACCGGACCTCTGCCAGCGCCTCTCCAACCTTGGTCCAACTCTCTTCAACTCCCTCAGGTCTCCTTGAACCAAGGAGACCTGGGGCCGAAGAGTGAGAGGATGAACACAGACAGGTGCAATGGAATCCAGGGCCCCTGTCACCACCTTATTATAGGTAACGCATAGGTCTCCTGATCCAAGCAATCTATCGGTAGATCCGATAGGTCCAGCACCGCC
Organism: Neoceratodus forsteri; assembly: GCA_016271365.2. NCBI lineage: Eukaryota > Metazoa > Chordata > Ceratodontiformes > Ceratodontidae > Neoceratodus > Neoceratodus forsteri. The sequence goes on along the minus strand of CM057458.1, from coordinate 866,503,629 downwards.
ATCAGGTCATCCGGGAAACACCCTTAATGGGTGGTACCGATCATTTCCATAGGGCTGACCTAATAGGGTGGCCTCAAACTGAACCAATGGAGTGATGGTCTGACCATTCAACCAGTTCCACCACCAAATCAGATATCCCCATCCCAGAAGGAACACCAAGTCCAATGAATGCCCACGAATATGGGTCGAGGAGGAAATAACCTGTGTGATGCCCAGTGAAATCATCAACTGGAGGAAGTCTTGACCAAAATGTGAGAGTTCATCATAAACCCAGGCATTGAAGTCCCCCAGAACCAACCATCTGGGGGACCCCAATATCAGGTCAATAATGAACTCTGCAACTTCCGCAGGAAAACATTCTCGTCACCTGGTGGACAGTATACAAGAAGTATCCTGCACCCCACACCCTCACCCAGGATGCACTCAAAGGACCTGGTGACTCCCACTGGTACCTCCACTAGGCCCAATTCTGTTCTAAAACAGATGGCAGACCATCACACCAGTATAAGCCTGCATCCCTGCAGGTGGCTCCCAGTCCCTAATGAATCCAAAACCCTGAGCTGCACACCAGTTTTTCAACCATTCATTGAATCCCATGGTGCAGAATATCCTAGCATCATCCTTGCTATAGACAAGCAGCACCTCCAAAAAGGTTACCGTACATGCTACTTGTCTAAAGCCCCTCCCCAACTCCACAAACTCCTTTTGCACCACTATGATCCCATTCACAGCCAGGTCATTGGTCCCTAGGTGGACAATAGCATCCAGCTCCCTCCCTTGTGCAGCTGCTACCACAATTCTGAGGATTCGCTTCCTGTTCATCCAAACTGTGGCACCAGGCAGGCACCTTACCTCCATATCCCCTTCTTCTCCCAGTTCTACCCCTTTAATGACTGAGTCCCCCACCAGGTGTTGTTTCCTTCCCCTGTGGGGTCTCATGCCACCCTCCTACGAGTCTCCTTTGTGGAGGTTCCCAGCATCCTCCTTGGTTTCCACTGCAGGTTCCTCCATAGAGGAACCACTCTTTGCCAGAAAAGCATATGAATTGTGGAGAGGTATAACTGGAGGGATTCACCTCTGTTCCACCAGAATAAGAGATGTACAAGAACAAGGGGGCACAATCTGAAGATTGAGGGGTGGGGGTAGCTCAGGGAAATGTGAGGAAGTATTTTCACCAGGAGGGTAGTGGACACAAGGAACAGCTTTCCAGAGGAGGTAATGGGTTCAAAACAATGGGGAATTCAAGACTCGCATGGGACAGAGATAAGGCAATTCTAGTGGGGAGGTAGGAGGAAGTAGGTTGTTGGTTAACTAGGATCTGCAGCTTATCCAAAAATAGGGAAATGGGCAGTCTGGGTGGGCCAAGAGGTCCTTATCTGCCATCAAAGTCAATGTTTCTATGTAACCTCCCACATTAAACTTGGTCAGCCATTGTTACTTGCCTGGTATGTCTGCTCTGCCACTGTTGGTTTAAAAAAAATAGCATACAGTACAAGTCTGCTTCTAATTTGTATGATGTGTAGGCTGAAACTTCCCACCCCAAAAGACACAGGAAATCCCCCAGAAACATTTGGTTTGATATTGTTTCTCACCCTTTATCTTTTCTTTCTTTTGGTCGCCCTGTCCTGCTGTCCTCAACTATCCTTGTGGACCCCCTGAGTACCACCTAAAACTTGCCACTCTCAATGAGGTCCAGAAGCTTCTCTCTCTCAATTAAATCCTGAGAGCTCATCTGGACATGACTCCCTTGAGGCAAAATTTCTTAAATTGGATGCCCCTGCCCTTGCTTTCCCAATTAGGGACCTATTCAACTGGTCTTTCAACTCCAGCTCGGTACCTGATAAATGGAAGGTGGCAGTGGTAGTCCCAGTGCACAAGGGGGGGTCCAATACTGTTGTCAACAACTATAGACCCATATCCCTCCTCTGCTACTAAGCGAAGTTACAGGAGTGCATTCTTTGTAACCACCTACAGGACTACCTGGAATCTCATAACCTACTATCCCCCCTAGCAACACAGTTTCAGAAGGAATCACAGCACTCTAACGGCCCTGATAAAAGTGACAATGGATATATTTCATGCTATAGACAAGGGTTGTGCCACTGGTGCCATCTTCATTGACCTCACTAAAGCATTTGACCTGGTAAACCATGATCTCCTGATCCACCAATTACATGTCTTAAGTCTGGATAAAAGTGCCCTAAATTGGCTAACTATCTGGCCACTCCCAAAGAGTTAAATGGGATGACTCAATTTCATAACTTAGGCTGATAACCCATGGCATGCCACAGGGATCCATTCTGGGGCCAGTATTATTCTCATTCTTCATAAACAACCTCCCTCGATTTTGTGGTGGTGCCACGGTACATCGTTACGCAGATGATGCAAATATCTATCAGTCATCACCAGACTTTAACCAAATCAATCGAGAACTTGCCACTGACTTCGCCTCCCTTGAGGGCTGGTTCAACTACAAGCAGCTCATTCTTAATACCAGGAAAACTAAATGTATGCTCTTCTCCCCCCATTCTACCTCCAAGTTTGCTCCTCTCACTCTTAACATAACATTGATCATGAGAGATACCTTGGAGACAGTGCTGTCCTTCAAATACTTGGGATTCACCCTGGACCCATCGCTCTCTTTTAACATTCACATCTCCAATATAGTTAAACATATACAGCAGAAGCTTGGTCTACTCTACCGAATACACCCATATCTCACCTCTGCCTCCTGCCTAAGAATTGTCTCCTTATCTCTTACTCCCCTCCTAACATATGGTGCCCCTCGCTACTCTCTGCTAATACCTCATCCCTCTCCTTCCTCTCCCAGGCTTACAATTGGATTGGTAGGTTCATCTTGGGGGCTAACTCATGATCACACCACTGTGACGTCCTCTCCTCTCTAGGCTGGTTGCCTTATGAAGTATTTCTCCATGTGCTTAATGTTTAAACTTGTCCACCTCTTTACTTCACTCTGCCATAGAGATTTGATTCACCTCTGGCAGGCACCTCACACCCTACACTCCTCCTCCATCTGCCTGCTATTCCTCCCATCTATGTTCATCTCTCCAGATGTCCTTCTTGTTTTCTGTTGTCTCTAATTGAAACGCCTCCCTCCCCACATCCTGACTTGTCCTTCTCTTCCTCTGTTCAAGTCCAATCTGCATGCCTTTGTCACAGCCTCTCCATCCTGCTCCTGCTTCCATTGAAGCTCTTAACCTCCCCCTCACCTGACCTCTGACACATACCACCTCTCCCCTTCCTTCCTCACCCCTCTTTTTTCAGCCATACTCTTCCCTTTCTTTTCATGCTCAAAATGTGATATCTATTGCCTATGTATAGTTAAAATCCTAATGTATATAGAATTTATAGATATGTTGTTATGGTGTACATAACTAGCTCTACATTATTGTATCCACTGTACAATGTACGTCAAATTTGATACTGTAATGTACTGATGCCCTGTACAATTTCTCTGCTCTACTGTAGCATGTATGTCCCCAGGTCAACCCTGAAAAAGGGATTGTAATTGTCTCGGTGGTCCTACCCGGTCACCAAAACTTAAAAAAACAAACTTACTTGTAAACTCTATAGTTGGACGTCGTCTGTTTGCCCCCCCCAACCAAAACAAGCACCTTTCACCTCCCAAACTGTCATAGTAATAGAGATGATGAGCTGATCACATGGCTTTGGTTCAGAGTAATAGCAGTGACTTATGTAGTCATTGCCTGCTACAAGACATCAATTCACCTTGCCAAAAAAATAACCCCAGAGTCACCCATAACATCAGGCAGTATCACATTCACCTTCCTTCCTTCCTACATTCCAAACCAACATTATTTGGCGCTGAGCGCATGGCCTGTGACTTGCACTGCAAATATGTAGTCATGGTATTGTCTCACTTGACTGACAAATGTACTGGCAAACAACAATCATAGAGCCATCAGAGTCTGTCAAGATCACTTCACTTCCCAAAATGTCAGAACAGTGTCACTGACACAGGAACAATGTGTGGCATACCTGGTGCAGTGCTTTGACTGAAACAAACTCAATACAGTATTTATATATACACTCACAGTGTGGTTAACAGTGACAGTACCATGGAAAACTGCTAATAATCCTTGTTATAAGCTTGTAAACACTGGAATTTCAACTGAAATAAAACTTGTATGGCACAACAGGTGCTACACTGTGAAACAGAAAAACTACCAATATGGCCTCCCAAGATGTCATCATATCAGGATATTGCATGACTTGAGTAATGTGATATGTGTAGTACTCATTCATTTATGAATGATGGAAGATATACTAATTGTACTGCTCTACTATAGCCTATAGATATGGATGAACTGCAGCACAATACCACTGTATTTACTGCTACGGTACTCTGACTGTGATGGTATCCACTTCAACACATCCCATCTCCCTTCACCATCACAAAGGTTAGTAGAAATAACTTTTTTTCGTCTACTGAGGATTTCTCCTGACTTGTCTTAATAGTATGATGACATCATGTAAAGCTTATGATGTTACCAGTATCCTATCCATTCCTAGATCACCACCATCTCTGCTGCTGTTGTTGGAGTACTTGGTCAGCTGATTTCTTGTCCTCCATTCTTTTTCTGACATGCTCCCTCTTTTCTCTGCCTCTCCCTTCCTTCCTCTCAGTTCCCTCTGCCTTGGTGGATGCCAACAAATGTGTCTTCCTGCTTCCTCTTGTCCCTGTCTCCCACCTGGACATGAGCCATGGCTCAGTGTGCCTTTCCCTGTTGTGAATTTTTCAATAAGTACATAAATTTATGTGTGCACTTCATGCAGCATTCTGTTCAATGTGATGATGACCTGTCATTATTCCTCACAATGTGCCTGGCGGCCCCTCATTAGTGCTGCTACGCATGCTTGATAAGTACTGGCCGGTCTATAGTAGACCAGTGTTCAGGAAATCACTGTGTTCATTTTCTGTACAGCTGTCCTCTGCTTGTGTATACAGCACTGTAATTATCCCTTTTATGGTTCATCAAGTGGCCTTTGCAGGGGGTGTGGCTCCAGGTACAGTTTAACGCTGTTTACAGCCATTTAATCTGTTTTGCTACACTTGCTTTATACATGAGGATACTTCTGCAGGGACACATAACTGGTAAGTGTCTACTGTTTCTAAAAAAATGTTTGTAAATTGTTGTTCTCCTTTTCCAGGTCCATACCTTGATTCCGTTGCAGCTGCCATGATGATTTTACTTCTCCTCTGTGAATGGACTACAGTATGAACATCTCAAGAAGGTAAGTAAAAGATATCAATAGGAATGGACTGCTATTTGTTTTGTCAGTTGACTGATGTACACTGCTCAAGCTCATTACAGCAGGCAGCTGGCAGGGGTACTTGCTGGCTATGATACCATAGTCTGAAAGTGTGAGTGAAGTTAAGTTAGTGTGCAACTTTTTTTTTTTTTTATAATTTCTTTTTATGCCCCCCTTATCTCCGGTGCTGTACTCGACTGCCTGCCTGCCACTGCTTCCCTGAGGACCCTGCATGGAGCTTTGGTTTACCCCCAGGCAGGAAATGATTAGGAGCCCTCACCCACATACCTTCATTCGTCCTGGTAGTCCACTCTGAGAGTCACAGTGGTGGAGGGTGAGGACCAAAAGCTCTATCATCAATGTTGCACTGGGGCTGATCTTTTCTGGTACTTCCCCCGACAGGTGTGACTGTGCTAGGATGCCAAGGCATGTGCTGATGTCAGTCATGCCTCCCCTGCTTGAGACTCTGGGCTTGCTGAACTTCTGGCAACTGCCAGTGGTCAGGCATGCATAGAGTTGGCACCCCACCCCCCAGGAGTGAGTAATCCATCGAACACTCAAGTCTCCTCCCCCCCAGCTGGCTCTCCGATGACTAGAGCTCATTCCTGAACCCGGGTTACTAGCGTCACAAGCGGTAGCACTACCACTGCACCAGTGAGCCGGCTTTGATGTGCACCTTTTTGAGGGCTATCACGGTAAAAGTTTAAGAATGATGTGAGTTGTCATGCAGTACTTCTTCATGGAGGGTGTTGCTGGATGGGAGTAACAGTCCTCCAACATGGGTAGTGTTGCCACGTGCCTGGTTTTAGACAGGACAGCTCTGGTTCTTAGGGTCCTTGTCCAGATATCCATTCATCAGGGTTAGTGTCAAATAAATGTAGTCTGGTTTTTAGGTTATGTTTAGGGAGAGATCACAATGCTCACAAATAACTATCAAAACATGTAATTTTTTGGCTGCATGTCCAGGTTACAACGAAGTTCTTCTGGTCCATGTTTCCCTTTGTGTTTGTGGAACTCTCTGTATGATTTTCTTTTCAGCTCAGTCTGTGTAAAGTTATATGGATGCTGTTGCTGTTGCTGCTGAGATCCTGATGTAGTCTTCCAGCCATGTGGCTTCATGATGTGTCCATCCCAAATGCCAAAGTAAGTACTAATGTTTGTTACACTTTGCTATTCCTCCCCGACAGGTCATTTAATGTGAATGGGATAGGGGTACAGTATATTCAGACGTGCATCAATGCAGGCAGGGGTACTGCTGCAGGCACAGAACAGCTGTGGTGGCATAATAGGCAGTGAGAAGATGTTCAGACTTGGTGAGCCAGTCTGCCAGGCAGTCCCCCTCTGCTAACCAGTGCTGTTTCCCTGAGTGTTTGTTGAACTATCTGTATGATTTTCTTTTCATGTCTGTCTGTGCAAGTCTCTGTGGATGCTGCTGCTGCTGTTGAGACACTAATGTAGTCTGCCAGCCCTGTGACTTCATGGTGTGTGTCCATTGCAATTGCCAATGTTAAGTAACTTTTGTTACATTTTGCTATTTTTATTCTGAATGGTCATTTGATGGGAATGGGACAGTAGTACATTCAGACAGAAATCAAGGCAAGTGTGGGGGGTGCTGTCTCAGCGCAGACCAGTTGTGGTGGTAGATTTGGCAGTGAGGAGGATGTTCAGACTTGGTGGGCCAGTCTGCAAGGCTGTCCTCCTCTGTTAAACAATGCCATGTTTCCTATTTGTTCTTATGGAACTCTCTGTATGATTTTCTTTTCAGGTGTCTCTGTGTAAGGCTCTCTGGATGCTGCTGCTGAGATCCTGATGTTGTCTGCCAGCCCCACAGCTTCATGGAGTGTCCATCACAAGTCCCAACGTAAGTAATATGTTCAATCATAGTTTATTATTAACCCTTCTTTAAGCATTGGTTTCATTAGCTCCATTATGTATCTTTCACTACAGTATGTGGTACAGTAACCTCCGCTCTGGGGCGAGTGTTTTTGTTACTGTTTTTGAGAACCAAAGTGGTTTCCTTCTTCTTTTGCACTTCCTTTTCTCTCTAATACAATGGGATGTTGCTTCATGTATTGCATCCTTAATGCCTGCCCACTTTGCCTGTACCCCCTCACTTGTATTTCTTTTTGCCAGGGCTAGCTTAACTCTGTTGGCCTTCTTATCAAAGTCAGCTCCTCTGAAGTCCCATATTTTTGCCTTGGATTGGGATGATTTAGTTCTAGTGACCAAAGTGAACAATACCATGTGATGGTCACTGGCCCCCAGGTGACCTTCTACCTGGGGATTTTCATCATTTTCCCGTTAGTCAGTATTAGATCTAGGATAGCCCTGTCTCTTGTGGGTTATTGTACCAGTTGTTTGAGGCCCTCCCCCTGTAGGGAATCCACCATGTGTCTAGTTCTGGCAGATGTTCCTGCTGGTATTGACCAATCTGTATCTGGCATGTTGCCAGTCTGTATCTAGCACATCATTAAATAAAGGTACAAGCATGATTTCCTATAACTTTTAAAGTCTTGTCTGACCTCACTCAGAGGTGATAATGCTTGCCTCTTCACCCTGACAGCGGCTTCTGCTGACCAGTTCCTGATTGCCACCTGATGGCCTGGGATGGCCCTCTATTTCATTGTCACAGTTTCATCACTGTTCCATAACTCTGCAGACCATTATCAGCCCACACACCCCCCTCAATCCACTAGCCATTGACTGTTCCAAATTCTTCAGATGATACCACACACTTCACTAAGGGAGTAATGACAAATAACACTGCCAGTGCTTACTGCAATACTGAAATTTGGTGACACAGACATGGTCATCACAAGTAATCAATCACTAACATTCCCAAAAACTGATTGGGGCAGGCAAGACTATGCCACATCTTAAAGTGGTATGACCTTGGCAATAGAATTAGTGTCCCTCTCTTCCAGCAACCATGGAATCACAGGTGGATAGCCTACACTGGACTGCAAAGGCACAGATTTTAACAGTTGTCATCTGGTATTTTTTTGATGAGTTATAAGGATCGTATAGACAAGCTGACCACCCAATACCGTCCCCTGCTTAGTCCCAATGATGTTGAGCTCCACACATCCATACCACCGATGTGATCCACCACTATGCCACAACCACCTAGCTGCATGGATTGCAATGGAGGCATGTTTTTACAATGTCTTGTGTCATAATTTACACAGGGTCCCTTTGGGAATATCAATAGTTATTCAGCACCAGAATGAGGGAAGGGGTCAGACAGCCAGGTGTTCCTTAGGAGCAGTTCAGTTTCACAGTGCAGCATATCAAAACTTTGATGCCTTTTGACTATAGTGCAGGCAAGCTTCTGGTAGTTTGCTGCAGTGCAACACCAAAAATGGTAGTCTTTCAATTCAGTTTTTCATAACTAAATTCAAACTTGTTTACAATATAAATAGCTTTCCAGACATAGGCTACCCACTGCTCATGCTTGCTCCTGGTCCTGTACTGGTGGTGGAATCATCGGAGCACTTGTGGTTCCTGAGGCACCTGATGCAAATGGAAAGAAATACTTCAGATCAGTGTTGGAAGATGGACACATCAGATTAAAGCAGCAGTATTCAGACACATTCCATCCTGTGGGGAAGGCCAAGTGCCAGAATACTTTACCATGGATGACCACAAAATCCCATGAAGGAGGTCAGGAGGATACGTTACACTATAAGGTGTCCAGCAAAGAAAACTGCATCTACTATTTAGATAAGAGTGCTGTTGGAAACAACCATGGAGGACATGACTGTTTAGGTGAGGACGGGAATCAGGATACACACAGTACAGCACATATGCAGTGAATGACAGCATTGCTCCCTAACTCCTACAGGGGCTGCCATGAGGGGATGTATGGAGCGGTGGGCAGTCCTGCACACTGAGCACTCCAACTTGGACAATCTGGATGAAGACGCAGATGGTAGGCATGAGGCATGACATATGCAGCAAGTCAGAGTGACTAGTCAAAATGGAGACAGTTGCACACATGACTGCAGATGTAAATATTAACAATTTCCAGGTTGGACAACAACAACCAGTTGAAAAGCAATCCAAAATGGATGCCATCTCCTCTCAGTTCATGCACCTGTCCCTGCAGATCCTTATATGGAATATGGCAGTGTTGCAGCATGCCTGTGCAATTGGATGACACTGTTTCAGATCCAGTATACCCACATGTAACACACACACCATCACCTTCACAGAGGGGTTGTAGTCAGGTGCCGTCCATCATGCATGCCATCACAGGCAGGTATGGTAGAAAACCACAGAGTTATTTATTGTTCTTAACATTTGTTTTACAGTATGTAAATGGAATTCCTAAACCCAGGGTGACAACATTACATGCAGTGTTTCAGGGTACATTCTATTTAATTTTTTTTATTATTTCTGGCAATCAGTGTTGGAATTACAGGGTGGCTTGCCAGGGCATAGCCAAACTTAGCTCTGCAGTAAGCCCTGGTAGATCAAGCTCATGCATCACTGCCATTCAGTCTTGAGTGATAATGGGAAAGGGGTTATATTTAACAGTTGTGTCTTTATGGTCCATCCCAGTCACAATGTCACAATAAAGCTCACAAAGTGTAATTCCAACATTAACTGATGAAAATCACTTTGATGGATCAAGTTAGTATACTCACTCATGATGCTGTCCTCCACCCGCTTCTTTTTGGCTCCAAAAGATCCTCTAGACACCTCAAGCTTTCTCTTTCTCTGGTCTTGATCCTGCATGGTGGCTGCTCCACCCACCACCTCTAGAACTAGGGGGTTCCCTTCTCTGAAGGTCATCCCACTTGTGTTTAATTTGATGGATGGTCCTGGAGATGACTTTCCCACCCTCTGCATCGAGGATGACCTTTATAGTGGCCCACAATTGCTTCTTCTTCTTTAGAGGAAGTCTCTCTGGCCCATACAGTTCCTCTGCATGGATGATGACCTCCTTCATCAAAACCACCACATCCTTATGAGAGATGGTGGTGCCAGCTTTCTTTGTGTGCTGGCAGAGGAAGTGGTGACTTGTTGCTCTCAGTTCTACTGTGCCAGTGCTACTCCACTGCATTCCAGTTGCTGATCCACCACCTGCTGTTGGCCCTGCTCCTGCTACCACAACTGGTCTCCAACTTGCTGCTGGTCTACCTCTTCCTCCTTGCTCCTGCATTTAGGGTGCAGTGCTGTTAATGTTGCTTCTGCTGCTGCAGAATCATCATTTTTAATCAAAGTAAATTTGAAGTTGATGAACAGAAAAAAACCTTAAAATGAAAAGTAGATCTCCTTTGTAGTCCCTACTCTCCATGTCTGACACTGGTGCTCTCTCTTATTTCATAAAACTGTCAAAAGTATTGTCTTTGTCTTATCAATCTCTTTGCCTCACACACACGCACACACGCACTCACACACACTCACTCCCTCTCTCCCTCTCTTTTAAAGATGCAGAACAACAAATATGTGCGATTTCTGCACGCCAATACATGGATTTTTTTCTAACGCAGTTTGCAGAAAGTTCCACAGTTTACATTGTGATACAGTTTACAAAGTGCAGAATTATTTTACCATGGAGATGTGTACTGCATAAATACATGAAGTATGGAAAATGTCACCACGACTGTGGGTTTCTGGAAATCTTCCCGCTACTTACCTTGACATATGGAATAATCTGTAAAGTGCACAGTCAGAATTCCATTATAGTGAGTGTCACTGTTGCAGACAAGTACACATTAATCGACAAATGTGTCCACCTTTCCAGATAAACTGAGCAATCTGTTCTGTGGAACTTTTTTAACACAGTTTAACATATAAATTCACAGTACATACAAAAATCCTAAAGTTCCAAGTTGGAATTCTGCAAGAGTTGTGAAAATGATTTCCGAACTTTTGTGGAAGTGAAATTCTGACTTTCTCTGACATTCCACCAGCATAAGTTTTTTTTGCACACCTCTACTCTTCTGGAAATATACCATTAATTCTGACTTTCTGCAATATTCCTGTCAGCCATGATTGTATCCTTTTTATGTTAGTTTGCTTTGTGTCAGTTTATAGGTAAGTTTAATATATGAGACCTTATCATTTTTTTTTTAAAGTGAAGATAGATTACATTTGCTAGTGTGTTGGAGTCAAGTAATCTCATTGTCGACATTTCCTGTTTGCTTAGTGATACTAATAATATCTTGCAGTATTAAACATTCACTAATTTTACAATGATTGATGTCAGACTTATCAGTCTGTAATTCTTTTGTTTGGCTTTGTTCCCTTTTTTTTTAAATGGCACTATTATTGATGTCCTCCAGTCCTGTCACTTCCCCCTTCCTTAAAGAAAGATTAATTATCCCAGCAAACGGGGTCAGATAGTTCTGTCCTTAATTCATAAATAATTCTCAGTTGTACAGTATGTTGTCTGGGCTGACTTACTTACTGGTATCCAATGTATTATGTTTTTGTCCACAGACTGACCAGTACTACTATTCTGTATGGTGATGTTCATTTTGTTTTGGTCTGTAATTGTACCTGATCTGTAATACACAGATCCAAAGAAGCTGTTAAGTGCTTTGGTTATTTCTTCTTAGTTATTTGTTATTTTTTTATTTGATTCCAGTGGTCTTATTGTTCTATCCTGACTTTTATGTTAATTTGCATATGCACAGAAGGCTTTATTATACAATACCATATAACAATTTCATTAACCTGATTCGTCCACCAGTCCTAGCAACAATGATGATATCTCAGTATAACATCACTGTATCTAGGACTGGTGCATCTGGGCAAATTCCCTGACCAAAGAATCCACACACAGTTGCCGTCCCTCTGACAGAAACCTCTGCCTCAGCTGACAGAAAGAAATGTCAAACTTACCTAAGACAAACTTTGAAGTCTTCACGCATGACACGCTGCAAAAAATGTTCCCTGAAGACACATCAATGTCATTGACAGGTGGCAAAATGTCTGTAAGTAAAAAAAGAAAAGAGAAAACATGGCATTTAGAGATAGCAGAGAGGGAGCTTGACACACTTGAGCGTGACTGCAACAAAGCCAACACCAAGTGGCAAACAACCTGGGCAATGCGGGTACTAAACGACTGGGCATTAGAAAAACAAATAGAAATAGATTTCCAAACAGTACAGATACCCGAGTTAAACAATGTGCTGATGCAATTTTATGGATCTGTCCGAAACGATAACAGAGAGCCATACAGTATCTCCAGCTATATCGGTCTATGAGCTGGAATAAACAGATTTTTAAATGAGCCACCATTAAGCCATGGCATCAACTTAATGTCCGACACCGAATTCAGTTCAAGCAACAATGTCTTTTTGGGTTATGTAAAAAACCTAAGACAAGAGGGGAAAGATTGTACAAAGCATCCCCCCCATGAGTGCCACAGGTTTAACCAAAAGAAGAAGAAGCTCAGAAGGACTAAATCCAGACATGGCACCAGGTCTTGTTCGCCATGTCTGCTTCGAATTACAGTTGCATCTTGCCCGAAGGGGATGCAAAGGGCAACGTTCATTAAAATCTGAGTCCCTTGAAATCCTGACAGATGAAAGAGGCCTAAAATACGCAGCACTATCTTCCAATGAGAAACCAAAAAAAACATCAGAGCTACCATGACAGTGCCAAAGAAATCCTATGAGGAGCCATGTACGAAATACCAGGTCACCTCCATTGCCCAGTAAAATGCCTAGAGAAGTACTTCTCAAAACTGCCACACAATGCACCCTCACTGTATCTGCACCCAAGGCAAAAACCACAAGCTCAACTTAATACCGAGTAAATCTGGTACTCCCTAGAGCCTATGGGAGTGAATGATCTGTTGTCAATGCTGCCCAAAATTTGCAAACTAACTGGACTGCAAACCAAATATACTAACATTAGCCTCAGAGCTATCGCCGTACAATTGTTGTCAGACGCGGGTCTACGAGCCTGTGAAATCATGTCCATGACCGGACACAAATTAGAGATGTCTCTGAAAGCTACTGGGGTCCTCACCTTACACAGAGACAGCACTGGAGCACAGTACTTTCTGGCATAGAACAGCATCAACTCCCCAAAATGCCATCAAGCCATGCTCCCGGAAGTTCAACAACGCTGAAGCCCAGTCCAGAAACTGTGACTTCCAGACCGCAACAACCTTCTCAGAAGAAATGCAAGACTTCAATGAAGTAAGACAGGAAGACAACAGCACCACAAATCAGTACAAGGAATACCAGCAGACCATAATCCATGGAAATTCTATATGTGTTTTTAACATTTATAAGTGAGAACTGCAAAATGACACACAAAAGAAACCACTGTTAAAAATGTATGCAAAATTTTAAAAAGTTACAAAGTTCTTCAGAAATGTTTTAGAAAAAAAATGATACAGTTTCAAAAGCAACTTTCAGTTAACAGTTCATAAAAAAAGTTACAGTTTCTTCATAAACACAGCAATTTTACTCTTGCAAAGGAACTATTTTTTGTTAATTTTAAGCCAATTTAAAATGTAAAAAATCTAATCTTTATTACATTTCAATTTCTAAAGAGATATTCATGTGTCTTCATTATTATGGTACACCAAGGTATTGTATAATAGCAATAATGCACTCCGAGGTGTAGGTCGTGCTGGGATAACGTTGCACTTGGGACAGTTGGACGCACTTGGCCTTCGGCCTCATGCCAATGACCCCAGGTGTGATGTTATCCAGGCACGACACACACCCCATTGTCCATTATTGCTTAATTATTCCCCTTTGAGGTTGCTAGTTTGAATTCTATATTTCTTTTTCTTTCCTTAATGCTTCTTTTTAGTTACTTTCCCAGCAGTCTGTTAAATCCTTCTATTTATTACAGTTATATCCTTTGGTATTTGATGAACATTTTCTTGTTTCTCTTTCTGCTTTTGCTGATGTTGTGGTTCCAACAATAGCATTTCATCCCCTTGTAAGTATGTACTTTACTTCTTGGTATGTATGTATTTTCTGTATCTAGTAGTTTATGTTTGAAAGTACTCCAGCGTTCGTCAACTGTCTTATTATTAAATTTGTTCTCCCAATTTATTTCATTAATTTCTCCTTAATTGATCTAAAATCAGCTTTTCCATACAAACAAAGGAGAAAAAGAAGTAAGTGCCACTGCTGGGACTTGAACTCAGGCTGCCCAGAATACCATTTTGGTCATGCTAACCAGCTGCACCACCAAGGCAACTGGAACCTGGGCTGCCCCTGAGCACACATTAGTCTATCTCCAATGCACAACCTGGTGCTGCACAAATAATTACCTCATTTTTCAATCAATCACATGGGTGCAGTGTGCATATACAGTTTTTCCATAATTTGTTCTCAATGATATTGTTTTCATAATGCCCGTTGTTCTGTCAATATTAAATAATATAAAAATATGATCACTACCTATGTTTAGTCCATTTGCGTGTATGTTTCTAATTTTACTTGGAATATTGGTAAGCATCAATCCCAGTTTGTTGCTACCTCTTACTAGTTATGTTATTTCAGGTACTTCTGTATCAGAACTTTTCAATTTATCATTATCAGGTGCTGTCACAGAAGGATATTTTCTCTTCAGATAAATCAGTAAGGGGTGAATAGCTGTTAGAAAAGTTTATCTCATATCTTAAGATCCTTCCGCCTTTCTTTTGTCATTTCCTGCTAGGGCAGTATACCATTCTGTTTCACTGTCTTGGTTATCTTTCCTCTGCCTTTTCTTTTGATTTTCATTTGATATCTCACTTGCTTAGTGAACCTTTCCTTGTAATATCTGTTGATTCTCGGCTAAGGCATTATTTAGTGTTTCACTTATTTTTTTTTGAAGTTCAATTCTTGCTATAATTGCTGAATTTTGCATGTTAGTTTTTTTTTTCCAAATTGTACTCCATTCAGGTGTAGTTCAACAACTCAGTCATCTGTTCTGTATTATATTTGCCACAACTCATATATTGGAGAGCTTTGCCTCCAGTTGATAGTGTGATACACCCTTTGCCTTGAGTCATTTTCCTTCCGTTAACATAGAGTATGTTAAGATCATTTCACCTTTTACGCCTCAATAAGTGGTAAGTGCCTGGCCCCCTTGCTTAAGTGGTGGACACGGGCAGACAAGCGTTCTTCTGCCAGCATTGCCTCCACCCTGTGCTCTCCTCCTTTCACTTAGGCAGCTGTTTTATCCATGTCAGACTGGATGTAGGTGCTGTGGTTGTCCAGTGTGATTGTGGATCACTTTAAGCTTTAAAACACTTAACATCTTTAAAGTACAGCTGTCTCTCTCAGTTCTAGACATAGAGCATCAAGACAGTGCTTCTGTCACTAAGTAGCACTAAATGGGAGTTATTATTTTGCCCAGCAATTTCCTGGCCTTTTGTATCCCATTCTCCACCTGCCTACTATTGATAGATGCACAGATAATGGGGAATATGTGTGTGTGTGTATGGGTGGAGGGGGTATTTTCTGATTTGTATATTCTTGTATAACACACACAACTGCAAACTATACAGACAAAAAGGAATTTAGAAATGTTTATTTCTTTCTAAATCATATAAAAAGTGCTCAGCCCCTGTCCAAGTTCCAAATAGCAGCCCAAGCAAATTGCCACTCGCTTATGCAGCTGTTTTATCCATGTCGGACTGGAGATAGGTGCAGTGAACTTCTGGTGCAATCATGGATCACTTTTTAAGCTTTTAAACACTTAAAAACGTTTAAGTACAGCTATGCCTCTCAGTTCTGGACATAGAGCACCAAGACAGTGCTTCTGTTACTAATAGCCCTCTTTGGGAGCTAACACTTAGCCCAGCAATTTTCTGATCCTGCTGTATCCCAGGCTCCACCTAACCACCAGTGATGGATATAAAACAAAAGGGGTATTCTTTTATCCAGTTTTTGTATTTTTGTATAACACACACAGCTACAAACTATAGAGGTCAAGAGACTAAGAGAGATTTGTTTCCTTCTGAAACATATAAAAGTTCCTCAGCTTATGGCTATGTTCCCAATAGCAGCCCTATTAATATTTATTTATGTGTATATCTGAATACATGCAAGTTATAGAAATGAATTAAGGAGTTTTTTAATGAAGTATATGTTAATGTCTTCTGTTTATTCTATTTCTTTTGTAATAGCATCCTAAGCCTCTAAGGAAGGGCACTAGATTAGAAACATAGTTATTACTAGTACTTGGTGTGAGGCTAGAACCAATGACGTTCCAATCTTCCAGCCCCAGAGGCAAGCATATTTGGTACCGAGCCACTGACACTGTAAACACTGTCTATAATTTAAGAGCATGTAAACTCTGGAAGACCTGATGGATCTTACCAAACAAGAAATTCTGAAAGATGTCTGTGGTTATTTGCTCTCAGCTGCACTGAATCAAATATAACATACAATTTCTGGTCAACATTTGGTCCTACTGAAACTTCGTTAGCCTGCCCTACAAAAGTCTTTACACCTCACTACACATAAATGATGATTTGCACTAGGTTTTAGGCTTTATTCAATGCATCTGTTTGGGAAAGGTGGAAAACATTTCTGCCAAATGTAATACAAGCCTCCTTTTTATGTTTGCTTGCATGCATGTGCAAGAAACGTAGTGCCATCATCCGAGTTTTCAGAGGTGTGGCAGCCCTCTTCCAATTCAGGCAGTGCATTTGCAGACGCGGCTGCAGTTCTCCAATGCCTGCTTGAGCTGTCTATGACCAGTGCAAAATGCAGAGGTGCACAGTTGAAAGGGGGAGTTACGCTGCAGTGAGCAAGGATAAGATATTGCCTGCTCATGCGCGCACCCCCTGCACGCACACACGCACACACACAGGCACGCATACTGCATGCTGCCCCCCCCACGCACACACTGTGTAGCTGATGGGGGGTGCCCAATCCCCTGTCGGCTGTGCTGCACTCCCCCAAAAACAGAGTTCCTTATGCCACGATGGGTGCCCACCCCAGTGTGGCTACACATGGTATAGCCAACAGGGGTGCCTGATTCCCCGTCGGCTCCACTGGTTCCCCCCTGAGTAAAGGGTGCCATGCTGGGAGCCCACCCCAGCATGGCAACACATGCTATCATCGATGGGGATGCCCAATGCCCCGTTGGCTCCACGCCCCCCCACCAGCCGTCCTTGTGCCATGCTGGGAGCCCACCCCAGTGTGGCAAACATCCCGCGTCGTCCTCACTTAAATAAAAAAAAAATGAAACTCAAAAATGGTCCCTCGCTGTATCTGTCCCCACCCGCGCCCACCCACTGTGAACACTGCCTCCCCGCACCCCCTCCTCACCCCATACTTACCTCTGGACTCTGGCGCGACGATCTTCCATGGACCAGGAACACATCTGCATTCTTCAAAGCCGACCGCGAACTGAGGAAATGCTGTTAAGCTGTATCATGGGATAGACAGGGTTTTTTCAACTTTGCAGCATATCTCAGGCATTTTTTGGAATTTTTGCACCAAATTTTCAACCTGGGGTTTTTGGGACCCCTTCTCATGAATGCTCTCACTGACATGGCATTAATCGGCCCCGAAGGGTGATTTTGCAGTCACTGCATGAAATCACCTTTCGGGACCCAGTAATGAAATGACACTGCCACTGTTCATAAGATGGGCTCTCAGAAAGCCTATGTTGAAAATTTGGTGAAACAATTCTTAAAAATGACTGTTTTACTAGCGTGCATTGTGCAGTTCCTACGCACACTCATAAGTTCACGAATTTTCAATATTTTCACTCCAGATTTTCAACATTGCCATTTTACCACACCTCCTTATGAGCAGTACAGCTGTCATTTTTCACATCTTGCCCAAAACATGTTTCCGCCCTGGTAGCGCACAATGGCGCAGTCGGTGTGCGAAATCATTGAATGGGACACATTAAGAAAATCACAGTGACACTGTTCATGAGCAGAGGTATTAAAATGGCTATGTGGAAAATTTGGTGACAAAAGTTCATAAAATGACTGTGTTACTAGTCAGCATTGCGAAGTTTCCACGCACCTTCGTAAGTTCATCATTTTGTAATATTTTCAGTCCAGATTTTCACCAGTGTCATTTTTCCACACTTCCTTATGAACAGTACAGCTGTCATTTTTCATAACATGGCTGAAATGTGTTTTCACACTTTCAGTGCAGAGATGTGTGGTCGCTGTGGGAAATCATTGTTCGGGACAGATAAAGAAAATTACAGTGACACTGTTCATGATCGGAGGTCACAAAATGCCTGTGTTGACAATCTACTGTAAAAAAATCCCCAAACGAATTACATTATGGGTGTGTGTTGCACAGTTTCTATGCATGTTCGTGACTTCACCAGTTTTTTTTAATATTTTTACTACAGATTTGCAACATTGCCATTTTTTACACCTCCCCATGAACAGTACAGCTGTCATTTTTCACATCCTGTTCAGAATGTGTTTTTGCACCTGTGATGCTAAATGCCATAGTCGCTATGCATAAGCAGCTTTCAGCTAACAAACTGATATTGCCATTGTTCATGAGGTGGGGGTCACAAAAAAACCATGTTGAAAATTTGGAGTGAAAATACCAATGAATACCTGTGGTGTTAGGGTTTCCATCCATAGCGCCCCACCCTGTAGAGAATGACAGGCATCAGGGGTGTGACTTGGGATTCTTGCCTGTAATGCTCATACCATTCCATACCCTGCAGCCAGTGAGAGACATCGAGGTATGCCTTGGACTCTTCGGCCCCAAAGTTCACCCCATTCTCCTATACCGCACCCATCTCGCCATATTTCCTGATGGAATGGGGTGTGCATAAGGGCCAAAGACCCTACACACCCCGTGATACCTGTCAGTGTCTGCAGGGTAGGGTGTGGTGAAATGGTGTGGCTGTTATGTCTGATGACCCAAAGGCACACCCCAATGCCTGTCACTCTCTGCAGGTTGGTGGTGGGGTTGGCTTCAGTTCAATACTTCACTGCCATTTCTATTATGCAGCTCTGTAACTTCTACACTACCAATGCCAATGCCAGCAAGCAAACATTCGGCATTGACAAATGCTTGTTACACTATAGCATTACAAAATACACAGATGTTTGCCTATGAACACCAATGTTATAGAAGACATTACTATGTAAAGTGTTTTTTTTTCCCCCCAAGGGCTCTCTTTAGATCAGGAAATCATGGCGTGCAGTGCCCAAGGCCTCATTCACATAACCATGGATTTATGTAACTGCTTTGTTTATAGTAGTGTAGGATCAGCTTTTTTCAATAAAGGCATGTCACTTAAGTACTGGATTTGTGTGTCTGTTAAAAAAAGAAAGGCTGCCACATACGTTCTGTTTTTCAAGTGTATGATACAGTAAGGAATCCTCACACTATATTAGATTGCTTTTCCAATGATTCAGCTCTTTGTTTCTGGTGCTGCATTGCTATTGTATTTTGTCAGACAAACTTTGTGAGGTCATTCATACAACTGGACTACAGGGAAAATGATGTGACCTAATTCATAAGAACCCCTTACCTAAGAACTTTGGACAGCTGAGTAGGTTTTTCTTTTCTGCATCTTAAGTAAGCAGGAAGATTTGATTAGTATTGAACTATGGTACCTG
This sequence comes from Neoceratodus forsteri, assembly GCA_016271365.2. Taxonomy (NCBI): domain Eukaryota; kingdom Metazoa; phylum Chordata; order Ceratodontiformes; family Ceratodontidae; genus Neoceratodus; species Neoceratodus forsteri. The sequence goes on along the minus strand of CM057458.1, from coordinate 866,483,798 downwards.
CATCCATTTACTGTGAAAGTAATTCTTAAGTAGATCAGATATGATTTCCAGATTTACAGTCTTTCACTTAAAACTGGGTTCATTTCCAGGACAAGGTGGTTAAAGCATTTGTAGTAAAGCTAATGTTTCAACCAAGGTCCGCCTTAGAGCTAGTAATGCAATACATATCTATATCTATATCTATATCTATATCTATATCTATATCTATATCTATATCTATATCTCTGTCTGTGTCTATGTCTATCTCTATGTCCATATCCATGTCAATGTCTTTGTCTCTGTCTCTGTCTATACCTATATCTATTCCAATATCTGTACCTATATCTATTGCAAAAAACTTCATTTATGTACTAGTTAGGGTTACAGTGACAAAAGTAGGAAAATGTGGCATTAGGGTTTCCAACTCTAACACCCAACCCCCTCCATTAGCATTGCAGGTATGAGGTGTGCCTTGGGATTCTCAAGCCTAACGCTCACCCCATTGCCATACAGTGAACACATCTGACCTTATTTATGGATGGAATGGGGTGAGCATTAGACTTAAGAACCCCAAGGCACACCCCATATCTCCTGTGCTGCTTGGGGGGGGGGTTAGGGTTGTGAACCCTAACACCACATTTCCCTACTTTTGTCACTGTAACCCTAACTAGTGCATTAACAATGTTTTTTTGCAATTTATTTCCTTACTTTTTCATCTAGTATAATCATGAGCTTATTTGGCTGTGGGAGTGCAGTGCACTGCAGGCCCTGCACTTCTATGTATGAAAATCAGAGGGTAGGGGTGCCACTCGATGCCAAGGCCATTATCTACATATTAATGGGGTCTGGGGCACAATTGGAGGGTGGTGGTACCACTGGACACTTTATTCAATAAAACTGAAAAATCAATTTTTTTATTTTGCTCCTAGTGTCTAGTGGTACCCCCACACTCCCATGGCCTGTGCCCTTTATATTACACATTGCCTTGGTGTCCAGTGATACCCCCACCCTCCAAATGTGCCCCAGTCACCATTAATATGTAGATAATAGCCCTGGTGTCTAGTGACATCCCCCACACTCCTATTTCAGTACATCGTTTCTTATATATTTTCATTAGTGTCCAGTGGTACCTCCCCACCCTTCCATGTCTACTGGCACCCCCACACTCTGATTTCTGTACATTGTTTCTTATATATGTTCATTGGTGCCCAGTGGTACCCCCACCCTCCTATGTCCCTTGTATCCTGTAAAGAAGAAAACATTCCCTCAATGTTTTTTGCTTGTTTGTTTGTTTTAATCCCTATGCCTTGGTCCCTATTAATTTGTATATAATAGCCCTGGTGTCTAATGGTACCCCTCACTCTCTGATTTCTATATTGTTAATCTGTGTTTATGTTCACTGGTGTCCAGTGGTACTTCCCATCCTCCCATGTCCCTAGTATCCTGAAAATAAGAAAATGGTCCCTCGATGTCTTGATTTTTTTTGTAAACCATTAAAAAAAAGTGCACTGGCAATTGCACCTGCACCCCCACCTGATCTCCCACTGTGTACCCATTACCCCCGCACCCCCTAACCCCCCAGCACCTCCACTCACCTGAACTGGTCCCACTGAGAAGATGCCCTCTCTGATTGAATTCACGACTTGCTGCTGGAACTGGTGACTGCTGTATGACAAACAAGGTAACCATGGTCAACAATCCCACTGAAATACATTAAACCATAGTTACCTTATTTGTCTTTCAGCAGTCGTCAGTTCTAACGGCAAGATGTGTCTTCAATTGCAGAGTGGAGCATCATTGGACCGTTTTCTAATTTATGGGATATGAGGAACATGGGAAGGTGGGGGGATACCACTGGACACCAATGACAAAAAAACAAAACAATATATGGAAATTGGAGGGTGGGGGAGGGTGTCACTAGACACCATGGCTATTAACTTGAAATCAATGGAGACTGGGGCACAGGAATAAAAAGACAATCATGGGGATGGTGATCAGAAGGTGGAAGGGGAACCACCACACAGAAAGAAAACAGTGGGGACAGGGATCAGGGGTGAGGGTGCAACTAGACACAAGAGAAACAACAGAGACAGTGATCCAAGGGTGGGAGGTGCCACCAAACACCAGGAAAAAGATGGGAACAGTAATTGGAGGGTGGGGGGTGCAAAGTAGACACCAGGGAAACAAGAGGGCTATTGGTTGTGGGGTGGGTGCCACTAGACACCAGGTAAACTATGGGAAATGTGATCGGAGGGTGGGCGGGTGCCACTAGACATTAAGACAAGGATTTCCCATCACAAAAACAGATATTTTTTCATTACTCATGATACGAAAAATAATTTTTTTTCATATCATGAGTCATGAAAAAAGATTTATAATCTGAAAAAATTATTCAGGGGCATTTCTTCAACACCTAAGTACAGAATCCAGCTGAGGAGGTCCCAATAAGCAAGCTACGTGTGTTGGTTTCAACTCAACACATAATGGTTTTGAGTTATTTGAATCTGTTTCCCTCACTAGCTGTAAAACAAAATGGTGGTGGCATGAAAAAAAGATGTCTCATTTGCGACCCAGGATCACCCATTTGTAAAAAAGGATTACCTATTTGTGCCAAAGAATCCTTTTTCAAGTGGGACATCTAACTGCTCCCATTGAAAATAATGGGAAATTTTAAAACTTAACTTTGTAAAAGATTACTGTTTTTCACTAAACCTTCCAAAGGCACATCTGTGATGCAAGACCTTTCTATGTTAAAAATTTCAGACCAAAATTCCAAATCGTTTTTGCACTCCGGTGTGACAATAAATCTACAAAACAAAATGGTAAATGACAAACATTTTGGCCCTCTGTACCTCTGCACCCATGCATCTGACCAGAACAGCACATGACACATCAAGAAGTATTGGGTGCCTAAAGTCACATGCAAAATTTCATATGAATCAGTTAAATGATTGTGAAGTTATTAAAGTTCAACATTTTGAGTTTAACATACAAGTGACTGTTCAACCCAGCTATACGGGTGCAACACATGCTCCTATAATATATTAATTGCAAAAACGTTGTTAATGCTATAGATAGGGTTAAAGCCAAAAAAGTAGGGAAATGTAGTGTTAGGGTTTCCAAACCTAACACCCCACCCCCACGCTGCACACACCAATAGGCATTCTGGGTGTGCCTTGGGGTTGTTAGCCCTTAATGTTTACTAGTGTTGGTATTGTCCCATCGCTGTGCAGGAGGTCGGCAAATTTACTGTCAATTATAAGTGGTGCTTCCAGGGATCGAGACAGTGCAAGGGTCCCAATGGTGGGGGGAGTATGTAAAATAGTTTTTTGGGAAAGCCAGGAGCAGAGGTGGGGAGGGAGAGTCCCGAACCAGAACTTAGCAACAAGGGAGGCTCAGTGAATCATCCTTCTCTGAGATAGTGGTGCTAGAGCAAGAGCAAAGTAGAGAAGACAGTGGTGAGTGAGGTGAGGGGGAGGCAGTATCAAAAAAAGCAGAAAGAATTTAGGAGTGTATCCACTCTGGGAAGGGAAGTGGCTGGATCCATGCCATAGACCATGTCAGCATAATCAACAACATGAAGAATCATTTTAGATACTTGTTCCCAACAGGTGGGGAAAGGAAGACTATCTTTGTCGTGATATAGGACAGCTAGTTTTGGTCTGAGTTTGGAACAAATGGTGTCAATGTGGGTTGTGAAATTGAGGTTGTTATCCAGCCAGACACCTATATATTTAAAAGCTGGGACCACCTCTAAGGGGGAGTCATCTAAAGTGGAGAATACTGCAGGTGGGGGGAATGAAGGATGACCAGTTTCTGCCTTGAGCTGAACGTCATGGCTACAGTTTTTTTTGTGTTTAGTTTTGGTTGGTTGGACTGAAACTATGGCTGTACTCTATTGAAATCCTGCTTGAGAGGAGATTGCACACAGGTGGATGTGGGACCGGAAGTAAAAATGACAGTGTCATCTGCATACATATGCATGTGGAAAGAGCTGCAGATGGAGGGGAGGTCATTAATAAATAAGAAGAATAGGATGGGGCCAAGGATGGAGCCTTGAGGGACACCAGTTAGGATTGGAAGGAGTGAAAGAGTGCATCTCCTATCTGGACAGATTGCTGCCTTTTGTGTTGGAGTGAAAACAGTTAACAGATGGATCAATGAGGCCAGCAGATTTAAGTTTATAAAGCAAGAGGGGGTGGGAGACTGAACTGAATGCCTTTGCCAAGTCTTTGAAGATAGTGGCAGTGATATAACTCTGGACCACTGCTGAGAAAATGGAGTCAGTGATTTGCAGCAAGGAGGATATGTTTAAGTGCTGTTTCCTAAACCTGGACTGCACAACGAGAGAGTTATTTGTGGCAAGGTAATCCAACAGCCTGGTATGAATGAGAGCTTCCTGGAGTTTGACGAAGGAGGGGAGGAGAGATAGATGGACTGATAGTTCCCCAGAGTATAAGGGTCACCACCCTTATGTAGGGGTAGCACCTTAGCAAATTTCCAGGCTTTAGGGATCATGAAAGTTGAGCAGGAGAGAGTAAGGATGTTAGCAAGGGGAGTGGCTGTAGCATAGAAGGGGTAGAGAGATGGAGAGGCCTAAGGTAGAGGCCTCCAGGACTGGATTTGGCTGAATTGTGGGTAGTGACAGCTGTGAAGACTTGTTTGGGGGTGAACAGATGGAAGAGGAACTCATTAACAGGAGGGCATGCATCAGGAGGGTTGGGAGGGGAATCTGCAGGGATAGAAGAGGGGTTTTCAGCGAGATTGCAAGTGACAAATAATTTATTGAAAATCTCAGCTACTGTAGAGGGGTCAGTGACAGGAGAGCCATCAGTTTTGAGGACTGGTGAGGCTTGTTGAGCAGGGAGATCAAGGAGAGAGTGTGACACGTTCCAGAAAGATGCAGGAGAGTTTTGTTATTGTTGCAGGTGGGACCTGAAATATTTAGCCTTAGAAAAACAAATGGCTGTGATACAATTATTTCTGAGAGCTCTGTAAGCTTGAAAGTCTGCCTGGGTTAAAGACCCCTTATAGTGTTTCCAGGCTCTGTCCCTAGCTCTGCTTTTGGCCAGATTGTCTGCTGTAATCCAGGGATGATGGTGATGTTTTACCATAACTTTCTTTAAATGCGTGTGGTGGTTCCATACGTGGGTAAGTATGCTAGAAAAGGTCGATAAGGAAGTGTCAACATCATAGGCTGAGTAAGTGGTTTGCCATTCTGACTGGGAGAGATCTTTGAGCAGGGCTACTGTGTTCAGTGATTTGAGGAGTCAGATCCAGATGCATTTAGGAACAGCAGGTGGGGAATGTATCTTACTTATTCAGTAAGTGATGCAGTGCTCACTGAGAGCATCTGAAAGGATGCCTGCAGTAGTTATGCAGTGGGGGTGGGAGGATAACACCCAGTAAAGCAGAGAATGGTTTTGGGAATCGAGGGTCAATATGGGTGGGTTCAAGGATCAGCTGAGTGAGGTCCAGTGCCTTGATCCTAAGAAGTGTGGGTTTGGAGGATGAGGAGAGCCAGACTAAGTTGAAATCACATGGAAGCAAGAATTCCCCATTCACAGCGTGAGAGGAGATTGAAGAGATGGTGGTGACCAGGGATCAGGTGAGGTTTTAGCTGGAACATATTGAGCACCAATGTAGAGTGGGGAAGAAGACGGGAAGGATAGAAGAGCAATGATAAGTTCATGAGAGGAGGGACGGGATTCTTTAGAAGTGATGGAGCAGGAGAGAGACTGTCTGGTGTACAGAGCTACACCACCAACAAACTTGGCTCAGTCTTGAGGGACTCGATTGAAGTTGGGGAGGGAGAGAATGGCATGGATAGCAATGTCTCAGTAGCACAGAATGTCAGAGGGGTGCTGAGCAGTCCATACTTTAAGGACATCCATCTTAGGGAGGAGACTTCTAGCATTTAGGTGAAAAATGTGAAGTCCCTTAGACAGGAGAGACGGAGTTGGATTAGAGGGAGTGCCTGAGGCTGAGATAGAGTGGATTGTGAGGAGGCCAGGGCATCACCAGATAGAAGCAGAAGGAGCAAGAAAAGGGAAAGGTGTGGAGGGTAATTTTGCCTTCTAGAGTTGTGAGAGGAGGGTGGAGCAGAGGGGTTGGTGCCATGAAGCAGGGTCTCTAGGTTTAGGAGTTCGAGAAGGAAGCAGCATGGGGTGGTGTACATGAACTGTACATAGCAAGGCATTGTGGATACAATAGGAAGTTGTTTTCCATTTTTATGTTGGCTCGTGCTTGCACGCCAGCCAACATATTACATTAGTAGCAGATTTGGAGGTGCAGTCACTGTGGGCAAATGCAGGGCACACACCAGTAGATGGGTCCCTCATTCCCCAATATGGCAGCTGCAGTCATTGACACCCTCAACACGTAAACTGGCCACCAGATCTAAAGAAAGGTCTGCTGCAATGAGATCAAAACTTCTCATCATGCAGCATGCATTTCCTGATGAACCAGTTTACAAAAAAAGAAAACATGGTGGCATGCCGCCACAGAGTACCCTGATTCACTTCATTTGCCGATGGGGGGACCACTCCCCTTTGGCATAATGCAACCCTCCATTTGGAGTGTGTGCTGAGGGGGTACCCAATCCCACTCAGCATCATTTACCCCCTTACCAGTTTAATTTGCCGACTGGGGAGCCCACTCCCCATCAGAATATTGTCCCCCCCATTTGTTGTGAGCCAATGGGGGTGCCCAATCCCCCATCAGCTACAGAACCCCCCCACAAAAAACTACTCAGGTGGCATGCTGGGAGCCCACGCCAGCATGACAAATGCCCCTGTAAAAGAAAAACTGTCACGCAATGTTTTTTTTTTCTTACAGCTGAAAAGCAGAAAATGGTCCCTCGCCAACTCTGGTGGCCCTCCCCAACCCGACACCCACCCACTGTACACCCTGCATCCCCATCCCCCTCACCCCATACTTACCTCCGGAGCATGGCGCGATGATCTTCGGTGGACCGGGAACATGTCTGCACTCTGCAAAGATGACCAAATATCTCAGGCATTTATCGGAATTTTGGCACCACATTTTCAACATGAGGTTATAGGGACCCCAACTCATCAATTCAGTGACTGTCATGGCTTTATTTGGTCCCAAAAGGTGATTTCACAATCACTGCACGGAATCACCTTTTGGAACCGATTAACAAAACAACAGTGGCACTGTTCATGGGGGGGGGGCTCTCAAAAAGCCTATGTTGCAAATTTGGTGAAATAAATCCCAAAGATGGCTGTTTTACGAGCGTGCATTGCACAGTTTCCACACGCACTTGTAACTTCGTGAATTTGTAATATTTTCACTCCAGATTTTCAAAATTGAAATTTTTCCACACCTCTTGATGAACACTACAGCAGTCATTTTTCATATTCTGGGTGAAATGTGTTTTTGCACGTCCAGTGCACAACAGCACGGTCACAGTGTGAAATCAGTTTTCAGGACAGTTTGAGAAAATGATGGTGACACTGTTCATGAGTAGAGGTCCTAAAATGCTTATGATGAAAATTTGGTGATGGAACTCCATAAAATGACTGTGTAACAACGTGTGTTGCGCAGTTTCCATGCACACTTGTAACTTTGCAAATTTGCAGTATTTTCATGCCAGATTTTCAACACTGGTATTTTTTCACATCTCCTTATGAACAATATAGCTATCATTTTCCACATGCTGCTCAAAATGTGTTTTTGCACCTCTGGTGCACAATGGCATGGTCGCTGTGGGAAATCAACTTTTGGGACAGATTAACAAAATCACAGTGCCACTGTTCATGAGGGGAGGTCCCAAAATGCCTATGTTGAAAGTGTGGTTAAAAAATTCCCCAAAATAATTGTGTTACAGATGTGTGTTGCACAGTTTCTATGCCTGCTCATGATGTCACTGATTTCTCATATTTTCACTCAAGATTTTCACCATTTCCATTTTTTTACACCTCCTCATGAACAATACAGTTGTCATTTTTCACATCCTGCCCAAAATGTGTTTTCATGCCTGTGTTGCCATATGGCATAGTCACTGTGCAAAACCACCTTTTGGCTGGAAAATTGATAGTGCTGCTCTTCATGAGGTCGGGTCACAAAAAGCCCATGTTGAAAATTTGGAGTGAAAATACCAACAAACGCCCATGGCATTAGGGTTTCCAACTGTAACATCCCACCCTGTAGAGACTGACAGGCATCAGGGGTGTGACTTGGGATCATTGGCTGTAATGCTCATGTGATTCCACCCCCACCTGGCAGCCACTGACAGACGTTGAGGTGTGCCTTGCAGTGTTCAGCCCTAACGTTCACCCCATTCTCCTATACTGCACCCATCTCAGCATATTTATTTATGGAATGGGGTAAATATGAGGCCCAAAGACCCCAAAGCACACCACAACACTTGTCAGTGTCTACAAGATAGGGTGAGGTAAAATGGCATAAGCATTATAGCTGATGACCCAAAAGCACACCCCAAAGCCTATCAGTCTCTGTACGGTGGGGTTGGGGATGGCGTCAGTTCAATACTTCACTACCATTCCCCTTATGCACCTCTAATTCCTGCACTACCAACGCCAGCGAGACAACATTTGGCATTGACAAATGCTTATTCTTATTGTGAGGTGCAGTTTCTTATTTCTGTAGTGCCTGAAACAATATAAGAGCTCATATGTTTATTTTCAAAATGAGGCATTGTGCATAAAGTATCTAGCTGACAAGACTTCTTTACTAGTAGTAGTAGTAAAAGTTTATTTTTATACAAGTAGCAATAATAATACATCATTGGGAAAAACCCCATTTTCAAGATGGACCTGTGTCAAATTTCATTACATAATTTACAGAACAACATAATTAACATAATAAAGAACAAACATAATAACAACAACATCATACTAATTTAAGTCAATATTCCCTTAGTAACCTTTATGCAGTCACTTGGGGATTCATCAACAGTCCAAAGTACAAAATACATAAATATCTAGACTTATTTAAAAATACATCTACGTCCTGACCTTACAAAAAAACAAACTACAATCATTTTCCCTCTCATCTATTCCATAATTTGGTCAAAACACTTCAATCATTACACGTACACTTCATTTTCAGATTGTATCCAATAACATTTATAAGATGTTTAAATTGTTGATTTTTTTCTTTTCATCATCTATAGGAGTCCACAACTCAACTACTTTTGAATCAAAAGCCATTTTTCCAAATATTTTGTTTGGTTTAGGTATGACAAAGGTGTTCCCCTCATTTCTTCTAAGTTTATGTTGATGTTTATAGGTGACATGAGACAATTTATCTACCAGGTATCTGGGGGATTGACTATGGACCACCCCATGGATTTGTCTAATCAATTTTTGGTCCCTTTTCTGCACTAAATGTGGCAATTGAAGTAACATATACATGTCACAATGATGCATATGATTTCCACAATTTAATACAAATCTGGCCAAGTTATTATAGAGCACTTTAATAGGTCTCAATTCCATTTTATTAGCCATGTCATATACATGGCTTCCATAATCAATACAAGGAATAATCAGTTGGTTTATAACTTCCCCTCTCATTTTCTGGTTTAAACAAAATTTAGACCTCCGACATGCTCCCAATTTGTTATTTGTTTTACTTACCAAATCCTTAATATATACATCAGATTTTAAATTTTGGTCCATGTAAACCCCAAGGTACCTGTAAGATTCAACCTGTGTTAGTAATTCATTATTAAGTGCTTTTTATAGATAATTTATACTGATTAGTATTATCTTTCCCTTTGGTTGAGAATATCATTGTATTTGTTTGTTTTACTATTTAAAACAAGCTTTGATTTCCCCAACCAAACTTCCAAACTGCTAAAGTCTTTTTGAAGATGTTCCTCAATTTCATGGTTTGTTTACCCACCTACCAACAAAACAGTATTGTCTGCGTACATCCATAAAGCTGAATATTCTACTACCTTGGGTAACTCGTTTACATACATTATGAATAATAAAGGACCCAAAATTGAGCCTTGTGGAACTCTTCTTTTAATAGCCCCCTGGATTTGAAATAGCATCTCCAATCTGGACATGCTGCTCCCTTTCAGTTAGATATGACTGAAACCAGGGAAGAGTTTTATTATCTATCCCCAGGCTCAACAGTCTTTCATACTAGATGTTATGATCTATGGTGTCAAAGGCCTTGGAGAGATCCACAAACACTGCATACACCGACCCACCCCCATTTAGGTGGGTGGCAATAATGTCAACCAGGTCAGTGAGCATGGTGTCTGTGGAATGGCCCTTTTGGAAACCCGACTGATAACAAGACAGGAGAGAATATTCTTCCGAATAGTTGCTCAAATACTTCTCGACCAATCTCTCCAAGACCTTCGACACCGCAGACAAAAGTGAAATTGGCCTGTAGTTTGTTGGCTCTACAGGGGAACCACCTTTATATATCAGAATAACTTTTTCCCATTTCCACATAGTCAGAAACTTTTTATGTAACAAACCCCAATTTAAGAGCCTTGTTAATATTGGGGCTATTACCTTGAGGTAATCCTTTAAGAACCTGTTTTCAATCAAATCAAGTCCAGAGGCTTTATTTATTTTAAGTTTCCTCAATTCATCCTTTACCTCTCTACAGGTAATGGCTCTGAATCTAAATGTTTTCCCAATTTGGGGCCAATGCTCCCTCAAGTCACTCTGCTAATGATTTCCATGTGGAATTTGATTATCGGGGAGTGTGGTGAAATATTGATTTAACCTCTCAGCTGAGCCTGACGATTACAGTAATGTATCATTATCCCTAATTTGAATGGGTTGTTTATTTACCACTGGATTCTGAAAAGACTGTATCAAATTCCGATATTTTCTTGGGTCTGTACTTTGTTCAGCCTTAGACTTATAGTAAATTACTGAGAGATGTAGTCTCCTATTTCTGTAGTGAGTACAGAAATATAATAACCTGTGTACTAATTTATATGGTGAGGCATTGTAGGTACAGTAAATAGCAGATTTTTCTAAATCTCCCTAATCAAAGTGCAGTCTCCTATTTTGGTAGTGTTTACAGCAGTACAGTCTGTAGCAAAGCCTCTGGAAAAATCTTTTTGTGATTCAGGTAGACCAAAAAGATCATTTGCCATGCTTTGTAGATGTTCTGATTCACTAGTACTGTGTATTGGTGAAGAGACAAGTTTGAAGTGACAGCTCCTGTAAGAATATAAGAGTGTAATGATACTTTTCTATGTTTATGTTATAGGGCTTGAATGGCTGTAAGTAGTTCAGAAGTGTAATTATGGTTCAGTAATTACATGGCTTTGAGCTGCTTTCAGCCAGTCAGATCACTAAAAGTTTTTTACATGTTACAATGCTAGCTGAAGCTACTTGCAAACAATGTAAAGCATCAGCTAAAAACTGACAGTGCCCCATTAATATAACTTTGTTTCCCCTTACATAATGTAACAGTTGGGGGTTGCAGCAGTGAGAAAAAAGGCACAGGACTATGCAGATGAAACAAAGTACAGAAACAAAATGATTTTTAATCAGTTAAAACTGTACTTTTTGGCAGTTTGAATGGTAGGAGACTAATTCACAAGTCCTACAGGTTACTACACATATTTACTATGACAGCCTTTCATAAATCACTTTAAAATTGAAGGAAATAGAAAAGTTTGGTGAAAATTACAAGCTATGCCTTCTTGGGAATTGTGATGTGTTCAAAAGCAGAGTTTAGAACAATTTCATTTTGGTTTCACTTGTTCACATTAAAAGAAGAATAAATTATGTTGTGCCCCATGTTTTCAAAAATGTCAGTGTAAGCCTAGCTCATGAATAATCATGAGATTATCTGCATACCCTTTCCTTAAAATTGAGGGAATTAGAACACTTGGCTAGATATTTCTGTAACCACTACAGAATAGGAGACTACTCCCAGTAAATAATTTGTCTCAGCTATGTACTGTATGCACAAAGCCTCATTTTGAAAATAAACATCTGCGGTCTTATATGTTCTAACCACTACAAAAATAGGAGACTGGCCCTCCCAGTAAGGAAAATAGTAGCCAAATTCATATTATACCCACAATGCCTTGTTATGCACATCTACATATTAGATACCATACTGTTTTCACCATTACTAAAATCAGAGACTACACCTCTGAGTAAGAAAAATTTAAGTAAGCTTTATAATCTACCAAGAAATCTCCATTGCTGTTTATAAATCAGCTTATTAGCTAGTAGCTGTTAGCATATTATTGTCAGTGGCTCAGATGGTTGCACACTCACCTCTGAGGCCAGAAGATCAGGAGATTGTGGGTTCAATCCCCACACTTGGCACTTGGAGTAAAATCCCAATACTACACTGTAGTACATCCTGAGGGCGATGCTGCACTTCTGAGGCGCCATCTTTCAGATGAGACATTAAACTGAGGTCCTGTCTGTCTGTTTCTGGTGGTTGTTCAGGTGGAAGTTAAAGACCCCATGGCACTTCTTGAAAAGGGTAGGGACATTTTATTAACAGAAATAGCAAACAAATAATACAATATGTATAAAGAACATCAAACAAAAAATACAAAATCATGAAAATACACTGTGGAAACCTGACCACAGGTTGTGAATAACAGAAGCAGGCATTGTACTTGTATTAGTGTTATAAATATCCACAAGGCAATCTGTGACCATGTGAGCAAAAACAATAGGAGGAATACATTTCTGCTGCATTGTAAAGGCACATTGCACCTGCTACAAATAATATTTACATACTGCAAAACAAACCTGCAACAGTTGAATTGAAAAACTATTCCAAACTGAAGAAAAATATTCAACACTACTACTTCGCAGGTTAGAGTAGAAAAAAACAGGAAAATACCAAGTGTTGCTTACTTGCTTCCAAAAAGCACTATTAGTGAGACAATCAAAAAGCAAACAAGACTGCATTTCCAAGATATTGGCACAGGTTGGTCAAGGGCACAATCTACCTGCCAAGGACTCATGTTTCAGGGAGTCCAAAACAAATAACTTACCATAAAAACTAAGCCATGAGATGTACCATATATAAAAAGGGATCTTACAGTTAACAAGCTGAGTAAGCTCAACCGCCATTTGTTGAGGAGGACAGAATTTTATCTCAAGTGGAGGTAAAAAATTAAAATCAAGAAGAAATTGATATAGTTTTTTTACATGGGAGTTGAGCACAGTTATCAAAAGACAAATGCCTCAAAAAAACATTTTTTTCACCACAGAGGTTATATATGCAGGAAGCACATGTTCATATACTCTTCTTGACTCTCAAGCACCAGAGGTAATCTGGCAGGTCAATAGAGATAATATCCAGTCAGCTACCAAGGGGACCCAAACATCAGAGGGGGTGGGAACACATTGTTAAGGAAAGTGAAACAGGGAAGCAACAGTGTTTTTATTAATTAGACACATTTCATTATAGACAATGTTCTATGTTTCCACACAGGTAGCCATCTTTCCACCTTAGAGAGGCAGGTCTGCCAATTAAAAAGGATAGCTGCAAGATAATTAAAATAGATCCCCAGTATATTAACATGGTCATTTTTCATGACAATCCTGTCAATTTGGGAAGGAAGTGGTGTTGTTGTAGGGTCAACAGGAACAGCTACACTTTTTGAGTAGTTTACTGTGGAATCAGAAAAATAAGATAAATCATGTTTCAGAAAATGCACTACATCACCGCTAGCTGTTTCAGAAAGCAGGACGCAAAGATCAACTGCGTAAGCTAAGACTCTCAGGTCTGCGACATCAGGGGAAATAGTAATTCCCCAGATAAGTGTAGTATGTTGCAGTAAACAGAGTAGTGGATCTATGGAAAATACGTACCAGAGCAGACCCAAAGGGCAACACTGTCGCACTTCCCATCTATGTGGGACAGGACTTCCCAAACAAGATTTTACATTAGGGGTTAGGCTAGCATTAGAATGTAACAATGAGATCAATGAGACAAACAGTGGAGGGATCCCATACCCGTGCAATGCCTCAAACAGGTATTGGTGATCCACCCTGTCAAATGCTTGCTCCTGATATAGAGAAAGCACAAAACCTTGACACTGTCACTGGCCAACCTATTTCAAAAACTTCTCTACAAGAAAAATTAAGTTATCCAAGATGTGACGACCTAGAACTGCACAACACTGACACTGTAGTGAACTTACAGTCTAGTCCTCCCTGTCAACAAGCTTATAGGATCTGTGTCTCCAAAGCTTAAAGATTAACACATACAAGGCCCCTAAAAAACTTATTGTAAAGCAGGCACTGACAAACAGCAGTGAAGTTCCAAATGTAACAACACTAGTAGCAATACAACTTCCTAACAGGCACATTACAGTAGCAAACCAAATGGTATCAGCAGCCTGGAGGCATGCTGTCTCAGCATCCAGTAGTTCTGGAGTAATGGACCACACCAAAAAGACATTAAAAACTATGAATTTGTCAACTTTCTTACAAAACCTGAAACACACATGGTTATTAAAGCAATGTTTATTGAATGGTTCTGCCTGTTTTACTTGTGAAAGTCATTGCACACTAACTTTAAACTTTGGAGACACAGATCCTATAAGCTTGCTGACAGGGAGGACTGGACTGTGAGTTCAGCAGATGACATCATCAGCAGCTCTTCCCTGAAACTGACTTTTTTGGGCTGTAGTGGGCATAGTTCTGTGGACCTCTTGCACTGACAAAAAATCACTTCCGCATTCCTTGTGAGCCATCAACTTGGTACAGTGTCAAAAAGAAGTTGCCCATGCCATGCTTGCACTATTTATTTATTTATTTATTTATTCATTCTCGAATTACAATATCTTTGAGCACATAACAGCTCTTTTACAAAGGATCCATGTCAGTGAGAAGGGTGACAGACAATCAATGGGTGGTATTACATAAAATTTTGACAAGAAAGTATTTAAAATGACATTAGCATTGCAACTAAAATTAAAACTATGAATCAGTAGGAAATCAAAAATAACCTAATAAAAGGAGGTTGCCCAAGGTGGTTTGTCAAATAGGTATAGGTAGATTTGTGTGATAAAAAGTTCAGCTAAGTGAAAATAAACAGTGGAAAGAAGGTGGAGGGTGAGATGGGTGAAGTGAAAGAAGGATATGGGAAAGAGGCAGAAAATAGGGCAGAGCACTTAGGGTGAAAGTGGTCATTCACAGAGAAAGGGGGAGAAGTAGGTACACAAGGATGTGTCAATACTGCTGAGGTAGTGCCATGTCAGTTGAAACAGTCACAGGAACTGTTAGTTGTAAGATGCTGATGAAGAGTGCCTTTAAATTGTCCCAATTTTGGGAAGGAAGTGATATCTCTGGGCAACGCATTAAACCATAGTGGTGATCTATATGCAAATGATAGTTGCCCTTGTGTAGTGTGGCATCTTGGGACAAAGAAGACCTGGTTGACTGAACTACGCCTGTGCTAGGAGCTGCAAGAGGGGTTGAGTAAGTTTGTAACACCAGAATGCA
Organism: Neoceratodus forsteri; assembly: GCA_016271365.2. Classification (NCBI taxonomy): domain Eukaryota; kingdom Metazoa; phylum Chordata; order Ceratodontiformes; family Ceratodontidae; genus Neoceratodus; species Neoceratodus forsteri. Next base: position 866,468,361 of record CM057458.1, on the reverse strand, counting down.
GAAGCCCGAAAAATGCCTTTTTAGTTAGCAAGCAGATTTGACAGTGAATCCTCCCTATTTAGCTGAAGCCAACCTGTTTGCGCATACAGTTCACACATGTGGGTAAGGCAAGCTGCTCCAGTAAGACGTTGGCATGCTTTATTGAGTGCCACTGATATTCTACGGGGGGTAGTGGTGGAAGCTGAACTGTAGATAACCAGACCATAGCCAACAATGGATACTATGGAGCTATAGATAGCTAGTCTAAGGGCTTCAAGTGTTAGATTGTGTTTATGTCTATGGAGTAACCCTATCATGATACTGGCAGACCGAGTAACATTCTCAACATTCTGGGCATATGTTAATTAACTATCCACAGTTACCCCTAGATACCTGAAATGTTGAATTTGTTCAAACGGGATGCCAGAGGAGTTCCTGATGTGTTTACTGCTAGCACCACTGAACAGTATGACTTTTTTTTTTTGTAGTTCAGAATCAGCTTGTGTTTCCTGAACCAGTTCTCCACTTCCTCAAAGCTAAGTTGAAGTTGATATTCCAGTAGTTCAGAGTCAGTGTTGCTAGTGTATATGACTGCATCATTCACATAGAGGAGGATCTGCTGGTGACAGGAGAGAGAAAGATTGTTAAGAAAGATGATAAAGAGAAGTGGACCCAGTATAGAGCTCTGTGGTACTCCAGAGTGGACATGTTGATGGTCAGAGGTGACATTAGCTGTCTTAACCCATTGGAAGTGGCCTACAAGATAGCTTTTGAACCAAGACACAGTATCTGCCGAGAGGCCAAATGAGGATGGTTGCTTGAGAAGTAGAGCATGGTTCACTATATCAAAGGCCTCTGTGAGGTCTATAAAGGCCGCACCCACCAATATATCTTGATCCAGAGATTGGTGAATGAAACCAGTGAATTCTAGCAGTGCTGTGGTAGTGCTATGTTGCTTTCTGAACCCATGATGCTAAGGGCACTGGATCAAATATTTTTCCGTATACTCCACCAGCTGATCCATAACTATGCACTCAAGTGCCTTAGACAGAGGTGGAAGTATAGAGATAAGTCTATAGTTTACGTGTATAGTGCAGTCTCCAATTTTGTGAACAGGGGTAACAAGGGCTGACTTCCAGATTTGGGGGAATTGTGCCAGTCTCCGTGAGAGGTTTAGAAGCTTTGCAATGGGCACCAGTACTTCTTCAATGGTAAGGGCAACTAATTTGAGGTCTAAGGTAACACCGCTATGCCTTGTCTTCCCTAGCACTTTTACTAGGTGTTTCCTCACCATATACAGAGGGACCTCTTTGAAGTAGAAAGGAGGTAGTGCAGGAAGCGTATCATTTGCCTACTGTTCAGTGTGTTCAATGATGTCCTTGAAGAAGTCTGATGGGAGGACACTGCCCAGGTCAGTGAATGTGATATTAAAAGCATTGGGTATGGTCAGTGGGTCAAGGGTGGGGTCTCTATTAATATTTAGCATGGTGGGTACAACCTTAACATCTTTACCTGTTACATCTTTTAGATTGTTCCAAAAGTTTTTTGTCACCCCAAGTGTTAGCAAGCTGTTCCCTATGGTACTTGCTTTTTTCAATGCGAATAGCCAGGGTGCACTTACTGCTGGCAGTTTATATTCTTATACATCTGCATGCTTGCCGGTAGCCTTTGCACAACACCAGAGGTGATTTATTTCTTTTACTTTCTACTTTCAGCAGATACTTGCAGCAGGGAGAGTTACTATTGTTCCCTCCTCCCATGCCCTCCTGAACCAGTACACAGGGAGAGACAGCGGCAGAGCTCCTCATCCTCAGGAGTCTGCAAACAGCCTGTCCTCCATTTGCGTTTCCCCCAGTGATGTATGGTGTGAGAGGAGAGAAAAAGATTAGCAGCTCACCATGGTGCGGACAGAAAAAGTTTAGTTTTCTGTATAGTAGCCTCCTGAGCCCTTCCTGATTTCTAGCACACTAAAGGCAATTTAATTTGCTGCTGGAATGGTGGCTCAGGTATCTGATTTCAATTGTCATCCACTCTGACAGACAAACCAGCTGGAGTACTAGAAGGCACAGAAAAAGCCTGAGAAGGAAAAATGGTAGACTGAGAACACAACATAGAAATATAGAAACATAGAATTTGATGGCAGATAAGGACCGCTTGGCCCACCCAGTCTTCCCATTTCCCTACCTAATGGATAAGCTGCAGATCCTAGTTAACCAGCAGCCTACTTCTTTCTACCCCCAGCCTCTAGAATTGCCTCACGACTGTCCCATGTATGCTTGAACTCAACCACTGTTTTTGACTCCACAACCTCCTCTGGAAGGCCGTTCCATGCATCCACAACCCTCTCTGTGAAAAAATACTTCCTTACATTACCTCTGAGCTGCCCTCCTCTATCTTCAAATTGTGCCCCCTTGTTCTTGCACACCTCTTTTTTTGAAAGATGCTACCCTCTTGGAATTTGTTGATTCCCTTGAGGTACTTGAAAGTTTCTGCCATGTCCCCCCTCTCCCTCCTTTCCTCAAGGCTATACATATTAAGCTATTTTAGTCTCTCTCCATATGTCTTCTGGTGCAGACCCTGATTCCACTTAGACAGTAGTTTAAGCATGTATGCATGAATCTCTCTATCAGTGCTAATAGCGTTAAACAATAGGGGCAAAGCTAATGCACAAACAGTACAGTTGATAAAAAACGGTATTTTACCTTGCACTGATAATTAATTTAAGGTATGCAGTTTCAAATAATGTCAACAAATCTTTGACATTAGGCAAGATACTTTAATTAAAACATAACGTGGCTAAATAGTTCTCTTTGTAGTAAGCACAGACCTGCTGCAGCCAGGTTACATTGCTGGATTAGCATTTCTGCTTGAAGTAGCCAGAGCTATTTTGTTTTAACAACATCTTATGTTATCTTGTGCTATCCAAATTAAAGCTGCTGAATTTTGTACCACCACTCTACTTCAATACATCGTGTACAATTCTGTCAACACTGATTGTGAGCTTCATGCATACATGCTTAAACTACTGCCTGAATGGAAACAAAAAGCTAAAAGGAAAAAGACTGGACACATGTCATGCGAGCACTGATTGGCTAAAGCTTATTAATAGTTGTTCATTTTGATGGGGATCCACACTGACAGATGAACCAGCAGGAATACTACAGTAGAAGATGCAGAAAAAGCCTGAAAAATAAAAATGGTACATTGAAAAAACACATCACATTTGTATTCTGCTTTGTGTTTTTTTCACTTCAGTTTGATGGCAAACATAATTTTATTCTGTCAGTTGCCTTGTTTTTTGTTACTGATATTTTATTCTCTCTTCCCTTCAGATTGTCTGATTCCTTTTCTGTATTTGATATGTGAGTGAAAAAAAATTAAATATTTTTATGTAAACGCATTGTTTGAAAAGGTAAATTAATCTTCAAGAGCACCAGTGCATCCAGCTGTACAACTGGGGAATAAAAGAGTGACATGACTGAGAAAATGAGATGTTGTTTCTAGGCAGGGCTATTGTCTTGTGTTAATAAAGATGTCAGATGCTGATGGAATGGAATGGGGTAAAACACACAATAGGAAACAACAAATGTAAAAGGTGATGATTTCTGTACTAGCTTCCCTTGCCTTGTCAGTCAAATGATTGGCAAGGTGCTCATTCCCCCTTTCTGGCAAGGTTCTTTCAATATTCTCTACAGTTGTCTTCACTACCTTAGGAGGGATTGGCACCTCGACACAGGACATGTTGAGTGGTTCCTTTAGTACAAACTGATTCCTCTGATTTTTTCTTCATCTCAGGGCTCAGCTTATCCAGTTAGAGGAGCAGGTGGCCTTTGAAGTATTGGTCTTTTTTGCATCTTACTCACTTTGGCACCTAGACCAGTCAGATAAAATTTCTAATTTGGGTGTTACCTTTACCATATGTTCGGTTGTGAGGCACAACAATTTTAAGGGGTAAAAACAAGGGACAACCTTGTTAATGGAGACAGTTGAGAGGTGCCTTATGCAGCCCCTTGCCCCTTGAGTACTTACTTCTGCACTTTTTTGCAGGTCCTTTAGAAGTTTTAACTGGTGAATCCAAGGCACCCTGTACCATCTAGTCTCTAATCAGGGGCTCCCGAGTGCTAAACTTTGGCTCTATGATGCCAATTTGACAAACATTTTGTTGACCATATTTTACAGCGATGAATTTATGTTGACCGCAATTGCAGTCAGCATAAATCTATCCAAGAACACTTTGTTTTCTTTGGGAGGCTTTTCCCCTCAAATCCTCCATGTGTGGGGCTCTGCCCTGCACCCTTCTTTACTTAATATAATCAACTCCAAGTTGGAGTTGATTCGGGGTGGGAGTGCAAGACCCCAGAAAGGCAGTGCCATGGTCTTGCGGTGGCAGTACAGTGACCCGTCATTTTGTTGCTGTACTGTCATTAGCTGTGAAGGTGTCACCATTCGATCGGTATATGCTAAACTTTATAGGAGGTTGGCAGCATTGCTCTGTGAGTTATCTAAGGGAAAGGTCATAAAACTGCTGGGACATTTTTTTTCTTCCTATGTCAGGTTAATTTGCTGCAGACTGGTAAGTCTGTTGTTTGCCCTCAGTACTGAATCTGGAGTGAATTGAAGTGGTTTGTGAGAGCCAGGCAGCACCCAATACAAGACTGTTCCCACTCAGCTGTGTTTCAGGCAGAGTGATTTATGGCCACCCTATTCTCAGAGAGCTGTCAGATGTAATGTGCTGTCAGAAAAAAAAAAGATTTCTAGCACTAAGAACAAATTATTTGCAATACATCTTCAGTCAAACACCATCAAAGATGCTCTGTTAATCATACTGATGTATAATGGAGTTTGACAACTTCAGCCAGCAGGTTATAACAAAGTTTACCTGTAATTATATATAGAATACAGTATGGGCAACAGTATCTAATGAGATTTTTTTAATGTACCAATGGTGTGTAAAAATAGTGTTAAGAATGCTGCCTATATGTCATTTTTCACAATTACTGGCTCTAATCAAAATCATTAAAAAAAAAATAAAAAAAAAAATTGAAAGTTAGAATTCACTTGCCAGATGGACATCTGTTATACATGGAAGTCCACCAGGATGAAGTGCAGTGTGACAGGTTTAGTACGTAACAAAAGGGATTAATTCCCATTGAAATTGCATTGTTTGCTGCAGTAACTCTACTGCAGTTTATAGTGCTGTGCTTCATCCTGATGGACTTCACTGTACATGTTATATCTTACTCTTGTAATATGGAGTTTAGCTATACAGTACAACCGAACAGTAGTTATATGCCATTAATGCTTACTGCAATAACTTGATTCCCATCTCTTTAACTTTTGGCACAGTCATCATACTTGTAATAAACTTGCTCAATTGCTATCACTTAATACTGTACATAATCTGTTGTTGCTGTTAGTAAATGAGTTTCCGTTTCATAGTGACAAGTTTTTGAATGAAGCAGCATTTCCCAGGAGCTGCTTTTTTCAGAACAAAAGGAAAAGAGAATATTTAAGAGCCTGTATTTTTTTTACCAGCTGGACAGCTGCAATATAATTCCACACTCAGCATTTATGATAAGTAGGAATATCATGTTTTGGTGCTTGGCCATCATGCTGTGTTAGAGGACTGCTCTTCTTAGAAACAGGAAATACAAATTTGCATGGGAAATGGCAAAAAGTAGATCATGCAGTTTAGGCACTGGCCTTTCAACACAACAGCTAACTAATAACAGAGAAGTAGGCACTGAGCTGCAATATAACATTATGCCATTATTAATACATTCTGTCTGCAAAAGAACATTTAATAATACGTGGTTACCTCATTTTATCCATGGTTTCAGAAATGTGTACTTCATAATAAACCATGAAGTACGAGATGTTTACCAAAATGTGTTAATCATGATAGTAAAACCATGAAGGATGACATTGTACCACTTCACGTCAGTCAATACACTCATCAAAGTGCACACAGGCTCAGCTGTACATTCAAAACCACTACTAAAATCTTTTACATGTCATGATCTGTTTACAAAGAAAACGCAATATCGTCTTCCCCTTTTTACAAATAAATGAGCTACTCATTATATTTTATAAAATAACAAACTCACATGTGTTTAAAATATATTACTCTTAACATCACAAAGGTTCTGCAACAACAGGAACTTACAAGCTTCACTTGAGCTCACAAGATGTCACAAAACCCACTTGGCATTACAAATCAGCATGTTATTAACATTGGGGGTTGGTTATCTGTTATATAAGTAACAATAAAATAGGTGTGGTACTCCTGTACAAAAACACAATTTTTTTTTGCTTTAGATGTTTCATTGCATTTATGAAACTTTTAAGTCACCCTCTGGTTAATATTACATTGCAAAAAATAATATCTTAACCAGCTTAAATATCTTAAACACAGGCACTACCTGGTTGACAGTGATTTTGGAATATTACATAAAACAGCATGTAAACAGCAAACACTATCTTAGAATCATTTTATCAAAAAAGCTGATTCAAGTTTTTGAATCCAAAAATGTTCACCATGTAAACGTGCTGACTGTTTCCACTCAAGCAATAGTTTAAGCATGTATGCATGAAGCTCTTGATCAGTGTTGACAGAATTGTACACAAGTTATTATTTATTTATTTGATTTTGTTTACCGGGTAAGTCACAATAGACAGCCAAGTACCTGTTTTCAGGTGCGACCCGGGAGAGTTACAGACTTGAATTTTCAGGTACAGTGATGAATACAACTTTTACATACAGTGAGATATCAGGATACATAGAGGAATGACAGCCAGTAAAAAACACATGAACCTGGGGATGGTTACAGATGACCCAGGACAGGTAAGAGCTAGAGCATACAAAAACAGTGAGTGAGTCAAGTTTACATGCAATGGGAGAGCAGACTATACCAGTTATGGTAATCCATTTAGTCACTAGGGGGGTGGTGGTACAAATTCAGTTGCATTACTTTGAATAACGCAAGATAACATCAGATTTTATTAAAACAGAATAGATCTGGCTACTTCATGTTGAAACACTAATTTGATAACTTAATCTAGCTGCACTGTTATATTACATATGCATAGAAAAAAATACAGTATTTAGCCAACAAAATCAAAAGTCACAGCACACCATTCCCTGACAAAGGTTCAAACCACACTAAGATATTTTCATAGATTTTTCCTGTCTGACTGACAAGGACTAACGGACAGCTTTTCAGGACAGAAAAAATCCTCCTGACAGTGTTTCGCCTTTGAGCTTTAGGAAAGGATCCTTTGATAAAGCCGAAAGGTGAAAAGCTGTATCTCTCTGTCTCTCTGTCTCTTTCTTTCTCTCTCTCTCTCACTCTCTCTCTCTGTCTCTCTCCCCCAACTGCTTTTCATCTCTTTGCTGCCTAGTTGTCATCTGATATATATATATATATATATATATATATATATATATATATCTTCATTGCAAAAATTTTGTTAATGCATTAGTTAGGGTTAAAGCAACAAAAGTGGGGAAATGAGATGTTAGAGTACAGGCCCTAACCCCTCCCCCATCCAACACACACCAACAGATGCTGGTATGTGCCATGGGTCATCAGGACCACCTCTTACCCCATTCCATGTGTAAAAAGGTTCACATGCTACAGTAAAGCAGAATGGGGTGAGAGTTAGGCCTCATGACCCCATGGTACACCCTAGCATCTGTTGGTGTGGAGGATGGGAAGTGGGGTGGTGGAGAGGGGTTAGGGGCTCAACCCTAACATTTAATTTCCTCTCTTTTGTCACCTTAATCCTAACTGACGCATTAACAAAGTTTTTGCTATGAATTTCCTTACTTTTTGAAAAAGTGTAATGTAACTAGTAAATGGTATGTATTGGTGGTAGCGCGGGGCCACCAAACTCCCAATTTGTGCATAATGATATGTGCCTGTTGAAGTGCAGGCCCTCTGGGCCCTGTGCTCCTACTTCCACATAACGACGAAGCCATACAGTAGTCCTATAGGCCTGAAAAAGAACCCTTGCAACACTAATTTGCCAATATCTCAGTAACTGTACAACCTATGGGAAAAGTTCCACTGCAGGTATAATCTATGTCTCCGAAGTCTCCATATATGCTTAGTCCACCTAAGGTGGACATAGCTGCAGGTAATGAAAAATCTGTATCGCACATCATTTCCAAGATACGGGCACTGAAAGTTACTGTGGGCACTGCAATGTTATCCTATGGGAAAAATCTCAACTTCATGATGGCATGTCTTTGTAACTGATTAACTTTTTAACACCTAAATAGCATAATTCACATCTCTTGGATATCTCCTTTATACACTGCAAATTTCAAGCCAAAAGACCAAACCATTTATTTACAGTGCAGTGGCAAAGTTTTTAAAATCCTAGTTCGCGAGGTGTCAAAATCCCCATTCTCGAGGTCAATCCCAGTTAGTGAGCTGGCAAAATCCCCATTCTTGAGTAATCCTTGATCATCAGATTTTGGCCATGTGGTCTCTAAGTTGAGAAAGGGGATTTTGTCAGCTCGCAAAAGGGGATTGGCTCGTGAATGGGGATTTTGACAGCTTGTGAATGGGGATTTTGACAGCTCACGAACGAGGAACTGATAAACCAAACCCCTTTCGCAAGCCAACAAAATATCCATTCATGAGCTGATCTCCTTTCACGAGCTGTCAGAATCCCCATACATAAACCAATCCTTTTCCACAAGAATGGCCATCTGAGTGTGAAATGATGATTAAGGGTTTTGTCAGCTCGCGAAAGGGGATTGGCTCATGAATGGGGATTTCGACACCTCGCAAAAGGGGATTTTGTTAGTTTGTGAAAGGAGATTCAAAAACCCAATTCCCTTTTGAGAACTAATAAAATCCCCATTCATGAGGCAATCCTCTTTTGCAAGCTGACAACATTTTGTTCCCTCAAGAAAGGGAATTGGCTTGCAAATGGGGATTTTGTCACCTCATGAACGAGGATCAGAAGCGAATCACTAATGAAGAATTTTAAAATTTAAAACAGCCATTTTTTTGCAAAAATGAAGGAAACCAAATGTATAGGTTTGTAGAGGGCATCACCCTGAACAAAACCCATGTCTTATTTCACCAACAAGTCACCCTTGGAGCAAACTATGACATTTTGTTTTGGGGAAAAAATGAAAACAATATGGCAGCTCAAAAGCAAAGAATTTTTTCTCATGAAAGGGGATTTCATAAATCCCCATTTGTGAGCTGACAAAATCCTTCATTACGAGCCCAATTCCTCTTTCACAAAAAATACATTTGAATCTTGGAGTAAACTGAACATGCTGAGAACCAGAAACTTCAAAATTAAATAACGTTGGACTGGATTAATATGTTTTCACCAACCCAATGCTAGATTGTTCTCTGACCAAACCTCTTTCTACCCTGAAAATTTCAGACCAAAACACCAAATGGTGAGGCCTCAGGACAATGGGAAAAAATCAGCAAAAAAGTGCAAACAAAAAAGGGAAAAATATGGTTTCAGCATTTTGCTGCATGTACACCACAAGTCCAACCATAACACAACTTGGCAAATCAAGAGATCTACCATAGAAGATTGCGCATTCCAAATTTCATACAAATCTGTTGAATGGTTGCAAAGTTATTAAGGTGCACGATTTGGGGTTTAACATTAAATTCCCTAACTATACTGGCATGACCGTACCAGTATAATATATATATATATATATATATATATATATATATATATATATATATATATATATATACATATATATAGATAGATAGATAGATAGATATAGATGATATATATCTATATATATATCTATATATATATTTATTTATTAGCTTTTGGTAACTGGGTAAGTGCGCTAGGCAACAGACCTGCCTATTTTCAGGCACGACCCGGGAGAGCACAGGACATTGGTTACAATATGCAGAAATGCACAGACATAATATAGGAGCAAAACAAGATATACATTGGGTAGCACAGTAATAGTTACATAAGGGTACATTTTAGGCATAGATCATAATAAGGATGTAAAATAAAGCAATTAGGGTAACCATAAGACAGCTGAGGACAGTAAAGACATTTCATAGCCACCTAGACAAACGTATTGTATGGGAGAACATTAGTGTAGTACTCAGGGTCAGACCCGACAGCCTGCAGTGGGACAAAGCAAATTAAGAGCATTTGCATTGGCCAGAGGCTAGGAGGTGGGTGAACAGCGAGTTTTTGAATTCTCGATGGGAGGCTGAAGTTTTCACCAAAAGGGGGAGTGAGTTCCAGAATTTGGGAGCAAAATCGGCAAATGCCTGTTCACCCATTTTTGTCATGCAAGGTCTAGTGGAGAGCATGGGGACAGAGGAAGACCTGAGGGTACGGGTGTGTGAGGCAGGAGTCAGGAGGTTGGCAAGATAGACAGGGCTGAGAGGTCTAGACAGAGAGTCGATAAAGCAGCCCAGGGAGTAGGCTTGAATATCCTTAGGTGACAGCCAATTTAAGCCAGCGTAAAGGAGACAATGATGGGTAAGACGTGGGGCAGTTAAGGCGAATCTACAGATGTTGTTGTAGACAGTGTCCCATTTGTAGAGTGTAACAGAGTTTGCAGCAAAGAGGAGGGGCAGAGCATATTGGAGCTGGGGTAAGAGAATACCTCTCTCAACAGAAAGTCTAGAGGAAGGAGTGAGGGAGTGGCGCACGCGATAAGCTCCGCCAATTTTAGCATTGACGGCACGGCACACCATATTGACATGTTAAGACAGGTGAAGTGGGGATCCAAAGTGACCCAAGGTACTTGAAGGACTCAGTGTTTGAGATGAGGGAGCCATCAAGGCATTGAACCCGGAGCCTATTCGCAGGGGTAGACAGTTCTTAGAGGATCCAAATAGCATAGCACAGGTTTTTCTAGGTTCAGGACTTGGTGGTTGCTAGAGAGCCAGGTCTGCAGGAATTGAGTCATTAGTGAGAATGGAGTTGATGGCAGCAACCAATTTTGACCCAAAGTAGAGAACAAGGTCATCTATGCATATAAGAGTGTAGCTATGCCGGACATGGTGGGAATATCATTTAGGAAGAGGGAGAAGAGTAGAGGTCCAAGAGTGGATCCCTGGGGAACTCCATGGGAGATGTTTAGGGGGGAGGAAAGGGCCTTGTGAAATGCTACTGCCTGAGTCCGATTGTCAAGATAGCTATGGAACCAGGAGAGGGCTTGGTCAGATGCTCCAATGGATTGGAGCTTCTTTAGCATGAGAGGATGGTGTACCATGTCGAAGGCTTTAGACAGGTTGATAAAGACGGCCCCAGTGAGTAGGCCACGGTCCATATTATTTCTGATGTCATTTGTAAGTCATGTAATTGCAGAGGTGGTACTGTGACCGGGCCGGAAACCATGTTGGCACGGGGTTTGAAGATTAAACATGTCAAGGTGAGCAGCAAGCTGGCGGTGGACTATTTTTTCAAGCAGCTTACTGAGAGTGGGCAGAAGAGATATAGGGCAGTAGTTGGACATGAGTTTGACATCGCCCTTTTTATGTATAGGGATGGTTCTGGCAGTTTTCCAGGTGGATGGGACAGTAGACGTACGTATCAAGAGGTTAAAAAGCCAGGTGATAGGTCTGGTCAGCCAAGGTGCATACTGCTTAAGTATGCAAGGATGGATGCCCTCAGACCCTTGACCCCCGCTTGCTGGAAGGGGGTTAAGTAGCTATGAACTTCAAGGTATGTGGTTGGAGCCAGAACGAAAGGGAGGGGTGGGAGGGGCAGGGAGGAGAAGAGGGACAGTCAGGTTGTGGGCTAGTTAGAGTAGCGACTGGTGGAGAAGAAAAAGAGGCATTGAAGGCGTTGGCAATGGTGTCATGGTTGGTGCAGTGAACTCCTTGAATGTTCATGTCAGCTGGATTCTGTTGCTTATCGTTGCCGAGAATGTCCTTAATTTTGGACCAGTACCTGCACGGATTTGTAGAGGATGTTATTAGTAGGTTCCTATAGTAGGTGCTTTTGGCAATACGAATTCATCTTTTGCAGTTGTTACGTAACGCACGATAGTCTTCAAAGTCTGCACGGAGGTGAGAGATCTTCCACCTGGACCAAAGTTTGTCCCTAGATTTGAGAAGTTGAAGCAGGGGGCGTGTTAGCCACTTGGTTACTTTCCCTGCCATCCTACGTGTGGTGACCGGGATGTGAAGGTTTTGAAGAGAGAGGAGGACGGAGTTGAAATATTCTGTGGCTATGTTAATGTCCTCTGTTTGGTAGAGAGGGGACCAGTCAACCTGGTTAAGGTCAGTTAAGAAGTCCTCATGACTTAGGTGGGAGAGATTAGGAAAGGTTACAGTTTTAGCAGGGAGGGGAGGAATGACAGTGTTCCAGACACAGTAGATGGGATAGTGGTCACTAATTGTGTCAGGTAGCACACCGGCTGAGGCAACATATTCCGTCCTGTTAGTAAGTATCCAGTCAAGAAGGGTGGCACAGTTGCCCCCCACATGAGACCCTTGTGGGTTCATGTATGAGCTGGGATAGATTTGCCTTGCTAGCTAAGGAGGATAGGTTAGCTGAGTTTTTCTCGGACCAGTCAAGGTTAAAATCACCAAAGCAGATAATGTCATTCTTGCCTGTAACTGAAGGCAGAAACCCTAGGAGTTCAGTGATGCCTTGTGTAGCATTTTTGGGGGGGATATAAGTACACAAAAATATGTAGTTTCTTTACACCCTCAAGAAGCAGTAGGGAGTGTAGGATTTCACAGTTTGGTAGGAGGGGGTCCTTCAGAAGGGTAATGTTTAGGTGAGTTTTGAAGTAGAGGGCAAGGCCACCTCCCCTTTTAGTGCCAGGACGGTCGATCTGAAGCATGTTGTATCCAGAAAGTGGCACTGAGAGTCAAGCACTGTGGGCTTAAGCCAGGTTTCTGTGATGGCGGAGCGTCCAGGGCGTTAGTATAGATCCAAGCCTGGAGGTCAGGAGGTTGGCCATAAGGCTCTAGCATTTCAGGTGGGCAAGTTGATCCATCGGTTTTAGGGAGAGTGGTGGCGGGGGGCAAGGTTATGACGGGATGCAGAGATGGACCAGGGTTGATCTCAATGTCGCCGGATAGTATAAGAGATAGGGTTAGTAACCATAGCGGGGTGATGAGGTACGCCCTGATAGAGATGCAGGGTGGCGGCTTCAGATGAAGGTGAAGGTATCTGACTATTGGGCTAATACACTTGCTGATGAGAGCAGAGGGGGGTAGAGGTATTGAAGTGGCAGTAGCAAGCATGTTGGAGTAGTAGAAGTCAAACTGAGTATAAGTATTGGCAGAAGCTGTTGATGTGTTCAAGCAGTAAAGCTCAAAGAGGATAGGAAGGCAAAGTATTCCCATGAGGAGTGCTAGGAGGGGAAAAGGGGACATTTTTGACTAGAGAAAGGAGTGAGGTAGAGAGGAAAGAGACAGCAGAGGGCTCCTTTAATATAAATCACCAAGTGAAAACAGCTACTAGAGAGCAGTAAATGTGACAAGTGAGGTATTGGGAGCAAATTGCTTGAACTTAATCAGGCCCCTCTAGTGGCAAAACAATATAATATATAGATATATATATATACACACACACACACATATATATATATATATATATATATATATATATATATATATGTATGTATTTATGCAATGGGGGTGAGGATAAAAAATGGCAAATAACAGCAGTATTTTTGGCTGGTCAGACCTACAGTGAGAATATCGCATTTATCCTCACTGTAGGTAATAGCCAGGCACTATCTGCACTTCAGCACAACTGATCACAAAGGTTTTGATTGGTGGGAGCTGGCAGCATGAGCAGCACAATCAGAATGCACCTGCACACTTGCATTGCAGCTCCCACTGGCAGTTTCATTTCTCTCCAGCAGCACACAGAACAGTTTCATTTTCTCCCCTATTCTTTCACTGTAGTAACTTATTTAAAAAAAAAAATTACTTTCAGCTTCACTCAATATTAATACCAATTTCTCCTAAACGTCCAAAATACCAGACAAAACACACAGAATTATTTTCATTGTCTCCCCCATCCCACGTTCTTTCACTTCAAATATTAAAAAAAAAACTTTTAGCCTCACACAAAACATTAACTTCCTTCAAACCCCAGCACACAAAAAAGCAATTGACTCTCTCTTTTTTACTCTTACTACTCTCCCCAGCAGCACAACAGCACAGCGTCCTGATGCAAAAGTTCAGTTTTACGGAGCACAATGCTCAGTCATCTGGAAACAAAAAGAAATAAATAAAGACATACCTATTTTTAACAAAATGAAAATTACACCGATAAAAAAACTTGTCCTACTGCATAATGGAACATACATGTCCCATTGAAAATATCTCAGATATTTTCCCCTCGAACAGTTTGACCAATGGCATCACTCATGGCTTTTTACATGTCAGGTCAAACTGCATGGGGAATATCAGAGATATTTTCAATGGGGGCATTGTATATCCCATATATATATATATATACACATATATGTAGCTGAGCTGTGAATGAAAGCAGTATTGAATTTTTGTTAAACAGGTAAATGTTTATTCACTTTCCCATTAGTGTATCTTCGTATCGAGGTATCTCTATACATGTTGCGGTAACGTGTGCCTGCTACTTCTGACACATGTTCCAGACCAGTGTTAGTAAAGAAATGCTTGATTTAAGTAACACAGTGGAGCACTGTTTAGCTTGTGTCTATAAAAATAAATAAATAAATAAAAATAATCATTTCAAACAGATACAGCTTGCAAAGAGCCATTCATCATGACAGTAACACATTGCTGTTTTCTTAACTCCCGTATCGTACATGGAGCATGGGTCAGATTGTAGATAGAGTGGTGTTAATTCTTGTTTCTCAGTTCCTCGATTTGTTTTTCTCAGTTGCCGGTGAATGAGTGTCACATCCCTTTTATGTACACTTCCTCCTAGTATCCTGCATACCATTTCGTGGTGAGTGATATAGATATACCATCCATTGTTGACAATCACTAAATGGCCAGTGTTGAAGTATGTTGCATTCTGTATTTTTTGTGTTAATGTGCATATTGCTTCATTTAATGGCATTTGTATTGCAACATTTGAAAGGTGAGCTAAGTCCTGTGTGAAAGTCCACAGGTGATCTCTCTGTAATGTAATATGGGGAGGCTCAAGTGTAGTCATGAAATGTGAGATAGTATTCTCTCATAAGTTAAGCATACTAGACCTATTGGTGTAGCATATGCCATTTCCTTGTTGTGCTGTTGTATTCCAACTCATGGGGTGAGGGATATATATATTCTATAACTTCTGAGCAAGCATTAGTTTTTTTTCCCTTTTTTTACTGCCACTAGTCACATGCTTATGGGAAGCCTGAATACCATGCAGTAATCAAAAAAGTACTGTAATGTACAATGAGGTCTAATACATTTTGAATGCAAACCAAAGAGCACTGGTAGCTGACTACCTAATGGTGAGTGTGCATTCCCATGTGTATGCCTCTGCTGTTGATGTTCAATAAATGCTGAAATGGCCTGTCATTGATTCCCATACCCGCTTACAAACCCATAAGCTTATTGTTTCTTATGAAGACTAGACTCTGGGCAAGTAAACTTTTGGTTGCCTTTTTCCCCAAACAGAAAACTGCTACCTCGTGTCAGTTATTTGAAAAGACACAGCATGTGCTGTCCTCATTTTGTAAATAATCAAAACTGCTGCTGTTAAATTAGCACAAAATGTATTTTTGTTCAGCGCGCACATAAGCCCACAGCCTACTGCTGTATAGTCTCAACAATTGGTGATTATGCCAATGCATTGCTAAAGCTGCGGAGCATGTGGATTTGGATTATTGGAAGCATTATGATGTTATGGTAAAATATTAAATTCCCTTGCTCAATGACTTTTCCATGGTGGTCCTTTCTAACCGCAAGTCTTATTGTCTGGAGAAGCATCTGTTTATAAAATAAAGCCCAAGACTCTGGGAATATGCATCAATATCGCAAACTCATTGAGACAGGTAGTTTCATATTTCATCATTACCTAGGCATATTGGCACAGTTTCCATTTCTGCATACATTAAAGCAGTGTCCCACAGATGTATGAGTGGCCTGCATATAAAATTCATTTTGGCCAATAAAATGATTTTCATTCCATGTAAAGCAGGTGTCCCCACATGCTATCACTGGGTATGTAGATAAAAGAGGGAACAGTTTACTATATGATAAACAAGTCCACCCACAGCCAACAATGCCCATTTACCTATCTTCTTTTTGGAAGCATTGATTCAGTCCATTCTTTGTAGGAAACATAGAAACATATACTTTGATGGCAGATAATGATCGCTTGGCCCACCTAGTCTGCACATTTCCCTACCTCTTGGATAAGCTGCAGATCCAAGCTAACCAACAGCCTACTTCTTCCTACCCCCCACCAGATTTGCCTTATGTCTGTCCCATGCATTATTGAATTCCCCCACTGTTTTTGATCCCACGGCCTCCTCAGAAAGGCCATTCCATGTGTCTACCACCCTCTATGTGGAAAACTACTTCCTCACATTTCCTGAGCTGCCCTCTATCTTCAAAGTGTGTCCTCTTGTTCTTGCACATCTCTTTTTCTGAAAGATGTTACCCTCTTGGACTTTTTTGATTCCCTTGAGGTACTTGAAAGTTTATGTCATGACCCCCCTCTTCCTCCTTTCCTGAAGAGTACACGTATTAAGCTCCTTTAGTCTCTCTTCTATATTACAAGTTCCTCTAAAATGAATGAGGATATGTGTGTTTCTGTTTCATTGTTCCCATTGTACTTGTATACTTCTCTTCTTATAAAGTTTGTTGTTCCAACTTTTAAGGATCATGACAATTTCAATTTCTAACCCACCAACTCCCACTCAAATCACAAAGATGAAAAAAGTACCCAGGTACAATGGTGGACCAATCGGTGAAACACAAATATGATGCCAGTGTGCATTTCAAAACATCTATGTTTACTTTATTTCATTTAGTTATTTCTTTAGTTATTTATTTGCTTTTTTGTGATTTAGTTTACTTCATTTGAATTATTTATTTCATGATTTATTGATGCAGTGCTTCATTTATTTACTTTTTTATTTATTTCTTTATGTTTGCCTGCTTCTGTCATCACTGGACTTGAAAAATGTGAGTGCTACTACAGACAAAGCACTGTGCCCACATCACGCTTGGTAAGTTTGGCCTTATTGGGCAAAGTACATATTGAAATGCTTGAATAATCACTGATCAATACTGTATTGTTATAGTCACGATCTGGCTTACTGAATACACCCGGACACCAATGAAATCACTAGCACCCCTGGTTATTCTAACATGTCTATGTGAACCATGCATGACACCCTTGACCATGCAAAATATTGTGTCCACATGGTTTTGCCCGAATTACCAGTCACATTTTTGGATATCAATTAATGTGCATTTGCATGAAGGGTACCAGACTACCGTATCATGTGATGCAAGCTGGGGCCTCTGCTAAGCCCTTTGTTCTTAATGAACATGCTTTTTAAATTGATTCAGGCTACCATCCCTCATCCACATTACCCACTTGTTCCTGCTCAGTACCCTTTTACTCTTTTGATCAGCGTGTGCCCCAGCACGTAAAGTTCATTCACCTAGGCCTTCTGTATCCTCTGACAGCTGACACCTTAACACTGGTTCTAGATTACTCAGTAAACCAGAACGGCTGTACATATGGCCCTTTTCCAGTAAGCGAGCCTGGATTGGATTATTTTGGTATCTTGCAATGCATTTAGAATATCATTTTCATACGTTAATTTTTTATTCTCTTTCAAATTTCTATGACTGCTTCCATTTCTTCTTCACCTTTTTTAAAGTGTGTCCTGATACCAGAATGCCTGCCTCTGTAAATAACATAGGTTATATTAAAAACCAGCAACAGCTTAATCTGGTTCTGTAAATCAGTTTACATTCATGCAGATATTCTCCTTCACTTGCCCCCGGGTCACACCTGGAAATTACCTTCAGCTCAGTGTACCTCTCCCAGTCACAAACTTTAAAATTAATAAATATTATAGGTTGTTCCATTTTACTGTGAGTTCCTTTATCAGCAACTGGGCTGCTTAAATTTCCTTCTGAAGCAGACTGCAATGCTCCAAGGTCTCCCTTTAATTGCTGCATTCTACCATGAAAATAACATCAATTACCTGTATAATGTAACACTGTGCAGCTTGCAACCCTACAATCTTTTAAACTTTGTTTCTATCTATAGTCACCTAGTAAGCACATTGGTTGTGAGAGCTTCATGTGCTCTCATACACATAATTTTCCATGATGTGTTTGGGATTCACTACACATTAAATTGCAGATTAATTGTTTGTATTTTGCTGTTGTTTTACCAGGAGTTTCTTTATCAGCAACTGAGCTGTTTACATTTCCTTCTGAAGCAGTCTGCAAAGCTCTGAGGTCTCCCTGTAAGTGCTTCTACACTACCTTGCAAATAACATGAATTTATTGCAACAGGGTGCAGCTTGCAACCCTACAGTCTTTAAAATTTTGTTTCTATCTATGGTCACCTAATAAGCATTGTCTCACTATGAGAGCTTTACATGCTGTCATACGCATGATTTTCCATTATGTGTTTGGGATTCACTACGGGTGAAATTACAGATTCATTGTTTATATTTTGCAAGGAGCTTTTCTATCTTAGGTCTCGTACCCCATGGCTGATTTATTTCTATAGCTAATCAGAAACTAAATTTTGTAGGTGTATTTATATATTTATTTTTTAACCAGTGGAGCTGTTTAGCATATATTATCATCATTGAGCACCTGGTCATTGTTGCAAGTCAAAATCTGCTCACATTGCAGTTGTCTGAAATTACAAGAAGTTATTATATGTTCTATTAGTACTCTTATTTTGCATGTCCTCATATACATTTTTTCCTAACATGCATCTGTAAATCACATTATTTTGTCCTCAATTTTTTTTTACTTTCTGCAGTTTTATTTGTCACTTACAAAAGTTTTCATCTAACTTTTTACTGGACAGAATGCATGTTCTCTCCTACCTTTTTTTTTTTAATTCTGCCAGGGCCACTTGGTATGCCTAGTCACATAATAGTATTTGTTATGACTGCAGTCTTTTCAGTATTATGGCACCTTTTTTATGCAAACCTGATTTTGTGCACATGGTCAAACTCCATAGTCTATATGCTTTTTTAAGTTACAATAAGTTAAAATACTCCCCACATCCTGGTATGTATTTTGCTCAGTAAGCACCCTGCACATATTGGCCAGGATATTCAAACATTTGTGCTGGGATAGCACCGGGGTAGTGCAGGATTGCAATATTCAAAACAAGACATAGTGCTGGCGCAATGCATTAGTGTCAATGCAAACACTTAATGTATGCAAGGGGCAAAGTATCTGCAGCCACTACATGCAAACGTCAGTGGGTAACAGTGCCAAGCAACTGTAGACAGGGTGGGTGGGCAGGGGGCAATGGAACAGCAAAACACATGACAGACATGTGCAATGGTCAGGCAGCAAGACACTGTGCTAACATGTACACATATGGTCACAGGGAGAGTGCCTATCCTCTGAGACCCTGGCTTCTCACACCAGTACCCAGGCCAACCTCAGTGGACAAGGAGGGATACAGTAAGGCACACACTGCTGTCAGGAACATCATAGAGAGAGTCTTTGGCATGCTAAAGATTTGGTTCTGCTGCATAAACCATTGAGGCAGTGCCCTACAGTATAGCCCTCAGAATGCATGCTGTATATTCCTAGCATGTTTCATGCTGCACAACATGGTGCTACGCCATGGTATACATGCACCCAAACCCAAGTTACAGTCAGACAGTGACCCAGAGCCAGAGGTCCAGGGGATAGTAGAGCAACTCAAGAGGAGAGACCCTCAAATGGCCCGCAGTGCTCTGGAGCACCAGAACAGCATCACGGAAAACACTAGGCCGGATGGGAAGGTGCGTGAACACAACACAGACAAACAGCATGTCATGACTAGTGCCTTTAATATGAGTAACAAACAAGTAACAGTACAGAACAGTGACTACAGCTCAAACCCTGGTGTACCAAATGATGTAACTGTGCACAAGTGGAGTGTGTGTATGAGTGCAGTGAGCTGTGCATGTCACACATGGGTGGATGGCTGAAGGGTGTGTAGTGTGCTGGGCATAGGTCTGAGGGTGTGCATAAGCAGGATGTATAGTGTTGATGGTGTGTGTGCCTGTGTGCGAGCGAGTGCATGGATGTGCGAGTGACCTATTGTGTGTGAGTGGGCATGTGTGTGTGACCCAATGGGCCATGTAGCATGTCAGCAGACAGTATCACTGGCACCTACCACCTCGCACATGACACATCCCCTGTAGGTGGGACACAGTGGTTGGTGTGCTTGGTGCCGAAGACATGGGTGATAAGGACTACGGGGACGACTGGCCAGTAGCACGTCTGTGACCATGGTGGGATGCAGCACCAGACCTGGAGGGCAGGTGGCCATGACACTGTCCCTGGCCTGAGGAGGACTGGGAAGTGGGGGTGGAGAACCCAGTGCCCACACCCCATGTGCAGGACGCATGTCGGGGTACAGTTGTGGACCACCTGTGCTGTGTGGTGTCCGAACCCTGCAGACCACCCCTGTTCACAGCCCACATCAACGCCATGTGCTCCCTCACAGCAGCAGTGAGGTCACTAAAGCCATGCCCAACAGTGGCTAGGATACGTGTCATGCGCTCCTCTGCCTGCTGCTCTGCATGGAGCATGGCCGACCCAATTGTCTCCTGCAACTGGCCCATTTGATGCCTCCCCTCCCAGTGGTAGTCATGCAGGTCATGCTGTGTGGCATACTGTGCCACACAGCACGTGACCACAGGGCAACATGTGAGGTTGTCAACTATGCATCCTCCAGGTCATCATCATCACCATCATACTCGTCGTCACCATATGCAACAATGCTAGACACTACCTGATGGGTACCACATCCCGATGCCACTCACTGTTGGGCAGCCATGTGGCCCAGAGGAAAGATCGGGCATGCTGGCCATCTGGACCTGGGGGCGACACCCTGCCCTGTCCTGTAGGTGGTGGAGGCGGCAGCTGTTGCTGTCGAAGGGGTGGCGGATGTCGTTGTTGTAGATGTTGGTGTTGTTGTTGATGCTGTCACTGCTGCTGCTGCAGAGGCCTGGCATGGGGCTGTATTTGTTGCTGGGCCTGTGCTGCACCCTCTGGCTAGCAGCGCATGTCCAATGGTGCATGCTGGATGGTTGCCTGCCCAACATCCTGCTCCTGCGCTATGTCGACATGGCCCTGTGTTTCCCCTGCTCACCCTGCACCTATATGTGTTGCCTCTGTGGGTCCCATCCCACCACCCCCATCCACAGGGCAGCCCATTGGCAGCTCATCCTCTGTCTGGGAGTCACCTCAACCATAGTCAGTGTGAATGTGACCACAGGACAACATGTGAGGTCGTCAACTATGCATCCTCCTGGTCATCATCATCACCATCATACTCGTCGTCACCATATGCAACAATGCCACACACTGCCCGATGGTTACCACATCCCGATGCCACTCACTGTTGTGCAGCCACAGCTGGTCCACAGGTGACCCCCAAGACAATGTTGAAGGCACCGCCTGTGTTGCATCATTATCCTCCTCTTCCACAGGCCCATGTCACTCTTGTACCATGGCTGGATGGCCACTCTGCACTGTGAAGCAAATGGAGCAGTATCAGAGCCATGTACTGAACAATGTATTCCAAGGGCACTACCATGACATGCAATACTCCATGGTGATGATCCTGCAGATAGCCCATGCACCCACCCATGCAGACTGTGTGTCTGAGGATGCAGCCCCAGTGCACACACCCCCAACCAGGGTCCACAGCACATGTTGCATCCATACACTGGTGACCACTGTGCACCACCAACACATGCACACTGCTGTGATACTCATGCACTGTCAGTGCACAATGACTGCCCCATGGGCATGTCTGGCAATTGCCACTGAGCCACTCCAGTGAAATGGTGGCACATACCCCTTGTAGGTGTCATGCAGGCAGTGGTGTGATCATGGCACATACATACCTGCTCTGAAAGGTGTCAGCTGTGTCTCACATCCACCATCATCGATCCCCTCCACCGCCACTGGCCTCAGGGTTGATGCAACCAATGCCAGGATGGGGTCCCAGTCATGCTGCTTAAAGGTCTGTGGCCCTCTACCTGTCCACAGCCATTCTCTGAGTCTTTGTGCCTCCTCCTCCTCCTTTGCCCTTCACAGCAAGTCATTCCAGCACTTCTACACAAACTCTGTGCTGCGACCATGGTCACCCACTGCATTTACCTCTGCTGCTATCTCATCCAACATTTTCCTGCTGATAGCATTGGTGGGTTTGTTGTGCCACATCACCTGCTCCCTCACCTTGAAGACATGTACCAGGGCCCTCAGCTCATTGCCCATGAACTTGTTGGCACTGAGGCATTCTTGCCTGGCAGCATCTCCTGTAAGGGACAGATGGAATGGTAGCGGTTAGTCACAGGGGTTGACATTGTGTGTGCATCCAGTACTGTACCTGATGAACATGGCACCATACTTACCAGGCAGGCCATGGCAGGCTCTGTGTGGCTCAGGTACAGGACTGTATTGACACACAGTGTAACACACAGAACAGACATGGCCACAGTGTACTCCAACAACAACTCCTTTGTCCATGCCTGTGCACCAGACGGCAACACTGACACCATTTGAGCATGTGCAATGATGGGCTCAGTGGACACCATGCATCTAAACAGCTGTGTGTGTGTGTTACACAGCACATAGTAGCCATGGTTGTGTACAGTACGGGTGTTCCATGTGGGCTGTATGGCTGCCATGTTTGACATTCGCACATTACTGGGGACGTGGGGCATGGTACATGTTGTTGCAGCCCATCCTCATGGCACAACACATGGCTTGTGTCACACACATACCCCTGCTGCTGACCACCCTTCACAAGCAGCGCTACCACTGTGTATGTGCAACACACCCAGCTCACCTTGTTGGGCATACACCAGTGACATAGGCACATTGCCCTGACATCCCACAATGCGGTTGTGTATGACACCCACCAGCAGCCGTGATGGTCCCACCCTGCCAGGTGACAGGTCAATGTCCCATACTGTGCAGTGGTCTTGCATGTGTTGCAGCACTGCTGAGGTGCAAAGAACCATAGGCCCTCCACTGCCCCAAACTGCACCCACTCCGCTGCACTGTCCATGTTAGCAGAGTGCATGTAGCCATGTCCCACAGTGTGGTGTCACAGGAACCCCCACCATGCCACATGGCATGCCCACTGTGTATGGTTCAGACTGTTACAGTGTGGCCTGTGCCGCTGTCCTGCATCCATGTGGCCTACAGTGCAGTGTACATGTACTCCCACAGACAGCACAGCATGAGGCAAAACATCTCCCATGTGTGCTGAATATCACCCATTTGTCCTATGTATTGCCATTCATATCGGCAGCATGTCCTGAGTTGTGTGCAAACCTGCATTTTCCTGTTGTAGCTCCTGAGACATCCTGCAAGCAGTGTTTGCAATCACTTCCTGCAACAGCAGTGCAGTTCCTGTCAGCTACACAGGTGAAGCACTGTTTTCCCTTGTATAACATGGCTGGGCAATCCACCTTGTTAGGCATGCAGATCAGGCTGTAATGATATGGTAATGTCTCTGTTTGCCCTGTGAATACAAAAGTAACCTAATTTACATTTGTCCTTTAAAAGTACAAACATTTAGCATGGGGAAAATGTTTAGCGCCGTGCAAATTGTTAGTGCTGGGCTAATCAAACAGTTTGGAGCACTGCGCTATTGCATTACAGCTGTGCTACAGGGCATTTGTGTGATGTCCTAGTGCATGTGCACAATGGCTTCCTGACTTGGGGGTCATGAAGCAGTTGTGCATGCATGGTGCTTGTGCATACCGTTCATGTGGCGCTCACCTGACAGTGGAGTACTACAGGGCACATGCACACTGGTGTCATGCATGCATGCTGCGGTCTCGCAGAGGTCATGATGGGGACGTGCATGCTCAGCTCATGTGCTTCCATGTAGCATGGTGCTATCATGATAGCGAGGCCTAGTCACACTGCAGTGCCACGCAATGCAGCTAGCACAGCACCTGTAAAGGTACCAGTGCAGGGCATGTCAGTAGTACTCGGGAGGTGTCCAGTACAGCAAATAGCATTATGTCAGCAAGTAGGAGACTGAGGACAGTTGTCCATAGGAACAGGAGATGGGGGATGTGGAGACAGATAATCTTGTGGAGCTGGTGCAGCAGAGGCACAGGAGACTATTTGGGGAGGTGAGGGAGTGGGACCTGCCCCATAGACAGGTTTGGGCATCCATTGCCTGTCACCTGTCTGGATGGATGGGGTTAGCCAGGGATGGTGAGAAGTGCTGCCACCATTACGTGGATCTGCAGTGGAGGCAGCCATGACAACTGGAGTGCTACAAGCACATGGTCTGTGCTGGGACCATGCCCATGCCAATTAGATGTCATGCAGTGCCACGGCCATGTGTGCCATCTGTGCTTGTGCATGTGTGTGTGTGCCTTAGCATGTGTCTGTGTGTTACGGTGTGTCTGTGAGTGTGCATGTGTCCCGTTAAGTGTGCATGTCACTGCTGTGTGTGTTCTGCCACTGGTTGACTCCACCTGTCCACATTCTGCAACAATATTGCCATGCGGCCGTGACCTCTGTGCACAATGTCAACACAACAGGGCATTGTAGCTGCCTATGTCCAGGGTTGTGCATGCCACAGGTGCCACATTGTTTCTGCACACTGCGGGGGGGCACATGTTCTTGTACTGTGACATGCCACATGTGGCAGGGGGGTGGCCTATGGTGTGGTGTACCCTGTGTGACATGGCCATTGCTGGAGCATACTGTGGTGGTTCAACGTGTACTTACAGTGATGTACCCTATTCCCTCTGCAGAGCACAGCGGGAGGACTGTGGATAGCAACTGGACCAGCAGACCACCCAGAGATCCAGGGGCCATTGTGATGGGCAGAGGGTGCCAGCCATGCCACAGTGGGTAGAGGAGAGCAGTGACAGACAGCAGGGCATCTTGAGTAAGTACCCTGGTTTGCTACACACTGTCTGGCATGTGCTGTGAGGGGTATGTGCATGGGCTGCCAGTGTTGTTCCTGCCATGCACATGGCTAGTGTTCCCATGTCCTTGAAGTGGCTAGTCTTTGCGCACCTGTCATGCTGGGGGGAGGATGGTGCTGGGCTATTGTAGTGGCATGGTGTACTATGGGTCTGCTTTTGCAGATGGTGTGGTGACATCCTGCTGGGGTGGGTGGCCTGCCATATCATACCAGCATGTGCAACACTACCTGGCATGTGTGTTTAGCCTACTGCTTTCCAGCTGGTGGTGGGCCATGGTCTGTGTCCCTTTGTTACACGATGTTGACTGTACAATGCACAGCCACATTGTGCGTTGCTGCCTTGGTTGTGCTGTTGTTGTGGGTGTTGGCACTGCCACATACCATGCTCATCTACAGTACAGGCTGCATTCCGTTATACTGTGGTGTGGCTGTGGCCATTCTAGTGATGGGTGTGCTCTGCTGTGTGTCTCATAGCTCTGTTCCTTTGGGCAGCATGTCCCAAAGTGTGTCATACCATGTGATTGTCGTGCCCTGACCCACTGTCCTTGTCACCTCAGGGACTGGCTGTCTGATTGCACTGTGTCACTGTGTGCTCCACTTGGCTGTGTGGTGTGCACTGTGTCGTGGCATGGCCAGTGGCCTTCTGCACCTGTCCGTGCACATTTGGATGGTGGGTGGTGCCTGTGTCTTAGTGCCTCAGCATACAGGCACATGGCAGGTAGTGCAGTATGTTATGTGTTGTATCACCACATGGGTGCGGTTGTTGGGACATGCTGTCCACCCCAGGCTGCTGCCTGGGGGTTGCATTTACTTCCTTGTCAGTGTACCATCCTAACATGGCCCCCTTCCTCCTGTAGGTCCAAGTCGATGCTCACTGTGGGTCACCTGGCCTGAAGAGTTGGAGGGGAGGGATGACCTGCTAAGACACATAGTCCACCAGCAGAGGACCCTGAGTAAGCAGAAGGCAGTCATCATTGCAGAGATATAGTGGGTGGCTGCAGTGCTGGAGGCATGGCTGCCGGACCCATCCAGTATGCGGTCATAGAACTGTTCCCTTATTTGTTTGCTTTATCCCCCCTTACCGGACTGCTAGACTTGTTGCTGCCTTTTGTTCCTTTCTTTTTACTGTGTCCACTTCCTCATTCCCTCCATTTCCAATGATATTTTGTTAATAGCGCTTGTATGTATATTTATTTTTCATACTAGTTGGTTAGGTTGTAGTTGTAGTAGTGGTACTGTAGTTGTATTTGTCTTAGTAGTAGTCTTAGTCATAGCAGTGTTTGTAGTAGTAGTAGTAGTAGTAGTAGTCACATTACCAGTAGAAGTAGTAGTAGTCATAGCAGTAGTAGTATTAGTAGTTGTATTTGTAGTTGTAGTTGCAGTAGTAGTACTCATAGTAGTGGTAGTAGTTGATTTTGTGTTAATTTCATTCATGTTTGTTGTGTATATTGTTATTGCTAATCTGTTATTCTTGTTGCCTTTATTCTGTCTTTGTTACATTATACATTACATTTTCTTGAGTTTACTGTGTCCTGTGTCATTTTTGGGTGCTTGGGTTTTTCCACGGGTTTGTACTGATCATTGGTTTTCAGTCATGGGTCCTGGGTGTTACTGGACATTCACATGGCTGAGTGTGTGTCATATTCTGGGTTCTGCGCTGCTACCTGCTCTTGGGCTTGCATTCAGGGTTGTGCTTCTTTGTGTGTGTGTTCCAGAGAATAGCAAGCTCACCTCTGCACTGTGTTCTTGTGGGTATGTGCACTGCCTGACTGGGTGCTATATTCAGAGCAGTCTTATTTGCTATATTCAGAGCTGTCTTATTCACAGGCTATGTTTGCAAAGCACTCCCAGACCAGTTTGCCTGTCTTCCTTAGCATGCTATATTCAGCAGGTTTAGTACCGGGCTATTCATTTTGAATATAGCAGGTTATTTGTTCTGGGCTAATTTATTTATTTAGTTTTTGTTGACCAGGTAAGTGCACTAGACAAATCCTGCCTGATTTCAGGCACAACCCAGGGGAGGGGGATACAGATGAATGCCAACTGACCTTGAACCAGATTAAGCTGTTGGTGGTATTTTTAGTGAATGAGGAAATTTGGCCAGGACACCTGGGAAATTCCCCAACTCTGTGAGGGGGCAGTATCCCACATGCCACCGCTATGGACGATGATGGCAGTATGCTGGTAGCAGCAGAAGAGGAAGGAGGTCTGCTGCGAGATGGCGAAGCAAGCGTCTCTACTACATCCTCATTTTCACAGTTTCAGCCTGTACGGGAACCTATTACTGACACAGTTTCTCCTTGTGAAGGGATGGCGATTAAGGAACGAGATATTGCTGCAGTTGCAGCCATGGCTAAATGTCGAGAACAGTTACAAGCACAATTGCTCCAAACAGAACAAGCCCTTACCTCGGCTTAAGTGGATTTACTCGATAAAAACCGGAAACGTCTTCTTGGAGTCTCTCCCGACTCTCTGCGGAGGAACTATAAGCTGGGTCCTGGTTCTGCGGATGATGCAGTTCCTTCTGCCACAGAACAAACTTCACCAGTGCCACACACTAACGCTCCGGATGCTTTGCTACACCCTGACACTTGGTCCCCGGAATTGGTTCTCTCAGCAGCAGGTTGGACTAAGGAGGTTGATGGATCATGGATTTCGGACCCTACCAAGCCACAGAATGTTGTGGCATGTTCTAGTGATTCTAGTATTACCTGTTCCGCTCCCCCTGCAGTGCATGCTTCTCATTCTACAGATTCGGTGGTTTCACAACCTGGAGCACAAGGTAACGATATTTCAGCTCCACTTCTGGATAATTTTATTTCTTCGGCCATTTCCATTCACATGGTTCCTCAGGAGGATCCCCCGGACGTACCTAGTGCAACACCTAAACTTTCTTTTTCAAATTTGTTTGCTAAACCATTGGAGCAGGCTAAACGTAGAAATGCCATCCGACTGTGATATTTGGGAGGTATGGAGGATATGTCTGACAGGTTTTATGTGGGTAAAGTGCTGATAAAACAATCTTTAGGTTTTTTGCCTTCAGACATTTATGCTCTCATTCACGCCCCTGGTGAACATTCTTTTGACGTCAGCTTCAGAACTCCTGCTATTTTGGACACTTTTTGGTTGAAATATATTTCTTTAAAAACTAACCCCTTATGGTCTCATTTTCAGGTTACACCTTTAGCAAAACAACCTTTCAGGGTTGCGACGATATTGTTTCGCAATGAGGATGTTAATTTGGCTGACATTCTTTTTTGGTTAAATAAACACTGTGATGTTCGGGGTTTACCTGATCCCATTTTGGATGGTGAGGGCTTTTGGAATGGGGGATGGAAAGTAAAATTGAAACTGCATAGTGTTCAGGATGAATTTGTTCACCTCCCGAATTGTTTTTTTATTGGGCGGGATAAAGGTTTCCCATTTTACCCTGGTCAGCCCAGGAGATGTTATAAATGTGGTTCTCCCCGTCATATCAGTATGGCATGTGAGAAGATTCTTTGCTTTCAATGCGGGGAACTTAGTCACTCAGGTTATCAATGCGAAAATCCTGTTAAATGTACCTTTTCTGAGGAAGTGGGGCATGTCTTTTCTGACAGTCTGAGTGCAGCACATCACACTGAAGAATCTGATTATTCTTTGCAGGATTTGTTAATTTTTAAAGCGGCTAGAAATTTATTGTCTGGTGTTGCCTCTGGTACTTCCACAGGCCCAATGTCTTATTCAGCTGCTTTGTCTTCTAGGCCTTCTGCAGCTCCCTCTGCCCAATCTAAGATAGCTCCCCCCATGTCCCCTTCCCCTGCTAAAATCCAGACTTCCCCTGGTCATGGTGTTCCTGGGTGTAAAACAGCTGATGTTTAGAAAAATAAGGTGACAGATTCCTCTTCGGTACTGATTGAGTCGAATAGTTCTGTCTCATTTTCTTCTGCTGAGTCTCGTCTTTCCTGTACCCCTGTATTAGACTGGGCTCAGTCCCTGGAACCTGTGCTGGTCTCCAATTCCTATGGTGTTCTGACTTCCTTGGGTACGGATGACCACGATTCAGATGTAGCCTCCCATGACACTTCCCAAATGGACCTTGTCTCAGATTTTGATTCAGTCTCAGATCCTAGGGTAGGAGTGAAGGGTAAATAAAAAAAAACTACGTCCAGAATTGGAATACATAAAAGCAATAGAAAATTATCTACTAACACTTAACTCACTTCTGGTTTAACAACCCCTGGTTATGACATTTCTTTAGCTAGTTTAAATGTTAACAGTATTCGTTCCCTTTCTAAATGGAGAATAACATTTGCCCTTTTTTCAGAACTACTTTATGATATTGTTTTTTTTTCAGGACACCAGACTATATACAACTCAGGACTTCCTTGCTGTGACTGATTTGTGGGGTTGGGGTACTTGATTTTGGTCTGGAGGTACTGATGTTTGTTCTGGCTTAGGTATTTGTTTTACATCTCTTAGATTTAAAATTCTAGATAAAATCCATATTGCTCCAGGTAAGGCTTTATTGTTAGACGTTCTTATTGATGGCACCCCTTTTCGTCTTATTAATATTTATGCCCCGCAAAATAATGGGACCGCATCCAACTATTGCATCTTATTAGGCCGTTTTTGTATACTAATAAGAATGTTTTATTTGGTGGCGCCTTTAATATATCCCGTGGGTCTACTATCTCTGCTAACCCCAAAATTTATTGTGATTCCCATTGCTTGAATGACTTGCTATTACTTTCAGGTTTACGGGATGTTTTTGAAAATACTCCCTCCTTTACTTACACCCAGGGTACCAGAAAATCCAGGACTGATTATTGGTTTATTTCCTCTTCTCTTCAGTTTTTTGTTCCACAAGTCAAATTGTTGAGTTTTTCCTTATCTGCTTACAAAAATACTTCTAAGGGACCAGGATATTGGAAATTAAACTTATCTTTGTTAGAGATTCCTGAGGTTGTAGAGGGTTTCATTGATGTTTTGAAGAGCTCATCTTTCTGTTTATTTTCTTTATGATCAACCTCAAGATTGGTGGGAAGATTCTAAATTTAGTTT
The DNA here is from genome assembly GCA_016271365.2 of Neoceratodus forsteri. Classification (NCBI taxonomy): domain Eukaryota; kingdom Metazoa; phylum Chordata; order Ceratodontiformes; family Ceratodontidae; genus Neoceratodus; species Neoceratodus forsteri. The sequence goes on along the minus strand of CM057458.1, from coordinate 866,438,232 downwards.
TAAACAATATTTTTTGCGTATTGGATGTTTGTTAGGGACTTCCCGTAAAAACACCCAGAGATGTTTACAGAACTTATTGCTACATTTTTATTCCCAGATTAATCTAGGTGTGGAGATTGCTGCGCACGACTTACAGTCGGTTAAGGCTCAGCTGGCACAGCTTTATAATGCCAAACATCTTCACTTAGAAAGAGAACAAAAATTTAATACGGCTGGTTCTTTGGCGCATACGAACCCATATGAACATAGGAAGATGCTTCGAGACCACAAGGATATGTATCGCCTATCTGATTCACATGGTTGTGTGGTTTCTTCCAAATCTGATCTGTTCCGGGTTATTGACTCCCATATTTCCTCTCTTTTTCAGGTTGATTCTCTTGTTACGCAAGATTCTATTTCTAAGTGGCTTCATTCTATTTCCTTGCTGCAAGTACCTGAAAAATTTTTTCTCTCCCTTCTAGTGCCGATTTCATTGGCAGAATTGCGCTCTGTTATCCGGGGTCTTGTTAAAAGGAAAACTCCAGGTAAGGATGGTCTTCCAAATGAGCTTTATTGCCTTATTGGTGAACATTTAGGTACTCAGCTGATTGATATGTTCAATAACTGTCTTTTAAGTGGTAATTTTCTGGTTAGTATGAATGAAGGACTTATGATCTTTTTGTTCAAATCAGGAGACAGGAAATGTCTAATTAATTGGATACCAATTACTCTCTTAAATTCAGATTGTAAGCTCCTTACTAAAATTCTGAGTCTCCGACTTTCTTGTATTTTACATCATGTTATACATTCTACGCAATTTTGTTCTGTTCTCGATTAGATACTGTACTGATGCTCTCTCATCCTTATTAGGAGATTCTTAAGAGGGGTAATAGAGAGGAATTAGCTGGTATTTGTGTCACTCTAGACCAAGCAAAGGCTTTTGACTCGGTGTCTCATTTGTATCTCTGGGAATGTATGTTGCAGATGGGATTTCCATCCACCTTTATTTCTTGGCTTTGTAGTTATTATCTCCAGGCAGATATTATTCCTTATGTTAATGGTTGGCTAGGTGTTAAACAACATTGTCATAAAGATGTGTGGCAAGGGTGTCCTTTAAGCCCCATTTTATATATTCTTTCTCTGAACCCTCTCCTTTCTGCTCTTTATGCATCTGAATACATTTGTGGTCTTTCACTGGGTGTTGATGATGCTGAAATTAAAGTTGTCGCCTATGCTGATGATTTATGTTTTTTTCTAGCAGATGTTCCTTCTTGCACTGCTACTGGTCTTTTACTTGAGGCTTATTCTAAAGGCACTCGGGCCTCATTTAACCTGTTGAAGAGTAGGTGTAGTTTTTTTGGTGTTAATGATACTACCCACTCACACCTTTTGGGAATCCTTGTGACTTCTGCAGTTCTCAAAATTTTTGGGATCTATTTTTTTTGTGGAGCGGATACTGTGCTTTATAATTGGGATTGCCTTATTAAATCTGCTAAGTGAAGAATTGCCTCTTGGAACAGATGGACTATGTCAAAACAAAAGAGGGTTTATATGGTCAAAACATATCTTATTGGTTTGTTTTTACATTTGAGCACTGTCTATGCACTGCCTGCTTCCCGAGAAACTGTTATACATGGTCTTTTCTTCCAAGCTATTTGGGGCAGCCAGTTAAATCCCATTAAGAGGAATATTTTATATTTACCTATTAAAGATGGTGGAATACATATGATTAATCCTGTATTATTTTTTTTCAGTATTTTTTTATATAAGAATTTTGTTCCTCTTTTCCTGGGTTGCTCTACAATATGGTCTATTTGGCTACTGGATCTGATTTCCAGGTGGGTGACCGATTGGTCCTCCTCTGGAATTATTCATAAGCAAACACGTATTCATACTTTGCTGTACTATTTACATTCTTATTTTGGGAAGTTGAAAACTTGGCAAGTTTCTTACTCTATGGTTACTCACTCTTCGCATAAGAGTATGTATTATTTCTTATTAGATAAATATTTTTCAGTTTGTCCTGTGTTTCCTGAAGTACCGGCCTCTGCTATACCTCAGATTTCCTTAATGCTTCTGTCTCTTAGTCTTCCACCCTATATGTGTGATGTTACTTGGCTCACGGTCCATGGAAAACTTAATGTTAAGGGTAACTTAAAACATAAGAGTCTGGAAGAGAGGTATTGTCCTAGACAAAGTTCTTGTCAACTTTGTACTGAAACGATTACCCATTTATTTTTTGAATGTCCCTATATTGTACAATTCTGGTCATTTTTTTATAACTCAGTAGGTACATTTTTGATTCCCTATCATTGATAGGGATTGTTTATTTTTTGGTATTTTATCTTCAGACTGGGGGGCCTTTAATTCTGACACTATTAGACTAATTTTGGGAGGTCTTAAATTTTATATATGGCACACGAGATGTATGTGGTCCTTGTGATCATTATTTATTTATCCTGTTCAATTATTCTGGAAGGTCCATGGTTGGTTACTAGGGGTTTGGACTAAAGACCATCATACGTTATTGATTTCTGCTTTTCGAAGAAAGTGGAAAGCAATTCAATGGTTGGATACGGGTTAATGCTGTGATATAAAATTCTTTTTTGTTGTTCTAACTTTTTGTTTGCAATTTCTTTTTTTATTTAGGTTTCGAATTTTTTTTCAGTTGGGGAGTGGTTTCAGAGGGGTTCCTTTTTTTTTGAGTATCTAAGACATTGATCTTTGTTTTGACTGTATGCTGTAAATACTTATTTCTGTTTTATCTTTTGTCTTGCATTATGCTTTTGTATGCTGCACAATTACAATGCATTTGTTTTGCTCTTTCATTTTCTTACAGCATTTCCCTGCTCTTTGTAGTGGGATTTGGACAGGGGTTATATACGACTGAAGATTACTTATGTTTGCTGTTCAAGTATGCTGTACTATTTGTTTCTGTTTTTTGATTCCTTTTTTATGATTTTGTATGCTGTAATACAAATTTTGTATGTTTTATTTCAAGTTTTTTTTTAATAAAATATTCCCCTACTCTGTAGGAGGTTCCCTTACATCCCTGCTTTCAGCCAAGAAGGCTGCCTCTGGACATGCTGTTGAGGACATGGAGGTGTTGGAGGCAGGGGGGTTGGTCTCCTCCCCTGTCTCTGGATTGCCAGAGAACTCATCAACTCTTCCTCAAGCTTCTTCAAACGGATCTAAGTTGCATGCATCTCCCAGTTCATTTCCTTCCTCATAAACCTCGATGGATCAAAGTAATCAAACAATTGTTTCTTCCCAGTCTGCTCCTATACTGCAACAGCTAGCATTTGTTAAAGAGTCTCTACATAATAATGAATGTTTACAACCTATAGATGTGGATGCTTTGCTATTACTTCAGGAAACACGCTATCTTACAAAGAAACAGGAGCTTTTAACACTTAAAAACTCAGCTTTGCAGCTGCCTACTGATTCTGACTCACTGTTGCAGACTGCTGCGTCAGACGCCCAAAAGACAGCTTTGACATTTCTGCATTCCAATGTGGTCTGCTCAACGATTTCTTCTGCTCCTGCTGCTGAAACTTCTCTTGAAAACCTTGCTGTTTCCCCAATCTTCTTCCACGAACCTCGGTGTCTGACTTGCCCCCTTCAGAGGTTGTTCCTCAGGGAGACTGGTCAGTTGACTCTGCTCTTGTTGTGGCAGGGTGGGAGAGGGATCCAGTTGTCAGTACCTGGCACTCCGGTCCTTCCCTCGTTAGGATCACCCTGCAGATGCCCCAGCTGTTTCTCTTGTGCAAGACCAGTTGGACTTCATGCTTACGGCTGCTTTGCGCTTAACACAGCATCCAATTCTCAGTTTACTGGTTTCCACTTCTGCAGCTCTGTTTTTGGACTCTGACCCTCTTCACCAAAGTTTACCACCCCAGGGCCCTGATCTACCACCTCAATGGACTGAACAACTGACTTCTCTTGCTTCTGCATCTACTAAAATGTATGCATCTTATTTTTCTGTTCCCACCCAACAGGCTAAGAGACACGATGCTGTCAGATTACAGTATTTGGGTGGTTTACCTGAAATGCCTGATAGGGTTTTTGTTGGGTGCACTTTGCTTAAAGACTCTATGAAATTTGCTGCTTATGATATCCACGCATTAATACATGTTTCTAATGAGTCCCATTTTGATATAAGTTTTAAAACCTAAAAGGTTTAGAGAAATTTTGGTCCCAATTTCATCTGTTGAAAAATACCCCTTTATGGTCACCCTTCAGTGCAGTTCCTTTAACGAAACCTGCACAAAAGACTGTCACTATTCTGTTTAGAAATTAAGGTGTTAGTTTGAATGATATTACAGTTTGGCTGAAACAAAGATGTACAGTGCTCTCTGATGCCGAAGCTATTTTTGATTCGTAAAATTTGTGGACTGGAGGGTGGAAGGTTAGGGTTATGCTCTGGACTACTGATACTGGTATTCAACACCTACCCAATAGTTTTCTGTTAGGCAGGGATAGGGGAGTTTTTTCTATTCTGGGCAACCTAAAGCCTGTTATAAGTGGAGTTCACCTCTCATCTCAGCAGCATTTGTGACACTATTAAATGTACTGTTTGTGGTGGTCTTGGTCTGGCAGGCTCACAGTGTACTGAAGAACCTCTCTGTGTTTTATGTGAAGACCTGGATCATACTTTTCAGCAATGTTCCTGGGCTGCCCATAATTCTCCTACTTTAGCTGATGGAGAGGAGAAATGGATTATTATTACAGTGGCCCAACGCTCTAACATTAAGGGTCCCTCTTCTTTTACATCTACAGTTTCCCCTCTTCTACTACTTTAGCTGAATCACATAGTGATGTTTCCACTGCCACTGTAGTACCTGCTGGGGAGGATTTGAATGAGCCTGTCCCACAACCTGTTATGTTTTCTCTACCTCCCGGCCCTCCTTTTTTCCCAGTTCTTCCTAGTTGTTCTACTTCAGGTGGCTCTTCTATGGGCCCCCCCAGCTCCATTAGAAACAATGGAACCTTCCCCTTCTGACCATTTTACTACACCTTCTAGAATTACAAGGGGTTCAAGAAAGTTTGGTTCACCTTCCTCTAAGGTTCAGAGGGTAGAGACTCTCCCTTTGATGAATAAATATGAATTGCTGCAACATACTTCTGAAAACACAGACTTTGACTCTTCTTCTGTCCAGTCCTCTCACCCTGAACTTATTACAAATACTGAAGTCCCTATCAACAATGCGGGGTCCCAAAAAAGGAAAGCCAAGGCCAAGACAAAACATAAAGAATGTACCCCGAGAAAGGGTAGACAGAGGTGATTGCTGTGCATATGTCTACTTCTTTTGCAATACATACTGTTAATGTTAACAGTATAAAAAAACAACATAAGAGGGATTCAGTTTTTTCATTTTTGTCTTGCCTTACTGCCGGTCTTATACTTCTACAAGATGTTAGATTCCATTCTTTGCTTGAAATTTCTAGGGCCCAAAAATCCTGGCATTTAGGCCCCTCATATTGGTCATTTGGACAGGAGTCATGTTCTGGGGTGGGTATTCTGTTTCATCCTCCTAATGTCTCTATTATTAAGATTCTAGATTTATGTTCTGGCAGAGTATTATTGATAGACTTTAGGTTCCTTTCTATCCCTTTTCAGATTATCAATATTTATGCCCCACAAACCAAGTCACTTAGGATTGAACTCTTGAAAGTGGTTCAACCCTATCTTTACACCTCTATGCATCTAATTTTTGGTGGTGATTTCAATTGTGGGTTGTCTACTAAGGAAAGGTCCTCGGTCTCAAAAACCACAAAATTATTTTGTGATACCACTTTTCTCAAAAAACTTTTGTTTTCTGCAAAACTGAAGGATGCTTATCTTTCTCTAACCCAGACACATACCCCTACCTTTCATAAAGGCTATTTAGCTACCCGGATAGATTTTTTTTGGGTGTCCTCCTTTTTACAGACTTCCGCTGCTGAAGTACAGATGGCTGAATTTTCAGATCATGATTTGCTTACCATTTTCCTTGTTCCTAAGAATGTTGCTACTTTTGGTCCTGGCACTTGGAAATTGAATGTTTCCTTAGTGGAGACTTCTCTGTTGTTAACACTTCTTAAATCCTTTTTTCAAAACAGAAAATCTGTGTTTTTTCTTTACGATGATCCTTGGTGGTGGTGGTTAGATACGAAGAGGGATTTGACGAAATTACTGAAATCCTTTAGCAAAACTCATCATGAAGATTGTTATTTCACATACCATAGGACACGACATCAGCTGCAAAAACTCCTTACCCTTTCGTATACCACTGGCCAGGATTTTCCTTCACAAATTAGTACCCTGAAAAAATCTTTAAAGGAATATCACTCCAAAAAATATGCTTCAATGCAACAACATCAACGTTTTAGTGTAAAAGGTGTCTATGATGTGATCTGCCTGTTTGCACATTTTTCTAAACAGATTACGGGGAGAACCATTGATACTATTGTGACTGAAGCTGATCATACAATTACTAATTCTAGGCTTATACAAAATTATGCGGCTGAGTATACTCAAAACTTATTCAGTCCATTCCCTATATATCTAAATGATATATTGACCTTCCTTAGTCCCATTTCTGTTCCTGATGTGCAACAATCAGTATCTGATATGCTTGCTTGTGATATTCAGGCATGAGAAGTAGTTGAGGTCATCACAATTCTGCGATCTGGAGTATCTCCAGGCTTGGATGGCCTTCCAAATGAGCTTTCTAAATTGCTTAATATTGAGTCGAGCGTGGAATTGGCTGCAGTTTATAACTTTCTTTTAAAAGCTGATACTTTGCCATTAAAATTTAATATGAGTAGTACCTTCCATATCCATAAGAAAGGAGACAGAAAATTACTGACTAATTGGAGGTCTCTTAGCCTATTGAATACAGACTTTAAAATTTAAACTAAAATTATTGCTGTCCGTCTAGCAAAGCTGGCCCCTCTTGTTATTTCAGAAGCACAATCTAGTAATGTTCCAGGCAGGAGTATACATAATCATGTCCTTTTATTAAGGGAATTTGTGGAACATGGCAATTCAAATAGGTTAACAGGCCTCCTGTATTCATTGTATCAAAGGCAGGTGTTTGATTCGGTGAGTCATGAATTTTTATGGCAGGTTTTGAGACATTATAGGGTTCCTGTGACTACTCTCTCCTGGCTACGTTTATTATATTCTACAGCCACTTCTATCCCTCTTGCTAATTGCTGGAAGGGTCCTTTGATACCTTTAAAGAAAGGTGTTAGACAAGGGTGTTCACTCAGTCCCCTTTTGTATATCTTTTTTTTGGATTCCTTACTTCGCACCTTTAATACGGCTCACAATGTTAGGCCTATTTGTTCCTTACCACTTTCTGTTTTAGCCTATGCTGATGACATGAGATTAATAGTAGTTAATGTTCCTTCAGCAGATGCATTTCTCCATCTCTATAAGTCCTTTGGTCTTGTTTCAGGAGCATCCCAAAACTTGGAGAAATGTGTCGGTCGACGGCTTGGACCTCAGCAGTCGAATGATGTAATAGTTTCCAGTATTGCACTTTGTGACACCCTATTAAGATTTTGGGCATTCTGTTTGGCTCAGGTCCTTTAGATATTCTCAATTGGACTCCCAAACTGGACCTAGCACAAGCCAAAGTTTCTTTTTGGAACACCTAGAAACTCAGTAAAAAAAAGAGGGTTTACTTGATAAAGTCTCACTTGCTCCCGATTTTTTTGTTTTTGGTTTATGTTTATCCCCTTCCCCGTGCTTTGGAAACCAAACTTCTGAGTATATTTTTTCAGGCCTTATGGGGCAGCTGCCTGAATCCTATTAAGCGTTCCATTACCTGCTTACCTTTCAAGGAAGGTGGTCTTAATATGATACACCCATTATTTTTTTTATAATAGTTTATTTTTTGTGACTAATCTTAAACCACTTTTAGTTAATTATGCTATGGGATGTTAATTTTATTTTTTTCAATCCTGTCAACCCTGGTTTCATCTTTGGGACCTTAACACTTTGAGACAGGTTAAACATGTATCTTTTACCCCTTCTTATCTTCGCGATACCTTTTGCCATTTAAAACAATGGAAGATTACTAGCCATATGATTATGACTCAAAATAGGAAAACCATTTATAATTTTTTGATAGATACCACTTGTGCAGACCTTGTAATTTTTCCCAAATGTCCCCTACTTCCTTATCTGCTTTATACACACTGTTAAGGAATCCTTGCATCCCCCAGAAGATGTGGGATCTACATTGGCTTAGTTGTCATGAATGGATCAATATTAAGGCAAATCATAAACATAAACAGCTGAATGAAAGATTGTGTTCCAGACCTTTATGTGTTAATCAGGATAAAACAATACACCTTTTATTTTTTTGTTCCTCTATCACTGGTTTTTGGTTATTTTTAGTGAACAGAAGGAAGGAACCTTTATTTACTTCTGTTACTTATAAGATGTTATTGTATGGTAGGTTTCCAGCAACCTGGAAAAAGTGGAATATTGACACTCTAAACTTATTGTTTACCATCATTAAATGGCATTTATGGACTGCACGCTGTCTTTTCACCTTGCAGCAAAAAGATATGTCCCACCTACTGGTGGTCCAAAGTATTGAACAGGATTTTAAAGATGTTTATTTTTCTGAACTAAGAAGTTTGTCATCTGGATCATTGTTTGCTTTATGGAAATGCTCACCATTGGTGACTGATTCTGATTTTCCTGTTACATGAGTCTTTTGTATTTATTTTTGTCAATGTAATTTTGGTTTGTAGTTTTTTTTGTCAATAAAAATTTCCCCCTACTCTTTTTGATAAGTGCAATGGGATCTTTAACATCCACCTGAACTACCACCAATCCAGTTAGATGGGACCTCGGTTTAACGTCTCATCTGAAAGACGGCACCTCAGAAGTGCAGCACCCCTCTCTTGCTGCACTACAGTGTCAGTACTGGGATATTAACCCAAGTGCCAGATGTGGGAACTGAACCCATAGCCCTCTGGTCTTCTGGCCTCAGAGGTGAGTGTGCTACCTACTGAGCCACTGACACTGCTAGCATGCTGTGCACTGCTAATTTAGCCCTAGGACAAAGTTTTGAATATCTGGCCCATATTATCTTGTCTATAAAAACTTTCAATTTGAATATCTTGAAAATGATAGATACATCATATTGAATTAAATATGTTTTATGATAATTCTTTAGCTGGGGTATTTTGATGTACTGTAGGCTATTACCTCTTCCAGGTTTACTAAAAAGGCATTGCCTCACTTAATCTTAATCAAACTGATTAGTCTAACTAGACACCTAACACATACTGCACTGCCAGTACTTGAAAACAAGTTTGGCCAGGCAATTACTTTTGGAAGGGATGGAAACGTGATGCTGTAAGGCTGCTCTGTTTTATCCTCCATGAAAATGTATATTTTTGTGATGCTATGATACCTCCCTCAAAAAAAAAAGAATAGTAGAATGTAGAGTGCATTAGAGACTCTATTACATATTTTATGTTACAAATTAAACTGCATATGTGCTAGACTGCTGTATGAGCATTAGAGTAGTTGATGTTTAACTGCCACTTGGCATTGTTTGTGTTTTTTTTTAAAGAAATAGCATTTTCAACAACAAATAAAAAAGCTATCCCAGTTGATGTAGAACCAGTCTGACTATATCCCCAGCTTCACCATCACAACATAAAAATGACCCTCCTGAAGCCAATGTAACCACCCCTGCCATCTTCCTCACAACTACACTTCAATAGCTAAGAACAATCCTCATTATGGTGACTGACAGAGAAGAGACATACTAACACCACCACAGACAGCAGCCATCTAACATGCACAGAATGCAGTAACCATATATCAATATAACTTGGGCCGCATATATCAGTGTAGTAGCTGCTAGACATGGTTGTCTAATTTCATGTCTTATGACTACTATATTGATACACCTTGATAATAGAAAACCAATATAGTAGTTGTATTGTGTGTTAGTGTTTTTGTAGGAGGGTAGCATCAGGTGTTATTTGATTTGATGTGGATGGAGGGTATTTATATCTACTTCATATAGGCAATGAGGGTGGGATGTGCACAATATGGACTGGGGATGGAAGTTTTTTGATCTACTGTGAGTGGGAGCAGGAATGTGGGCTGGGAAGTTACATGGGCTGGGCAAGGAAAATGTTTTCATCTACTGTATCTGCAGCCTGGCAGTTCATATACTGCAGTGCTATGCATTTTTACAGCTTACTGGGTGGAACCCTGTAGTTGTTTTGGGAAAGCTAGGGGAGAGAAAAGGGACTGTAGAAGCATGTGACCTGATGTATCTCTGGTGTGCTTTCACAGTGCTGCGGATATGTCCACAGACTTTGTTTTCACCATCCCTCTTCTCCTTGGGCTGCATAGACACCACTCCCCCCTTGGCAGGGCACTGTTTTGTTTTTGTCGAATTCTGAAGTTGAAGGTGAAAACAAAGGAGGCTACCATACCCACAATTGTCACTGAAACCTCATTGTGCATGCACAAGTATCGTGCATATGCAGTTATGTCATGATGGCCATCTTGGGCATGACCGTGAGTGAGCTCGCCTCTCTGAAGCATCCATGTCAGCTCTGACCAGTCCATGTCTAAATGGTTAAAACATGTTTATATAGGAGCTCAGAATGCTCTGAAACTCAAGAAGCTCATGCCATGTGTTAAAAGTGTGTTATCATTGACTAAGCCACAATGATCAGCACACATGTACCTCATGTAGTAATATTTGGGACTGTTAGGGATACATATCTCTAAATTGCTGAGTATTAAATTGTATAGCACCCAACTTCAGAATATGGAGCAAATGGCCAGAATATAGAACCCTTTCATATTTCAAAGCACACATCTAAGAATAGTTGGCCCATATAATTCACTAAATTTAAATGTTTTAATACTTTGTGTGTCCAAAAATAACTCTAACAGAAGACCAACAGATAATTCTTAGAAATGCATAGCAGCAGTTGAGACCTACAGTATGAAGGGCTAGGATATAATGACTACCATTTGCAACTCTTCAGAGCAGTTGCACCCTTCCATTAACCTCATAGCTAACAAGCAGCCTTAGGCTATCACAAGACTATAAAAAGTTTGCATGGCATTTCTTACCTGCTGCAACTATGACCTCTTTTGCCCTGCTGCTTTTGAAACAGTGGAGAAATGATTTGGACTGCATATTGTAGTTTAGTCATGCCATGGAACAGCCCAATTTAGCCAGGCAAGCCAAATTCAAACATAAGCAGGTTTGTTTTCCAAAAAAAATCTGCCACACAATTGCCTGGTTTTAAAGTGCCATACTTTTGCAAAATGCTTGCCATGTTACTGATTCATTGGTCAACTTCTGCATAAGTGTAGCTTACACCTTCAAATGCTAAGAAATTGTATTGGGGTCAATTCTACACTTGTTCCAGAAATGTGTTCAATATGGCATGAGCAGGTACCTTAGATCCATATTTCTGCAGCTGATGACTTTTCTAAATTAAGTTTAGTGTTACCATTAGAGCTTGGCAGTCACTAACCAACCTGGATCTGCATATGATTTGTTTCACTGACCAAAGCTATAAAATATCTTGTTTTCAAAGACTTTTCAGGTTGTTGTCCCACCTCTAAAGTTTAACTGTCTTTTAATGGCTTATAGTTCATGGTACCAAGATTGCATTAGGGTTATTACCCATCCTGATTTCATCAGGACAGTCCTGGTTTGGGTGGCTGTGTCCTGCTCCCCAAAAAACATCATTTAAAAATTCTAAATGTAGTAATGTACTGATCTTACAGTAAAAAAAAAAAAGATTGTCTTGCTTTTCTCTAGAAGTTGTACAAAACTATGACATCTTAACTATAGTAAAACACCTTCAAATGCTATGAAACAATATGAAGGATTAAAAAAAATTACAACAGTCCTAGTTCTGACTATTCTGAGAAAAAAATCTATTGCACTGGTCATGCTTACATGTTGTCCTGCAAAAAATTGTGTTTCAGTATAAAATGTCCCACTTTAGGTTTCTTGAAAGGAGGCAATGCTATGTTCTTTGGTTTACACATCTCCATTTGTAACAGTCAGTGCATGAATTAATTATATGATTTGTCATTTACCAAAATAGATGAAAGGACAGTCAGGATTGCTTAAATGCACAAGGCTGGAATACTGCTTATCCATTTATGTCACAGCCTACCAGCAAACAAAATCAGAAATGGCCAATTTCAACAAGGGAGGCATGTATATATATATATATATATATATATATATATATATATATATATATATATATATTTGTTTTTTGGGGGGCACGTACATTTTCTCACACTCATACCCACACAGGCAGAAACATGCATGAGAGGAGATGCACTGACAGTGGCATGCAGTCACAGCCAGTCATGCACATTAACAAATGAAAAGGTACATCCATGCATTTAGTCACACACACTTGCTCTCATGCACACACAAATACCTGTACTCAACCACTTCAACTTATTCACACAAGCAAACCCAAGAGTCAATGAAGGAGTCTTTGTTTGCATGGATTACAATAGAAGCAAAAGATTCTACTTGACACAAAGATACCAAAAATATCTGCAAAGCCAGAAAGTAAGAGAGTCAAAATAGATCTAGCCAATACAAGAAGTCTTACCAATAAAATGGATGAACCTTTAGCTTTAGTACATCTTCACGCTCCCTGATATCATTGCTATCACTGAAAGTCGATGGAATGAAGACAACACGGAACACTTGTATGACACATTTTATAAAAACAGAATAAACAAAAGGGGGGAATTGTGCTGTTTATTAACAGCTTACTAAAACCTCTGGATATTACTCACTCCAAAATCAAAACAAACAATGAAACCACTGAAACTTTGTGTATTAAAGAACTACCCAACAAATCCAATAGTTTTATTATAGGCCTAGGGTATAGACCCCATAATGCTAGTCTAGAAGACACAACATCTGTTATTAGTAAACTAGGCCTCGTTGTGTCAAGAAGCAGAGACAATATTTTAGCATATATGAATATGGAAGATATTAAATGGAATAAAACTGTGGCAAATTCAGTACAAAGCAAACTTTTTCTGGAAGCCACTGAGCAGCTCATGCTAAACCAGTATGTAACAAAACCAATGAGAGGGAAACATCTTTGATATAGTGTTAGGTACGGAGGGTTTAGGAATCAAAAATTGTAGGGTAGGGTCTCCTCTTGGTATTAATGATCACAATGTGGTAACTCTAAATAGAAATTTCTCTTACAATATACAACCTAACAATAATGTATTATATGACTATAAAAAGGCAAACTTATCAAAAATTAATAATACACTTCAAAGTACAGACTGGGATAACTTTCGGCTGTGATGCCGAAAATATGTGGAATTATCTAAAAAAATCATATACTTACAATATCTAATAAATACATACCTAAATACAAAAAATATTAATAATAACAAACATAGACCTTTGTGGTTAAATGACAAAATCAAGAAACTGTTAAGTCAAAAACAGAGAGCTCATAAAAAGTTCAAAAAAACACTCATCCTGTTTTGGAACAAATATAAAAAACTTAAAAAAAATGTAAAACAAAAATATGTAAAACTAAAAGGCTGACTGAAATAAATCTAGCCAAAGGTGCTACTAAATATAACTCCAAGGCCCTGATTGCAGAAGGGTTATGCCTGGCGTAACTGCAGTTGTGCCAAGTAGAATGGTGCCTCTAGTAACTTACGCCAGCAGTTGTGACATGCGCGATTCTACATAGTGGCCAGCGATATGCCACAGGCCACTTGCGCCAAACAGCAGTTACACCACATAAACCCCCTGCAACATGGCACTAGGGGGTTTATGGCAGCATTTGCACCCCATTCTAGAAAGGCAGCCATAAAGTGCCCACTTCAGGATTCTACAAGAACCCCCGGAGAAGATCTGGCAATGTAAGTTATATCAGCACTTAGCTGGTATAACTTAAGGATGCCCACGGAGGTCCTGTAGACCCATTGGCTGTCCAGTGGACAGTGCACAGTTTCCTTCCTCCCCATGCCCAGCACACTCCAGTGGGGCTCCACAGGGCTACCCATACCCCCAGCCCCCTGAAACAGCTGTTGGCAGAAGCCCCACAGGGTGGTGCTGCCATCCCCCCACCCATACCCTGAACAGCAAGTCGCCTGCTGCATATGTAACAATAATCAAGCCCTGGTAGTCTAGTAGTCCCCAAAACTGTACATAAATAAGAAATGGATCCCCATTTCCATGGTAGACTAGTGCCCCCCACCCATGAACTGTACACAAACAAAGAAAGAATCCTGTTTCCCTTGTAGTCTAGTGGCCCCCATCACCCCCTAAACTATACACAAATAGAGAAAAGAATCCACGTTTCCCTGGTAGTCTAGTGGTCCCCACCCAGCCATGCCAGCCAACCCAGCACGCCCCACCTATCCCCAGCCAGTGACTGGCACAGCCCACCTTTCACCTCCACAGCCAGCCGCCAACTGAGTGCAGTACTAGCGGTACTGCACAGATGCACTCAGAAATTAATTTCTGAGCTTGTCTGTGCAGTAGCGCTAATACTGCACTCCAGTCGGTGGCTGTCCATAGAGGTGAGAGGTGGCTGTGCCAGTCGCTGGCTGGGATGGGTGGGGTGCTGGGTGGGCTGGCACGGCTGGGTGGGGGGCTACTAGACTACCAGAGAAATGCAGATTCTTTCTTTATTTGTGTACAGTTCGGGGGTAGGGGGCCACTAGACTACCAGGGAAATGGATTCTTTTCTTTATTTGTGTACAGTTCAGGGGTGGAGGGCCACTAGACTACCAAGGAAATGGGATTATTTTCTTTATTTGTGTACAGTTCAGGGGTGGGGGTACTAGACTACCAGGAAATGGGATTTTTTTTTATGTTTGTACAGTCTGGGGGTACCAACCTACCATAGGCAATGGGGATTAATTTATATTAATTTACAGTTGGGGGGCTGCTAGACTACCAAAGCTACCTACCCACCTCATTTGCGGCTGGCGACTAAGGGGTCGGGGCATGGGTGGGAAGGGTTGACCACGTCGCCCTGATGTTGCAGCTTGTGACATGCTCGCCAGGTATGCCCACAGTTTGTCGTACCTGGCCACATGTTGCAAGTCACAGAACTTAGCTGCGATGACCCTGCCCCTACTAGAATAGGGCGCAGGGTCAATGTCGCAGGTGCGGGTGGAGCAAGTTGCATTCGACGGCAACTTACACCACCCTTCTAGAATTGGGCCCCAAATGTTTCTATGGGTACATAATATAAATATAAATATAAATTCATTGAAAAATTCAACCTACAAAGTGGTACCTTTACAATGTAATGTTAAGATTGTACATGAACCCCAATATATGGCAAACTTTCTTAATACCTACTTTTTCAGTGTCTACTCAGCCAAACACACAAGACATGGTAATGCAGAAATACCTGGAGGTGATTTTGTCAGGATTAGTGAAGATAAAATAAGCAAAAAGGTCAATAAAATAAGAGGACTGTTCACCTGCATCTGATAACATCATGGGCAAAATAATTAAATTAATGTCAAAACAGATACTTTACCTCTTAAAAACCTTTTTGAAGAGAGTGTAAACACTGGTGTTGTACCAAAGGACTGGAGAACTGCACATATCATGCCTATCCATAAAAAGGGAGATAAATCCAAAGCAGAGAACTACAGTATAGGCAGATTAGCTTGACATCTTAACTTGGAAAGGTACTAGAGGGCATTATAAAGGACAGGATTGAACTACAGTTGGGTAGCATTGACAGCACCCAGCATAGTTTTGTAAGAGGCAGGTCATGTGCAATGAATCTGCTCTGCTTCTATGAACAACTTAGTAAACATCTTGACTATAAAACACCTTATGGTATCATCTTCATCGATATCAACAAAGCTTTTGATAAAGAAATTCATAAACACATAGCTGTAAAACTCACAAAAAGAAAGGTTGATCCACACTACATTAACTGGATCCAAAATTGACTTGAGGAAAGAACACAGAGAATGCTCATGAATGTCCAACACTCTGAAACATCAGCAGTTACAAGTGGGGCCCATGGGGGTTAGTGCTGGCCCCTTACATTTTTTTGGTTTTTGTGGCTGACTTGACAGATAACATAACTAGAGATAATATAAAATTTGCAGATGATTTCAAACTGGGGAGAAAATGTGAAACCATTGAAAATATTAATGCATTGCAAAAAGATCTGCAGAATATTAACACCTGGACACTAACCTGGGGTATGAAACTCAATACAGAAAAGTGTAAGATTATGCATTTAGGTTCAAAACATATAAAACATCCATATATTTTAGGAAACATTCTGTTAACCAGTACACTAATGGAAAAAGTCCTGGGAATTGTAATGACAGAAGACCTAAGCTTTTCCAAACAAGATAATGAAGATATAGGTAAGGGTAACAGAATCATATGGAATATAAAAAGAAACATAGCATCCAGGGATGCACAGGTACTTCTTGCCCTTTATAGATCTTATGTTAGGCCACATGTGGATTACTGTTCACAGTTCTGAACACTCCACAAAAAAACTGATATACTGCACATTGAAAGAAGACAAAGAAGATTCACTGAACCACTCATTGCATTTAAGCACATTGGATACCAAGCCCATCTGGAGGTATTACAGTTAATGTCATTAGAACAAAGGAGATATAGAGGGGATCTGTTGTTGCTGTGAGATGTTGTAAACTGCCCCTACTTGTTTATAGAAATGGGTTTTGCAAATAAACAGAACAGGTTCACTGACAGCTAAGGGATATTGGATGGAAAACATCATGGTCATATTGCCTTCAGTTTTTCTGTTCTGACCTCAGTATGAATGTCAGTATGAACCTCAATATTATGTTCAGTGCCACCTTAAGGCAATTCCAGCAACTCTGGCCTACCATAATTCTCCAAGTCTGGTATCTTTACTCAAATAGTAATTAACAAGTATATTTTTACCAATCAGTAACTGGTCTTTCAGGGGCTATTATGCCCCTCCTCTACAGACTGATATGCTCTTAGGCACACACACACACACACACACACACACACACACACACACACCTGGCATGCACTTTACATATGCACTGTGACACATATTAAAAGAAACTCACATTGACAAATACACAGTCTCAATAACAGAAATATGTACATTTCACACAAACACACACACACACACACACACACACACCAAATGTTTTTCTTATAAACACTGCCAAACTTTGTAACTTTAGAAATCTGGTGTAAAAATATTTAAAAAAAAATAATGAGTCTACATACAATTTTGCGCACACAGGCTCACAACTTTGGTAATTTTCCATATTTTCTCCCAAATTTACAACATATTCATATCTTTACCTCACCTCATGAGTGTGGCAGCTGTCATATTTCAAATCCTTGCCAAAATGTTTTTTTTTGCATCCCAAAAGGTGATTTGGAAGTTCCTGTGTGAAATCACCTTTTGGACAGGAGTTGAAAATGTTCTCTGTCCTTGTTCATGAGGTGGTGTCATAAGAAGGTTATGTTGAAAATTTGGTGTAAAAATATTAAAAAACAACAAAGGTAAGAGCCTACATTGAATTTTATGAATGCAGGCTTGTAACTTTGGTAATTGTCAATATTTTAACCCCTTATTCACAACACAACCATATCTTTATAGCACCTCATGAATGTAATAGATGTCATTTTTCAAATTATGGCCAAAATATTTGTTTACTTTCCCAAATGTGTTTTTGAAGTCCCTGCATGACATCACCTTTCAGGCAGGAGTTGAACATTTTCTCTGCCCTTGTTCATGAGGTGGGGACATAAGAAGGCTATGTTGAAGATTTGGGCCCAGATATTCAAAAGAGTTGAGCCATGCGCAATAGGGTTGCACCTGCTCAAGTCCGAAATTGCACCATTCTGCTATATTCATCAGGAGGCAGTTGCACCCCCAAATCATGCTGAGCAACAGCACAATGATAATGAAGGCATGTGCAACTGAAGGGGGAGGAACCATGCATAAATGGTGCAGTGCGATATTCAACAACTTGAGCCATGCGCAATAGGGGAGCAAGTAGAAGTTGCGCCATAGCGGAAATGAGCCAAAATAAAAAGGAACAAGGGAGAGGCACAAGAACGCTACAGAAAAGGCACATAAGGCTAAACTCTAGCCACACAAACAGGGCAGGAGGGACACAGAGGGCAGGCCAGGGAAAGGGCACCCTGAACACAGAGGAACAGGAAAAGTGTGGGGAGCCACAGCCAGTGCAGAAGGGGGAAGTGCCACACAGCACAGAGGCCACCACAGGCAGGTGTTCCCAGTGCAGGGGAAGTAGCAGTGAGGACAGCGGGGGGAATACAGTAACAGCTGCCGGGGGGGTGAACACAAGCCAGGGACATGGCCAGTGCCACCTTCCAGATGGAGGCCGTTATGAGGGAGGTGAGAAGGCGGGCAGCAGGGGGGCATGGCCGTGGAAGGACCTGTCGGTGGTATGCCCCCAACAAGCAGTACCGAGCCCACACCAGCTTCGAGCGGTACAGTGATACCAAGAATGTGGGCTGCTACCGCCTGAATCGGGCAATTCTGAGGTGGATCTGTGAGCTGTGCAGTGATGTGATGCAGGCACCCACACGACAGAGCCATGCCCTCTTGGTGAAGACAAAAGTGACAGCTTACATGTGCTTGCTCGCCACGAGTACCTTCCAGAGACCAACTGGGGACACCACAGGCATAACCCAGTCGGCCACGTCATGCCACCTCACCCAATTACGAGAGTGTACTGATGCCACATGCTGCAGAGTACATCCATTTCCCCAGCACACCGGCAAAGCGCACAGCAAACATACAGGAGTTCCACAGAGTAGCATGTATGCCTGGCATGCTAGGGGCAATAGACTGCACCCATGTGGCCATACGCACACCACCTGGCCCTGAGGGGGCAACATACATCAATCGCAAGGGCTTTGCCAGCATCAACTGCTAGGTGGTGAGCGATGCAAGGGGGCGCATAATCAATGTCTATGCCACGCACCCTGGGGGAGCACATGATGCCTTCATCTGGCACCAGTCAGCACTGTGACACAGATTTGAGAGTGGTGATATCCCCATTGGACACCTAGTGGGTGAGTATGCAAACCACATGGACAATCATAGGGCCTGGGGGGCATGGTCAGAGGTGACATGGGTAGTGGCCTACATGGCCTGGGGCAGGGCGATGCTGATCACCAAACTAACCTCCACCGTCTACACAAAGGTAACAGTGGATACCCACTCCGTCCCTGGCTGCTCTCACCCTACCGGTGGCCTGCTAACCCATCGCAGCAAGGCTGCAATGAGGCTACCACACGTAATGTCATCTAGCGGGTGTTCGGGATGCTGAAGGCACGTTTCTGTTGCCTGGACACCTTCGGCGGTGCTCTACAGTACAGCCCTTCAAAGGCCTGCAGGCTATTCCTGGCCTATTGCATCCTGCACAACATGGCCAACGAATGTGGGATAGCCATACAGGTTGAAGAGAGGGACAGCGATGGGGACGATGAGGATGCCAGTGATGATGGTGATGGGCAGCCCCTTGGCTGATGGGACCCCCGACTGCTCCGGCTGGCACAGCTGCACCGGGACACCATCACAGAGGAGCACTTCAGCCAACCCAGGTAAGTCATGGGGCCATGTGCAGCCAACAGTGGCTAAGGCACAACCCACAAACATGCTTGGACACACACCAGGGGTGCATGCCATCAAGGGAAGTGGCAGGGCATGGAACCACACACACGACCAGGGATGGGTGAGGATTAACATGCTACGCAGATGGACACACACACATGCAGACACACACAATGCACCAAACTTGCACAAAGGGCAGGAGGCACACCGACCCAGAACACCACCCCTAGCCACACACATGTCCACAGACCACCACACCTACTGCCTGTACATGTGCGTGTGTCAGATGCTGAGCACCATTGCACATTGGTGCACAGCGCAATGCAGGCATCATCATGCACATGCAACTGCAGACAGAAGCTGGGAGGGCGTGCAAATGGACTGTGTGTCCATGTGCAGGGCCTGGTACCCACTCCGTGCACTGCCCACTGAAAGACACAATGCACACAGGGCAGCACCAGACAGTAGCCGCATTGGGAGACAGGTCAGTCATGTGACACAGTGCCCTGGCCATCACGGATGCGTGGGTGGCCCCGCCGAGACCTGCTAGCACTGACAGGCTGACCACTGGCCTCATGGGATGGCACTGATGGTCCCCCAGGGGTTCCACTGCGTGAACACGACTGTGCTCATGCAGAGGTCTGCAGCACACTGAACATGCCTGCACCAGGCGTGCTCGGGATGCCCACAGCTGAACCCGGTGTCGACAGGGATGGTGTCACATGACACCAGGAACAGGGGGTGGACAGTGCACTGCGTGGTGTCTGTGACGCATGGGCACATGTCTGTGTGCTCATTGTGGCCATGACAGCAGTGAATGCCTGTGCATGCCTGTCAATGGCAGCGGTCACATCCTCCCACAACCAGTCCATCCCTGCCAGTATCAGAGCTGTATCTCTGCTGCGACACTCCTCTGTCCACTCCAGAGTCACACAGAGTGCATCCACCAATGTCGCAAGCTGCATCTGCTGCTGGACTGATGCTTGCAGTAGGGGTGAGTGCTCATCCAAGAGGTCATCTGCCTCCTTGGCATCCTGTCCCTCAGGGTGTGTGTGGCCCTGATGCTCAGCACCCCCTGAGGGTAGGCGCTGTGCACCAGGACCAGGTCTGGGCATGTCCACAGGTGGTGCACAGACGCTGCCACTGGACCCTGTACCCCCAAGCCCATTGGCCAACTGCTGATGCAGCCCCTCAAGCTGCCGCTCCCCAGGGCTCAGTGGTGCCACCGCAGTGGCTGCAACAGTTCCACTGTCCTAAACAGCCTGTGCCTGTCAGCACCAGTGCTGCCACACTGGTGCTGACAGGCACAGGCTGGGACTGTGCTGACACGCAGGTCTCCATGGCAGCACCACTCACAGCCATGGCCGTGATGTGTCCTGCTGTGTGGCCATCCTGAGGTGCACACATGTCACTGTCCATGCCATTAGCGACATCATCATTGGTGACGGACTTGGCACCGGCCCCAGTCACAGCATGCCGGCATCTGTGGATGCCGGCATGCTGGGACACAGGCTGGGCTTCCTTCGCACCTGTTACAACAACATCAGTGTGGACAGCCAGGCGGCCCCACTGTTGCACTGAGCCATGTATACCTGTGGAGGTGGATGGGCCCTCCTCCATCTCCAGCTGACTGTCCTCAGTGGACATGCCCACCACCGCTGACCCATGCAGATGCTCAGGATCTGTAAGGGAAAACAAAGTCGTGTTACTGCATGTGACCTACCCTGCTCCCCCATAGACAGACCATGACTTACCATGCAGTGATGGGCTACCACCCATCTGGAAGCCACCACCCAGAACACCCTCAATGGCACTATGCTGCATGCTTCCAGCAATCCTCTCCTCCTGTGGGGTCAGGTGTACCACCTTCGGCTGTCCCCCACCTGTTGCAGCTCATGCTGCCCTGATGGCAGCCACCTTCTCCTTTATCCTCCTCCTGTCCATGCCCATCTTTTCTCGCACTCCTGCACAGAGCGCTGGTGGGTGCCATGCAGGTTCATAGCACATGCCACCTCCTCCCACGCAGCAGCATGGGCTTGAGGTGTTTCCTGCCATCTGCTGAGAAGCGGCTCCTGATCCAGGTAGGCGTCAAACAGGGCTTCGGTCTTGGCCTTGGTAAAATTTGGCCTCCTCCTCCCACCACTGTGTTCCTCCTCTTCCACAACTTGCTCGGTCATTATTTAGCCTGTAAGAATGGCAGTTGTTACCTGTGACTGTGCAGTCCATGCATGTCCCTAAATCCACAGTCCACACTCATAAACAGCATGCAACTCACCAACAGACTGCAGTAACCGACTGTGGCCACTGCAGCCCAATGTTGCACTTTTATAGCACAACCCATGCAAATGAGGTGAGGTGCAACTTTAAGTGGATGCAAATTGCAGTGCTGTGCCATTGCATGGCTGATTAGCTGTTTTGCATATGACGACTAAATATCATGCTGTTGCGCTTTGCGCAATTGTGTTGAACGTGCTGAGCCAATGGCGCAGTTCTGTGACATGCATAGTACACACCTCACTGCGCATGCCCGGGTTGCTGACACAGGCGTCTGATGTGCTGCTGACATGCTGTGCACGGGAAGCAATGCAGGGCATGGCCACCATTGTGCCAGTGGCATTATAGCGATGGTCACCTACATGGCACTGTGGCACTGGGCCATCATAGGCGCACTGGGGCAACAGCGCAGTAGGCCGCTACTGGCGGTAGCACACAGGCAGCCAATCACGCTACATGCATTGGGTTCCAATGGCACTGTGCGTGTCCATGTGCCAGAGACCCTTGACCCTGTGCCTGACCTTTGCCCCCTAGGTGCCATGCATCAGGCATGGGTGCACCACTATCGCACTGTTCGGTGACAGCGCGATAGGGAATGGCAGTGCTGTACCACTCAGCATCTGCACATGGGGAGACGTGCTGCAGAGTGCCATATTTGCAGACCGAGCAGAGAGCATGGCGTGCAGGGGGGCTGCTAGTGGACTCAGATAGAGCTGGCCAACCTAGTGGCCATAGTGAAGCCGCACCATGGGCCACTGTTCGGGGAGGCACCCCTGGACAGGTCCAGGAGCCAGGTGTGGGAGGAGGTGGCCACTGCACTTGAGGAGGCCACTGGACGGGGGAGAAGTGCAGAGCAGTGCCACCACAGGTATGGGGACCTGCAGCAGAGGGAGCCAGAGCTGCTAGCCCACCTGTGGGCACATGCCAGGAGGGGCACAGTGCCATGGCCAGGTAGGTGTTACGTCAACACACTTTTATCTTCCATATGGGTATCACAGTTGTATGTGTCCAGCACATGGGAGAGGGACCATCTGGGGTTGGCTGTGGTGGTGTTATCAGGGTGTGGGGTGAGTGGGTCTGACTGGGTGGGAGGGCACACACCTGGGGGCAGGGGGGCTTTGCTATGGGATTGTACTGATGTTCCTCTCTCTATGTTTGCACCACAGTCCTGGAGGAACTGCGCCTGGCCTGTGAGCTTCAGCACAATGAAGAAGAGAGGGAAGTCAGTTGGGGCGAGGGTCCACAGCGCCCAAGGAAGTGGCCCAATGATGGTGAGTGCCATACCTCCATGATTACTATTGCATGCTGTGTAACAGGGTGGGCAGCAGGGCATGGCCACCATCCATTGACACCACTGCCATGCAGGCAACTTGTTACAGTCAACACTGTCCAGTGGCAATGCATGTCTGGGAGTGCGTCGATGGTGGTCCATGCATGCACTGGGAACATGGCTGTGCCACTGCCTTTGCACCACATAGCCATGTCACTAAACAGCCACTGTGGTGCTGTGTGTGACTTGGCCGGTGGGTGTGTGCAGCATTCTGCATGGTTGTATGCACCTGGGTGGGCAGGTCATGTGGACGTGATCACTGTAGGTGGTCACATACCATCACAGAGGTATGTCCTGTGGCCGTATGCCATGCACAGTGGGTGGGCTGTATGGAGCTGTGCATTCACACCTATTGACTGTGCTCCCTTTTCCTAGGTACACACCAGCTCCAAGACATAAGGGAGGCACTGCGGGAGATCCTGCAGGTGGTGAGGGTGTCACTCGACATCCTTCACAGGATCAATGAGACTGGGGTCCTGCGGAGGCACAGACAGCGACGGAACCAGAGCAGGGAGCGGCGCTCCCATTAGAAGTCCCTCTGCCCCTGATATCCCCTACCCCCTGGACCCACCCTCACACCCCTCCTTTCCTGTCCAATTTGTCCACCCCTGCTAATTACCCACCCCCACCTTGTTTGTGGCCCCCCACCTTGTATATATTTTGTAAACAGTTAACTTTTATATGTTGTTTAAATACAGTTATTTTGATATGAATACTGTGGTGGTCTCTGATTTGCAGTGGGCTATAGGTGCTCAGCTGCAGTGGTGTGCATGGCATCAGGGGTGGTGTGGTCATGGGTATGTGTGTGTGTCCATGTGGAGCTGACTATGGTGTGGGGTAGCTATCAGTCAGTGTCTGTGGTGTGTGTGTTGTGCCCTGTGCACTGGATGACTGTGTGCAGTGGCCCATGGTGCATGTTCTGTGTCCATGGCGCCCCTATCAGCCTGTCCATGGCCTGTGCAGCTGACATCCATGCATGTCTGTGACCTGCACGGTCTGCTGGCATGTCAGTGGTGGCAGTCCATGCAGGGCAGCCACTGTACCCGTCGCACTGCTGGGTTGCCTCCAGTCACTGGTGTGGTGCATGTCTACCTCAGGTGACACTGTGGCCTCCACAGTTGTTGTCCCACCTCCATGCTGTGCCTTGTGTGTGTTACAAGGGATGTGCACCACTGTCTGTAACTTGTGCTCCGGGAAAATGCTGGTGGCGTACAGGTCCACAGTGCCTGTGCAAGGTGGCTGGCACTCCAGTGCCATGGAGGACTGTGGGTTGTGTGTACACAGTTTACATGGGCCCACGCTGGGGGGCTTGGTTGCCCCGCCACAGCATCCCTGTGTTGTTGTGCCCTTGGGTTGGATGTGTGCCTGTCCATGCACTGTGTGGCATCCGGTGTGGTGCATGCTACCACACACCACTGTTGGTGTCTGTGCTGGCTGTTGTGGCCAGTGCTGGGTCGGGGTGTGTCATTGGGAGACTGTGCAGGGTGCTGTACCACTGGTGGTGGTGTCCCGGGGCAAGCCCTGTCCTGTGTGGGGTACCTCATGTGCCGATGCATGGTTGGTCTCTTAGCAGTACCTCAAGGGGACTGTGCATGGTGGCACTGTGTATGCCATTGTTGCATTGCTGTGTGCTGCCACCCGCTGATGGGTGCTCATAGTGGGGCTGCCTTGCATGGTTCTGTGGTGCACAGGGTTGCAGTGTCACAGTGGTGGTGGTGGTGGCATGCATGGGGTTTCCTGCAGTGGTGGACTCTGCTCCTGGGCAGGGTGTCTTGGGGTCATGGTGCAGGGTGTGCTCTGCATTGGTGGGATGGTGTGGCATGGGGTGGTCAGTCCTCCTTGTGTGCCAGTCACAGCTTGCCGGGGGGTGTGATGGGGCTCCATGGCCCAGCTGTGGGTTGTTTGCTTGTCTCCATGGGCCGGTGGTTATTTCAGCCCTCCCACAGTTGTGCAGTGCATGGGGTGTGGGGGGACGATGTCTGTTCTGCTGTGTGTTCCTGTGCCCATCTGTGGCATGGGTGGTGGGCCCCTACCTCCCTGTTTGTGCAGTTGCATTGCCCTGCTGCTGGGGGGTGTCCCTGGTTACGCTATGGCACCTCTGGACTGCTCAGCTGCACATCCCTTGTTGCACTATAGCACATAAGATCTGCTCAGCTTCCCCTTCCTAGTTGTGCTATGGCACAGGTGGTGCAATATTCAGTTGATGGCTGTAGACACAGTTTGGCTGGCTCACTTTTTGAATATCGCGCCTCTTGCGCATGGGCGCAATGGATTTGCACTTGCTCCTGCTATTGTGCACTTTTTGGGCGCAGTTTGAATATCTGGGCCTTGGTGTCAAAATAAAAAAAAAAAAAAAACAGCAAAGCTATGAGCCTACAGTATGCTAAATGATGGAAATGCAGGCTCATAATTTTGGTAATATTCAATATTTTTACCCAAATGTTCACAGCTCATTCCTGTGACAGCTGTCATTTGTCAGCTGTTGCCCAAACAGTGTTTTTGCATCCTGAAAGTTGATTTTGCTGTCCCTGCACAAAATCACCTTTGGGCCTGGAGTTGAACATTTTCTCTGTCATTCTTTAAGGCAGGGTTATAGCAAGGCTATATTGAAAATGTGGTGTAAAAATATTACAAAACAACACATTTATGAGCCTATATACATTTTGTGAATACAGGCTCCTAACTTTGATAAATGTCAATATTGTTACCCCCAAATTCTTCACCTGCAGCCCTATCAGCTCTGGCCAGATTTTGTTTGAACAGACAGTGAATTAAGGATTGTAAAATGACTTGTAACTTTTAAACAAAGTAATTTAGAGATCTAATTTTTGGCGTGCGGCTGATTGGGGCTATGCTGATGCAAATTCTCAGAATTTATTAATGCCAGAATTTTTGACTGGAGTCTCTCTTTAATGTTTTTGCAGTCTTCAATGGATTTGTATGAAATTTTGCATGAAGGGTAGATCTCTTGATGTGCCAAATTTTGTTCTGATCTGATATGCAGATTCTAAGATATGGATAGAAAAAACCCCATAAACAATTGCCGTTTTCTTTTGTCAACACCTTGTGCCAAACTGCTTGGAATTTTGGTGTCATATTTTCAGGGTAGAAAGGACTTGTCCCATAGTGGTGCCTTTCACTAGCTTGGTGAAAAAAAAATATTATTCCACTACAAAGTTATTGAATTTAAAAATTTCTGGTTCTTAGAATGCTCAGGGAGCTCTTCAAAATATCTGTATAAAACAGCATGGCTTGGATGCCTAGAGTCACTTCATAGCTCATGAATAATCATTAGCTTATTTGCATACACATGTTATTACAATTGAAGGAATTAGAAAAATTGAGTGAAAACTACAAGCTATTCCTCTTTGGGAAGCTTGATCTATTCAAAATCACTGTTTACAAGAATTTCTTTTTGGTTTCACCTGTACACATTGTAACAAGAACAGTTTCTTATGTGACCCATGTTTTCAGAAATGTCATTGTAACTGTAGCTCATAAATAATATTGAGCTTATTTGCATTTTTGCTGTGTTTTTTAAATTGAGGGAAATAGAAAAATTGGGTGAAAACTATAAGCTAACCCTCTTTGCAAGTGTGAATTGTTTTGAAACTTGGGCTATAAATCAGTATTTAAAATATAGGGCTATAGAAAGAAAGTAGTAAATGTTTAACTTATGTTAACATAGACATAAGAGTATTGTGTTCATTTGAATAGAAAACATTTCAGACAATTCTGTTGCTTAGAAATATGCAATGTTTTAAAAAAGGCTTTGGACAATACAGAGAAACAGGAAAGTATTATTAGCTGTTTTAGACTGGATCTGTCTTGACTTAGGATAAGAGAGCACTGACACAGTGATATCAAAGGAGGCAATACAGTATAGTGGTTAAGGCTCTGGGCTATGATCTCTGAGATATGGGTTTGAATCCCACAGCCTGCAATGAATATGGTATTTTTTTTTCCTTCTTTTTTGTAGTTAACTCATGTGTTTTTATAAACTAATTATAGAAAACACCCATGCATTTATAAAAATCTATTTCTGAAAAAACAATATCTCAAAAAGTTAAGAAATTCATTGCAAAAAAACAACATATTGTTAATGTACTGGTTAGGGTTAAAGCAATAAAAGCTGGGAAAAGTGGCATTAGGGTTTCCAGTCATAACAACCCACCTCCAGCCTGCAGTCAGCAACAGATGTGGGATGTGCCTTGGGGTTGTATTAATGTTCACCCCATTCTCATAAACCATACTCATCTCAGCTTACTTACCCATGGAATGGGGTGAGAGTTACGGTTGACAACCCCAAGGCACACCTAACATCTGTTGCTGCCTGCAGGGTGGGGGTGGGGTGTTAGGTTTTGAAACCCTAACACAACATTTCCCTAAATTTGTTCCTTTAACCCTAACTAGTGCATTAACAAAAAACATTGTTAATGCACTAGTTAGGGTTCCAGTGACAAAAGTAAGGAAATGTACTGTTAGGGTTTCCAACCCTTATGTCCCAATCCCACACTGCAGGCAGCAGGAAGCACGGGGGTTGTGCCTTGTGGTTGTCAACCCTAATGCTCACCCCATTACATAAGAAAATAAGCTGAGATGAGTACAATATAGGAGAATGGGGTGAGTGTAAGGGTTGACAATCCCATGCCCCCCATTCCTGTTGCTGCCGGCAGGGTCAGGGTGGAGTGTTAGGGTTAGAAACCCTTGCAGCACATTTCCCTGCTTTTGTCACTGGAACCCTAACTAGTGCATTAACAAATTTGTTTGCAAGAATTTTCTTACTTTTTGAGAAAATATAATTGTTACTGTCTTTGCTTGTGAGAGAGCAGGGCCCTCTGGGCCCTGTGCTCACAACCCTCCATAGAGCCATACATGTATGTTGCTGTGCAAGCATTTCAGCCAAAATAGCAACCAAATTGTCAACATAGCCTTTTTATTACCCCACCTCATGAACGCTGGGCTGAGAATGTTCAAATGTCTGCTGAAACAACATTCCACAGCACCACAACATCGTTCCATGCCACAGGTGACAAAACACATTTTGGACAGTAATTGAAAACATATAGCTGTCATGTTCATGAGGCAGTATAGAGAAATGGATATGCTGAAAATTTGGGGTGAAAATATTGAAAATGACGACTTAAGAGTGAGTGTAGCGAAATGTCAACAAATGACCAGATCTTTGCCATTTTAACACATTTTGACCTCACATTTTTAACATGCCCTTCTTATGATCCCACCTCATGAACAAGTATGGTGAAAAGTTTGAAATCTGTCCCGAATGATGATTTTGACAACTGACCGTGAAAGCACCTTTTGGGCAGAATTTTGGAAATGACACCAACATATTCATGAGGAAGGGTGTCAAAAAGGGTATGTTGAAAGTTTGGTGTCAAAATCTTGAAAAATGACAAGGTTCTTCACATAAGTTGAAAACCCCATTGAAATACACTGAACTGCATTTAACTTACTTTCTCAACTGAATGGTAGTCTAGTGATCCCTACCCCATCCCCATCTCTGTCTCCATCTTAAAATACACATTTCCCTGGTAGTGTAGTGGTCCCTCCCTCATTCATTAATCACCATCTCTGTATAAAAATATGTAATATTTCCCTGGTAGTCTAGTGGTCCTTCTCCCCTCTCCCATTTATCAATCACCATCCCCATATAAAAATATATAGTATTTCCCTGATAGTCTAATTATCCTGCCCCCCCCCAATCACTGATCGGCATACAAGTATTTTAAAAAATGTTCCCTGCTAGTCTAGTGGTCCCTCTCCTGATGTCTGATCACTATCCCCTTATGCCCCAAAATATTCCCTGGTAGTCTAGTGGTATACAGTATGCACTCATTCACAGCTGAGTAGGTGGTCAGTTGTGTTGGTGAGAGGAGGGCTGTGCTGGCCACTGGCTGGGGATCAGGTGGGGGGATTGGGGTTGTGGATCAGTACCTGAGAGGGTAGGGGTTGGGGGTCTTCTAGATCACCAGAGTTATCTTTTTGCCTATTTTGTGGGACAGGGATGGGGACAGGGAGGAACCACTAGACTACAAGGAAACTTTTGAAGAAAAAAAAATATCAGGAGGGTGATAGGTGATTGGGCAGGGGGTGGGACAATTAGACTGCCAGAGAATATTTTAGTGCATAAGGGAATGATGATCAGATATTGGGGGAGAGGGGAAGAACTGCTAGACTAGCAGGGACATTTTTTTCTGAAATACTGGGAGGGTGATCGGTGATTGGGGGGCGGTACAACTAGACTACCTGGTAATATTTTTTGGCATAAGGAGGTGGTGATTGGACTTTGGGGAAGGGGGGATGGACCACTAGACTACCAGGGAATATTTTCTGAAATACCATTAGGGTGATTGTCAGTTGGGGAGCAGTTACCCACCCAACAGTGACAGTTCAACATTGATGTCCCCTACAGTGACTCCAGTGCCATGATGCTGCAGGGGACTTGCTGGAACCAGGCACTGTCTGTCGGGGGTCTTGCACCCCCCAAAATCAGCTCTGACTCAGAGTTGATAATCCTAAGTGGGGGGTGCAGGGGCAAAGCCCCTGAAGAAAACACTTTGGGGCATGGGAAACCATTAACCAACTGCACAATGTGGTCGACCTGCCAGTTTTGCTGTTGAGGCATTCAACAAATATTTTGTCAAACACCCATCTTGGATCGGTTGGGGGGGTGGGACCACTAGACTACCAGGGAATACTTTTTGCCAATAAGGGGATGGTGATCAGATATTAGGGAAGGGGGTGAGATCACTAGACTACCAGGGAATTCTATATATTTTTAGAAAAGGAAATACAGATTCTTCAGGTGCCAAAATCCTTTTTCACAAATTGCAAAAAAGAATCATTTTTTGTGGTTGTTTTTCCACAATTTATGCAAAAGAAACAAATCCTTTTTCATAAATTGCAAAAAGACGATCATGTTTTGTGATTCCTTTTTTTGCAATTTGCAAAAAAGGATTTTGGCACCCATCTTAAGAAAATGCATTTGCAATCAATTTACAAAAAAAAATATTAAGTCAGATTCAGACTGTACGGGCCCGTATTAGGTAAACATAACTGCTGGTCTTTACTAAAGCACTCTATTTTTTGTAGTATTTCAGTTTGTTGCCACTGCTAAGTGAAAACAAGATGGCAGCAGCATGAAACAAATTTCCCATTTGCAACAAAGGATTCCCCATTTGCAGCAAAGAATTCCCCATTTGCAACATAGGATCATTTTTTGAGGTGGACATCTAACTTTTCCAATAGGAAATAATGGGAAACATTGAAATTTCATAACTTTTGAATGAATTAATAATTTTTCACCAAACTTTTGAAAGGCACCAATGTGACCCAGGACCTATATATCCTACAATTTCAGACCAAAATTCCACACCATTTTTACACAGCAGCGTGACAAACAATTTGCCAAAAATGTTCATTTACATGTTTTTGACACTCTGTATCGCCACACCACATATCTGACCTGAAATAAATTGCCACATCAAGAGATTCTTGGTCCCTGGTGGTACTTGCAAAATTTTATGTGAATCACTTGAATGGTTGCAAAGTTATTAAAGTACAAAATTTTGAGCTCAACGTAGAAGTGAAGATTTAACCCCAACTATAGGGGCTTGACTGCACCTCTATAATGTTGCAAGCAATATTAAATAATGGATCGTGTATTATCATAGCAATTCATTTATGTGGAACATGGCTACTGGCTCAGTAGTTAAGTGGATGCTTTTTGCCAGTAACCATGAGAACTGGGGTGGTGGATGCAGTTAGGTTTAACAGCGGTTGGGGTAAGGGGTATTGAAATGTAATTAATGATAAAAATGCAGGGTCAACCAATTGCATTACATTTTAAAGGAAAAGGTAAGGGTATGGTGGGAGGTACTTGTGTGCTCTTTCTTATGAGAAGCAGACATTCAACCAGAAAGGAATAAGCTATTTGCTTATTTCTTTTTTTTATCATTTAATATGCTTTATTGAAAGTCAAATGAATAACAAAGACTTCAGGTATCAGCTGATAAACATGAAGCATATACATGTGGTCCATTATACGAGTTATACCATAAACATTTTCAAATATATATATATATATATATATATATATATATATATATAAAACTCCTAACATTACTCCCTCACCCTCACCCATCCCCTTCCCCACACCCCTTAATTGCACCAGAGATATCTTAATAAACCAGCACAAAGGTGTGTTCCTTTTAAATTTTAATGAATAACACTCTGATTGGATGTTTAAACCTAGGGTATTAGATGTGGTGTTCTTTTTCCCTTAACAGTGTTTTCTAGGTTTTAATAGTCCTTAGTAACTTACTGTGTTAACAGGAGGGTATACAGAGGCTCCCAGATACGGTTGTACCTCAACATTTTGTTAGTCATACTCGCTGTCATTCGCTCTCCTGTAAATCAAACATTGTTTCTTTATACCTCTCAACATAGCTTGGGGTAATCTGATCTTTCCAGTGTGTGAGTATTACCTTTTTAGCACAGGCCAATATCAAAACTATGTGCAGAGGCTGGTTACCCATAAGTTGATCTGTAAACTCTCCTATAACATAGGCTGCAGGTTCAAATTTCTGGGAGAGACCTAGCAAGGGGTTTAATCTATTTTGAATGGAAGACCAGAATGGGGGAAATGGTCTCACATGACCATAGCACGTGTAAAAGTGTATCAGTTTCTTTGCCACATTTTGTGCAAAGGTCCAATGGTAAATAACCCATTTTATGCAATCTAGCGGGGGTATAATAGAGTTCATGATTAATTTGAAATTACATGAGCTAGTAATTGTCCCAGCGTATCATCTTATACATATGCTTCCATATCTAGGGCCAATTTCTTGAGGGAGAAGTTGGGGGGAGGACCCAATCCCACCAATAGAATCTTGGTACACCTCTGGGATCAAAATATGACTATAAATAATTATATGAATGTGAGATCAGGTGAGATTTAGGAACTGAATTCAGATAGGGGGAGATTGCATTGTAAAGAGGTGATCCCCATGGACCTTTGCCAAGTACTGCATGTAACATACGAGTAATTTGAAAATATTTAAAAACAGATATGGTATTTCAACCACAAATATTACTAGCTTCTCAAAATGTCATTAATTTTTGATGGAATTGTTAAGTCCTCTGCCCTATCCACTTCCATGTTTGGCCAGAGTTGTCTCTGGAAAGAATCTTGCCTGAAATCTGAAAGTTGGGGTTCCCAAATAATGGCTGGAAATTATCTTGCTTTGGATTTATGCTATTTGCTTATTTCTTAAAACAGCAGTCCCAATCTGATTTTTTTCTCAGGGACAGTGCATTGTAACACTTCCACCTGCTTGATTATGTTGTTGCCCAATATTGACCTACAGTACCTCATTCTATCTTTTGTGGCCATTTTGGGTCAGGTTAAGCAATGGATTATTCCAATGCCATACAGCACGATCAGTAAGAATGGGGTAAACAAAAGTGTTCTTGCAGGACATAGGGGGGTTGTGAAAGCAAGCATTTTATATAAATGAATAATAGACATACTCGGTATCTATAGATCCTACTTCTTCTCTCCTATCTCTCTGTCAATCTTCTCTTCCTGTGAATCTTTTGAATGGTTGCATAGTTATTAATGTACAAAATTTTGATTTTAACAGAGTTTATCATTGATGTGAAGATTTAACCCTAACTATAGGGACATGACTGTACCCGTATAATATTCCAAGCAATATTGAATAATAGATCATGTAAACAGGGTGGTCAGGTGTCTATCCAGCTCCACCGCTTGGAGTGATTGGAAGCAAATCCAAAGGATTGCTGTGGCAGTAAGGCAAGAGGGTGAGCTAGATGTCATTGCCCACCTGGGAACAAATGACCAGGCTAGGGATTAGCTGAGGGCAGTGCAGAGGGAGTTCACAGAGTAAGGGAGGGGTTTTAAACTGGTGGCATGCATGGTAACTTTTTTTGGAAATGGTAACTGTCTGCAGCATTGGGGAGGCCAGGGTACTCTGCACCAGGGGAGTCAATGAATGGCTGAAGAGATGGTGCAGAGCTGAAGGATTTGGCTTTATTAGGGATTGGGGGACCAACTGGAGGGATGCAGGCTTGTATGTGAGGGATGGCCTGCATTCATCGGGGGGGGGGCGAGATCCTTATTTAGAGGTTTAAATGTTTAATTGGCAAACATTTAACTCATTACCTCCTGGGTGACCATTTTGTGTCAGGTAAACATTGGCTAGTTCAAACTTCACATGAAGCTATTGGAGGTAATAAGTTAAACTAGCCATTGGGGGTTGGTGGAATTGAGCAAGAAAGAATCAACTCCCCCTCATCACACAGAGGTTAAGGTAGGTAAACAGACTAGAGCCGAGAAAGGAACATTTAAACTAGCCAAGGGGAATGGCAGAATTAAGAAGGGACAAAACAACCTGCCCCCCCAAAGAGAAAGGTAGACATCAGGTGGATACTATGGTCATGGAAGCAACAAAAGGAAACACAAAGGAAGGGAATAGTGGGGGATGCATGGAGGAAGGGAAGGCAGAGAAAGGGGAGGTGTTGTTGGTGGGGGACCTAAACATGCCAGATGTTAACTGGAACACATATGCAGCAGCCACTACCAGAAGCAAAGACATTTTGGATGCTGTGGAAGGAGTGTGCCTCAGACTGTTGGTGAAGGAGCTCACATGGGAGGGAGCAATACTAGATCTGGTTCTCACAAATGGTGACAGAATAACAGATCTATCAGTAGGCAGCCATCTATGATCCAGTGATCATCATACAGTTTGGTTTAAGGTGAAGACAGTAGTAGAGTCAAGCCACTCAAAAGTAAAGGTCTTGGACTTTAAGATAGCAGACTTTGCAAAAATGTGGTAACACCTCTGGATAATCCTGGTGAAGGGAAAGGTAGGGGGTAGTGGAGGAACAATGAGAGAAACTTAAAGGAGCTATAGCAGAGACAACAGGCCTCTGTGTAAAGCTAGTAAACAAAGCAAAAATAAAGAAAAAAAAAAACACTACAGTTTTCAAAAGAAGTGGCAGGAAAGGTTAGGAAAAAAAAAACAGGCATTCATAAAGCAGAAGAAAACGCAAAGGAAGGGGGACAGGGAAATGTGCCGGACAAAGCAGAAGGAGGTAGGGAAGGCAATCAGGTGCACAAAGGCACAAACTGAAGAAAGGATAGCAAAATCAGTAAAAGAAGATGACAAAATCTTCTTCAGATATATCAGAGAAAGAAAAAAGACTAATGGAGGGATTTTGAGGTTGAATAAAGAAGGGGAGTGTGCAGAGGGGGACCTAGAAAAAGCAGAAATTCAAAACAAATATTTCTGATCAGTATATACAAAGGAAGGGCAAGGGGAGGGATCAAAATTAGGGGTAGAAACACACATGGGGGGTGGGGTGGGGGGAACACCAATCCATTCCCAGAGGGAGAGAGTCCAAAAGGAACTCTTGAAACTAAAAGTTGACAAGGCAATGGGACCAGATGTGTTACATTTAGGATTACTGAAAGAACTCAGGGAATTACTAGGGGTACCACTGTCAGCCCTATTTAACAAATCACTAGAGGAGGGAGTGCTACCAAAGGACTGGACCGGGGTGAATGTGGTACCACTATAGAAAAATGGGAGCAAGGTGGAGGCTAGAATTTACAAGCTAGTCAGCTTGACCAGAGCGGTGGGGAACACAATTGAATCCATGTTAAAGGAAAGGATTGTGACATACTGTACCTGGAGGCTAGTGAGAACACAAGACCACAGTCAACATGGATTCACAGCAGGGAAATCTTGTCAGACAAATCTGATCAATTTCTTAGACTGGGTAACAAGGGCGGTGGATCAGGGAGCGGCAGTGGACAAGGCCTACCTAGAGTCGAGCAAGGCATTTGACACTATCCCACACAGGAAACTAATACACAAGTTATGCAGCTTGGGAGTGGGTCCCAAGGTGATACACTAGGTCCAAAATTGGCTGACGAACAGGACACAGAGGGTTGTGGAAAATGGAGTTCAAGCCCAGGAGAGGGGGGTGACAAGTGGGGTGCCACAAGGCTTGGTTCTGAAGCCGGTCATCTTCAATGTCTTCATTAATGACAATGAAGAGGGGCTAGAAGGGAAGAGGAGCCTCTTTGTGGATGACACCAAGATCTACAAAGGGTAAACACTCCAGATGGGGTTAAAAAATGAGAGGAGACCTAGGCAAATTGGAGGAGTGGTCAAGAGTGCGGCAGCTTAAATTCAATGCAATAAAAGTGCAAAGTCATGCACTTGGGCTCACAGGAATCCTGGAGAGGAATACAAAATGAGGAAGGGGGATACTAACAACAACAAAACTGGAAAGAGACCTGGGGTGAACATAATGAATGACCTGAAGGTGGCCAAGCAATGTGAAAAGATGGTGGGGAGGGCCTAAGGGATGCTAGGATGTAAGGAGAGGGGCATCACAAGTGGAAAACAGGAGGTGGTGATACCACTGTACAGACAATGGGTCAGACCAAATCTGGAATACTATGTTCAGTTCTGGAGACAGTATCTCTGGAAGGATATTGAAAGAATGGAGGCAATCCAGAGAAGGGCAACAGCAATGGTGAATGGAATGCACCAGAAAACATATGAGGAAGACAGAAAGACCTCAATATGTGTACCCAGGAAGAAAGGAAGGAGACAGGGGATATGATACAGACATTCAAGTACCTTAAAGGAATCAACAGGTCCAGGAGGGCAGCATCTTTCGAAAAAAGAGATGTGCAAGAACAAGGGGTCATGATATGAGGCTGGAGGGGAATCAGGGCAATATGAGGAAGTATTTTTTCACAGAAAGAGTGGTGGATGCATGGAACAGCTTCCCAGTGGAGGTCGTAGAGGCTAAAATGATTATTGAGTTCAAGAATGTATGGGATAGACAGAAGGCAATCCTAGTGATGGGAAAGAGAGGGTAGGCTGCTGATCATTTAGGATCTTTTTTTTTGTTTCACATGTTTATTAATTGACAGTTGACCAAATACAATTCATAGCCAGCAGCTATAAATAGTCCATACAGCATAATCATATTCATTTACAACAACACCTTGTTGTTATAGCATTTCAAACTTTCACATTACTGTTATTTTTCTTTTACTTTTAAGTATCCCCCCTTTAACCCACTAAACTGGTAACCTCTAACAATTAACAAGTAACTCGGTCTGTGTCCCTCCTTTCCTCCTCATCCCATACTTAAATAGAGGCTCTTTCTTTCAGTTAAATAGTCCACTTACTTCCAAAAGCATTCTTTCCCCCATACTCAGAGTACCCAAATATTCTGCCCAAGTTCTCTCAACCCTATCTTCTGTCCCCTTCAGGCAATATGTCAGTTTATCAATTGCTAATACCTTCACCGTAAGCTCTTTCCACTGACCCACTGTAGGCTCCAAAGCTGTGGTCCATACATTTTGTATTCCTACCCTAGCTACTGTAAGTAGAACTCTGATCCACCTGAGGTAGAGAAACCATTCCCCATTCTCTTCTCCTTCTACCCATAACAGCAGTGATTTTTTTGGGAGATCTCAATGGGCTTTCCTCTCATGGATGTAATTTCTTTGGCTATGCCTTGTCAAGTAAGACCTTATCACTGGACAAACCCAATAGTAGTGCTGGTAAGTACCCCTATTTATTTTACACTTATTGCAAAACAGCAAGACTGCTGGGCAAAAGCTGTGTACCATAGCTGGTGAATAATATAGCCTCTGTATATATTTAAATTGAGCTTCTTTGAACTTATTACACACTAATAATCCCTGATGGGATTCTAACATTAGCTGCCAGTTAGCTTCACTAATTTCTTCCCCAATGTCCTGTTCCCACCAAACCTTTGCCTTCTGGGGAGGGTCTTGAAGAAAAAA
Organism: Neoceratodus forsteri; assembly: GCA_016271365.2. Taxonomy (NCBI): domain Eukaryota; kingdom Metazoa; phylum Chordata; order Ceratodontiformes; family Ceratodontidae; genus Neoceratodus; species Neoceratodus forsteri. The sequence continues at coordinate 866,401,108 of CM057458.1, read as the reverse complement.
ATTTCTGTCTAATTTTACGGCCCTCCCTACTAGCCCCATCTCACATCTGTTATCCCCCATTATTTTCCTCTCCACATCTTCCATCAGTCTCCTTGCTTCTCTAGGTCCACTTAGCTGTTTATAATAATCCCTTACGTGGAAGTATCTGTACATGTGTGAGGCAGGCACGCTCCATCTCTCTTTCAAATCCTGGAATGTGCATATGCCCCACCGACGTTAATGTCACCATACATTTCACCCCCTTTTCCTGCCACAGTTTGAACCCATCATCCTCCAGGCCTGGCAGGAAATCAGGATTCCCTACCACTGGAGCCAGCAGATTCTGATATGTATCAATGCCTTGCTCTTTAATTTTCTCCCAGGCCGATAAGCCCGCCACCGCCATCGGGTTAGGTGCTACCAGCTTTCAGTACCGCTGGAGTCCTTCTCCACTTAAGTAACTCGAAATTCTCCCTAGATCCCCATCCTCTTCTAACTCGACCCTCCCGGCCACTTCCTGTCTGTGTACTCAGTTTTGGATGTACCTGTATTGTGTTGCCAGAAAGTACCCCATCACATCCGGGAACTTTAGCCTCCTTGTGCTACCGGTGCCTTCATTCGTTTCAAACTAATTTTAGGGTGTGGTGTTTGCCTTTCCACACAAAAGTTGTAAATGTCTTTTCCAGTTTCTTTATATCTTGGGCTACCAGGCTGAAAGGGATCATCTGCATTTTATACAAAAGTCTGGGCAGAGCATTCATTTTGAAGAGGTTAATCCTTCCCACCCAAGAAATGCTCAACTACTTCCACCTACTCAGGTCCTGTAAGACTTCCCTCATCAGCAGTCTATAGTTCACCTCATACAAGCTCCCCGCTTGTTTTTCCACCTTAATCCCTAAATATGTAAAGGTGTGTTGAACTATTTTCAACCCCAGGCATCCGTCCTGCTGCCCCCTCCCAAAAACATTATTTCCGACTTTTGCACATTAATTTTATACCCAGAGAAAACTGTGAATTGCTCTATTATTGACAATATTTTAGGAGCCGACACATCTGGCGCTGACAGAAACAAAAGAACATTGTCTGCATAGAGAGATATAACATGTCTCCCCCTTGTTTTCCCTGGATACCCCTTATAACGGACTCATTTCTAACTTTATTTGCCAGGGGTTCTATTGCCAATGCAAATAGCAAGGGTGACAAGGGTCATCCCTGTCTCGTTCCCCTGTATAATGTAAATTCCAGCGATGCTGCTCCATTAATTAGAATCTGTGCCCTCGGATGCATATAGAATGCTCCCACCATCTTTACAAACTCCTCCCCCAACCCAATTCTCTGCAAAATGTGCAGTAGATATTCCCACTCAATTCTATCGAAGGCTTTTTCGGCATCCATCGAAAGAACACATGCCTCACCGGGGTGCCTCTCCCCCCACCAGATGACATTTAGTAACCTCCATAGGTTATGATAGGAGTGCCTTCCCTTCACAAACCCAGTCTGATCTGGGTTGACCAGTAGGGGAAGTACGTCTTCTAATCTGCTTGCTAAAACTTTTGTCATCATTTCACAATCATGGTTCAGGAGCGAAATCGGTCTTAATGACCCACAATCCTCCAAGTTCCTTCCTACTTTAGGAAGAACAGGAATAAGAGGCCTGACAACACATATTAGGGATCTCTCCCCCTTCCCTTGTTTCTTGTAAAATATTACACAAGGAACCCGCCACTTCTTCCTTCAGTAATTTGTAAAATTCCGCCCCCAGCCCATCAGGTCCCGCAGCCTTCCCATTTTTCAGCTAGCTTATCACATTCTTTACCTCCATCACTGTTATTTGCCCCCCCCCCAGCTTTTGTCTTTGTGCTTCATTTAGCCTAGGTATTTTCAGATCCTACAGGAAGCCATCCCTTTCTCCCCCTTTCCCTGGACATTCAGCCCTATTTAGTTCTTCGTAGTACTCCTTAAATCTATTACGAATTCCCACTTCCTCCTTGAGTATTTTCCCCTCCTTATTTCTAATTTGAACTATCCTGTGACTACTTTTCCCTCCCTTCATAAGCTGGACCAGAAGGGGACCTGCTTTAATGCCTCATTCATACATCCTCTGTTTTGTGAAGAAAATATTAGCATCCACCTCCTTATCCAAATTGACATTAAGCATCTCCCTTGCTACCCTGAACTCTCTTTGGTTTTTCTTCTCCTCCTCCCCTAAGGACTTCTCTTTCCAATTCACTAATTTTGGCTTCCAAATCCCTTTGTTTCTGCCTTTTGTCTTTTTTTTGCTTAGCTGTGTAGCCAATTATATCCCCTCTCTTAAATGCTTTGCCAGCTTCCCAGTATATGCCCTCATCTTCAACCGTGCCCTTATTTGTCTCCTCGTAAAATTTCCGTTGCTCTTTTACAAATTCCCGAAACTCCTCCCTCGCCAACATATTCGTAGGAAATCTCCAGCAACCCCTCTGCACATCATTCTGGACCAAGGCAAGCTCTATTTCCACCATAGCATGATCTGATAAGAATATCGGGCTATGCCCCATTGCTCTAGTGTACTGATACAAGTCTCTATGAATATACACATAGTCCAGCCGTGACCAGGAACGATGTGAGTTGGAAAAAAAAGTATAATCCTTCACCCCAGGATTAGCTGTTCTCCATCCATCAGTCAAGCCTAGTTCTGTTAACCCAAGTAGCCATTGTTGTATATCCCCGTCTGTCCTATCCTTGTTCCCTAGGTAATCTAATTTAGGATCTGCCATGCAATTAAAGTCCCCCCCCAGTATCAAATTAGTGAATTGCTCCTTTACCAGGACATGCAGCACCTTTTGGTAAAAGCTCCAATCCCCATCAGCCGGCTCATATAGGTTTCCAAAAGTAATTACTTTACCCCCGAGCTCCCCCTCTACAAAAGCGTACCTTCCTTCTATAGGGTCTCTCACCACCCACTGCATTTTAAAGGGCAGATGTTTATGAATTAGGATTGCCACCCCCCCCCGTGCGAATTATAATCTGCTGCATGGCATTCCCCTACCCATCCTCGTACAAGGTTTTTATGCTCACTATTTGACAGGTGCATCTCCTGTAACATAGCCACTGAGACCTTACATTTTTTAAAAGCCACTAATATATTCGCCCTTTTTGCAGGAGATGTAAAACCCTTTACATTCCAGGAGACTACTTTAATCCCTGCCAAAGGCTGAGACGTACCATTAGTCATTTTCCCAGCATAGTCGTCCTAAAAGTGTCCTGGTCATAGCCCAAACTTTTGTCTCAAACAGATACTATATTACACAGACCATTTTAAAGAAAATAAAATCACAGGTGAACAACTGAACAATCACAAACTGTATAGAAATAACCTCAACTTTGCCCCCCTCCCTCACTCGATTCAAATTCCAGAGCAGCACCACTTTATCCCCCTTTGCCTATATTGCCCCTCCTCTTCCCTAACTCCAACTGTTCCCTCCCATCTACTTATACCACAATCTTCAGTATTTAATCACTCCCCCATACACTACTCTTGCTCCACCTTCCATATCCCATAATTATCCATGTGCTACATTTATCTCAGCAAGCCCCTGTCTCTCTTATTATACCACTACTGTACTGCCCGCTCCCCCCACAGAATCGGTGTATTCATCCCGTCTGTCCAGACCTCCCCTTCCCTCCATTCCCTTCAGTCGGTTACTATAAAGTCTTCATGCCTTTCTCCTCCCCCCTCTTATAATTACCCTTCATACATTCTCCAGGCATTTTGCTCCCATCAGGCCCTGCAAAGCCATGTTCTAAAATTCCATTCAATTCATTCCTCAGTACGATTGCTGCTCCTCCTTACCCCCTCCCCGCATATGGATCTCTACTCCTACTTTTGCTGGGTGTATCTCCCTTAACCCAAACACTATGTACATCCCTCTGTTTGAACACTCTCATTTTCAGCCATCCACTGTCGTCAAAAAGACCTGTGCCCCACGGTGCCACGTGCTCCTTACGGAGATAAAGTTCTGTCTCTAGTCCACACTCATGGGGCAGACAGAGGCTCACAACAAAATCTCCCCATGGTGTAATCTGCCTCTTTCGAGGGACAAGTTCTGTCTCTAGTCCACACCATCTGAGGCCTGTAGGGATCACTTCCCAGCCACCCTTTAATGCCAGACCTTGACTCCCAAGCATCCCTCCAATGCCATCCATATTTAGGATCTTAAGTAGATAGGGAAAAGTGCAGACTAAGTGGGCCAGGCAGTCCTTATCTGCCATCAAAATCTGTTTGAGTGTTTCTTCCCAACCCCAGATCTCAATATTCTCCATTACCTTTGATTCCAGTGTTGTTTTTGTACCCTCTGCTTCAGAATACAACCCCCAACTAAATATAGTGTCATTATCTCCCAGATACCATGAAGTACCCCTACACCACAAACTGAATAGAGGAGCACCTTTGACCTATTAAAAAATCTTCTCCCTGTTGTCTAGTGTGCCTGCTCAGCTTTCGTGGTTCCAATAAGGAATATGGGTTAGTGCCTGCTTATACAAGGTTGCAATTCTATGCAACCACTCCTGTCAGCTGCAAAGTTTCCTTGGGCTGCAATACATTACGAATTGACCTGTTAGCCACTAGCACTGCAGCCCCCACACCTTCTCCAAGACAAAAGATGTGGGTGTTTGGGAAAGGTTTGGCACCCTGTTGTGAACAGATTGAAAGGCCTGTAAACTCTGTTGGAGGCAAATGGGTCTTAGCAACCATTTTATAACTGAATTTGCAAATGAGAATATTGACCCTGACTTTTGTTAAGAAAAAAACATATCTAAAACACCATCAAGTACATTTCTTTATGTGTGTGGTGGAGGTTCTCAAAGTTTTTTATCAGTACCTCCTAAAACATACAACAGCCAAAATTTTATATGATAGGCAATTACACACCCCACTGAAACTGGTCAGAGCCAATATGGCTGTGGAGAGCTTTTAGAAGTGGCAAGAGCAGTGAACAGAATATGCTGTGCTCTCGCTACACAGGAGTCAGCTGTAATGCTGCAGTGATTACAGTACTGCGCATGCGTGGTACTGGAACATGTGCAGTTTGTCCCAGAGTCAGCCCTGCGCAACATGTCTATGCTGACATTACTACATGTAATATTCCAGTTCTCTTGGGTTACTAGAATCCCATTAGTACTAGTCATAGGCAGGTAGGAAAAGGCAGCTGGTGGGGAGGTCATTAGGGGCTTTCTACATAATGACATTATTGTTTATTCAGCTAGCCTGAGAGAAGGATGATTATGCCTTTTAGAACTCTCACAGCAGCATAACCATTTTAGAGTCAGCTGCTCTTGGGGAGTTTAGAATGTTCATCTGTAAATTCAAGTGTGGCAGTTAGACTGGCAGGATGTCTTCCACTGGGGCTCTGTCACAGGAAGCCCTGGTATTTCTCACCATAGTTTGGTAAAATCTTTAGTTTGCCTGCAGGGCTTTTTAGTTTCAGTCCAGGGGGAGTGAGAGGGAATGCAGTTCTTGTGGATCTAAGGGGCAATCCCCTGACATTCCTGAAGTTCACAACTGTCTTAAGGAAGAACAATGAGTAGAATCTGACAGCTACCAGAGAAATAAAGGTGCCTTTTGTTTTTTCCATGACTGGGAGGAAGGAACAACTAATCTGTGAATACAGAATTTGAGGCTGTTCTCTGAGGGAGTTGTCTGAGGTGTGTGTGCCCTAGAAAAGGCTAGATCACACCAATCAGGTCCCCTTTCAACACAACTGTGCTGAATTTAAAGTTAAAGTTGGGAGTCTTTAGCAATTCATTGGGGATTGGACACTCATTTGGTGTAATCCTGAAGGAATGACATAGGCTGTTTGGGGCCATCTGGAGTTCCAGGCAGGGCTAAGTGGTTTGTGGATGGGCACCAGTGTTCCCTGGGCAGCGACCATGCACCAGGAGGATTTTAAAGTGTGTGGCACATCCCACAGATACACACTTTGGAAATGGAAATGCGTGGAAAATGTTTAAAGTGTGTGGCATATCCCACAGACATACACTTTGGAAGAGAGATAGATAGTTTTTTTGTGGAAAACACTACTGCCTAGCAAAGTGTCATACAAAAGAGAGTGTACCTGTATTGCAATGATAAACATTTGGGGGACCACCCTTGCTTTACGTAACATCTGTAAATAAAGCCATACTGTAAAATCCCAGTTACTGTTTTGGACAGTCCACTTATTGCTTCTAGTGTGAACGTTATTGGGGATCCTCAGCAGTTAGGCCTAGCATATGCCTAACATCCTCTCCCTTGGACCTGGTTGTAAATCTGCTTGTTGGGGAGGGGGTGCTACTCTGTTTTTTCTATGTGCTTTTTGTATTTAACTTTATAGAATAGTTACATAAAATAAAGCCTTTTTATTGTGTCCTAATGTAAGGACTGGAATTGCCTTTTGTGGGGCCGTTGAGCCCGATGGAGTTTTATTTCTTTCTTGTGATACTATGATAGTCGTGGCTCCAGCTTGCCTTCTCCTGAGCCACATTGGTGTTTTTATATGTAAATAAAAAGATCCATTTTAGTATGTACCCCCCACCCCCCATCCTCTAGATAATGAGCCTGGTATACACTCCAACACTAGGAGTGGTACAATGAGTGTAGCTCTGCGAAAAAAGAAAATTGCATGAGGACCACATGATGCAGGGTACTGGGTAGAAGCTCCTTTATATAGCTCCAGCCTCCCGACTTGATTGAAGTGTTTTTTTTGAGCATTTAACAAGCCTAAAACCCTATATTTTTAAGGTCTGGTGCCTTCCTAGCATTGAGCGTTCCTGCTGGGGCATCTGAGAGAGAATGGAGGTTTACATGAAATGGGCGCCGCAAAAACATACCCCGCCAGTTTCTCTGGAAAAGGCCCCGAAGAAATCACGAGCCTTGCATGGAACTGATAAGCCAGAGGTCGCAAATCAGGGCACAGAGCTGGAGCCGCTCATGTTAAGCAGATTCTTAGAGGAATTCAAGCCCTTTTGGGAAGAAATAAAAGAAATGGCATCAGAGATTAAATCTCTGTCTAGAAAACTTGAAGAGATCTCAGTCTTAACTACGGATAATGTCACAAGGATCTCCTCTTTGGAGAAACAAGCAAAGAGGTTCGAGCCTGGAATGGCTGCTATGCGGCAGAAACTTGCACGTTTTGAAGCTAAGCTGGAAGACCTTGAAGCTCGTGGTTGTAGAAATAATATTGTGATCCTGGGGTTGCCAGAGGGAGAAGAGGGTCAGAACACCATAGCATTTGTCCAGAAGTTGGTGGAGAAGATTGCTGGCCCCTCGCCCTTTGGGGCTAAATACATAATCGAGAGAGCCCACAGATCCCTGAGGCCGAAGCCCCCCCCCCCGGAGCCATACTTTGCCCTATAATATGCCAATTTTTGAATTACTTGGAGAGGCAGCATTTGTTGTCCAAAGTTAGAGAAATCCAGGAAGTGAGATGGGAACAAGTCAAACTTAGGCTGGCGCAGGACTTGCCGGGCTCTGTCCATCTGAAACGCAAAGCATTTCATCTAGTCGTCTCTAAAATTATTGCAGCTGGTTTGAAGTTTAGTATGGCATACCCGGCCAGGCTACAGGTGCAAGTAGCCGGTACATGGGTTTCTTACAAGGATCCGGAGTCTGCGATTTCTGGCCTAAAGCTGTCCCTACCTGATCTTTTCAGGGATACTTGAGAGGCCTCTCGCCAGGTCAAGGGAAGAGTTCTGGTTTGAAGATATCTGGCTGCTACTTGGAGGATTCTTCAGGGATGATTATATATAGTTGCTGAATTTCTATCCAAGCCTGTTTAGTGGGCTTATGGGACACAATTTCTTTACTATTTTCTGGACTTTATAAGGTTGCTTATGCTTTAGCTTTATCTGGGACTCTGATCTTTTTTAAAATGACTGTTTATGCTTATTTTTTCAGGCATTGGGGAGAGTAATTTTGTAATGTTTTGGGTAGTACCTCCCTTGCAAGCATGCAAGGGGGATTTGGTCCAGTTAAGGCCTTTGGTGTGTACCCTGTAGGGTATTAATGCGCATCATTCGGTGGGTTGTCTGGAGAGGCTCTCGGGGCATTCTCTCTACAGCACCTTACTATGCACTTTCATTCCTGTACCACCAGATGGAGCTCAAACCTCATTGAAATAGGGCCCAATGATTTCAATGGCCCGTGATGGGGAGTTTTCCCTGGCATAAGGGTGCTATTATGGATGGGGCGTGGCTGAACCTGTTTGGTGAGGCCAAGTGTTTTCTGGGCGGGTGAGTCCCATGTGGGAACTGGAAATATTGACTGAGGTCTGGTCTTAATAGCACTTAATGAGGTGCATTCCTTTCAGCAGGCAAGGCTTGAGAGTTGGTAACTCTCACTAATCCTAGCGCCCTAGTACTATTATACAGTCTTACTCCCATGGGACATCTGGAGTGGATTAACTGAGTACCTCATATATTGTTACTGTTACTTAGGTCATTTACCTCCTATTGTTTTCATGTAGGAGGGCTCAAAGATCTCTCTTCTCTGTTTTTTCTCTTAGGGTTTAGGGGTAATGTCGGGGGCTGGGGAGAAGGAAATGGTAAGCTGTTGAATGTTGTTGGTGACAGTTGGGGGCGAGGGTGGGGCAGAAGGCAATAGTTTGGGTTTATTAACTCTAGTTTGTGATTGGGTGTTACTTGATGGGGTGGAAGGATTAGTTTGGGCAGGATGGGGGGTTGGGGGTGGGAGGATGGCACAGCAGTTTTAGTGGAACAGGGGTACGTGGATCATAATAGTAGTAGTTGTAAAAGGTTAACCTCAGGCTTGTTTTGTCAACAAAGATGGCTAGTAGTATTAACCTAGCTACGTGGAATGTGAAGGGGGTTAGGATAAAACCTAAGCAATATCAGGTGCTTAAACACCTGAACTTGCTGTGTGCATAGATTACATTTTTACAAGAATCTCACCTGCTAGATACTGAGGCACTACAACTCAGGAGACAACAGGTGGGGCAGGTCTTTAATGCCTCAGGCTCAACCAGTAGTTGTGGTGTCATGATGCTGGTTAATAGAGACGTTCCATTTATTCCCACTCAGGTTTTTAGGGATTCAGAGGGAAGGTATGTTCTAGTTGAAGTACCCTTTGGGCCATGCCACCACTCTTGTAGCAGCATTTATGGACCAAATGTGGATGATCCCACTTTTTTCGCGAAATTGACTTCCACTATTCTCCCTTTACTCCCTATTCCCATTATCATGGGGGGAGACTTTAATCTGGTTTTGGATCCTAACATAGATAGGTCTGGGAATGTGTCGAGGAGACTGTCCCCAGGACAAAGAGCATTCAAGGAATTACTAGATCAATGCGGACTATGTGACGTATGGCGAGTTTTGCATCCCAACTCCAGGGAATTTACTTTTAGTTCACCGGTACACGGCTTGCAGTCTCACATTGATCACCTTCTGGTCTCTCATGAGCTCTTGCCGGGTGTGTCATCCACCTCGATTCAACCAGGCCCTGTATCTGATCATTCTCTGGTGTTATGTAATCTGGTTTTCTCTAATATTCCCAAGAAAGAGACCTGATGGAAACTAAATGAGTGGCTATTGAAGGAGGAGAAATACTGTCAACTAGTGAAAGATCAGATTGATTTTTTTTTCTCTACCAACCCTTTAGAAAGTGCTCCGCTGGACATTATATGGGGAGCTTTTAAGGCTTATATTGGGGTATTCTCATTAGTTTAGCTAAAAAGAGGAAGAGGGCTCAGGAAGCAGAGTTATCATTATTGTCTCAAATTCGGGAACTAGAATCTAGACAGCCAAACAATATTTCCAAAGACGAGAGGCAGAAATTATTAATAGTTAAAGACAGATATTTAGAATTATTAAGAGAGAAAGTGGAGTCGGCTATCATTCGTACCAAAGCAAGTTTCACGGATCAAGGAGAAAAAGTGGGGCACCTGTTGGCCTTATGTTTAAAACAGCAGGAGATTGCAAGGTTTATACCTCCTGCTCTTGCTAGCTTTGTTTGTAGTGCAGAAAGCAGCTAACTGAAAAAGCTACATTTTCTTATTAATTTAAAATGTGTATCTCAGCAGGATTCAGGGTCTGTTGAGATTAAGTAGACATATACTTTATTAGAAGTAGAAGGGGTCTTATTTAGGGTTAAAAAAAGAAAGAAAGTCAGTGTGTGTTCTGTGCTGGGAAGGGTATTGTATCAGCTGACTTTGCTAAACCAGTAGGAGGAAAGAGAGCTAAATTGGGGTGTGGCTTAGACACTATAAAAGCAAGTGACTCAACTTACAACTTCCTGTTGCTAGCCTTGCTTGTAGAGCAGTAAGCAGCTAACTGAAAAAGCTACATTTTCTTATTAATTTAAAACTTATATCTCAGCAGGATTCAGGGTCTGTTGAGATTAAGTAGACAGATGCTTTATTAGAAGTAGAAGGGGTCTTATTTAGGGTTAAAAAAAGAAAGAAAAGAAAGAAAGTCAGTGTGTGCTCTGTGCTGGGAATGGTATTGTATCAGCTGACTTTGCTAAACCAGTAGGAGGAAAGAGAGCTTAATTGGGGGTGTGGTTTAGACACTATAAAAGCAGGTGACTCAAATGACAACTTCCTGTTGCTAGCCTTGCTTGTAGAGCAGAAAGCAGTTAACTTGAAAAAGCTACATTTTCTTATTAATTTAAAACTTATATCTCAGCAGGAGTCAGGGTCTTTTAAGATTAAGTAGACGGATGCTTTATTAGAAGTAGAAGGGGTCTTGTTTAGGGTTAAAAAAAAGAAAGAAAGTCAGTGTGTGTTCTGTGCTGGGAAGGGTATTGTATCAGCTGACTTTGCTAAACCAGTAGGAGGAAAGAGAGCTTATTTGGTGGTGTGGCTTAGACACTATAAAAGCAGGTGACTCAAATTACAACTTCCTGTTGCTAGCCTTGCTTGTGGAGCAGAAAGCTGCTAACTGAAAAAGTTACAGTTTCTTATTAATTTAAAATGTATATCTCAGCAGGAGTCAGGGTCTGTTGAGATTAAGTAGACAGATACTTTATTAGAAGTAGAAGGGGTCTTATTTAGGGTTAAAGAAAGAAAGAAAGTCAGTGTGTGTTCTGTGCTGGGAAGGGTATTGTATCAGCTGACTTTACTAAACCAGTAGGAGGAAAGAGAGCTTAATTGGAGGTGTGGCTTAGACACTATAAAAGCAGGTGACTCAAATTACAACTTCCTGTTGCTAGCCTTGCTTGTAGAGCAGAAAGCACCTAACTGAAAAAGCTACATTTTCTTATTAATTTAAAATGTATATCTCAGCAGGAATCAGGGTCTGTTGAGATTAAGTAGACAGATACTTTATTAGAAGTAGAAGGGGTCTTATTTAGGGTTAAAAAAAGAAAGAAAAGAAAGAAAGTCAGTGTGTGTTCTGTGCTGGGAAGGGTATTGTATCAGCTGACTTTGCTAAACCAGTAGGAGGAAAGAGTGCTTAATTGGGTGTGTGGCTTAGACACTATAAAAGCAGGTGACTCAAATTACAACTTCCTGTTGCTAGCCTTTTTTCTTACTAATTGCCCTCCATCCCACCCTAAGCTAGTTCTACTTTTATAGCCACTGGATCTGACTGTCAACAGGAATTTCCTTTTCGGCAGTAGGAAGGGAAGGATCCGGATTTTACTCTGGATATTTGCCTTTTGGGAGATTTGTCTTCTATTAAGGTTAAGATTCCGAGATTTCATATTTCCATGATTGCACTCTTGGTCAAAAAAATTATTCTCAGGCATTGGAAAGATGGGAATTGTCCAACATATCGGAATGGATACATGAACTCCTTGCTAATCTTCGCACTGAGAAGGCCATAGCAAGCCTTCAAAATAGGTTACATAAGTATAAGTCTATATGGGATCCCCTTCACACTTTGATTATCACCGCTAGGATTTAAAGTGTAATTGGTGCACATGCCATCATATCAAGTATGAGATCATCATGGTTATCTAGCTACTACAGTATTCGAGGGAACTGCTGTGCCGGGGGAGTGGAGTGGTGGTGTCGGGGGGGCAGTGTTGGATTGTACTACTAACTGTCTGTTCATACTTGTTTCACTGCCTCCTGTATTGTGGAAATTTTGTGAATAAACTGTGAATTAAAAAAAAAAAAAGAAAATTGCATGCCATGTAGTTGTCAGTAGTTCTTTTAAGGGAGGTGCCAGCTAGCCAAAGGTGGTGTGGGGGTTACATACATATGCACAATACTTGTGCATGCACAGTTTAAGTCTGCACTACCATGTTGCACATGGAAGCCATCATGTCTGCACATGCGTAAAAAGGAAACGTAGTGCACCAGGACGTGGGTATGTTTATGCAGCACACAGAGGGGAAGGGCTGCATAAGCAGAATCACTGGAAAATATTCTAGAACACTGGGACAGAACATCAGACAGCAGTCCAGTTACATGCTTTCACAGTGCTGTTTTACAAATCTGTTGATGGCATAACATCTGTGGAGCTTGGTCCACACAACTGTAAAAATTAGTCAGGAGGAGGCTATTAACAAACTAGAGCTCTGGTCAAAGATGTGCTCATCATCACAGTCACTTTCTCATTCTTTTCTAAGCAATAATTTCTGGTAAATGTGCCTTAACCATATTGATCTCAGTGCTGGTAGACTACTTCTGGTTTTCCCCTGATTGTATAAGGATAAGGTAGTAACAGTCATGAAGTGGTTGCTGCCAGTGGTGGCATGCTCTGAAAAAAGTGATCCCCATGAATATTTGCACATTTTAGAAATGGCACCTTGAGTTAAAGGGGACAGGAATTGATTACTTATGTGCAGCTCTTTGAAATGTCTCTATTTTTATAAATTATATTCATACCTCTAAAGGATCCCTATCTTAACTCTGCCTGAATAAAAGTTGAAGCTGTCAGTTGTGTATTGTTTTGGTTTTAGATTTATAGAACTGTTATTTGATACAACAGCAGATTAGGTACATATGGACACATGTTGATACATGGACATATTAGGATACCAGTATCTCAATTACAAGGGAGTCTGTATTAGGTTTGGGTTTTCAATGTACACATACACTAGTCGCTTGTTACAGAATTGCAGTATATCATGTTTAGGATTGTATATGAGTAATATGGACTTATTGTACACAGAGTTTAAGAAAAATGTATCTAATTATACAATGAGGTATGAAAATCCTGTAACCTCATTGGTCAAAACACACCACATGGCCAAGGTATATCCTGCAATAACCCACGGCTGAGAAATGGCATTTTTAAAAAACATACTTAAACACATTTTAAATGTATTTTACACATGGGTCCATTGTATAATTGCAATAAGGCACTCCAAGGTGTGGGTTATTGGTAGATTAACCCATTTCTTGTGTGGTTAAGCCACTGGCTGCGCCAGGACACGCCACACAAGGCGCGGGTAAATCCCCCAATAACCCACACCCTGTTGTGCCTTATTGCTTAAACAGTACACTGTGTAAAATTTGATTGACACCATTGTGTGAAGCAGCTGGTGAATGCTTAACTTACAGTATGGCGGGTTGTCTTTTAACCTATTTTTTACTTAACACTAGTGATGCATGGATATCTGAACTGGAGATCCGATCCTGTCAGATATCAGGCTTTTTAGCCATATCTGATCCAATCGGTTTTTAAATTTAAATTAGGTCGGGTCGAGTATTTTATAGATACATAGATACATAGACAGTGTCGGCAGATAAGGACCTATGGCCCACCCAGTCTGCCCATTTGAGCTTGTAAGTTCAATTCGTTTTCCTAGAAGTCTGTTTCCCCTTACCCCTGACCTCTAGAATTCCTTTATGTCTATCCCATGCATTCTTAAATCCGTGATTGTTTCAGCCCCACCACTTCCTCTGGCAGGGTGTTCCACTTGTCCACCACCCGTTCTGTGAAGAAATTCTTTCTCATGTTTCCTCTGAATCGTCCTCCCTCCAACTTCATCCCATGCCCTCTAGTCCTGGAACATCTTTTGCTTAAAAATAGTGTTTTCCTTACCCTGTTTCTCCCTGTAAGATACTTGTATGTCTCTATCATATCCCCTCTCTCCTCCTCTCCTCCAGGAGTACATGTTCAGTTCCTTCAACCTGTCTTCATAGGACTTGTGATGCAATCCATGCACCATCTTTGTTGCCCTCCTCTGAACCTTCTCTACCCTGTCTATGTCCTTACGTAGGTATGGTCTCCAGAACTGTACACTGTACTCCAGGTGGGGCCTCACTAGTGTCTTGTATAGTGGAATTATGACCTCCTTTTTCCTGCTGGTGATGCCCCTGCCTATACATCCCAGCATCCTATTTGCTTTACCTGATGCCTTGTCACACTGTTTCCCTACCTTGAGGTCATCAGAGATGACAATCCCAAGATCCCTTTCCTGCTTGGTGCATGCTATATCCTCACCCCCCAACTGATATATTGTGCCAGGGTTTTTGTGCCCCATATGCATTATCTTGCACTTCTTTGCATTGAATTTCAACTGCCAAACCCTTGACCATTCTTCAAGTTTCTGAAGGTCCCTTCTCATTCTGTCTACACCCTCTGGTGTGTCTACTCTGTTACAGAGCTTTGTGTCATCAGCGAACAGTGAAATTCTGCCTTCTAGATCCTGCGCAATGTCACTGATGAAGATGTTGAATAGGACCGGTCCCAGCACTGATCCTGTGGTACCCACTGGTCACTCTTCCCTCTGTGGGTGACAGCCATTTACCACCACCCTCTGTGTCCTGCCACCCAGCCAGTTACCTACCCACCACACTACTGTCCTGCCCACACCCATATTCCCCAGTTTGTGTAATAGTCTTCTATGTGGCACAGTGTCAAAGGCCTTGCTGAAGTCCAGATAGGCCATGTCCACTGCCCTCCCTGATCCACCTCCCTAGTCACCCAGTCAAAAAATTCAATGAGGTTGGTCTGACGTGACCTCCCCTGGTGAAGCCATGCTGCCTTGGGTCCTGTAGTCCATTGACAACCAGATGTTCCACCAATCTCTCCTTCAGTAGTGCTTCCATGATCTTTCCCACTACCGAGGTGAGGCTGACTAGTCTGTAGTTCCTGCTTCCTATTTGTTCCCACTTTTGTATAAGGGGACTACATCTGCTGTCCTCAGTCTTTGGGTACCTCCCTATTTCCAGTGATTGGCTAAACAGGATAGCCAGAGGTTAGCCACCACCTCTCTTAGTTCTTTAAGGACCTGGGGTGCACCCATCTGGCCCCATTGCTTTGTCAACTCTTATTACTTCCAGTTCCTTCAGGACCCTTTCTCGTGTAAAGGGACTTGTGTCCATTTCTGCACCATTCTCACCCTTGTACCCCTTCAGACCCATTACCCCCTCTTCCTCAGTAAAGACTTTCAGCAGAAATACCTGTTCAATATGTCAGCTTTACTGTTGTCATCCTCCACGCGACTCCCATCCTCCCCTTCAGTCTCACTATCCCTCCCTTGTCTTTCTTTTTCACTTATGTACCTGTAAAGGTTTTGTCCCCTTTAACCACTGATTTTGCAATGTGTTCTTCTGTCTGACCTTTGGCTTCCCTTATACTTCCCTGCCTCCCTTTGTTTCTCCTGGTACTTCTCCCTATCCCTTCTGCCTGTGTCTTTTGTATTGCCTGAATGCAATCTTTTGGCTTTCACTTTCTTTGCTACCTCTTTGGAAAACCATAATGGTCTCCTCTTCCTTTTCCTCTTGCTAACCTGCTTAATGCATAATTCTGTTGTTCTTATAATCCCCATTTTAAATACTGCCCACTGTTCCTCAACCCCTGATTCCTGTCCCATTCCCTTAATGCCTCTTTCAAGTATCTCCCATTTTCCCAAAGTCTGCCCCCTAAAATCCAGGATAAGTGTTTTGTGTGGTTTGGTTCTGCTCTTTCTGTGATTTCAAACCACAATGACTGGTGGTCACTGTTGCCCAGGTGCTCCCCACTGTACCCCATCACACTGTCCCTGTTTGTGAGCAGAAGGTCCAGTATTGCCTTCTGCTGAGTTGGTTCCATGACCAGTTGCTTGAGGAAGGCACCCTGAAGGGAGTCCAGGATAAATCTGCTCCTAGTTGATGCTGCTGCTGGGATGCTCTAGTCCTCACCTGGAATATTGAAGTCTCCAACCAGTACTACCTCACCCTTGTCTGCCATCCTTTGGATGGCTAGCATCAGCTCCCTATCTGTTTCTTCCTCCTGGGCTGGTGGTCTATAGACCACACCTGTGCGGATGGCTGGCCCCATTTTCCTTTCCAGCTTAACCCACAGTATCTCTCCCATTTGTTCCTCCTGGATCTCTGTGGCCCTTGTCATTTTTCACATACAGTGCCACTCCTCCTCCCTTCCTGCCTCCTCTGTCTCTTCTGAATATGTTGTAGCCAGGTATGGCCATCTCCCAGTCATGGTTATCATTCCACAGGTTTCAGTGATGGCCACAATGTCCAGGTCTGACTGTACCATGACAGCCTCCAGATCTTCCATCTTGTTGCTAAGGCTCCTGGCATTTGCACACATGGCTTTGCCATGATTTGACCTCCTAGCCTGCTTCACTGTTCTCCAGCCCTTCCTTGGTTGTCATTTATCCCTGGTTCTCCTTGCTGTCTGCCCTTCTGCTGAATTTTGCCCTTTCTGCTTATCCACCTTTTGGACACTAATCTCCATCTTTTGCACACTGCTTTGCAGAGATAGCCACTCCTCTGGTTCACTGGTTCCACTGCTGAGCTGTGGGGGTGAGCAAGTAGGTACCCTCCTTGCTGGCCTGCCACCCCTTTGCTAGTTTAAATGCTTGTCAATGTAGCATTTAAACTTATCATTGAGTGCTTGGATTCCCTCCAGGATGGATGCAGGCCGTCAGGCTTGAACAAACCTCCATCCCTCCAGGTGGGTCCCCAGTCACCAATGAATCAAACCCTTCCTCACAGCACCAGTTCTTCAACCATGAGTTAAAGTTCCTGGTGCATGCACTCTATGTCTCTCTTGCCTCTCACAGGTAGTACTTCTGAGAAAGTGACGAAGTAGCTACTTCTTGAGACCCCTCCCCAGTTTCCTAAACTCTTCCTGAACTTCCTTTGGCTCCCATTTTCCAAGTCATTAGTACCTAGGTGGATAATGACATCCAGCTCACCCTCCGTCTTGCCTTCCAGTGATCCCCAGTATCTTCCTTCCATCCCTCCATGCCGTGGCACCTGGTAGGCACCTCACCTCCCTGTCCTCCCCCTCCTGTGTTCCTAGCTGGATCCCTCTTATGATGGAGTCCCCCACCAGGATTCACTTCCTCCTCCTCCTCTGGGGTCCACTGCTTTCCCCACTGAGGTCACCTCCTTGGCTAACCTCCACATCCTTTCCTTCCACTTCTCTGGGTACCTCTATTTGGTTGTCCTCATTTGCCAGTGTGGCATATGAGTTCTTGAGAGGAATAGGATCTGGGATGTACCTCTGCCTGACTGCTCTAACCCTCCCTGAGCCCACTGTCATCCAAGTGCTCCTCATTCTCGGCATCCTTTGAGGCAGCTGCATTGGACGGGTGGTCCCTGGATAGGGGTGATGGTACTCCTGACCCAGTTTACTTCCGGCTCTGAGTCTGGTTTACCTCATCCCTGGTCAGAGATGCATGCAGATAGGGCAGCACCTCAGTGTCCAGAAGGTCTGCCTGAATATGGCTGCCCACAGCCACTGCATTGCACCACTCCCACATTATACTGCAATTCCACTACTTGTCTGCTACTGAAACTTTCTTAGTTCTCTTTTTATTAATTTACAGTACTAAAAATCCTGTAACTGATCCTCCGATTTTTTTTAAGGAAAAAGAAACCAATAAATAAATAAATGAGTCAAAACACTTGTCCTGATGAGGGTGGGCTTCTTCCCCCTTATGCCCCTCCTACTTCACACCTCTTACTATACCCTGTGTTTAGCTCCTGTCAATCAGATTTATCAGGGCATATAATTAAGAGTTGGTGGAAGGGGAGGGGGGAAAATTTGCAGCTATTAAAGACAGCACAGAATTACACCACCACTATGTTTTAAATTTTCAACAGCCCAAAAACAGTTATAAGTAAAGACAACAAAGAAAGAAAGTATAGTGTCACTACAAGCCCACAATCTAAGATTAAAGGAAAAATACCAATTACCAGTTACTCTAAAGCACTGAATTGAATATGTTTCCTTCCTTCTCCTTCTGGCTTTTAAAATGCATCTGCCCGGGAAGCTTGGGACAGTACTGGTATATATGCCAGGTTAGTATGTTTAGGAATAATTCTTTTTTCATTATTTAAATCCTACAATCCACTCAGCAGCAGCTGCTGTTACCATCTTTCTCAGTGGGAGTCAGGCATAGCCCAGGAAACTCTCCGTGTCTAGGGGTAAGGTGGCATGCACACCGGAGGATCCCCTGCAAGATGGTAAATACACTCTGTATACCTCTTCTCTCCCATGTGCCTTGTGACGATAACTGCTTTGTGAGTTCTGAATGAATGTGATTTGTACAAGAGCTTTTCACAGCCATCATCTATATAATATAACATATGAACAATTTTACAACTTGAATTGCCGCTTTACAAATACAGTCTGAAAATTAGTTAATTTTTAGTATGAGAAGTACAATTGCTTCAGTGCCACAGTCTCCAATGTCCCTCTTCACAGCTCTCCTTGTTTTCTCACCTACTGCTGTTAAAGTAGGCTAACTTATTTAAGATAACTATTTATTTATGTTGTGCATTGTATAGACTTTGTATAGAAGTTGATGGCAGATAACTGTCTTTCCGACTGCCATTGCCTTAACTCTCCTCTCCAATCCAGCACTACGAGATCATACATTTTTTAATGTCATACTAACTGTTATCCGACCTGATGTTGTACCAATCCGGTCAGATAGTAGATGCAGGATATCCGGATCCGATATCCAGTGTAAAAGTGATATCCTTGCATCTCTACTTAACACATATATTTTTTTCAGATTTATAAGACTTTTAACATTATTTACTATGTATTGCTTAACGAGCTACTGATGCCTCAAAGAAAACTTTGAAAAACATAATGATTAGATAAAAGTCTGCTTGTATTCCATATATATTATAGATTTCTCCTCCCATTATTTATTCCTAAGGAAATATGCATGAATATATGATTGTTATTCCTTGCAGTTACTTTAAAGTTAATCTGCCTCTGTAGCTTACTCCCTAATTCAAGTCATAATGCTCTGTTGTGACATCATAATCTGTTGCCATGAGAGTAACTGTGATGTCACAAGCAGTGCATTATGACCTCAGGATTTGTTTGGAAGGTGTGCACATTTACTCTCAGAGAAAAGCAACTTGGAGTTCTGTGTCCATCATTCGAATTAAACAAAAAAAAGGGAGTATTTCTTTAACTGGCATGGAGATTTGCAGAATGGAAGGATACACTGAAAACTCCTAAAAGATATATTTCGCAGAAACATCTTTTTCAAGGGAAAGCAAGATGGCTGTAGGCTCCACCCACAGCCATAAAAGTGCATCTCACTTAAAATTAACATACATTATCTTTGTTCTTCTGTCACAGAGGTTCACGAACATTTATCTCAGTATATGCTATTGTTTCTCATTACCTCATAGCCATTGAAAGTTATACTCAAGTTCAAGTTTATTCAAGTTCAAGTTTATTGCAGGAAAACTCCATTGAGCAAGCTCATTCACAAGGAGGTCCTGAGACATAAACACTTAAAGTACAAACACAGATAGGTAATAACAGTATATACATGAAATGCACGTTACATGATACAGGCTGGATATACATACAAGGGTACCACATAGGGTGACCGCAGGTGGTAAACATTGATATGAGACAGGGAAGCGACTTACAGGTTGCATACTGATAAATGAAACATGATGACTGGTGTGTGCAATACATATACAATATTTTGGCAGCTAGAACAAACAACAGTCTACAACTGATATGGGGGGGAGGAGTGATTTGATAGAGTAGCAGTGGAGCATAAGCAAAGATAAAGCCAGGAGTAGAAGGGGAAGGGAAAGCAGTTAATATGACAAATCAATTATACCTTACCAGTGGATAAATATGGCACACATGGGGAAGGAAAAGACTTAATGACAGTTACAGGTGTCTTTATTTTGGCTGAACTTAACGATTTGTAGAAGTTTATTGAAACTGTGCTAGTTAGTTTCAGTCACGTTTGTAATTGGTTCCAAATGGAGGGAAGGGCATATGCAATTGCACGTTTACCAAAGGAAGTCCGCGTCCTTGGTATGTCAAGCATAATAAAGTCAGATTTTCTTAACGAGTATGCACTATGTGAGATACTAATAAGGGAAGATAGATAGCTTGACAATTTCTGCAGGAGCAGTTTAAGAATCCATAGCCCAGTATGGAGCAGGTGTCTAGTAGTAAGGGATGTCCAACCAACAGCTGCATATAAGTCACAGTGGTGCGAACGGTAAGGGGAGTTGGTAATGAACCGTAACGCACGATGATAAAGGATGTCCAGTTTACTTAGATTTGCAAGAGTAGTGGAGGAATAGATTACATCGCAATAGTCGAGTAGGGGGAGAAAAGTGGCCTGTACAAGCTAGTTTCGAGTTTCAAGGGGGAATAGGGGCCTATTTCTATAGAAGAAACCTAACCTTGCTTTTAACCTTCTAGAGACATCTTCGACGTGGTCACTGAAAGATAATTTATTGTCGATCCAGATACCTAGATATTTAAATTTGGTTACAACTTCCAGAGGCTCATTTAGCGTGGTGACAATGAAGTCTTGGGCAAGGGTATTGGGGGCCTGAGACAGCACTGCGGGAGAATATCATCGCTTTAGTCTCTCTTAGCATTGAGCAGAAGCTTTGCCTTTATTAGATTATGCTCAAGTTGTGCGAAATCCACTTGAAGCACTCCCTTGACTTCAGATAACGATGAGCCAGAAGTATACAACACAGTATCATCAGCAAAAAAGTGCAGATTGGATGTAGATATGTTAGCATCTAAGTCATTAATGTACAGAGAAAACAAGATAGGGCCTAAGATGGATCCTTGGGGGACTCCTCTTGCAACTGGCAAGGCAGCATAAAAAAAGATTTCCACCTTTACTTTTTGGAATCTTCCAGTTAGGTAGCTAGAGAACCACTGGGTGGTATGATATGTGGCACCCAACTTTGCAAGGCAATTGACTAATAGTTTGTGATCAACAGTATCAAAAGCTTTTCTGAGGTCCAAAAGACTGCACAGTTACCTTCTTAGCATCTATGGCAGAGATCCAATCATTGGTTACTTTTGCTAGTGCAGTGATTGTGCTATGATTAGCCCGGAAGCCAGATTGGGCTGGGTTAATGAAAGAGAAGGTTTCCAAGTAAGATTTTAACCGAATATGGATCAGTTTTTCGAGAACTTTAGAAAGGATAGGCAATATGGAGATAGGCCTATAGTTGTTTACATTGCATGGGTCACCAGATTTAAATAGAGGGAGGATATGTGCTGATTTCCAGCAGGACGGCACAGTAGCAGATGTAATGGAAAGATTGAAGATGTGGAGAATTGGGGCAATGAGATGGGCGTAGCCTGACCTTAGGAAAAAGGGTTCCAAGCCATAGTCTCCTGTGCTTTTTGGTGTCTAAGTTAGAAGAGAATCTTCTACTTCTTTATAAGTTATCTCGCTCAGTTGGAAGGGCTGGGTGCAGGACTAGATGTGGCGGGAGGGTATGCTGGCTCACCGCAGCACCAGCATAAGGTGATGAGTCAAAGCTAATCCAGCTGTGGCAAAGTGGAGTTAAGTTCCTCCAGGATTAGGGACTTGTTTCCACAATCTTGCCTGCAACTATCTTTGTTGGGACAGAGGGGCCATGGGCCATCCTTCTATAGCTTTGATAGTCTTCCATATTTTATGAGGGTTACCTTTAGCTTGTTCAAGAGTAGAAATATAATAGTTAGCTTTAGCAGAGCGAAGTTTTTTCACACAGTTATTCCTGGCTGTTCTAAAGACCTGCCAATCTGAAGATTCTTTGGATTGTCTAGCTTTAGCCCAGAGCTTATCTCGAGCTATAAGGGCTGCCTTGAGATCCAAGGTGAACCAGGGGTTGGAATTGTTCCGTACCCTTACTTTGATGAAAGGGGCATGCTTATTTATTATTGTAGTGAGTTTGTCATTAAGGATGCAAGCTGCCTTGTTGACATCTTTGGCTAGGTAAAGATCTTGCCATCTGATCATGCTCAGGTCAGATAGGAAGTTTACTGCACTGAATTTGCGAAAGGATCTTTTTGTTATAAAGATGGGTTGCGGACGAGCCTTAATTTGAGATCTTATGCAAGCAACAATTCCATGATCGCTCATGTCATTGTGAGACACTGCCAAATAAGATATTTTGTGTGGATGGGTGGTTAGTGCCACATCTAGAATGGAACTGTTGGCAGTATTTAGAGTGTTGTTCTAGTAGGTTCACTGACTAATTGCCCAAGACCTAACTCGGGCTGCCAAGCGATTTGAGGCCCGTGGATTTAGGTGACAGCCAGTCCATATTTAGATCTCCTAGAAATATTGTTTCAGTTTTTGCATCTACGAACATGGATTTCAAAAGATTAAGGACTTCATCACCACCAGACGGGGGTCTATAGCCACCTAGGATAGTGATACATTCCGAGGAGGGGAGATGAAGGCTCAGCGAAACTAACTCAAATTCCTTGGCTAGAGATTTGTAACTAATATTGGTGACCAAGTACTTAGATTTGGTGTAGATAACCACACCCCCGCCTCTAGACTCTCTATCTGCTCTAAATAAATTGTAGCCCTGCAGTGATATTTGTTGCTCAGTGTTCGTCTTTTTTAACCACGACTCGGTAATTATGATAAGGTCTGGGTTAACGTGTGCAGCCCAGGCTTGCAGCTGTACAAGTTTTTTAGGCAGGCTTAAAATGTTGACCATCATCATTTTGAGACCTGTGGCCTCAGCAAAATCGATAGGCGAGGTAAGTTGTGGGGGGGGGCAGGGTTGAGCTCCACATTTACTGAGCAGAGAAGAAGCAGAAGTATAACTTTCTTTAAGGAGCTTAAAAAAATGGAGACTGCTTTTTTATTTCTTCACGGCAACCCATATCGTGCTGCTAAAGAGGCGGCACCACTGTAATGACAGTTGATAGTGATCAATGTAAGTGCTTGGGTGGACATAGGTGAGGACAGTAGCAAGGGAGTGTAGGTTAACTGGGGGGAATAGGCTAAAAGGGGAGAGAAGAATGATATAGTGTCTGCACAGTAGACTGTTATAACATTAGGTATTGATAAGGTACATTGGAGAACTGAATTGCATTGAGGTACTTCGAATTGCACTGTATTGCTGAAAACTCTGCACCTTAGGAGCAATAAAAACACAATAAGGAGAACCATGGTCCCAGATTGAGTGGTCTCATGATTTGTATTAGCGCAATATTTTCTAGGCAAGAAATTTGCCCACCTAGGTACTCACTTAAAACCTAGATGAGAAAATACAGTAGAAAGGGGAACAAGGAGAGCAGGAGCAGCTTAGTTAGCGGCCATCCACCCTTCAGACTCAAGTCCCCTTGTAGCAGAACCAGGAAAGAAGTAGAATGATAATGCAGGCCATATTGCCAACGAATGAATACAGTGATTTATGTAGAAGACCAAGAATCCCTCTAGTGGCAGGTCTGTATAACCTGCTAATGGAAAACTAGCCACAAAAAAAAAAAGGTAGTTAGACTTATCGGCACCAAGGCAGAGTGCTTGGATGGGGGGTGCTGCAGGAAGAGCAGTCAGACAGAAGAAGTGTAAGCACTTTAAAACAGTAGTAGAAATTACAATCCAGCTAAAACAGTTGAAAAACTCCTAATAACACAGTTTACATGTGCTTAGTTCTATCGAAAATCTAACAAAGTGCCAGGTGTCTATAGCAGGGGAAAACTCCTGCCAATCAGAGTGGGTTTGCTGGAAGCACCCGTGTTCCGATTGGCTGCACTGTCCCATACCTTCCAAGGAGCTGCAGGCGGGTGTCCTGGTCTTGGTCGGTGGCTGGCTGGGTGCCGGCCAACCGTGCGTGAGCTGGAGCAGCCCTGTTCAGGGACAAGCAGCTTCCAAGGAGCTGCAGGCGGGTGTCCTGGTCTTGGTCGGTGGCTGGCTGGGTGCTGGCCAACCGTGGGTAGCTGGAACAGCCCTGTTCAGGGACAAGCAGCTTCCAAGGAGCTGCAGGTGGGTGTCCTGGTCTTGGTCGGTGGCTGGCTGGGTGCCGGCTGACCGTGGGGGAGCTGGAGCAGCCCTGTTCAGGAACAAGCAATTTCCAAGGAGCTGCAGGCGGGTGTCCTGGTCTTGGTCGGTGGCTGGCTGGATGCCGGCCAACAGTGGGTGAGCTGGAGCAGCCCTGTTCAGGGACAACTCCTACAGTGCATCAGCTTATCTTTCTCTCAGTTAACTCTGTATCGCATTTACTGTGATCTTCATTCCAGATACTCACAGTGTCTCAGAACCCCTGAAGCTTACCCCATGTAACAAGTCTCTGACATGTGCCAGTATTCCCTTTCAGGCCTGACAAGAAATATAAATTCAGTGACTGAGTGAGGAGGGACTTCACTGCTTTCAGCAGATAATGAGGTAGGGGAGTGGGACCAATGTCATGACCTGCAGGGTATGGATTTCCCTCTGTTATGGAAGATTCCACCTCCCTGTCCTAGTAGATGATTTACCTACTGGGTAATCATATTGGCAGGAGTGGCAGGCAATGTGTGGTCAGGCATGATGCCAAAGTTACCATCCATCCCACTATAGGGGGTGATTCTACAGTGGGCATGTCAGCTCCCTCCTACTCCTAAGACCAGTTTGTGATGCCTTCAAATTGCATCCTGCATTATACTGGTTGTGGCATGGAAGCTGGCTTTGAGACTCACTCCAAAGATTCTCATGTGGTATTTTAGTGGACTGCCACATGTGTACCACTGCACCTGGTCAATCTAAGTATTTTTAACAGATGTGAAACAGCAGATTGACACTGAACTGACTATTAAATAAAGTAAGGGATGTTCAGTGAAGCATATGACCTCACTAATCAGAACTGTTTTGGATCGGGGGGCGTGGTTAACTGATGAACGTGATGGATGCCTAATCGAGGTGCTCTCCCCTTCCCACCGCAGATCTGTGTTAAGCCCGTTCTGTACCTGCTCTTTTCACTTGTTCTCTTGCTCCACTGACTAAAGGAGTGTCCCGCCCTTCGGTAATACCGCTCAGGACCCCCGCTCCACCCGGGAAGTACTCCATTGTTCCGACGCCTGCTGACACGTCTGGTGGCCAGTCCTACTGCAGGGATGGAGCCTGCTTCTCCCATTGTGCCCTCAGAGGGTGGACTGGCTTAAATTCAGCAGATGTTTGCCGAAATCTTGAATCGCATGGATCATATTGACAGTGCTACCAGGAAGAATACTGCCGACATAGTAGATCTTTCACAGAGGGCTTCTGTATTCGAGCACAGGCTTTCAGAGGTGGAGGATGGCTGCCGGTGAAGTGGGGTACGAGTGCTGGACCATGATAGGCTTATTCAGCAGTTATGGACCAGGGTGGAGGACTTAGAAAACTGAAGCAGAAGGAATAATATGAGGTTCGTAGGCTTCTCAGAGGGCTGTGAATGATCGGATGCTATGGGCTTTCTGCAAAAGGAGCTGCCCCCCTGCTGGACTGGCACCCTGAACATTCTCTGGAGATAGACACGGCTCACAGAACGTTGGCACCCCGCCCGGCTCCTGGGGAGCATCCCAGCACCATACTGGCCCACTTTCTCTGGTTCCAGGACCAGAAATCCATTACCAGGCTGGCACGCCAAAGGAAGGAACTTATTTGGAGAGGCCACAGGATCCTGATTTTTGTGGACTATTCCCAAGAACTCACTGCGTGCCGTAGGGCCTTCACTGCTGCACGTCGAGCCTGTGCTGTCTTGGGGTTAGAGTACTCATTGAGATACCCAGCTTGTCTTCGTATCATCCTGAATGGATCGCCGAGGCTATTTGACAACCCAGCAGCTGCTGAGAACTTCCTAGCATCACAAGCTCCCAAGCTACATAGGGGTGAGCCCAGGGAATCTATGGACTCGGGGGGGGGGGCTACAGCTATGGAGACCTCTGCACTAACCTCTACAACTCCCCCCCTGGGCTACTCAGCCTGCAACCCTACAATCTAGGACTCCATCTCGCTCTGCCCCTCAGAAATCTCTGGGTAGCAAAAAGAAAAACAGAAGGAGGGCTCGTCTGGATGGGGCTCATATTGATAAGACTCCCTGGTTCTGTTCTTGCTACCGGAGTCACAGTGCCAATCCTGACTCCATGGCCTCTCACTCCTCTATACAGACTGACATGAGCAACAACCAGTTCCGTGCCCTAATGGACCTTCCGACAGATGGATCCCAGCTGGACCCTCCATTGCCGCCTAGACCATCTCCTAAGGGGAATAAATCCCAGGTTGTGCGCTTGCTTTCCTGGGCAGATGCTGCGAAGTCACTATCACCAGAGGTTTCCACTGCTATGGATGTGGCCTCTAACTATCCAACACCCTTTGGCACTGTGGCGGCCCCTGCTAAATTTGCGGGCTGAATGTGACTGAGACTGTTTTGTGCTGCTTTCTGTATTCTTGTTCTCTCCCTCCTGTTATAATTAGTATTGGCGGTCAGGGCCGATCTTAAGCCCCTGGTATATGCCCAGTACACCGGGGCTTTCCTGGTGCTGCTGATGGAAGGGGGGATCCAGCGATACCGTTTATACTCTGGTCGTTCAGTTATTCTATTCCCTCTCAGAGGGGGCACGACCAGATGTCAATTAGTCTTTTACAGTGTGGGACAGCCCCTCACTGTTTTCATTTGAGCTCTTTATAACCCTGCTTCTGGTTACGAATGTATGGTATGTTGAGCGGGGGAAGGGGGGCTACTCCCTCAATGCCTGTGAAACAAATCTAAGGTGGATGGTGGCTACTTGAGCCAACTTGTTGGTGCAGGTGCACTGTATTGGTGGGATACAGTGGAGAGAGACTTTTGGGCAGTGGGCTGTCCTACCTCTCTTTCGCTGCAGTTAGTTAACCTCCTACCTCCCAGCAATTCCTGCTGGTATCTCGGCCATAATTCGGTCAATGCGTGCAGCAGGAGCTGATCTGTTTAGGGGAAGGGGATTTGGGGAGAGCGGTGGGAAGGGGGAAAGGGTGTCTTACATTTGTGGTTGTTCAAAGTTATGGTTGCTGTTTGTAGTTTATGTTCAGGGCCTAGTGAGCCCCTTTCAGAAATACTCAGTTTTGTATGTTGTTAGTAGTTTAGGCATTCTGACTGCTGAGATTCTGATCTGTTTTCATCAAGGATGTCTCAAGAGAAAAGGTCTCCTTCCTGGGGGATTGGGTCTCTGGCCTTGGTGTATGTGGATGCATATAGGGTTTGCCATGGTCCTATCCAGGTCGAATGGAGACTAATTTTATCTCCTGGAATGTCCGAGGCCTAAATTCTCCCATTAAATGGAAGAAAGTCTTGCTCCATCTGAAGAAGATCAGACCTTCGGTAGCCCTCCTTCAGGAGACTAAGCTCTCCTCAGCTGAAGCTAGGAAGCTTAGACAGGGTTGGGTAGGGGAAGAGATACATAGTGTGGCAGACTCCCACAAGAGTGGGGTCTCTATACTCCTACATAAATCTCTGGGGTGGAAGGTTAAAAGACACACTCATGATGCAGAGGGGAGATGGATCATGGCCGTAATAGTGACCCCAGAAGGCCCGCTAGTCTTAGTTAATTTATACGCCCCTAACCAGGACTGTCCCCTTTTTTTCCATATGGTTAACCAGGCCCTTATGGATTTCAACATCCACAAAATCCCTATTTTACTGGGGGGGTGACTTTAATCTGGTGCTTGACCACCTTCTGGATAGAAGCAACAAGGCCCTTGAACCACATAGGCAGGCCAAGAAAGCCCTCCTGAGGTTATTGGATGAACATGGTCTGTTGGACGTGGAGGCCCTACACCCTGGGGGCGGGGTTACACATGCTTCAAGACTCATGGTTCATCCAGTAGACTCGACTTGTGGCTACTATCTACTGAACTTTTTGACAGAGTGTCTACCTCTTGTATACACCCGATTTATGTCTCAGACCATGCCCTTCTGGGAATTCAGGTTAAACTGGGACAGGACCACCCTCCTTCCTCCCCCTGGCATTTGGACCCCCTTCTCCTGGAGGACGGGGACTTTCAGAAATGGCTGGGGCCTGCAATTGCCGAGTATTGGACTAACAATGATAATGGGGAGGTCTCAGACACTACCCTATGGGAAGCCTTCAAGGCTACAATAAGGGGTGGGATAATGGCCTTCGCTTCAGCTAGGAGATGCCGACACAAGGCAGATCAGAGGGCTTTAGAAAAACTATATTTCCTGGAAGCGCAATATAAATCGCTTCATGACAGACCTCACCTCAGTTCTTACTCGCACAACTGGTGAGTACCAGAATTTCCCTGAATGCTCACCTCACCTGCCAGGCTGAAATGAATCTTAGGCGAGTACGTCATGCTTACTGGGAGGGTGGGGAAAAGGCCAGTAAACTCCTGGCATATCGACTCAAACAGCGTCAAATGTCCAGGAGGATACATGCTTTAAGGGATCACACTGGGGTCCCGTGTTACTCCTCGGTTGGGGTCAATGACATTATGGCTCAGTTTTATAGGCAGTTATATGCTTCCCCTGCCCCCCAGCCTGCTTTCCATCCAAAAATTTCTGGATTCTTTGCCCATCCCTAAGCTCTCCCCATCGGAAGTTACAGCGCTGGAAGCCCCGATCACTGTGGAAGAAGTGGATAGGGCTATTCAATCAATGAATCTTCGTAAAGCCCCTGGGACCGATGGTCTCCCCATAGATTTCTATAGGGTCCAAGGTGTTAACCTTGCTCTGTACTTAATCCGGATGTTTAGGCACTCTCTACTCTCAGGAAGCTTACCCCTGTCCCTAAGGGAAGCTACTATTACTGTACTCCCTAAGAAGGGGAAGGACCCCCTTTCCCCGGGTAATTACCGTCCCATTTCCCTTATCAACGCAGATGCCAAAATTCTGGCCAAGGCTCTTGCCAGTAGACTGGAGCCTTTCATATCAGGGCTGGTTCACCTGTCCCAGGCTGGCTTTGTTAAGGGGCATCTGGGATCTGATCATCACAGAACCCTCCTTTCAATAATGCATTATTCCCAACTGTCGAAAAAACACTTTGTAGCCCTAGCCGTGGACTTTGAGAAGGCGTTTGATTCGGTAGAGTGGTCTTATCTGTTTCATACTCTTGCCTCCATAGGGGTGGGACCTGATTTTCTCTCCTGGATCAAACTATTTTATACATCTCCCCTGGCTAGGGTTTTGACCAATGGCAATCTATCGGCACCCTTCCAGTTGCAGAAAGGTACAAGACAAGGTTGCCCGCTCTCCCCCCTTTTGTTCATTCTTGCCATTGAACCCCTGGCCATTGCGCTTCAGGAAGCGGCCTCTATCCCTGGAATAACAATGGGAGGCATTACTTTTAAAACTTTTTTGTACGCTGATGACCTGCTGGTCACTACAGAATGCACTCCACAGATGATTCAATCCATCTTGCATATATTGAATGTATTGTCTGGAATTTCTGGTCTTAGGATCAATCATTCCAAAACAGAGGTACTCCCTCTCAACTCGATGCCCTCTGGCATAGATGTTGTGACTGCAGGTCTCAAATGGTCTCTCAATGGTATAAAGTATCTGGGTATCATCCTACACCCTAACTTGTCCAAAATGCTCACAGCTAACTTTTCTCCTCTAGTAGAGTCTATTAAGGAGGACATGGCTCATTGGAAAGCCTTAAGGCATTCATTAGCCGGGAAAATAGACTCCATCAAGATGATGGTGGTGCCCAAGGTGTTGTATCTGTTGTCCCATCTTCCTATACCTATTCCATCGAAATGGTTTCAAAAATTGGATGCAGTCATTGGTAATTTCCTGTGGGAGGACTCCCATCCACAGTTTAGTAAGCTTAAACTTCGTCAGCACTGGAGTGGGGGGGCTGGGGCCTACCTTGGTTTCAGGGGTACCACATGGCCTTTATCTCAGCTCAGACCACTTTATGGTTCTCTAGCATTAGCTGGCTCCCGTTGGAGGCATCATTATTACAGGTTCCCTCCTCTGCGGTGGTGTTGTATAGTAAAAAAAACCTTCCCTCTAATCTTCCCCTTCCCATTCTATTATCCATCCAATACTGGCAAAGAGTTCTAACACTGCTTGGTCAGGACGTAACTCCCCGGAGGTTTTTGTCCCTTTGGAACAACCACGCCTTGGTAGTGGGTGGTAGTGTGATCCGTTGGAAGGTATGGGAGTTACAAGGTATCCTTTTAGTTCAGGATTTACTGGTCCCTGATTCTAGTTCAGTGGATACTTTTGAGGCTTTAAGATCCAGATATCATTTCCCAACCTCTCATTTCTGGAGATATCTCCAGATCAGAGATGCTATCTCCCATCTACCTAATTTCCCCCAAAATAGAGGGTCACAATCAGGATCCCATCCTCTTACTTGTTGGTTACGTCATCCCAGGAACAGAGCCAGTGAGATCTATAGGGATCTTAGAGGTGCCGCTGCAATCCCTACTTTGTCAGCTAAAGCCCAATGGGAAAAGGATTTTAATTCTTCTATCTCCGAGCTCCAATGGGACCATGCCTGGGTGAGACTGCATATGGCGTGTAGAGATGGGCACCCATCTCATCATGAACAAAACCCTTCATAGGTGGTACAGGGATCCGGTTAAACTCAAAAAGATGGGCTCCTTCAGCAGGACACTCGCTGGACATGTGGTATTCAAGGTGCCCATCTTTTCCATATACTCTGGGAGTGTCCTTATCTCCAGCATTTCTGGACAACAATCCAGGATATGTGTGCCTTTCTGTTCCCTCAAATAGTACCGGACCCCCCTCTTCTCCTTCTGGGTTGTGCCCCTTCCCATACACCCAAGTGCTGTCCGTGGGCCCAGTGGGTTACCGCTGTCGGGGCGATAGCCAAATGGCTTATTTTAAGGAGGTGGCGGTCCCCGGAGGTTCCATCCTTCTGAGAGTTCCTCCAGGCTCTAGCCCTAGGAGCTGTGTATGAGAGACTCTCTAGTTTTGTGGGGGGTTCACTGGTCCAATTTGATAGACGGTGGCAACCATATCTCCAGTCTAAGTATTGTCACAATGTCCAACCCTAGGTGGTCAGTATTTCCCGAGAACTCTTGTCTGGTCTGAGTTATAGGCTTTCCCGTTTTGTTTTTTTTCTATACTTGTCAAGTTTTTTTTTTGTATCTCAGAAGCAGTTTGCCTTTTTGTTCTCCCAGTTTTCAATGTATATAGTTCTAATTAGTAGTAGGCCTGTTACAGGACATAACAACTTCTACCATACGTTGCCTTGGGCCCTATGTGTTATTGTTATTATCTTTTCTTTTTTTTTGTGTTTCTTTGGGACCTTCAATTTATATCTCATGGCTTTCATTCTTTTGGGTGGGAGACTCTAGGTAGGTTTGGATAATTACCAATGACAGTGCTCTTTATTCTTTTTTTTTTTTTTTTTTTGTGTATCCTGCATGTAGTATCCTGGATGGGTGTATTAAGGTTGCACTATGGTTGTATGTAACCTTTCAACATTATACTTTTGTTTGGTGCGTCCTGTGTGAAATAACAATAAAAATCTTTAACTTCAAAGAACTGTTTGTATCAATGATTAGAATTGTGGAAAAACCCCAGGAATTCATTTCAATGAAGGAAATTAATGTCTGGCTCAGTTCCAGGAAAAAAGTAGTTGATTACTGATTCTGAGTAAAATATTCATGACATTTCTAATCAAAGTACCAATGGTACTAAAGGTACCAAAGAAGGTCTGTAAAGAGTGAAATAAATATGGTGCCAGAAAGAAGGCTAACAGACTTCTCCTGACAGTGAAAAGGGAAGTGACTAGGGGGATGGGATCTGAGACACAGCATTTATCAAGTGAATTGAGAAAGAAAAAAGTTCTGATGATTGAACCCAGGATCTTTACTCACTACTGTTTGGTGAGCTGCAGCTCTACCATTGTATTAAGATTCTTAAACAGGAGATGAATGTTGTTGCAAAAGACATCCAGCAGGGAGTGCAGGCCCCCCTTCACAACAGCTGCAGTAGATTTTCGTAATGGACATTCCGTCAAGTTGAAATAATGTTTTCTTAGTTGTATTTAAACCTCAAAATCTCAGCTGGAACTTTTCAAATTATCAGGAATATAGAACTTCAAACCTGCTGAAAGCCTTTCATTAATATCAGCAATGACATCTAACACTTTATTTTGTGCTACATACATTGAAATGAGAAAGAGAAAGAGAAAAATGTTCTAGTCTGGGGCTCAAACCCAGGCCCCCTATCTACTACTGCTTGGTGGCTTGTAGCTCTACTGCTGTACTATGATTCCCAGACAGGAAATTCATGCTGTGGCAATGGACATCAAGCAGTGAGTGAAGACTCCACTACACAGCTACAGTGGATGTTCATACTGAACAGTCTGTCCATCTGAAGTAATAATTCCCAAGTTGCACTTAAACCTCAAAGTCTCAGCTGAAACTTTTCAAGTAATGAGCAACAGAGAACGTTATACCTTGCTGAAAGTTTACAACTAACATCAGCAATGATATTTAACAATGTCTGTCCTACATAATGTTATTGAGAAAGAAGACATTTTCCACTTTGGGGATCAAATCCCAGCTCCCTATGCAGTACTGCTTGGAAGCCTGTAGCTCTACCACTGTATTAAGGTTCCTAGACATGTGATGCATGCTGTGGCAAATGACACCCAGCAGTGAGTGCAGATCTCAAACCCACACAGCTGCAGTGGGTGTATGTAATGAACAGTATGTCTATTTGAAGTAATGCTTCCCAAGTTGCATTAAAACCTCAAAGTCTCAACTGGAACTTTTCAAGTTATCAACAATAAAGAACTTTCAAATGTGCTGAAAATCTATCACTAGCATCAGCAATGACATCTAACAATTAATCTCATACTACATACTGCACATTGTAGTGAGAAATAAAAATAAAATCTTCCACAATTGGGATCAAACCCAGGTCTGTGTAGATCTGAAACCGATACCATAACCTAAAAGCCCTATCACTGATGCATCAATGACATCATGCAATCAGCACCCTATCACTGACACCATCAAGGATATCATGTAGCCAAATCAGGCACATTGAAAGTAGCTTTGAATTTTAGTAAACGCTAAAAAACATATAAACACAGAAACTTAGAAAATGGCTAAATAAATGCTGACATTCTGATTGGCTGGGAGGGTAACTTCAATGGGCGGGTTTCACACGATAGAGCCCACTAAAAAACAACTGCCAATTCAGGGTGACTCATTACTTGGGTTACTATTGGGCACCCAAATTGTCAAACTGACCACCCACCATTTTTTGTATGCTGCTTACCAGACGAACTGGTGGCTAGCCAACACCCCCCGCCCCATTGGGCTTCGTAAAAACCCAAACATACAAAAAAAATTCATTTAACCTCATAACTCCTCTCCATTACCTTCATGCTGTAAATCCACATCAACCACATCGACCCCATATATCCACATTTTACTTGTCACCTGCCGATATGATCCACCACCAAAAATGGAAACACTAATGCTGTAACAGTACATATTTTATGCTGCAAATAAAAAAAAATGCTCCTCTTTGTAACTGAACAGTTAAAAACGAAACGGCTCTCATTCCACATCGTCACTCCCACAGTGCACTTCCGGTTTTTACCCAGGGTCATGCAGGGTTGCACATGTAGTAACACCCCTCTTCTCCCAAGTCAGCAAATCCAATAAGAGCACCAGAAAACAATTTCCTCCCCAAAACAACCATGGTAAGATACTGGTGGGTAGGGAAACTATAGAAAAATCTGAATCTTATGCCTCAGCTGCTGTTCGTGGGGGGTGGTACATTCAATGGAATGGCTCTCTGATGTGGGGTGCAGCATGAGATACAACAGCAGAAATAAAGGGACTACTTTACAACAAGGAGACATACAACTCATTGTAACTGTATATTTTCAAAACATTTTTTTTTTTTGCATTATGTTATTTTTGCCACCTTTACTGGCCCCTGGCCCTCCACTCCTTCTGGCTGCACAAGACCCCCCCGACCTCCTTGCCCCGACCCCCTTCCTACTCACCTCAGATCGCAGCTGACCCAGGGGTGGCCCGGTGTAACCCTTCGCCGGATGGGTCCCTCTCTTCCGAGGGGGAAGGTGCCAGGAGGGGGGTTCCAGTGCTCTCACTAATCAGCCCCTGGGTGCTGCTGAGGCACATTCCGGGGTGTCGGGGCATCTGAGGTGGTGGGGAGTCTGCAGCCATCATCCGGTGGACCGGGCAGCCTTTTTTCCACTTTTCCTGTGGGGAGTGACGTCTGACGTCCAGGCGTACACCAACGTCAGCCACTGCCCCCTTGAACATCGAGCCCCGGCTGTATTGTTGCACTCCCAGCCTCCGCCATGAGTCAGCCTACGTGGGTATGCGTCCCCTGCCCTCCCCCTGGAGAAGGAGAGCTGTCCCCGGATGCTTTATCCTCCTCCCCCCGGCCGCGCTCCAGCATCCGAGTCCGTTCCGAACCGGGTTGCGGCATCTGAACAGAAATCAACAGCTGCACAAATGGGCGGCAAATTTTTTAAATCCCAGTTAAATGCCACAGATAGCCATTTCTAAGCACAATAATACCCTCTGGGTGGGTGTTGTTGGGCAATACCAGACCACCCAGGGGCTATATGGCCCTCCGCCTGTGGCATTGGGCCTCATTACACCCCTGGGCAGTCTGGTATAGCCCAATACTACCCACCCTGTCGAGTATTATTGCTTGCATAGAAGTTGATGGCAGATAAGGACCACAAGGTCCATCCAGTCTGCCCATTACTTTTTCTACCTTATGAATGTGCCATTGGCCTTTGCTCTGTCAATAGCTTATCTATTCATACTCATCTGTATTGCTCCCTTATGCCTATCCCATGACTGTTTGTTGCCCTGCACTGTATTCATATCCACCACTTCCTGAGGAAGGCCGTTCCATGCATCCACCACCCTTTCTGTGAAAAAGAACTTCCTCACATTACCCCTTAATCAGCCTCCCTCTTCTCTCATCCTGTGTTCTCTTGTCCTGCTATTTTTCTTATATGGAAACATATTAGAATCTTTCACCTTGTTAATGCCCTTAAGGTGTTTGAATGTTTCAATCATATCACCTCTCTCCCTCCTTTGCTCTAGGGTATACATATTGAGCTCAGTTAATCTGTCCTCATATGTTTTCTGATGCAGACCCTGCACCATTTTGATTGCCCTTCTCTGGACTGCCTCAATTTGGTTAATGTTCTTGTGAAGGTGTGGCCTCCAGTACTGCACACAGTACTCCAGATGAGGCCTAATTACTGCCTTGTAAAGAGGGATTATTACCTCCCTATTCCAACTTGTGATACCCCTTCTAATACACTCCAGCATCCCACTAGCCTTACCTATTGCTTTAGTGGTCTGCTTGGTTGGTTTCAGGTCATCGTTGATGATGATGCCCAAGTTTCTTTCTTCCCTTGTGACTGCCAGCAACTCCCCTCCCAGCCTATGGGTGGCTTCAGGGTTTCTCTTTCCTATGTGCATGATCTTGCACTTCTTTACATTAAACCCCAGTTGACACTCTTCTGACCATTTTGCTAGTTTATCCAGATCTCTTCTCATTCTGCCCACCCCATCTGGATCAGCTACTCTGTTGCAGATCTTGGTGTCATCTGCAAACTGACAAACCTTACCCTCCAGTCTATCTGCAATGTCACTGATGAAGATATTTAAGAGGACTGACCCCAGGACTGATCCCTGAGGTACCCCAATTGTGAATTGCATCTATTCTGACTGTATACTGATAACCACCACTCTCTGTTTTCTGCCCATCAACCAGTTTGCCACCCAGTTGACCAATGTCTGACCCACCCCGAGCCTACCCTGCTTATTAATCAATCTTCTATGTGGAACAGTATCAAAAGCTTTGCTGAAGTCAAGGTAGATGACATCTACTGCTCCACCCTGGTCCACCACTCTGGTTACCCAGTCAAAGAAATCTATGAGATTAGTTTGACAGGACCTTCCTTTTGCAAACCCATGCTGTCTTGGATCCTGTGCTCCTATGGATTCCAGGTGTTGCACTATCCTTTCCTTAAGGAGTGTCTCCATAATCTTGCTCACTACTGAGGTAAGACTGACTGGTCTGTAGTTCCCTCCCTCCTTCTTGCTACCACACTTGTGGAGCAGGATCACATGATCCCTTCTCCAGTCTTCTGGGACCTCTCCTGTGCTCAGAGACTCACTAAACAGTTCTGATAATGTCTCAGCTAGTTCCACTCTTAGCTCCTTTAGTATTCTGGGATGTATGCCATCAGGTCCCATTGCCTTGTCCACCCTGAGCTTATCGAGCTCTTGTAGGACGCTTTCTTTTGTGAAGGGACTAGTGCACACCTCCCTTCCCCCTGTGTCCATGGTGCTGAGCTGTGGGCCCTGCCCTACCTTCTCGTCAGTAAATACTGAGCAGAAGAATCTATATAGGATAGATGCTTTTATATGGTCCTTCTCCTCACATGTCCCCTTATCCCCTTTGTTCTTAGCAATACCCCTCTGGACTGCTCCTTTCGCTAATGGATCTATAGAAAGTCTTGTCACCTTCTTTTACTGTTCGTGCTAGTGTTTCCTCGGTTTGGGCCTTTGCCTGCCTTACTACCTTCCCTGCTTCCCTTAGGGAAGTTTGGTATGCCTCCCTCTGTTCATTCTGCTGCATTCCCTTATATTTCCTGATGGCCAGCCTTTTGGCTCTGATCTATTCTGCTACTGTGTTTGAGAACCAAAGTGGTTTCCTTCTTCTTTTGCACTTCCTATTCTCTCTAACACAATCTCATGTTGCTTTAAGTATTGCATCTTTAATGCTTGCCCCATTTGCCTGTACCCCCTCACCTGTGTAAACATGATCACAATACATGCTTACAGCTACACTGTTAGTGCCTAAAAAGTGCACCAAATAACTATGTAACCCCCTTTTGGCAAGTAGGAGTTATTTTGTGCAAGCAGAACTAAGAGTGTCAATTTCATGATGTTTTTCTGTTCCTTTTCTAACAAGTAAACATGGGCTGCACTAGGAAATATGTTAAACCTCAGTCTCAGTTTCTCTGGCTACTGGGGCTGCAAAGGAGGAGCCTGAAAAAAAGCCAGTAAGGAGGCATCCTCATAGAGCCTTTCAGGATTCACCAGTCCACAACACCAGTTATGAGTATGACTGGCAACTTGGAACTTGAAAGGCTTAAAGTGTAGCACTATGTGCTGTCAGTCTGGCGTGTGATGTCATTCTCCTGACTGATCCAGTCTTTAGTATGACAGCTGGGTCCTGGAGGGTGAAGAACACCAGAGGGTGATTGTATGCCTGTAATGCAGGTTCCCACTTGTGATTTGTCTGTATTACTGCACAGAGTGGTTTATCAGTTTCAAGCATTAAGCAGAGGTCTTAGGCTTCTATAAGAAACTGAACCTGGCAGAAATAAGTTGTATACACATATTATCTCACCTATCCCAGGAGACTTTTATCTAGTTACAAGTGATTAATAGGGTGATGATTGGTAGAGGACAGTGAGTGAAAGACCTCAGTGTTCTGCCAAAAGTCAAACAACAGGCGGGACTTTCCCTGAGTTCCATATCAGGGTCCTGGGTGAAACATCCACAGTCTACATCCCCTATTTACAGAGTAGCAATGCATATACAAGGATGCTAAGGTTAATACAGGTGCTTGTGGGATAAATCCCTAATTATCTGAAGCTTATTCCTCATAGAACATACAAAACCTGAAACCCAGCTGGTGAATGAGTGTATGGACCAAGACTGTGGGAAAGTACTAGGTGCCACTGGCACCACAGAAAAGCACTCTTACTTTAGAGAAGGGTTTACATAGGTACATACAAGTAAAGTACAGGAGTATAGCACAAAAGCAATGATAATTGGGTTGTGAGAAAAAGGTGCTGCAAGTCATTTAATGGGAAAACACAAAAAGATGTTTTTGTAATTCAGTTTCATGACTGGATAGAGAAGTGTCAATGTTAGAAGGTATCTTAAAATGGTGCAGAATAATTAGATCTTAGAATCAGGATCTGGGTCTCACTAGGGCTGCTGGTTTCACCACAAAAACTGAGTGTTGCACCCTAGTGGAACTGGACAATCTTTCCCATTAAGGCAAAAGGACAGGTACAGGTAAAAGGTAAAGCAGTGCCAGCCACAATGCAATACAATAACTTGCAGTAAGTGACCTGTTGCAAATACAGCATGATATCTCTAGAGAAATTCCCTGCCTGCAGCACTGTGGGCCACCAGAGGCAATCTCTTTAGATATATCATGAAGTTGCCATTGAAATGGACTGTTCCCTGAAGCATACTGTAGCATTTTCTGATATACTGAAGTATTACTGCATTGCAACCTGGCTGGTGCCGCTGTACAATCTTTTTTTTTTTCCATATACTGTATAGGATTTGACCACTATGGTCAGTATTGCCCTATTTTCATGCCATCCTGCTTAAAAATAATTACAGTTTCATTACAGTACAATATACACTGTAGATATTAAAATAATAATAAACAAGAAGCTTGACAGACATGTGGGGAGTAGTGCAATGTAATGGCTGTGGGGAAGCAGTCTTCTGGGAGTCTTTCTGGAGGCTGAGATGCTGCCCTGTTTGCAGACAACTCTCTGCCCTGAGGGAGGAAGTTGCCTGTCTTCAGGCCACACTGGACAGTAGTAAGGGAACCTCCCCCGTTCAAGGAGAACCAGAGCCACCACCACTACCTCAGAGGTTGTGAAGAAAGCACAGCAGTTGGACCACAGTGGGCTCAGGGAGGGTAAGAGTGGTGGAACAGAGGCACAACCAGTCAGTTGTTCCACTCCACAATCCATACACCATCCTGGGGGAGCATAGATCCCCTATGGATGCACCAACAGAGGAGACTAAGGAGGTTGCAGAGAACTGTCACAAGGAAGGCCTCAGGAAGGAGGCAGAGGACACAACAGGGAAAGGAAGCAGCTCCTGGTGGGGGGCTCAATTATTAGAGGGATAGAACTGGGGGGAGCAGGGAAAACTGAAGTAAAGTGCCTGCCTGGTGCCATGGCTTGGAGGGACAGGAAGCGTATCCTTAGGATCACAAGAACAGTTTCACTGGAGTCTGAGCTGGACATCATTGTCCACCTAGGGACAAATGACTTGGCTCATCATGAGATTAGAGCAGTGCAGAAGGACTTTGTAGAGTTGGGGAGGGGCCTAAGACAAGTAGCACACACAGTATCCTTCTCAGAGGCGCTGCCTGTCAGTGGCATGGGTGAGGCGAGGGTACTTTGCACCATGCAGTTTAACGAATGGTTAAAAAAATGGTGTGGAGCACTGGGGTTTGGCTTCACTGGGAACTGGGGTTCCACCTGGAGGGACACCAGCCTATACTGGCAGGATAGTCTACAACTGCCATCACAGAGGCAACAAGCCTTTGTGTGAAGCAAATAAATAAATCAAAACGAAAGAAAAAGCCACTATGGTTCTCAAGAGAGGTGGCTGTGAAAGTCAGGAAGAAAAAGATAGCATTCCGGAAGTATAAGGAAACACAGAAGGAGCAGGACAGAGAGCTGTACCAGTTAAGGCAGAAAGAAGCGGGGAGGGAAGTTAGAATAGCAAAGGCCCAAACTGAGGAAAAGATAGCCAACTCAGTTAAGAAGGGGGATAAAACCTTTTATAGGTACATCAGCGAGCATAGAAAGACAAAGGGAGGGATAGTGAGGCTGAATAGAATGAACGGTGGGTGGGCAGAGGGGGACAGTGAAAAAGCAGGAATACTGAACGAATATTTCTGCTCAGTATTCACAAAAGAGGAGCGGGAAGTGCCTAATCCAATTAACAGAAGCACTCTTGATAGGGGGGTTGATCCCAGTCCTTTCACAGAAGAAAGGGTTCTGCAAGAACTCCTAAAACTGAAGGTGGACAAAGCAATGGGTCCTGATGGAATTCACCCAGAATTCTAAAGAATTAAGGAAGGAACTAATGAAACCACTGGCTACTCTTTTAATAAATCATGGGAGGATGGTGTGGTACCCAAGGACTGGAGGAAGGAGGATGTGATTCCCCTTCACAAAAGTGGGACCAAGACAGAGGCAGGAAACTACAGACCTGTCAGTCTGACCTCTGTGGTAGGGAAAGTGATGGAGTCACTTCTGAAGGAAAGAATAGTTGAGTACCTAGAGGTCAGTGGAGCACAGGATCCAAGGCAGCATGGGTTCACAGTGGGAAGGTCATGTCAGACAAATCTAATAGATTTCTTTGACTGGGTGACCAAAGTAGTAGACCAGGGAGGGGCTGTGGACATGGCCTACCTAGACTTTAGCAAGGCATTTGACACAGTCCCACACAAAAGATTATTAGTCAAATTAACCAGCCTGGGAGTGGGTCCCAGGGTGGTAGCCTGAGTAAAACATTGGCTGGACAACAGGACACAGAAGGTAATTGTAAATGGAGTCCACTCTGAAGAAAGGGCAGTTACTAGTGGGTACGCAGGAGTTCAGTATTGGGTCCAGTCCTTTAATGTCTTCATCAGTGACATTGCAGAGGGACTGGAAGGAAAAGTATGCCTTTTGCAGATGACACAAAGATCTGCAACAGGTTTGATACACAAGGAGCGTGGAAAGGATGAAAAGGGACTTGGCAAGGTTGGAGGAATGGTCAGACATATGGCAGCTAGGATTCAATGCAAAAAGTGCAAATAATGCACTTGGGAAACAAGAACCCAGGGAAGAATACACAATGGGTGGGAGGTAGTAACAACAACAAAACAGGAAAGGGACCTGGGGTAATCATATCAGATGACCTTAAGGTTAGCAAGCAATGAGGAAGGCAGTAGGGAGGGCCGGGGTATACTGGGATGCATAGGGAGAGGCATCAGCAGCAGAAAACAGGAAGTTGTTATCCCTCTGTACAGACAGTTGGTGAGACCCCATCTGGAATACTGTGTCCAGTTCTGGAGACCCCATCTCCGCAAGGACCTAGACAGGATAGAAGCAGTCCGGAGGAGGGCAACTAAAATGGTGCAGGGTCTGCAAGAGAAGCCGTATGAGGAGAGACTAAAGGAGCTTAATATGTATACCCTTGAGGAAAGAAGGGAGAGGGGGGACATGATAGAAACTTTCAAGTACCTCAAGGGAATCAACAAAGTCCAAGAGGGTAGCATCTTTCAGAAAAGAGACTTGCAAGAACAAGGGGACACAATTTAAAGATAGAAGGAGGGCGGTTCAGGGCAATGTGAGAAGTATTATTTCACAGAGAGGTAGTGGATGCATGGAACAGCCTTCCTGAGGAAGTTGTGGGTCTAAAACTGTGGGAGAATTCAAGAATGCATGGGACAGACATAAGGCAATTCTTGTGGGTGGCAGGAAGATATAGGCTGTTGGTTAACTAGGATCTGCGGCCTATCCTGTAGGTAGGGAAATGGGCAGACTAGATGGGCCTAGCGGTCCTTATCTGCCGTCAAAGTCTATGTTTCTATGTTTCTATCTGTCCAGGAAGGGAACAAGTCTTTTGCACAATCGGTTTACATGCTTCATTGGCAAGCTTTTAAACTAGTCAAGGGGGGGGGCACTGATAAGCAACAGGAAAATCCCAGCCTCCCCCTACAAAACAAGGTACTAAATGAGAAAAAGACCATGTTAGAAAGGTCAGTGGGGGATGCTGCTAGAGAAGGTAAAGCCATAAAAAAATGGAGAACATGAGTACCAATGCCCATAGTTTGGGTAACAAGCTTCCTGAATTAGTGGCCTTGATGGAGGAGGAACATCTGGTTATCGTGGCAGTCACAGAAACATGGTACACACAGAACCATGACTGGGACGAAACATACCAGGATACACTATCTATAGGAGGGACAGGGAGGGTAACAGAGGAGGAGGAGGAGCTCTCTACATAAGGGAAGGAATCAAAGCAACAGAACAAAAGGGTAAACAGGGAGGAGAAGAAGCACTGTGGGTCAAGTTGGAGACAGGCAATGGCACCACAATCCGCACAGGGGTTGTATATAGACCCCTCCTTCTCAAGGGGAGGAAATGGACAAGGAAATGATAGAAAGTATACTTAGAATGGCAGAAAAAGGGGAGATATAGCTGATGGGTGATCTGAATATGCCAGATGTTAACTGGAGTGCAGTTGCAGCAGCCACTTCTAAGAGTGGGATTATTCTAGATGCCCTACATGGGGCATGCCTTAGACAACTAGGATTGGAACCCACTCAAGAGGGAGCAATCTCAGACCTGGTTCTCTCAAATGGAGAT
The DNA here is from genome assembly GCA_016271365.2 of Neoceratodus forsteri. Taxonomy (NCBI): domain Eukaryota; kingdom Metazoa; phylum Chordata; order Ceratodontiformes; family Ceratodontidae; genus Neoceratodus; species Neoceratodus forsteri. The sequence continues at coordinate 866,358,844 of CM057458.1, read as the reverse complement.
GGAGAGATGATCACAGATGTAGAAGTGGGTAGACATCTGGGAACTATCGACCATCGAACAGTATGGTTCACAATAAACGCAGCAATAGAGTCAAGTCATACAAAGGCAAAAGAACTGGACTTCAGGAGGGCTGACTTTGCTAAAATGGGTGAGTGCCTAAGGACTGCACTAGCTAATGGGCAGGAAGAAGGGGTGAAAGAACAATGGAGAATAATAAAAACTGCCATCACAGAGGTAACACGCCTTTGTGTGAAGCAAATAAACAAAACTAAACGATGTGAGAAACCACTATGGTTCACAAAGGAGGTGGCAGTGAAGGTTCAAGAGAAAAAGAAAGCATTCAGGAAGTAAAAGGAATCACAGAAGGAGCAGGAAAGAGAATTGTATCAGTTAAAGCAAAAGGAAGCTGGGAAGGCAGTCAGAACAGCAAAGGCCCAAACTGAGGAAAAGATAGCCAACTCAGTTAAGAAGGGGGTAAAATCTTTTTTAGCTAATCAGGGAGTGAAGGAAGACCAAGGGAGGGATAGTGAGGCTTAATAAAGGGAAGGGGGTGGGCAGAGGGTGACTGTGAAGAGGCAGAGATACTAAACAAATATTTTTGCTCAGTATTTACAAATGAAGAGGGGGAGGTACCTAAAACAAACAATAGAAACACTCTGGACACAGAAGTTGATACCAGCCCATTTACAGAAGAAAGGGTTCTAAAAGAACTTTTAAAACTGAAGGTGGACAAAGCAATGGGGCCTGATAGGATTCATCCCAGAATTCTAAAAGAACTAAGGGTAGAACTAGTGACACCACTGACTACCCTCTTTAACAAATCATGGGAGGCTTGGGTGGTACCTGAGGACTGGAGGATGGCAGATGTGATTCTCCTTCACAAAAGTGGGAGCAGGAAACTACAGACCTGTTAGTTTAACCTCAGTGATAGAGAAAATGATGGAATCACTTCTGAAGGAAGGAATTGTTGAGTACCTACAGGCCAGAGGGGCACAGGACCCAAGGCAGCATGGATTCACAGAGGAAGGTCATGCCAGATGAATCTAATAGATTTCTTTGACTGGGTGACCAAAGTAGTAGATCAGGAGGGGCTGTGGACATGGTCTACCTAGATTTTAGCAAGGCATTTGACACAGTCCCACAAAAGATTAATGTACAAGTTAGCCAGCCTGGGAGTGGGTCCCAAGATGATAGCCTGGGTAAAGGGATGGCTGGAGAATAGGACACAGAGGGTAATAGTAAATGGAGTCCACTCTGAAGAAAGGGGTTACTAGTGGGAAACAAGAGGGTCTAGTATTAGATCGGTCCTCTCTCAATGTCTTTATAAGCTGACATTGAAGAGGGACTGGAAGTAAAAGTATGTCTCTTTGCAGATGACACAAAGATCTGCAACAGAGTTGATGCACAAGGTGAGGTGGAAAGGATGAGAAGGGATTTGGCAATGTTAGAGGAATGGTCACATGTATGGCAGCTTAGATTCAATGCTAAGAAGTGCAAGGTAATGCACCTGGGAAACAAAAACCCAGGGGAAGAGTACACAATGGGGGGGGTGAGATACTAACAACAAAAATGGAAAGGGACCTCGGGGTAGTCATGTCAGATGACTTAAAGGTTGGCAAGCAATGCGAGAGGGCAGTAAGGAGGGCTGGGGGATACTGGGAAGCATAGGGAGAGGCACCACCAGTAGAAAACAGGAAGTTGTTATCCCTCCTTACAGACAGCTGGTGAGACCCCATCTGGAGTACTGCATGCAGTTCTGGAGACCCATTCTCCACAAGGACATAGACAGGATGGAAGCTGTCCAGAGGAGGGCAACTAAAATGGTGCAGGATCTGCATCGGAAGACATATGAAGAAAGACTAAAGGAGCTTAATATGTATTGCCTCGAGGAAAGGAGGGAGAGGGAGGACAAGATAGAAACTTTCAAGTACCTCAAGGGAATCAACAAAGTCCAAGAGAGTAGCATCTTTCAAAAAAAGAGGTGTGCAAGAACAAGGGGGAATAATTTGAAGATAGAATGGGGGTGGCTCAGAGGTAATGTTAGGAAGCATTTTTTTCACAGAGAGGGTTGTGGATACATGGAACAGCCTTCCGGAGGAGGTTGTGGAGTCAAAAACAGTGGTTGAATTCAAGCATGCATGTGACAGTCATAAGGCAATTCTAGGGGGTGGGGGTAGGAAGAAGTAGGCTGCTGGTTGACTAGGATCTGCAGCTTATGCATTAGGTAGGGAAACTGGCAGACTGGGTGGGCCAATCGGTCCTTATCTGCTGTCACATTCTATGTTTCTATGTTTCTGTGTAATACATACATGCATACATACATGCATATACATACATACATAATGTTGGCAGATAAGGACCTACAGTACATTGCAACAATACATTTATAACACTGCTAATTTATGTTTAATTACAAACATTTGTAAATTCTAATTTCAAAGCCTGTTTGAATACTTTTATTGAATGTAGATTACAAACGTTTGGAGCTACTTTGTTCCAGGATTATGTCAACTTGAACTGGATTAATAAGGCACCTTACAGTAATTGTAATAAACCTTAGTAGACATTATTCAATGAGTTAGCGTGTCACTGTATAACCAGTGACTACTGAGGGTTTCAAAAGTGTTTTGTTAGATTACCTTGCAAAACAAAACTAACCACAGCTTCTCTCGTCTTACTTCAAAGAAGTCCAAGTATAACTTTTGAAACATTATTCAAAGTTTTTTTTTTTAAAGGAGAAAGCAAAGCAAATATAGTAAGCTTATTACAAGTCATATCTAGTTTTTGAAGGAGTGTTTTATCTGCATTCATATAGACTAAACTTCCATATTTAATGAATGGAAGTAAAAGCTGAATGGCTTTTCTTCCCCTATCTTTTTTGGGGCAACCCTACTAGGAGCACCAATACATGCATTCATCTATTTAGGTACTGTAAGAAATATATAAAGGGGATATGTGTTGGGCTGTGGTGGAATACACTATTTATCTGCACAAGTGCACACTGACCTCCTTCACGAGTGGTGGAGTGTAGCAGTGCCACAAGGGATGCTGAGGTCAGAGTGCACAAGTGCAGATGAATAGAATATTCCACTGACAAAATACATATTCAGTTTATACAACAGGGTGAAAGGATATGGCATTGAAATGTGTTGTGGTGTTGTTTTTTGTGGTGTGGTTTTAGTGCGTTTAATATTTATTTCCCTGTGTGTCATATTGTTTTAGAGGTTTTCGTTAGTTGACATGTTTTTCTCCATGGCAGTTTAAAGTTCTGCATGTTGTTTCTTCATGAGGCTTCTCTTTCTGCTGTTGGTCTCTTTCTGTTTGTTTGGGTTTTGTTTTCAGGTTTTAGGTGTAGCTATTCTGTGCAGGTGTGTTGCATTTGGTTTGGGGGTTAGGTGTTTTGAGATTTGCTGCTTTCTGTGACATAGCTACTATGTAGATAAATGTAGTCTACTGTAGAAATAAATGCAGTTTATTCCACTCTAGCTACATTTATCTCATGGTAGGTCTGCTAAGCATCAATCCCTCATTTTTATCCTATTACTATGGTAGATATGCTGTTTTAACCCATGACATATCCTTTCAACCCTATTGTATAAATATATATATATGAAATAAAGTTTATGGTACTGTCAAGAGTTACTCCATGATAATGACACTCAGGTTCAGTTTCAACTTTTGTGTCTTTGAGTGCAAATATTTTGAACATGATTAACTCCCCATTCAGATTAATATTTCATGCTGGGTTTTGGTTCATATTTAAAAGTTGGAGTCAAAGACATAGCCAGATATTTCCTGAAACTGCAACTGTGATATCTATTGCCTGGGTCATTTTCTTATTCATTACTAAGGTAAATATTTGAAACAGTGACTCTAAATTTAAGAATATTGTCCAGAGTGTTTTGTATCATTTCCAATTTTTTTTATAATAGTACATAGTACAGTATTATCTATATAAAATCTTATTTCAGTAGACCTAATTTAATTTGGAAGAGAATTTTCAAAAAATAAAGCAAGATTTTGCTGGCTGTTTTTTATTTTCTTGGTGTTATCTTGCCCTTACTGTCTCACAGCTCTTACTGTTAAACTGTTAGTTATATGAGGATAACATTCAGTTTTACAGATTTGTTTTATATGCAGCACCCACAGGTATGTAGTGCCACTTCTTTTCAGATGTGTTGTCTACACTGTACAGTTGTTCAAGTTAACCCAACAACAGGCTATTAGTTTTGTCCAGTTGCACCAAAGTCACTTATAGTGCCCCTCGATATCATTTTTTTTTTTTTTTAGTTCACTGATCCAGGTTGGACACTGGACCCATCGGGTGGGGGGGGTCAGAGTTTTAGTTTATTCCTTGATGGGCTGGGTTGGGCACCAGAACTATCAGGTAGTTTGGGGGAGGGGATCTGATTTTTTTTATTCTGTGACAGGCTGGATTTTTTTAATTCACTGATGGTCTAGGTTAGGTCCTGGATTCATCATGTGGTTGAGTGGAGGAAGAGGGATGGATGGATTATTTATATTCTCTATAAGATCGTGTTGGGCACTGGACCTGTTAGATGGTTCGGGAAGGAAGGCTTTTTTTATTTCCTGATGATCAGAGTTAGACACCAGATCCATCAAGTAGTTTGTGGGAGGGGACAGAGTTTTCTTATTCTCCAAAGGGCCAGGTTGGGCACTGGACCATTGTGCTGCACAAGAGGCTCGATCTGACTGTACATAGCTATGTGATCCAGATGTGCATTTTGGGCAGAGTTCAAAGCTGAGACTAAGCATTGAAAGAAGGAAAGAGTGAGAAAGGGAAAGCTGAGTGGCAGAGCCAGGATCACTGGTATTTCTAGTTACAGCCTTGGAAGTGTACCCCATCAGTTCCTCTGGGTCCATTCTCCTATGCTAGTGCACTGTGGGCCATATGGTGTGAAGATGCCTTAAGAGACTGATAGCAGCAGCAGTGCGGCAGGAGCCCTAACACTGTGACCTGAGTAGACAAACTTGGCAAGAGCAGTGTTTTAGTACCCCACACATTTCATCTGCTTCTCAATGTTTTGCTGCTAACAGAAACATAGAAACATATATTTTGCCATCTGAAAAGGACCTTCAGGCCGATCCAGTCTTCCCCTCGCCCCTGCTTATTTCAGCATCACTGACCATAGTTGGCCATTGCTGTCACTCCCTGACCCTTTACCTGATATGCTCCTATACCTATTCCATGCATGCTTGATGCTCCCCACAGTCTTTCCCTCACTACCTCCTCTGGCAGACTGTTCCAGTATCCACCCCCCTTTACTTGGAACTTTATTTCCACACATCCCTCCTAAATGTTCTCCCTCTTATCTTCATTGCATGTCTCCCTTTTCTAGTGCCTTCCTTTCTCTGAAATAGGCCCTCCACTTGCACCTTGTTAATACCTGTTAAGAACCTGTAGGTTTCAATCATGTCCCATCTCGTGCTTCTCTCTTCCAGGGAGTGCATGCTTAATTCCTGCTGCCTTTCTTCATGTGGTTTCTCATGCAAATCATTCACCATTTATGTTGCCCTGCTGTATAGTACCTTCACCTTTTCAATGTCCTTCCAAAGGTGTGGCCTCCAGAACTGGACACACTACTCTAATTGGGGGTCTCATTAGTGAGAGATACAATGGCAGTACAGTTTCCCTCCTCCTGCTAGAATTCCCTCTCCCAATGCACCCCAGCATTCTACAGTACTATCCTTTCTCACTACTTTGTCATACTGCCCAGCTACCCTAAGGTCATCAGGGGTGATTTCTGACAACAGTAACTCCATCCCTGGCTACTCACTTGTCTGCAAGATCGGTCCAGTAAAGGAGGTGGTGTGACAATGTATATCTCCTCCTCAATCCAATTTACCCCTATTCTAGCTATCTCACTCACAGCATCTTATGCATTTCTCCTGGAAAAGCTCTCTCTTCCATTCTCCTTCCCCATCAGGGTTGCAGGTGCCTACTGCCGTCCTGGCCTCCATACCTCAACCATCACAGACCTTCTGGCCACCATTTTGTCCTTTACTTTCTCTGGTGAACTCTACCTCATGGGAGACATTAATTTGAATTGTCTGTCTGCCATGCACTCTAAAACCTGTAGCAACATCTCCTCTCTTAACTTGTCCCAGCTAATAAATGAACCTACCCACATAAATACTAAATCACCAAACCATACTCTCATTGTCTGGGATCTCACCTCTCATCCACACCAAACTAGTCACAGCCGGCATCCTTCCAGATGCCCTAAGTAATTATCACATGATCTGCATAGTACGCAAAATCCACTGGACCAAATCCCCACCCAGGCTCATATTGACCGGTTCATTTAAATCCCTGGACCATACCCCTCTTCTTGAGGACTTGTCAAGCACTGATTGGTCCCGCATCTCTGCTGCCACCTCTATTGACCATGCCCTGGACTATTTCAAAGCCAATTTTCTCACCATCTGGAACCACTATGCCCCACTTAGGCATATTAGGATGCATGAAAACCAATTCACCTGGATCACTCCTAAACTGCTGGCATGCTAACATGCTTGAGACCTGACCTGGCCTGCAAGGCAGAGAAGATATCTGGATCTCCTGTGGACTACCAATGGTACCGCTCATTTTGCAATGCTTGTACTAGAGCAGTCTGGCTCATTAGGGTTGAACACTTCCAAAATACGTTCCAGACAAATATAAACCATCCTTCCAAATTCTGGAAGACAGTTCATGCCCTTTTCTCCCTTTCAGCTCAGCCTCCTGTTCCTGTTCTCAGAGTTGGGGATTTCTCCTTATTGGACTCCCCTGCAGTGGCCATGGAGTTCAACTCCCACTTTACCTCCTGTGCCTCTGGTCTTCTCTCCCCCCTCCCCATACCCTTCCCCACCCTCTCAACCGATGTATCCCCTGAACCCCCCTCTTTCTCCTTCTCTCCAGTATCCCACTTTGCCATTCTGAAAGCTCTCCTTACCCTAAACCCCACTAAAGGAATCTCCTCTGATGGGTTAGACTCTAAGCTCCTCTATCTGTCTGCCCCCATTATCTTCTCACCTCTTGCTTCTCTCCTGAATCTCTCCCTCACAGTTGCATCTGTCCCGACTATCTGGAAGCATGCCACTGTCCTACTCTTCACTAAAGGCAATATCCAAACCTGGGGATATTCATAAGTATAAAGCTGCCAGAAATGAGTGCTTGCAGGTAGTTAGGAGCCCCAAAAGCAAATACTTCAAGGAAGCTCTCTCCAACTCCTGAGGTGATGGAAAAAAAATTTTGGAGTTACTTGAAAGACCTTACAGGCAAGGACCGTAAGTCACCACCTATCATGCTCAACATAAATGGAACACCAACATCTGGCTTGCACACAATCACTAACACCTTTAACAATGCATTCTCCAACTTGGATATTGTCCTCTCTTCTAATTTCTTTGATACCCCCTCTGGTAGTAACCCTCTTGCAACTACTCCTCTCCTACACCCTGCTCCACAATTCTACTTCAAGGAGATCCCAGTGCATGAAGCCAGAACCTATATTCGGAAGGCCATTCACAATGCAGGCTACAGCGGTGACTCCCTTGACCTGAAGTTTTTAGCACTTGTCCTTGAAGAAGTCCTTGAACCCCTGATAAAGGTCCTCAATCTATCACTAAGGATGTCACAGTTCCCATCTCGCTGGAAACAGGCGACCATCACACCGGTACACAAAAGTGGAGACAAATCACTGCACTCCAACTACAGACCTATTTCCATCCTCCCTCCATTGTCTAAGGCTCTGGAGCACATTGCCTCAGACCAACTAGTCAAGTACCTGGAAAAATACGACATCCAGTGTCCTGAACAACATGGTTTCTGAAAAGGGCACAGTACCACCACTGCACTATTAGAATTCATGGGCTTCATCCATACCACGCTCAATCATGGAAACTGTGTAGGGGCAGTATTCACTGATCTTACGAAAGCCTTTGATACTGTGAACCACCCACTCCTACTCAAGCAATTATCAAACATTGGGCTCTCCAATGAAGTGCTGCTCTGGTTTTCAAGCTACCTTGGGGAGAGGGTCCAGTGGGTTAGGATTGCCAGTGTCACCTCGGAAGAAAAGCCAGCCCTTTCAGGGGTCCCACAGGGGTCCATCCTGGGGCAACTACTCTTCAGCCTCTTCCTCAACGACCTTCCCAGTGTCAGCCACCAGAAATTACTGCTTCACGCCGATGACGCAGTCATGTTCACCAACCACCAAAATGCAGAGCTCCTTGAGAAACAATTACAGCTTGAATTCATGCGCATCGAAGAATGGTTCAAGTTACACAAACTGGTCATGAACTACAGTAAAACAAAGGTTATGACCTTCTACAATGCCAGAAGCAAGTACAAATCCCGTGACCTCACCATCCTAAACCAAACAGGGACCTTACTTGAACACGTTCCTGATTTCAAATACCTAGGTGTCACATTGGACAGCTCACTTTCCTACCATCGGCACATAGATTCTGTCGCCAAAGTCACCAACATCCGTATAGGCCTGCTCTACAGGCACAAGCACTGCATGACTCCTGACACTCTCCGGTTGGCTATCAACAGCTCTGTCACCTCCATCATCGATTACGGGCTAGCTATTTATGGCTCTGCCTCTGCCTCTTCCCTCCACAGAATTACAGTTGCACTCAACAAAGCATGCAGGCTGCTAACTGGGGCTGACTGACTTACACACACTTGTGACCTGTACACTCGGGCAGGATGGCTTCCTCTTATCAGCCGGATACAGTATCAAACCTGCCTCTTAGCCAAAAAAGTCTTCCTCAGGGTCATGCCCCCAGGCATTGAAAAGCTCCTCACTGACCACCACAGCACCCAGTGAACTAGAAGTTCACATTAACTAACCTTCCTTGTCCCCAGATGCCGGACTACCATGGGCCAGAGGACCTTTGCCCATAGAGCACCAGTGGTACAATACTCTCAACAAAGAAACTCTTACTGCTGCTGCTCTTGGCCCTTTTAAGAGACAACTCCACCTTCATCTCATTTCAACTAATCATTGTGACTGCCTCGCCTAATCAGGGGCCCACTGCTCACTGCCCTCCACTTCAGTCTTGACAGCTACCTTTCCCCGCCTTGCCCCCTTTTACCTGCCTACCCCCTTGTCCCCTCTCCCTTTCCTCCCCCCCGGGCATTTCCTGACTTTTATCCTCCTCCCTCCCCTTTAGGCGCTTACCCTCACCCTCTACCCTGCGACAATGGCCTCCCTGCCTGCATATCTCCTTCCCTCTCACCTGCAGTGCTTATTTCTAAGATTGTCCTTGACTGGTATGTCATGCTACCTAACATTTGGCACATTTTGAATTACTGGAATTTCCTAAGCCTCAGTCTCTTACTTCTTTTTATTGTGTAACTATGTATTATTATGTTGACCTTTGTATGAATTCTTTTGTATGAAAACCCCCATTCCTTCAAAGTGGAACCTTTGTAAATGAGCAGATCCTGCTCAAAGGTATTTGTGATCCTAGATTTCAATAAAATAAAAATAAAAAATAAAAAGGTGGTGATCCCTCTACTCCAGGAAACTATCAGCCTATATCTCTTCTCCTCATCCCTACCATCTTCAGGAACACTTGGTGTTATCCCAATTCTTCTACTTCAACTCCTCCTGATTCTTCACCCATTTCTGGTCTGGCTTCTGGAAGCAACACTCCACTACCACCTCTCTCTATAGGCTCACTGACTCCATCCTTACAGGGATGGACCATTGCCTCATCACCTCTGCCATCTTTGATGACCTCGCAAAGGCATTTGACACTGTCTCCTACCCTCTTCTTCTTGCCAGACTCTCTTCAGCTGGACTGTCAGGCACTGTCACAAATTGGTTCCATGCCTACCTTGTGGGAAGGATACAATCTATTAGGATTGTTGACTCTCTATCTCCCCCTCTCCCCATTAACACTGGAGTCCCTCATGGCTCTGTACTTTGTCCTCTTCTACAGTATTCTCCATTTTCCTCAATGACCTTCCCACTGTTTGCTCCTTCACCTCATAGAAACATAGAAATTGACATAAGATAAGTATCACTAGGCCCATCCAGCCTGTCTGTATTCCCTACCTGCATCAGCAGCCTCTGACCCTAATTGGTTGTTGGCGTTAGTCTCTCCTTCAAGCCCCTCGGTTTCCATTATGCCTATTCCATGCATGTTTGAATCCCCTGACTGTGCTATCTCCCACCACCTTCTGAACTAGGCTATTCCATGCAGCCACCAACCTTTCTGTGAAAAAAAAATGTCCTCACATTCCCTTATAGCCTCACCCTTCCAATCTCATATCATGCCCTCTCTTCCTTTGACCTCTATCCACATGTATGCAGACACCATTTTGTATACATCTGTCCCCTCTTCTTTGGTATGGCATCCAGACTTCAGTATGACTTTGACATGGTTCAGCTCTGGTTATGCTCAAATCATTTGGTCCTGAAAGTCAAGAAGACCATCTCAATGACCTTTGGCATAAGGCAGAGACTCGCTCAGCTCCCCTTACCTTTCCTCTTTCCACACCATTGGCAGCACTACACTGGAGAATACCACCTCTTTTAGGTGCCTCAGGGTTTGGCTTGACCAGCACTTTGATTTTTTCTAGACACATGGATGCCATCCTCAAAAAACTGCATTCCAAGCTAGATGCCCTGTACAGAAATTGAGGATGCATTCCACTGCCTGCTTGACATGCACTGGTCCAGAAAATGATCCTCCCAGTTTTTGACTATTATGATATAGTCTACAGTGCCACTCCCAAGACCTCCTTAGTCAGACTGGACACATTCTTCCATTCCTTCTCTCACTTGGCCCTCGACTGCCCTTCCTGCACTCACCATTGTGCTCTTTACCAAGCTCTCTTTTTCTCCTCTTTTGATAACAGGCACTATTCCCACTGTGTCAACTTTGTATCTAAATTCTGGTTTGGCTCTCTACCCTCTTCCCCTCTCTTCCTCTACCTCCCTCCCTCCTTCCATCCCCCTCCCACTCCCATGTATACTATGACTCTTGGATATTGACTGTCCTTCCCAAATCCTCCTCAGCTGGTCTGGATGCATTTTCCCACTGCTTCCCTAATCTATGCAACTCCTTTTCCACTTCCATCTGCCATGCCATCTCACCACTTGCCCTCTCCTCCCTCCTGTGTAACTTCTTTTCCCTTACTTGCACCTGCTTCTAATCCCCCCATCTGTTTTATCACTTCCCACTCTACAACCCCCTCACTCTCCCCAATCTTTTACCTCCCACCATTTGGCACCTGCCCATCTTGGCCTTCCAACTCACTCACCCTGGTCCCTCTCTATTCCACCAATCCTATCCCAATCCTTGCTCCCTTAGCCACCACCTGTTGCATTTGCCATTTCACCTCTGTGACTACCATGCCCACTCTTCTCCTCAATTCCTGATTGGTTATCCTTTTCTAGTCCATTCCTCAGGTTTTGTCAGCCACTCCCAACATATTGCACTTAATAAAATGTAAAAGTAAAATCTTAAATGTGAAATGCTGTAACTAAAATGCTGAGCATTTGTGAAATACTATAATTCTATTGTCTCTCTGTATATGACATTTTGACTGTAATTGCTTTGTTTGTTATTTCACTTCCCCTCTCCCACAGGACACACCTGGTATTCAGCAAAATTGCTCAGTGTGATTTCCTGGTGAAACTTTTAAATAAATAAAAAAATAAGTAAACAAAAATGATGATGCCTAGATCTCTTTCTTGCTTGTTGACTCTAAGCTCCACTCCTCCACGTTTTATACACAACCCCTGGATTCTGCAGCCCTAAGTGCATAACCTGGCACTTTTGGGCATTGAATCCCAGCTGCCACCCCCTAGATCATGCTTCCAGCTTCCTTCTATCCCTTTGCATTCTCTCCAACCATTCCTGAGTGCCAATCCTGTTGCAGATTTTTGTATCATCTTCAAAGAGACACACCTTACCATCAAGGCCCTCTGCAGTGTTGCTTATGAAGACATTGAAGAGAACCATTGCCAGCACTGAATCATTTGGCACCCAACTAGTAACTCTTCTATTATGTGTTGTTCATAGCTCAGTGCTTATGTAACATATATATTGGAATGATGTAGATGGTTGTTGGATACAGAGGACAGCATTAAGAGGACAATATTTATTAGGTAGTAGTATAGAATGTTTGTGCTTAGGTACTTGGATGCTTGAATTGAGTTGTTTGATAATATTTGATGGTTTTGGCCTTTCTCTGTATCCCAGCTGTAGGAAGGAAGCTTGGTTTAGAATTATGAAAGTCCCCCAGTGGGATAAGAGTGCCGCAGAAGGAGGAGGTGTCGGGGAGGATGGAGGGTGAGTGTGACTCGCTCTAAGCAGAGCATTAGTCAACTGCTTCCTTTAAATAGGTTGTGGGGGAGGAGCTCTTCCCCCACATAATACTGGCCTACTCCCTGCAATTATGTGTGGTTCATAGCTCAGTGCTTATGTAACATATATATTGGAATGATGTAGATGGCTGTTAGATACAGAGGCCAGCATTAAGAGGACAATGTTTATTAGGTAGTAGTATAGAATGTTTGTGCTTAGTTACTTGGATGCTTGAATTGAGTTGTTTGATAATATTTGATGGTTTGGGCCTTTCTCTGAATCCCAGCTGTAGGAAAGATGCTTGGTTTAGAATTATGGAAGCCCCCCCAGTGGGATAAGAGTGCCGCAGAAGGAGGAGGTGTCTGGGAGGATGGAGGGTGAGTGTGACTCACTCTAAGCAAAGCATTAGTCAGCTGCTTCCTTTAAATAGGTTGTGGGGGAGGAGCTATGAACCACACATAACACTGGGCTACTCCCTACAATTATGTGTGGTTCATAGCTCAGTGCTTATGTAACATATATATTGGAATGATGTAGATGGTTGTTAGATACAGAGGCCAGCATTAAGAGGACAGTGTTTATTAGGTAGTAGTATAGAATGTTTGTGCTTAGTTACTTGGATGCTTGAATTGAGTTGTTTGATAATATTTGATGGTTTTGGCCTTTCTCTGTATCCCACCTGTAGGAAGGAAGCTTGGTTTAGAATTATGAAAGCCCCTAAAAGAATATATAAAAGAATATATATATATATATATATATATATATCAATTATTGTTCTTTAACTGAATGCTGAAGAGTCATGCATGACAACACCTAATAATGAAAGGAATAGATGATCACCTCCTCCAACTCCGGAGAGTGTGACCAGTAGCACTCAAGAGAGGAAAAACCCCCTTGGGGGGAAACCTCTGAGGACCCATGGCTGCTGACCTGCCTGTCCTTCTGGGCATACTAAAGGAGAGAGAGATCATAACTAAACTAAATTAATCAGCTAAATCTGAATTCTAATTTGTGAAATTTAATCCAGATAAATGGAGTTTAAGAAGAGCTGAATTGTAAATGTCCAGTGAAGTAATTTCCTCCTAATAAAGTCCGAGTGCGAGAATCCATGTACAATTTGGAATGATGGAGAGTGGATATGAAGAACCTTCTTCCAGACTTCAGTTTATAGAGGGCATAATCCAGGAAATGTATGACGGTGGAGATGAAGTTGATGGCTGACAAATTCAATACAGGAGACCAGACGCACGTAGTTGCATACAAACTTGAAGTCAACAAGGCAGGATGAATAGAAGTAGTACGACTTCCTGATTTCTAATAGAGGGCTTGTATAGTATGTGTAATGAGAAGGCTTGTAGTCAGGATACCGACTGATGAATCCAGTTCTGATAAGTGAAATATAATCTTAGGAACTGATATGAAGGCAATGGCTGTAGAGCTAAGCTGGAATAATGGCAAGCTGTAGAGGATAATCGGAGACACTGGTGTGAGGTATGAAGCATCCAAGTAGTAAAATATGGTGAGCCCAAAAGGAAGTAAGTCAGTTGGACTGCTGATCCAAAGTGAGAGGTAATAGGAGCAGGGATTGCATCCATGAAGGCAGATGAGAAGGAACAGGACATGGCAATCAACCCCTGAAGAAAGTGCAGCTTAACTGACAGCTGGTGAGGTAGGATAGAGAGGCAGCTAATTCCAGAATGGGAAGCACAGTCAGACCCATGGTAGACTGCTGGTAGAATATTTTATTTATTTATTCAGTTTTTGTTGACCAGGTAAGTGCACTAGACAAATCCTGCCTATTTTCAGGCACGACCCGAAGGAGGGGGATACAGATGAATGGCAACTGACCTTGAACCAGATTAAGCTGTTGGTGGTATTTTTCACAGAATAGAGTGTGGCAGTTAGTCCTTCTATGAGAAGTGTAGCTTTTCATCAGCTGGAGAGGTAAGGAGAGAGGCGACTAGTTCCAGGTAACAGGAAAAATGCAGCAAGATCTACGGAGGTCAGCCATTAAGAATAGTGCGTGGTATACAGCCTCTAGGAGACATGTCTTGAGTCATTTTAGAGCAGAGTAGGACTGCATTTGTGAGGCAGATGTAGAGAATGGAATGGTGCTGAGGACTGATGTATCCAGAAGATCAAAGATGGCAGGAATCACATTGAAGAAACCGTGGCATAGATATGGCAACTGGATGAGGAATAGCATTCGAAACTGTAGGTGTGTAGTGATTGAGGCAGAAAAGAAGTGACGAAATCCAAATAGTTGAGCATAAGAGTCCTGGATGGAGACAACTGAAGAAGCGGAGTCAATTGGATCAGCGTTGTCCCAGGGTCCAAAAAGTGGTAGAGCACAATCAGGATAAGGTCTTCATGAGAGGCACAACTAAATGTCCTGGAAAGGGAGAAGCAGCAGCAAGTCCACACGGCTGAAGCAGCAGGGCACAGCATCCAAGAATATAGGAGGAACAAGGAAACGGCCAGATGCAAATCCAAAATAAAAGAGCTTCCGGCTGGCTGACATGGCAGCAGGTAAGCGTATAGCAAAAGCGGGAATCTCCAGGCCCCGAGCCAGATGAGGCAGAAGTAGAACAGATGCAGGTAAACTTCCCAGCCTGAAGGATGAAGGCAAGTCTTAGAAGCAGGCGATTAGTAGACAAACCTCACAGCCTGATGGGCGAAGGCAGGTTGTAGAAGCAGCAAGCAGAAGGCAAAGCTCCCAGCCCAATGGGCGAAAAAGCATGTCGTAGAAGCAGGCAATTAAGATGTAGTAGAATACAGGAACAAAGGACCTCCTGGCCCGGGGGGGGCACAGGTCTGACGAAGCAATGGCTAACGTCCAGCTCTTTGGGGAGAGGCAGGTTGCAGAGCAGTCATACATAATGCAATGGAAACGGCGAACTGCAAGCAATGCAGAGGGTCATGTCCCGGTATGGAGAGGTTGCAGTAAATATGTAAACAGAGGTAGATTGATGCCAGTTCAGGAGTAGCGCAATAGAATGTAATGGCAGGTTAGACGTGAGGACTCCAAAGGCCTGGGAGGGCGAAGCAGGTAATATGAGCAAGGAAGGTAAAAAAGGGAGCCAACATAAGTTGCAATAGGAAGCATGCTGCATAATGTAGATGCAGTAGCAGGAAAGCAGAGCAAAGCGTCCAAAGAATAGATGATGACTGTTGAAATACAAAATGTGAATCCATAGTGAGGAGCTCCTTTGCAGGCTGCAGTGGCAGCAGGTAGGCGTATAGTAGGATAAGCGAATCTCCAGGCCCCGAGCTGGGTGAGGCGGCGTAGAGGAAAAGTAGGTATCGAAAAGGAGGTAGCATCCTGAGCCCGATAAGTGCGAAGTAGCATTATAACTGGAAAGCAGATGTACAAAAGTAAAATGATGCTGTAGACTGATGGATCCAGTAGATCAAGGATGGTAGGGATTGTAGCGAATATCTTGTCAGAAGAGTAGGCAACCTGTCGAGGCAAAGAACATCCAGAATTTGGATCTATAAATGAAGCAAAGGTGTGATCAGGGAAGCATTGCAGGCAGGCATGATCGAGGAGCTGAATAGAACATCCAGAAGCACATTTAAGGAGAAGGCCTGAGGAACCATACAAGCCCTGCAGAAGCCCTATAGGGAAGAATCGATGGAGGCTAAGGCAGGAAGGAGTGGCATAGGAGCTGAGGAACAAAGGCCATTGGAATAGCCAGGAAGGGAAGAAGCACACTTCCCAAATCCCATCAGTGAGCCAGAACATAGCCTGCAATTCATATGAATGGCCAGCAGATGGAGCAAAGCCCAATGATGTGAGAGGCATGCATACCCCACAACCATCCCGGAATGTCAGGGATGTCTCTGACTGTGCCACAAAGTGCACTTTGACCCTCCTAATTTGTCTGTGTCCAAGCTCACGGAAGGGTTAAGAATGCAAGCAGGAAGACAACAGAGGTCAATCTGCAAAACGCATCTTGAAACATTAAAAATGTCACGGTAGCTTGGCCAGCTGTAAGTAGATGAAGTACACCCAGAGCAAACAGAAATTATGCCAAAGTCGTACTCCCCACACAACTGGCAGAATAGAAGGGAGCTGAGTTACCTTGAGTCCATGTCAGGTTAACAGCAGAGGAGATCCAATAAGCGTGGAGGGGCAGCGCAGCAAATGCAGAGGAATGAGCCAGTAGTGCAAACGTAATTGCAGACCACAAGCAGCAGGGCAGCATACGAACATCTAAAGGTATGCAATTTGGTGAGGCTGAAGTGCGAAAAGGTCCAAACTGATAGCTGTGTCATTCAGAAGTCAGCAAGTAGTGCATTCATTAAGCAGTGGAATGTCATGCAGGAATGGAGCAGGGCAGAAACTATGGAGCGTATGAGGATGTAGAAAGAAGGCAAGTCAGGATAAGCAATTGAGCAGCAGACGGCTGAACTTGCAGTGGGGCTGCAAACGCTGAAAGGCAGTGGAGAAACCAGCCCAGAGCAGTCTTATGGCACGAGGAAGGTCCACAACGGAGAAGATCCACCAGGAAATTCAAATGATGGCAGCAAAGCAAAAGGAGGCAACAAACTAAGTAGCGGCATGGGGCGGCAATTGCAAAGGGAAGAAACAGCATACTAACAAAAAGAAGAGGAAGCAGGAGTGAAAGCGAAGCGTAGGCTAAGGAGGAGGATGGGGGAGAGTATACATGGTGGCAGAACCCTCAAGAAAAGTAAAAAAACAGCGAGAAGGCAGACAGGAGGAAAGGGAGATGGAGACGGGACAAAGCACAGAAGAAACTGAGCAGGGGACAGCAGGAATGTAGGCTAATCGTAGGCGGAGCAGACGAGGACAGAAAAAGGAGGGGGTTCAGGAGTAAAGGCATGGAGGCTTAACTCCCGAAGAAATGGAAGAAACAAACAATGAGGCAACAGGCAGGAGGGAAAGGAGATGAGACGGAGCAACAGAGGGAATGAGTAGGACGGGGGGACGGGAAACAAACAGAAGCAGCAACCATGCCCCAGAGTATGCCAACGAGTGCGACTCACTCTAAGCAGAGCGGGAGTTAGCTGCTTCCTTTAAATAGGCTGTGGGGGAGGAGCTCTTCCCCCACATAATACTGGGCTACTCCCTGCAATTGTCTGAGTGGATACCATTTACCACTACCTTTGGCTCCTATCCCTTAACCAGTTTGAAGCCTAGCTTAACACTTTACCCCCAACTCACAGACTGTTTTGCTTCTTAAATAGCCTCCTGTGTGACACAGTATTGAAAGCCTTACTTTTTTTTCTTTTTTCTAATCTACATTTTATGCCCCGAGTTTTCTGAGGAGCTGGCAGGCAGCCGTGACTCCCCCCTTCGGGGGCTCGTATCAGTTCATAGTCAGCATCTCAATCATGGGGAACACCACTGAAACCATCATGGAGCCTGCCAGCTCTGTTTTCTCCATCTTACTGCAGCTGCACACACATGTGGGGAGGCATGTGGACACTGTGATCCTGCCCGAGCTGCTGTCAATTCGCTCCATCTCTGCCGTCGCTACATGTGCAGAGGGAGCCTTGTTGAAATATATAACTGTTTGTCAGAAATCATTTAGAGTGACTGAGAAAATGTAGTTTATCTAACCTGTCTTCATTTCAGCACAAACTGTTTCAGTGTAGTTTTTTCATTTTGGTCCTGAATAGCTGACTTGGACCAATCAGGATGATAGGGAGACCCTAAAATGGGGCCTGTGGATGAATCAGAACTTGGACTCTCAATTTTGAGCAAGCCACAAGGGGATTGTATGGGCAGTGACTCTGGAAAATGTAGTTTTGACCGTGGCGCCTTTTTTCACTAACAGAGGGAGTCTTATTGTGAGTGACAGCCGAACCAGCCAACAGAATGGTGAGGAACTCAAAGGAAATGCCCTGCTCTGTTACTGGAAAGTCAGATCAGTTGTAACAGTGAAGAGAGAAGGCGCTCTGTGCTTCTGCGGTGTATAGTTTCGCGCGGGAAGCGCATGTGAGGCCCTGAGGTTCGGCCTGCAGCTGTTGTAAGTGCCAGTAAGGACTGAATCTGATTTGTGAGGAGAAAAAAAGGAAGTCTGAAGAGTGGAAACCAGGCTCACCCTGTAGAAGACTGGAGAAATTGCTGAATGGCGCTCAGTCTGTTAGGAACTGAAGCTGCTGTGTGTACTCCCAGTATTTTGCAGTAATTGCAATCGGGATCGAGGAGCAGCCTGCCTGGTATAGTACTTTCCTTTTACATATGAATGTGCGTAGTGCTTGTGGGGAATCGCTATTTCCAATCCACGGTGCTGTGTGCTGTGTGTTGAAGCTGGAAGCAAACACCAGCTTGTCTCGAACTAAATCCAGTTGCTATCAACTGCAGAGGGGTCCAGTCACAAGGACCTTGTCTCCATGCCCTGTTGTTCTGGCAATCCAGAAGAACATCCACCATCCGGTCCTCAGCATGGGTATTGCTAGTACAAATTAGGGTATTTCCTTGCAGCCTGTTTTCAATCACAAGTGTGTCATCTAATTCTTGTTGTTTCACTGCTTCATGGACTGAGCCATACGGCTCCGGATTACAATTGGGTATTGTGCATATATTTTCTTCTACAGGTCCCTATCCATCTGCATCTGCCGGCCAACCCTGGGCAATGGACCTGGCTAGCCCCCCCCCCAACCTGGGTACCCAGATTGTGATTTTTCGGACCCTATATGTGTGTACAGCACTGTGATTTAATGCCACCAATTAACCTGATGTCCCCCTCCCGTGTTACTGCCCCTAAATAAATCAGATTTGTTGTTGTTATACTATATACTGTCTGTGGTGTTGGTACTTATGGAAACAGTATTGTGTTTTTGCTGTATGTTGTTTGACCTTATTTTACAGGGGGTCCTCAGAGACATGCTGTAGAATCAGTCTTGAGGGTAAGTGGTGTCTATGTGGGTCAACAGTGTGTATACGTGGGGTTATGGGGCTGTAACTCCGGTGTACTGTGTGAGCCACTAGAGGGAATAAAAGGGGATCTCAGTGTCCCAGAGGGCTGTGACTACAAACACTGACCTCTGGGTGGAGGCACCCACCATAGGACCTAGGCCCCTTAACCTGTCCGTAGTCAAACAGGCAGGGGTATAGCCCTTTGGATAGCGCCACCTATGGGTTACAAAGGTAAGGAACCTCATTAACACTACAGATACTGTGAGGATTTAAAGAGAGAAGGCCCCCATACTTTGTCATAGAAGACCAATTCATCTGTGGCTATAAAAGATAATCTGTCCAGGCTAGTCAGCCTATGCATACTATCTTCCCATTTCTCCATGGTAGGTATATTTTCTGATCTCCATTTCCTTGATACTAAGTATTTAGCTTCCATGATAGCTGCCATAGACCATAAGTGGAGGGATTTCTGTGATACAAGGAGTTTGATAGTATTGCCCAGGACTAAGAGGGAGTGCATCCAAAGGTACCAGACATTGTAATACACCCGATATCCTAGCCCATAGCTGGCTACACCAGTCAGCTAACTTAGGACAGGACCAAAGAATATGGAACAAAGTACCATCTTGCTGATGACATCTCAAGCAGTCAGAATTAGCTACCAAATTAATTCTCTTCAGCTGATCAGGTGTCCTGTACCAATGAAGCAGTGTATTCGGTTGCATAAGTCTTCCCCCTATGTCTCTGCATGCACCCATATGTGTTGGACAAACAACACTTCCAATCCTCATCTGCTAAATTATAACCAAGCAGTTTTTCCCATCTACAGTAGCTTTCAATTTATCAGTTGAGGGGGCATATTCCTGTAACAGTCCTTTATAAATATATCCAATTTTTGGAGGGGCAGATGTAAGGGATCTACCTCCTCCTCCTGCTAGTCATAAAATATGATCCCAAGAGCCCCTCACTGGAAGCTAGAGCTGAGAACCAGTATACGGGGAGATTAAATCGTGAATTTGTAGGTATCTCCACATATTGGATTGTGGTAGGATGGCTTGGGTCCTAATAGTGGCAAAATCCTTAAGGAAACCTGAATCTGAGTGAAACAGGTCAGCAACTTGAGAGATCCCACTTGCTGTACATTCCCGCCTATACTGTTCCTTTATTGATTACAGAGGGACCGCAAGTGGGAACAAGATGATTTGTTTTTTCTGTTGCCATTTAAATCTGTTCATTTATTGATTACAGTGGGACCAAGTTGGAGGGCTCCAAGGAGAGAGTTTGATTTTTGCTGTGCATTTAAACTGTAACAGCATGACCAGAACAAGTCGGAGGGCTCCAAGGGGAGGATTTGTGCTGTGAATTTAAACTGAAATTTTATTGTTACAGTGGGAACTGCGGGACAACAAAAAGCTTAACACTAGAGAAAGTTTAATTTGTGAGGGACTGCAGGAGATCCAGAATGGAGCAGAGAGAAGGCCCCATCAACCGAAACTGCCATGAAATCCATTGCTTGTTTGCCAGAGGGAGAAGCATGGAAAGTACATCTTATCCAGCTCTCTAACAGTAGATAGCTGTTGTTGGTTTTTGTTGAGGTAGACAGTGAAGAAAATCAGACAGGAAAGCAATTGATTGTTTTCTGATTACAGAGCACCGACCAGAAGCAGCACAGGAATATCCCATACATCCACCAGGGTTTGTTCATTATTTATAAGGACAAACACAGGGGGAAAAGCAACTTCCAATTATAAACAGGAATGGTAGAAATTACTGGGTCACTCAGTACATACTCTGTATATGCAGACCTGAAGGAGGTTATAGCTGCCTTTGAGGACTGGTGTCCTAGGGTTGGGAGGTACTAGCAAAAAAAAAGAAATAATACATCTTGGTACTCTAAAGGTTGGGGATAAATAGTGTATCTGGGTTAAATTTCTGAGTGGGATAGTATAGGATCTAGGGAGGAATATCCAGTAGTTGGGAGGTGATCAGGACATCTGGGTAACTACCAGAGGAAAGGGAAAGTCATACAGAAGTAAAGCGTGCATAGCTGACAATAAGGCAATTACTGCAGCTGAGAGTAGCAAGGGGGATAAGACAAGGTAAAGTGGTAAATATGCTTGGAGTAGTGCAGTACAGTGGCTTCAGAACATCAGTCTTCAAGCAGAACTTTCGGACACTAATCTACTGCCCCATCTGCAGACACATCTCTGGACTGAGGGAGGAGTTTGCAAGACTGAAGGCCAAGGTGGCTTGGGTTAGGAGGACTTGCACCTAGTCTACCTCCACTGCTTCAAATGGTGCCAAAAAGGAGGAGCAGATGGACAATGTTGGGTTCAGAGAGGATTAGGGTGATGTAGGGTAGACATATCAGAAATCCCATACCACTACAGAACTCCTTTGCCACACTGGCAGGAATGGATTGTCCCACAGAGGCACTCAAGGTAGTGGCTGGAATGGATGTGGAGGTCCTCCATGGTGGACACCCAAAGGGAGTTAACAGAGGACTCTAGAGGAGGAGGAAACAAATCCTGGTGGGGGACTCGATCATGAGGGGGATTCAGTTGGGGACAGTGAGGGTGGGAAGTGGGAGGTAAGATGCATTCCAGGTGCCATGGCTAGGAAGGATGGAAAGAGGGTTATTGAGATTGCTGAAAAGCAAGGAAAGAGGGAGAGCAGGATGTCATTGTCCATTTGGGGACAAATGACTTGGCCTGGGAGGAGCTGGTAGCAGTTCGGGAGGAGCTCAGGAGACTGGAGAGGGATCTGGTACAAGTAGCAAAATCTGTTACATTCTTGGAGGTGCTAACTGTACATGACAAGAGAGATGGCAGGCGTCTCTGTACCAGGAACATTGACACATGGTTGAAGAAATGGTGCAATGAAAAGGTATTCAGATTTATTGGGAACTGAGGTTCTACCTGGATGGACAGAGGCCTGTACAGAGGAGATGGCCTCCATCCAGCCAGGAGGGGAACCAGAGTCCTCAGTGAACAGTTTAAGTGCTACATTGGTGACCATTTCAACTAGCTGGGGTGGGGGCAGGAGAATGCAGAAACATACAGACTGTCCACCCCCACAAGAAAACAGGATCTGCTGAAGAACTCCCAAAGGAGAAAAATCTCAAAAAGAACACACACAAGAAAAGACCCAGGAAGAAAAGGGCAAGGAAGAAAAGAAAGAAAATAAAGGAGGGCAAATGGGCAAAATGGGGGAAGGGGGCATCAATAACTGGAGAGCAATGTGTACAAATCTTAAAAGGATGGAATACAAGAAATTGCTATAAAGGGGAAGTATTGGTACTGGGTGACTTCAATATGCCAGATGTGGATTGGAGCATCCCAGCTGCAGCTACAATAAGAAGCAGGAATATCCAAGCTTCCCAGCAAGGGGTTTTACTTAGACAACTAATTGGAGAACCCACTCATTGGGGGGCAATACTAGACCTGGTACTGTCAAACAGGGACAGTGTCACTTATATCACAATGGGAGGTCACCTGGCAACAAGTGATCATCGTATGGTATGGTTCGAAATAAGAACCAGCCAAGAAACAAACCACATTAAAACGAGGCTCCTGAACTTCAGGATGGCTATTTCAAAATTATGGGAAAGTGCCTAGTGGAGGAACTAGTAGGGGTACAGAAAACGGAGGGGGATTGAGGAGTAGTGGACAGTTATAAGGAGAGACATAGAGAAGGCAACGGACCTCTGTGTCAGGCAGATTACATAGAGCACGAGAAAAAAGAAACCAATATGGTTCTCCAATGAAGTAGCAAGGAAAATAAAGGCAAAGAATCTACCCTTTAAACAATACAAAACAACACAGAAGGATGAGGATAGGGAGGAATAGCAGGAGAAACAAAGGGAGGCAATGAAAGCAGTAAGGAGTGTTAAGGAACAGAGAGTGAAAACATTGCCAAGTCAATGAAAAAGCTAGATAAAACATTCTACATGTATTAAGTGAAAAGAGGAAGAACAAGGCAGGGATAGTAAGACCTAAAGGGGAAGGAGGGGATTGTTTGGAAGAAGATCAGAGGAAAGCAAACATATTGAACACGTACTTTTGCTCAGTATTTACAAAGGAAAGGGTAGGAGAAGGGCCACAGATAAGTTAAAAGGGCATAAATGTAAGGGAAGTAGACACTAGCACTTTTACAGTGGACAGAGTCCTCAAGGAAGTAAAGCAACTAAAGGTAGATAAGGAAATGGGACAGGATAGAGTTCACCCAGGGTACTGAAGGAACTACAGTAAGTAAAGAGCTCCCCGTACCTCTGACGGCGCTTTGCAATCTATCACTGAATACCAGGATAGTTCCAGGGAACAGGAGAAAAGCAGAAGTGGTCCCACTTCACAAAAGTGGTAATAAGGAGGAGGCAGGGAACTACAGACTAGTAAGCCTTACTTCAGTGGTGGGCAAAGTTATGAAAACACTTCTAAAAGACAGTATTGTGGAATACCTGGTGGTCAATGGATTGCGGGATCAGAGGCAGCATGGGTTCAAAAGGGGAAAATCCTGACAGACTAACCTGATTGAATTCTTCGACTGGGTGGCTGGGACGGTGGATCAGGGAAGAGGAGTGGATGTTGCCTACTTAGATTTCAGTAAGGCCTTCAACACTGCCCCACATCAACATCTGGTAAACAAGCTGGGCAGCCTGGGAGTGGGTCAGAAGATAGGAAAATGAGTACAAAATTGGCTGAGTAACAGAAGCCAGAAGGTAGTGGTAAATGGGGGTCACTCAGAAGTATAGGTGTGAGAATACCTTAATTTGAATATTCAGATGAATATTTATATTTGGGGTGCCAGATATTCATTATTTGTTATTCAACCCCCCCCCCACCAAAATTAGTGTGTTTTTAAAAACCAAAAAAAATCGTAACACTGTTAAACTCCACCACTTCCTTCCCTTTTGAAGTATACTAGGCAATTCTGCTATTAACACTTCCCAACAGCCTTTCAGGAACCAAAAAAGGCAACAAACTACTGCACTGTTCAGTGGTCAGATGACACACAGTCATCACAGATTGAGCAAAGGCTGCAGATGAGGTGATGTCGTGTGTCTTGCCTAGGGCTACTAAAATGGCACTGTCATAAGTACATTGTGTGTTCAGCCTGGAAGGGAGGAGAGTGAGATTTGCCATGATACAGACCTATACAAGTACCTCACAGGGTAAAGACAGGTCACATAAGGGGAGTCTCTTTCAAATGAGAAACAGCACAAGTACCAGGGGCGATCGGTGCATTTGATAAAGCTGAAGTGGGTGTTCAGTAAGACAGATGTGAAGAAATATTCATGGAAGGCATGGTAGATGACTGCAGGCAAAAGTGATGGCTTTGAAAACACTGTGGGGCTTCAAGCATGCATGAGATAGGCATGGGGCTGGGGTGTATTTGAAAATAGGCAGGGAGGCAGCAGGGTTGCTTTAGGGTCTGCAGACAAGACCAATAAGGCAGGGATGGACAATTTGGGCTGACTTTGTAGGCCAAGCGGTCCTTTTCCAACAGATAATTAGTAACCTGAAGTACACAATAGTTAGGTCACTAAAACATGATACATTATTTAAATATTTCGAGTTTAACAGGGCCTCACAGTGGTTCTTCAGTTATATGCCAAAGATTGGAGACTCAGTTACCCTTTAAATACTTTATGTGATAGAAAAAAAGAAAGGGTGAGCCAATAAAAAGTAACATTACCCTTTCGTGACATTAAGCAATTTGAGAACTGTATTATAGCACCAGTTTTATGTGGGCAGATAATATCTGTAGCCAGTTATGGTAAGTTTAGCTTAAAGAACAACTGACACCATCTGGCCAAAAGTGCTACATTGCAGAATTAGAATAAGCATACCCACAGTAAATCTCATACCAAAAACTAGAGTTTTACATTACTTCATTTTAATGTTATGAGCTATTTTGTAACCCTAATTTCAATACCTGTTCAACAAAGCCTGTTTTAGTGAAGAGCTGCTGGTGATGTCATCTAGGGGACTCACAGTCTAATCACTGTCAGCAAGCTTATAGAATGTGTTTCTCCAAAGTTGTAAAGATCATTTGCAATGGTTTTCATGTCACTTGTGCAAGTAAAACAGGCAATACCAGTCAGTAAACATTGCTTTATGTGTGTTTCAGGGTTTGTAACAAAGCTGACTATATTTTGTTTGGGTGCCTTTTTGTTGTGATCCTTTTCTCCAGGGTTGCTGGATGCTGGGTCATAGCACACTGTTGTGAGGTTTGCAGACTGAATAAGTGTCTGATGTGGTGAAGATCATTAACACCTATCATTCAATTGAGGTAATTTCTAAGAATGACACTTTAAAACAATGATTCCATCTCCTTGTAAAGGGGGAAGGGAGAGGTAATGCTGTACTGAAACTTTACTAGTAGTTTCTAATTTATCCAGCACATTTTTTTTCTCTCTGTCAGGCTGTTTTAAATTACATTAAGGCTGATCTATGTTCTACTCTAAATTAAAATAATCATTTTACCAGAGCTAACACCTCCACCCCTAGTAGGAATTATCATATATAAGGCCCCTATTAAAACATACTGTGAAGCGGACACTAACAAAGAGCAGCGAAGTTACCAATATTACAATACTTGCAGCAACACAAATTCCTAACAGGCACAGTAGAGTAGCACTCAGGATGGCTTCAGCAGCCTGAAGGCATGCTGACTCATCCTCCAGCAACCCCAGAGAAATGGACCACACCTAAAAGGCATTAAACAATACAATTTTGTCAACTTTGTTACATAACCTGAAACACATATAGTTTTTATAGCAGTGTTTTGTGCATGGTGCTGCCTGTTTTACTTTTGACAACTATTTCACATGCTCTTTAAAACTTTGGAGAAACAGGTCCTATAAGTTTGCTGATAGGGGATACTAGACTCTGAGTCCCCTAGATGACATCAGCAGCAGCTAGGGTTACCACCTGTCCTGATTTTCACAGGACAGTCCTGATTTGGACAGCTTTGTCCTGCAAAAAAACATGAAAAATTCTAAATGTCCTGATTTTATAGTAGAAAAAATATTTTCTAACTTTCCACTAAATGTTCTAGAAAACTATAATACCTTAGCTAAAACACCTTACAATGATAAGAAACCATAGAAGCAACTAAGAAACTACAATTCTTAGCCTTAATTCTGATTACATAGAGAAAACAAGTCTGTTGCACTGGTCGAGGTTATGTACTGTCCTGCGAAAAATCATGTTTCAGTAAGAAATGTCCCACTTTGGGCTTCTTAAAAGGTGGTAAGCCTAGCAGCAGCTCTTCACTGAAACAGGCTGTTTTGCACAGGAAGTGCAATCAGGGTGACAGAATGGCTAATAACTTTAAAATGAAGTAACGTCAAAATCTAGTTTTTGGTATGAGATTTACTGGGAGTCTGCTTATTCGGATTCTGCAATGTAGCACTTTTTTCATCAGTAGCTCTTTAAGGAACACTAGCTGTTCAACGTGTTGAGGGCCCAGCTTGGAATGGTATGAATCAACAACATCACCAGCAGTGCTAAACATTCTCTTGGATGGCACACTTGTAGGAGGGCAGCTTAGATATTTTAAAGCAAGTTGTGCCAGGTGAGGAGAGGAGTTCATTTTCTGAACTCAGTAGCCCAGTGGATCAACATCAAAAGGCTCAATTTATTCTGCAAAGTAGCCATTAAGTAAATTTTCTCCGGAGAGAAGCTGAGTCTGTGACAGTTTGTGTTGCTATTAACACAGTGATGTGCTGAATAATGCCCAGTCACTCTCCTCTACACTGCCACTATGCCATCTTCCCCATCTGCACCAGTATCATCCAATTCCAAAGCACCACATGCCTGTCTCTCTCCCTCAGGAACCTGAACTGGAGCATGTTCCTCCCCTTCCGAGTGTCTGACTGCCTGCATGGCATTATTTAACTCTTCACTGAGCTGTTGCCTAAAATGAGTCACCCTGTGGGTGTCCATGGCTATATGAAGGATCTCGCATTTGAATCTAGGGTCAAACATGATAGCAAACATATGATGGCAAGTATCCATGACTGTGGCAAACCGTGCATCAAGTTCTGCATCAAGATGATTAACAAGGTCAGTGACCTCTTGTGTACTGAGTGTGTTGTCAGCCAAAAAACATTTTAATGATCTTTTGAGAATATGCACAGCTAGGATAACCTGACTAAGTAAGGCTGTGGAATCACTTAGATCACATGCACTCCTCTCAAATGGTGCAAGAACCTTCTCCATGCCCTCAAGAACTAATCAGTCATGATGGAATAGGACTCCTCCAATGCCTGCCTCCATAGACATTTTATGTAGTCCCCACTTTTGCTCCATGAGTCGTGAAAGCATCAGGTATGAAGAATTCCACCGAGTACTAACATCTTGTATTACACAATGTTGGGGCAGACCAAGGCACTCCTGAACTACTTGTAATTTGTTAGTGGCTTTTACAGAATGATGGAAATGGCTGCAGATGAAACTGGCTGAGGATAATATGTTGTTGGTCCTACTACTGCTGTGCAGTTTGTGAGTCATCACTAAATTTAGTGTGTGTGCAAAACAATGAATACTCACAAAATACCCATCATTGATGGCTTTCACCATGTCTGTGCCATTGTCGGTAACAAAAAAGACAACTTTTAAATTGGTGTTAACACCAGTCCATGACCGCAACATGTCTTGCAGGAATATGAGAATATTATGTGCTCTGTGGTCTTCCTCCCTGAGCCTGACATTTAGCAAAGCTGACCTAATGAGGCTACTAGATTGTGGGGGTCCAAGGGTGAGCCACAAGGTGATGCATCAGAAAGAGCAGCAGTAGGGTGTTGCACACTCCAGTGTGCAGTTAAGGAGAGATAGGCATGCAGGTAGTTATTGCTAGTCCAGATATCTGATGTGCAGTGAAAAAACACACCAACAACCTCTGCAAGCAGAGCAGCAAATGCAGATTGCACACCATCATACAGTTGTGGCAATAGAGTTCGAGAAAATGTAGTACAATATGGGATCTGATAATGTGGGTGCAAATGGTTGAGAAGTAGTCAGAAGCCAGTATCTTCTACAACTGACATAGGCTGGAGATCCAACGCCATCATTTCAACAATCAGCTGTATGATTTGCTGTACTGTTGGATGTGAGGCATGATATGTTGTTCGTGCATGCAGAGCATCCGTTATTGGAAATGCCACAAGAAACATCAATATGGACCACTGCAAAAACTGTGGTGTGCGAAGTGCTGAAGTGGTTCTGTAATTATGTTGTGGTTAAGTTAGAGTGATTTCCCTCTGCTTATAATGGCGTTGCAAAAAGAACAGACTGCCTTCCTAGTGTCCTCCTTTAACACACTGTAATGCAGCCACACAGCACTTTTAACACTGCGGTTACCAGTGACTCTGCTAGCACCACATCTCCTAGTTGTTTTTTTGCAACAGATGTGCCTGTCTTGTCCTGATGTTCTTGTCCCATGACCACTGCCCCTGATGGTGCCATGCCAGTGCTGCCATCACTTGGCTGACTTTTGGGCTGTGATGGAGCCTGCCAAAGAAAAGTTAGTGTTGCTTGTTTGGTCTTCTTAGAGGAAGGGGACCCTTACTCTTACTGCTACTTCTAGTACCCTTGCTAGTAGTGCTACACCTAGAGGCTGTTTTGCCAGCTACTTTTCTTTTTTCTGACCTCAAAGTATGTAGTATACTCTGCCTCATCTTCAAAGTCATTCATGTGCCTCTGATGAAGAAGATGACATGTCACTGGGCAATGCATCATGTGGAGGGAAATACTCAGAACCAGATGGCTGGTCATTATACTCTGCAATGTTTTCAGGAGTAGTGAGAAGTTGAGAAGCAGGAGGCATAACTATATGAACTGTAGGGATCATACTGGTAATATGCACTGCGGCAGGGATACCAGACTGTGGTGACAGTGTTACAGTAGTGGCAGGATTCATAGTGTCAGTTGTGGCTGGAGTGAGAGTCACAGTTGTAGGACTGGCTGTAGTAGTCCTGCTGCCGTTGTTGTGGAAGAGGAATACAGGGTCTCTATAGTGGAGGTGGTGGTGGTAACGACAGATGTAATGGTACTGGTAAGAGATGGGGACACATTGGTGGTTGTGGTGGGAGTCGTGATGGTACTGGTGAGAGATAGGGACACATTTGTGGTTGTGGCGGGAGTCGAGAACAGTGCCCTTCTGCTTATGCATCTTGTATCACTTTGTCCTGCGCCAGCCACAGTACAAATGTTGCTGGAAGGCATAGGCTTGGTAAAGAATAATTTTTGGTGTTGAAGGCGGGCTGACCATCACTCACGTTCAGGTTCAACATCACCAACCTGTTCCTCCATTGTAGATTTGCTTGGGCTGGACCAAGCACATTTTTTTCCACCTCTACCTGTCATTGTCTTTGTCTGTACCAACAAGTTCTAAGCACTCTCAAGTATTTAATACATTGTTAGTGTACAAACGTTCTGCTTTATTGTAGCACTGAAAAATTATTGCAAGCAGCACCTGCTGCAGTGCTGCTTTATTTAACAAAGAAACATTATTACAAGCAGCACCTGCTGCAGTGCTGCTTTATTTTAGCAGAGAAAAATTACTGCTAGCAGCATGGACACCGTACAGGTGAGTGTGTGCACACACTGCAACTGTCACTACCTAGCCCTAAACCATGAGGGGTGGGAGTGCAGTCAACCGACTTCCCTCAGAGACTGCTGGTAACTACTGACAGTCATGAAACCCAAACCCAACCTCAGAATACGTCACAAATATTTGTTACAGAGATTTCTATGGCAGAACTACTGCAATTCACTTATTGTTTTTATTATTTGTAAATGCACACAAGTTCTGCTGTATTTCAGTACAAAAAAATAGTTGTAAGCAGCAGTACTGCTTTATTTTCACACAGAAAAATTACTGCAAGCAGCACACACGAAGGGCAGGGTAAGGTGTGCGCACATTGCAAGCGTCGCTACCTAGCCTGAAACTGTAGGGGTGGGAGTGCAGTCAGCTGACTGCTCTCTGAGATTTCTGGCTAAGCTACTACAGGGTTTTGTGAACCCTGAGACCCCCCTTCCCAGAAATACTTATTATTTACACCACCAAATTAAAGACTTTTTTAAAAATCAGCACGCTACAGCAGTCAAAGCAGAAGTTAGAACTACTGTAATTAAGGAGGTAAACTGCAACTTAAGTCTCTCTGCAGCTCCTACTGGCAAAATAAATCAGATAATTTCTCTGGGGAAAATACAAAAAGCCTCAGACCACTATCAGCCTCTGAAATTAAGGTATACTAGTTTCTCTTTGCAGCTCCTCACAAGAAAAAATCTCTACATCAGACAATTTATCTAGGAAAAAAAAACTCCAGTGCTCCACTACTACTAGGCACTAAAGATACATAGTACAGACCAAAAAATAAAGGTTTTGTGATGAAAATATTAATTTTTTTGCAGCTCCTTATCTCTGCTGACTCAGAGCTCTTTCTCCACTGTACACTATGATCTCTCCACCAGTCACGAGAGGCCCCTAAAATGAAGATGTATTAGTTTCTCTGCAGCTCCTAGCCAAAAAAAAAAATCGGTACATCAGATAATTTATCCACAAAAAAAACCCTCCCAGTGCTCCCACTAGTACTAGGCACTAAAGACACACTTTACAGAACAAAAAAAAAGTTTTGTGATGAAAATATTAGTTTTTGCAACTCCTAAACTCTGATGACACAGAGATCTCTCCACTATGATCTATCTCCACTATGCAGCAATGTCGAACTGTCATATGATCTAGCTTTGGCAAACACTCAGCGATTGGCCAGCAAATCATGTGAGATCTTGAAATCCCATGGGAACACTGAATACCGAATATCAACGAATAGCTGTGATATGTGATATTTGGTATTTGGCTCCCGAATACCGAATACCATATTATTCATGGCATTCAGGATTTAATATTTGTTACTCACACACCCCTACTCAGAAGAAGACGCTGTAAGCAGCAGGGTGCCACAGGGGTGAGCTCTGGGACCGGTCCTCTTGAATGTCTTAATCAGCAACAGTGTAGGTTGTCTGGAAGGGAAGATATGCCTGTTTTTAGATGATACAAAAATCTGCAACAGAGTGGACACACCGGAGTAGGTAGAAAACATGAGGGAGGATGTGAAAAAGCTGGAAGAATGGTCAAGAGTATGGCAACTTGGCTTCAATGCCAAGAAGTGCAAAATTATGCACATGGGGCACAGGATCCAGGGGCAACCTACCAATTGGAAGGGGAGGAGGTGTCAGCAACAAAACAGAAAAGAGACCTGGGGGTCATCATATTGGATGACCTGACAGTAGCAAAGCAGTGCAGTAGAATGCTGTGATGGACAGGGAGTGGTACCACCAGTAGAAAAAGAAAGGTGGTGATATTACTGCATAGATCAGTGGTTAGGCCACACCTGGAATACTTTGACCAGTTCTGGAAACCACATCACAGGAAATATATAGATAGGGTGGAGGTGGTACAGAGAAGGTCCTTAAAAATGGTACAAGAACTGTATCAGAAGCCACACAAGGAATCACTAAATGATTTAAATATGTACTCGCTAGAGGATAGAAGGGAAAGGGGACACATAATAGAAATATTCAAATACATCAAGGGTATTAATAAGGTACAGCAGGGGAGAAACATAGAAACATAGAATTTGATGGCAGATAAGGACAGCTTGGCCCATCCTGTCTGCCCATTTCCCTACCTACTGGATAAGCTGCAGATCCTAGTTAACCAGCAGCCTACTTCTTCCTACCCCCACCCTCTAGAATGGCCTTATGACTGTCACATGCATGCTTGAATTCCACCACTGATTTTGACTCCACAACCTCCTCCAGAAGGCAGTTCCATGCATCCACAACCCTCTCTGTGAAAAAATACCTCCTTAAATTACCCCTGAGCCACCCCTCTATCTTCAAATTGTGCCCCCTTGTTCTTGCACACCTCTTTTTTTGAAAGATGCTACCCTCTTGGACTTTGTTGATTCCCTTGAGGTACTTGAACATTTCTATAATGCCCCCCTCTCCCTTCTTTCCTCAAGGCTATACATATTAAGCTCCTTTCGTCTCTCTTTAAATGTCTTCTGGTGCAGACCCTGCACTATTTTAGTTGCCCTCCTCTGGACAGCTTCCATCCTGTCTATGTCTTTGCGGAGATTGGGTCTCCAGAACTGCACACAGTACTCCAGATGGGGTCTCACCAGCTGTCTGTACAGAGGGATAATAACTTCCTGTTTTCGACTGGTGATGCCTCTCCCTATGCATCCCAGTATCCCCAGCCCTCCTTGCTGCCCTCTCACATTGCTTGCCCACCTTTAGGTCATCTGATATGACTACCCCCAGGTCCCTTTCCATTTTTGTCATTGTTAGTATCTCACCCCCCATTGTGTACTCTTCCCCTGGGTTTTTGTTTCCCAGGTGCATTACCTTGCACTTCTTAGCATTGAATCTAAGCTGCCATACATTTGACCATTCCTCTAACATTGCCAAGTCCCTTCTCATCCTTTCCACCCCACCCTGTGCATCAACTTTGTTGCAGATCTTTGTGTCATCTGCAAAGAGACATACTTTTCCTTTCAGTCCCTCTGCATGTTGCTTATAAAGACATTGAAGAGGACCAGTCCTAATACTGAACCTTGCGGTACCCCACTAATAACCCTCCTTTCTTCTGAGTGGACTCCATTTACTATTACTCTCTGTGTCCTATTCTCCAGTCAATTCTTTACCCAGGCTATCATCTTGGGACCCACTCCCAGGCTGGCTAACTTGTATATTAACCTTTTGTGTGGGACTGTGTCAAATGCCTTGCTAAAGTCTAGGTAGGCCATGTCCACAGTCCCTCCCTGATCTACTACTTTGGTCACCCAGTCAAAGAAATCTATCAGATTCGTCTGGCATGACCTTCCCACTGTGAATCCATGCTGCCTAGGGTCCTGTGCTCCTCTGGCCTCTAGATACTTGACAATTCTTTCCTTCAGAAGTGATTCCATCATTTTCCCTAACACTGAGGTTAAACTAACAGGTCTGTAGTTTCCTGCTTCTGCCTCGCTCCCACTTTTGTGAAGGGGAATCACATCTGCCCTCCTCCAGTGCTTGGGTACCACCCCATCCTCCCATGATTTGTTAAAAAGGGTAGTCAGTGGTGTCACTAGTTCTACCCTTAGTTCTTTTAGAGTTCTGGGATGAATCCCATCAGGCCCCATTGCTTTGTCCACCTTCAGTTTTAAGAGTTCTTTCAGAACCCTTTCTTCTGTAAATGGGCTGGTATCAACTTCTGTATTCAAAGTGTTTCTACTGTTTGTTTTATGTACCTCCCCCTCTTCATTTGTAAATACTGAGCAAAAACATTTGTTTAGTATCTCTGCCTTTTCAGTCTCCCTCTGCCCACCCTCCTTCCCCTTTATTAAGCCTCACTATCCCTCCCTTGGTCTTCCTCCGTTCCCTGATGTACCTATAAAAGGTTTTATCCCCCTTCTTAACTGAGTTGGCTATCTTTTCCTCGGTTTGGGCCTTTGCTGTTCTGACTGCCTTCCCAGCCTCCTTTTGCTTTAACTGATGCAGTTCTCTGCCCTTCTTCTTCTGTGATTCCTTGTACTTCCTGAATGCTTTCTTTTTCTCTTGAACCTTCACTGCCACTTCCTTTGAGAACCATAGTGGTTTCTTACATTGTTTTGTTTTGTTTATTTGCTTCACACAAAGGCTTGTTACCTCTGTGATGGCAGTTTTTATTATTCCCCATTGTTCTTCCACCCCTCCTTCCTGCCCATTTGCTAGTACATTCCTTAGGCACTCACCCATTTTGGCAAAGTCAGCCCTCCTAAAGTCCAGTACTTTTGCCTTTGTATGGCTTGACTCTATTGCTGTGTTTATTGTGAACCATACTGTTTGATGGTCACTAGTTCCCAGATAGCTACCCACTTCTACATCTGTGATCCTCTCCATCTCCATTTGAGAGAATCAGGTCTAAGATTGCTCCCTCTCGAGTGGGCTCCAATACTAGTTGTCTAAGGCATGCCCCTGTAGGGCATCTAGAATAACTCCACTCTTCAAGTGGCTGCTGCAACTGCACTCCAGTTAACATCTGGCATATTCAGATCACCCATCAGCAATATCTCCCCTTTTTCTGCCATTCTAAGTATACTTTCTATCATTTCCTTGTCCATTTCCTCCCCCTGAGAAGGGGGTCTATATACAACCCCTGTGCGGATTGTGGTACCATTGCCTGTCTCCAAATTTACCCACAGTGCTTCTTCTCCTCCCTGTTTACCCTTTTGTTCTGTTGCATTTTATAGAGCATTTTATAGAGAAAGAGATGCTCAAGGACAAGGGGCCATGATTTAAAGCTGGAGGGTGGGGCTCAGAGGAGATGTTAGGGTGGAGCTCAGAGGAGATGTTAGTAAGTACTTCTTCACAGAAAGGGTGGTGGATGGCTGGAACATACTCCCAGCAGAGGTGGTGGCTACCAAAATAATAACAGGATTCAAACATGAATGGGATAGACAAAAGGGAACATTAAGAACAGAACAAGGGGGTGTAAGGCCAGAGATCGAGTGGGGTCTGCAGTAACACAAGAGGTAGGTAATTTTAGGGCAGACTAGGGGGGCAAAGGTGTTCTTTTCTGCTGATAACTTCTAAGTTTCTATGTTTCAATATATGGATGTGTCTGCCACTAAGAAATTAGGGTTATTCTAGGGTGGCCACTATTGGAGAGTGACCTCCCAGGGTCAGGTAACTAATCAAAAGCTTTATTGAAGTCCACACAGGCCACGTCCACTGCTCTCCCTTGATCCACCTCCCTGGTAACCCAATCAAAGAAATCTATGAGATTAATTTGACATGACCTCCCTTCTCTGAAATCATGTTGTCAGTTGTCCTGCAGCCCTTTTGCTTACAGGTACTCCACGAGCCTCTCCTTCAGTACTGTTTCCATCAGCTTCCTCACTACTGATGTGAGACTGACTGGCCTGTAATTGCTAGCATCTTTCTTACTGCCACTTTTTGTGCAGAGGGGCATATTGGCCCTCCTCCAGTCCTGTGAAACTTCACCCATCTCCTCTGAGGTGCTAAAAAACACTGACAGAGAGATGGCCAGCACTGTTCATGGTTCCTTTAGGACCCTTTTGTAAATCCCATCATGTCCCATCACCTTATTCTCCATTAAGGCTTCTATTCCCTTCCATACCCTCTACACCTAGAATGGACTTGTGTCCATCCACCCCCCTCTGTGTTGCTTACTGCAGCATGCTGGCCCATCCCTCTTCCCACTGTCATGAAGATCAAGTGGAAGTAATCTTTTAGCATTTCTGCTTTCTCTTTCTCTTTCTCTGCTTCTGCAGTCCCCTCACCTCCTGATTGTCACTGTCCCTGTCCTTGTCTTCCTCTGTTCCTCTCTTTCACACATATAGTACCTGAAGGTCTTGTCCACTTTTTTATCTTCATAGCTATCATCTCCTCTGTTAGAGCTTTAGCTGTACTCACTATCTTTCCTGCCTCCCTTTGTTTTGCCAGATATATCTCCCTGTTCTTACTCTTCTGGTCTCCTTTAACTTTCTAAATGCTGTTTTCATCTCCTTCACTGACTTTGCCACCTCCTTAGAAAACCATAGCAGCCTCTTCCTCCTCCTTCCCTTGCTCACATCCTTCAAACAGCATGTCGTTGCCTATGCTATACCCTCCTTAATTTTTCTCCGTTGAGTTTCCACTCCCCCTCTGTCTTTTCCCCTTTGAGGCATTCTCTGAGGCAGTTTATCATTTCTTTAAAATCTGCCCTCCTGAAGTCCAGGACCCTCGCCTTAGGTTTTTTTTTTTTTCTGTCCTATCCGTATGCCAAACCACACAGTACAGAGATCACTTGTACACAGGGGACTACCCACTGTGATGTCAGCAATGCTGTTTCTATTTGTAAATACCAGGTCTAGCACTGCCCCATCCCTAGTGGGTTCCAAAACCAGCTGCTTGAGAAATACTGCTTTTATGGAGTCAAGAATGGCCCTGTCTCTTGATATAGCTGTGACTATAATTCCCCAATCTACATCCAAGAGATTAAAGAAGACTCTCATTATTAAACTTTCCCCCTTGCTGGCCAATTTGCTAATGGCTTCCCACAGGGCACTGTCTAAATCCCCCCTGCCCCGTGTCAGAGGCCTGTACACCATCCCCATGCAAATAACAACTCCCCCCCCATATCTCTAGGCTGACCCATAATACTTCCAGTTCTTCATTGTCCCCCTGTTCTCCTTCACATTTAAAACAACCCCTACACTTTCCCTGATCTGTCCTTCTGGAACATGGAGTGGCCACTTGGCAGCTGTGGTTGTCTGTGCACCTTGATTCTATTATGGCCACTAGATCCAGGTCTACCTCTGCAATGATTGCCTCAAGGTCAGGAATTTTGCTTCTCAGACTCCTTGTATTGGCACACATGGCTCTCCATTCTCTTCATCCTTGTCTTCCTCTAAGATGCCTCCCCTTCCTGCTCCCCCCCAACCCCTCTGTTGGCCCAGTCCTGCCCTCCCCTTGTAGAGTGTCTTTCTCCCTTTCTTCCTTCCCCTGAATTCCAGTTGTAGCTCCTCCTTCAGACTTGCCTGCCCTGCCCTACTCTTTGCTTCCACAAACCTCCAGGGAATTTCTTCTCCTAGTGTTAACCTTCTCTGTTGCACAAATCTCGGGGGGGGGGGACAATCTCTGTCTCCCTCAGTCTTTCTGCTTCTCTCCTTGGCTAGTTTAAATGCTTGTCAAAGTCACATTTAGACTTTCCAGCCAGGACTGCAATTCCCCTCCTGGACAGATGGAGGCTGCATCCCTTGTTCAGGCCTCCATTCCCCCAGGTGTGACCCCAGCCTTCAATGGAGCCAAATCCCTCCTCCCTGCCCAATGCTTTCAACCACTCATTGAAGGACTTGTTGGAGAGTTCCTTAGGCTTCCTCTGACTGTGCATGGGTAGCACCTCATTGCGTTCAGGAGCCTCCCCAGCTCTCTAAACCTATCTTACACTACCCCTAGAGCTTTCCTTGCCACATCATTCATCCCCAAGTGGAAGACAACATTCAGTTTCCTCACTACTCCTTCCTTCCTGATGATCTCCAGATCAGCCCTCCAGTCCTCTCAACTGAAGCACATGGAATGCACTGTACTACTTTGTCCCTCCCTTCCACTGTCTCCAACTCAATCCCCTGACTGTGGAGTCTCTCACCAGCAACTATCTCCTCCTTTGCCACAGACTTTCCCACCTTCCTTGGGGCCTACTCCTTTGAGAACCTCCCTCCCTCCTGTCTTTCTCCTGACCAGATTGCTTTCTATTGGTTTCCTTGGTCTGCCACAATGGCAATGGAACTGCACAGTGGTAGCATCTGAGTGGTGCTCTCCCTCCTCCCCACAACCTCCTGCATCCCACTAAGGTCTGGCTGCTCTGCTTTCTTGCTGCTGTTTTTTGAAGGAGCAGCAGCAGCAAACTTTGTGGCCCCTGGTTGAGACAGATGGTGCCCTGTACTCATACAGTTTGTCTCAAAGTTCAGTGACTTCTGCTCTCATCCAAGAGAGGTACCTGCATATGCGGCTACACCTCAGTCTCCAGAACATGTCTCTAAACAGCGTGGCCTCACACCCATTACACTGCACCACTCCCACGTTTGATGATTTGTTTATTCTCTTGACTTTTTGTTTCTCTGATATTTTCTTGTCTGTAGGCTTCCCTTATTACTAACCCCCTTTCCTGTATTTCTTTTGCCTTTCCCCTTCCAAGTCTGGGTTCGATCCTTTACTGTAGATAGGGTTTTTCTTAAATTTCCTTTTTTTTTTGGTCCTTTGGTAATTTAGGATAGTTGGTTTCCTATACTCTATTCCAACCCTACTGTATGTTTCAGATGCCCTTAACTTGACCTTTGTAGGTCTTTCTTACCCTCCCTACCCTACACCATTGTTCACTCCTATTCCACTGACAGTACACAGTTTTAAACAGCCAGTGACCCGCACACAGGTAATCTACCTTACCCTACTGGACTAGCAGAGTTCCCTGCATGTCTGCTGTCACCAGCTGATGCCTGCCACCACCAATCTTACTCCTGTTCCACTGCTTCGCTGTTCCAGTCACACACTTGCTGGGATCAAACTTGCTGGACACAAACATGCTGAACACATTAGGAGGGAGCTGCTCTTATTCTTATCTCTGTTTGGCTAAATAAATGGGCTAATTTGGGAACAGAACCCATCAGATAAACGAATAGAGGGGACATTATTCCCTTATATGCCAGGTTGGGCACCAGCCTGCACACCAGACCTGTCAGGTTATTTTTTTTTTTGGGGGGGGGTTATTTGCTGCCTATTTGAACCTTCATTGTTGTGACTAATTTGGCCAATATTTCTTTGCAACTATATTGTGTTATTTCTTCCTTGACTGTGTGAGTTTTTATGCCCAACATTCTATGTGAATTTCATTGATTGTTATAGTTCTGGCTGCACGTATTCATTACTACTGACTGTTTTGACCTATACTATTGTAATTTCACTGTACTCATGCTATGGACCTGTCTTTGATTGTTGTACTTTCCTGGGTCATGTCTAAAAATAGTCATTTCATGGCTAGTGCACCTACCCATTTAACAAAAATGAAATTAATAAATTCCCTAACAGGCTGGGTTGAACACCTGTCAAGATGTTGGAGGAGAGGGGGAAATCTTTTTTATTCCCCTTAGACTGTAGGTTGGACAATGGATCTTTCAGATTGTTTGGGGCGGGGTACTGTTTTTTTTAATTCTTTGATAGGCCAGGTTGGGCAATGGACTGGTCAGGCAGTGTGAGTGAGGGCAACATATTCTTTTTTTTTTTATTTCTCGGTTGGCTGCATTGGGCCCTGGATCCATCAGGTTGTTGGATGAGGGGGGCATAGTTTTTTTTCCCTTGACATGCTGAGTTGCATACCACACTCATCAGGAAGTTTGGGAGAAAGTGACATAGATCATTTTTCTCCAGCTCAAAGGGCTTTAATAGAGCTCAAAATGTCCTTCGGATTAATTGACCCTTGGAGGATGCTCAACCCAACTACAAAAGAGTTTACCTTCTTTTCCTCTGTGCACAAATCTTATTCCAGAATTGATTACTTTTTGGTTAACCAGCACTACTTGAGGATGATAGAAAAGGTCTCATTTTTACCTCGAGTTTTTCGGACCATTCCTTGTTAAACTCAGTTGCTCCCCTCCTACATAATCGCCCAGATCTTATTCGTGGTCACTAAACAACAGCCTATTAAAGGACCCCCCCACATTAGCACGTTTTCAAAAGTTTATGACTAATACCATAATGGAAAATTGGGGATCCCTCAAGGCAGTAGACTTAGTGTGGGCTGCCTTAAAAGCTACATGGAGGGGGGAACTCCTTAGAATAGCAACAGTACGTAAGGCCAAAAACAGACATTTATTAAATAAATGTCTCCAGAAGATCTCTAGCCTAGAAGCTGTTAATGAAGTTGTTAGAACTGAAGACCAAGAACAGAAACTGACCAGTTTATGGAGATGGTAATGAAACACCTTAAGTGAGAAAGTAGACAGCTCACTCTCCAAAATACAAGCAGCGATATTGGCCGGGTAGCAAGGTCGGTAATCTTTTGGCTTGGCAGTTAAAACAAAGAGCAGAGGCCAAGTGGGTGGCAACTGACACACCATTATGAATAAATTGACCACTGACCCCGAGAGCATCCTAGATATCTTTTTCAATTATTATAAATCCTTATATTCTAGTAATCTCTCTCTTTACAGAGTGAGTCTAAATGAGGGAATTCTAGACAAAATTTTTCCACAAATGCCTGAGGAAACGAAACAGTTGTTAATAGCCCCCTTTTCGGAAGAAGAAATTGCAAATGCCATTGATACATTAAAATTAGATAAAGCCCCTGGCCCGGATGGTTTTACCCCCCTTTTTATTAAGACCTTTAAGAGTAAGTTGATTCCATTGTTGTATCAACTTTACGCCTACTGGCAGAACACTGGAGTTAATGATAGTTCCCTTTTTGAAGCCAGGATAATTCTGATACCCAAACCAGATAAACCTTTAGACTTAGCAAGTAACTATAGACCTATTTCTTTATTGAACATAGACATAAAGATTTACGCAAAAACTTTGGCCACTAGATTAAAATCAACATGGACTGGACTGTTAAGTCCGAGCAATCTGGTTTGTTGCAGGCCGCTCGGCAGACCATTTTAGAAGCTGTTTTATTTAATTTCTGCATCTGAATGCCCAGATAAAGAGGCTTTTTAGTATCGTTAGATGCGGAAAAGGCTTTCGACAGGGTGGAGTGGGGTTTTATGTTTAAAACATTGGCCAAGTTTGGTATCCCAGAAAAATTTATTCGCTATATTCGGATTCTGTATGAATGTCCATCTGCGAGGGTCCAATGCAATAACTTGATCTCGGCGACCTTCCCTTCAAGTAGGCACTCGTCAGGGTTGCCCTCTCTCACCGCATTTATTTAATTTATATTTAGAGTCCTTGATAAGAACCATTCAATTGTACCCTCAATACAAGGAATTAGTATAGGTAATTTGAATTTAAGGTATCAGCATTTGCAGACGATCTGTTATTATATTAAAATAGTACTACTTGGCTTCCCACCTGCTCTCATTAATTTCATGTTTTAGTGAATTTTCCGTTACAAACTTAATAGGAACAAAACATTGGTCTATTCGTTATCCTCCCACCTCCATAAAAGTTGGTGCTCTCAGTTAGGGCTACAGTGGCAATCAAGTTCCTTATCCTGTCTAGGAATTCAAATCTCAAAAGACCTTGGGAAATTGGCCAACCTAAATTTTCAACCCATATTCAAGTCGGTTAAGGAAGACCTAGAGAGATGGGTGAAGCTTTCTTTGACTTTTTCAGGCAGAGTTAATACATTAAAGATGATGATTCTACCCAGGCTCTTCTACCCTCTCTACAATTTGAACATCTACCTCCCTAGGTCGTTCTTTAGCCCACTCTATAAGTATTGTTCAGAATTTCTATGGAAGGGTAAACCCCCTCGTAAGGCTTATGCTAAGTTGATTCTTCATCGGAAAGTGGGTGGCCTTCAACTACCAGATTTCTACACTTACTACCTAGCCATCCATGCAGCTAGATCAGCTCCGTGGTTATGGAAAGAGGCATTTCTTCATTTGGACTTGTTTGACCAGGCGGTCTCCAAACTGGTAAACTTAGATTTGGAATCCTTTTATATATATCATGGTTCAAGGTTCCTAACTGTTAGGAATACCCCTTGGGTGGGATATAAGGTCATTACATCAACTATACTCAAGATTATATATTCCTTACACTTGTGACCTACTTCAACCTGTTCTAAGAAACCCTAATTTTCTTGTGGGTAATAAACCAATTACAAGGTTTATGCAAGTTGCTTGTATTAAACCTCGCGTTTTGGATTTCTTTTCTGGAAATTCACCTTCTCCTTGCATGTTTTGTTGACAGGTTTGGAGTTAGGCCCAGAGACTTTTTCCAGCTTCTCCAGATTCAAAAGAAGTATTTCCTTTCATACATCTAAAAACAAGGTATCTGAGGAAGCTGGGAAATTAATCGGGGAATTGTATGAGATTGTGTCATCTGGAAAGTCAGTCTCTAAAATATACAAATATATTATATCAAGTTTAGGCCAAAAAGTATCACCAATCTCTTTCTATTGGGAAACCAACTTGGCCATGGGGTGGTCGAACGGGACCTGGGAAGGAATATGGATGAATGTCTATTTATATATTAAACAAGACAGACTGAGAGATATTCAGTTTAATTTGCTGCATAATCTGTATTATTCACCGGCCAAGCTGTACAGGCTGAAAAGACAGTCGTCTCCGGCCTGCATTGATTGTGGTGCTCAGTCAGCTACTACCTTCCACAAGATTTGGGCCTGCCCTAAAATAGCTAAATTTTGGCAAACTGTTAAAGGCTGGATACAACCATATTGTGATCTATCCCTTTTTAAAGCTGAGATATGCTTGGTAGGTACGCTGGGGTATATCTAGAGTCCAGAAATACCAAATAGCTTTGGTTGCCTCGGTTACAAAGTTATTGATTCTTCGTCATTGGCAAGGCAACTGGACTCCTTCCCTTAAAGAATGGTGGGACGAATTCCTGAACGCACTAAACGCTGAGAGGGCAGTCTCAAATCTTCACAATGCTTCAGCCAGATTCTCTAAATGTTGGGGCAATTTTTCCAATCCTTGAACGAAAGATATGGCTACTAACTCTACAGACCACCCTCTCTTTCAATCTACCAAATGTATCCTTGTTACCTGAAATATTCACAGTATTTGTTGTCTCCTTTATTTTATAAACTTATAGTCATATTTGGTCCTCCTTCTCCTGACCATGTTTATCCAGTAGCCAATGCTTTATTTTTAGCTGCGGTGCATCCTTGCCTAATTTCTGTCATTGGGACAAGATAGCTGCCTGGGGGGAGGGGGGAAGTGGGGGAGTTGGGAAGGTCGGGTGGGTTAGGGAGGGAGTTGCATTTTTTATCCTTTGTTGGGGATATTGTTTGTATTTGGATAATGTTATGTATGTATGTTGTTTATAAAATGTTTCATTTATAAAATAAAATGATTTGCAAAAAAAAAAAAAAAAGAAAGTGACATAGATAGATAGATAGATAGATAGATAGATAGATAGATAGATAGATAGAGATAAATTTTATTCCTTGATGTGCAGGGTTGGGTATTAGACTAGTCAGGTAGTTGAGATGGGCACTGGACCTGTCAAGTATAGGTATGGGTGCAGACTTTCTTTTATTCACTGATAGGTTGGGCTGGTCATTGGACACATCAAGATGTTGGGAGAGGGGATGGATATTTTTCAATCCATCAGTCCAGGTTAGGCACTGGAAATTTTATTCTACATTCTATACCCTACCAGTATAGAACTTCTGTGCCTTGTAAAACACTTTTGGATGTAGTGTGTATGACAGTCATTATAGAAAACCTAATCTTATTATATTCTACAGTCCCAGCTCTACGAGAAACATAACTCCTGTGATGTCTCATAGGTGGGGAAGAAGGGCGAATTTGTTTATCCTTGACAGGCTGAGTTGGGCTCAAAATCCATCATGCAGTTGGGGGCACAGATTTTTTTCTATTCTCTGAGAGGTAAGGATGGTATGTTGATCATGGTTACACTGGTCATTTTTTTTTTAATACAGTACAAGTCACATTAAACTGTTCCTCCAATGAGTTGTTTTAGCATTTCTGACTGAGTTGCATAAATGTTGCTGGATCTAGCACAAAAGCTTACACAAACTGTTTCTTATGATTTAAAACTCAGTTTTGCTTTGCATTGTGACTGGACTGCCGATGCATTCCATTTAAGTGGCAAGAAATTTTACATAACATTGCTCTTAATCAGGTTAAACACTGAAAAGCAATGCAATATGAGTTGCCAATGCATTGCCAACTACAAAAAACAATGCTAAATCAGCTCATTGGTGGAACAGTTTAATGCAACATGTACTGTAGAACATTCCTTCTGAAGGGTGCTGTTAGTCAATGGACTTCACCTAGGGACAGGTACTCCACTGTTCAGCATGCTGGGTTAGAGCATGTGTGATAATACAAACCCTGTGTGTGTGCTACTGTAGGAATGCTGCAGAGCTGAGATCAGTACTGAGAGCAAGAAAGACAGAGACAGAAGAAGAATGAGGTGGTGGAATCAGAGTCATGTGCATTTAGGATCACAGCCTCAGAGGTGCATGCTGTCAGTCCCCCCCATTCTCTTATGCCAGTGTGCTGCAGGCTGAATGTAAAAGAGAGTCCTGAACTCACTGGTAGCAGCAGCAGCATGGCAGCAGAGGTGGACTTTTTTTTAATTAACTGGTAGGCTAGAATTAGAACCTGATCCATCAACTACTTTGGAAGGGAGGGATAGTTTTTTTTTCGTTTATTCCCTGATGGGTCAGGTATTAGATCAATCAGGTTATTGAAAGGAGGAGGACATATATTTTGTTATTCTCTAATGAGCTGACTTGGTCATGGACTCATCAGATACCTTTTCACTGATATTTTGGGTTCTGATAAGAACAAAATGTCTCTAGTTTTTGCACTGGTGGTTTTCCTTTTTTTTTTTGCTCCTCCTGTCTCTTGGCCAGCCACTCTTTCAGGTCACCTAGGTCCCACTGG
This sequence comes from Neoceratodus forsteri, assembly GCA_016271365.2. Taxonomy (NCBI): domain Eukaryota; kingdom Metazoa; phylum Chordata; order Ceratodontiformes; family Ceratodontidae; genus Neoceratodus; species Neoceratodus forsteri. The sequence goes on along the minus strand of CM057458.1, from coordinate 866,314,484 downwards.
CACCCTGCCCTGATAGCAGCCACCACCACCCTACATCACAGCCCGCCGGGTAACCCGGAATAACCCTTGTCAGGATGGGTCCACCTCCTCTGAGGGAGAAGGCATCAGTGGGGGCAGACCTGCATACTCAGTCTTGACCAGGGTGCTGCTGAGGTGGTCTTTGGGCTATCCAGGATGTCTGTGTCAGCAGGAGCAGCCGACCATCATCCAGTTGATCACAGAGCTTGTTTTCTTAATTTTTTCTCACAGTGGACATGGCGTACCATGAACACCAAGGCATACATCAAAGTTGACCACACCCCTTCAGTCTGCAGGACCCAGTGCATTGCCATACTCCCGGCCTCTGCCAGGAGTCAGCAAGTGTTGGGTTGCCCCCCCCCGAGAGAAGGCAAGCAGTCAACAGATGCTCGAGCCTTCTCCTCCCCGGCCTGCCCTCTAGCACCTCGGGTCCATTCCTCAACCTGGGTCACCGTCGGTGCAAATGGAAATCCAAATGAGCTGGCTTCACTCGCAGTTTTGAGTGTCATAGTAGTGTGAGTATGCATGCTATCTGAAAGGATGAAAATAATATCTCCTTGTAAGTAAGCAAGGTGAAAAGATTAAAACTTTTTTTAATGTTGGCTAGTTGTTGTTTGCAGATTGCTTTTCCTTTGCCCCCTCTTGATCCAGTAAATGATCCATGCTTCTGTTTCTGCAGTCCCTGACCAGGCTGTTTAGACTGACTGGAAAATTCAGCTGTTTTTAGATACCAATAGTTTAGGTGTTAGCACCTATTTTTTTTAACCAGGAGAGACACACTAAGTTGACAGCTTGTTTACATGTGCAGCCTGGGAGCACAAGGAAGTTAAATGACTTGCTCAGGGGGCTGTGGGATTTAAACCCAGGTCTCCAGGTTTGCATCTCAGAGCTGTAAACCACTGCACTATAATAACTCCTTATTGTGGTCATGCACACTGTTTTGTGCATTTAATCAAGTTATAGGTTATATTCAGTGTGAGTGATTTGGCTGCATGATATCAGTGATGGATTATAAAGGGCTTGAAGCAGGGTGTCATACCTACACATGCCTAGGTTTGATCCACTGTATTGTCATTCTTTTTTATCAATACAATTTTTTTGTATGAGAGATGCTCCTAGATGTCACATTGCTGCTGTAGTGAAGGATTTATGAAAATCTAAATAGCATATGTTCAGAAAATTTAGCATAGTTCTACAATATGTTGTAGTCAATTTAATTTGTCTTGGCTGAGGCTTGTCTATACTTCTATACAATTTGAGCCACCTGTCTTGCAGGTTGTGACATAACCTCACCAACATAGGAACTGCAACTTCCTTAACTGTAGTTCAGTGGCACACTTAATGTACTGCATGGTTGTCTTAATAGCCAAATGATCAGTGGGTCAAAATCCAGCAGGGAATTAAACATTTTGCCTTTGGAGTGTGGTAGTAAGGGCAACTTTCTGAGGGACATCGGACTGGGTGCTAGATTGCTCCCTCTCTGACCCGGGAGTATTCATTTAGTTTGCACAACCTATACAGCTGCAAGTCAGTCTTTAAAGGGTACACAAGAGGTAGTTGCCCTAGTATAGGTAGTGGTGGGAGGAGGGGGAGGATCCGGTTCATGCAGGCTCAGGGTAGAGCTGCATAGCACACCAGCTAATGGGGGGGGCAGCTCCTTAACACTTCTCCTGAGCTTGAACTGCCATATCTGGGCTCTTTGAGTATGTCTTACAGTGCCAGGTCAGGTTCTCCATACTCATGCTGTGCTTCCAAGGTTCATCTAGGTGGAAGTCTGTCTGGGAGCAGAAGAGGGTTGGGCTCTCCATTTCCTGTAGATTACTTCTAGTCTGGGGACTCAGACTACATGGGAGCCTATTGCACATAGTTGCTGGGGTACAAGGGTGAGGGGACAAGGTTTTTTTTTCATATGTCCAATTAACCTCTTACTATGGTGGGTCTCAAGGGATGGGAGTTTAGGTTTGTTGGGGAGGGGAGGTAGGTTAGCTGTAGGGATGGGTTTCACTGCAAACTACAGCTTTGATTCGGGAACAGTTCATGAAGGGAAGGGGGGAGACTCTCAGTGATTCTATTCATGGTTTGATACTGTGGGACAATTTTGGTTTGATTGTTTGTAGCCGTTCTTTTTGGTGTATCAGGATACTAATTCTCACTTGGCTCCTCCTGAGTTATGAGGGTTTATGGGGTTGGGAAGGTGGAGGAGGGCAGGAGTGTGCCTTATGGGTTACTGTTGTTCACCTGTCAGTCTAGGTTGTTTCTTCATATTAATTGGAACAAATGGCGAATACCACAATCAAAGTTGTAACATGGAATGTTGGGGAGTTAGGGATCCTGTGAAAAGACATCAGGTTTTGAAGAATTGTGTCCTGCTCAATGCTGGAATCATTTATTTGCAGGAAACACACTTACTGGTAAAAGAGGCCATCTGGCTTCTCTGGCAGGGTGTGTCCCAAATGTTTGCATCAAGGGATTCCTCTTCGAGTCGAGGTGTGGCAGTTCTAGTCATGGGCAATGTGCCCTTTCAAGCTGAATTGACTATTGTTGACCCACATGGTAGATTCATCTTGGTTAATGGTTCTCTTATGAGTACAGAAGTGGTCTTAGGCTTCCTATATGGTCTGGTGAGAGGAGATGCATCATTCCTCATGGACCTAGCCAATAGGCTCGCACCTTTTTTACCTACTCATCTAATCCTGGGGAGTGATTGGAACATTCCACCTACACAGGAATTGGATAGGTCCTACATACCTTTAAAGACCCCTTCTCTATCCCAAAGAGCACTGAGTGATTTCACGCATATGCTTGGACTCTGTGATCCATGGAGTATCCAGAACCCTTCCCACTGTCTCTTTTCCTTTTGTTCAGCTATTCACCAATCATGGTCAAGATTGGACTACATTCTCATCAGTCTTTCCCTCCTAACTGGCCTATGTCAAGCAGGGCTTGAACCAAGTGTCCTATCAGACCATTTGGTGTCATGGTTGGTTCTATCCCCAGACACTGATGTGCAGAGAGACACAGCATGGAAGTTGAAGACTCAGTTATTAAAAGATAAATCACTGTCTCTAAGGTCTAGTCCCTTATTCAGCCCTTCACTGACCTTAATAGGGGTTCTGTACAAAAGAAGGATCTTGAATGATGTGCACTTATATGCTATCTCTGAGGCAAATTCATTAAACATGACTCTAGGAGGAAAAGGCAGAGGGAGGTGGAGGCTTTATCTCTACTAACCTAAATTAGGGCAGCAGAGTTTTCTCTCTAATCGTCCACTTCACCTGACCCCCTAGAAGCTTTGCTATCCCTAAGAAACAAATATGCAGACTTGTTGAGAGAGAAGGCAGAATACACCATTTTAAAAATGAAGTCTAAATATGTGGATCAGGGAGAAAAGGCAGGTAGACTCCTAGCTCATCTTCTCCTCAAACTGGAAAGCTCCAGGTTAATTCCATCCATTCAAGCCCCAGACGGTTCTACCAAAACTGCACCCTGGGATATTGCTTTGGTTTTTGAAAACTTTTACTGCAGTCTCTATGCTAAGTACTCTTCCCCACCATCTTCTCAGGAAATAGAAGCTTACCTAGATTCTCTTGTTCAATCCTTCCTTCTTGCCCACCATCAAGCCTCCCTGTCATCTCCCATTTCTGTCTCAGAAGTAGAGGATGAAATTAATGGCTTACCCCTTGATAAGGCACCTGGGCCTGATGGTTCCTTTCTAATTTCTATAAAACCTTTTCTAAAGAAATAGCCCCTCTCTTGCTAAAGTTATATAGCTACATGCTTAATACCGACTAGCTCAATTCCTCTTTACTGGAAACCACAATAGTCCTTTTCCTCAAACCTGACAAACCTCCAAACCTCACGCACATCCAGCAAGCTATCACTTGATCTCTCTCCTGAATTGTGACATCAAGATACTAACCAAGATACTCGCTTTGCATATCAGGAAGGTCTGGACCCACTTATTGAGTACAGAACAAGTTAGTTTTGTTCCAGGTCAGTCCTCTGTGAACCATCTTAGGAAACTTAAACATATTTTCCAGGCTGCTCAATCCTCTCCCATAGTGCTGATCTCATTAGATGCTGAGAAGGCTTTTGACAGAGTAGATTGGGAGTTTCTCTTGTGACTCTATGAAAAATGGGCTTCCCCTCTCTTTTCCTTCAATGGATCCAAACTATCTATTCCTCTCCTTCTGAAAGGATATATTGTAATGGTTTATTCTCTCTCTGCTTCTCTCTCTCTTTACTGGCACCAGACAGGGCTGTCCTCTCTCACCCTTCCTCTTCAACCTTTATTTGGAACCTCTACTTCATCACATTAAATTGTCCTCCCAGATACAGGGTATATCGATGCTTAATCACTCCTTAACTCTTCAGGCATATGCGGATGACATCCTCCTCCACCTAGAACACCCCACAACTTCCCTTGGGCATTCCTTTATGGGACTAGATCAATTTAGTAGTCTTTCCAATTATAAACTAAATTTCTGTAAAACAGAAATTTTTCCTTTAAACCACTTCACCCATACGGTGGATTTTACTCAGTTCGGTATGAAATGGTCCCCACATTCAATCAGGTATTTTTTTTTAACCTGAAAGAAAGAAAACAGTCTCTCATCATCATTGGCATCTTCATCCCCCCACCCAACCCTGCCACTGAGCACCCACTGACCCACACCCCTCCTTACCCTCCTTACCAGTGGAAGTCAAACACCATAAACCTGTCCTGGAACTAAGACACATCTTCACACTTCAGTGCCAAACTGTGAATTTGAGGAATACTGGTGAGTGTTGTGTAATCTGTTTCAATGATGTTTTGAACTTATATTCCTAACTTGATCATTTTTTGGAATTTTTTTCACCATATTTTGAACATGGCCTTTTTGAGATGTCACCTAATAAACACTGTCAGAGAAATTTCTTTAATCTGTCCTGGAAGATTATTTCACTTTCACTGTGTGAAATCACCTTTTGGGCCTGGTTAATTTAAATTCACTGCAAGGTTTCATGAGTTGGGGTCCCAAAAAGACCATTTTAAACATTTAGTGAAAAAATTCCTAAAAATAACAAAGTTATGACATACATTGACATTTTTCTATTCATAGGCATGACTTTGGTAATTGTCAATATTTTGACCCTAAATATTCACCATAGCAATTTTTTCACACCACCTCATGAACATTACAGCTGTTATGTTTCACATCCTGGCCAAAGCATGTTTTCACACCAGTGGTGTGGAGTGGTGTTTTGATGGGGATTTGAACATTTTCACCTACCTGGTTCATGAGGTGAGGTCACAAAAAGACTATGTTGAGAGTTTGGGCTCAAAATATTAAAAAGCAAAGAATTTATAAAGTAACGTTTTTTGCAGGGATGTCCGTTGCATGCCTGAGGACCATGTTGCCTTACTGTGCCAGTGAGCTGAGTTCAGGTGTGAACTTAATGAGCCAGTTTAATGGGAAAAGGCTGATGGGGAAGGTGCTGCAGCATGGACAGAGAGGCATTTTGGAGTAGGAACATGGTGATGTACCTCGCACAGCTGCAGGCTAGGCAGCACCAGGAGGCTATTCTCCCTTTCTCCTCAGAACAGCATTCTGGCTTCTATCCTTGACCATCTGGCACAAAAGATAGGGAAATATTTGGTTCCCATTGATAAATCCAGCACAGCTCTGGGGAAAAAAAGAAATCTGACTGGTAGCGGTAAATCTGAAAATCCAAACGTTGCACCACTCAAATAAAATAAAAAAAAAGAACATAAATGGATTAAAAAGGGAGCAGAAGAAGGCAGACAAAATAACTTATGAGTCAAAAAAGTAGTCGTGATGCATCCCAAGCTAGAAAGAATTATTTTTACTCCATGAGTCGGAAAAGGCAAGCTAAAGTGGCAATTAAAAGGGTCTGGATCACTTGAATTAGAGACATACCTGGCTGTGATAAAAGGACAAACTGTCCTATATTCATCAAGCATTGCTTCTAATCAAGAAAATTGAAGGCAGGTTAACTGCGGGAGCTGAAGACAGCAGAAAAAAAGCACTGCAAATATCTATTTTATGCCCACCTTTAGCACACTGAAAAGGAGCTGAGATGGTCTCCAAGGTATGAGATAATATATTTATTCTTCCTAGAAAAGAAAAAAGACAGAGCATAGTTTAAATTAAAGGGAGTTTATTCTGTCTGCTTCAGTCTTGCTTCAGCCTTGTGCATTTAAGTGCCATTCCTCACAGTGCATTTTACAGTGCAGGGGCTGTTGAGGAGTGACTTTTTCAGATGGTCTTTGGCCTTCAAATTAGCAAGATGCTACATTATGGGGACTGTAGCAATGATTCTATGCTGAACTCACAGTGGCTTTCTGACAAATCAGTGTTTTGCTGGTACAGCGGATTGGACATTTCAGTAGGATATAGATGGCAAGGGTCTTAGAGACCAGAGGAGAAAATAGCTGCAGGTGTCCCCTTTGGACTAAGAACTGACAAAAAACTATACAGAAAATTGCCCCTGCACAACATACAAAACATTGGCCTCCCCACCATACCTCTCCAGTCAGTACTGCACAGCAAAAAGGGAGAAAGGACAAACTAAAATTGATGCAGAAACATTCAATCTGGAAACAATCTTCAAGAGATAATTCCAGTATCAGTGTGAAGACAACACCTAGCACCCTTTCACATTCACATATCCAGTCCTGTGTAGTACAGTATGGTCTGCACACCCATTGGTCCACACTGTGGACCAATAGGCATACAGCACATACATTACGCTGTCATTCGGTGGGCAGTTGGGCAGTATGCTGGTGGGGTGCTGCAGCCCACTGATGACAGGGGAGGTGCTGGGTGGCCAGGGGACCTCTGTGGGTGGGACTTGGGGTACCACTGGACCACCAGGTCATTCTTTATATTCACAATGGCCAGTGATTGGGCATGTGGGGGGGGTTACTGATAGACCACAAGGGATCTGTTCAATTTACTACAGCCCATGATTGGGCATATGGGGAGTTACTGCTAGACCACCAGGGATCTTTACAATTTAATACAGCCCACAATCGGTGTATGGGTGGGTGGGGGGGTCCAGTGGACCACCAGGAGGTTATGTGTGCATGGCATTGGTGTTCTGGGTGTTCGGGTGGCCACCCACAGCTGGCAGCTGCTGTGTTGCTCCTTGCAATACAGCAACCCACCTGTAGGTGGCTAGGAGTTGCTCCTGCTTTTCTGGGGCTCAGTTTTACACCCTGATGTGGTGCAGTGCAGGGTTGTGCTGGAATAGGTGCCGCATATCCCGGGCTGAATACCAGGTTGTTCTGCAGTTGCATGGGCATGCCCCCTGCATCTGCACTGCATAGGATTACATTGTGCCCCAGCACATCCGGAAGTGTGCTAGGCCTGGCAGCCTTTGAATATCCCACTGGGGCACAATGTGGGGTTGCACCAGCGCAACTCAGTTGTGTCAGGTGCAACCCCTTTGAATATCCAGCCCAGTGACTACATGGGATGCCTTTAAAACTACAGTGGGGGAGTAGATATTTCCCGAGAAGCTTGGAAGCACAAACAATTGATGTTAACAAATAGGGAAATGAAGGAGCAGCTTACAGAATTAGAACTGGCAGTTAAAAAAGGTGATATGTTCAGATCACAAGAATGCTCAGAATAAAAAAAAAAAATTGACTCCACGGACGTCTTCCAGATTAAACAAAGATGGGCTAATAGCAACCATAATTGGAAAATGAATAGTGAAAGAGCAGAAAAACTATTAGCAGAAATGATACAAATGCTAAAAAAAAAGGAACAAGAAATAATATCTATTTAAAATGGAGAAGACCAAATGCAGTCCAATTCCAACCAGGATAAGATTTTAGAGAAATTTGTAAAATTCAATAAAAATCTTTACGCTGCTGAATGTAAATTTTCAGAGCAAAATCGAATTATTATAGGACCTTCTATTCAACTTTAATCTCTGACATAGACCGAGAAAATATAATTAAACCAATCACTGCACAAGAAATTACTGCTGAAACAATACATAATATGAAGAAAGGGAAAAGCTCTGGTTTAGATGGTTTCACTTTGGAACTTTACCTTACTTTTGAATTATTCATGGTGACACTCCTGGAAATGTTATTCAATCAAATAAAAACTACACATACAATTCCTGAATCTTTCTATCAAGCATCAAGCATACATCTCTCTATTCCCAAATATTGGTAAATGCCTAAGCCAAGCTGAAAATTACAAACCAATTGCAATCTTAAATGTAAATTACAACATTTATACAAAAATGTTGAATAATAGAATATTATCAATTTGAAACATAATTATACATAGAGGCCTATTCAGAATTCAATTCATTATTGAATAACTTATAAATAAAAAAATACTAGCAATTTATCTCTGAATGCTACAAAGGTATTTGGTATGCTAGAATGGGAATACTTATTTTGATTAATGACACAGACTGGTTTTCCAGATGCTTTTATAGAATATATACAGAATACCTATAAAAACAGAGGCAACAACCAAAATTAATAACATGTTCTCAACATCATTTAGAATGTACAGAGGAGTTTGACAGGGCTGCCCTCTTTCTCTTTCATTATTTCTTACATGGTTAGAATCCTGGCTTAATGAAATTAGAGCATGTAAGAGAATTAAATTAATCAAGGCTGGCCCATGTGAAAAATAAATTAATGCAAATGCAGATGATTTGTTATTATAATTGCAAGATCAAGAAGACAGTTTGAAAGAGTTGAAAATTAGTATAAATAGATTTTCTCAGATATCTGGCTATAAAGTAAATGAAACTAAATCAGAGATGATTACTTTCATCTTTGCTCAGCAGGAAAACCTAAAAGAAATCTTTAATGCCAGCAAACAGGGAAAAGGTATAAGATATTTAAGGATCAATATTACTAATAATTTAGGTAATTGCTGAACTTTAAACCATTGTAAATGTCTTACCTCACTAAAAGATAAATTACTAAGCTGGAGCAAGATTCCATTCTCATTATGGGGAAAATCCAAATTATAAAAATGCTCACAATTCCCTTTCTTCCCTATAGACTCCAAACTATAATAACATTTATACCTCAGACATGGTTTAAACATATTAATGCTTTGTTTAGGAAATTTATGTGGAATAATAAACAAGCAAGGATATCCTGACAAATACTTTTTATGCCCAAGGAACAAAGCAGACTGACTTGCCCTGATATAGAAGTCCAGCATCTGGCCTACGTGGTGAAACTGGTAATTAGGTGGGCTTATATTTGGGAAGAAGATGATATTGATGAAGTAGAAAATGTTATATTGAAAGAAGTCTCATCTGAAAAAAAAAACAAATATAAGAAAAATGTTCTTCATGGCAAAAAATCTCAAAAAAATCTAACAGCATTATAGTTTAAAACTTAAGTCAAACACTACATAAATACATTAATAAGATCAATTGGGAAACAGATCTTTCACCAATGAATGATATATGGTATGACCCCAATTATAAACTGAATGGGACAACACTATTTAAAAAGTTTTGGGGAAAAAATGAATTAAAAATGGAGAGCTCTTCTGGAAAAAGGTATTATCATGAACTGGGATAATTTCAGGATATAATATAGTTTAAAAATTTTTTTTTTTTTTTACTTTAATCAGATTAGCAGCCTGTATCAAAAACATTACAAACATTGGGAGAGAGATCCAAATAATAAAAGGCTAGAAAGGGAATTACTGACTATTCTTAAGGAGAAGCCAAAAAAAAATTGTTTGAATGACTAAATATTCAGTTACACAGATCAGCTGTAACAGTCTATAGAGACATAATTCAAAAGTGAGAACATGATTTAAAGCACTCATTTATAGGGCAATAAAATCTGTTAGCCTGAGGGTCTATTCAAAACTATAACTTAACTAGAGATAGAACCATACAGTATAAGATATTGAACACAGCATACTTTTCTCCATAAAGACTAATCAAAATGCATCCTAGCATATAAGTCGACTGCTGGCACTGTGGGGCTGCAATGACCGATATTTTCCAACTATTTTGAGAATGCTCTTTTAACTCCACATGGTGGTTAAAATACTTTCAAATGTTAAATATGATTGGATGTAACTGTATAGGATGGCAAGATCCAAAAACTAGTATTCTGGAAATATACAGTGATATATCTTGGGAACCAAAGCAAAAAGATAGTCTTTAAAGCTAATTTAATGGCAATAAAAAGATTCATTCTGAAAAGTTGGAAACACCCAAAAAGTCTGTTATCTTGTCCTGATCTGGAATAAAAACAGCTATTTCTAAGTTCTGTTTATAATTACAGAGGTTTTAACAGTTATGAAAAGATTGAGGAATGGGAACAGAACAATTTTACCTAGTTTTGACACGGTCCATGAACTATATATTTATGTTAAATATACTAGATTATATGATGTTCCACTCTCCCTGTATGTAGAAATTTTGGGATAATATTATGACTACGTGTATTGCAATTATGCATCTTACAAATGTATACAATAAATTTATTATGAAAAAAAAAAAACTGCTGTAGCATTCAGCACCATCCCCGGCTTGGGTAGGGACAGAGCAGTGTTTTGGCACAGATGTAACACCTTGTGGTGGGTCAAGGAGTATTCCACAAAACCTATTGATATGCATGCCAAGGCCTTCTGAGCCCATGCACCAGATCAGGACTATCTCCAATATTGTATTTATCTCATTTTGCGCTGGTCCCGAAGGATACAATTCCACTATCAGAAAAAGAAGGGAAATTCATTGCCAAAAAACATTAATGCAGACATTAGGGTTGAAGAACACAAAGTGCACAAGGTAGAGAAATGAAAAAAACATTAGGGATTTAGGGCTCCAGAGTATTGGTGAATCAATGGTGGGGTCTTCCTTGGGGTTATCACACTAATACCCACCCCCTCCACTGAGCAAATGAGCTCAGATGTGATCATCAGAATTGTTATTTGATACAGCGCTCTTTTTCATTGTGACTCAAGGCACTGTACAAGTGAGCAGAATTATCTAAAACAATTAAAATACATAACATTTATATAGTAAAGTATAATTCTAATTACACTTTACTGTATAGTATAATTCTAATTAATCTGATATTTGGATCAGCTAAATCTGACCAGGCAGGAAAGCCTGTCTAAACAAAAATGCCTTCAGCTTCCTTTTAAAAGTTTCTAATGTTGAAATCTCTCTCAAAATGAGGGTGGGAGTTCCACAGGGTTGGTGCCATATAGGAAAAGGCATGGGCACCTGATGTTTTCAAACACACCCTTGGAATCTCCAAAAGTTCCATGTTTGCCAAATGGAGGGGATGGGAAGGGTGGTAGGGCTGTAGGAAGTCATGCAGGTAGCAGGGGCCCAGACCATGCAGGGCTTTATAGGTCAGCAAACCGATCTTGAAGGTGATCTGCCACCTGACAGGTAGTCAGTGCTGAAAGCACAGCACAGGTGTAATATGACATGATCACAACAGACTAGTCAACAACCTGATTGCAGCATTCCACATTAGCTTCAGGCAGTGAAGCTCAACCCCCAGTTGCACCAGGTAAAAGACATTGCAGTAGTCGAGCCACAACATCATGAAGGCATGGACCAGTGTTGGCAGATCACCCGGGGGTATCCGGTGTTTAATCTTGGCAATGTTTCTCAGATGGTAAAAAGCACTCTGGACCATGGCCGATGCCTGAAATTTATGTGTTAGGCCACAGTCCAAAACAACACCAAGATTCCTTATCCTTTATTATGATAATGACAGAGTAGGGGTAGATAATTTGGACACTACTATGGATGGGGTGGGACTTTAGCCAGGCTGGAGAGGACAGGGAAGGGTGGGTGCAGCAGGAAGAGTTAAGAGGGAAAGAGTGAGATCCAGAGGTAGAAACATGGTGAGTGTCAGGATGTAAAGGGGGAGTTGCGGAATTGCTTCCCTTTTCCCGCCAAATCTCTTAACTCTGTTCTTTCCCTGGACACCACTGCAGACCAGACTCTGAAGTGACCATCCATAGATCCATAACTGCCATTACTGGAAAGTGTAGGGGGTCCACAGCTCTTCTAAATGGACCATGCCAGCCATCACCATCCATACAGTTCCACCCTTATCCCACTCAGCATGTTCTATCAGTCTAAAAACAAAGCTTTGGATCACATATGGTACAAAAATAAACCTTGATAAAATACATAATTTGAAATCTTGAAATGGGCATTCCTGGGGTGCACAGATCAGCCTATACAGAAATAGAAATAGAATAGTATTATGCCTGTGTGCTGTTTCCCCTGGGCTGATGAAAGGACAATGTTAAAGAAAAGTATGTTATTGTTGGGGTAGAGCATATTAAAATCAATACTTTTACAAATAAAAAATGTCAGTTTTCTATTTCCCAAGCCCCTTAGGTTTGTCTAGCCCCCATCCCAAAGAAATCTTAGATGTGCTCCTGGCTCACTTGAGACTGTACAAAAACTTTCAAAAGTGCAGGTCTCCAGTTGACTATAGGGTGGGGGCTGAGAGTATCATTCTTTGCCTGACTCTGTTCATTGTCCTGTGAGTGGAGGTGATGGTGTGGTGAGGTGCATGATGACATCAGCTACTGTGTGCGCAGAGCTAGGACTGCTTGATTGAACATTTGCTGTTGAGATATCCTCTCTCTGTTTGGTGGGGGGGGCAGGGGGCAGAAAGAGGAAGAGAGGAGGCTATAGTACAAAACAATGGGGAAGGCTCATTGTAATGGCATTGCAGTCTTTTTTTCTGCTGGGGAGCTGGATGCAATGTGGGAGCAGGATAAATGTGCAATAATCAGAGTATTTCTTGGCTTTGCTTGCATTGTTTCCTGTATAAGTGATCAAAATTCACCATTATAATTAAGGGCTAGTGCAACCATCTGCGGGCTAGTGCAATTTTTAATCAACTTGCCCTGCTGGCTAGTGCAAAAAAAGGTCAAGGTTGACCCCTGTGCATAATTGTCTGGTTTTATTGAAAACACCTTTTGCACTTCATGCTTTGTGCATTAAAATAAAATATTTTTCACATTATCAGGAAGCATTAGAAGTCTTTTTGGAGTAACACTATAATTCTGTACCTTCATTGCAAGTGCCAGTCCCCTCCTGCTTCTGAGTCATATATTTTGACCAGGCACTGCATTTCCCTGGCTGCAGCCCAAACCCACCACTGAACAAATAATTCAACCTTTCAGTTACTGTACAGCCATCTCACTGGTGAGAGTTCAAAAAAGAGTCTGAATTAACCAGTCCACCATCAGTAATTCATATGTTCTGTAAAACAGATTACTAATAGGTAGTACAGAACTCCAAGCCAGTTCTGCGGATACCTAGGCCCTTTCACTGCCCAGGCTTCACTCCCGGCAGAGTTTTCCTCAAGGAGAGCAAAATTACAGTACCTACTGCCAAAACTACGGTCCATCCTCCTTTACAGGACCTTGCAGTATCCAAGACCGAGCTCCATGTGATCCATGAAGCAGCATGCAGTCCCAGTAAAGCCGAACGCTCTGTATTCAGTAACAGTCTCTACTGCAATTCTCCCGACAAGTTTAGAACGCCGGACATTGAACACAGAAAACCCAGTTTCTGTTCCGGTTCACTCTCCTTCACCTTTTCACTCTACTATTCCCCTTCTAGCAGCTGGCTGTCAACACCACCAGTCCACACCAGCAGACCTTGAATTTGCCGGCACAAACATCTCCTCCTCAGGTGAACAACTCCACAAACTCCAGAACAGGGTGGGCAGCTCCAAACTCCTCCACAGCCAGCACTGCTTTCGAGAATCGTCAACTTCCACACCTCGATGGACAGAAATCAGCAGCTTCCTCTGGTGTGTATAACAGCAAATCATATAGATCGGACCACTTTTTACTTTCAATTTCAAAACCACTAGCTAGCTTAAAAACAAAAACACTGGACTCCCAATTCTGCCTCACTAATGCCCCTATCTAGTGCTCCCAATCTAAACTAAACCCTAGCTATCCAAATGACTCAAACTTTAATAAGAAAAAAAGGTTTTAAAAGGTTCTAAAAGGTTTAAAAGGCTTTAAAAAAATGATTTTTCTCTACTTAGCTACAGCAGCCCAGCATGGCCACCATCTTGGAAACATCTGTGTGATGTCTTCAAACAGGGCTCACAGGACCCTACATGAAGAAAGCTGCAACGGATTATGTTGGCCATACTGTATCACTGTGAGGCAGTAGCTTGGAGCTGTACTTTGTGCTTCAGATAGGATGCTATGGGTTGGGGGGATGGGGTGGGCATTAGGGTAGACAACTCCAAGAAAGATCCCACCACTGATTTGCCAACACTCTGGAGACCCAGATAACTACGTTTTTTTCATTTCCCTACTTTGTGCACTTTACATTCTTCAACCCTAATGTCTGCATTTACATAGTTTTTTTTTTTGCAATGAATTAATAGATGTATTAATATCTAGATTACACACATTTTGGACGCCCCCTTTGCAGCTTGAGAAAGGGGGCTGTGTTATAAGTAAGCAAACCTTTTGCAACATTTAGATTTTAGTTTAGTATAATTCTGAAAGTATTCCTAGAAAAATGTTAGAACATGCTGTGGGCATATGGGTGTTATTACTACGTTTATATATGTACAGCCAAAACAAGCAACAGCACAACTCAGTTAAAAGCATGAAAAACAGCAGCTTTATTTAGGTGCAAATACACATACACAAACTGCCACAGCTCAGGCCCACAACCTTTACCAGTTTCGAACCTAGTCCATCATCAGGAAGGCGAAACCCCTTAGTACCAGCAACATTTTAAAAATGCTGTGCTTAAAGTGACAGTGACCATAATCATTTAAAAGATCTTACACACATCCTATATTAGTACTTAATTTGCTCACGTAACCACTATATAACATATACATACTCATTAAAAAATACATTTTATTCAATCTATATTATTTATTTCTTTAGCTTTTGTTGACCGGGTAAGTGCACTAGACAAATCCTGCCTATTTTCAGGCACGACCCGGGGGAGGGGGATACAGATGAATGCCAACTGACCTTGAACCAGATTAAGCTGTTGGTGGTATTTTTAGTGAAATGAGGGAAATTTGGCCAGGACACCAGGGAAATTCCCCTACTCTTTTCGATAAGTGCCATGGGATCTTTAACATCCACCTGAACTACCACCAATCTAGGCAGATGGGACCTCGGTTTAACATCTCATCCGAAAGACGGCACTTCAGAAATGCAGCACCCCTCTCATGCTGCATTACAATGTCAGTACTGGGATATTAACCCAAGTGCCAGATGTGGAAACTGAACCCACAGCCCCCTGATCTCTCAGCCTCAGAGGCAAGTGTGCTACCTACTGAGCCACTGACACTGCTAACCTTCACCTATATCACCTTCACCTAATCAAAAAGCAACAATGTTAACTCATATCAGTAACACAATTAGAATAAAAAAGTTGATAAATGTATACTGTGAAATGTTATTACTATCATTGAACCACCAGTACTGTTCAACTGTTTCACTAGATTCCAGTGAGGCATGACATTGCATTCCCAGATAGCCAATTTCAGGCTTCCAGTCTCCCTCAGGTATCTATAAGGGACACAAAACAGCAGTCAGTGTCAGAGCATCTCAAGATACAGTAAATACACATTATTCATAATTATATTATATCCAATATTGCCATTCCCCCATTTTATCACAGAGAACATTCATTATGTTCATAGACATCTTTATCTTTTTCTCCTATTGATCATTGACATGAAAACTATTTTGTCATTCAATCCAGGTAATCGTAGACCCCCGAGGGTATAAATCCAGTAAGCTTCTCTATCTAATAAGAAGTCTCCTAAGTCCCCCTTCCCCGCCCCCGGGTCGCAGTCTGACCGGTTCGATCCCACAGAACTTGAAAAAATGCTTCCTCTCTTGGCCTCTGGTATTTATACAGTGTGGGGCTAGTACATTAGTCCTGTCTCCCCCGCTATGCTCCTAATATGTTCCCCTATCCTAGACTTAAACGGTCGTGTAGTCTTGCCTATATAAAAGGCACCACAACTGCATGTTGCCAGATAAATAATATTATCTGTCACACAACTGAAAAATGAATTTGCTTAAAGTAGCTTGTGGAATTTACTGTGGTGAATGTATCTGACTTCAGAACAAATTTGCAGAACTTACAATTTCCACAAGGGAATGTACCCTTGGATGTGGGTGGTAACCAGTTATTGGGCCCCTGTGTGTTACATGGCATCCTACCACTGTAAAATCTTTTTACCACCTTGTCTTTCAAGTTCCTGCCTCTTTTATAGGTCATCCTAGGTGTCATAGCTGTGACCTTCTTTAGGGTAGGTTCAGTTTGTAAAATTCTCCAATGTTTTCTAACAATATCCCCAATCTCTCTTGAATTCCTATTGTATGTGGTGACAAAGTTCATCCTCTGGGTAGGGGGACCATGTATGTGTTCATGTAAACTGTTCCTCCCTTGTTCTAAGACGAGCCCCCTGCATTGCTTCCCTGACCAGTGATGTGGAATACCCATGCTAACAAAATCTCTCACACATTTCTGTGCCCTGTATTATAAAATCTGCATCAGAAGTACAATTATGTCTTAACCTTAATACCTGGGCTTTGGGAATATTTCTCACCAAATGTTGTGGGTGGCAACTCGAGGCTAACAAAAGTGAATTACAATCAGTGTCTTTCCTGAACAAATCAGTTTTTAAGCAGTTCTCATCATCCCTTGTGATCTCTAAATCAAGAAAGGTCACTTTATTTGGATCGCATATTACTGAAAATGTCAAGTTTGAATCTCTTGCATGTAAATAATCAATGAATTCACTGAGTTCATCTCAAGTTCCCCTCAACACAAGAAATATATCATCTATAAAATGATGCCACAGGTCAATCCTATGGTAAAAAGGATTGATCTGCTCATCATAGATTGTTGATATCTCCCAATTGCCCAAACAGAGGTTAGCATAGTTGGGTGCGAATGCCACACCCATAGCTGTCCCTTTAATCTGTAAATAAAAATCTCTTTGGAACATAAATGCATTCTTGGTTAGCATCATCTCTGTGGCTTCAAGTAAACATTGTTTAGTCCTTACATTCACATTTTCATCACACTCCAACCAATAACTGAGGGCATGTATGCCACCTTCATGGGGTATATTGGTATACAGCGAAGCTATATCCATTGATTCTAATACCAGACTCCAGGACAGGACCAAGCAATGCACGTACTGTACTTGGATTTTGGCAAGGCATTCGACTCATTACCATATGGTAAGCTAATCAGCAAACTGGGAAACCTGGGAGTGGGGGACAAAATGCTGGAGTGAGTCAGCAGCTGGCTAAGGGACAGGATCCAGTGAGTGATGGATGGGGGACAATTGTCCAATCCTAGACCTGTAACCAGCAGGGATCCACAGGGCTCAGTACTCGGCCCAGTGCTGTTCAACGTATTTATTAGTGACATTGCAGATGGAGTCATAAGTAAAATCTGCCTTTCTGCTGATGATACTAAGCTCTGTGGGAGGGTGGATATAGAGGAGGGGAGACATGACTTAAGGGAGGATCTGGCTAGGCTGGAGAAGTGGTCAGGCATCTGGCAGCTGGGTTTTAATGCAAATAAGTGTAATGTAATGCACAAAGGCTCCAGACACCCAAAGGCTGGATACTGGCTGGGGTGAGTACAGATGACAGTATCTGAGAAGGAAAAGGTTCTGGGGGTAATTGTCAGGGTGATATGAAACATGCAGCTCAGTGCCAAAACACAGCAGCCAAAGCAAACAAAATACTGTGCTGCATTGCAAGGGGAATCACTTCTAGGAGGAAGGAGGTCATATTGACATTGTACAGATCACTGGAGAGACCACACCTGGAGTACTGTTTTCAGTTCTGGAGCCCTTACCTGAAGAAGGATATCAAGCTACTAGAGGAGGTCCAGTGGAGGGCAACCAAAATGATTCAGGGCATGGGGGACAGAATGTATGAAGAGAAGCTGAGGGAGCTGAGCATGTACTCCCTCAGAACAGAAGGGAGAGAGGGGATATGATTGAGACACTTAAGTAGCTAAAGGGCATAAACAGGGTTGGTACTGAAGACATCTGTAAGTTAAGAAAAGAGGGTACAACAATGGAATGAGTCTGAAATTGATGGGGGGTACATTCAGGAAGGAAATGAGGAGGCACTTTTTCACTGAAAGGGCAGTGATGGGGTGGAATGAGTTGCCAGAGCAGGTGGTGGTTGCAAAGACAGTGGCGTGGGACAAGATGAAGAAGAAGATTAGGACAGGGGGAGACTCTAAGGGGAGTAGAGGGGAGTAGAGGGGGTAGCTCCAGGTAATTAGCTGGGCTGTGCAATTAGAGCATACTAGACAAACCTTTGTGGCCTCTTTCTTCTGGCAAATTTGTATGTTCGTATGGTCCTTATCTGCTGTCAAATTCTTCATTTCTATGTTTCTATTAATGGCTTTCGTAGATGTACCAAAATTTCAGCAGCCGGTTGCACAAAAGAGTTAAGTCCATGTTTAAGACACGTTTTTGGTCTTACAAAAACAAGGTAGGCTTAAAAAATTTAAGCCTATTGCACAAAAATTGTTTTATATTTCATTGGTCTTATTTAGAGACTTTAATTTAAGCCTCCTATGTACCAGGCTTATTTGTTGTTAGTAGGCTAACCTTGCCATAGTTATGTATAAGAAAACGTACTTCAATGCATGTAACTATTCTTAATATTGTATATTAAAAAATATATACTGTATGCACATGAGTGCACTGATTACCTGTTTAAGGGACTGCTATTTCCCATATCTCATATAATGTTAACAAGAAGAATATAATATAAATACTAATATATACACACTCACATACACGCACATGAATCTGCCACACATGAATTTGCCAGCAGAAACAGACCTCATGGCCTATGCTAGTCTGTTCGAGTGTGCAGCTTGCATTCCTAGTTTGCAGCTGCCCCAACCCTGTCCCCCACCATCAGGATGTTCTCAGTCCTTTTTACCCATTTCTCAGCACTATTCACCCAGACCCTCCCTAATTCCCAGTCCCATGCCCTTTTAAAACTTCCCACAGTATTACATGATATCATCCTCTCTGGCAGGCTTCCATTTCGACACCACCCTCTCCGTGGCGTAAGGTTTCATCATCTCTCTCCTAAATCTACCACCCTCCAATCTAAGCCCCTGCTCCCTAGTGTCCCTACCTTTCCTCAGATTAAACAACCCATCTGCACTGCCCTTGTTAATCCCCTTCAAATACTTGAACGTATCAATCATACCCTCCCATTCCACCTCTCTTCCAGAGTGTACATATTCAGCCTATATAGCCTGTCCTCATAGGATTTACCCTCCATCCTCTGTGACATTTTTGTCACCCTCCACTGCACCCCTTCCTGCATTTTAATGTCCTACTTCACATATGGGTTCTAGTACTGCACAGAGTACTCCAAGTGCAGCCTGGTCAATGACCTGTAGAGTGGAAGTATCACTTCTCTGTGCCTAGACATGAATCCCCCTGCAATGCACCCCAGCATCTTGTTAGCCTTAGCTGCAGCTTTCCTGCACTGAGCAGAGATATTCATGCTCCCCGTTATCAGCACCCCAAGGTCCTTTTCATCTTCAGTGACCCTCAGCCTCACTCCACCGAACCAATATTCTCTATTCAGATTCTTTGTCCCAAAGTTCATAACCTTGCACTTCTTTACATTGAAGCCCATCTGCCACCTCTCTGACCACTCCTTCAGTTTGGTCACCTCCCCTTGTAGTTGCCTCCACCCATCCCCTTCATCAACTACTGCTCCCATCTTAGTATCATTTGTGAACAGACTAATTCTGCTCCCAATTCCATGTGAGATATCCAAAATGAATAGTCCAAATAGAACCAGCCCCAGCACAGAGCCCTACGGCACTCCACTCATCACTGGCCTAGGTGTTGAGAGTCCCTCCCCAACTACTACCCGTTGTTGCCTCCCCCTCAGTCAGTTCCCTATCCAGTTTGCCAGTTTCTCTCCCACTCGTATGGCCATCAGATTCCCCCCAGCCACCTGTGAGGCACTGAATTGAAGGCATCATTGAAATCCAAGTATAGGATGTTCACAGCATGACACTTATCCAACTGCCTTGTAACCCAGTTGCAATATTCTATTAGGTTGGTCTGACAAGACTTCCCTGAAACAAACCAATGCTGCTGCCCATCCTGGAGGTCATTTCCCTCCAGAAATGCCACCAGTCTCTCCTTCAGTATCGCCTCCATACGTTTTCCCACTATGGAAGTGAGACTGATTGGTCGGTAGTTTCCAGGTTCGTCCCATGGGCTGCTTTTGTGAATGCGCACTACATGGGTTACTGTCCAGTCCTGGGGCACATAAGCATGTCCAGGGAGGTGCTGAACAGGTCTGCCAGCAGTCTGGCCAACACCTCCGCCAACTCCCTCAGCACCCTGGGGTGAATACCATCAGGTCCTAGTGCCTTGTCCACCCTCAGTGGTCTCAGACCCTGTAGCATGCAGTTCCCCTCCATTCGCCTGTCCGTCATCCCCTCCTCCCTACTCCTGCCTTCCCCATCCATGGAGGTAGTGAACCTCCCTTCTCCTGCATGAACATGGAACAAAAGTATTCATTCAGTGCTTCTGCTTGTTCCACTCCCTTTTCCACCCACTCCCCACTCCTCTTTATCCTCACTATGTTGTCCTTGCACTTCATTTTTCCCCCTGATATACCTAAAACAGTGTTTTTCCCTTCACTTAATGCCTTTAGCTAACCTTGGTTCTTGAGGCTTTGGCTTCCCTCACCCATTTAGTAACCTCCTTGGACTAACTCTCATATTTCTCCCTGTCCTCCCCCTTCTCCGTCCTCCTGAATTTCTGAAATGCAGCCCTCTTTGCCTTCACCCCCTCCTTCACTCTGTTGTTCAGCCAGCTTGGTTTCTTGGCTCTGCTCCTCTTGCTTTGAGTCCTGGTGCAAGCCTCTGTAATCTCTGCTATCTCAAGCTTAATAATATCCCACTTTTCTTGTGCATCCCTATCTGGCATAACCCCCGCTAAACACCCCTGCAGTATCTCTTGCATCTTCCCGAAGTCTGCCCTCCTGAAGTCCATCATTTTTGTTACTGAGCCCCCAACCACTCTACTCAAACTGAGTGTGAACCACACCGTTTGGTGGTCACTTCCAGTTAGTGGATCCTCCAACCTTATTTCCCTCATGGCCTCCCCATTCGACAGCACCAGGTCCAGCATGTTACCTAGCAGAGTTGGCCCGCTGACCAGCTGTGTTAGAAGACCATCCTGGAATGCATCCAGAAGTACCTACTCCCTGGCACTGGAGGTGACAGGGGTTCTCCAATCTACCCCCATCAGATTGAAATCCCCTACCATGACTACACTCCCCTTCCTCCGTACCCTCTTAATCTGCTCTGCTATCTCCTTGTCCAGTTCCTTGGACTGGGCAAGAGGTCTGTACACCACCCCCTGCTCAACTTTCTACCCTTGTAGTCCAGGAACTGCATCCACAGTGCCTCAGCTCTCCTTTCCTCCCCTTCATCTCTCATGCATCTGATCCCATTTCTCACATAGATTGCCACCCCTCTCCCTCCTTCTGACCCCTCGGTCCTTCCTGTATATTCTATACCCCAGAATTGCCAGATCCCAATCCTGGTGTTAAGTGGCCCAAGTCTCAGTTATTGCTGTGATGTCCACATTCCCCTCAACTAAGAGTGCCTGAAGCTCAGCTATTTTATTACCCAGACTCCTTGCATTTAGGGAGACCACCCTCCACCCATTCCTATCCATTCCCCCTCTTGGCCCCTTGCACTGCCCCCCTACCTTCTGCAACCTCCTCCCCTTTCCTTCACTATTTTCCTGGGGGGGACAACTCATTTGGCTCCCCATTCTGGTGACCCGGCATGATGGTTGCACACTCACCTCCCCCCATCTAGTTTAAATACCCCTTTGAAACTATATATTCCTCCAACTTTCTCTTTAACATCCCCTTACCCACTCCACTCAGGTGTAGCTCATCCTTAGTGTACAGTTCTCTGTCATTCCATGTGTCCCCCATCCTCCAACCAGCCTATATGCTTATGCATCACACTGCTCCCTCAGCCAGGAGTTGAACTCCACTATCCTCACCCTTCTTGCACTGCTAGCCCTTGGAACAGGTAGCACCTCTGAGAAGGCCACAGAGCTCCCCATTTCTGAGCATAACTTCCCCAGTTCTTCAAATCTCCTCTTTACCTCCTCCACCATGCAGCCCCCAGGTCATTTGTGCCTACATGTACTACCACTTGAGTTTTTTTTCCTTCCAGCCAACATGCTTAGTCAGAGCCTGCCCTGCCTTGTCTGCTATCAAGCTTGGTACAGTCTCCACCCATATCTGACTCTTCCCCCCAACCCCCCACCTGATCCCCTTCAGTATAAAATCACCTGTCACTGTGACCCCTGCTTCTCCATGCCCCCCCAGTTTGCTCTTTCTTCCATCCCATCCTGCCATGGACAGCGCCCTTCTCTGCCGCAGCTATTGGACCAGAGTCCCCAACATTAAGATTCCCTCATATTCCCCCTCTGCTTCCTTGTTACCTCCCGCCCCCTCTATCTCCTTGCTCCTTACACCTTCTGCACTTTATTCCCTCTGTCTGCCCTTCTTGTTTTTCCTGTCACATCAACTTTCACCTCTCTATACGTATTTTCCCCATGCTCCCCCTTTTCTCCTTCATGCTCCCCCCCACCGTCCTTTTTCCCTTCAATATTGTTGGAAGTTTCTCCTCCTCACCACCATCCATATCATCTCAGCTATTGACCAATATCTGTTTGCACCTGGTGCATATCCAAGATCATTTGCGTTGGCACCCGTATTGCCCCTGTCCCCAGCACTGGCATCCAGCCCCCATGGACCCCATGTGGTCTGCACTGTTCATCCCCTGCCCCATCCTTCATCCTGCCTCCTATCCCCTACCCGGCTGCCATCTGAGTTTCTCCTTTCAATACCTCTTCCTGGTCATGGCATATCACCCTTTAGGCAAGCCATTTCTCCCTTTAGTCATGATAACTCCTGCTCCAGTCCCCTAGCCTTGTAGGTCAGGCCTCCCTCCAGCCTTCATGGGGTGCTCATGAATATAGCCACTTTGCAGTTGTTACACCCACTATTCTCTCCCTTCGTGTCCCATCCACCTCCCTCCAATCCCCCACCCTTATGCTTCCACTGTCCCCACTCCTGTCGCACCCTCTTACTCTGTCCCCTCCCCAACTTCCACAATCTTGCCCCCTGATCCATACCTTCTTCCAAACTCTTTGTCCCCCCCAGGTTCCATTCTCTGAAGTATGTCTGAATGTTATCCCTACCAAAACTTCAGTTGCTCCCAGTATCCCACCGTCTCACAGTTAATTCTGGAGAGCCTTCCACCTTTCCAAGGTTAACCTTAATGTTGAGTCAAATGCTAAACAGTGCCAACACAATACTACTGTAGCATCAATTGCAACAGCTTTCAAAGAGCAGCAATTACAGTAACATTTAGCTAACTAGATCAGGGCATGCCCACACTCTATAGAATTAATCGAAGCAATCCACGCCAACTCCTATAGACTTTATCAGAGCAATCCCCCCCATAGTATTTGCAGGCAACTCAAAACATTCACCCCCATTGGCTGCTGTACCCTTTATCAATACACACAAATAAAACAATTAGTCTTAGTCATATCCCACTACTGCATAGGAACCCCCCCTTTTCCTACTGGAGCAGCCTCCTGATGGCACTCCTCTTTCACTTTCTCCACCCCCAGCAAAGGAGAAACCCAAGCAGAGTATTTAAAAAGTCATGGAGGTGGGTGGGTTAGGCCAAAAGTTTAAGTTCTCCCGCTGTGCAGACCTTCTGGCCTACTCCCAATGAGCTGTTTGGAGGAAGCGTGGTCCCGGCATCTTGCCTACCTCCCCCAGTTGCAATCAGTGTTCCTCTGGAGTGGTAAGCTGAGGTGTGGCAACCACAGTTCTTTAAAAAAAATATATATATATACTGTATATATAGCTGTGTGGACAGTATTCCAGAGACAAAGTGTGACATTCATACACTCAAAAAAAGTGTTATAATTAGGCATGACTCCACCTTAATTTTAATATGTGTATGTGGTAGTTGCATAATACAAAATATAAATATAGTTCTGTATTTCTAAGTTTGGAAAAAGCACACAGTTATTTATGACATGTAAACTACTTTTGTGGGTAACTCGGTGTTCATTATGCATTATTTCCCATTTCTAGTAATAAATTATATTTTAAAATGCAGTGTCTCTGTCTTCTATTTAAGTGTATTCATTTGCAACATCTAATGATTTGATGTTTTTCCATATCTATGTGTCACTATCTATCCTCCAAAGTAGACGGCACTAAAAATACAAACAAGAGGTTACCAAAGTTTCATTACTTCATGCTTATACTGTTTATGCTCAGTCTACAAGGCTTTCACACTTAAGCTGGACACTAAGCAGAAAGATAAACATGAACACATCACTTGGTTGCACTTGGTTTATTATGTGGCCTTCTCTGTCGCATACTACTACTGTGGGTAACATGGACACTGCAGTAGCAATGCAACATGTGAAATACATGGTACAACATTTATTAGTCACTTATTATCAACCAAACAGCCAGTACACATTGATAAGTACAAAACACAGTTTTTTGAGCAGCGCACAGTTAGTGAGGTGGTGCTCCCAACAGAGGTTGCTAACCTCAAATCAGTACAACAAAAGAAAGGAGAACTCCAAAATGATATGAATATATGCTAAGATAGCATTTTATTGTTGCCAAAAATTCCAACAGAAACCCCTATGCTTTGGCTTTGTGCCTTCAGAGAGGGTGTATTACCTCCTGTCTGAAATAATGGCAGTATTGTTTTTACTCGTAGTCCGTTTTAATCCTCTGGAGATTTCAACCTGCAGATACAGTTGTTCCACTAGCAGCCACTCAGAAGAAGCAAGGTCAAAGTCAAAACACAGTTTTTTGAGCGGCGCTCAGTTAGCGAGGTGGTGCTCCCAACAGAGGTTGCTAACCTCAAATCAGTACAACAAAAGAAAAGAGCACTCCAAAACAATATGAATATATGCTAAGATAGCATTTTATTGTTGCCAAAAGTTCCAATCCCCTTTGAAGGCACAAAGTCGAAGCGCAGGGGTTTCTGTTGGAATTTTTGGCAACAACACATTGATAAGTAGCATGCCACATCAGGGGCCATTTTAACATCAGAGCCAGACTGAGGGCAGGCCCAACCACAGTTAACAAACCAGAAAGCAGCCAGGCAAGCTATTTGGTGTTGATAACTGTAGATGCAGGCACTGCATGGCATCCACTGGCAACCCAGTGCCAGCCATTATGGGGAAAATGATGCCAACATATCACACAGGCCCACCCTATGCTCACCACCACGTGCATGACAAGGACACCACTGCTGCCAGGTTCTTGTACTGCACATGGAATGCACATGGAATGCCACATCCAAACTGCTTGAGTCAGGCCCAGATTATGTATTTTTTTATTTTCAAACAGTTCCAAGATATTATGCCAACACTTGAGATTTAATTTATAGTCAGTCTCATTATAAATAAATCTGCAAAATGTTTTTTGCCAGATGAATCCAAACCACTGATGTTGCCTAACTGGCACTAGTGCACCCAGACAATGACCAGATTACAGTACTACACATGGTATCCCTCCCATACCCCTGAATGTACTAAGCAATGCCATGAGCCACCTTTCTGAGGTAAGCCCAAGTGCTGTATTTTTTTGAATAGCTCCAACATACCATGCCATCACTCGACATCTAATTTAGAAACATTCTTATTATAAATAAATCAGGAAAATGTTTTTGCCAGATGAATCCAAAGCAATGGTGTTGCCCTACAGGCACTAGTACAGCCGAGCAGTGACCCAGTTATTACTCATGGCCCCTCCAATGCAATGAGAAGCCATTTTGAGCTAGGCCCAAGTGCTGTCTTCTTTTATTTTTAAACAGTTCCAAAATATTATGCCACCATTTGATGTCTAGTTTAGAAGCAGTCTCATTCCTACACGTGGTAATCCCCCATAACCTCGAACGAACTGACCAATGCCATGAGAAGCATTTTTGAGGTAGGCCCAGTTGCTGTAGTTTTTTTTATTTCAAACAGTTCCAATATATTATGCCACCACCCACACCTGATCCCCTAGTTCAGTATGACAATACAACAATGCTCCATTATTATCTTACATCAAGACATGCACCCTTCTTCATTTTAAAATTACACCACACACACACACACACACACACACACCCCTACCTTAACTGGAGCCAGCATCATCCCTTCTTTCCAAAAATTACAAGCATCTCTCACGAATTGCAATTTTTTTATTTGTGCAGCTTTTATATTCATTCCACAGAGACACTTCTAAAATAGAGCCATCATCACATCAACAGGTGCAGCATTCATTCAACAAATACACATTCTCAGAATTTACCAGTAGAAACCCCACGGGTGTTGTTTTTTCCCCATTTAAACATGATTAAAGTCATCACCAGGAGAAAGTTCACCAATATTAGCAATAGTCTGAAAAAATCAAATTATATAATGAAAACCCGCTGGATGTATTGTAAACAAAAAACTGTATGAGACTGGTCACATATATGCACAGCCCCATTTTGAAGAGGGGCCATTCACAAACAGCTGGACCATAAGAGAACACACAAATTTAACTTTTTTGCCCCCAAAGATGATAGAACACAACTGCTGCACTATAGCCAGATAGTATTTAATATGCCCCATTTAAACATTGTCAGCACCAGAGGAAATTTCTGCTGATATACTTCCCATACACAACTTTAAACTATACTATTTAGTATGCCCCATTTACACAGTGCTAGAACCAGAGGAAAGTTCTGCTGATATACTTCCCAAACAAAACTTTAAAATATACTCATCGTGCTGCACAGCCCACTAATCCAGTCATCCTCTATTTTGAAGAAGGGCCCTTCACAAACAGCAGGACCATGAAGTTTTAAGGTGAATACTTTACTTTTTCTGTCCCCAAAATGACACAGAATAACTGCTGCACTTTAGCCAGTTACTATTTAATATGCCTCCCAGAATTTGAACTTGCTGTTTTGTAGCAGAATGCTGAAGATCATGTTTTCTAGTGACTGGAGACCTCTGAGATCCATCCAAACTCCTGTGCAGCACACCAGATTTAAAATGGACAACACTTCATTCTACCTGTTTTTAAGAATGGTAAATGGAAGAAGCAGCGGGAAGAGAACAGTTTTGCTTAGAGCCAGAGTACCGCAACTGAATGCTTGATGTCACCTTTAGGTCCCGGCTATTTGTACCAATACCAGCATCATCATCATCCACGTGGGTAATATGTACACGACAGCAAGAGCCACAGCTTTTGATGCTGCTGCTGCTCCTAGCAGGCACAATGTACCACTG
The DNA here is from genome assembly GCA_016271365.2 of Neoceratodus forsteri. NCBI lineage: Eukaryota > Metazoa > Chordata > Ceratodontiformes > Ceratodontidae > Neoceratodus > Neoceratodus forsteri. The sequence continues at coordinate 866,287,027 of CM057458.1, read as the reverse complement.
CATTAAAATTGCAGATTTGTGCGGGGTAAACACATTAAGCAATGTGAACTGACACCGAAAAAAACCCCTCAAAGCATAAAGGCAGAATACACAAAAGAAATTATGCAGCTATATAAGACACCACAGTAATGCACAAAAGTAATGAATTACATGTGGTGTCATGTAAATGTAATTACATCTGCATAAAATCAATAATCACTGGGGGGCAGTAACACATCTACTCCGACCACTAAAAAAGAAAACTTTAGAAGTGTGCTTTAAATACAGTAAATTTAATGGTCACCAAGATGTGCAGCACAGCCATGTCACAAAATGTCTCCTTTTTAAGACTATTTTCATTATTAAAATGTTGCCATAATAAAATAAAAATACATACACCCTTTTTTTATGCACACTATCTCTTGACCATATTGGCAATAGTACAGAGCCAATTTCTGTATTTTTAATAAATTATGAGTAAAATGTAGACCTTAATTTAAGTGCACACCTAAGTCTCTAGAATACTGTCTACACACACACATGTATATATATATATATTAGAGGCAAAAAACTCCGTTTAATGCATTAGATAGGGTTGTTCCACAGCGACAAAAGTGAGGAAATTCGCTGTTAGGGTTGAAAACCCTAACTCCAAATTCACCCCCCCAGCACCACACACACACAGACACACACACACATTCAAGTATGGGGGAGGACCAAGTCAACACAACCAATGACAGACATCCAGCAGCAGGTGACAGAAATAACAAACAATTGTCTAAATGTACTACGAGACATCCCCACCCACCTGACCAGGTACTGCATGCTCAGTGGAGATCAACAGCAAAACTGAGGCCATGTACACCAAACGTACACATCCCTGATTGCAGCCGCACACAACGTACCACACTTAGTAGCTGCATGGCCTTACCTACCTACATGATATCTTGTGGCATAGTAACAGGAGCAGCAATGCAAACAGAAATGCTAACAGTGGCACACATGGTAACGCAAGCGCGAATGAGAACAGAAAGGGTAACGCACACGGTGGTGAAGACGGGAACGGTGTGCCACGTGATGTCTTGTCACATAGTAACATGGTGCCTGTAAATGGAAATGTCAATGGGCATGGTGACGCAAAGTGAAACAGAAAGAGAAACAGTACTGTAGACACAAATGGCAAAAAAATAACAGAGCATGAAGTGCAAATGAAAAGCATAAAGGATACGCACGACGGGCCTGCTCCGGCACGTAATGCAGCAGTGGGGCCTTGAGGCCCAAAAGATCCACACTCCCACCACATGATGTCTTGTGGCATAGTAACAGGAAGAACAACGCAAACAGAAGCACTAACAGTGGCTCACAAAGAGTAGCATAGCGTGAATGAGAACAGAAAGGGCGAACTCGAACAGGCGTGGCGTAGACGGGAAATGGTATTAGTACGTGATGTCTTGTCACATAGTAACATGGTGCCTGTAAATGGAAATGTTAATGGGCATGGTGACGCAAAGTGAAACAGAAAGAGAAACAGTACAGTAGACACAAATGGCAAAAAAGTAACAGAAACGCAAGCGCAAATGAAAACGCAAAGGATGGCCTTACGTGGTAGCATTGGGGTGTGCATTGGGATCGTCAGCCCTAACTCTCACCCATGACATGTAAAACAGCAGAAGTATAGGAGAATGGGGTGAGAGTTAGGACCCATGATCCCAATGCACACCCAATGCCAGTTGGGGGTGGCGAGGGTCAAAGAGTTTTCAACCTAACAGCGAATTTCCTCACTTTGTCACTGTGGAACAACCTAACTAATGCATTAAATGGAGTTTTTTGCCTCCAATTTCCCTTCTTTTTAGGAATGATAATGAGAAATAGTGAATGTAATGCCCGCCACATGATGTCTTGTGGCATACTAACAGGGACAGCAACGCAAAAAGAAATGCTAACAGTGGCGCACATGGTAACACAAGCGCGAATGAGAACAGAAAGGATAACGCACATGGTGGGCGTACACGGGAACGGTCTGCCACGTGATGTCTTGTCACATAGTAACATGGTGCCTGCAAACAGAAATGTCAATGGGCATGGTGACATAAAGTGAAACAGAAAGATAAACAGTACTGTAGACAGAAATGGCAAAAAATAACAGAAACACAAGCGCAAATGAAAGCGCACAAGAGGATAACGCACATGGTGGCGCAGGCGTCAACAGTAAGTGAAAAGATGTGGAACCATAAGCGGAAAAGAGCAGCAGTAACAGTAATGTAAGCGCTTAACAGGCTGGTTTTTCCCCAAAACCTGTATAGAAAAGACAGTGAGTACAAATAATGTATGCATAATAATGAGTATCGGGCGAGAAAATGAGATCTTGGAATACTAAATACATTATATCTCAGGAACCGTATGATGTAGAAAAAAATGTAAAAGTCATATTATTTACAACTGTCCTGGCTAATTTGGATAGCCCCATCAGGGCTAAGAAATTTTCGACGAAAAGTCTGTATCTCTACCGTTTCCGAGATACGGGCCCTGAAAGAAGCGCGGCGGAACGCCGTAATGTTATCCTATGGGAAAACCATCAACTTTGGAGTACTGTAACTTTGCCGCGTGTGATATTTTTTCACCAAACTACTGAAAGGCACATCTGCGGGCTGTTGGCTGTCTTCCCTCCAAATTTCAGGAAAAAAGACCAAACCGTTATTTTACAGCAGGGTGCCAAAGGATTTCTGTAATGCGTCGGGCGCCGTAATGTTATCCTATGGGAAAAACTGTCAACTTTGGAGTGCCGTAACTTTGCTGCTGTATAATATTTTTTCAATACAGCACTGGAAGGCACATCTGTGAGATGTTGGCTCCGTTCCCTCCAAATTTCAGCTCAAAACTCCCAACGGTTCTTTTGCAGCGCAGTGCCAAAGAATTGCTGTCATTTTCCCACAGACTAGAAAACTACTGTCGCAATTAGCGAAAGCTTTCGCAAAAATTTGCTACACTTTCATGAGCACGAAAGTAATTTGCGAAAGTACTTTTTCCAGAAATTTGAAAAACATATTTCTGGGGTGTTTTACCACAAAATAAAGACATGGCAAGCATCCTCAGGGCCCGACTAGGTGAATACAAAAAAAATGAGGTTGCTAGAGGGTCCCAAATTTAAATGCCAACCATTTTCTGATCACCAACTGAAAACAAAATGGCCGATTTGCGAAAGTAACAGGCCCATTTGCGAAAGTAAAAATGCATTTGCGAAAGTGTTGAACTTTTTGTTAACTTTTTCCATTGACTTATAATGGGAAACTGTTTTTTGAATAACTTTTGAACCGTTTAATATTTTTTCACGAAATTTTTGAAAGGCACATTAGGGGACCCCAGCCGCCGTTCCCTGAAGATTTCGGGCCGGTCATGCAAACTGTACGACCTGTAGGCGCGACCATAGAATTCCAGAAAAGCGTAAATGCGCGCACATATCACACTTAATAACTCCGCAGCCGTATATCCAACCAGTACAAAACTTGGCAGATCCCAAGGCCTATGGTTCTTGATCATAAATTCCAAATTTTAGGCAAATCCACCAAACAGTTGAAAAGTTATTAAGGTGCAAAGTTTTGGGGTTTAACATAGAAATGGCTCCTCAACCCTAACTATGGTAGCACTACCGTGCTACCATAATATATATATATTTGCCATAAAGATTTTTATCCTATCCTCAGGTGAGCAGCTTCTCAGCACTGTCCCCCATTCCCATGACCAGCTCCCACCTCCCCTGGCCCCTTGGCTTTGAATCTACCCTGGATCCCCCCCCCCCAACAGTGGGGCCAGAGGATGGAGGGCATCACTGGAGCACAATCCTGCAGGTCCAAGTTGCGGTCTGGGCCTAGGGAAAACAGGCGGGGCTCATCAAGCCTGCCTGACTGCCATTTCCTTTACCAAATGTGACACAATGGCAACACCATGGCACCACAATGGCAACACAGTGGTGAGCTACAAAATGTGCAATGGTACTACCCAGTGGTACCATGGTTGTACTATGGTAGTTTAAATTTTGATTATTTTTGTTGATATGGTAGGACAGTGGTACAATGGTATCACAATGGAATTGAAACAAACCACTGTGATACAATGAAAACTTTAATGATAGTACAGTGGTAATCACAGTGGTATTGCAGTGGCAAATGAGTGTTAGTACAGTGGTATTCCGAATAACTTTTCCTAAGGGTTGTTCTGTTTTTTCTTCTCAATTTCCCTGGCCACTGTGGTACACCAGTACATGAGTGTTGTGGTACGTACAAGCTGCAAAACTGCAGTTTCTATCCTTTGAAGCTTCTCAGAGTTTGCACTAGCAGTGGGCCTCCACCACAGGGCAGTCAAATGCTGAGTCGGAGAGACAGGTAGGGGAGAAGAGGGGGAGGAGTAGCTCTGTACGTAAAGGAAGGGATAAAAGCAACTGAACAAAAGAGTAAACAGGGAGGAGAGGAGGCACTGTGGGTCACCTTGGAGACTGGAAAGGGCACCACAATCCGCACAGAGGTTGTGTACAGACCCCCATGTCAGGGGGAGGGAATGGACTAGGATATGATAGAAGGCATTCTTAGAATGGCAGAGAAAGGGGAGATACTGTTGATGGGAGACCTGAATATGCCAGATGTTAACTGGAGCACATTTGCTGCAGCCACATCCAAGAGCAGGGCTATTCTTGATACCCTACAGGTGGCAGGCCTCAGACAGCTAGTTTTGGAACCCACTCGTGAGGGAGCAATCTTAGACCTCATACTCTCAAATGGGGGCAGTGAGAGGATCTCAGATCTAGAAGTGGGTTGCCATCTGGGAACAAGTGACCATCAAACAGTGTGGTTCACATTAAACTCAGCTACAGAGTCAAGCCATACAAAAGTGAGGGTACTGGACTTCAGGAGGGCTGACTTAGGCAAGATGGGAGAGTGCCTCAGAAAAGCACTAGCAAACAGGCTAGAAGGAGATGTGGAGCAACAATGGGGAATCAACAGAACTGCCATCACCGAGGCAGCAAGCCTTTGTGTGAAGCAAATAAAGAAATCAAAACAAAAGAAAAAGCCACTATGGTTCTCAAAAGAGGTGGCTGTGAAAGTCAGGAAGAAAAAGATAACATTACGGAAGTATAAGGAAACACAGAAAGAGCAGGACAGAGAGCTGTACCAGGTAAGGCAGAAGGAAGCAGGGATGGAAGTCAGAATAGCAAAGGCCCAAACTGAGGAAAAGATAGCCAACTCAGTTAAGAAGGGGGATAAAACCTTTTATAGGTACATCAGCGAGCGTAGAAAGACAAAGGGAGGGATAGTGAGGCTGAATAGAATGAACGGTGGGTGGGCAGAGGGGGACAGTGAAAAAGCAGGATACTGAACGAATATTTCTGCTCAGTATTCACAAAAGAGGAGGGGGAAGTGCCTAATCCTATTAACAGAAGCACTCTTGATAGGTGGGTCGATCCCAGCCCTTTCACAGAAGAAAGGGTTCTGCAAGAACTCCTAAAACTGATGGTGGACAAAGCAATGGGGCCTGATGGAATTCACCCCAGAATTCTAAAAGAATTAAGGTGGGAACTAGTGAAACCACTGGCAACTCTTTTTAATAAATCATGGGAGGATGGTGTGGTACCCAAGGATTGGAGGAAGGTGGATGTGATTCCCCTTCACAAAAGTGGGACCAAGACAGAGGCAGGAAACTACAGACCTGTCAGTCTGACCTCTGTGGTAGGGAAAGTGATGGAGTCACTTCTGAAGGAAAGAATAGTTGAGTACCCTGAGGCTAGTGGGGCACAGGACCCAAGGCAGCATGGGTTCACAGTGGGAAGGTCATGTCAGAAGAATCTAATAGATTTCTTTGATTGGGTGACCAAAGTAGTAGACCAGGGAGGGGCTGTGGACATGGCCTACCTAGACTTTAGCAAGGCATTTGACACAGTCCCACACAAAAGATTAATAGTCAAATTAACCAGCCTGAGAGTGGGTTCCAGGGTGGTAGCCTGGGTAAAACATTGGCTGGATAACAGGACACAGAAGGTAATTGTAAATGGATTCCACTCTGAAGAAAGAGAGGTTACTAGTGGGGTACCGCAGGGTTCAGTATTGGGTCCAGTCCTTTTTAATGTCTTCATAAGTGACATTGCAGAGGGACTGGAAGGAAAAGTATGCCTCTTTGCAGATGACACAAAGATCTGCAACAGAGGCATGGAAAGGATGAGAAGGGACTTGGCAAGGTTGGAGGAATGGTCAGAAGTATGGCAGCTAGGATTCAATGCAAAGAAGTGCAAAATAATGCACCTGGGAAAAAAGAACCCAGGGGAGGAATACACAATGGGGGGGGGGAGTAGTTACAACAAAAAAAAAGGAAAGAGACCTGGGAGTAATCATATCAGATGACCTTAAGGTTAGCAAGCAATGTGAGAAGTCAGTAGGGAGGGCTGGGGGTATACTGGGATGCATAGGTAGAGGTATCAGCAGCAGAAAACAGGAAGTTGTTATCCCTCTGTACAGACAGTTGGTGAGGCCCCATCTGGAGTACTGTGTCCAGTTCTGGAGACCCCATCTCTGCAAGGACATAGACAGGATAGAGGCAGTCAGGAGGGCAGCTAAAATGGTGCAAGGTCTGCAGAGAAGCCATATGAGGAGAGACTAAAGGAGCTTAATATGTATACCCTTGAGGAAAAGAAGGTAGAGGGGGACATGATAGAAAGTTTTAAGTACCTCAGTGGAATCAACAAAGTCCAAGAGGGTAGCATCTTTCAGAAAAAGAGACATGCAAGAACAAGGGGACACAATTTAAAGATAGAGGGGGGCCAGTTCAGGAGTAATGTGAGGAAGTATTATTTCACAGAGAGGGTAGTGGATGCATGGAACAGCCTTCCTGAGGAGGTTGTGGGGTCTAAAACTGTGGGAGAATTCAAGAATGTATGGGACAGACATAAGGCAATTCTTGTGGGGCACAGGAAGAAATAGGCTGTTGGTTAACTAGGATCTGCGGCCTATCCTGTAGGTAGGGAAATGGGCAGACTAGATGGGCCAAGCGGTCCTAATCTGCCATCAAAGTCTATGTTTCTATGATACAGCTAGACACTACACGTGTTATATTTTATTATGCTTGTTAAACCTCAGTGTTTGGACATTAGAAGAACCAACTGGTTTTAACAGGAAACTTACAAGCAAGCAATGATTACATTCATCACATTGTTTGTCATACGTACATAATAAAAATGGTTTTATTTTGTCTTGATGTGTGTGGTGTATTTCTTCATTTGGCAGCAATATAACTCTTTCAGCACCTCCTACATATCAGCATTGCCTCCTGGTAGGCAGGGAATATGTATAGGGACCCCACTGTCATTCAAGTGTTTTGCACGTCCCTTTATCTCGAAGGAAAGTCACTTCTTCGGTAAGACTTTTAAAACCTGGTTGTTTCACACTTCAGACGTTGGCTGCTGCAGAAAGACGCATGTATTTTGTATGCATTTCCTCATAAGGGGGAGTAGAATATGCACTACTGGTTTAGAAGGGTCCCACTCATCTATATTCATGTACTCTATAAATACAGAAACATAGACTTTGATGACAGAAAAAGGACAGGTAGGCCCATCTAGTCTGCTTTATTTCCCTGCCTATTAGTCTTCGCTAATCAGTCTCAGGTGTCCCTCCCTCCACTAATGCTATGTGGAATGCAGAATTCTGCTGACAAAATTAGCGCAGAATGTCCACTGGAATTTCACTGATTCTTCTGCAGAATTCTGCCTGCAGTGATCCATGGGATTGCATTTTTCACAGCAGAAAATCATTCCGTAGAGGGCTAAGATGTTGGATGCCTTGCCTCACACTGTGCCAACAACCCAGGTTCAGGAATAACCTCGGGTCACCGGGGAGTTGGCATGGGGGTGAAGCAATTTGGTGGAATTTTGGTGGAATTTTGAAAATTCTACAAAGTTTTGTTCTGTCAGAATTTGAAAAGTCCACACAGCCCTATCCCTTTAGCTTTACTCAAATTCTTATGCCCATGTGCTTATCCCATGCATGCTTAAAGCCCCCTAGTGTCTTCTCCCCACCACCTTCTATGACAGGCTGTTCCAGACATCCACTCATCCTTTTCTCATGCAACCCTTGCACCACTGTGACAGCCCTCCATTGGATCGCTTCCACCCTGTCAATAACCTTGCAGAGTTGTGGCCTCCAGAACTGTACACAGATTTCTAGGTGAGATCTCACTACTGAGCAATACATGGGCAATGCCCATCTACCTTTTCCTGCTTGAAAACCCAATCCCTATGCAGCCTAGCATCTCAGTATCCAGTTGCCCTATTGCACTGTCCCACCACCATTAGGTCATCACATTCGACTACTCCAATGTCCCTCTCTTGCGTGGTTACTGTAAGTACTCCCTATCTTATACGCAGCTACTGGGTTTCCCCGCACCAAGTGCATAACTTCACTACTTTTAGCACTGAAACCCAGCTGCTACCACCTAGACCACACCCATAGTTTCCCCAAGATCCCTTTGCATTCTCTCCACCCCTTCCTGTGTGTCTACCCTCTTGCAGATTTTTGCATCATCCACAAAGCGATATACCTTCCCCCTCCAGTTCCTCAGCTATGTCACTTGAAGTATCCCATCTGGACATATTGCCTTGCTTTCCTTTATGGCTTCCAAGTCCCTTCAAACTCACTCCTGAACATGGACTTCTCTCCACTCCCCCCTCACTCCATTTCCTTACAATGTGCCCTCCTGAAGTCCAGAAAACTCATCCTAGTATGTTTTTTTCTCCTGCACAATTCTTATGCTAAACCATACTGTGCAGTGATCACTGGTACCCAGGTGGATACTGAATGTGATGTTTGCAATTCTGTCCTTGTTTGTAAGTACCTGGCACAGCACTGCTCCATCTCCAGTGGGTTCTGCAACCATCTACCTGAGAAACACCCACTGAAGGTAACAAACTTTCATGCAGTTAAAAATAAATGTGACATAAGGCTGGCCCAGTGGCTCAACAGGGCTGAGGCGCTGTGAACCTTACCTCCCACCAAGTTGATGACCCACTGCAAGTTTGGGAACCTACTCAGGTTGCTGGGGTGTTGCTGTGGAGGAGGACAAGAGGATTGAGCAACTGTCAGACTGCTTTCCTCTCCTGTGGTAGGGAGGTATGCTGACTCAGCAGCTGGCTGCCACAAGTGAAGGCTGGGTGGTAGTGCTAGAAGCATGAGTGACATCGAAGGGATGGAGCATAGTTCCATAGGATGTGTGTGCTACCATGTGTACACACTTATTTATTTATTTATTTATTTATTAGATTATCAGTTTACAGACCTTTGAGTTATAGACTCATTTACAAAGGCACCTTGTCAAGAGAGCAATACATGACAGAAAACAAAACAGTACAGTACATAACGCTTAGATTAAAAAAGCAACCAGTGTTACAGGCATTCACTGGTGGTACATGCTTGGTGATAGGTAGATTTTATTTATTTAGTTTTTGTTGACCGGGTAAGTGCACTAGACAAATTCTGCCTATTTTTAGGCACAACTCGAGGGAGGGGGATACAGATCAATGCCAACTGACCTTGAATCAGATTAAGCTGTTGGTGGTATCTTCATGAATGGGGGGGAAATTGGCCAGGGCACCGGGGAAATTCCCCTACTCTTGCAGTAGGGGGACTCGCTGACTGTGAACCATGGCCACTTCCAGTGGAATGCCGAAAGAGCAGGAAATCCCAAATGGAGAGGAGAGTACTTTGCTAGAGGAAGACAATTTGGAAGATTCAGAAATTTATATGGATGTTCTTTCGGATTTACAACATGTTGGAGACTTGGAGCAATTAAAACCTGAAGAGAATTTGAGTTTGTTGCAGCCTGAAGTTGAGATATCCAACAAAACATTTACTAATGGTGAACTAAACACAGAACTCCTGCAAGAATTACTAAGTGAGGAAAATAAAAGGCATTTATCAGAGACAGAACATTTAACTGAACAGCTAACCCACTTGAAAGACAGCGCACCGACTGTCAAAACCCCTGGCCCTCTTGTCATTGGGCCTGCATGCCAGGATGACTTGGCTGCTCTTAAACAAGCTGAAGGGCCAGGTAAGACTGCTGAACTTACTTCTTTATGTACTGCTCCTAAATCGGAGGATTTGGCATGTCCGACTGGCAGTAATAGAATGCTGAGTCATTCGTGCCGAGAGCTGGAAAATCCTACTGTTTCGAATAGTGTAAGTCCGAAGCAGCTCCATAGTGGTGCAGATGGTGAAATTATCAAAGGTGAAACAGTCTGAAGTGTGGCAGCTACTAGCCAGGTGAATCCTGAGTTGTCTAAAGAGGACTCAGGCTCAAACCTCTCCAAAATGGGTGGGTTCATTTTTTGAGCAGGAGCAAAAGCCGCACCTTCCATAGACAAACATGCAGCAGTGACTTATCAAACCTCTCCCTTGAAACAAGAGGGTTTAACTGTATTTACTTTTTCCAGAGAAGCTGATTCTAGACTGGAGATGAGAGGACATTAAAACTAAACGCACGGCCTTAATGACTGCTAATAGAAATATCGGTACTACAAATCCAGCTAAGTTAAAAGGGCCTGAACATGACCCCATACAGTCTGAGTCCTCACAAGATTTAAAATCAGAAAAAGGTGAACCAATGGTGCCCACAATAACTGCAGGAGAGACCTGGTCTCCCCAGAAGGCCTTAAGTGATGCAGGTTGGACACAGAATAACAAAGGGGTTTGGACTCCAACCCCAGAGTGGGACCCCACGTTGAATTTCACTCAAAATTCCCCTGACTGGAGACCTAAGATCCACATTCTGCACTGCATGTTGAGTCACAAGCAGAGAAATATAAAGAACATTTGACATTTAAACAAAATGCTGAAATCCAAAACTCTGCTGAGCAGCACTTGGTTAAAGATTTTGAGTCGGCTGCCCCCATTCATGTGAAGGATGATCCACAAGCACCTGAAGATACAAACAAACCACTTCTCTCTGAACTTTTTCCAAAAATTAAAAAAGAAGCAGCCCCAAGGAGGAATGCAGTGCGCATAAGATATAAGGGAGGTCTAGAAGTCCATCCTGATAGACATCATGTGGGCAAAATACTTTTAAAGAACTCATTAAAATTCTCACCAAAAGAAGTTTTTGCTTTCGTTAACATTTCCAGAGAGGACAATTTTGATATCAGCTTTCAATCTGCTTATAGTTTAGAGTTATTTTGGGATAGGTATATCCAAGTGAAATTTTCTCCTACATGGACTTCCTTTTTGGTCATCCCCTTAACTAAACCTTTGATTAAATATATCACTGTGATGTTCCGAAATGAGGGAGTCCATGTAGAAGACATAACTTATTGAATAAGTCAGAAATGTGATGTACTAAGCCCTCAAGAGGCTATATTGGACACAGAAATGTTTTGGACTGGGGGATGGTGGTATAAGGTCAAATTGAGGCAGACAGAGTCTGGAATTGAACATATTCCTAATTCATTTTTACTAGGATGGGACAGAGGTGTATGTTTTTACACTGGCCAACCAAGGGCCTGTTATAAATGTGGGTCTAGAACACACCTTTCCAGCTCTTGCAACAAACCCAAGTGTGATAACTGTGAAGAAATTGGGTACATTGCATTTCAATGTGCAAATATGACTAAGTGTGACCTGTGTGAAGAAATAGGACATGTTTTCTCTGAATGCTATTGGGCAGCAAAAAATAAGACCACTTGTTTAAGCCCTTATCTTCTCATACAAAATGCACAAGATTCTGTCTCTACCAGGCCTACCCCTCCTGTAATTCCTGATTCTGCAGTCAGAACTCAATTAGTAGACCCCCGTGCCCCTTGCAAGTTCAGATCTTCCTCTAGAAAGCAAAGCAGAATCAACCCCCCTTTTCTCTCCTGTATCTATGCCCACAGATCCTTCTTTACCAGTATGCTATACTGACCCTGCAGAGGCAGTAGTCACTACATCTAGTCATCCACCCTTTACTATTGTTTCTGTGCACAGATCAGCTAGACATGTGAAAGGGGGACCTGTCTCATCTCCAGTAGAACTGGACTTGAAAAATCCCTTCTCTAACTTACCCACACAATGGGGGGATACTGAGATGGATTTAGAATATTTAGATTCTCAGTCTACTAAAACTGAAAACAGTATCATTTCACAAAGTAAATCAGACTACAAAGGAAATAAAAAGAAGAGACAGAAAAAAAGAGTCTTAAAGTTGACAAAAATATGTGAATGGCTTCTTTCCAAGTGGGCTCATTTAATGTTCACAGCTTGTTAAATTATAAGAAAAGAAAAGAAATGTAGTATATAACTACTTTCATGATGCACTAATAGATATCTGTTTTTTGCAAGAAACCTGGATGTACACCAGTGACCAGGCAAGGTTTTTTCAAAGAGAATTGGTGTGGGGTCCATCTTATTGGTACTTTCGAACAGCAATGGCTGATGGTATAGGTTTTTTATTTAATTCTTTTAATTTCAAGTTGGTCAAACTGATTGATTAAGTTCCAGGGAGAGCTCTAATATTAGATGGGGTATGGAAAGAAATGCATTGCAGATTAATTAATATCTATAGTTTGCAGATTAAATCTGAATGAGTTGCCTTTTAAATAGTTTAAATCCCTTTCTACTCACTTCATATACAGTTTTTCTTTGTGGAGAATTTAGTTGTACTTTAAAACCAATTACTGGTAAGGAAGTAGCACAAGAAAGAAAAGCATTTTGTGATTTGAACGCTTTAAGGAAATTAATAGACACTGCAGATCTCTTGAACTGTCACATACAGCAAAACTCTGGACCTAAGTTCACCTTTTATAAAAACAAGTTCCATTCCACTATTGATTACATGTTTATTTCCAAAACCATATCTAATTTTCAGTTTCAGACTATAGTCACAACCTTTTCAGACCATCTATTATTACTTGGTTCCTTCTCTACCTTTTCAGAGAAATCAAATGTGAGGCCAAGATGGACACTAAATTCATCCATCTTGACAGACCAGGAGGTGAAAGGTCAAATAGCCAGATTGTCTGTTAGGTTTTTATATGATGATTTAGGGGATTGGTCAGTGGACTCTGAAAAGTATTTTAAACATTATTTTAAAGAAAAGGCAAGACTAGAGAGAACAACAGATTTCTAAAATATTTAAAGCTTAGACAGCAGCTACAAAATCTATATTCGGTCGCCAACACCTCTAAATTTGATTATACAAACCGTATTATAAAACTTAAAGATGAATTAACAAAATATCAGTATGACAGGGCAGAAACTATGAAATGTATACTATAGAATGGGATAAGGAAAACTCCTTCTGAAGATCCATTTGAAGCTTTCAGAACATGTAAAAACTCCACTTTTTTAGAATCTTTAACCAACAAACAAGGAGACATAGTGACTTCTATAGAAGATATACATAAGGCAATTAAAGAATGTATGTTGTCTCTTGTTCCTTTAAACCCTCCCTTAGAAGCCAGCATAAAACAATTTTTATCTTCAATATCACTCCCTAAATCACCTGAAATTAAAACTAGTTTAACTCAAAAAATAATGATTTGTGAAATTGAGCAAACTATCAAAACCTTACACAATGGTACATCACCTGGATCTGATGGTTTGACAAATTAATTCTATAAAACCTTCTCAAAACCACTATCCCTTTGTTTAGAAACAGTATTTAATGTTTTCATTATTCACCATATTCCTTCATGGTTTACAGAAGGTTTATTTATTCTATTATTCAAATCGGGTGATAAGCTATCTATAGAAAATTGGAGACTGATCACACTTCTAAATACTAACTACAAAATATCTGCTATCATTCTTAATAATAGAATAAAGAACTATGCAAACACAGCATTGTCACCTTAGCAATTATGTGGTCTCCCAAATAGGAAAATACAACAAGCTCTGATGATTATTAGAGATCTCATTAACCATATGGGGACACAGGGAGGGCAAAGGTGTATTATTTCAGTGGACCAGTATAGAGCTTTTGATAGGGTATCACATCCCTTTCTCTTTTTAACCTTAGAAGCATGTGGTATTCCGATCCAAGTAATACATTGGTTGAAAGCTTTATATTTTGGAGTTAAAATACATCCAGTTATTAGACATCAAATTACAGAAGGAATCTTAATACAGACAGGAGTAAGGCAAGGTTGTTTCCTTAGCCCACTGCTTTATATTTTTACTTTGGACCCTCTGGTCCACCTTATAACAGACACCCCTAAATGGGTGGGAATAGTAGGATCTGATAAAAGAAAAGCATTCCATATGACTGCTTATGCAGATGATATTTGTGTATTTTTTAAAGATTATACCCAAATTCCCTTCTTTTTAAATTCTATGACTACTTATTCGGTTCTTTCAAATTCCAAATTGAATAAATCAAAGAGTAAAGGGCTCTTTATAGGTACTAATGGTCCGAACCCAGTCAATGCAGAAGGGAGAAGACTGTGGACGTATATATACATCTGGAATCTATATACGTTCACACATGGTCAGTTCTCAAAGGGTTAATATCCCCGGAGCCTCTCAAAATATTAGGTGTCTATTTCGGACCACAAAATATCCCCTCTTTTAATTGGTAGTTAGTATTGGCACAGGTGGATTCTAAAGTAAAAAGATGGAGGCATTGGAGGATAGCCAAACTTAAAGGTATACAAATCATTAAACAATTCATTATCCCCATGATTTTATATATTGCTATGATTTTTCCACTTCCACTATAGTTGGAAACAAAGTTATATAGCCTATTTTACCAAATGTTATGGGGAAACAGACTAAACCCCATTAAACGACAGTATACATATTTAAAAAGGAAAAAGGAGGTCTGGGAATGGTAGACCAGGTAGCTTTCTTCTATACCTTGTTTTTTCCTATTTCTTAAAACATGGCCTAATGTTTGAAGAAACAATATATTCCTATTGGACCAAGATAAACTTATCAGGATATATGGCAAAATGGCAGACTACCCTTCCCCTCCAAAATTAAACCGTACTATTCAAATCCCACAGTGGTTTATCCCAGCTGCACAAAAATTGTGTAAATGGGATATAACAAAGCAACAAATTATTAATAACACAGGACCCCAGTTATACACGATAACCATGTCTTCAGTACATCCGACCGAACCTTGTTTTAAAAACTGTCCATCATCCCAAAACTTGGGAGTATTGGTGCAATTAACCAATCCAAGGATTCCTATACAGATGTGGGAATTCTTATGGTTAGTAGTTTATGGCAGGATTAACATTAGAGGAACTGCTAGATATAAGGCTACATCTGAAAGAAATTGCCCATATGAGGCCTGCATAAATAGAGAGGAAACTATAGAACATTTTTTATTTCATTGCTCTTAAGTGAAATCTCTTTGGAATTACCTGGCCACAAGATGGAATATGGGATGGTTAAGACATGTTAATTATAATAATTTGGTATTAGGGCAACACCATAATCAAAGAACTATCTATTCTAAAGATACATTAATGGTTTTTTGTCGATGTTTAAAATGTTATCTCTGGCAGGCTAGATGTCAGTGGGTGTTATATCAAAAAAAGATGCCTCATGAAATAGTGGGTAATCTGATAGAGACAGCTATGGAAAAGGTGTACATTTTATATGTAGCTATTCATACATTTAAAAAGGTTTCAACTTGGTAGAAAGGGTTTTCTATGTTTATTAAATAGAAATGATTGCTAACAATTATGTGAAATTTAGATTGTCATATACTGTCGATTTAACTAATTGAATAATTTGTAAACTGTTTTTTTTCTTCTTAGTGTGATTTAAACACTGTTCCTCCAATATTTTGTTCCCTTCAGTTATGTTTTTTTTATCTTTATGCTACTTGATGTTATCTTAAAAAAAAAATTCCCCTACTCTTTTCAAGAAGTACCATGGGATCTTTAACATCCACCTGAACTACCACCAGAACAGGGAGATGGGACCTCAGTTTAATGTCTCATCCGAAAGACTGAAATCACAGTAGTCATAATATAGGTACACGAGTACCACGTCAGGTAGCAACTAGAGATATTTTATTACATTAGTCAGCAGATGTTTCATGAGACCCTTGGTTTATACAGCAAAAGTAGACAGGGCATACCCAGCCTAGGGGTGATGGTAAGGGGCAGGTGGGGGATTATGTGCAGTTGCAGCAGTGTGTGTTTATCAGATGGCTTCTGAGGGAGACATTGAAAGGACCAAGCTTAGTGGAGTCAGCTATATTGGCTGGGAGGGAACTGAACCAGGAGGGAGCCCAATAGCAAAAGGATCTCTGGGCCATAGAGGTCCTTACCCTTGGGACAATAAGGGAGATTTTGACAGTGCTGCGGGAAGAGACTGAGGGGAAGGCACGCTGCAGGGAGGTGGCGAACCAAGGGGGGGAGCTCTAGCAGGGAATTGAAAAGGATGCAGGTTTGGAAGTGGAGTCTTTCTTCAACGTTGAGCAAGTTGGTGGTGGAGTACAGCAAGCACATGTGGGTGCACCTAGGGGCTCACAGCATTAGCCTGTAGGCCTTGTTTATAGAGAGCTGAATTCTTGCAAGTGCAGTGTTGTCAGCTGCAGCATAGATGGGCAGCCCATAGTCAGTTAGCATCAGGACAGAGGAGGTGATTGCCAATCTAAGGGCCTCTTGTGGTAGGCAGTCCCTATGGCAGTATAACAGTCCAATCCTGACATTGGTGGCAGCAAAAAGGACATTGATATGTGAATGGAAGGAAAGTGCCAAATCAAAGGTAATGCCAAGATACTTGTAGGAGGAAACCTGCTCAATGGGGTTTAGTGTGCTAGGTAGTATCACGAGAGGGGCACCACTGGCTTTGCTTTGGCGATAAGAGAAGAGCATAACTTTGGTGTTTTTTAGGTTCAGGACTAGCCTTCATGATGTGAACCAATGCTCAGATCTATCAAAGGCTTGATGGAGGGTGGCCTGGAGTGTGTGTTGGTGTTGGGGTCAGCAGTGAAGAGTACAGCATCATCCGCGTAGAGGAGGATCTTACTTGGGCAGGCCAAGGGGAGGGAGTTTAGGTAGAGACTGAAGAGGAGAGGGCCTAAAATGGAGCCCTGTGGAACCCCAGAGTGGACAGGTCATGTGTCAGATAGGGTGCTATTGATTTTTACACACTGAGTTCTGGCAGAGAGGTAGCTGGTGAACCATGCAAGGGGGGCGGAGGAGAAACTAAGGCATCTTAGGGAGTTAGGCAGAAGAGGATTGCAAACTGTGTCAAAGGCCTTGGAGAAGTCAATGAACATGGCACCGGCAGGACTTCTGGCATCAAGAGCAGAGTGCAGGAAGTTGGAGAATTCAAGTAGCGTGGTTGTGGTGCTGTGACCTGCACGAAAGCCATGCTGTTCAGGGCACAGGATATTGTGCATGGCCAGGTTTTCAGCAAGCTGGTTGGCAACAACTTTTTCAAGGGCCTTAGAGACTGGGGGGAAGATGGAGATAGGTCGATAGTTACCCGTGGTCGCTCAATCACCACTCTTTAGGATGGGAGTGATGATGGCAGTTTTCCATATGCTGGGGAACTTCCCCAGGCATAGAGAGCAGTTGAGCAGCTCAGTAAGTGGGACCAGGATAGCATCCAATGTCAGACAAAGTAGCCTAGTGTCCAGTAGGTCAGTGCCAGGGTTGTTACTACTAACGGCTTTTTGCAGAAGGGATCTAGCCTCCAACGGGGAGATGGTACATAGGTAGGAATGAGGTCTCTGGAGAATGGGCAGGGGTGCTACTGGGATGGGGTCAAGAAGTTGCTGGGCAAGACTGAACTCAGGTCTGAAAAAGTGTGGTTTAGGCAGTTTGCAATGCCAATGGGGTCAGAGAAGACAGTTCCATTAAAGGCGAGTTGAGAGGGGGGTGGGGAGGGGGATTTCCCATTCAGCTCCTTTACATTATCCCAAAAGTTTCTAGCTGACTTATGTGCTACCACAGCAGGGGATCTAAGACAGAAAATGGAAAAATGGTTGGCACATGCTTCATAAGTCCTGCTCACCAACCTCCAACCTGTGCCACCTCCTGGACAACCAGCACAATTCTGGATGGGAGTCACTGCATGGGGGGAGGACAGCCCTCTCCTTCTCAGCCCCACTGGGGGCGGCAATCCATGGGAGGACTTTCGGTTCAGCAGTCTGGGGAAGTTGAATGCCAGATGGAAGAGGCAGGGACAGGGCTGACAGCCCACCTGCATGAACTGCCAAGGCTAAAGGCTTAATGGAAAAAAGTGCTATAGTTTGTGTAACCTTTCACATACATACAAACATATATACACACACACACACACACACACACACACACACATATATATATATATATATATATATATATATACACTGTAATGGGCACAACCAAATCATGACAGTAAACCCAACAAATGTAGGTAATATGCAGAGGTTGTCTTACCTGGGTGCTAGGGAGCCAGAAGTAGGACTTGAAGGAACAAAGTTCATTGGACCTGAAAAATAAAATAGAGGAAAGAGGTCACTAAGGATCCGTAGTTCTGTGGGAGTAAATAGGAAGGACAGGACAGGTTAGATGTAGAGTAATACTTACTGTATCTGATAGGGAAGCAGTCAGTATCCTGTCAGACCTATTAAAAGAAAAGAGACAAACAGGTTAATATGGAGAAACTACAGTAGCGAGAGCAGAGACACAGAGTGGACAGATACAAAGTAGAAATAGGACAACATATGAGTTAAAGAAATGAGTTTTAGACAAAAAAGTAATAGTTAAGACTAATTAAGAAGGCAGAGATACAGGGAAAGAAAATCAGAGAACAGATAGGAAAAGAGGAGAGATGTTGTTTATTGGGGGGGGTGACTCAAAAAAAACCCACCAACTGTCACCTAGATGGCCACCTTGCCAGTAATTATAACTACTAGCCCTGGTGGTGGCTAGTCGAGAATCTTTAGACTAGTGGCCCAGCATTACTAAAATAATTTATCATTTGAGAAGATTCCTGTGTTCCCAACAACATCAAACAAAAAGGAAAGAAGTCATATAAGTTCAAAAATTAAAGTAAGCAGTATGTTTGAAAAAAAAGTTTCTCACCACTAGTGTGCTGCAGAATACCAGTTTCTTCTGTAGCTCTGTTTAGTACATTCACTACTGTTGTCAACATAACTCTGTTCTTGTAATTGGTAGCGATCTTGTTTTTTCTTCTTCAACAGTGTACATGTTGCGAGGCAACATCAGGATAAGTCCTGTCTTTTGTAAGTCAAGACAGTTTTTATGTTGGCTTGCCACACCTGCACAAGCCAACATCTTGTGGTAGTGCAGATTTGGAAGAGCGGTCAGTAGGTGTGTCCCTCATTCCCCAATCAGCCTGCATGCCGGCGCCACACCATGTATACATAACATGGCGAGCACATCTAAGGAAAGGTCCGCTGCAAACCAAGCAAAGCTCG
Source organism: Neoceratodus forsteri (assembly GCA_016271365.2). Taxonomy (NCBI): domain Eukaryota; kingdom Metazoa; phylum Chordata; order Ceratodontiformes; family Ceratodontidae; genus Neoceratodus; species Neoceratodus forsteri. The sequence continues at coordinate 866,267,647 of CM057458.1, read as the reverse complement.
TCAGACGCAGCAGTCCTTTTCTTGCCATGCTCGCTGCCATTATGTGCATGGCGGGACATGGCCGTAGAACTGCCGACTTTAGGGGGTGCCGAATTCCCCTGTCGGCTGCCCCTGCTCCCTGTCAATATGATGACAGGGGAGCTCACTCCCCATCAGCATAAAGCACTCCCCCAATTGTGTAATGCTGAGGGAGCGCCCAATCCCCCCTCGGCTGTTACACGGCCCCCTTTCCTTGTGTGTCAATGGTGGAGCCCACTCCCCATCAGCAGAAATAACCCCCCCCAATTTTTTAATGCCGAGGGGGTGCCCAGTCGTCCCTCGGCTCTGCATCCACCCCTCCCTTCTTTGTGTGCTAACGGGGGTGCCCAATCCCCATCGGCATAAATTTGCCCCCCGTGTTGTTTGCCGATGAGGGTGCCAAATCCCCCGTCAGCTACAGACCCCTCCAAAACAGTTAGGTGGCACGCTGGGAGCCCATCCCAGCATGCTAAATCCCTTGGAAAAAAAATTGTCCTGCAATGTTTTCTTTTCCTTTTCCTACCTGTAAAAGGAAAACAGTCCCTCGTAGTCTCCATTGCCCCCCTGCCCCACCCACCCACCCTCGCACCCTACCTCCCACACCACCCCATCCCCATACTTACCTGTGGAGCTCAGCGCGATGATCATTGGTGGACCAGGAACATGTCTGCACTCTTCAAAGCCGACCGTGAACTGAGGAAATGCTGGTAAGCTGTATAATGGGATAGATAGGGTTTTTTCAACTTTAGTACATATCTCATGCATTTTTGCAAATTTTGGCCCCACATTTTCAACATGGGTTTTTTGGGACCCCTTCGCATGAATCCTTGCACTGCGATGGAGCTATTCGGTCCGGAAAGGTGATTTTGCAGTCACTGAGTGGAATCACCTTTCAAGACCGTGTAGGGAGATGACAGTACCACTGCTCCTGAGGGGGGCTCTCAAAAACCCTATGTTGCAAATTTGGTGGGAAAAATCCAACACATGACTGTTTTACGAGCGTGCGTAGCAACTGCGCAACGCATTCTCGTAAGTTAGAAATTTGCAATATTTTCATGCCAGATTCTCAACATTGGCATTTTATCACACCTTCTTGTGAACCGTGCAGCTGTCATTTTTCACATCCTAGCCAAATGTGTTTACGCACTTCCGGCGCACAATAGCGCGGTCATGGTACGAAATCAGTGTTCGGGACACATTACGAAAATAACAGTGACACTGTTCATGAGCAGAGATCCTAAAATGCCTGTGTTGACAATTTGGTGACAATACTCCATAAAGTGACTGTTTTATAAGTGTGCGCAGCAACTGCACAACGCACGCTTGTGCGTTGGCACATTTGCACTATTTACATGCCAGATTCTCACCATTGGCATTTTACCATATGTTCTTGTGAATTGTGCAGCTGTCATTTTTCACATCCTAGCCAAAATGTGTTTTCGCACTTCCGGAGCAGAATAGCGCAGTTGCTGGGCAAATTCAGTGTTTGGAACACATTGCAAAAATGACAGTTCATGAACAGAGGTCCTAAAATGCATGTGTTGAAAATTTGGTGACAATGCTCCATAAAATTACTATTTTACGAGGTGCATAGCAAATGCGCAACACATGCTCATAGCTTAACGCATTCGCAATAATCAGTGTGGAATGCTTTACTAAACCCCGAGGGCAAAGCCCTCGGGGTTTATGTAGCATCCCACACCTCAGGTGTGTGTAAAATTCTCATTACGCATGCCACCCCATGCATTATTCTATATGTAATATGCTTTGAAATAAGGGCATGCTCCACACAATGCTTGCAGCTGCTCCACTCTTGCAAAGGGGGGAGGACAGCTGCAGAGGCCCCCAGTGCACAGGATGTGCACCTTTGTGGCACCCCACAGCATCCAGAGCCATTGTTGCATGCTTACTCCATGCCCAAATCACGGTCACAGGACCCATCTCTGTGGTGGGCTGGGGGCAAGCAAGGGGACAGACAACTGCATGATCCTGCACATTGCCAGGGAAGCAAGTGCAGCTGGCGCAGAGGGCATCTACTTTGGGGCTGTCATATCGCCTATGTGCCCCTCTCTGACTGGTTGTCCAGTTCATACCAGGGCAAGTACAGCCCATTCTCCACTGGCCCCCAATCCTGGGTGAAGAGGTATGGGCTGGGGGTGTCACTGGCACTGGTCTGATATTATGGCACATTTCTGGCTTGTTTTGAAGGAGGAATGGCAGCCTCTGGTGAACTGGCATGGGCTGCTATATCCTGTGGACCCCAACCCCTGGTGTCACCCACTGGTCCTGCACAGTAAGGCCAGAAGACCCCAAGGCACACCACAACACTTGTCGTTGTCTGCAAGGTAGGGTGAGGTGAAATGGCATGAGTGCTATGGCCAACGATCCAAAGCCACATCCCAGTGCCTGTCAGTCTCTGCAGGGTGGGGGCTGGGTTGGCATCAGTTCAATACTTCACTGCCATTCCTATTATGCATCTCTCTAACTTCTGCACTGCTAATGCCAACATCAGCAAGACAACATTCGTCATTGACAAATGCTTGTTTGATCCTGCAACAGTCTTAACTGCCACACTGAGACAAGACTACTTTTAAGTCCCAAGACCATCTATTTAGGCTAATTATAAACCAAGTTGTATGCAACTGGCCACAGAGTCCTAAATTGAAAGGGGGTAAGTTGTGGGTGTCCAAATATTTAATCAAAGTTTAATTTTCAGTTTTAACATCTAATTTTAAATATTTGTTTCCAAATTTCTCCACAGTGTCAGAATTTAGAGAAACATGCAACATAGATATGTGCACCAAGTTTCAAGTATCAAATTTTAAAGGGGGGTTTGCCCTAAGTTACCAAGCATTTTTCCTGAATTTAAATTTTTAGTTATTTTAGTATAATTTTGCAAGTATATGGGTTATTACAACATGTATATATGTGCATAGTTTCAGATTTCTAGCTCCAAAGCTGTAAGAGGTACATGCAGCTAACTAATTTCATGAAATGTCTCACAAAAAATAAAATGACAGACATTGAGCACCTATAATTATGCAATAATGAGTACTAATGTCAAGATACTTAGCAAACTGTTAAAGCACCTGTCAAAAAGTAAGCATGCCAAATTTCAGATCACTAACTCAGTTGATGGCTGAGTTATGATCCAGGTTATCAATTTCAAACATTCTGTAAAAGTTCAACAACATTTTATAGAATTTCATGGATTTCCATCCAAATTCTACAAATTCAGAATGTTCTCATTCCACACAGCTGTAAGAGTGGGCAGATTTATTGAGTAGCACAGACTGAGCTGTGGAAGATGGTGAAAAGTGAGCTTGCTAAGCTTGTGAACACCACTCTTGTGCTACTTAGTTTATTTCTTAAAGTCAAGGTGTTAAAAGCAGAGTGAGCAGTTTCACTGAGTAGCAATGTGTAAGCCAGGAAGGCAGGAAAAAAGTAAGTTCACTGAACAAGCAAACAGATGGTTGCTTTACAGACTTAAAAATTCTTATGTGATTACATGAATACTATCATGTGCTCAGACAGGTAAGCACAAGCATTTGTCCCCCATCTTTGTTGCTACATAAATGCATGCCCAGAGAAGTAGCTCAGCCAATCAGAGACTGGGATTTTTCCAGCTCATTTTTTTAAGGTGCATTAGCTAATGTGTAAGCAATAGCAGTAGGCAAAAGTTGTGAATTCTGCTTTTGTGAAAACTTCCATGAAATTTTTGAAATTTCACCAAAATTTCAGGACTTTCGCCATGACGAAACTGGGATTTTCCATGCATTTTCACACAGTTCCAAAGACTTCTTTGTGAACTACAGAATAATACATATAAACTGCGGAATTTATTCCACCCACAGTTTAATGTATTATTTCACATTCAGATCCTAACATATAACACAGCCCCCCCCCTGTCTAGTGTCCCCCCATACCCACCAATCACGGGTCCCAGTAATAAAAAAAAAAACTTAGATCCATCCCTTGTATCTACATCCCCCCACACCTGGTGATCACTGGTCCCAGTAAAGATGTTTTAAAAAAAAAATTCTGATCCAAACCCCTAATCCCTGGTGTCTAATGCCCCCCCCCACACACCCACTGATCGTGGGTCCTGGTAAAGAAGAAAAAAAAAAAAACTCTGATCCCTCTATCTGGTGTAGAGTGGTCCCTCCCACCCACTGATCATGGCCCCAAAAAACATTTTCATTCCCTGGTGTCTAGCAGTCCTCCCTCCCTATCCCAGATCCCCTTAAGCAAAGAAAAAAACAGCTGGCAGTCCACCAACTCATCCCCCTCTGTTCCCAATGGTTCTGGTGTCTATTGCCCCCCCCAGCCCAGCTACCATGTAAAAAAAAAAGTAATCCCAATTCCCAGGTGTCTGGTGGACCCCCATCCCAAAAGTTCATCCAACACCACCACACATCCCCACTCCGCCCATGAGCAGGCCACTGGCACAGCCCTCCTCTCTCCTTCATGGCCAGTAGCACACTGAACTGTCAGTGAATGAGCACATACTTGCTCAAGCACGTGTTCATTCACTGACAGTGAGATAGATCTGTTTATTTATTTATGTTATTTAGGATTATCTATTTATGTATTTAGGATATATTGAATCGGTGTAGTACTTTGTGGAAAAATGCTTAAGATTCATAAGCAAGCAAACACATCACGCTGGGTGACAGAGCATGGCCCTCATAGGCCCAACTATCACCCTGACTCCCCTTAAGCCACCTGTTGTGCCCCTTCTGCCCCAGGCCCGACATTCAGATCTCCCCCAATTCACCACAGGGTGCTTAGATCACCTCCTGGCTGGTCTAAGTTGAGTCCCTTGCTGCGTCCACGGTGGGGCTTGAAAAATTGGAAAAAAGGGGATTTTGCAGCCCAGCCATAGCACAAGCACCCTTGCAACCTGGCACACTCCAATCTGGGACACAAGGCTGATACAGTGCCACTTTGGTGCAACAGCTCTCCTTTTCAACGCAGGCCATGTTCAAAATTTGGGAATGCCGCATCTTTTGATGTAAGGTGCCACTTGCTTAATTTATGTTTGATGCAGGCACCTAGGCCCAGATATTCAAACTGCGCCAGTCTGAGGCGCAAGCCCCTGCGCTGCTCAAAATAGTTGCGCAGGGGTGTGGCCGGGGTGATATTCAAGGAGTTGCGCTGTTGAGCAACTCCTTTGAAATATCACCCAGCTCCACAACGCGCGCGTAGGCATGATGGAACTTGCGCTACCGCAAGTTGCCAGAGTTGAGCATTAAACTTGCGGTGGCGCAAGTACCATTGCGCCAAGCGCAAATTTCCGATATTCAAAAGGTGACATGCAAATGGGGCCATAATTTATGCAAGGCGCAGGGGGGGCCATTTGCATCTATTTATGGCCCTATTTGCATGCCATTTGCATGTAGGTGCGCCGATCCCCGAGGACTTGCTCCTGGCCACCCTGCCAGGCAGCAGCCGTCGGGGACCGACGCACAATGCAGCCCGATCGCGGGCATCACAGTTACATGACACCCCCACACATCTCCCACAGCCCGATCGCGGGCAGAACACGTCTGTCTCCCCACACAGCTCCCACAGCCCGATCGCCGGGCAGAACCTGTATGAACCCCCAGTGCCCGATCGCGGGCAGAATGTAACCCTCCCTCCCAACCCGAATAACTCCTGGTGGTCCAGTGGACCGTAAAGCCCGATCGCGGGCAGAATGTCCTGGCACACACCCCAAACATCTCCCTGGTGTCTAGTGTCCCCCCCCACCCACCCACGAAGCCCCTCCACCCCGCTCCCCCGCAGCCAGCGGCGACAGCATCCACCCGCCTGCGGGACAGAGTTGGGGGCCAGCCGGGGTGACAGCTGCTGTGTTGCGCCCTGCAGTGCAGCAGCTCACCTGTGGGTGCCCCTCAACAACCTTTTTTGGCTCAAGCGTGCGGGCGCGGGTTGGGGTTGCGCATGCAGAACTCTGCGCAACCCGACTGAATATCGGGTTGCGCAGGTTATGCATGGATCCTCCCCCTCCTGTTGAGCATGCATTCATTTGCATTGCTCTCTTGCGCAACCTGTTGCCAGTGGCGTAACTGCCTCCTGCTGAATATCGCAGAATGGCGCATTTTGGACTTGTGCATGGCGCAACCCTGTTGCGCATGGCGCAACCCTTTTGAATATCTGGGCCCTAGTGTTTTTCTCCAGGCTTTGAAAATCAAGTTCTATGTTTCTGTGTTTAATTTATAACAACATACACATAAACTTCATTGAAACTTACTAATGCTTTTTTTGTTTACTGGGGTTTGGGAAAAATATTCATGCTTAAATACAGGTAACTAGCTTTGAGACTTCAAGATGTGGGCTACTCAGCTGTCAGACACACAACGTTTAATTGTTTCGTGCCAAAATTTGTAACACCTCCAAAAAAGCAATGTCCAGTTTTCTTTTTGTCCTTGGCAGAGGGTGGGTGTAATTAGCTAATACAAAGTCACACTCATGACATTACCACTGTCTCAGTTTAATAAATTTGCTGGATTCATGCAAAATGTTGCCAGACTCTATTTTGTTTTTATTCTAGTGTAAGCCCCCCCTAAAATGGGGGCTTACCTTAATGAGGCAATGGCCCCATTGGTGTCCTTGTCAGTGGCTCTTGGGGGGATTAGGGCCATAGCACACCCCTGATTTTCATGGTGGCTGCTGCCCGACTTATGTATTCCTCACCCCATAGTAGATGGGGCCGAGGTTCATGGGCTGATTTTCACCTCCTGGCACCAAGGGGAAAGATTGGATGATCTAAGGAGCAGCTGAAAACTCGGACTACAAAACATAAACAAATATGGAGGCTGTGCGCTGTTTGTGCATGCGGCCAGCGAGTGAGGAAATTTAATGGAGCGGCAGCTCCAGTAAATGCATTCGGTTTATTGGCCACTATAAAAAAAAGTATCCTCTGCTTCAGGGCAGGTAGTGGAGCCGGGATCAGTGGTAAACACCTCCAGGCACATCAAGGGAGGTTATCTGCCTCTAGTATGGGCTACCAATAAAGTATAAGGGCCAGGGCTTAATGATTCAGAATGTAAACAATAATGGCGGCCACCATAAGTTCCCTGCAGCAGGGGGGCCACTGGGAAAAGTCAGAGGGCACCATACTGAGCCTGGAAAGAGACCAGTCAATCAGAAGAAAGCCACTGAAAATCAATAAAATAGAGTGTTAGCCCACTAAAAAGAGCATTCACAAAGAGATTCCTTGGAGAATCCACACAGGAGAGATTGTGTTTGGGCTACCCAGCCCCAAGGCCTGTTCTGTTTGACCAATAGCCTTTCCAGCCCCAGAGCTAAAAAGAGAAGCAAAGTGCCTGAAAGACATTGGGCTTTGCTGGGAAGAGAGCTAAACCACTGACTGCTTTCTCTGCTGAGATTTGAACCTGTCTTTGTGAGTTGTAATTTGCAGCCTGCAATTCAATGAGACCATGCACTCTGTGTTCCCCTCAGAGGGATACGTATCTGAGACTGTTCTAACTGCTTCTAGCTGAAGAGAAGTTGTAAGTGCTCCAGGAAAGCGGTGTGCCACTTGAAAGTCTAGGGGGTGCACAGCCTGCCTGAACCCCCAGGACCAACATGAGACCGTCGGGAAAGAAGACGTTGAGAGGGCTGTCAGGTGAACACTGCATATAAAGGCAAGGCCTTAGAGGTGAAACTGCGAAAGGCCTGACAGGTAAAGTCCAGCTGCTGCTCTTCTGCATCCTGCTTCTGTGGTGCACCACCAGCTGCTGATACCAGAATGGTACTGTTTGAACTAAGATGCCTGCAACCCCTGAAGCTTCAAACTGTAAGTGCCTCTGAGCTGTAGCTCTGAGAATATTTCTGCATTCAGGTATATAGTTTAGGCTTCAGAGGGGGCAAGCCCTGGGAGGACTGTGCCAAACTCCAACTTAAGCCCAGGCAGCAAAGTGAAAAGCTCATTCTGATTAAAGGTAATTGGGTGCCAATGAAAGTACTTTACCTCACGTTAAAACATCATTGTCCTCACAGCATTCCAGAATCTCGGATCATCACCCTTCATCCACTGGTAGGCCGTCAGCACCCTGGTGTGGTACCCACTGAAACAGACTAGCTATTATCTAACAGTTGTTTGGGTGAAAAGCTGGGTGCACCCCCAGGTGGGAGGTGTGGGACAGTGTGGGGTGACTTTGTTGTTATCGTTTACTGTGAAGTTAGTTTATGTGGCAATTTAATATTGCTGATTATTGCAAAGTGTGTATTGTTACTGTGTGGGGAAGGTATGGGGGCAGCCATTGTATTTTCCTGGGGGGGTGATAACCTGCAGTTTATCCGACAGGTATCCCATATCACTACCCCAGGTGGAGGCACTGTGCCATTTTTGTCCTGTGTACCTAGTCAACCAGTGAACCCAGGCTAGCCCCCTTGGAAGGTGTGACCAGGTGCGACCCAAGGGCCCCAGAACAGACAAGGTGAGTCAAGAGGCTGTTACAGTAATATATTAGTAGTCAGGCTTCTGGATATGTTGTTGCCCAGTACTAGTCAGCCAGGCTGCTGCATTGGCTATGCAACCATACTAGTGAGGCAGGCTGATGGATTTGTTGATGTCCCCCCACACTAGTCAGGAAGGCAGCTGGACATGCAGTATCCCCGTACTAGTCAGGCAGGCTGTTGGTTTTGTTTTCACCCAAATATTAGTCAGGCAGTCTGCTGGATTTGTTTTTGTTCAAGGATTAGACAGGCAGGCTGCTGGATTTGTTTCTATCCCTTCCCCCATACTAGTCAGGCAAGCTGCTGGTTTCTTGTTTCCCACCACCCCACCACCATGCTAATCAGGCATGCTCCTGGATTTTTGGTTACCCTCCCTCCCATACTAGTCAGGCACACTACTGGATTTGTTTTTGACCAAATATTAGTCAGATAGGCTGCTGGATTTGTTGCTACTCCCCCATACTAGTCAGAGAGGTTGCTGGATTTGCTGTTACCCCCTCCCCCCATAATAATCAGGTGTGTGTCTGGATTTGTGGCTACCCCCCATACTAGTCAGGTAGGCTGCTGCATTTGTTTTGCCTCTGTGCTAGTTAGACAGGCTGCTGGATTTGTTTTGGTCATGTACTAGTCAGGCAGGTTGCAGGATTTGTTTTTGCTCCAATACTAGTCAAGCAGGCTGCTGGATTTGTTGTTACCTCATGCTAGTCAAGCAGGCTACTGTATTTGTTATTACCCCCCCATGCTAGTCAGGCAGGCTACTGTATTTGTTGTTACCCCCATGCTAGTCAGGCAGGCTACTGGATTTGATTTTCCTCTGCACTAGTCAGGCAGGCTAAAGGATTTGCTGTTGCCCCCATATAAATCAAGCAGGCTGTTGGATATGTTGCTATCCCCCATACTAGTAGAGATATGTGAGGCTAAGAAATCTTCACTTCAAAAGAACTTCATGAAGTTGGCCAACTTCATGAATTTTAAAGTACTGACTTTGCAATGTTTTTTGTCAGGTTAGGTCACACTTTTTTCTATAAAGTGACCAAACTTCACTTGCAAAGTTTCTGCTTCATGGAAAAAAGTGACACTTTGCCTTAAAAAAACATTGTGAATTCGACAAAGTTGAAGTTGGTGGTGCCAATAGGAACTTTGTAAAGTGAAAGTTTCACAACTGTGTGGCAACTTTGCCAATGAAGTTTTCACTGCAACTCTACATACTATTCAGGCACACTGCTGTATTTGTGTTTGTCCTCTCCACACTAATCAGGCAGGCTGTTGTATTTGTTTTAGCCCCACATACTAGTCAAGCAGGTGGATGGATTTGTTGTTTCCCCACATAGGCATCAGGCAGAATACTGGATTTGTTGACCCCCCCCCATCCTAGTCAGGCAAGCTTCAGGATCAAAAAGATAGAAAAAACTTTTTCCTATGACCTTTAAGTCAAACCTAAAATGTATCTGCCAGATTTAAACATATATCATTTCTATGCAGGGTCTTCTTCTCCTTCCTGTGTTACCTATGCAAAAGGACAGTGGGCTATTACCCCTGCCTGCGGACTATTATACAGGTTAAGGAGTCTGCGGGTTCTGTTTTGATGGCGGTTGGGGGTTCTTTCCCAACAGTAGTAATAAATAGCATGATGCCCTTTTACCCAGAGTAAAATAATAGCAGGTTAGGTGTTTTAGTAGTACAACCCCTTGGGAAGCTGTACCTCCCCAACTCCCCATCCAGTCACCCCACACACAGAATACCACTCTGTTTAGCAATACTATACAACACATATAATTAAAGACTGTAGCTAATAATATGCTTATGACCACCTTCAACATCAACAACCATAAATCATTTAGGGGTAAGGGGAATGGAATAGCAGAATGGTATTTATACTTTAAATGCAAAGAGTTTTTAACAGTAGTGCCCACCTCCCCACAGCACATCAGCCCACCTCCACCACTGGTACCAGTGCCCCCCCCCGAGTCTATTTGGGTACCCAAACCTGTGCAGGCCTGTACGATGCCATGGGTTTGCTGGCATTGGGGCCCTTGAAACACAGTTGTGGCTTGTGAGAGCAAAAGGTTTACACTTGGAGACAGTCTTAAACTAGCCCCCCTGGTCAGGGCAAGCCCTGAGTTACTCACAGTTCCATAGGCACTGGATCTCAGGTTCTGTGCAGTGGACTTGATGGAGGAAATAATGGTGGCATGGGCAGCAGAGCAAATGGACAACAACAGAGGCTGGATGAAGTAACAGAATCTGGCAGCTTTTCACTGTTTTACTTGTTTGCAGAGTCAAGCAGCTTGTCACCTTCAGCCTGTAAGCAGGCTGAAGAATGGGAGCCCAACACAAGGCTTCTTGGTCTGCAAGCAAGCCCAGACCCAGGAATGACTCCATGATCTGGCTCCCCAAAGGGGTCAAGAGTGCTCTACTGGCTCCCCAAATGGATCAAGAGTGCCCTAGCACTCAGACACATACCTGAGGGTCCCTGCAGCTCAATCCACCCCACTCGATAAGGGTTAGCAGTTCACCTACCTGGCTCTAAATTGTAGCTGTGCAATTTGCAGTCTCTGTCTTTTGTCTGGACTAGAATTCTCAGCTCTGCAATGCAGCAGTGGTTCCTTGGAATTTCACCTTGCCAAAGACATTTTGCTAGCAGTATGCAGTCTCTGAAGTAGCACTCCACCTCTTTACTGCTGGCTTTCAACAATATAGGCAGGTCCCTGAACATTGGATTCCTGCAGACCTTTTCCACAATTTTCTTCATCTTAAGACCAAGTTGCCAACTTCAGGATCTGGCACATACAGTTCTAAACCCTTTTTCCACAGCTCAAGGTTCTTCAAACTGATGTAGGATCACTGTAAACAATGGTTCCTCAACACAGAGGAAAACCCTTCTCCAAATTCCTCCGACGTTTAACATACAAAACCTCAGGCTGATTTCCAAATCTTTTCCAGCACAGATGATGAGTCCTCATGACTTGATGAAAGTCCAAGACACACTGCCCCAAACTGCAAAAGTACCTGGTGTTTCACACTGAAACACTCAGCCTCTAATTGGTTGAATCATGCTGCCTATCATAAAATTATTAAACATTAGCTCATGTTAATTATTGATTGGTTACTAACTTTAGGTGCCTAGAACAGTGTTCATACCTCTCCCAGCAGTCAGCTCAACTGTCTTTGGGCTCCTAAGTCATCACTGGCTGGCACTGGGAGTCAAAGTAGCAAAAATGGCAACTTAGTACACAGTCCCAGATAGTTTATACAGCAGTGCCCATTTCAAAGTGTCCTTGCAGCCAAAATACATATAGAATAATACATGTGGTGTATTTAACGGGATTTTACATGGTATCATGTTAATATAGTGCAGTGATTACAGTGACAGTAATGTGAGCGACGGTTACTGGGTGAACATTCAAATGGTGATGGTACATTTGGGCACCCTACAGTATGGGTGACAATTTTTTCCTCCCCCAGGTGTGCGCGCATGACCTCACCAGAGTTAGTTCTATAAGTAAGGGAGTGCGGGGGGCGAAGTCCCATGGTAGAAAAACAGCAATGTAATTGTCATCCTTACTGAAGGGTGCTCAAATGTATCATTACCATTTAAACGTTTGCCCAATAACCACCACTCAAATTATCGTCGCTGAAATCCCTGTGCTATGCTGACATGGAACCTATCAGATAAAGGAGAAAAAGCAATGCTTTCATGCGCCTTTAAGTAGTAGATTTCAAATGAGCTCCATTTTGTGAATTCAAACTGCAAGTTGATAATCTGTTTGTTACATTACGAATCATTACATTATGAACAGGCGATCATAATGTGGAAAATTCCCCAAACTACTTACCTTTTATGCCTTAGATGGTACAGTGTCATTCTGCACTGTATGCTCCATAAACATTTCTCAGCAATTCCATCATGCTTTCAGCCACTTTTGCTCCCATTACCCACATCTCCTGATGCAGCCACACCAGCTAACAGCCTGTTTACTCCTTACAATAAAATCAACTCTTCTACACAAAAAGGGAAAAATACTGTGTATAGTAAAGCATTTTCTGTTGATAGTTAACACAGTCTGCCATGTCCATCATGAACAATATCTTGGGGTGCTGTGTTTTTTGGCCGGATCATTTTCAAAGACTAAATTGTGATGTACGATAAAAGCAATTCTTTTTCTTTTTTTTTTTCTCTGCCTGCATCCCCAGTGCCAGCACCAACAACCCAGCCCCATCACTGACCCATCTCATGGACTTACAGGTTAGCCACCACATGCACAGAGCTTTATTGGCAGGTGACCAGCCACAAAGGGTTGTGTGGCTCCTGTGGGGATGCCAATTTTGCTGAGGCATTGTCCTCCATTTTCTCCCCAGGACCTCTGTGAGTTACGCACAACCACGAATACGTATTGACACACATGTGTGCTGCAGCTGTGTGTGTCCACTCCATGTCTGCTGATCCTGCTGGTGCTGTCACCCAGCCTCCAGTAGGTGACAGGTAAGCCATGGGACTCAGAGTCTCCCCTACAAGAGGGAGGAGAGCTGCCCTGGTATGTTCAATAATCCCTTACTGAGTCAGCTCCCCAGCAACCCTGGTCCATTTCTGAACCAAGGTACCCAGTGTGGCTATAAGTAAAGCACCAGTGCCTCAGCCCTCCATGCCACCGGGCTGGCCTTGCCAGTCTTTTTTTTTTAAAGGAAATAATTCATTTTCAAAACTATTAAGTGTTCCTGTACTTCTTGATGTATTGTCTTATTAGGCCCCAAACCCCAACACCTGAACAGAAGAGACATACACAATGCTTTGGAGAAAATGGCCACAGCCATCTACTGTATTTATTGAATCAACGCATCTGTAACATGGCATGTGCAGCTCAGGAGAATCAACAAATCTTTGACGGTGAAAACCATAACTTGTCTGTTGCCTATTCCCAGAGACTATCCGGGCAGACCAACTCTATCCCAAGGGGTGCTGCCTTCAGAGGAACAATGGCCTGTGAGGCATAAAGGGAAACTCAGAGGTGTGTGATATGCAGCCATCCCCCATCAGTTGACACAACGTATGCAGGCAGAACTGAAGGGGCTATCCCCTGACTAGCCCCCATGGGGCCCAGACTTCAGGAATTCATCTCTTGCCAGTCTCAGGAGAAATTCATCAGTGACATTAGCAGATTTCCGCCATTACCCATTCTGTGCACTCCTTGCCAGACTGTTGTGCTACACATTTATGTGACTGTGTCATGCCTAACTAACCTTAATAACTTCACCCACTATAGAAGGTGAAAAACCCAGAAAACATTGTGGGGGAAAAAATGCAGAAATTCCTCCTCAGTCCCTAGTGCAAGTCCCCATATATGGGTGGCAGGGATCCCTACCTACCTGTCATCCCAGTTTTACTCTGACAACAGTTGACTGGTAGAATTCTCATCCAGATATCAGGACCAAAATGGGTTGGGCTACAGTAAACTGGTCTGTAAATACTCCTCATAGCTCCATCCCTCCACCATAGAATCCTCCCACCCTTGGGTGGACCTAACACCTACCAAAGTCCTCTCCTATTTCATCCTCCCCACTTTCCCTTTCCCCTCCACCCCCCTTTCTCTTTCTGCTCCATTCTGGTGAAAAGGAATGTGGCCACTGGCAAAGGGTCACCTGCTGCTAAGTTCCCTCTGCTGGTTGTCTATTGGCTTATTATGCCCCATATCCCAACACCGAAAAAGAAGACACATACATAGTGCTTTGGAGAAAATGGCTACAGCCATGTATTTATCAAATTAACACTTACATCAGTAATATGGCATGCACAGCTTGGGTGTGTCACCAAGTCTTTAGTGGTCAACACCATAAATGGTTCATCTCCAAAAGTGCAAAGGACATACACTTGTTAATATCCTTAAAGGTACAACACACTGAATAGGGGTAAATACACTTACATGCTTGCACACCCCAGCAAAAAAAAAAACAACTCAAACAGAAAGGGATACCGACATTGTGGGGAGTGGTGCAATGCACTGGCTGTGGAGCTGCAGTCTTCTGGGAGATGTTCTGAGGCTGTGTTGCTGCCCTATTTGCAGGCATCTCTCTGGTCTGAGGGAGGAGGTTTCCTGTTTTCATGCTGACCTGGCAAGGATTCAGAAAACTTCCTTCCTTGCACACAGGGACCACATAGGCCACCACCACTTCCTCAGAGGTTGCCAAGAAAGAGGAGCAGTTGGACCATGGTGGGCTCTGGGAGGGTGAGGGTGGTGAAAAAGAGGTGCATCCCTCCAGTTGTTCCTCTTCACAATTCATTCGCCAATCTGGCGGAGTGTGGTGCCTCTGTGGAGGCACCCACAGTGGAGATCAAGGAGGATGCTGGGAACTGCCACAAAGAGACCCACAGGAGGGTGGCACAGGACCCCACAGGGGAAGGAAATAACTCCTGGTGGGGGACTCAATCATTGGGGGGGTAGAACTGGGGGAAGGAAGGGAGAGGGAGGTAAGGTGCCTGCCCAGTGCCATGGCTTGGAGGGACAGGAAGTGACTCTTCAGGATCTTGGGAGCAGCTACACAGGGGAAGGAGCTGGATGTCATTGTTCATTTAGGAACAAATGACCTGGCAGGGAATGGGATTAGAGCAATGCAGCAGGAGTTTGTGGAGTTGGGGAAGGGCCTTAGACAAGTGGCACACATGATAAATTTCTCAGAAGTGCTACCTGTCTATGGCATGAGTGAGGCTAGGGTGCTCCACACCATGGGATTCAATGACTGGTTGAAAAACGGGTGCAGAGCTCAGGGATTTGGCTTCACTGGGGACTGGTGGTCCACCTGGAGGGATACAGGCCTATACTGGCATGATGGTCTGCATTTGTCTGGGAGAGGAACCAGGATCCAAGGTGATAGGTTTTAAATGCTTCATTGGCAAACATTTAAACTAGACAAGGGGGAGGCACTGAAGAGAAGCAGTTAAATTGCAGCCACCCCCCCACAAAACAGGGTAGTAAGTGAAGTAGACACAAAGGTAGAGAAGTCAGTAAGGAGCAGAACAGGGGTAAATCCTGAAAAAGGCAAAGGCAGTAAGGACAGGGATGGGCCTAAAAGGGATAAGGTCATCAAAAATGGAGGGTGATGAGTACCAAGCTCGTAGTCTGGGTAACAAGCTCCTGAACTAGTGGCTTTGATGGAAGAGGGATGCCTGGACATTGTGGCAGTCACAGAAACATGGTACACAGACAACCATGACTGGGATGTCAACATACCAGGGTACACAATCTACAGGAGGGACAAGGAGGGTAAAAGAGGAGGAGTAGTAGCTCTCTACATAAGGGAAGGAACCAAAGCAATAGAACTAAAGGGTAAACAGGGCAGGGAAGAGGCGCTGTGGGTCACCCTGGAGACAGGAAATGGCAACACAATCTTCAAAGGGGTTGTTTACAGACCCCCGTCTCAAGGGGATGCAATGGACAAGGAAATGATAGAAGGAATCCTTAGAATGGCAGAAAAAGGAGAGGTACTGTTGATGAGGAACCTGAATATGCCAGATGTTAACTGAAACACCTTTACTGCAGCCACATCCAAGAGCAGGGTCATTCTCAATGCCCTACAGGCAGCTAGTGCTGGAACCCACTTGGAAGGGAGCAATCTTAGACCTGGTACTTTCAAATGGGGATGGAGATAGGATTTCAGATTTAGAAGTGGGTAGCCATCTGGGAACAAGTGACCACCAAACAATGTCGTTCACAATAAACACAGCTGTAGAGTCAAGCCATACAAAAGCAAGGTGTTGGACTTTAGGAAGACAGACTTTGGCAAAATGGGAGAGTGCCTCAGAAAAGTACTAGCAAACAGGCAAGAAGGAGGGGTGGAAGAACAATGGGGAAAAATAAAACTGCCATCACAGAGGCAACAAGCCTTTGTGTTAGGCAAACTAACAAAACAGAATGAAGGAAAAAGCCACTATAGTTCTCAAAAGAGGTGGCAGGGAAAGTTATGGAGAAAATGATAGCATTCAGTAAATATAAGGAAACACAGAAGGAACAGGACAGATAACTATATTAGTTAAAGCAGAAGGAGGCAGGGAAGGCAGTCAGAATAGCAAAGGCCCAAACTGAGGAAAAGATAGCCAAATCTGTTTAGATGGGGAATAACATATTTTATAGGTACATTAGGGAGCAAAGAAAAACCAAGGGAGGGATACTGAGGCTTAATAAAGGGGAGGGAATGTTGGCAGAGGGTGACAGTGAAAAAGCAGGGATAATGAATGAATACTTCTGCTCAGTATTCACAAAAGAAGAGGAGGGGGAGGTACCTAAGCCAAACAATAAAAACACTCTGGATAGGGGGGTCGATTCCAGTCCATTCACAGAAGAAAAAGTTCTGAAAGAACTCTTAAAACTGAAGGTGGACAAAGCAGTGGGGCCTGACAGAATTCACCCAAGAATTCTAAAAAAACTAAGGATAGAACTAGTGACACCACTGACTACCCTCTTTAACAAATCATGGGAGGATGGGGTGGTACCCGAGGACTGGAGAGGGTGGATGTGATTCCACTTCACAAAAGTGGGAGCAAGGCAGAGGCAGGAAATTACAGACCTGTTAGTTTGACCTCAGTGGTAGGGAAAATGATGGAATCATTTCTGAAGGAAAGAATTGTTGAGTACCTAGAGGCCAGTGGGGCACAAGACCCAAGGCAGCATGGATTCACTGTGGGAAGGTCGTCAGACGAATCTAATAGATTTCTTTGACTAGGTGACCAAAGTACTAGACCAGGGAGGGGCTGTGGACATGGCCTACCTAGACTTTAGCAAGGCATTTGACACAGTCCCACACAAAGATTAATATACAAGTTAGCTAGCCTTGGAGTGGGTCCCAATGTAGCAGCATGGGTAAAAAATTGCATGGACAACAGGATGCAGAGGGTAATAGTAAACGGAGTCCACTCTGAAGAAAGGGGGGCTACTAGTGGAGTACCACATGGTTCAGTACTGGGACAGGTCCTCTTTAATGTCTATAAGTTACACTGAGGAGGCACTGGAAGGAAAAGTATGTCTCTGCGGATGACACAATGGTCTGCAACATGGTCGATACAGAAGGTGGGGTGGAAAGGATGGGAAGGGACTTGGCAAGGTTAGAGGAATGGTCAAATGTACAGTTCAATTCACATTAAACTGTTCCACCAATGCCAGCCCGGTGGTGCTGAGGGTTGAGGTGCTGGACACCACACCTCGCTCCGCGCTGGTGACCCAGGTTGGAAACGGACTCGGGTCTCCAGGGGTCGCTTGGGGGCAGAGAGGGTGAGCATCCGTGGACTGGTCTCCCACCGGAGTGGGGGTCTCAGTTGTCGCCAAGACTAGTGACCTCTACGGAGGGGCGGGGCAATGTATGCACTGTATAGTATTAGTGTGCTTGGGCATGGCACTGGGTAGTGCTTTGCAGACGCGTGCGCACTTCCTCCATTGGTGTCATTGCACGCCCCAGCACATGTCAGGTTGAATAGGGAAACTAGTGTACCCAGTTGATGGCTTGATGGCCATTTCTGCACTGCCTGAACTGGGGCACCGCACACAATACTGGATCCTGTGTCAGTGGGGAGTATAGGGGGACTCCCTGATGCCCAGCTGAGGGGGGCCAGCCGCGGGGGTAGATGGTGGTTGGGGCTCCACTAGGAGCCAAGGCAGAACCGGACGGTGGCCGGAGGTGGATGGATGCTGGGACCTGGTTGCAGACCAGAGGCCATACAAGGTAAAAAGCATTAACTAAAAAAAAAAAACAATAAAAAAAAAAAAAACTGTTCTACCAATGAATTGCCTTAGCATTTCTGACTGAGTTGCATAAGTGTTGCTGGATCCAGTACAAAGCCTTGCACAAACTGTCTCTTGAGAGTTACAACTATGATTTGCATTCCATTGTGACTGGGCTTCAGGTGTTTTTAAATTAAGTTGCAAAAACATTTGGAAACATTGCTCTTTAGCTGGTTAAGTGTTGAAAAACAATGCAATGCCAACATTAAAAACCAATGCTAAACCAACTCATTGGCGGAACAGTTTAATGTGACTTGTACTGGATAGCAGCTTAGATTCAATGCAAAGAAGTGCAAAGTAATGCACTTGGGGAAACAAAAACCCAGGGGAAGTGTACAGAATGGGAGGTGATATACTAACAACAAAAATGGAAAGGGACCTGGGGGTAGTCATATCAGATGACCTTATGGTAGGTAAGCAATGTGAGAAGGCAGTAAGGAGGGTTGGTGGGATACTGGGATGCATATGGAGAGGCATCACCAGTAGAAAACAGGACGTTGTTATCCCTCTGTACAGACAGTTGGTGAAACCCCATCTGGAGTACTGCGTGCAGTTTTGGAGACCCGATCTCTTCAAGGCCACAGACAGGATGGAGGCTATCCAGAGGACGGCAGCTAAAATGGTGTAGGGTCTGCTCCAGAAGACATACAAAGAGAGATTAAAGGAGTTTAATATGTATACCCTTGAGGAAAGGAGGAAGGTGGGGGACTTGATAGAAACTTTCAAGTACCTCAAGGGAATCGACAAAGTCCAAGAGGGTAGCATCTTTCAGAAAAAGAGATGTGCCAGAACAAGTGGGCACAATTTGAAGATAAAGAGGGGATGACTCAGAGGTAATATAAGTATTTTTTCATGGAGTGGGTTGTGGATACACGGATCGGCCTTCCTGAGGAGGTAGTGGAGTCAAAAACAGTGGGGGAATTGAAGAATGCATGGGACAGACAAGGCAATTTTAGTGGGGGTTAGGAGGAAGTAGACGGTTAACCAGGATCTGTAGCTTATCAGTTAGGTAGGGAAATGGGCAGACTAAGTGGGGCCAAGCGGTCTTTATCTGCAGTCAGATTCTATGTTTCTATGTTCTATGTTTCTATCCCCTACCCCTAGAGACCATCTGAGTGAACCAGCTCTATGCCAAAAATTGCTGTCTTCAGAGAGACAATAGCCTCCATGAACTAATGAGTGGCTCAGAGCTATGTGTTTTGCACCCATAACCATTCATATGATGCTACACATGTGGGCAAGCCTGAAAATACTATCTCTGACTGGCCCCCATGGTGCACATTAGTCAGGGCCTCACCTCCTGACAGCATTGGAAGAAACCCAGCTGTGACAGTAGTAGATTCTCATATCACCTTCTTTGCGCAGCACTCCTTGTGAGACTGCCATGCCACCACAGGATGACAAAGTCAATCGCCAAGAAGCAACCATGCTAACATTTCTCCAATGCACCATATAGATCTGCTAGGAACATGTCATTACTTGCATCCGACAAGTGCATGCCAAGACATGCATGCAGCATGGGTAAGTTCATGACTATTGCATTATCAACACCATTCCCCCAACAGCGTCCATAAAAGTCTTCATGACATATTGATCATCATGCGGGCCTGCTCAGTCACCTTTGAACTTCTTGCATGCCACCAACTTTGCCTTTGTATAAAATGTGTGACTAAATCAACACCGCCCCCAGTATTCCAAACCACAGGTCATCTTTCTTCTGCATAGCAACCACAGCAACTTCTCCATTCCTAGATTATTGCACCTCAGGTGGACCACCAAGACATTGAGAGGAGCCTGCCTCCATGCTTCAGCCATGACCCATGGGAGAAAATTCCAGCACCTGCTCCCTGGATACCCCATTCACTGCACCTGCTGACATCCCTCATCCAGGAAGATGTTCTCCCCCTTATGGTCAGCTTTTCTTGCCTTGCTGCCAAGTGGATATACAAGTGCCCACAGATCCAGACCTGTTTCTTGCCTGAAGTTCTACCTGCTGGCAGAACAAACATGATTATAACAAATGTGGTCACACATACAGCACCTCTCAAATTCTTGAGACCACCAGAGTCCCAATGCCTGAATCTGTCCATAAAGCCTTTCGCTCTTGCATTGTTTTCTGCACCAATGCACAAAGACTGAGTATTAAACTCTCCAGGCTTCCACTCCAAACTCTTTGTGGCTCACCCTGGAATGCATTGGAAATGAAGAGCTATTAGTGGGGTGCCATATCTATGTTGGAAGGACACCGCCCACCGCCGTACCTCTGGGTTATATATTCCTGTATCTCTGCCTGCACATTCCAACTTACTCCTGTGGTGACCTTAGGATGTGCTAGCAACCGTATGCCAGGTGGTCCATTTAGCCCTTATGGAGCTGCACAAATATCCCTCCAAGCTCAAGCACCCAATCCTCATCTGTCAATATTATGTCTGCCCTCAATTATATTGTTATTTTTGCTCCAGTTCAGACACCCTTAATGCCCTGCAAAAGACTACCAAAAATGCTGTTATGAACAATACCATTTCTGATGGAGATGAGCATACTTGTTCCAGGTCATCAAAAACCTGTTCCAACAGGTCTGGGTTAATTGGGCACCTGCCACTTATCTTTTTGTGCACCACCATGGGCCCAGCCCTTCAGCATCTTATGTAGCAAAAGGTCCATGCATTATCTGTAAAACTGGTGACCTTCCAAAACCAAAACATGCCCGTTAGGTGTCAACTGACTTCCCCCAGCATCAAACCTCTGTTTCAACAGGATCATGTAACGAGATAATTGGCCCACTGGTACTGGTTACACATTACTCAAATTCTGGGATAGCCTTACATCTAGAATGCCCCGCCCCCCCAATATACTGCCTGTATACCGGTAGCCAAGAAATTCCTGATTAACTCTCAGGATTCTTGCTTACCAGCTCCCAAAGGTAGTCTGGAACTTCCCTGGAATGCTCCTCTACTTTGGCCACCAAGTTATAGAACCTTTGTCACTGTGAATGACAAACTGCATCAGCGATACCATTATCTATCCCTGGACCACACACTGCCTTAAAGTGGATGCTCAGTAAAAGGCACTTCAGTACAAATATTCACATTAGATCTCCCTTCAGATCTTTTGCCCCTAATTGCCCATTAATTGTATGTACCTTGCCCATGTTATCTATTCTAAAGATGACCTTATGATTCTCGAACTGACTCCTCCAGACCTGAAGATTACCCACTATGGGGAAAAAGTTGAGCAAGGTGATGATCATTGTTACCCCAGCCTTGCTCCATCTGGGTGGCCATTGTCCCATGCACCATGCTTATTGGAAGCCTGCAGACACATCTGTGTAGAGCTCTGGTTCCTGGCTTGTTATGATATTTGGTCAAATGGACACCTCATTGTAATACTGCAAGCATACCACCCAGACAGCTAAATCCTCCCACATGCTTTTGGTCACCCTCAACCTGTGTTTTTTTTTTTTTTGCATCCAGTGAGTAACTTTGCCATGTGGCACAGAAAGGTCCAGCTCATAAGGATTAGTTTGAATGCAAAGTTGATGTGACCAAAAAGTTGCTGGAGCTTTCACAGCATTATTGTTCATGCTCGAGCAACCCTGCCCAATAACTCCCACAGGTCTTGCACCTTCTCCTTGGTAAACTGACACACTGTGGCTTGTGTGTCTGTTTTGAAATCCCAAAATTACAAAATGGTGCACGACCCTTCCATCTTGGCCTGTGCCAATTGCACCCCAAAATCTGTGCACACTTCCTGGAACACCTGCAGTAGGTGCCTGCATTCTCCAGTGCAGTGCTTCCAATGAATAGGAAGTCATCAAAGTAATGGAGAACCTCCGTCTGCTCCACTTTACTCACCACTACTCAATGCAGAAACATACTGAACTGTTCAAGGACTGCATACACCATGGTGCAACCCATTAGTATACACTTGTCAACACAGAACTGACCTTCAGACTGCATTCCTAACAGATACCTGTCAATCAATCAATCAAATTGTTATTTGTATAAGGCACCCTTTCAATGCTCAGGGCACCTTTACATTATAACATTAAAACTCACCATACGTCATAAAACAGGTATAAAACATATTAAAACACATCCATATAAAATCTGAACTCAATACATTCCTGAGAATGCCTGTTTAAATAAATATGTCTTTAGCAGATTTTTAAAACCTTCTATGGTCTGGCTTTCTCGTATCAGGTGAGGTAGAGAATTCCACAGGGTAGGAGCATTAAGGCAAAAGATCTTCCTCCTGATGTTTTAAGGGATATCCTGAGAATCTCTAGCAATCCCTCACCAGAGGATCGGAGTGAGCGAGGGAGGGGACAGTAAGGGCACAGGAGCTCTTTCAGGTAGTGAGGACCTTGCTCATGTAGGGCCTTACAGGTCAGCTGCGCGACCTTGAAGATAATCCGCCACTGTACTGGTAACCAGAGCAGTTCACGCAGCACAGATGTAATATGAGTGAATCTAGAGCTCCAGTCAGCAACCTGGCCATCACATTCTGCACTAGTTGCAAGCAGTGGATATCTACCCCCGGTAGCCCTTGGTAAAGGGTGTTGCAATAATCAAGATAGCTGGTGACAAAGGCATGGACCAAGGTCCGAATATCTTCAGGTAGGACCAGGTGCTTCACCCAGACTATGTTCCTGAGATGGTAATAGGAAGATTTGATTATAGCTGAAACCTGCACCCTCAGGGTCAGGCCTTCATCAAAAACAACACCCAGGTTTTGTACCTGGCCAGAGGAAATAAGCAGGATCCCACCAAGATTTAGTCCTGATGGTTTTCCCACCCATGCCCCTATCATCCTGTAACCAGGGTCCACAACCAGTACCTCAGTTTTTTCCGAGTTCAGCTGAAGCCAACTAGCACTCATCCAGTTCTTAATCTCCAGTAGGCAGTTATTAAACACCGTAACGGAATCTAATTCCTGATCGGGTACAAAGGACATGTATAGCTGAGAATTATCAGCATAACAATGAAAACTCAATCCGTACCGCCTTATAATGTCCCCAATGGAAGCAAATACACTGTGAATAACATGAGAGACAGCACCGGGCCCTGTGGAACCCCACAGAGTAGTCCATGAGGGTCTGAGGAATAAATTCCCGACACCACTCTCTGAGACCTACCCTCGAGGAAGGACTTAAACCAACTGTGGACCTCCCCTCTCAGTCCACAGAAAAACCACAGGTGCTCAAGCAGTACCCCATGGTCCACAGTGTCAAATGCCGCTGAGAGATCAAGGAGAACCAAGATTGAATGGGACTTGATCTCGCCATCAGAGGTGTCACATAAACCCTCACCAGGGCCATTTCAGTGCTATGCCTTTTCCTGAAGCCAGACTGGAGAGGGTCATAGATATTGTGGTTGGTCAAATGGTCCTCCAGCTGCAGTGAGACCACCTTCTCGATAACTTTTCCAACAAAGGGTAAGTTTGAGATGGGTCTGTAGTTAGCTGGGCAG
The DNA here is from genome assembly GCA_016271365.2 of Neoceratodus forsteri. Classification (NCBI taxonomy): domain Eukaryota; kingdom Metazoa; phylum Chordata; order Ceratodontiformes; family Ceratodontidae; genus Neoceratodus; species Neoceratodus forsteri. Next base: position 866,243,931 of record CM057458.1, on the reverse strand, counting down.
TTGGAGTCAAGGGAGTTTTTTTTTAAAAAGAGGTGAACAACTGCCTCCTTTAAGGGATCTGGAAAGATCCCTCTCTCCAAGGAAACTTCCACTAACCCAGAAAGGACTGGACCAATAACTTCTTCACACGCCACTAATAGGTGTGTAGGGCCCGGGTCCAAACTACAGTAGGTTGGTCGCAGAGTCTGGATGATCCCCACTATATCCATGACTACTAGTTGGCTAAAGGTGGACCAGATCGGCTGGACATTAGTACCACCCGATTGATTAATGCAAGGATCAATGGGAAGGCACTGGCTGACCTCATTCCTGATGGTGGACACCTTATCAGAAAAGAACTGCACAAATTCCTCACGCTGTTTTTGTGACAATACTAGACCAGAGTGAAGACAGGCTGGATTGCACAGTTTGCCCACAGTCTGGAAGAGCTGAGCTGGTCTGTTCCTTGCTGTAGCAATTTCCCCTGGACAGGAACTCTGCCTTCTTATGGGAAATAGCTGATTGATAGATATTATAATGGTCCATCAATCTAAGTCTGTTCACCTCCAGGTGAGTTTTCCACCAGTCTCTTTCCAAACTTCGCCCCCACATCTTTAATTTACGGATTTCCCCACTAAACCGTGGGGCACCCAGATGAGAGGTAAGAGGGTGAACATGAGAAGGAGCAATGATATCCAGTGCATCAGTAACAGCCCCATTATAGGCTGACACAAGAGGCCCTGGATCAGTCCTATCACCTGGAAATCCCGAGAGGTCCAGCACCGCCATTAGGCCTTCTGAGGTAGCGCCTCTTGAAGGGTGGAACTGTACCAACTCGCTTGGGGCAGGCCTATTTCAGGGGGCTATGAAACTAAATCTCAGGACGTAATGGTCAGACCATCTGACAGGCTAAACCTCCACAATGGAGGTCTCCATCTCCAGGTGAAATACCAAGTCCAATGACTGTCCTTTCTTGTGGGTTGCAGTGGTAACAACCTGTGTTAGGCCCAATGAATCCATCAATTGGAGGAGGTTTTGTCCAAACAGTGAGAGTTCATCATTGACCCAGGCATTAAAATTCCCCCAAATCAACTGTCTGGGGGACTCCAAAACCATGTCGGCAATGAAGTCCACAACCTTCTTCAGGAAATCCCTCCCATTACCTGGTGGATGGTAAATGAGAAGAATCCTGTAGCTTACACCTGCTCCCACTATACACTCAAAGGAGTTGGTAACCTCAACTGGCACCTCCTTGATACCAAGTTCCTGTCTAAAACAGACAGCACCCCCCTCTCCTCCCCGACGATCCACTCTCTGGCAGAGAATCACTGTAAAACTTGTCCGGAACCGCAGACTCCAAAATGGGGCCAGCATTTCCATCTAGTCAGGTCTTGGAGATACAAGCCAGGTCTGCAGAAGCCACAAGATTGGCAATAACTGCTGTTTTATTTTTCATTGACCTGGCATTGCTTAACACCACCTGAAAGTGACTGGAGTCCAGGGGTGATCCCACTTCCTGCCAGATCGAATCAGAACCCTTGAGTATGGGCACAAGACAAGAAAAACCTCATTCCTGTGTCCATTTTGCCCCAGAGTGCCTCCTGGTCCTCACTATCTCAATCCATCTGCTCCTTTCCCATCCCCCTCAAGAGTTACAGGATCTCCCGGTCCTTCTGCTCCCTCGTCCCCTTAAAATACCAAGGGCACGACATCTAAAACAAACATCAGATGAGAGCAATGGATAATCAAACAGACAGAGATCCCTTAGTCTTGAGGGGGAGTACTGCCTAACCGTCCTCCTACTTCCCCAGCACATAACTCAGATATTTTAGAATTCCCAATATTAATACAATTCCCTCCCCACTTACTCCTCCCACCCTCCCAAATTTCTTTAAACTCGTATAATAAAATAAAACTCTATTTTAAACCAATAAATTAACCCCTTATATCAATATCTCTTAATTCCTCCCAATACTCTCACTATTACAAAAAGAGCTTAAAGCCTCCTGACCCTCTCCCACAAATTTAACTTTACAGTCACAAAGAGTCCAGCTCCATATTCCAAAAACAGTCATGGTCTAAGATTTGATTTCTTATCCAGAGACTTTCACATGACAACAGATAAACGGTTAACTGAGATTCAAACCCCACCAGGTAATCTCAATACCTGGGGGGAACCAAGATTGATCGCAGGCACTCTCACTGCCCAAATCAGTAGCTGTTTAAGTATTTAAATGGGAAAATTTAAACCTGATGTATATTTTCTTCCTGCCGAATAGATCCTCCAAATAGCAATCCAATTTCCAGGCAATGAAATGGCCAGGGCCCTCTCTGTGCAAAACACCGCCCGGAAAATCTGCCCCCACAAACACGGCGTCAGCCCACCAGCCGATACCCGCACAGAGCCTAGGATATTAGGGGCCCACTGACCAGCTCCCTGGTCAGATTAGACTCCATTCTCCTGAGTGGGAGCAGGACCAGGCAGCTTAATTTTCACACAGGGACCTCCAAATGTCCCGACAGAGGATTCACAAAATTCAACATCCAAAAAACTTCCAGCGTCCAAAATGCTTCCAGCTACAAATGAATGTGCAAGATTGTCTAAAATTGTCTCTACAGCAACAATCCCAGTCTCCTTAGCTCAGCTAGGACATGACAATAGTTCCAAAGTTCCAAATTTAGCTCACATGTACTGTCAAGGACTGGAAAGCTGATTCATTGTCTGCTTTTGCCAGTAATGCCCCTTTTCTTGCTGCCCTCAAGATCTCCATTGCTCTGTCAAACAGTGCATATGATACTGCCATGTGGCAAGGGTCAATATAGTCATTAATGTAATTTGCTTCCATATAGGAAAGGTGATTTATCATCCTGAAATCTCCTGGAGCCTTCTTGGTGACCAGGCCAGTTGAGGACACCCACAAACATGGTGAAGGTGGTGCTGGCAATGGGCCACTGACTCAACCTCCTACCATCTGTTTGCATTCCTTATTTCAGACCAGAGTCATTCGCTCCCTGGCTGTCTTCAAATTCTAGACCTCATATCTCTGACATGGACCCTCACACAGAATTCTAAAGCCTATTGTGAAGCTGTAAGCCAGAGAACTGGCAGATGCCCAGTCCAGGTATCTGTCTAGCTAAGGCCTAACTTTGTCCGCTCTGATCACTGTTGCGAGGCTTGTTGTTTCACTTCTGAAATGGCCATGGAGTAGTAAAATCCAGTTTGTACTGAGTAAAAGGGTTAGGTCTACCGCAGATGATACACTTATGTTTAAACCTGTAGTGTTCAGTTTTACACCCTCTGGCTAAAATTACAGCAGTACTCTGGTGTTCCTTCCCCTGTGGGGACGGAGCTTGTCTGACTGGGATGCCACTATTCATAATCTAAATACCCCACTCCATGTTCTATGACCCACAGCAATGACATCTCCAATGCATTCCACTGCCATGCCAGATCACTTTGCTTCAGCCACCAGAATTCTTCACTGTGTTCCAGCCATCCATGCCACGACTTGCTGGCATGCATGTCCATGACCCTATTGTAGTAGCCCCACAGCCCACTGTCCTTCTCTAACCTCATGTGATCAAAGGTTCCTGTGAAAATGCACTGGTAAACAAGCTTCCAGCTTCGTGTGTCTCTCCTGGTACAAAAACAAACAAAAACAAAATCACAAACCTCGCTGACCAGTTCTCCCAAGTCCAATAAATCTAAACTGATCATTTTCCCTTGGTCCCTTGTTTTATTTTTTTTTTTCTTTCTTGTCATTCTCCTTTTCAGGTTCCTTGGGCATATTCAAGAGTATGAAGATGTCAACATACTCCCACTTCAAAACACATAGATACAAAGATAGTGTCGGCAGATAAGGGCCTATGGCCCACCCAGTCTTCCCATTTGAGCTTGTAAGTTCACTTTATGTTTTCCTAGAAGTTTGTTGCCCCTTACCCCTGATCTCCAGAATTCCTTTATGTCTATCCCATGCATTATTAAATCCTGTGATTGTTTCAGCCCCCACCACTTCCTCTGGCAGGGTGTTCCACTTGTCCACCACCCATTCTGTGAAGAAATTCTTCCTCATGTTTCCTCTGAATCGTCCTCTCTCCAACTTCATCTCATGCCCTCTAGTCCTGGAACATATTTTTCGCTTAAAAATAATGTATTCCTGCACCCTATTCCTCCCTGTAAGATACTTGTATGTCTCTATCATATCCCCTCTCTCCCTCCTCTCCTCCAGGGAGTACATATTCTAGTCCTTCAACCTGTCCTCTTAGGACTTGTGATGCAATCCATGTACCATCTTTGTTGCACTCCTCCGAATCTTCTCTACACTGTCGTAGGTAAGGTGTCCAGAACTGTACACTGTACTCCAGGTGGGGCGTCACTAGTGCCTTGTATAGTGGAATTATGACCTCCCTTTCCTGATGGTGATGCCCCTACCTATGCATCCCAGCATCCTATTTGCTTTTCCTGCTGTCTTTTCGCACTGTTTCCTTACCTTGAGGACATCAGAGATGATAACTCCAAGATCCCTTTCCTGCTTGGTGCATGCTATGTCCTCACCCCCCAACTGATATATTGTGTCAGGGTTTTTGTGCCCCATATGCACTATCTTGCACTTCTTTGCATTGAATTTCAGCTGTCAAACCCCTGACCATTCTTCAAGTTTCTGCAGGTCCCTTCTCATTCTGTCTACACCCTCTGTTGTGTCTACTCTGTTACAGAGCTTTGTGTCATCAGCGAACAGGGAAATTCTGCCTTCTAGGTCCTGCGCAAAGTCACTGATGAATATTTTGCATAGGACCGGGCCCAGCACTGATCCCTGTGGTACTCCACTGGTCACTTTTCCCTCTGTCGAGTGACAGCCATTTAGCACCACCCTCTGTGTCCTGCTGCCCAGCCAGTTTTCTACCCACCACACTACTGTCCTACCCACACTCATATTCCCCAGTTTGTGTAATAGTCTTCTATGTGACACAGTGTCAAAGGCCTTGCTGAAATCCAGATAGCCCACGTCCACTGCCCTCCCCTGATCCACCTCCCTAGTCGTCCATTCAAAAAATTCAATGAGGTTGGTCTGACATGACCTCCCCCTGGTGAAGCCATGCTGCCTTGGGTCCTGTAGTCTATTGACAACCAGATATTCCACCAATCTCTCCTTCAGTAGTGCTTCCATGATCTTCCCCACTACCAAGGTCAGGCTAACTGGTCTGTAGTTCCGTGCTTCCTCTTTGTTCCCACTTTTGTATAAGGGGACTACATCTGCTGTCCTCCCATCTTTGGGTACCTCCCCTGTTTCCATTGATTGGCTAAACAGGATTGCCAGACCTTCTCCATAAAGTGGGACCCTATGGGCTCCCCCAAGCTAACAAACCCCATTGGGGTGGCAGGTCACTGCATAAACCCCTGCTGCTACCACCTGAGACATGGCTGCAGCTGCGGCCATTGGTGCCACCCCCCTGCTCTGTAAGGAAGCTATTGGCATCCCTGGTGGCTCAATACAGCACTGATCCCATTTCTGGGATTCTATAAAGGTCAATAAACATTCAACATTTTATTCCAAGGCAGACAACTGTGCCTCTCCTAGCTGGTTCTCTGTTTTAGTCCCTGCAAGGATGTGAAGAAAGACCTGATGGACCTAATGGCTTCTCCACATGTTCTGTATGTGCATGTGCAGCTGAGTCTGTACTGTGACTTCCCTGGGGACCAGAACTGCCTGATCCATCTGATCCTGGTACTTTACCAGCTCCATCCAGTTGAGTTGCTTGAAGGACATGGTCTGGAAATGGATCATGTATGGGTGGGACATTGATGAGAGAAACCTGGGGGACCAATGTAAGGATGCCCGTCACCCCTGCCCCTGGGGCAGCTTCGGACAGACATCATCCCACTAGTGTAGTGACTGTAACACTTCTCACTCCCCTGGAACTGTTAGCTGCTTGTTCTCCCTCCCAAGGATATCCCCCTCAGATGTGCCTACCAACAATGCCTGCATTTGCACTGAGCTCCACTTTTCAAAGTTAGTTCAGACTTGATCTAAGCTCTCCAACATTGGTGGTGTCTTCCACTGCATCTTCACTGGGGTGTCTTCATGTTTGCTGGCTACTGAAGTGCTGCTGGATTCTTTGCTCCTGTCTGCTGTGGTGCTGTTGCCATTTTTCTGCTGGCTTTCATGGGTTCCAGCTGACTGGGCACTCTTCCATTCCCTGATGGCTGTCCTGGTGACCTTAGCTGATTCAGAAGCACCAATGTCTCCTACCAATCTGGGTTTAGTGGATCTGCCCCATCCAGGGATCTAAAACAGGTGTTACACGACACCTTGCCATGGGCCTGTGCAAAATCCATCATCTGTTTCTCAGATTATGCTGACCCCCGGTTCAGCACCGCCTTCCCCTTTCCCGGCATGTTGTCTATCACTACCCTAAAAACATAATCCCAGCAAAACAGCTTCTGTCTGTGGTAGCCTCCTCTGCTGAATCTGCACTACCAGGCCTCTCTGTGTTAATCCACATTTTGTTATTATACTTTATATCCTGATACCAATCCAATCTCCCTGACAATGTCTTTTTTTCTAGTATCTCTCTTTTTTTTTGGTCATGAATCCCCCTTATTCTCAGACCCACCTCCAACCATCACCACCCACACCCAGGCTTGCCCCCCCTTGGTGTGGCCACTGGGAGGCTCCCCCCTCCCAGGGGACACCATTGGCAAACCCCTGCTTACCCCCCAGGTTGGGGGCCATGGGAGTGCAGTGGCAGAGCTAGAGGAGGGGCTGGGGGGGTGGTCGCCCCTCCTGGTTGCCTCAGTGTGAGTAGTGGTGCCACACCACCATCTTTATTTAATGTTTAGTGCCCACTGTGGAGCCCATGATTCACTGAATGGCCCCCCCGGCCCCCAAATGCTCCCAAACCTGGCTCTGCCACTCTGGAAGTGGGACCCCCCTGGCAGATGTTGGAGGCAGTGGGCAGCAGGGCAGAGCAAGTCGTCATGCTGGGGGGGGGGGCTCTTTTGTGGATGCTTGCTTCCCTGGGGGCGGGGACATGCAATGATGTCCAGCATCTGCCCCCCCCAACATTATTTTTCCAGTCATGGCAGTAAACCCAGCCTCCACCAGGGGTTCATAAAGCATGGACACTGTTCCCCACACTCCCCCTAGAGAAGGAGAGCAGTCCCTAGGACGCTTACTCCATTCTCCACCTGGCCGGCCCTCTGACTCCCAGGTCCATTCCTGAATTTGGGTCATCTGTATCGCAAGTGGAAATCCAACCACTTCACCAGCAGGCATTTCTCCCTTTTTTAACCAAAAGCCCTGTGGTAGGTTCTTGCCATGCTGGCCCAGCTTCAAAACTAATGCTCCCACACATTTCTGCACCTCTGGTATACATGGCAGTTGCTCTTCCCCTCATGACTGGCTACTTAAACAGCCTCCACCTGTCACCAGCAACACCCCTTTCATGGCCTAGAAGCAGCAGCTGACTACCACCTTGAATGGCTCTAGACCTGCTCTAGTCTCAACTTCTCTGCCTTTCACTGTCTCTTCTCTCCAGCAGATCACCCCCACAGTTTCCTGCTGTTCATTGAAGTTGTGATTTTTTTTAATGTATTTGTCATCATTTTTATTTGTCCCTGGATCACCACCCAGGAATGATTGAGACCACTACTTCTTGCTTTGGATGCTCGTTAGCAGTGTTTATTAAAACATAATTGCATTTACAACATATTGCACCATATCTTTAAACAGTCAGTTCTTTATATACGGACATAACAGTCCTTCTCTTCTAGGACCTCGCAGTCCTGTCTTCCCCTTCGTGGTTCTTATCCAGCTCTCCTTCCTCTTCTTCTCCTCTTGTCAGGGTCCAGACACCAGTATCCGGCCCCCCCTTCCTTCACAGCACCAACATGGGTACCACCCTACCCGGACCACTCCCCCCTCACTAGGTGCAGACACAGAGATCCACCCACTAGCTCTATATCCCTCCCTCCTCCCCTGTTACATCCACTCCTGGGTTCCTTTGTCCCCAGCTCACAGTACCTGCCCCCCTTCCCCCTTCTGTCTGCCCCTCCTTTTTCCCTTTGCTCCCCAGGTGACCCTTTCTGCTTCCCTTGTTCGGGCCTTATTGTTCCCATATATAACCAGCGGGACTCAACCTAGTACCCTGGACACCCACATATGGCCTCACCTGACCATACCCGGCCCCCACTTGTTGCTCCATAATGCTGCTCCCTCCCCCTTCCTGTACCCTCCTCTCTTTCATATTACCTCCCTCCGCTTCCTGCTGGGCGGGGGTGTGGGAATCTTACAGCAGTAAAGGGGCTTTGTGAGGGTTGCACAGCCAGATATACTCCTGCCTTAGCTCTCCCCTAGCCCTATTGGCCCCTCCCCCTGTCCAGTAGCCAACAAACACCCCCCCCTTTCCTCAACGTCATCATGCAACCTCCCGCCTTGTAGCAGCTCCCCCAGTCATCATCCTGGCTGTGTCCCAGGACAACCTGGCTTGCCTTTTAGGAGCTAGCCCAATTGTTCCTGGATCCCCGACCAGGAATGATTGAGACCACTACTTCTTGCTTTGGACACTCGCTGCCAGTGTTTATTAAAACATAATTGTTTTTACAACATATTGCACCATATCTTTCAACAGTCAGTTCTTTTTACAGTATATGGACATAACAGTCCTCTTCCAGGACCTCGCAGTCCTGTCTTCCCCCTAGTAGTTCTTATCTGGCTCTCCTTCCTCTTCTTCTTTTGTCAGGGTCCGGACACCAGTATCCGGCCCCCCCCTTAATGACACCGACATGGGTACCACCCTACCTGGACCACTCCCTCCCCACTAGGTGCAGACACAGAGATCCACCCACTAGCTCTATATCCCTCCCCCCTCCCCAGTTACATCCACGCCTGGGTTCCTTTGTCCCCAGCCCGGGGTACCTGCCCCCCTTCCCCCCTTCTATCTGCCCTCCCCTTTTTCCTTTGCTCCCCAGGTGACCCTTTCCACTGACCCATCTCCCGCTTGTGCTGGAAGATGGGGGTCCTCCCTTGCGGGTTAACCCCTTCGCCTCTTCTTATTAATCTCCCCAACCAACTCCCTGAACAGCTGGAGGAACAGGCCCATGCCAAATATGGTCAAGTGGATCCCATCTGACCTGTAGATCACCTCCTGCTCGAACTATATATACCTATGCAGGATGTGCACTCCCCCCATCTCTATTACCGCCCTAGCTACTTTCCTGTTTAGCTGCTTTCTGGCCACCTCTATTGCTTTTGGCCCTTTTTCTCCACTCCAAACCCTCCTAGATGTGACCTCTGACCAACCTATTACCACTTGCGGCCACCAACTCTTCACCTTCTCCAGGTCTCTCAGGATGTCCTTCAGCAAGGACCCCCACTGCACCGATCCCAGATCATTCCCACTCAGGTGAATAATAATTCCGTCCATTGCCTCCCAGCACACCTACAGCTCCTCCAGGAGGGGGAGCAACTGTGCCCACCTCATGCCTCTCAGGCCTTTCCACTGCACCTTGCTGTTTTCCGCTCCCGGATGCAGCTGCGTCCCTAGCCTTATGTCAGCTGCAAACCTCTCCACCCAATAGATGAACGAGAGTCCCACAATCCAAACCTGTCTCTTCGTACCGGCTGTGGGGAGAGAAAAGGGGGACTTCTGTTAGAAGCTGTCAACGCCATACATATCTCTTATAACATTTTGATGTCCACCTGCCCACCTTCTGGATCTCCCTTTCCCCTTTTCCCTCTGTGGCTGCCTCTAATGTTGCCCCAATCTTGAATGAGTGAGTCGCAAACTCTTCTGGGTTCTCCCACATGAATGCCAGAGCCTCCTTTAACACCGCCCCTACCTGGAAACTTGTGACTGGTTCCCCGTTTCCATGTACAAACCAAGTCCCAGGGCCCTGGCCGCGCCTTGCACAAAACTCCTGGATGGCCTGCACCGCACACACACCCTTGCCCTCTGGCCTATGAATCACTAGGGTGCAACCCTTCCCCTACTGGTCTGTTTTAGACCTCTGCAGCCCTATGACCAACCTCTCGTCCTCCACTTTCATGTTCTTCCTCTGGAGGCCCTCTGCCACCACCAGTTTCCTAGGGGCCACCACCTCACCTACCCTAAAAGCCCTTTTTGCATGACTGCAAATGTAGCTCAGAACAGGCAGGCCTCATTCGCTGATGTACAAACATGCAACAATCCCCACTTCACCTCATAAGGCGAGGCCCTATTATGGGTCTTCTCCCATCTTGTCTCATGCCCCTCCCTCTCTGCCATACCAGTGCCATCCTTTTGACTGTGCAGCTGCCCGTAACGTCTTCTCATCCTCTATCCAGACACTTCCAGCTGATTCCTGCCAGCTAGACTTCCAAGGTGGAGGGTGAAATGCCCTCTTCCCATTTTGACACTATGTACTACTTGACTTGCTCTTCCCTCACTCTTTCGCTCATATCCCAACCTTGCTGGGCCCTGAATGCCTGGAAACCAGCTCATGCCCCTTCGTAGGCCTTCAGGGTGTTGGGTGCCCATGACCTCCTGTATAGTGCCCTGGCTCTCATCCTCCAATCTCCCACACCCACTCTGGTGCCCTGGCCTGAGTAGGTGCTGCCTCGGGGCTAGCTCCCGAAATTGTTCCATCTGAAACCGAGAAAGACTGTCAGCCACTTTGATCCGTATGCCCTTGATGTACTGTGCCCTGAAAGACAGGTTCAACTGTAGCCCCAGCAATACCAAGCACCTGAGGACCCGCCCCATGGCTTCTGTCCGCCTGCTCTGTCTGTTGATCACTTCTACCATGCTCTTGTTATTGCACCAGAATATTATCCTGCTCCCCTCCATGTGCCCTCCCCATGTTTACAGGGCCACCCAAATGGGGAATATTTCAAGGAAGGTAATGTCCTTCATCCATCTCTTCTCCTGCCAGCTGACCGGCCATGCCTTTGACATCCACTCCCCCTTATAATAAGCACCCAGACCGTACCCACCCGCTGTGTCAGTGTAAAACTTCATGTCTCTACTGGAGGTCCATTCCTCCTGCCAAAAATTTACCCCATTGTAAGACTCCAGGAATTTTTCCCACACCTGAAGAGCCTCCTTTACGCCCCTGTTTATGTCCACCCAGCGATGCGGCTGTCTTGCCTTACTTGTTACCCTTCTCAATATCCTCGTGAAAGCTCTGCCCGGGCTTATGGCTTTGCAGGTGAAATTAAGGTGCCCCAGTAGTTGCTGCACCTGTACCAGCAGCACCCTCCTCCTTCCCCCCCATTAGTGCCAGCATCCCTCGCAGCCTTGCTACCTTATTTCCCAGCAGACAGAAGCACTCTTCCTCTGCATCCACTTCAATCCCCAGGATTTCTAACTTGTGGGCCGGTTCCTCTGTTTTCCCTGCTGCCAGGGGGATCCCTATCCTGTCGCACATGCTCAGGAAGTCCCCTAACATTGTCTGGGTCTCCTCCTTGCTGGCTCCTATCAGCAAGAAATTATCCAGATAGTGCACCACCCTCTTATGCCCATACCATGACCCGAAAACCCACTGCACCCACGAGCTGAAAGTCTCGAAAGTGGTGCATGCCACTGAACAGCCCATGGGCATTGCCTTGTCAAAGTATAATCCCCTCTTGAACTGGAAACCTAGGAGGTCCCAGTCTGTGAGGTCAACTGGCAGCAAACGGATAGCGGACTCTATGTCTGTCTTCACCAGCCATGCCCCCCCATTTCCCTCACTATTTCCACCGCTTGGCTTAGGGAGGCATAAGTCTCCGCCCTCAGACCGTCCGGTATCCCCTCATTCACTGACCCACCCTCTGGGTATGACAGGTGGTGTATGAGCCTGAACTCACCCTCCTGTTTCTTAGGTACCACCCCCAGTGGGGACACCCTGAAACGGTCACAAGGGGGTTCCCGCAGTGGCCCCTTGACCTTACCTGCCTTGACTTCCTTGTGGATTTTCCTTCTTACTATGTCCTCCTTCCCTTTTATCGAAGCCAAATGTGTTGCCTTCATCACCACCCTCTCCCCATCAAAACCCAGTGGGAAACTGCTCTTAAACCCCTGCCTTAATAATTCTGCTCCGGCCTTGTTCGGATAGCCTGCTGACCAGGCTTCCACCACCCCCACCTTTATGGGGGTGCGATCAAGTGCGTACCCCCACCTCCCCCTTCCCTAATCGTTTCTAGTTCCACCTGTAGGAGCTTGCATGCCCTATCTGCCCCTGGCCCACCCCCTGCTGTGTTCCCCTAGGCAGTTATGAAAGGGCTGCTCCATGGGCTTCCCCCCAGCCTGACTAAACCTCTTCACCCCTTGCCGACACCCTGTCACTGGGTGTGTCCCTCCACACCACGTGCATACGTTCCTAAATTTGCAGCTCAGCCAAGAGCAAGATGTCCTATTGAAGGCCCAGCAGATCTTCGCTGCCCGAACAGGTGAAACCCACCTCGACTGTTCTACTCCTTGATCCACTGCTGGGCCCGACAGCGTCCGCACCCACAGTTCCTAATGGGTGCAGACCCATCTTAAGTCTCCCTTTGCCGCCATCCTCCTCCTGAAAGTCTCATCATATTTTAGCCACCCAAAACCCATCTTTGCCTTGTACGCATCATAATGATAGCCTTGTAAGTCAACAGCGGGATCGCCAGGTCTGGCTGCTTCTCAAGCAGCAAAGTGCTGTAGATCAAGAAACCCACCTGCCATGTGTCAATATGCTTTCCTTTCCATTTAGCTTCCTCAGCTTTGTGCCCCACCACCGCCTAGGCTACTGCCATCTCCGACTTGCCCACTGACTCATGCTGCTCATATCATTTGGCTGTCTCCTTGTCTACCAACCTGGATATAACCACATATTCCCCCTTCCAGATCTTTTCTCTAATGGAGGCTGGCACGTGGTCACGCCGCGTGAACCAGGAAGCCCATCGTATGGTTTCCTATCCCCCGCTCCCTTGCCCACTCCTCCTTTGTCCTTCTTGCCCTTTTCTTTGATGGACAGCAGGGCTCATTCCATCTTTGACACCCCTTCCTCCCCCATATCGCTTAACAAGCTCTCTATATATTCCTTCAGGTCTGATTGATTAGTCATATCTATTTCCTTATCCCTCCCAGTTGTGGCCCTGCTGATCCCAGGATCGCTGGAGCCATCGGGTCAGGCACCGCCCTCCTCTGTCATTTGTTTCTCATTCTGGCTCCATCCCTGTCCTCGGTCTCTTTCCGTTTCCTCTGGGATTCCTCCTCCACCTCCCTCTTCTTCACTGCTTCGACCAATTCCATCATTTGTTTCATCAGCTTTGCTGCATCTGCCAACATGGCGGTACTGGACGTGGCGGGTCTTCTGGATGGCATCCTATCTGCCCAACTATAACTGTACGAGAAATGACACCATCATACTGCAACAAAACTTCCATTATCATTTTACCGTGCCCTTCCGTTCCGGCCCTTGGATCCCCCTAGCTCCAACGCCCCTTTCCTTATACTGACGTGCCTTGTGCCCTGTCCACGTTAGGAACCTGCCCTGCCACCCCTGCATTCTTTGCAGCCCCTTAAACAGCTCCCCCACCCCCCCACCGTATTTGACTCCGTAACAACTATGGATTTGCTGTTTTTTGTTTTTTTGAAACATACTAAGTTGACCCTACTTCGGGTCCCACCTGGGAGTACCGGGCAATTATTTCCTATCCACATGGTCACACCATATATGCAAGTGTGGGCTATGGGCTTGCTATCCAGATCTCCTGATTCCCACTCAGAGCCTTCCAGGCCCTCATCTCCAAACCCCCTGCCGTGCCTCTGGCGGCTCTATGCCCTTGTGCTTCCCCATACTGAGGTTACTACCCCTTTGCTGTTTCCTCCGGTTTACCTCTTTTATATATATATTTTTTTTATGCCCGCCACCATCCGTGCCAGATCCCCCGCCGTCATTGCCACCAGCAGGTCCCTATGTCAAGCCAGCCCACCCGACTGTCCCCATACCGGCAAAAGCCTTTTTTTTTCTTTTCTTTCCCCTGGTGCTTAGGGTGCCACCAACTACCTGGACTATAGTGACTGCTGTCGAGAGCCCCTCCACACTGCGCTTCTCTTTATTGCCATGTGGCCACTCGCCGTGCTAGGCCTGTCTTTTGCTCCCCCCAACTTGGCTGAAGCGTCCGTTTGAGGGGCCTGTGTGAACCCTCATGTAAACCATCGAGCCTTTACATCCCCCAGCAGAAAACCGCCAGCCTTTCCTATCGCCACTTCTTGCTAGCGGCCTGGAAAAAGCCATCCCGATCTCTCTCTGCTATCACTCGCCCTGCTGCCCCCTGCTAGCACTGCAGCCTGCCGCTCAGCTATCCTTTCACTCCTACACAGGGAAACCATTGCCCAGCACCACTTCGCAGCCCGTCTGCCCAAAAGCCACCTAAGCCCATGCCATGAATTCCGCTTCGCCCTCCCTTTTGTCTGCCCCTTGCACAATTCCATACTACCACCAGCGCCCAGCTTTGAAAGCCTACTGAGCCACTATGGTAATTCTAAACCCTGCTCCCCAAACTGTGATGCTCTACCACCCCTCACCGTGAGCACTCCATGGATACCCTGGACTTGCCCGTCCGAGCTTGTCGGGTCTTGCCGCTTCCCAGTCCTGCCGACATCTGCTGCAGCCTGCAGCCTACCTCCCCCCATCACCTGTAGTCTCCCCACTTCTCATACCCTGGGCCCACAGGATGACTTGGAAAACCGTCGGACCGCAGCTCCCTCCCCCCTCAGTTTCAACCTTTGTACTTCCGCCTGCCATCGCCACTGTGAGTGACCTGTCTCACCGCTTCCGAGCTGCATGTCCCACCATGCTGGCCCCACATGGCCACCTGAGCATCCCAGAAACTACCAAATCCTTAGGAACACCTGCAACTTCCTTCTCACAACCTCACAATACACCTCGTCCCTCCGTTACCATCAACAGTGCTACTCGGCTACTCCATTAAATAACCTTAACTTAACCCTGCTTTAAGAGCTTGGAAGCCATGTGTACTACCATGCTGGCCCCACATGGCCACTAGAGCATCCCCAAAAACTACTGAAAACCTTGGAAATACTTTGCAGCTCTTCCTTCTTGCAACCTTGCCATATGCCTCATACCCTCCATTGTCATGATACCCGCCATCAGCAGTGCATTGCAAACAAAAGTTTAAATTAATCAGACCTTATCTCTACCAATGAATGTGCTGTAGGGAAGAATCCAGCCAGACATACTCCTGCCCTAGCCGTCCCCTAGCCCTATTGGCCCCTCCCCCTGTCCAGTAGCCAACAAGCACCCCCCCTTTCCTCTACGACATCATGCGACCTCCCGCCCTGTAGCCCTGCCCCCTGGGCATCATCCTGGCTGTCTCCCAGGACAACATGGCTTGACTTTTAGGGGCAAGCCCAATTATCAGGCCACTCCCTGGCCATAGCAGTGCCCAATATAGTGGCAAAGACTTGTATCTGCTGCTTCTTGTTGGTTGGACCTTTGCCTCTTTTACCATACTCCCATCCCCTAATATGGTGGCTGCTCTAAACCTTCCCCCAATAATCTGTGGATGCATGTTTCATATGTGCAACCCTTTCCATGAAATGTCTGCTTCTTGATGGTGATATATACATCACCATTCCCAATATGGTGGACACTTATTGTACACATGTATGCACCAGCTGCTTCCTTCTGGTGGAACATCCCCCAAACTTCCAAATATGTTGACTGCTTGTAGCACATGTCCAGCACCTTTTTCATGTGCATGGCTTGTTGGGCACACCCAGCCATGGTCCCCCTACTACTTAAAACCCTCCTGCCATGTTCCTGAAACTTAGTTAAGTAACCCACCTCAGCCACTCTTTATCCTCTGTTATCCTGTCCCCACAGGTTGCTGGTGCTGTATTTGTTGCCCACCCCCATACTAATCAGGCATGCTTCTGGATCAGAATAGGTTCATAGGTTCATATTTAATTTTGAGTTCTGTAGACAATTTGTCCTTAATGAACTTGCCACCTAGTTACTCTATTGGTGGTACATGATTTTTTTATTTCCCATATATTCATCTAATTTATATTTGAGACTTCCCACAGTTTCACTTTCCACCACATATCTGTGTAATTCATAACATACTAACACACTATTTGCCAGCAGATTAGGCCTTATGGTCTATCGAGTCTGCTCGAACCTAGATCCTTAGTTGGGTTAATTCATTCCAGCTTTTTATTACTCTTTGGGTAAAGAAGTCACAATGTGTTTTAATCATATTTATATCACCTTTTAATCTATAGTTGTGAGATAAAAAATTGTTTTGTTTTGTTCTTCGCATCTTTTAATTCCTATGTTTTCCATTAGCCCTTGATCTTGTTGGTGGCTCTAAATATTAAACATAGATCCCCTCTTAGTTGCCTGTATTTAGTAGAATATAGTCCCAAGTTTTGTAGTCTATTACCATATGTCGTATTATATTGTCCTCTCACTTTTTTGTTATTCTCCTTTGCACACCTTCTTTCAATTTCTGACTTCCTACAGTAGTTGCAGCTGATAACTGGGAACAATATTCCATAAGCAGTCATACCAGACTGATATAAAGTGGGAGAATTACCTCTCTATCTCTACTTTTAATATCTGTCAGAATGCAGTCCAATATTTTCTGACATTTTTTAACTGTTTTTTTAATATGCACATCTGTTGATAATGTGTCTGTTATAACTATTCCTACGTCCCTTTCTTCTGTAGTTTTTTCTAATATTTGATTGTTTAATTTACATACAAAATTAGGATTCTTGGCACCAAAGTGCATCACTTTACATTTACATATATTAAACATAATTTTATTTGTTTTAGTCCAGTTTAGGAGTTTATCTTAATTGTCTTGGAGTTTTTGACCATCTGAAAGATTTTGTACCAGACCTCCTGGTTTGCAGTCATCTGCATACTTACTTATCCACGCATTATCTGCTCTTTGAAGTGTATTAACAAGTATATTAAACAATGCAGACCCCAGGACTGACACCTGGGGAACCCTGCTTGTTACCTCCCCCCACTCAGATTGATATCCCTTCACTATCACTCTCTGCTTCCTGTCCTTCAGCCATAATGTTATCCATTCTATTATACTAGCCCCTAGATTGATTTGATACAGCTGTTCAATTTGTTTTTTATATGATACCTTGTCAAAAGCTATAGCAAAATCTAGGTATATTACGTCAACTGGTACTCCCTTTTTAGGGCTGCACTCACTGGCTCAAAAAAGGTTATCAAGTTCGTGAGACATGACCTACCCTAAGTGAATCTGTGTTGTGAGAGATCAACTATCTGTTCATTTACCAAATAATCAAGTATCCTATGTTGAATTACTCTCTCCAGTATTTTACCTATAACTGATGTCAAACTTATTGGTCTATAGATCTTTACCTCAGACCTTGATCCAGATTTATGTATCAGTCTTATATATGCTTGCCCCCATTCAGATATTGTCCTTCCATTTTTTTATGATATATTAAAGAGATACGTAATTGGTCCCACCAGTTCATTTATCAACTACTGCAGGAATTTAGGAGTTATGCTGTCTGGCCCAGCTGAAGTGCTTGATTTCAACCCCTTTATTATAGTTATGATTTCCTTTTCACTAATAGGAATATGATCATTTTTTGTGGCTTTATTTGTTTTTAACAATGCTTCTTTCAGTTCAAACACACTCAACCAGTATGTATTTAGTTCTGATGCTATTTCTTTTTCATCTGTGATTGTGTTATGTGCTGTAACTATAGGCCCTATCCCTCTTTGATTATCTCTTAATATCTCTATATAATTAAAAAAAAATGTTTTTTATTATCCTTAGTTTTGTTTATCAGATTTACTTCTGTGTTCTGTTTGGCTTTGTAATTGTAGTTTTTAGCTGTTTATTACATTGTTTTAGCTTTGTATCTATGACAGCAGATGAATTCCTCTTAAACTTACTATGTAACCTTTTCTTTTTTATAAATTATTTTTTAATACACTTATTCCACTGAGGAGGATATATTTTATTATTTTGGTACTTACTACACTGGCACCCATTTATCTATACAATGTTCCAGATAGTTTTTAATGATATTCCTGATCATATTTAAGTCCTTATTCTGAAATTTCTTTTTCCAGTCCCAATTTGACAAATATTCCCTAATTTTATTATAATTAGCTTTCTGATCATTTTTACTGTCTATAATGTGCCTTGTATGAAAACTCTATTACTCGATGGTCACTATCTCCTAATGGTGCTTCTAATCTAATGTTATGTGTGTTATCCATACTATTAGTTCATATCAAATTGAAAATATTTTTACCTGTTGTAGGCTTTGTTACCAACTGGTCCAGGTTGCTATATATAGTGAAGTTTATAAACCTGTTATCCACTTGGTACAGTAACTACTGTCCAAGTTACTCCAATTAATGTTCAGGAAGTTAAAATCTCCCATTATTATGATATTGTCCATATATTCATGTTGTTCCAAGCAATTTAGAAATTGTTCTGTTTCATTGTTAAGTCCTGGTGACCAATAGCATAATCCCTGTGTGAGAGTTTTGTTATTCAACTTAATCTGTACCCAGATAATTTCAGTTTCGTCATTAGTTTTATTTATTTCATATGCTTTTAGAGTGTCTTTTATGTAAAATACCACTCCATCACCCCTTCAATCTTTCTTATATTTTTATACTTTAGTATAGCCTTTTACATCTGTCCTCCAGTCAGTATCATTGAACCACGATTCAGTCACTCCACAATTGTCTAAATTTTTTTTGTAGAGAATATGAGTAAGCTCATTAATCTTATTTTGAAGACTTCTTGCATTTATTAATGTGATTTTTAGAACTAAATCAGCTTTTATTTGTGACTTGTTCCTGTTATTGGTTTTGGGTATATGTCATGTTAGGCTTACAGTAGAATAATTGTTTCCCATCACCTTTGAGCCAAACCTAAAATGTATCTGTCCGATTTAAACAAATATAATCATTTGCATGAATATTTCTTCTTCTTCCTGGGTCACCCATGCTAAAGGTCATTGTTCTAATGTTGGTTATTCCTGGTAATCAAAAGCTAAATTAACAAACCACAGTAAGAGCCAATACGGCTGCAAAATATTGATATTGTAGTCAGTCAGAAATGTGTAAACTAGCAATTTTTGCACTAACCACTTAGCCACCTAATTTCATTTTCTAATTGTTGTGATACACACACATTGACTAATACATATATTCATAAATATATATATATATATATATATATATATATATATATATATATTCATTCCAGTGTAATATAGCAGTGCACTGTCCACACACATTTTAACAGATTAAAAAAAAATACTTTTAGGGATTGTTTTCTTCTTTTCAGGCTCTGAGGACATCGGAGGGGGGGGGAGGTTGCCACTAGACAACTCATTAAAATCAGCATTGACATACATAATGCTGAAACTGATCTAGATAGTGGGGGAATGTAGACTAGCAATTTTTGCACTAACCACTGAGCTTCCTAACTGCACTTACTAATTGTTGAGATACACACAAACTGACTAATACATATACACATACATGCATGTACTGTATATTCATTTATAACAGAGCAGTGCACTGTCTATACACACAGAGCATTGTAATGCACACTAACACACATACACGTCCTTATATGGCATTTATTTACATACACATCTAACCTAAAATAGTTCTGTGGACACAGAACTGGTTGAATGGTAAAAAATCAGAGGGTTATAGTAAACAGGGAGTACTCTGGAGAGGGGAAGGTAACAAGCCGGGTTCCACAGGGGTTGGTGTTGGGGCCGATCCTCTTCAATGTCTTTATTGGGGACATTGCAGAGGGACTGGAGGGGAAGGCATGCCTCTTCACAGATGACACAAAGATATGCAATAGGGTGGACACTCCAGGGGGTTTTGAAAGAATGAGGGAAGACCTTATAAAACTGGAGAAGTGGTCTGAAGAATAGTAGCTGGGATTCAGTGCAAAGAAGTTCAGGACCATGCACATAGGGCACTAGAACACAGAAGAAAAGTACAAACTAAATGGGGAGGTGCTGACAGTCACAAAGTAGGAAAGGGACCTTGAAGTTATCATCTTGGAGGACCTTTGAGAAAGTAGGCAGTGTGATAAGGTGGCTGGAAAGGCTAGCCAGATGCTTGGATGCATAGGGAGGGGTATCACAAGTAGAAAGAGGGAGGTCATCTTGCCTCTGTATAAGACACTCTTGAGACCACATCTCAAATACTGCATCCAGTTCTGGAGGCCCCATCTGAGAAAGAACATAGACAGGGTGGAGGCAGTGCAGTGGAAGGCAAGTAAAATGGTGCAGGCTTGAAGGATAAGACCTATGAGCAAATACTAAAGGAATTAAATATGTATTCACTGGAGTAAAGGAGGGAGGGAGGACATGACTGAGGCATACAAATACATCACTGGTATAAACAAAGTACAGGAAGGAAGTATCTTCCAAAGTAAGAAATGCAACAAGTTAAGGGGCATAAAATAAAGTTGGGGGGCTCAGGGAAAATGTGAGAAAATATTTTTTTCATGAAAGGGTAGTGGATGCCCACCAGACAGTGTGGTAGGGGCTAAAATTGCCACATAATTTAAGAAGGAGAGGGAGGGATACAGGGGTATCCCTGAGACAAGGGGACTCCAGAGTTCAGTTTGGGCATGGGGCCTCACACTAGATAGGGATTAAAAGGGCAGACTGAGTGTTGATGTGACTCCTACCCTCCACCCCCCCAGCCTGAACTCCCACTGAGCACCCACCACCCCACACCCCCAGACTCTGCCACACACCCTCACTCACCTGAACAGGTCCCAGTGTGAAGATACACTCTACCATCAAAGACATGTCTTGCTGCTGGGAACTGAGGACTGCTATATGAGAAATAAGGTAAGTATGGTTCAGTGTATTTCAATAGGTTTTCAACTGCACTTACCTTATTTCTCATATAGCAGTTGCCAGATCCAGCAGGAAGACATGTCTTCCATGAGACAGTAGATCTTCCCACTGGGATCTGTTCAGGTGAGTAAGGATATGTGAGGGCATGTGGGGTGTATGGAGTAGTCAGTGGGAATTCAGGTTTGGGGAGCTGGGTCGCATCAGCAATGGACCTTTTTTAAAGATTAAAAAAAGACATTGAGTGAGCAGGTTCTTCTTTTCAGGCTCTGAGGAACATAACAGGGTGGGTGGTTGCTACTAGACACCTGGGGCCTGATTCCAAGTTGCATGGAGCAACTCATGGGCATATGTGAGTTGCACCATGCAGCACTATGCTGGGGACCCTGCATCCTATTCCAAGACAGGCAGAGTCCCTGGCACCTACAACTTATGACTTGCAGCTGCTGCAGGCTAGCACCATGGGAATGGTGCAATGGATCTGGGAGCTGAAAGTCACAGCCCACATTTAACTTCCCCCTGGAGCCTTCCCCACTCTGTAACACTCCTGCAATCCCCTAGGGGCCTTGCAGGGGGCTGGCCATGTGGCACAGCTGCATGGGGAGGCACAGCACAAAACAAACCCAGGGGCTCCATGAATATCATGGGGTGGGGGGTATCACTGTGCTGGGAGTACATGGGGCAGAGCAATGTGCCATACACAGTGCTGCTGGGAGCCATCTATCATTTTGCTAGGATGGATGCCCCTTAGATCAGCTAAGTGCTGGTCTAATCCCGCAGCACCATATCCAGACTTGGAATGGCGTAGGCGTATTACAGCAGCTGACCTTTTGGAATAGGGCATAGGTGCTGCCATAACCCACATTTGCACCATGCTGCAGGAGGTTGCAGGTGTAGTGGGTGGTGTATCCCACCTTTGGCACAACCCGCAAATGGCATGGTGCAAGCTGCATCTTGTAATTGCAACTTGCGTAACACATGGCACAAGGTGTGATTTGCATCATAGGGTTTGGTGTAACTAGCCTTGCACCAGGGGTAACATGACCTGGAATTGGGCCCCTTATGTAAATCAACAGTAACATGCATAATGCTGAAACTGATCTAGATAGTGGGGGACTGTAGACTAGCAATTTTTGCAATAACCACTGAGTCACCTAACTGCACTTTCTAGTTGTTGTGATATATACACACTGACTAATACAGATACATATATATGCATATATCTTCCAGTATCACATACAGTACAAGTCACATTAAACTGTCCCTCCAACTCACTAGTTTAGCATTTTTCAATGAGTTGCTTAATGTGTGCAGTGCTCACTGAAATAAATGAATACACACTTCCTAACAGTTTGCTTCTAGCTGCTATTCAGTTTCAGCTTACTGTACTTTGCAGCTTTCTGGAAACTTTTATCAATACAGTGCATGAACAGTGCACACATTAAGGGGACACTGTCGGCTTTCAGCAGCCATACTGAACTTGTGTGACCAGTTTGCCTGTAATAACATCTATTGCAAAATAAAGTATTCATGTGCCCCAGTATGAGTAATAGTAAGATCTGTTACCAAAATTTTAAAATTATATACTTTATCTCAGACCATACACATTACCTTATTGTTTGTCAGATCCTCCTCCGCTGGATGCCTTATCTCAATGTAAACACGCATTGAGTGTGTACAAATTTCCTGAAGAAGTGTAAGTGATGCTTGGAGTTAAAAGTAAATGCTCTTCTGAGCATGGGGGTCTTTCTAGGAATAATGAAAAACATTTCAAGTCTTACCTTTACCACACAAAAGCAGGACCATGATCCTGAGTATGCATATCATATCCACAGCAACATCACATGCATGCTGAGGATCCAGGTCATGATTTTATAAGTGGTAAAAGTAAGACTTGCAATGCTCTTTTTATTCTTACAATTATTTTTTGTCTATCCCAAAACAATATTTAGCAGCATTTTGCTGGTGGAGCCAGTGCCAGTTACGACCCCTGTTCATGAACATCCACATGGGATCATACAAGTCTGGGAGACTACAAGTCTCAATGGCTGAGAGGGACCTGGGGGTGGTGGTGGATGTCAAGATGAACAACTCTGAGACTTGTAGGAGGGCAGCAGCCAAGGCCAACAGGATGCTGGGATGCATCGCTAGTGGGATCACCTCCAGAAGGAGGGAAGTGATACTCCCTCTGTATAACTGCTTGGTGAGGCCGCACCTGGAGTACTGCATGCAGTTTTGGAGGCCACACTTAAAGAGGGACATTGACCTCCTGGAGAGGATCCAGAGGAGGGCAACCAAAATGATTTGGGGCTTGGGGGACAGGACCTATGAGGAGAGGCTCGAAGAGCTAAATATGTACACATTGGAAGAGAGAAGGGACCGGGAGGACATGATAGAGGTCTTCAGGTACATGAAGAGTGTAAATGGAGGAGGAACAGTCAGGGTGCTTCAAAGGAAGGAGGAAGGGGCCACTAGAGGGCATGGGTGGAAGCTGGAGGGGGGAAGATTCAGGGGAGAAAGGAGGAGGTGCTACTTCACTGAGAGGGTGGTGGAGCCATGGAATGCACTACCTAGGGGCTGGTGGAGGCAGAGACAGTGGAGGGTTCAAGAGGGTGGGACAGGTACAGGGAACGGTTCTGGAAGCAAAATCCAATGCAGCAAGAATATCTGGAACTGGGAAGGGAGAAGCCAGAGAAGGTGAGGGGGAAAGCAAGGTCAGCACCCAGGGTGGGGGCTGACCAAATGAGCAGACACGAAAGACCGTTAGGCCTATTCTGCTGGCATTTTAGTATGTTAGTATGTGGTCACACAGGTGACAGTACAGAAACAGACAGTCAGGACCACCCTCACAGTGTATAAACACACACACACACACACACACACACACACACACACACACACTAGGTAACATATGCAATGAGAAAAAAATGTACAAACATACTTGTACTGTAACACAAGATGAAACTAGATCCAAACACAGCCATTAAACGACTAATACAAAGCATCATCAAATTATGATAACAATGGGTGCACATGGGCACCTCTGCAGAGCCCCTCCACACAAACATGCAATAATCAGTATGACCTGATATAGTTCAGAACTGATGAGTACAAAAACATATTAAAAAAATGTAGATATACAATTTGTGATGCAGCATCGGCCAGTGAGTAGCTATACAATTTAATGGGAGGCTTTCACAGATGATATGAAGGACTGGAATACTTTTGTGTTGCTAAATAAATAGACAATGACCCCTAGAGAACAGATACAGCAATTATTGGGTATTTATAATTAAAAGAACTAACCAATCCAAGGTAAGTCTCTGATTTGTGTCATCTGAATCAAAACTGTCAGTCTCTATGTCAGAATCAGATGCAGCTTGTTCCCCTTCACATAGATTAACCCTGGATGCTGTGAGCACAAATTGGTAAGGTTGGATACCAATACCAAAATGTAATTAACATTTTTATTTCCCTCTACCTCCAAAATGATGAATAGTGAGCACAGGCACATTAACAATGATAGAAATCCAAAGGTAAAAAAAAACATGCTCCCTATAAAACAGGTAGCTTAGCTGATCTAAGTTTTCAGAAATAAGGCTCATAACTAGTACAGACAAGGACATTCCTTTTCAGTACTTTAGCAACAGCATTTCAACAGCATGGTAAGTTTCAAGATGAAAAAATGATTATGAACAGTCCATTATAAAACTACACTCTAAAGAAAACTATAACTTGAACTGTGTTTAGGGGTCCTCTAACTAATATTCAGTGAAAGTTGGAACATTAGATTACTACATTAACATTCCATTCTGTGACATTTGACACTATAGTCCCAGCGTTGTCTGCTTGTCTCCCTTTCTAACCAGATTGAAGCTTAGCTCAAAATAGTGCTTTGAAACACTGCTTAGCTGAATGAAAGTGGAGTAATACCATAAAACCTCTAATTTTATCTAGCCCAGTAGGAATCAGAAGAGCTCCCTTTTTCTATGTTATAGCAAAATCACTGCAGGGCAATGTTCACTGCAGCCATAATAAAAATCAGGATAGCCATTTGGATATTGCCTATGTATGCCATAGAAAACATTCAACACCAGTAAATCAAACATTCTTCTGTGGTAGATTTCCATCTACTGTAGGTTAAAGAAGTTTAGTTGGACATAGTTGCTAAAGAGTTTTATTCTTTGCTCAGAAGTGTAGGAAAGCAATGATTCAGCACTGTAACACAATAGCACTGACATAGTGCACCTATAGTACACCTACAGTACATGTATAATAGAAAAATCAATGCTTTCAAACTCTTATGAGCAGTACATTTCAATGAATTCCATTCTGTGAATTCACACTGGGTATTGAAAGTCTTTTAATACAGTAAGTATGACATCCTGAGCAGCCAATCATAATATGGAAAATGCCTACAACTATGTACCTCTTATTCATTGTGCAGTATAGTGTTATTCTGTACTGTTTCCTGAATAAATGTTACTCAGCAACTCCATCCTGCTTTCAGCCACATTTGCTCCTCATACTCAAGCCTCCTCCTCCTCCAGCTACACCAGCTAACGGATCCATGATGCTGGTTCAACAATAAAGTTGTCGACCAATGTTACAGCTATGGATTTATGTTGACCACAATTACGGTTGGCATAATTCTGTCTGAAAAATGTTGTTTCTTGTGGGGGGGGGTTGCAACCCAGAACCCCCACGCGGGGGCTCTCTCCCACACCCCCCATAATTCATATAATCAACTCTGGCTTGGAGTTGATTCAGTGAGGGGGTGCAAAACCCTGATAAAGCAGTGCCGGGGTCATGTGGTGACAGTGGAGTGACACGTCACTGTGTCACTGTACTGTCATTCACGGTACAGGTGTCGCTGTTTGGTCGGTATACACCAGCCAACAGCCTGTTTTCTCCTTACAATAAAATCACCTGTCGCAGACAAAAAAGAAAAATAATGTGTATAGTAAAGTATTTTCTGCTATTTAACACAGTCTGCCTTGTCAGTCACATGCACAATCAATGTTTTTTTGTGTTTTTTTGGCCAAACCTTTCTCAAAGATTAAAAGTGTACTACTTGATGTATTTTCTAATTATTTGATTTATAATAAGATAATTGAGCTTCTGTGGGATGTCTCTGTATACAACATGTAAATAAACCAGTTCATATTTCAGTGCAACTTCAAGTTTGCATGCCCTGTTTACTTAAGCTTACTGCTGCCAACAGAGATTTGGAGTCCGATATTAAGTAAAATGTAAAGAGGAGCACAAAGCTTTATGCTCCATTTGTCAATTGCCCAGGGGTCCAAGGAGGCTAATGAGTCAGATCTGACTGAATATAGGGGCTTGTCAGTGCAATGGTAAGTGAAGTAGTGCTTCCTGGATAAGGATCCTGAAGTGGGTCATAAGAGTGGATAGTGCCAAAGCACTGTCTGCAATATTAATAGGGATCCATGCAAATGAGCCCATTGGGCATGCAAAATGCTAAGGGGTCATTTGCATGCCCATTATTGGCCCATTTGCATGGGTAGCAGAGTCAGGTGGACCGGCTCCACCCCTTCTTCCCCTGTCAAAGACTTAAGTAGCTATCCCTCATGCTAGTGGTCCCCCCTCCATCCAGTCACCAGCCCATAATGTCTAAAACAAACTCCCTGGTGGTAGTGGGCCCCCCTCCAACTGTCAGCCCATAAGGAAAGGTAAATCCTCCCTGGCATCCAGTGGTCCCCCCCGGGCACCGATCCATGGTACCGCCACTCACAATTCTTAAATCCCTGGTGTCTGGTGCACCCACAGCAATAAACATCCAACCCCTAGTCACCTTATCTGTACCCTTAGTGCCACAGGTGTGCATATTGTGACTGGTTCAGCCCTGCTCAAACCTCCTCTGCCAGCCACTATATGTCAAAGCAGGGAGTGCATCTCTTATATATAGGACAGAAATGTCCTTTAAATAAGAGGCATGCTCCTTGCCTGGACCTACAGTATGGTGGCCAGCTGAGGAGGTGCAAGGAGGTCTGTGCCGGTTGCCATATGTGCACCCACAGAACAGACGGTACTGGTAAAGTGACAGGTAGTGGGTGTATGGTGCTATTAGAGGAATGCTAAATGACAGGGATTTAGGAATTTTGAGCATCAGTGCCATGGATCAGTGCCTTGGGAGGACTGCTGGATGCCAGGGAAGGTTTCATCTTCCATACAGGCTGGTGATTGGAGGCAGGTGGGAGACCACTAGCAATATGAGTTTGTTTTAGACATTATAGTCTGGTGATCAGAATGGGGGAACCAACACCACCAGTGAGTTTGTTTTAGACATTATGGGCTGATGATTGGAGGGAGGCTGGCACCACTAGCACCAGGAAGTTCAGTTTTTAATTATGGGCCAGCAAAGAGGGGGTGACGTGAATCACAGGGTTGGGTGTGCTCCCCCAATGGCCAAATGGCTAGTTGGCTGCATTACCTCTGGCAGCCACTAGGGTTGTGTGGAGTAAGAAGGGAGGTTGGTTTAGCAGTATTTGTGCTGTTTAAAAGTACCACACAAATCCCTTTTGCATAGTGCAAATCTGCCGAATATCGGCTTGTGCTGATATTACTGTCCCTGCCCCACCATTTCCATGCCCCTATTTTTGGTTTGCACAAGTGCTAACTCTGTTTACAAGTGCAACCAAGCCTTTTGAATATTGGACTCCAGAGCAAAATCTGGTTTCCATGGGCAAACACCAGTTAGCGTCTGTGCAAACATTTTAATATTGTGCATCTGATTTGGTGCTAAGTGATGCACTGAATATTTGGACGTACTGTATAGTGGGAACTGTGGTGTAATAAAGTTTAAAGTCCATTGCCATATGCAAGAAAGTGTCTAGTCAGGTAAAGTCAAATACTCAAATAACTTCCACTTTCTCTTTCTCTCAATGCAGTTCAGCCACTGCGAGGCAGTTTTGAAAATCCAATTGTACAAGTGAAAGGAAAAGTGTGACTCCCACTGGGACTTGAACCTTGGCATTCTGTGCCTTGCTCTTAACCACTTGAGCTATAGGATCCTCATACAATTAAGCTTCCTGAGTTTTCCAATGACTCACACACATTCCTTCAGGTTGTTGCATAATGAGCTATATCGGCAGTCTCAAAGACTTAAATAACTTCCACTTTCTCTTTCTCAATACAGTTTAGCCACTGTGAGACAATTTCAAAAATCCAGTTGTACAAGTGAAAGGAACATTGTGACTCCCACTGGGACTCGAACCCAGAACCTTGGCATTCTGTGCCTTGCTCTTAACAACCTCATCCTAGCTGGTCAGGTAAAGGACATAGTAGCTTCTCAGCTCTGTATTCCTGTCAGGCAACCTCATGAGATGACTCATACGCTGAGACATGCCTTGGATGTCTTTTTTCACTGCAGAATTTCCACTAATGCGCAAGTTAAAGTTGCAACAGAAAGCGTATAAAGTAGGAAAATGCAACATTTGGGTAAAAAATCCACTAAGCATTGTTGAATCTGTGTTAATGCACTGGCCAGTGTTGGAACAATCACACCATGCAAGGTTGGTTGGCTAACTTAAAAAAAGTGGGCTCAATTTTCAAAGCATGACACAGGGCTTCGTCAATCCCTACATCAAACCTGTTGTTTGGCACAGCTGCACCAATCTTCTTTGATGCAACTGCACCCGATTTTAGTACATCAGGTGCAGTGGCAGCAGCTTCCAACAGCTTTCACCAAAGATTTGGCACAAGTCCTATGAAAAAAGGTCCCCAAAATGAAGCAAGTTAGACCAGGGAAAAACTGGTCTAACTTGCAGAATTTGGCACTAAGGAATTGAAAATCAAGAAAACCAGCCAGGAGAATGCCACAAGCACCATGTACCAAAACAATTGCCACATCAGGGGCTTTTAGTATTCTCAGGGCTTTGAAATTCAAGCCCCATGTTTCCAAGCATTGGTATGCAGCAGTTGTTTCTCTGCCTAGACAGACAAAGATAGGGCATCCAGTAGCATTTCCCTACATTTGAACTTTTAAATCCCACCCAAAATGTGTTTATGGGTGGAACTGAAAGTATATTTTGGGTGGGATTTAAAAGTTGACATTTACCTGGTCATGAGGGATGGGGTATCCCACATCAGTGAAAATTGGTGAAGAAAAGATGTTGAAACATATTATACTTATAAGTAAAAGAAAATTAAGTTAGAAAAACCTAAATCTGTGCCCTTACACAGTTCACACATTTTTGACTTATGTTTTTTTTTCCAGCCTTTTGTGAGTACATTTAGTAGGTGGTGGCTGGCTGAGGTGAAGGAGAGCTGTGCTGGTTGCATGCTGCAGGACATGATATCCTTTTATATTTGTGGGTGGGAGGGTGGGGGTTTCCAGAGTGTGTTTGGGCAGGAGTATTTGTTTTTATGGAGAATCAAAAATGGGGTTAGCTGGCAAGCACAAATGGAGATTGGGACGGTGCACTTACAGGACTGGAAAGTCCAAATAGTGTAAAAACCTAAACAGTTTCAAATCACTCAGTAGTCAGAGGCATATAAATATATTATAGCCTGAGCTGTAAACCCTGAGCATTGAGTGGACTAGATAGACCTGAAGGCCTAATTCTGATGGGTACTTCATATGTTAGTGTATTTAATTCAGTAAATATGTAATAGTATAACAGTTACTGGACAACAGAGGAGAATTGATCTATTTATTAAATACTATACACTAAAACAGTCCTTGCATACAGAGTGAATAAGTTCCATTTCCAAAGGCTGATACAGGGCTTGTATCATGTCTTGTGTCAAAGCCAGTTTTTGGCTCAGCTGCGCTAAACTCCTTTGCTGCAACTGCACCCAATTTTCTGTTGTTGGGTGCAGTTTTTTAATTTATTTTATTTATTTAAATGGTGCATAAATTACAGGATAGGTTCTATGAGAAGTAAGTCTCATTTTCAGAACCACCCAAGTCAATTAAGAACAGTGAATACATAAGCTGGCAGACAAAATCAGTTAAAAAAGCATAAGCAGAGTGTTCCTGCAACAACAATTTCTTTAGCAGTTGCAATAGTTTCCGCAGTTTACTGCAGCTTGCATCAGACATTGGGCACAAGCCTCATAAAAAGGGTCCTCCAATTGGTGCAAGTTAGACCTGGGAAAAGCTAGTCTATCTTGTGGCATTTGGCACTCAGGTTTAATAATCCGAATCACCAGCTGGGAGAATGCCACAAGCACCATCTGCCAAATGACTGGCACATCAGGGGCTTGCAGTGTTCTCGGTTCTTTGAAAATTGAGCCCAATATGTTCATTTAAAAACTGACAAGCTAATAACATGGGCTATGTTCAAGAATTCACAGCTATGCTAACAAGTAAAAGTGGCTGAATGCAGTACTTCTAACAAGGACTCTGAATTGCATGACTAGTGCAAAATAAGATTGGATGTATGTCCTGCAGGGTGACACATCAATTTGCTCTGGTCTTTGCACTCTGTGACAACTCACACCCTATTATTATCTCTTGTGATAATTGGATCCTTGCACAATTCATTCCTGAATTGTGCCCCCTTGAGTTTATTTCATGAAATGTATACGAGGGGTGGGGGGATTGTCTGGGAATTATTTATACAAGGGGCTGAATGATGCTGGAGCTAGTAGTAGGGCATGAGTTGTCAAAGAGTACAATGACCAGAGTGAATTGACATGTAGCCGTCTTGCAGTCAGCAGCTATGCCCCAATTCTCGAACATAGTCTGTTGTTGAAGTGCAATATTAACTAATCAGTTTCTTAGAAAAACATATTGACTCCATATGCAATGATTGTTTTGCGTGTTAAATAAATAGATTAATTCTCCATTGTTGTCCATTGACCTTAATACTATTACATATTTTTGGATTAAGCATAGTTGTCTGTCTCTGACCATTGAGCATGTTTAAACTGTTTGGATACTTTTTCTGTGATACAGAGGAAGGACAGAGATGGAGATGCAATGTCAATGATAGAACCTGTGGTTGGGAATTGGCTGCCGACCAATTATAATGTTAAATAAAAATGTTGGACAAGCACCTGGTGACAGTACTAATGGTGGGATGAGCACCTGACTGATAGTCATGCAAGATAGATAGACAGACAGACAAACAGATAGATAGACAGACAGACAGATAGTCTAAAGGGGGAATAATGGCAGACTGGATGGAACATGGGGTCCTTTTCTGAAATCAAGTTATATGATTCTATGATTCTAGGTTGAGCAATAGTGACTTCATTGTTTGCTTCAGAACCCTGCTATGGGCTATTCTCATGTCTCTGGCTGCTATACACATGTCAGAGGCATTGGCACATGAAGTGCCTTTATTTTTGAAAAAGCTGGTATTTTTCATGTTTTTGCCACTTCCTACCCAAAAAAGCATTTGGCCAAATCCACCAATATTGGTAGATGAAAAGGTCATGTGCCAGAACACACGCTTTCAAAAATTATATTAAAATCAGTCAATGAGCAGCTAAGATATACTGTAAGTGGCCAACTACTGAAATTTAACATTAATGTGAATGCCCAGTCTTACTGTAACTATAGTGGAGATATTGCACCACTACTATAAAATTACAGTATGCCTTCTGTTCGGTGGGAGGAGGCATCAGGCAATCAAGTATTATCGTGCAGCAAGCAGTAGTGTCTGCCAGGATGTAATGCAATACCTTACAGTCTTAATGCAAAATGCTGAAGTATGCTGCAAGGAACAGTGTAATTTAAAGCATTAATGCACTTTTGTCATGCAGTATTTTGTGACAGATAACTTACTTCAAATTATTGCATTGTATTCTGACTGGCTGTGCTGTATAATAGACGGATTGGCTCCCCACCTTCCAAAAGGCACATACTGTAAAGAACATTCTACTATCATCTTTTGCTTGAGTTCTCACTGTACTTCTCAACCCCCTTCCTTCACCTGCACCTCTGTCTCTGTCACTGTCTCTCTCTCTCTCTTTCGTTGGTGTGGGTGGAGGTAATGACGCCCCACATTACGACTCATTTATTTATTCAGATAGACCATGTTCCATTGGCACCTCTTTCTGATAGTTTAAAGATCTCAGATGTAAGACCAAGACAGATTTCAGCCAACATACCAATGTATACATAAGTACTTGAACATATCCATTTAACTGCTGACTCACTTAACTGACAGAAGGGTATGCCCCCTCAAAAAGGAGAAGGCTTCTTTAATCAGCAGTTTTCCTTAATAGTGCTGTTTATTTGTTAAATCAGTTGCATGTTTACTGCCTTAAATCCCTACATCCCACATTCCTACATAGAAAATTTCCTGAGCCGGTACAATTTGCACACCTAGCCTTAGACATCTTTTCAGTCTTTGTTTCTGCTGGTGGTCCCACCTACTTAACAAATGCACTGCTAAAGCTATGTATTGAAAATATTTATTCATTGAAATGTTAATGTTTCTCTTTTTTTTCCCATTCATTATTGTTCATTCTGTTCAATAAGAAAGAAAGGCCTGCAAAAATGCCCCTAAGTAGCACCATCGTGCTAGACACATGCCAGGTTGCAAGGATATCACTGAAAGACTGGTTAAAAGCAATGAACAGCCTGGTAAATCTTTTTTGTAGATAGCTCAGTGCAGTAGCAAGGGGAAAAGTGTAGTGTCAGTGGCTCAGTAGGTTGTTCACTTGCCATTGGGATTGGAGTATCTGAAGGTTATGAGTTTTAGCCCCCATACCAGGTACTTGGGGTAATACCCATAACTGACACTGTAGTGCAGTATGAGAGGGGTGCTGCACTGGCGAGGTGACATAGTTAAGGTGAGACATTAAAATGAGGATCCTTCTGTCCATATCTGGTCATGGTCCAGATAGAAGTAAAAGATCCCATGACACTTATTGAAGAAGACCAGGGGAGTTTCCCTAGGGTCATGGCCAACATTCATGTGGCCCTGTAAATAAAACAGGTCCGTGCAATCCACCCCCAGGAGACATCTGGAAGCAAGCTATAGTAGTTTAGTGTGCCTTTCCTCGTCAAAATTGCAAGCAAATAAATAATTAAATAAAATAACTACTTCATGAAGGGCATGCTTTTGAACTAGGTTTCAGGGAGGAGGGCCAGATTTAGCTAATTATCATGTTATTCTGCTTCTTGTATGTCCCACAAAACATGGTATGCATCTCTAACAGGCTATAGGAAATTACTATATGTAGCAATGCAGCAAAAAGAAAACCAAAAATGGCTGATTGAAAATTTTATTTAGATGTTTACTACACTGCTTGGCTAACCTGCATCTGTTTGTGTTAATCTTTTCCCAGAACATGAGAATGATTTGCCTCAGTTTTCCATTTAATATATTTGATGAATATACTGGAGCATGTAACAAGTCCTAGTTGGGTTAAACAAGGTTAAACACATGAGGAGTTATTTACCTGTCACAATTATTGATGAGGCTTCTGTCCATGGGGACTCCTCTACAGCTACCTTTAAAGAGAATTATAGCAAGTTAGAAAATAATTAAGCTTAAGCAAACAATGCCAAATACAATCCAAAGAGCAATAACTGGAAACATGCATGCATATGAAAAGACTTGTGATAAGGACAGTAATGTTACTGTAATAAAATGCACAGAAAAGATAATAAAAAGTTATCTAAAGTGCTCTGGTTTAGCATATAACTGAAAACAGGCACCAGTTTTATATTCAAGAATGTGTTGATTTAAATTTTGTTCTATAATCATTCACTGCAAGTATTATTTTGACAGCTCATGTTAATGTTATCTTTTTAAATGTCAACAGTGCTGACACTTTAATAATGTAGAATTCCAAAAGTTATGAAGTGATCACGTACTTATGTATAAAATGGCTGCAAATGCATTATTCTGTGTGTTATGTATTACAGACAAAATCAATAAAAAAAATTCAGTCATAACAAAGAAGCGATAAAATATGAAGGATTTTAATGACTGCAATAAAGGCTTGTAAGTGTATATTGCAAGTTAAAGTTTAGGCTAGCTGAAGTGCAAGAACACTGTTTACATGGCCTACAGTCACATTTATTTCTTCTGTTTATACAGCCACTTAGTAATATGCCTGCAGGCACCAATGACCTATTTAACACAAAGAAAACATTTATACCTGAACAACATTGCTAGAACATTTGAGTTTTACTGCCAGTAATTTTGTAAGGGCCTGCTTCATCGGGATAATAAAGTAATATCTGATTTTTCTCACTGCCTTGCCTTGGTTTACATTAAGATAATCATTAGGTATCTGAGCTTCTAAACAAGGGAATAGAAAGTATGTGATTTTTCTATTGATGTTACCATGACAAGCAAGAGTAACGAGAATGTGGTCTGATTAGGGTTACTAAGGAAAATGGATCTTGTTGAGATCCGTTCTGCCTGAGAATTAATCATGGCGGGCATCCAATTTTACCATGGTGGCACTATCTCTGTCTCTTAGCAGGCAGGCTCTTAGTTGAAAAAGACATTGCAGGTTGTCTTGTAACATCCAAGGGATACAGTAGTTGCATTTTATATCTGTCCAAGCCAACAGGAAGGGACTTCAGGTTGCTGCAGTAGAAGTTTTATTGTTACATCACTGTCGGTGATAGCACTTTGTGATCAGAAGAACAACCTAACATTTTCTTCAGTGCTTTCTCATATAACTGCAAACTTGATGTGTTGTGGGGTTGTCTTGGCAGCTAATCAGGTAACAGAATCCAAAGCCATTATCGCATTGTTAAATCACTGCTGAATTTGAACTCCTTAAACATTTAGACAGAAAAAATTAATTGGCTAGTATTTTCAAAAGGGAGAACGCTGATGCAAAGGCTGATTTTGCACGTTGTCTGGTTTCTTCCCAGTTGTCTCCAGTCTCCAATTGTTTATTTCCAAAGCTACTTTAATTCTATGACATCTTCCATGATTTGGGGCAGTTTGTAACTCATACATCATTTATCTGACATAAGCAGATCCTGTTTTTGCCACAAAATGTTGGAGATGTGCATGTATTGTAAGCAGGACCACTTCAAACCTTATAAACAGTAACATTTGCACACAACTTTGGCAGATGTGGCCAAAATGTCATGAGTATCTAATAAGGACATTTGAGAATCCAGACCATTATCTCTAGGCCTGCTTTGGAGGCCTTCCTTTTTAGTTTTATAAAGATACAGTATATACAACAAGAATGGTATGGTTTCATTGTTTTAAGCTTTGCTTGAGAATGTTTTCCCATTTATTTACAAAGGTTATCCTGTTGTAAGCCTCTTTAAAATAAAAAAAAAACGTGTTATGTGACTATAAATTTTTAAAGAGAGCATCACTAGCGAAATACACCTGGCTTCCACGTCCTTACTGTTATCTTGGATCATAAACTAAGCAGTGGACATTATTACGCTGGAAATGCTCTTGCAATTATTTAGTGTTGATTAATTAATTCCCATCAGCCATCATAATTATAGCTGTGTTTGTGCATGCCTTTGTGCACCCCTGCAATTAGAAGGGACAGACACTCAGTCAGGTCACACGTTTAGGCCAGTCAGGTTTGAAGGAGGCTCTTAGAGATGAGTTGAATCAGTTCTTAATAAAAAGAAAAATGAGAAATGACCTGAAAGATCTTTTTGCAATGTTAGACACTGAAAGACTAATCACAAGTTAATGTAAAAATCTGATCTCTAATGTTTTAAGGCTGGATGTAGCAAACCTGTCTGGATGGGGAGTGGCTGTAAGGGGGTTACTGCAGTAGAAAGATATAATGTATGAACATGATAGAGCAGTATGTGTAGAGACATCATGCAGTTCATTCTTTAATATCAGGCCAACTTAGGGGAAACTGGGTTTGGCCTGGCACAACTTGAAATTCGCCCATCAGGCCACATTTCTTGGATTGCACGGCCCAAGCAATCAGTACACCGCAGCCTCTCTGTTTTGATTTGTGGATATGCAGAAGACAATTGGTTTGTGCTGCACTGAGCAACTGCAGTGGTGGGAAACCAAAACACTGTAAATGTTATGAACTTCTATGAGTATAAGTCCCATCCCTTGTAACATTTTTCAATACTAGGTGAAGGTTACTCAGTAACTAAAAATCAGTACCTTTTGTAATAAACTGGCCAATGTTGCATCCTGGAGAAGTGTGGTTCCACAAGTGTGGACAGATCAGAAAATGGATCCATCTGACTCAGCACTCACATGGAGCCAAAATAACTCCCAACAACCATATAGACTAAACACACAACTAATGAATAAAGGAATCATCATAGTATACATGTTTTGAAAATGGATGATTTTTAGTGAACTAAATCTTCCCCATGTTATATAAATTTTATTTTATACTGGTGTGTGATGTATCAGCCAGACATATACAGAGCATTAAACTTTTTTCACTGCCTTCATCCCAGAACCAAGTTCTCATACTACTATGGGACTTATGAGCTATAGTAAATGGATATATTGTTCTTACTTAAGATTTTTCTGTCCACCTAATGGTTGACTTCCATCCAGCCTTCCATGCAAACTCCCATCCCTGTTACCTGAATATGAGTCACTCTCCAATGTAAATGATTCACTCAAGCCCAAAAAACCAAAAATAATATCAATAAATCAATCAATCAAATTCTTTATTTATCCATCCAAACTCCATTGAGCAAGCTCATTTACAAGGTGGATCTGCATTACACAAGTCAA
This sequence comes from Neoceratodus forsteri, assembly GCA_016271365.2. Taxonomy (NCBI): domain Eukaryota; kingdom Metazoa; phylum Chordata; order Ceratodontiformes; family Ceratodontidae; genus Neoceratodus; species Neoceratodus forsteri. The sequence goes on along the minus strand of CM057458.1, from coordinate 866,207,428 downwards.
ATAACAATGCATTTATATACAGACAAATAGACAGTATATGCAATAGTACAACAGTACAGGTAGGCCTGCAATAGACAGGATAAGTAAAAATACATTTGGGTTCAGGTAAAAGACAGTCAGTAAGGGTATACATAATAATATAGTATCAAGTCAGTAAAAATTTATACCAGATACAACAACATACATGGTTTAGTATTCCTGTAAGATAAAGGCATTATAGTCCAGCAAAGAGATTAGTTGACGTGGATGCTACAAGCAAAGAGATATACATGGTCAGTTTAAAAAGACCTAGGCTTATCAATGGGGAGACATGTGTCAGGAGAAGTGGGCAGCCAGTGGAGGGGGTCTGGAACTACGATAATACTAGGAGTGAAGGAATGAGATGCTGTTGGTATACAAGAAATAGGTGGGTGAGGGAGGGTGAGATTTAAGGCGGTAGACAAGTAGGTGGCTCAGGGACAAGTTATGCACTGATACAAGAAGGAGGATGGGGAAATGCAGGGAGGATGTGGAAGGGGGAGTAAGTGTGCTAGGATCATTGGAAGCAGTTGCAGGCTTCTGCAATGTATTTTGAGTATAAGGTCTTAAACACAGTGAGACTAACAGGAGTCTTCAGTTTCAGTGATTTCTGTAGCACATTCCAGAGTGACAGTAGAATGAATCCTATGGCAGCTCTCCCAAAATGTGTTAGGGCTTTGGACACTTTCAGAGAAATCAGTGAACAGCTTCTTAGGGCATAGGTTCCAGGCATATTGAGAGTCAGGCAATCAACAATGTACTGTGGAAATTTGTCAGTGATAGCTCTGTATGTCCAGAGAGCTGCATTTTTATTTCATCTGTAGTGTAGGCAGGTCCAACCAATGGCCACATATAAAGAGCAGTGATGGGTGGAGAATGGGAGACCAGTGATGAAGCGTAGGGCTCTGTGGTAAAGTATGTCCAATTTACTGAGGTATGAAGCAGCACATTGGCTGTATATAAAGTTGGTGTAATCAATTAGGGAAAGGAACTTAGACTGAACTAGCTGTCTCTTGGCCTCTGTAGTTAGTAGGCAGTTTAACCTGAAGAAGACCTAGTCTCTGCCTCAGTTGTTTTAACAAATCCTCCAGGTGGTCTGCAAAGGAGAGTTTGAAGTCTAGCCAGACCCCAGGTATTTGAATTGCAACAAATTCCAGGGTTTCTCCTAGGAGGGTGGTGATGGGGGTAGAGCAGGGTAGGCTGCATGGTTAATAGGTGAAAATAGCATCGCATTTGTCTTTTTGGCTTTTAGTAGCAATCTTTTACTAAGGAGCTGGTATTGAAGTATGTTGAAGTCAGCTTGCAGGTTACTACAGGCAGTTTCAGGAGTTGTACAGCTTAGGTAGATCACTGTATCATCTGCGAACAGATGAATTTTTGCCTCATTGATGTCTGAGTCTATATTGTTGATGTAGATGGCAAATAGGAGTGGCCCCAGGATGGATCCCTGTGGGACGCCTCTTTTTAACAGATTTGAGGGGGAGAGTTCACCTTCAGCCTTTACCTGTTAGTGCCTATCAGAAAGGTAGTTGTGGAACCAACACAAGGAGGTAGAATGTAGACCAATAGCTTTTAATGAAGAAAGAAAGAGGCTGTGGTCAACAGAGTCGAAGGCCTTACTTAGGTCTAGAAAAATGGCACAGACAAATTTTTTGTTCTCTATCTCGCACTGCCAGTCATTTGTCACCTTGGCCAGGGCCGTGATTGTACTATGTTCAGTTCCAAAGCCAGATTGCATTGGGTTTAGCAGGTTAGTATCATCTAGGAAAGATTTCAGCTGGGCATTCATGATTTTTTCCAGAAGTTTTGATAGTACAAGGAGAAGGGAGATGGGCCAGTAGTTGTTTAGATCACAGGGATCTCCAGATTTAAACAATGGAATAACTTGTACTGTCTTCCACAGTTTGGGGAGGGTCCCTTGAGAAAGGGACAAGTTAAATAGATGCGTAATAGTCATGGCCAAGACATGATAGGCAATCTTTAAGTAGTATGGATCAAATGTGTCAGCGCCTGCACTTTTTCTGGTGTCCTACCGGAGGAGGAGATCTTCGACCTCTTTTAGTGAGGCAGGAGAGAATGAAAAGGCTGCATCTGAGGGACTAGATTCTGAAGGTTGCATGGTAAGCTGGAAGCGTAGGTTGCATGCATGATTTATCAAAAACTAGCCCTGCAGTAGCAAAGTGATTGTTGAAGGCTTGTATTATCTCTTTATTGTTGTTGATAGTTACATTGTCAGAAATAATTTTTGAGGGGAGAGTGTTTCCTGTGATATTACCAGAAAGTTCTTTTATTGTGGACCAGAACTTGGTAGGTCAGTTGGAGGCAGTGTGGAGTTCAGAGCAATAGAAAATGGACTTGGTTTCCCGAATTAGCTTTGTACAGTGGTTTCTGGCTGTTCTGAAAAGATGCTAGTCTTCGGCTTTGTGGGATTTGCATGCTAGCTTCCAGAGCTTGTCTCTTTTTAATAGTGCTTCCTTGATGTCTGCTGTAAACCAATGGCACTTTCTATCCTTTATGCAGGTTTTGACTAAGGGTGCATGGGTGTTAAGAGCGCTGGATACAATTTCGTGGAAAATGGCTTATGCTGTTTCTACTGATTTGGCTAAATAAAAGGTCTGCCAAAGCAGGGAGGCATTCAGGTTATTGATATAAGCAAGCAGGTCAAAATTCCATTTTGATCTTTTGGTAGAGAACTTTGCTGAGGTTGTTGGTTTAAGGACTGCTCTTATGCCAGCAATAAAGCAAGGGTCACTAACATCAGCAGAAAAAATCCCAGCATGGGAGAAGGAATGGGGTTTGCTTACTAGAAGTACATCTAATAGTGTGATTTTCATAGGGTTTTTCTTATTGATAAGAGTAGGTTCATTAATAAGTAGAGTGAGCCCATGAGAGTTACAGAAGAATGTCAGTGGAAGAGATGCGCTTGACAGCCGGTCTTAGTTAAGGTCCCCTAGTATAATTGTTTCCATTGTGTTGGTACTCATAGTAGATGATAGGTGGGACAAGAGCTGTGACCCCGAGGACGGGGGTCTATAACATCCTATGACACGGAGGTCCATTGATGTAGATATTTCAATTTTTAAGGACAGGCATTCAAAGGCATTGGCAATTGATGTAGTGTCGAGGGTAGCGACTGTAAACTTGTCCTTAACATAGATGGCTACACCACCGCCTCTGGTTAGTCTATCAGCTCTGAATAACAGATAGTTGAGGATATTGACCTCTTTGTCTGGCGTGGATGGATAAAGCCAGGATTCAGATATGACAAGTACATCGGCTCTGTGTGGATAGACCAAGTCTATATCAAGGTGAGTTCCTTTAAGAGGCTACACACATTAGCATGCATAAAGCTGATACCTTTACACTTCATGACTTTGGACGGTGAAGGAATTGCTTGTATAGGACCAGAGTTAAGTTTAACATTACCTAAGCACAGCAAGAGGAGGAGTACAACTTTCCTCAGGGCAACAAGTGGTAATTTGGAAGAACTAAACCTTCTTTGGCTAGTGGGAGTATTGGTGTAGGAATGCAAGGACCTATCCTTTGTACTGTTCAGTCCTAGTGATACACATGCTAAGACCCTAGCTGTATGACACCAGTAGATGCAGGTACTAGGCTGAGTAGGTAACATTTCTTGGGTAGGTAACGACATGCCGGTGGCTGTCCAAGAGGGAGACTCAGCTGAAAGTGGGTACAACAACTTGGCGGCATAGCACGAGTTGTATAGGGACTCCATGAGTAGACATTCTTGTGGTAGGGGATACGAGTCCTCTTTGGGGTAAATTCCATCTGGCGTGTACCCTAATAAGGGTAGGGTGCATAAGGCGGTAAATAGGCAGAGCCAGATTACAAGTTCCATGGTTAAAGTCTGGGGATCAGAAAGAGAAATAGTTGTAAGGGCTTAATCTGGGCAAAGTATCAACAGGTAAGTCTGTGCGCCATGGTGTCTGAAAAGGGATATAGGTGCAGATACCACTTGAAGGGAGCAAGGAGATGTTTCTATGGCACAGCGACTAGAGATAGTTACGAGAAGTCGTAAACCTGATCTAAGAAGTTTCACCAGCTAAAGCTACACACCACAGGGTCAGCAAAGGGATGTAGGTGCTGAAACCACTTGTAGGGAGCAAGGAGAATTTACTATGACACAGCGACTTGGGAGAGTAATAAGAAGTCACAAATCTGATCTGAGATGAGTGGTAAGGGAGACTGCGGTGGGTTAGTTAGGATGGGACACTTGAACCTGAAGCGGCAGCCCAAAATTTATATGTCTGTTGGTGTCCTAGGGAGGTGGGGAGGATAGATTTGTAGGAAAGCCAATGGCAGGGGAGGTGGGGAAAGGAGGTCTATATAATAATGGTCAGGGAGGGGATGGGTGGGTGGGTGTAAAATATGCAGCTTTGCCGTACCTCTCTGGTCTCAAGTCTGAGCAAGTGGTCTCAGGCGGTGGCTTCGGAAGTGCTGACCGCCCGGTGGCCACGGTTTTGACAGCAGATGAGTTGGGAGCCCTGAAGGGTTCTCGGCTGAAGGGGAAGAGAAAGTGAAGCCAATTAGTACTGGTCCCAGACAATGATCGAGCTACCCAGTAACAAAACTAATTTACAAATGAAAGGGATCGATTTCCTTGGTGCCCTGAAGTCTGGGAGGCAGTTACAGAGGCAAAGGAAAGGGCTGTTTCACTTAATCAATCTAGCAAGAGCAGTTTGCAAGTATTACAGCTTTTTTTAGGCAGTTTACAGGCAGATTCTAACAAAATAGACATACATTAGCAAGCATAAATAAAAAAAATATATCTACTTACTTTTGAATTAGCACATTTGTAATGACCCGCTCCTCCAGGTATGGAGAGGAAGGGAGGGCATGGTCAGGGTGGGGAAGTGAAAATACACTGGTAGACCATTTAGCACCATTTATGGTTTAAGAGTAGGGGCCAAGGAAAATAAATAATATAGGGGTCCTGTCTTGGGCATGGGGTTGGTGAGGAGGGTGGTGATGCATGTACAGGGCTGGTCAGGGGGCAGGAAACAGGTCACAATTGTGGCTGGTTGGAGAACTTGCAGGACTGAGGAAGGTGTTGAGAGAGTAACTCTTGGACAGAGAGACCATAGAATGTCAACCTGAAGGACAATGTCTTGATGGCCATCAGGCCTGAGTGGAACATTCTCAAAGCCCTAGAGACAGAGGCTGGTCTGCATGTGCAGGTGGCAGAGTGGAGACTGCCACATAGAGGAGCTGAGAGTTAAAGTTGCCTAACTGAAGAATGATATGGTAAGAGGACCCTAGAACCCAAAAGGGACTAATTTTAAAGGAGGTCGGAGGAATGCAGTAAGAGCAGTGTTGCTCAAGTAAAGGAGACCATGGATGATAACATTGATGGTAGGAGAAATATTAGGGATCATCGGAACATTTACATGTAGGTACCCAGTTAGGTAGGTAACCGGTTTAAGCATTTGAAGTGAAAATATGCTTGTTGAGGATGTAATGGACCCTCATTGTCTAGTCACCATGATAATCTAAAGGTAACACCAACATTCCTTTACAGAAAAACTGCAGGCTCAATGGACTGATCTGCATGTTCACAAATCCAGTCTTTACAGTCACGGAGCTGCAGTATATGAAGGTTACGAGGGCCATGTGCAGATGGCAATGGTTTCGGTGGCATAGGGTTACTCTACAAATCTCTGGTGGATGCTTATGGCCACCAAGGATAGACTATGAGAAGAATTCTCAGTTACTGTAGGAAACTATGTTGCAGAAATGAATAAATGTTGAGGAACCTAATGTAACTCACAGGCATGAACTGACTACTTTTATCAGTAAAAGTATTTAATATTGAAACAGCCTGTATCCTTCCAGGAGAAGGACCACAGACCTTAGTGGAAGATTTATATACTACTTGGATGAGCATTTAAACTAGCTGGGTGGGGGCTATAATACCAAAGGAGGCAAATACTGCCTCCTCCAGATGATGAAACAAAATGGAAGGAGGTCCCAAGAGGTAGAAGCTTCCCCAGGGCAGTGGCACAAGAATAGAGGTGTGGGAACAAGGTAAACGACAAGGGGTGTATAAATCAGGATAGCAAGAAAAGATGAGAAAAGGAGACAGGTAATGGAGAGGGTAACAAGAGAAGACAGTGGTCAGGGGTAGCACCATGAAACAGCACAATCAGGGTAGAAAACAGGGAGACAGGCAAGGGAGAAGTAATGGTTTTGAGATGGAACCTTTGTAAATGAACTTTTACTGTAGCTCAAAGGTTGTAATCTGAGACTGTAATACATAAATAAATAAAGCTATGGAGAACCATGTGTGTCAATGCAAGGAGCCTGGGAACTACAATTCTGGACCTACAGGCTATCGTGTAGGGGGCTAGGCTGGATTTGGGGACCATAACTGAGTCATGGTGCACTAACAGCCATGACTGGGTGAAGCCATACTGTACCTGTTTACTCTCTCTGTTCAGAAGAGACAGAGAAGGGAGAAGGGGAGGAGTGGTTGTGCTATTTGTGAGGAAAGAAATCAAGGCTATGGAAATTCAGGGGGCACCCAGAGGAAAATGAAGGACTGGAGTTGCTGTGGACCATCCTGGATACAGGTACAGTAGTGGTGCCAGTATCCTTATATGGGTGGAATATAGAACAGTTACCATCTCTGATGACCTCAAAGTCATAGGGCAGTATGATAAAGCAATGGGTATGGCCAGTAGGATGCTGAGATGCACAGGGAGAGGTTTCTACAGCAGGAAAAGTGAGGTGATGTTGCCACTATGTCACTCGCTAGTAAGACCCAATCTGGAATATTGTATCCAGTTCTGGAGGCCGCACCTCAGAAAGGACATATACAGTGTGGAGGCAATCCAGTGAAGGGCAACTAAAATGGTGCAGGGGTTTCATCAAAAGCCCTAGGAGGAAAGGCTTGGGGATCTCAACATCTACATCCTGGAAGACAGGAAAATGAGAGTGAGGAAAGAGGCTTATAAGTACCTGATGGGATGAACAGAGTGAAGGAGGGGAGTCTCTTTCAAATGAGGAAAAGTACCAGAATCTGAGGCATGTGATGAAGCTGGGGAGGGGGGAGTCTAGGAGGGATGTGAGGAAGTACTAAAATGACTGAAATAGACTGCTGGAAGAAATAGTGGAGGTGAAAACAGTAGGGGGCTTCAACCATGCATGGGATAAACATAGAGGAATATTAGGAAATGGGCAGGGAGGAGGGAGGGTCACCAGAGACCAGCTAAGGTCTGTAGAGACAGATTAGACAGGGACAACCTGGGAAGACTGGGTGGGCCAAGCAATCCTTTTCTGCCTACAAATGCTATGTTTCTATGTTTTTAAAGCAGAACTTGTACTTCAAGATGATTCTAGTATGGAGGATGACAACACATCAGGCTCTGACACATATTCTATTTCCTCATTCCCCATTCCCTTATGAGCAGGTTTGCAAACTCAGACAGTCTCTAGGCAGGTGAGGGTCACACCTGCTTGCAAACAATTCTGTCAACAAGATTCAAAATGTGCAAGAAAAAATAAAAATACAAAAGTATAAAAAGATACAATTGATAAGTGTGGTAAAAAGTGACATTTCTATTGTTGTTGTGTTATGTGCTTAGGCACTATGCCACATGTTGTCAAAACTTTGCAGATGGTTAGCTGCTGATTTTTTTCCACAACCCGATAATGTCTATTGTGCAGCTTGATAGCTTTCTTGTGAATAGCATTTTACATTCATTAATGGCTTAGCAAGACAGCCTGATGGATAACACAGAGGTTCCAGTCAGTTGGTTTTGCTCTTGCAATGCATATTCTCTGCACACACTGTGATACCTGGAGTTTTAGTCAGCAAAAGTAGGACACCTAGAATGCAGTTATAAAGGAAGAGGTCAGGTTGAGCTGTACTCTGTGATCAATAACAGGTATGGCAGAAAACACAACTGTAGAAGCACTGGCAGCTGTAGTTATAACTCCTCAGACTTAGATTTCAATGTTCTGTTTTTTTAACAATACAATAATGGTATTTATTTATGTATATATGTATGTATGTAGAATTTAATAGCCAGACAAAGCCCATTGGATTAATGCTCATTTACAAGTGTGACCCAGGCATGCACAAGAACAATATACTGCATTCTGTAAGAATACATACCCAAGAATAATATATGAGCATAGATGAACAAGAACAATATATAAATATGCATGCACAACAACAATGCATAAGTATACATGTAGAAGAATAATGAGTATAGATGCATAAGAACAATACGTAATATACCTGCACAAGAGCAATACATAAATATATATACACAAGAACAATACATAACTATAAATGGCTACAAATGAGAGGATGATTTCAATAATGTCATGTTATCCAGTTATATTTGCTCTGGTCACTAGTACTAAGCATGGCTTCATACAATTATATCTGTCCAGAGAGAAAAAGCCCAGCACATTCACCCACACAGGTAACAAATCAGTGGAAGATTATACAAAAGCACTAAAGGAGATAAATGTTGTCACAAAATATTGTTTATTTAAATAGCAGCTGATGCCTTCAGAAGAACTTTAACAACACTTACTATTTAGATACAGTTTGGCTTGTGTTTCACATTAGTTCTGTATTCCTTCTCTCCATTATTTATTACTGGTGTAGTCTGCATGAAAAAAGGATCTTTGCTACGGAAGAGTTCATCTATTCTGTTGCTTTCTTCTTACATGAAGTCATAATGCATTGCTTATGGCATCACAGTTACTCCCATGGCAACAGATTGTTATGTCACAGTAGAGAATCATGACACGAAGTAGGGAGTGAGCTATAGAGGCAGATAAACTCTGAGGTATAAAGATCATATATTCATGCAAAGTTCCTTAGTAATAAGTAATGTGCAGGAACAATCTATAGAATATATATATATGGAATGCAAGCTGAAATGTACCTAAACATTATGTTTTTCAAAGTTTTGCTTGAGGTGTCAGCAGCTCTTTAAGATAGAAGTCACTTACGTGCTCAGAATACTCACTAGCAGGATGATTCCAAAAAATTCCAAGAGCTGATACCAAACAACTGGGCCCCTTTTCAAGGAAGCTGGAGTATTTTGTGGACCTCAGCTCAGCTTAGTGAGGTTGTGACAACCTGCCCCTTGAGTAGTATCAGTTTAAAGGGCAGTTGTCTGGGTATCTGCTTCACTGAGCTGCCATCACCTGACTATATCAGGAAAATATCCTATTGCTTCAGGTCAAGAGGGTCAAATCAAATAATATTAGGTAGAATGCACTTCAGACAGCAGACTGTAAACAGAGAATTCTTAGTGCCAAAAAATATTAAAATTACCTTCTCAATAATAAGGTACAGCCACTGATTTTAGAAAGTTTGTGGGTGGGATTTCTAAAACACTTGGATCGCCACAAGCCCCTGTGTGCAAACAATACAGCACATGAGGCTTGTGGCGATCTAACAGGATTTTTTAACCTGTGCTGGCAACTGCCACAAGTTAGATCAACTACATCTGGTCTTAACTGTGACAATCCTGGAGGTTATTTTACAGAGCTTGTGCAAAATATTTGGAGCAAGCTGCTGTAAATCATTCAAACTACCACAAATGCACCTGAGACTGTAAAATCTGGTGCAGCTGTGGCACAGGATTTGGCCCACTGCCAGAACCTAAGTGTGGTGGCCCAGGGCTGAACACAAGCCCCGCGCCTCCCTTTGAAAATCCTGCCCAGAGTTTTTACTAGTAATTACTACAGTTATTAACAAATACACAGGATATATATATAGTAAGGTGAAAGGGGGTTACATGTTTACTGGGAAAGGAAAATGATGTCAAGTATAGACAGATGAAAGGTAGAAGAATGTCAATGTCTAGGCTCTCCTATCTTCTGTCCTACCTGCCACTAACCTTAAAGGACTTCCACTGAGTCTGTCCTTCCCTCACTCAAATAGTCTAGCTCCAGCAGGGCTCCCTTCTTCTTCCAGATGTAAAGAGTCAGAGAGCCAGAGAGAGTGTCTAGCTCCTCCATTTTATGTGCTTAGGGCTGTGGAGGAGTGACCTCTCCTTTGAGTGACAGTTCTCCACCAAGGGGTGGGTAGGTGTGCATGTGTATGACATCATCCAGGCCAACTGCCATCCTTCAAACCTATGACATCCTTCTTCTAGCTTTCACAGCTTTATTTTGCAGGATGTCTCAGGTCTTGGGAATAACACCCTCACATTGCCAGGGTGTGAAACTAAACAAGCTCATGGTAAACTTAGTACTTAGCAGTTGACTAGTATTTTCTCCTGAGAGCTGCCTAAACATGTGATCTAGAAGACATTTTAGGTATCCATCCCAAACAGAACTGATACCAGAAGAATATTTAAACTAACAGAAAAAAAGGAATAAATGAATCTGGTAACAATTCCCATCACAGAGGTAAATGTTGAAATGATTATTAAGTAGTGTAGGACTGGACTGAATGGGGAAGGGGCACCATGAAGTGGCAGTGAGGCTTTTGCAAATCTAAACTGATGTTTGTTAATGAAGAACCCCTGTTTAATGTATGATAAGAAGAAATGAGTTAGATAACCATGAAAAAAAACCATTATTACAGGCCAGTTGAGGCAGTATCGGGGGGCACTCTGGATCTTATTTTTTGATGTAGTTTATCACTTGGGTCCCCATTCTCAGTCCCTAATGGTGGCAGCTCAAAATGGATGGCAAACAGCAACCCTGTTGCACTGCCACCCTTTTCTCAGAGGTATAGTATTCATTACCTGCAGGGTGGAGGAATCCTCTTGTGCCAAGCCATAAGGGAGAGCTGATGCTGAATTTGCATCTGGCAAAGATCCTGAAATCCTATGGTTTGACACTGGTGAAGCCAGTCATAAGAAACTTGCTTTTCCTTCAGTAGTTCAGCATCATGACCCAGCACGTTTTACAGGGAGACCTCACTGAGAATGTTCAAGTTGCTGACAAGTCACGTGACCTGCAGCAGCAAATCAGTGATGCTAGTGATTGAGAAGTACTCACATTGTGCACATTTCAGTAGCATTTCCAGCTCTTTCTCACAGGAGAGAACCTGGCTACTGATAGGAGCTCACTGCATGGTAAAAAGAGCAATGTTTGATCAGAAAAATGTTAGAACTCATGAGAGACTCATACATTATCATTTCAGTTACCTAATTCACTATTTTAAAGGGGGAAAGTCATCAGAAAGGGCCCCACAACCCCACACCTAAGTGGGGGGCTATCCCCAATGTGCACTTTGTGTGCAAAACATTTTGTTTTACTTACTGATTACTGTAGTATAGTAGATTTATTATACTAATTTTGTTTACTTCCAGGCTGACATCTTCTGTTCCTACAAATCCTAGAATCCCCTGCAGCTGACATCAGAGCAGGACTGCAGCAATTGAAGATTCAATAGCCTGCAGTGCACGTTATATTGTGACATTCCCTCACTGCTTTTGACTACTACTGTTTTTACCAATGCTATGTCTTCAGTTAGTACATTATTCTGTAAATATGTCACTCCTGATTGCTTGTGTTATATCTGTACAAAAACTACAATTTGCTGCTTCTTTCTTTGTGATCTTACATCCTGTAAATGCTATTATTATATTGTGATGTCCCCTGCTGCTTTTGACCACAGCTGTTTTCACCTATGCTATGTTTTCTGCTTGTACATTATTCTGTAACTATGTCTGACACATGCCTCTTGGCCTGGGTCGTGCCTTTAACTGGTCCTTCGGACCACTGCACTTAACCGGTTAACAAAGTCATAAATAAATAAATAAATACATAAATAAACAAACATGTTAGAGCTTTTATAAGCTCTGACATTTTGTTTGCTGGTCCCACTCTTTTACTAGAGCTAAGTACCATTACAGAGGACTGTACTGAGCACCTGGAGAAAAGCAGAACCAGAAAACATCTGATCAGAGCTTATAAAAGCTCTAACATACATTGCAGGCTATTGAATCTCCAGCTGCTGCAGTCATGCTCTAATATCATCTTCAGAGGATTCTTGGGATTTGAAATTACAGATGTCAGCCTAGAAGCAAGCAAAATTAGTCTGATACAATCTACTGTACTCAAGTAAACAACAAGTAAAACACAATGGCCCCTAGTCAAGAATGGGTGGGTAATTCGCACAGGAGACTTGCTACCTGCCTGTGTATTTCCGTACCTGTAGACCGGTGTGCATCAGCTGGTATTCAATACTGGCAACCACTTGTCCGTGGTCCCTCCCCACCTGGCGTGCAGACACTCAGAGGGAATTTCCACAGATTGGGCATTCATCCAATAGGATGCCCAATCCATGAACAGATCCCTTGTGTCCATGGGGCATGAAAGACAGTAGCAGGTGCAATGTGAGCCACCAGATCAGGGCAGTAGAGTGCCCAGTCAGCTGCCCCAGCCCTTCTTGATGATCCATGGCTGGGGCAGCATGTGATGGGGGTCTGCATGGCCCCATGGCAGCACTGCTATTGGTGGTGGCATCCTGGGGGGTTCGTATTCCTTATGGCTGGGTGTTACCCAGCGTAAGGTGCACCCTCTATGCCCAGCACTCTGAACCTTTGTAAATGGCGTGGAGTGCAGGCACTCCCATGACACCCCCCCGCCTGCCCCTGGTGCATTGCTCTCCACATGGCAGGGGAATTGGGTGCCAAGGGCAGTGCACCCAGTTGCTGAATTCAGTGCACTGGGCATATGGGTGCAAAGTGGCTATGCACCACAGATAAGCGGCGTGTAGCTACTCAGCACAATAGTGGATGGGGCCCCAATGTTTTTGCACATAAAGTACACATTGAGACCAGACCCACATTTGACTTTGGAAACCATTGTGCAAACGGTTTCTCTTTAACAGTTGTTTTAGGCAGGGCAGTGAATCTATGCTACAAAGTAATAAATTGTGAGCTTGCAGTGATGGCTACAGCCACTGAAGCAGGTGGAAGACCAAGTGAATTAAGAAGACTGGGAAAAGTTCAAAGGGAATTTTTAAAGGATTTATTTGACATGTGGAGAGCAAGAAATCCATCTTTATTTATTTATTTTTATATCCCCCATTCAGCAGGAACTGGATAAAGTGAATATAGTAGATTGGGAAGGATACAGATGGTGTTTTGAAGGATTTATTTGACAAATATTTTTTTACTGACAGCTAGCAGTGCAGATAGGGCACAGTAATCCATATTTATTTATTAATTCATTTTTTGCCTGCCAGTGGAAATTAAGTTCAGTGGGCTGTTGCAGTGAGGCATAGTAGCTGGATTATCATCAGTGCATCATGGACTTCATCATCATCATCATACTATGTTTATTAAGCCTTTACAATTTTCACCATACAAAATTAGCAATATTCAGCTAAAAACAGTATTAAGCTAAAATGGGATGCAATTACTTCATGTACTTAATCCTGAAATCAATTAACAATGATATATACTGCAAAGCTGTAGCAAGGGTTAAAAATAGGAACAAACAGGTTCCTTGGTGAACTATGATTCGATGATTCATAAGAAATTAGTATAAAATATCAGAGAACCTCTGTCCAAGTTAGATTACAATTTCACAATTCGCAAGTAACCCACAAGTCTATCCAATATAAACTTATCTCTGGTGTTGTATAAAATAACATAATCTTGTCCAGAGGGTGGTTGAGTTCTGCAAGTATTAACCTGATCAGATCTTTATTTTCATGGATTATAATGGTCAAATTAATGTAATGTGCTTGAGGTCATCCTCCAGATTTATTCCACATTTGGAATGAGGATTCAAAACCCCTAAATGCTTCTGTTTAAAGAAAATATAATTTGCATTATATAGATTCAGCATGAACCTGGTTACCACCCTTCTGATAGCCAAGTCTGCTAAAATTATGAAGTAAAGTTCAAGAAAATGTTAATTTTTTAATTGTTTATTCTACTGATAATTCTTAAGGGTAGCTATTCATGATAAATCTTTTTTGATACCAATATCCCATATTTGGTTTTTGATCTAAAAGATGATCTCATTATCCCTTGCTGTTCTTCCAACTGATATATCAGTCCAGAATTCCTATACATTCTAATTCTGTTGATAGCAATAAAGGGTTAATTGGTGTAATATATATTGTATATAAAACATAACTCAGTCCTGAAGGAAAGAGTTTATTTGATAATTTTGGCCATAGGAAGCATGAAACCCCTTCTGGAATAGTCTATTTTTCCTTATAGGCATTGTCAAGGAGGACAATCCTCTGAGAGGAGAAATAATTTCAGCAAGAAAACTAAATTGTTTTCCAAAATGTGGGTGGTCAAAGAAAATTGACCTAATTCAAATCTTAGTACCTCAGCCGGTACTGATCGAGGTACTGCCAACATGTAGTGATAAAGTTTGTTAAGTAAGACTTCAAGATTTTTTAGATAAGTAGAAAACCATATTTCTGACACATATAATATGCTTGTTTTAAGTTTTGCATCTATAACTCTAAGTATACACCTCATTGAGCCTTGCTTAATTTAGCATTATATCTTTTAAATGCATTAAATTCAAATTGGAGTTTTATTTCCATCAGCTGGGTATGATTTTTACAAAGACAGTTTTCAGAAAATCTTACCCCAAGATAGTCATATTTCTCAGTACCTATCTTTTTTTTATTAATGAATAAAGTCAAATTCCTAGTTTTCCTTTTATTGAAAACAACCATTTCATTTTGTTTGCATTATTAGTTAACCTATTATCTATAAATAGTTTAGAGAAGAGCTTAACCTTTTTCTTCAATCCCAAGAATAAAGTAAAGATCAGAATTATATCTTCTGCATAGGCACAACAAGAAACTTTTCTATTAGCTATTGTTGGTGAATGTATTGGTGACTGCTCTATCTGGTTTATAATATTATTAATGTACAGGTTAAATAAAGTGGGGCCAGAAGACAGCCTAACGGTCTCCTAAATTAGTTTTAATTTGAGTAGTGGTTTCCACTTCCTGATTATACTGAACTTTAGTCCAAGTATACTGATGTAGTCCTATTAGAATATTCAACAAATCTGGATCAATATTTAATGTTTGAAATTTTTGCCATAATAGTTTATGGCATATACTATCAAATGCGGATAACAAATTCACAAATCAGCCAAAAAGTTTTGAGTTCTTTATATTAACATATTTCAAAATAAGATGGGACAATACATAACAGTGTTGGATCTTTGATCTATCACTTCTAAAATCATTCTGTACTTCATTAGGAAGAATATTTTCCATAATCCAGGCCTGAAGCCTAGTTCAATTATTTTAGAAAACATTTCATACGACATATCAATCAAACTGATGGGTCTATACTAGGGATGCATGGATACCAAAATTCTACCAGATATCAGATTTCAGATATTTAGTTCTCATATCAGGATCAGTCTGTTTTATCAGGCCAGATAATTGTTCCTTAAAAGAAAATTGCTCTTTTAATCTTTAATCTGTAAATAAATTTATTCGGTAAAAAAGCACAAGTATTGCAGGAATTGCAAAAATACATAAAATATAACTACAGCCATATGCTGTACTGCAGCTATCAAAATTTCATCAGCATCTCATGCTTTAAATTCCATCATGCTGTGTTTTAAAAGTAAAACAAAATGGTTACATTAAATGCATGCTGAAAATAGAAAATAGAGTTAAAAATCTACGTTTCGACCTTAGGTCTTCTTCAGGAAATATCTAAAAGAGAAAAAAAACAAGTTAGTGTAGAGGAGAGGTAAAATGAGAGAGATATATATGTGGAGAAGGAAGAAAGGGGAGGCTAAGGGAAAAGAAGTGATAAATGGTAAGATTAAGAGAGAATCTGTGAAACAAATAGGTGATGATGGGAAAGATAAAGCATAATGGGAGAGAAAGAGCTGGGGAAGTTCCCAGGTGGAGACTAATGAACAGGGCCTTGTAAGAAGGCTGAAAGGTGACAAATGTGTGGAAGGAGACAGAAATGGAGACATATGGTGAAAATGAAAATAAATGAGTACAAAACAAATTGACTTTAGGGAAAAAAGAGATGGCTGAAAGATGTTAGTGGAAAATAAGTCTATCATTTAAACCAGAGGGCTGCTGGGAGCCAAGGTGGATGATCAGCTTGGCTTCCATGTTTTCTATGGTCAGGATCCGGAAGCCCTGCTGAAGGACACAAACAGAAAGGTCATTGACATTGTGGTCCCTGGAGATAAAGTGGGATACAATGGGTTTAGCAGTTTCACCATTCCTGACTGCTCTGTAATGTTCCCTGAAATGGTCAACAAGACACCTACCAGTTTCTCCGATGTAAATAGCAGAACACTTCCTGCAAAGAATACAATACACCACATTAGTGGAGGTGCATGAGAACTCCTTGGTGATGTGAAAAACACCTGTAGGCCCCCGAATCTCAGTCACACTGGAAATAAATTTGCAGGTGTAGCAGCACCTGTTGCAAGATTTGGTACCTGGGGAGGAACTGTTAGGAGTGGGTAGGCTGCTTTTAACCAGGAGATTCCATAGGTTAGGTGGCGCGGTAGGAGGCAATAGGTGGTTCTGTAAAGGAAGCACCAATGTTAAGGGTCAGTTTGCAAAATGGAAAGTTACTAGTGATGATCCTGTGAGAGAAGGTGTGCTCTGATGGAAAGGAATAACTAGTGGAATTCGCCATTGTTCGTGTGTGACAGTGTCCCTCCTGTGGAGGTCAAGTTACGGGGCATGTTACTGACCCGGGAGGGTGCTCTATCCACTGTGCTTTTAGGGTATCCCCTGTTGATAAAAAAACGATGCATTATTTGGGTCTGCTCAGCAAAATCATCCTCTTCACTGCATAACCTGCAATGTCTAAGAAACTGTGAATAAGGCAGGCCATTCTTGACATGTTTAGGATGGAAGGAGCTATGGAAGAGGAAACTGTGAGAGTCAATGGGTTTGTAATGGACTGATGTCTTCAGACCAGTGTTCTGGACTGAGAGCTGGATATCCAGAAAAGGCAGTGTAGAGGAGGATACTTCAACAGTGTACTGAAGGGAAGGATGTGCCATGGTGAACTTATCAAGGAAGACTTGGAGGGTCTCCCCTGGAGCAAGAGGTGGTCCCCACACAGTCATCAATGTAGCATTTGTAGAGTTCAGGCACAGTCCCTGTGAATGAGAGAAAAAAACGTTCCTCCACCCAACCCACAAACAGATTAGCAAAGCTGGGACCCATCTTGGTACCCATGGCAACTCCACTGACCTGCTGAAAAAAACTGTTATTAAAAGAAAAAAGTGTTGAGTGTAAGAACCAGTTCTGCCAGATGAGTTAGTGTGTGTGTTGGTGGCTGCTGGACTTCCCACTTGTTCAAGAAATGCTGCAAAGCTGTCAGACCATCATCATGGGGGATCACTGTGTAAAGTGATTTGATGTCCATGGTGAAGATGAGATGATGAGAGTCACTGAATCTGAACCTGTCAAATAACTGGAGAGCATGGTTAGTGTCTTTAACATAGGAGGGCAGGGACTCAACAAGGGGTTTCATGAGGCCATCCAAAAATGTGGAGATGTGGGATGTGGGGCAGGGGCAGGCAGACACTATGGGACGACCCCGGGTTACCTGTTTTGTGGATTTTGGGAAGAAGATAAAACCTGGATGTCTGGGGATGCTGAACTATGAGTCTCTTAGCAGAAGCAGGGAGTGCATTGTTTTCAATAGCAGAGGTGATGGTGGTGGTGACCTCCGTCTGATAGTCAGCATTGGGGTCCTGTGGAAGAGAAGAATAAAACCTGGTGTCAGAGAGTTGCTGTTTGGCTTCCGTGATGTATAGCTCCTTTTACCAGACCACAACAGCACCTCCCTTATCAGCTGGTTTAATAACAATGTCATTCCTACATTGTAGAGATCCGAGGACTGCAAGCTCACCAGGTGTCAGGTTGGAATGGTTGTGCCTGCAATGAAGATTAAAAGTTAGTGGTGTTTTCCATGCATTGGTTAACAAAATAATCAACAGCAGCAAAACATCCTGGAGGGGGTGTCCATGCACTTCGCTGGGGATTGATGTCATTGATAGTTCTGGTGATACTGTCATCATCTGTGGGAAGACGAGTCATATTACATCAGTGTCAGTGGCTCAGTAGGTAGCACACTCACCTCTGAGGCCGGGAGATCAGAAGGCTGTGGGTTCAGTTCCCACATCTGGCACTTGGGTTAATATCCCAGTACTGACACTGTAGTGTAGCATGAGGGGGATGCTGCACTTCTGAGGTGCCGTCTTTCGGATGAGACGTTAAACTGAGGTCCCATCTGCCTGGATTGGTGGTAGTTCAGGTGGATGTTAAAGATCCCATGGCACTTCTCGAAAAGAGTAGGGGAATTTCCCTGGTGTCCTGGCCAAATTTCCCTCATTCACTAAAAATACCACCAACAGCTTAATCTGGTTCAAGGTCAGCTGGCATTCATCTGTATCCCCCTCCCCCGGGTTGTGCCTGAAAATAGATTTGTCTAGTGCACTTACTCGGTCAACAAAAAATAAATAAATAAATAAATAAATATTAGAAAAATGAGCTGCAAGGCATACTCTATGATAGAAGCACTGCAGATCAACTTGAACCTGGGGTGCATCAAGATATCTGGGTGTGGGCACAAAAGAGAGACCTTTGCTAAGGAGTGATTGCTCATCTTGTGTCAGGGGAAGGTCTGGAGGAATACAAAATACCAAATTGTTAGGTTGTGTCTGACTCGAGGACTCATGTTGGTTGTTGATCTGCTGGGTGAGAGACTGGAGTTTTGCAGATTTGGTATCCTTGAGAAACTGAAAGAGAGTGGAATTAAGGTTTTGGATGCAGTGCTTAATAAAAGGAAGGTTATGTGGAGCCGTTCGCTGCAGGAAATCCTTTTGCCTTTGAATGGTTTTATCCACAGAGATCAGCTGTGTTTTGATGGAGAGAATGGTGTGCATGATAAGTTTCCTAGAGAAAGTTTTCAAAAGCTTGTTAGTAGAGGAAACATGTGTCTCAGATCCAAATGAACAAGGATGAAATTTCAAACAGAAACCTTTAGGAATAATACCCAGGTGGCATGATTTAGAATGAAACTGTAAGTGACTGCAGAGTTTAGTCTTAGAGCAAATGGCAGAAAATAATTCAAGAGAAGGCTTAGAAATAAAAGCATGTTTACATTTTCTGTTGACAGTCTTGATCATCGATCTGTAATGATATCTCCAGCTGTTCTAAAGACACGTTCACTTGGGACACTAGTCAGTGGTGCTGACAGAAATCCCTTTGCTATTTTTAGCCAAAATAGCAAACCTGTGCTCATTCAGCTAGCAGTACAACAGAGGATCATGAGTTGATCTCTTGGGAACTATGCTTTCAGAGATGTAGTTGTCCAGTTCTGTATTCCTCTGCCATCATGCTCTGAAGCTGCAAAATAAAAACTTAAGTGTTTGTTATACATTTTACAACTGTAATTAAAAGTTAATATAGTTATACATGCAATCATGTGGTATGGAGTTGTTCTGAGTGAAGATCTCCCAGGGGTCATCAGCTTCAGTTTTTGTATTCATCCTAGCTGGCACCACATGGGGTTTTTCAGTTGCAGAGTGAACATCTACAAGCTCTTCCACCAATTGCTTGACTACTGCTTTTGCAAAGCTTTTCCCACTCACAGCATAAAAGAAGTGCAGCTTGTAACAAGCATCAAGAACAGTAGCAACCACTACCTCCTTTTTAGCCTCATACTGTGAAAATCTTGCATCCATTGTTGTCAGCAGAGATCTTCTGCTTGTGAGCAGTCCTGGAATCTTGATGTTATCTATGGCATAGTATATCACTATTGCTGTTGGTATTAAGTCTGATACACAGGCATTATCAAGGCTAAGTCATTTTGTTTCACTTTCTATGGGCTTCAGCACTGAACAGACACTCTCTACCAAAGACCATTATGAAGAGGTTAATGTTCTGTTGTCTGTTTCAGAGGCATAAACATTGAGCACCCTGCATTGCTCTAATAGACTCTCCAGCATATAGTATAACTATTCCAGTGTGTTGGTACATCTTGTGTTAATTGGTGGACAGGAACCTGTAGTGTTGTCCGAAGTGCTATAAGTTTTTTGGTGGCAGCAGAAGAATGTTGTAAATGCTCAACTATTGCATGGCCAGTGACTAACAAAGCTTCAACAGATTGTGGCTTATTTATGGCTTCATTTATTATGAGCTGGAGTGTGTGCACAGATCTAGTATACAGGTTATAACCGTGACTAACCAAGGAACAAAATGCCTTACAGTCTTTTTCAGAATAGTATCTTATAGTTTTTCCCTCATAACTTGGTGGTATTTCTTTTTGTCCTTTTCTAACATTTTTCTGTAGTCTTTCCTAGCTCTATTAAGAATATTCAGGTTTGCTCATATAGGATATTTCTTACAGCATTGTGCTTTCCTACTTTTTGCTTTTTTGCAGATCTTATTAAACCAAGTGACATTAAATGGTCTAGAAATTTCGTTGGTTCTGCAAAAAGGTTTAATGTAGTTAGTAATTTCTGTACATTTGTTATATGTTATCTAAACATCATTAAATTCCATAAAGATGTTATGTAAAGATAACAAATAATCTAAGTAACATAATTCAGAATATAATTTTACTGTCCCCCCCCCCATGTAATTCTTTTTGAGTTGAGAACTTCGAGGCCATCAATATTTAGTCTAGGTTCACAGACAACTGCATAGCCCTCAATTTGCCAGTGAGTTAGTAAAGGGAGATGAGCAGAATCAAATTGGTCCAAAATTATTAGATCCTTAAAAAATTTCAAGGCATCCATGTTCGTCCATACTAGATCAATCACAGATGAACTGAAGTGACCCTTAAAAGTATAGTCTCCCTGCTAGTCACCTGGAGATCTACTATTCAGTTGTTTTTAAACCTAATTTACTCAAAATCTTCCCAAGATCTTAACTTGTTGGTTTGATTTTTTAATCTTTAGATTTTCAAATCATGCTTACAATTGGATTAATAATATGTAATGCTAAATTAAGCTCATTTTCATATATATTTAAAGGATCCTCTACCTGTATTCTAGCATTAAAGTCTCATAGTACAATGAAAGAATAGGTTTCATAAGTATTGGCTAGTCCTTTAACATCTTTTGAAAAGTACATCCATTCAGTCAACAAGGAGGCAGAACTGAATTTAGTAATTGGAGAAAAATATATTTTAAAAACAATCATTTTATATAGCTGGATACTCTAGTTATGATGGAAGGCTTTTTCTTGATCAAAATTTTAGTAAAGTGATTTTGTAATTTAATGAAGTTTTGACATATATTGCAATGCCTGTCTTTCTTCTCACACACTTTGTATCCCTAGTTGCTGCTATTCTAAATCTGGTATTTCCCAGAATCATGGGGGATGTCTTTCTGATACCAGGTCTCTTGGAAATATAGAACATCAAAAGTTACCAGCAATTTCTTTTTTACTCATCTGCTAGTTTGTACATTAATCCATCTATGTTCCAGGAAAGGACTGTCTGGTCTTCTATAGGCCTTTGCATCATATCAACCTGTACTTGTCATTGTAAATCTAATGTAGTAAAATGATTATTTTTAATAAAGTCTGTTGGATTACTTTTAGATCCATTTTTCATATTATCATTTTCCAAGATTGCACAGTCAATTAATAAGGCCCCAAATTCATCCAGTACAGAAGAGGATTCCAAAACCTGGGTATCCAATTTATTATTTTTAAGGGTTATATCTATTTGAGGGGGATCTGAAATTCCATAACAAACTGTGACCCATTCTATATCATTACATGCTGATTCTAAACAGTGACCTACTCACCTAAGTTCTATGACTATGAATGACACAACTCTTTGAGGAGATAATGGTCCTTGTCCTTTGGCCTTCTCCATTCCAGAAGACACCAGCTTCAGAAAAATGTTGCAGAAAGCAAAGCCAGAATACAACATTCCTTTGTGGTTTATATTTTTCAGGCTTCTTCTTCCCAGCATGTACAAGGCAGCATGCAAACAGATGGTGAAACTTCCAAAGGAGGCAGAGAGGGATTAAATGCATTTCACTACTGATATACTCAGTACAGGTTGTGTCCAGATCATGCTCCATCACCATTCTGGTCCTGCCTCCACCTCCATTAACCCCTTCAGGATTTATATTGTAGCAGATAGCCTCACAGGGTCACACCAATTTAGGAAGTGCCTTACTTAATGTGTTGGTCATGGAGAGGAAGCACAGAGGGGAAAACATTCTATAGTTCATAAAATCACTATTAAACATCTTGATGTGCTCTCATGATTGAGGGTGGGACTCTTTATGACAAACAGTGGCAGTAACATGCTGAAGTTAATGATTGATGGGGAATTTACCAATGCACCTCATTTCCCAAAAGCACTAAATCTGGTGGCGAGTCATATACTTTACAAACTGCATAGCTGAAATTGAAAGCAGAGACTTGCATTATACAGAAAATCACTGAATATTTACATTCCTCCCCCAAATGCACTGAACTTATCTTCCATTACCACCAGAAATGCAATATTCCTCAGCATTGCTTCAATAAAGACATTTCCACAATGTGGAACTGCATCTTTTATATGATTTAGAGCAATATGGAAGAGGAAGCCTGTGTTCCAGGCTATGGTATTCAACAATATGGCCTGTGGGGGAATATCTGTCATGAATGCAGTGATTTGTTCTGCAAAGCTGGCCCCATTTTTGTGACCATATAAACAAGCAACAAATTGTGAGTCTAATTGAACACCTCACATGCTGTTATTTACAATCTTGTACACCAGCCCCAACAAAACAAGGCTGATAGTTGTAGTAGCTGTGGTGGTACTGGTTGTAGAGGCAAGAATGACAGTGATGATGGTGGGTAGAAGGGGCAACATCACTAGTTCACCTGAGCCAACAGAGCAGCAGCAAAAGTGGTGGCAGTAGAATGCAATACTCAATAAAGAAGTGACACAGATGCTTCTCACATAACTTACTGACAGATTTGACAGCACTGGATCGGACATCAAATTTGGTGTGGCAACACTATTGAATCACAAATAAAAAGGCAGCTTCATTGCCCTAGATGCATAGATTATATCTAACAGAAACTGTTGTGTACACATAAGGAGGAGCATCAACAGACAGCTTGAAGGAAACATAGAAACATAGAATGTGACGGCAGATAAGGACTGCTTGGCCCACCTAGTCTGCCCATTTTCATACCTAACAGATAAGCTGCAGATCCTAGTTAGCCAACAGCTTACTTCCTCCTACCCCTCACTAGGACTGCCTTATGTTTGTCCCATGCATTCTTGAATTCCCCCACTGTTCTTGACTCCACTACCTCCTCAGGAAGGCTGTTCCATGCATCCTCAACCCTCTCCATAAAAAACACTTCCTCACATTACCTCTGAGCTGTCCCCCCTCTATCTTCAAATTGTGCCCCCTTGTTCTTGCACATCTCTTTTTCTGAAAGATGCTACCCTCTTGGACTTTGTTGATTCCCTTGAGGTACTTGAAAGTTTCTATCATATCCACTCTCTCCCTTCTTTCCTCAAGGGTATACCTATTAAGCTCCTTTAGTCTTTCTTCGTACATGTATGTCTTCTGATGCAGACCCTGCACCATTTTGGTTGCCCTCCTCTGGACAGCCTCCACTCTGTCTATGTCTTTGTGGAGATGGGGTCTCTAGAACTGCACACAGTACTCCAAATGGGATCTCACCAACTGTCTGTACAGAGGGATAACAACTTCCTGTTTTCTACTATTGATGCCTCTCCCTATGCATCTCAGTATCCCCCCAGTCTTCCTTACTGCCTTCTCACATTGCTTACCCATCTTTAGGTCATCCGATATAATTACCCCCAGGTCCCTTTCCATTTTTACTGTTGTCAGTATCTCACCCCCCATTGTGTACTCTTCCCCTGGGTTTTTGTTTTCCCAGGTGTATTACTTTGCACTTCTTTGCATTGAATCTGAGCTGCCATACATCTGACCATTCCACCAACCTTGCCAAGTCCCTTCTCATCCTTTCCACTCCATCTTATGTATCAATCCTGTTGCAAATCTTTGTGCCGTCTGCAAAGAGACATACTTTTCCTTCCAGTTCCTCTGCAATGTCACTTATAAAGACAATAAAAAGGACTGGTCCTAGTACTGAACCCTGCGGTACCCCGCTAGTAACCCTCCTTTATTCACTGTGGACTCCATTTACTACTACCCTTTGAGTCCTGTTGTCTAGCCAATTTTTTATCTAGGCTACCACCTTGGGACCCACTCCAAGGCTGGCTAACATTGTATTAATCTCTTGTGTGGGACTGTATCAAATGCCTTGCTAAAATCTAGGCAGGCCATGTCCACAGCCCTCTCTGGTCTACTACTTTGGTCACACAGTCAAAGAAATCTATTAGATTTGTCTGACACAACCTTCCATCATGAATCCATGCTGCCTTGGGTCCTGTGTCCCACTGGCCTCTAGGTACTCAACAATTCTTTCCTTCAGAAGTGATTCCATCATTTTCCACCACTGAGGTCAAACTAACTGGTCTGTAGTTTCCTGCCTCTGTCCTGCTCCCACTTTTGTGAAGAGGAATCACATCCGCCCTCTTCCAGTCCTCAGGTACCACCCCATCCTCCCATGATTTGTTAAAGAGAGTAGTCAGTGGTGTCACTTGTTCTACCCTTAGGTCCTTTAGAATTCTTGAGTGAATCCCATCAGGCCCCATTGCTTTGTCCCCCTTCAATTTTGTTAGTTCTTTCAGAACCCTTTCTTCTGTAAATGGACTGGTATAGACCCCCATCTTCAGAGTTTTTCTCTTGTTTGGTTTAGGAACCTCCCCTTCCTCTTCCTTTGTGAATACTGAGCAGAAATATTAATTCAGTATCCCTGCTTTTTTACTGTCACCCTCTATCCCTCCCTTTTATTAAGCTTCAGTATCCCTCCTTTGGTCTTTCTTCAATCCCTAATGTACCTATAAAAGGTCTTAGCCCCCTTCTTAACAGAGTTGGCTATCCTTTCCTCGGTTTGGGCATTTGTTATTCTGACTGCCTTCCCTGACATTTTCTACTTTAACTGAGAAAGTTCTCTGTACTGCTCCTTCTGTGTTTCCTTATATTTCCTGAATGCTATCCTTTTCTCCTTAACCTATCCTGCCACCTCTTTTTAGAACCATAGTGTTTTTTTCCTTCATTGTGTTTTGTTGATTTGCTTTACACAAAGGCTTGTTGCCTCTGTGATGGCTGTTTTGATTACTCCCCATTATTCCTCCACCCCTCTTTCTTGCCTGTTTGCTAGTGCTCTTCTGAAGCACTCTCTCATTTTCCCAAAGTCAGCCCTCCTAAAGTCCTATACTCTTGCTTTTGTATGGCTTGATTGTATGGCTGTGTTTATCATGAACCACAGTGTTTAGTGGTCGCTTGTTCCCAGATGGCTACCCACTTCTAAATCTGAGATTATTTCTCCATCCCCATTTGAGAGTACCAGGTCTAAGATTGCTCCCTTCCGAGTGGGTTCCAATACTAGCTGTCTGAGGCATGCCCCCTGTAGGGCATCAAGAATGACAATGCTCTTGGATGTGCCTGCAGCAAAGGTGCTTCAGTTAACATCTGGCATATTCAGGTCCCCCATCAACAATAGCTCCCATTTTCTGCCATTCTAAGGAAGCCTTATATCATTTCCTTGTCCACTCCCTTCCCCTGAGATGGGGGCCTGTAAGCAACCCCCATGCGGATTATGGTTTCATTTTCTGTCTCCAGGGTGACCCAGAATGCCTCATCTGCTCCCTGTTTACTCTTTAGTTCTGTTGCTTTGATCCCTTCCTTTGCATAGAGAGCTACTCCTCCTCCTCTTTTACCCTCCCTGTTCCTCCAGTAGATTGTGTATCCTGGTATGTTGACATCCCAGTTATGGTTCTCTGTGTACCATGTTTCTGTGACTGTCACAATATCCAGGCAACCCTCTTCCATCAAGGCCACTAGTTCAGGGAGCTTGTTACACTGACTATGGGCATTGGTACTCATCACCCTCCACTTTTTGATGGCCTTACCCCTTTTAGCCCCATTTCTGTCCTTACTGCCTTTGTCTTTCTTTACATTTACCTCTGTCCTTCTCCCTATTGACTTCTCTACCTTGGTGTTTACCTCACTAATTACCGTGTTTTATGGGGGGAAGCTCAGATTTCTCTGCTCCTTTTCAGTGCCTCCCCCCTTGGCTAGTTTAAATGCTTGCCAATAAAGCATTTAAACCTCTCACCTAGGATCCTGGTTCCCCCCCAGACAGATGCAGACCATCACACCAATATAGGTCTGCATCCCTCCAGGTGGCTCCCCAGTTCCAAATGAAGACAAAACCCTGAGCTCCACACCAGTTTTTCTACCATTTATTGAATTCCCTTTTGAGAAGTACCTAGCATCACCCTTGCCATAGACAGGCAGCACCTCCAAGAAGGTTACCATATGCGCTACTTGTCTAAGGCCCCTCCCCAACTCTACAAACTCCACTTGCGCTGCTTGGATCCCATTCCTAGCCAGGTCATTTGTCCCTAGGTGGACAATGACATCCAGCTCCCTCCCTCATGCAGTTGCTCCCACAATCCTGAGGATTCGCTTCCTGTCCCTCCAAGCTGTGGTGCCAGGCAGGCATCTTGCCTCCCTCTCCCCTTCCTCCCCCATTTCTACCCCCCTAATTATTGAGTCCCCACCAGGAGTTGTTTCCTTCCCCTGTGGGGTCCCATGCCACCCTCCTGTAGCTTCTTTCAGTTAGCTGTTTTCTGCTCTATAAGCAAGGCTAACAACAGGAAGTTGTAATTTGAGTCACCTGCTTTTATAGTGTCTAAGCCACACCCCCAATTAAGCTCTGTCTCCTCCTACTGGTTTAGCAAAGTAAGTTGATACAGTACCCTTCACAGCACAGAACACACACTGACTTTCTTTCTTTTCTTTCTTTTTTTAACCCTAAATAAGACCCCTTCTACTTCTAATAAATTATCTGCTGCTTAATCTTAACAGACACTGACTCCTGCTGAGATACAAGTGTTAAATTAATAAGAAAATGTAGCTTCTTTTAGTTAGCTGCTTTCTGCTCTATAAGCAAGGCTAGAACCAACAAGAATGTTCATACACTAACTCCTGGGCATACTCCTTCTTCTTTTCTGCTCATATTATGGGGTGCCAGTGCCAGGCATCAGGGTGAAATTGAAGAAGATTTGGGTGGTGGCAAAATGAGACAACAAATGATATTTTGGGAGCTTTGCCATACTGAATGCCAGCACTGCTGAGACATTTTAGAGGAAGACTTGGACCTGTTTCCATAGTACATGATGTAAGCTTATCTACCAAAGCCACTGACTAACAGAAATAGTGATCAAATCAAATTTTGGCTGTACAGGCAAGTTATCTGGCCTGCACTGGGTAACATGGCTTTTAATTTCCTTTTATATGTTCCAACATTAATTGCTTCTAAAATGTGTTTTGGTACAGCTGGGGATATTGCCTCACCAAATCACTTAATGCTAGATTTTTAAAATCTGACATTTTCAGCCTTTCTCAAACTCAGTTTATTAAAGATAATCATTAACTTTTCATTAATCTTTTTCTCTTAACCAACACATTACATCTACTACTATTCCCCCTACTACAACTTCTGGTGGCAAGTCTCCCAGAGTTTTACAGGCACTGGCACCACAGTCCAACTCACCACTCCGAGTAGTAGTGGCATACCTCCTCCTCCTCCTCCTCTGGATGACACTGAGAACAGATTCAACATTGTCATCACAATCAAGATCAGTGTTCTCAGGTGTACCACTGAGCACACAAAGTAATTATCAGTTAAATAAGACCCTTTACCCCACACTCCATCATTGGGGTGGTAAAAGAATGAGTTACCTAACCAGATATGCACAGGCATACACACTTTACTAGTCTGACCTCACATATTAACTAGTTATCTGCCAAGCTTTGGTTGCCAGTGTGCAGTGTCTGTAGTTTACTGAATTATAGCTGCACGGTAGTGCAGCTATAGTTAAAATTGCATGGCCACTTCTATGTTAAACCCAAAATTGTGCACTTGAATAACATTGCCACCATACCACAGATTTGCCTGAAATTTTGCATGTGTGCTGGGGCACGATAGATCTCTGCATCTGGCATATTGTTTTCTGGTCAGATGAGAGACTGTGGAGCTGCAGAGCACCACAAAATGTGCAAAAACAAGGTTTTTGTGTGTTCTTTGCTCATGGCTACAGCCTACATGATTTGTCTGACTGGTCTGAAATCTTCAAGGACCATGCAGTCTGGGTCACTGATGTGCCTTTTGAAGATTTGGTGAAAAAATATTAATCCATTCAAAAGTAATTCAAATTTTAATTTCACATTATAGTCAATGGGAAAAAAATATATGTGCCTCACAAAAGCTGCAGTCAGTACATTTTACTGTTGCAAATGGCCCTTTTATTGTTGTGCTGCAGCCATCTTGTTTCAGTTAGTGGTGAGGAAAAATGTCTGTAATTCAAATTCTACTGCCTCTAGGTAAACACTGACAGTTGTGTTTATCTAAAGGGGTCCAGAGGAACACAATGGTGCCATTGTTTTTTTCTAGGACCCTTAGAAATACCTTTTTCAAGAATCGGGTTCCCTGTAAGGTCACAAATGATGACAGTACATTTGCGACACTGTCACAAATCATAACACGGTTACATTTGTACTGTCGCAATTTGTGACACTACTGCACCACAAAACACAACTTCTTTGCAGCACCACTGCACCTAAACAGTTAGGGCTTTTTGGCTAAAATCTACAGGGTGGCAAGCCCTGGCCACACAAATGTGCCTCTTGGTGGTTTGGTAAACAAATGTAAAGTGGTTACAAAGTTACAGCACTCCAAAGTTGAGAACTCTCCTGTAGGATAACATTGCAGTGCTCACAGCTGCTTTTGGCACCTGTATCTCGAAAACTATTTGAGATACAGATTTTTCACTACCTGCAGCTTAACCATGCATGGAGGTTTGGAAGTCATGATTACAACTGCAGTTGAATTTTTTTTCATAGTTGCTATGGTTACTGAGAAATTGTAAAATACATGTTATGAGGGTTCCTTTTGAGTACTATGTGGCTGCTGTATGGCTCTGTACTTATGTGTAAGTGGAAGCGCGGGGCCCAAAGGGGCCCGTACACCCACACACACATATTTTTCACAAAAACTGGGCAATGTGAAAGGAGCACAGGTCCTGGAGGGTCTGCGCTCCCACTAACACATATCAGTTAACACTACAGTTAGAAGAAAAAGAAGAATAATCAGCATTTATATGGCGCTTTTCAAACATAGTATCCCAAAGCGCTTTACAAGTAATGTTAGACTGGTAGTGAAGTGACTGAATGTGTGGTGGAGGCCATATCGCACATCATCACCCACACACAGCCTGGATAATTACATGAACCAGTTTATGGGAAGGGGAATGTTGGCCAGGACACCGGGAATGTTCTCTGCTCTTTATGAAGAGTACCCTGGGTTCTTTTACTTCCACCTGGACACCCACCAGGACAACACCAGGATGGGCAGAAGGGACCGTGGTTTAATGTCTCATCTGCAGGATGGCACACCCCAGCAGTACAGCACCCCCAGTACTGTACTCGGGTACCAGCGATTTTTAGGTGCAAGTCCATCCCAGTTTGGGACGAGAACCCATGATCTTCTGGTCCAGAGGCAGATACGCTACCAACTGAGCCATGCTGACACCTTACATTACACTTTCTGAAAAAGAAGGGAAATTAATTGCAAAAAATGTCATTAATGTATCACTTATGGTTGATAGCACAGTGACAAAAGCATGGAGATTAAGATGTTAAGGTTATCCCCCATACAACCTCATCCCCGACCCCCCACCCTCCACACACCAACAGACATCAGGGTGTGCCTTGGGGACATCAGGCCTAACTGTACTGTTCTTATGAAGGTGTGATAAAATGGCAATGTTGAAAATCTGGAGTGAAAATATTAAAATTTGGTGAAGTTACGAGCATGTGTGGAAACTGCACAATGCATGCTTGTAACATGGAGGTTTTTTGGATTTTTTGCACCAGATTTTCAACATGGACTTTCTGGAACCTCCCCTCATGAACACTGGGACTGCCATTTCATTAATCCCATGGGGTGTCATACAGACAAGGCACACTTACGAGTCC
The DNA here is from genome assembly GCA_016271365.2 of Neoceratodus forsteri. Lineage (NCBI taxonomy): Eukaryota > Metazoa > Chordata > Ceratodontiformes > Ceratodontidae > Neoceratodus > Neoceratodus forsteri. The sequence goes on along the minus strand of CM057458.1, from coordinate 866,177,305 downwards.
TGGTAGGATGAAACACGTGTCTGTGTCTTCTGTTGGCACCCTTTGCACACTGTGTGAGAGGCCTTTTGGCACCATGCATTTCTGCTTTAAGTTGAACCAGCATAACATTTTGTGGTGATTTGCATATACAGCCCATGGGGGTATGTGTGATTTTGTATTTCTTTGAAACTTGGCTTCCCTTCCAATGCTCTTTGGTGTAGCCCTTGCCTCAGTGCTTATGCACTAAGGTTCTTTTGAGTGTATATATAAATATATATCTATATGTATTATGGTAGCATGGTAGTGCTACCATAGTTAGGGTTGAGGAGCCATTTACATGTTAAACCTAACATTTTGCACCTTAATAACTTTGCAACCGTTCAGTGGATTTGCCTGAAATTTGAAATACTTGCTTAAGAACCATCCGTCTTGTGATCTATCAACTTTTGTACTGTACAGATATACAGCTGCGGAGTTATTAAGCATGATCTATGCACGCATTTATGCTTTTTTGAATTCTTTGCTCATTCCTACAGGTCGCACAGTTTACGCGACCAGTCCAAAAACTTCAGGGAATGTGTGGCCATGGTCCCCAATGTGCCTTTTGAAGATTTCGTGAAAAAATATTAAACGGTTCAAAGGTTATTCAAAAAACAATTTTCCATTATAAGTCAATGGCAAAAGTTAACAAAAAGTTCGACCGTGTTGCAAATGCACTTTTTAGTGTTGCAAATGGCCCTAGTAGTGTCACAAATCCACCATTTTGTTTTCAGTTGGTGATCAGAAAAATGCTTGGCATTTAAATTTGGGACCCTCTAGCAACACAATTATTTTTGTGTTTAACTAGTCGGACCCTGAGGATGCTAGGCATGTCTTTATTTTGAGGTTAAACACCCTAGAAATATGTTTTTCCAATTTCTGGAAAAAGTAGTGTCGCAAAGTAGTGCTGCACTCATGAAAGAGTCACAAATTTTTGTGAAAGGTTTCGAAAATCACGACACTACTTTGCCACATTATGCCCAAAATAACAGGAATTCTTTGCCACCCTGCTGCAAATGAACGGTTTGGTCTTTTGGGATGAAATTTGGGGGGAAGGCAGCCAACATCTCACAGATGTGGTTTTTTGTGGTTTGGTGACAAAATATTGCATGGATGCAAAGTTACAGTACTCCAAATTTAACACTTTTTCCCATAGACTAACATTGCAGCATCCGCTGAATGACAGGAATTCTTTGCCACCCTGCTGCAAAATAACAGCTTGGTCTTTTACACTGAAATTTGGAGGTAAGAAAGCCAAGATCGCACAGATGTGCCTTTTGGTGGTTTGATGAAAAGATATTACAGGGCTGCAAAGTTATGGCACTCTGAACTTCTCTTTTTTTCCTATAGGATAACATTAAGACGTTCGCCACGCCTGTCAGGGCCCGTATCTCGGAAATGGGGTGAGATACGGACTTTTTGTCAGAAAATCACTCAGTCCCCTAATAGGTACTAAGTACAAAACTAGCCAGGAAAGTCATAAATCATATGACTTTTAATTTTTTTTCTACGTCGTACGGTTCCTGAGATGTAAGCAAGTTAGTATTCCAACTCCTCATTTTCTGCTCCGAGATCCATTATTATGCATACATTCTTTGTACTCACTGTCTTTCTCTATGCAGCTTTTGGGGAAAACCAGCCTGTGCACTTCCATTACTGTTACCCTTACTGCTTCCACTTGCGGTTTCGTACCCGTTTCACTTACCGTTCCCATCTACGCCACCATGTGCATTACCCGTTGTATTTTCATTTGCGCTTGCGTTTGCATTATTTTTACCATTTGTGTCTACAGTACTGTTTCTCTTTCTGTTTCGCTTTGCGTCAACATGCGCATTACCATTTGCGTTTGCGGGCACCATAGATATACATATTTATATGGATATATCTATCTATCTATCTATCATCTATATATATATATATATATATAGATATATATAATATGTATATATGTGTGTGTGTGTGTGTGTATATATATATATATATATATACACATACATATCTATATATATATATATATATATATATATATTATGGTATCACGGTAGTGCTACCATAGATAGGGTTGAGGAGCCATTGCTATGTTAAACCCCCAAACTTTGCACCTTAATAACTTTGCAACTGTTTGACAGATTTGGCTGAAATTTGGAATACATGATCAAGAACCAGAGGCCTTGGGATTTGCCAAGTTTCATAGTGGTCGGATATATGGCTGTGGAGTTATTTAGCATGATCTGTGCGCATGTTTACGCTTTTTCTGGAATTCTACGGTCGCGTCTACAGGTCATATGGTTTGCGCGACCGGTCCGAAATCTTCAGAGACTGTGCGGCTGGGGTCCCTGATGTGCCTTTCAAAGATTTTGTGACAAAATATTAAACTGTTCAAAAGTTATTTAAAAAACAGTTTCCCATTATAAGTCAATGGGAAAAGTTAACAAAAAGTTCAACACTTTCGCAAATGCATTTTTACTTTCGCAAATCGGCCATTTTGTTTTCAGTTGGTGATCAGAAAAATGGTTGGCATTTAAATTTGGGACCCTCTAGCAACCTAATTCTTTTTGTATTCACCTAGTCGGACCCTGAGGATGCTTGCCATGTCTTTATTTTGGGGTAAAACACCCCAGAAATATGTTTTCAAATTTCTGGAAAAAGTACTTTCGAAAATTACTTTCGTACTCACGAAAGTGTCGAACTTTTGAAAGCTTTCGCAAATTGCGACAGTAGTTTTCCATCTGTGGGACAGTGACAGTGATTCTTTGGCACTGCGCTGCAAAAGAACCGTTGGGAGTTTTGGGCTGAAATTTGGAGGGAGCGGGCCGACATCTCACAGATGTGCTTTTCAGTGTTGTATTGAAAAATATTACATGGCGGCAAAGTTACGGCACTCCAAAGTTGGAGGTTTTCCCATAGGATAACATTACGGTCGTGACATTACAGAAATCCTTTGGCACCCTGCTGCAAAATAACGGTTTGGTCTTTTTTCCTGAAATTTGGAGGGAAGACAGCCAACAGCCCACAGATGTGCTGTTCAGTAGCTTGGTGAGAAAATATCACACGGCGGCAAAGTTACGGCCCTCCAAAGTTGACAGTTTTTCCCATAGGATAACATTACGGCGCCCGACTCATTACAGAAATCCTTTGGATCCCTGCTGCAAAATTAAGGTTTGGTCTTTTTTCCTGAAATATGGAGGGAAGACAGCCAACAGCCCACAGATGTGCCTTTCAGTGGTTTGGTGAAAAAACATTACAGGGAGGCAAAGTTATGGCACTCTGAACTTTTCTTTTTTTCCCATAGGATAACATTATGGTGTTCGCCACGCCTTTCAGGGCCCGTATCTCGGAAACGGTGCAAGATACGGACTTTTCGTCTGAAAAACTCTTAGCCCCCTAACAGGGACTAAGATTCAAATTATCCAGGACAGTTGTAAATAATATGACTTTTAAATTTTTTTTCTACGTCGTACGGTTCCTGAGATATAATGTATTTAGTATTCCAAGGTCTCATTTTCTGCGCCGATACTCATTATTATGCATACATTATTTGTACTCACTGTCTTTCTCTATGCAGCTTTTGGGAAAACCAGCCTGTGAGCTTACATTACTGTTACTGTTGCCCTTTCTGCTGTTCATTTCCGTTCACTTACCATTGGCGTCTGCGCCACCATGCGTTATCCGCTGCGTTTTCATTTACGTTTCTGTTATTTTGCCATTTCTGTCTACAGTACTGTTTATCTTTCTGTTTCACTTTATGTCACCATGCCCATTGACATTTCTGTTTGCAGACACCATGTTACTTTGTGACAACACATTATGTGGCAGACCATTCCCGTCTATGCCACCATGTGCGTTACCCTTTCTGTTCTCATTCGCGCTTGTGTTACCATGTGTGCCACTGTTAGCATTTCTGTTTGTGTTGCTGTCCCTGTTAGTATGCCACAAGGGCCCCACGCTCCCGCCGCTGCATTACATTCACTATTTATTGTTATCATTCTCAAAAAGAAGGGAAATTAGTATGATATTAACAAATATGCGCCATCATTTGGAGCTGTAATACCTCTCCTGTCTCTTAACGTGCAGTCACTTTTAAATCAGAAAGATACTCATTTGATACAAATCCAAAATACTGCCCATAAGGCACAAGTAGTTGTAAATGAATTGCTCAGTGAGAGTGATAATGAGAACTTGATTTATAGCTATGCAGGAGGACCCTTAGGGGTACTGTCTTTTAAAGTTTTACTTGTGTTGCAAGTGGTCTTAGTGTTCTTGGTAATTATAGGCCTGAGTCGCTTAAGACTTACTATTCGTAAAGTACGTAATGAGATGTATATGCTCCGAGGAGCTGCACTGTTGCACAAATAATAATTAGGAAATATAGGGCCAAGGGGGGCTTGTAACAAGGGATAAAGAAGTGTGTCCCTATAGTTCAGGCTAACCTCATTTTGGTCTGAAACATAATGTGTTTGTGTAACTAATGTTGGCCTTTATAATTGGATCATATAAAACTTGTAAAGCCACAAGACAAACTAAGCCACAAGTTGCAATATTAAAGTGCCTTTTGATATTTGTACTGACCATGTAAGTAATAGCAAACAGTTGTCTTAAGTTCTGTAAGACAGAAATACAGGATAGAGTTCAAATTACCCTTCTGACTAGCTCTAGTGTTTATTCTTATCAGGACAGGCCAAAATGCTTGTATGCACATTCCTAAGTCCAAACCTATTTCTTCCTCCTAGACCTTGGTAACTGGTAGTGACAACTGTTACTAGCCATATATAATAATTGAATGTACACTATCTATACATTTGTGATGACCAAGGATGAGCTCATACATATACCAAAGGAGAATTGCCTTTTAAGTTGATGCTTGTACTTGTTTAAACCAATCATAGAAAACCATAGGAAATGATTATGCTGTCTTCCACTATATAAGCAAGCCAGCACACACTGTTATTTTGAAGAATAAAGAATGTACCACTTGTAATCTCTCACTGTGATTATTGTTATAATCATTAAATTCTTCCGCCTTCAGTCTCGTCTCCGTTCGTCTCCTTTCTAAGTATTTGTAATAGATAATTTACCAACTGTAATTTTTTCACAACGCTACAGACAGAGACAATGGCAGAAAAATACACAATAGTACAAAACATAATAAGAATACAATCATAGTGCAGTAGAGTTTTAACACATAACGGAACTCTAGCAATAGGAAAGATATGATAAGCTGCAGATCATTTAGGACCTGCAGTATATGAAACAGGTAATGAAAATGGGCAGACTAGGTGTGACAAGCAGTTCTTATCTGCTATCAAATTCTATTGTCTCTATGTAAATCATACTCGTTCATGGGGTCTGCTTCAATATAGTGTCTATTAACAAAACACATGTTTTACTATGTGTGGTAAAGTATCAATTTTTTTAATTTTTGTATATAGAGAAAGCTGGGAAATTTTTAGTATATGTAAAAAGTGATACTACTAACTGTTAATATTAAGGAGCACTTAGTCTGTAATCATTTCCATATACAAGTACTTTCAATTGTACAGCTGTATGTAAAAATATGAGGAAAGTATGTCTGTTGTATAAACAGTATCTCCCCAACAAAGGAAGGAAATGCTTTGCAAAACACTTTGTTAATGCAACAGTTAGGGCTAATATTAAAGTGACAAAAGTAGGGAACTGCAACATTAGGATTTCCAAACCTAACTCTGCATCCCCCCACAAGAAACAGAAGGGGAAAGGCAACACCGCAACCAAAGACTGCCATCATCAGGTAAGACAAACAACATATAATTCTTTGCAGATAACAGATGAGACATCCGTCATCATGGTCCACCAGGTGTATAAGGTCCACTGCTATGCCAGTGTATTCGGAGGATGCCTGCTTGTTGGGGGTTCTATGTCATAACAGTGATTATACAATGGCAAGAAAGAATCTTGGACAGTAATTGGTCAGTTTGGGGTGGGACCCATGGCGTTATCCCAGCACAATGCCACAGGTCTACTGCCATCATTATGGACATTATGGCAGATGTCTTTTTTTGCAACTCCTCTTAAGAAGCAAAAATATTTTTCCACTCTAATAAAAAATTCTCTAAAATATTTTTATTTTATTTTATATATAACAACAAGCCATTGTATAATAGGAATAATGCACTCCAGGGTGTGTGTCATTATACTCGTGTACTTCGTGTCACCGTATGTCACCCATTCCGGTATCTCATTGTACCCCTGTCAAGTAGCCCTGAACACAGGTGCCATAACTGAGTCACAATTTTTGTAGGTGCCAATTTGAGGTAAATGCAGAAAAAGACAAAGGCAGTAAGGAAAGGGATGGGGCAAAAAGAAATAAGGCCATAAAAAATGGAGGATAATGAGTACCAATGCCTGTAGTCTAGGTAAAAAGCTCCCTGAAATGATGGCCTTGATGGAAGAGAGATGCCTGGATATTGTGGCAGTCACAGCAACATGGTACGCAGAGAACCATGACTGGGATGTCAACATACTAGGGTACACAATCTACAGGAGGGACAGGGAGGGTAGAAGAGAAGGAGGAGTAGCTCTCTATGTAAGGCAAGGGATCAAAGCAACAGAACTAAAGGGTAAACTGAGAGGAGAGGAGGCACTGTGGGTCATCCTGGAGACTGGAAATGGCACCACAATCTGCACAGGGTTGAATATAGACCCCCGTCTCAGGGAGAGGAAATGGACAAGGAAATGATAGAAGTCATCCTTAGGATGCCAGAGAAAGGGGAGATATTGCTGATGGGGGACCTGCATATGTCAGATGTTAACTGGAGCACCTTTGCTGCAGCCACATCCAAGAGCAGGGCCATTCTCGATGCCTTACAGGGGGCATGCCTCAGACAGCCAGTTTTGGAACCCACTCGGGAGGGAGCAATCTTTGACCTGAAACTCTCAAATGGGAACAGAGAGAGGATCTCAGATCTTGAAGTGGATAGCCATCTGGGAACAAGCGACCACAAAACAGTGTTGTTCACAATAAACTTAGCTGTAGTGTCAAGCCATAATAAAGTGAGGGTACTGGACTTCAGGAGGGCTTATTTTGTCAAAATGGGAGAGTGCCTTAGAAAAGCACTAGCAAACAGACAAGACGGTGGGGTGGAGCAACGATGGGGAAACAACAAAACCGCCATCACAAAGGCAACAAGACTTTGTGTGAAGCAAATAAACAAATCATAACAAAATAAAAAAACACTATGGTTCTCAAAAGAAGTGGTGGGGAAGGATAGGGAGAAAAAGATAGCATTCAGGAAGTATAAGGAAAAACAGAAAAAGCAGGACAGAGACCTGTAGCAGTTAAAGCAGAAGGATGCAGGGAAGGCAGTCAGAATAGTAAAGGCCCAAACTGCGGAAAAGATAGCCAATTCAGTTAAGAATGGGGATAACAACTTTTATAGGTACATTACGGAGCAAAGAAAGACTAAGGCAGGGATACTGAAGCTGAATAAAGAGGAAGGTGGTTGGGCAGAGTGCAACAGTGAAAATGCAGTGATACTGAATGAATACTTCTGCTCAGTATTCACAAAGGAAGAGCAAGGGGAGATTCCTAATCCAGTCAATAGAAGCACTGTGGATAGGGGGGTTGATATTAGTCCTTTCACAGAAGAAAGGGAACTGAAAGAACTCCTAAAACTGAAGGTGGATAAAGCAATGGGGCCAGATGGAATTCAATACAGAATTCGAAAAGAACTAAGGGAAGAACTAGTAACACCACTGACTACCCTGTTTAATAAATCATGGGAGGATGGTGTGGTATCTGAGGACTAGAGGAGGGCAGATGTGATTCCCCTTCACAAAAGAGGGAGCAAGACAAAGGCAGGAAACTACAGACCTGTCAGTTTGACCTCAGTGGTAGCAAGGTGATGGAATCACTTCTGAAGGAAAGAATTTTTGAGTACCTAGAGGCAAGTGGGGCACAGGACCCAAGGCAGCATGGATTCACAGCAGGAAGGTCATGTCAAACAAATCTAATTGATTTCTTTGACTGGGTGACCAAAGTAGTAGACCAGGGAGGTGCTGTGGACATGCCCAACCTAGACTTTAGCAAGGCATTTGACACAGTCCTGCACAAAAGATTAATAAACAAATTAGCCAGCCTGGGAGTGGGTCCCATGATGATAGCCTGTGTAAAACACTGGCTGGACAACAGGAAACAGAGGATGATAGTAAATGTAGTCCACAGTGAAGAAAGGGGGGTTACAAGTGGGGTACCGCAGGGTTCAGTACTGGGGCTGGTCCTTTTTAATGTCTTTATAAGTGACATTGCAGAAGGACTGGAAGGAAAAGTATGTCTCTTTACAGATGACACAAAGATCTGCAACAGGGTTGATACACAAGCTGAGGTGGAAAGGATGAGAAGGGATTTGGCAAGGTTGAAAGAATGGTCAAATGTATGGCAGCTTAGATTCAACGTAAAGAAGTGCAAAGTAATGCACCTGGGAAACAAAAATCCCAGGGTAAGAGTACACAATGAGGTGTGAGATGCTGACAACAACAAAAATGGAAAGGCACCTGGGGTTAGTCATATCAGATGACCTAAAGGTGGGCCAGCAATGTGAGAAGGCAGTAAGGAGGGATGGAGGATATTAGAATGCATAGAGAGAGGCATCACCAGTAGAAAACAGGAAGTTGTTGGCCCTCTGTACAGACAGTTGGTAAGGCCACATCTGGAGTACTGTGTACAGTTCTGGAGACCCCATCTCCTCAAAGACATAGACAGGATAGGAGCTGTGCAGAGGAGGGCAATGAAAATGGTGCAGGGTCTGCACTGTAAGACATATGAAGAAAGACTAAAGGAGCTTAAGATGTATAGCCTTGAGGAATGGAGGGAGATGGGGGACATGACAGAAACATTCAAATACCTCAATGGAATCAGCAAGGTCCAAGAGGGTAGAATCTTTCAGAAAAAGAGATGTGCAAGAACAAGGGGACAAAATTTGAAGATAGAGGGGGATGGCTCAGAGGTAAGGTGAGGAAGTATTTCTTCACAGAGAGGGTTGCCGATGCATAGAACAGCCTTCCTGAGGAGGTCATAGAGTCAAAAACAGTGGGGGAATTGAAGAATGCATGGGACACACAGAAGGCAATTCTAGTGGGGGGTAGGAGGAAGTAGGTTGTTGGTTAACTAGGATCTGCAGCCTATCCATTAGGTATGGAAATGGGCAGACTAGGTGAGCCAAGCAGTCCTTATCTGCCATTAGATTCTGTGTGTCTATGCCTTGTTCATGGTTACCATGGGGAGGTCACTGCAGGCACTGCACCACAAAATGCTTCCTAGAGACCTACTGGGATGCTGCTGAAGTCATGAATGATGGGGTAGTGCATATGTAGGGCTGCTGGGAGACCACATGCAGGTGCCAACAAACAAATTGCCAAGGCAGTGTAACTCATATAGCCCCATTGTGGTGCTGGTACAACCCCTCTCATCAAACATCTATCTCTTCATCCACTCACCCATCCCCCATATCCCAGTAGCCTCCTGGTAGGACTTTGTTTGAGGCAGTGCTCCAACACAGTGACATGACAGCAGACCTCTTGGCACTCCCAAACACACTGGCATGGAAGTTGAACTCATACTGCCACACTGTGGTGCAGATGCCACCCCCTCCTTTCACCCAGCTGTCTCTCCATTCACTCACTCACCATCCCTTGGGACCCCAATATCCTCCCAGTAGGTCTCTGTTCCAGGTGCAGTCCCAACACAATGCCATGACAGTGGACCACTGGGTGACTTCCAAACAGACTAGCATGGCAGTAGCCCTCATATAGCACCATTGTTGTGCTGGCATTACCCCTGTCATCACCATTTTGTATCCACCAGCCATACCAATGCACTACCTCCCCACAGTGCCCTGCATACGGGTGACTCCCAACACTCTCCAATGGCATTGGACATCTGGGTGCCCTCCCACCACACTGGCATGGCAGCAGAACTCATACAGCCCCGCTGTGGTGCTGGAGCCACCTCTTCAGTCATGCATCTGTCTCCCACCAGCTCTCCCTATGCACTGTCCCATCCCCGACAACCCTGGCAGCCTCCTGGTGCCCAGAATGTGGGTGACCCACCCAACACACTGGCATGGCAGTGGACCTCATATAATTCCATTGGAGTGGTGGTGCCACCCCTTCTGTCACTCATCTGTGCATCACCAACCCTCTCCATTGAGTTACCTGTCCTCCATGACCTCAAAGGACTCCTGGTAGGTCACTGACCTGAGCACTGTCCCAACACAGTGCCATGGCAGTGGACCTATGGGTGCCCAAGAAACACACTGACATGGTAGCAGACCTCATACAGCCCCATTGGGGTACTGGTGTTACCAGTCTTATCACCCATTTGACTCCCACCAGTCCTGCCTATGCACTGCCACACCCCCCCACAGGGTGCCTAGCATGTGGGTAGCCCAACACACTGCCATAACAGCAACTGTCTGTGCACCTCTGCAACACACTGTCATGTCAGTGGAACTCATACATCCTCATGTTGGTGGTTGCACCACACCTCCTGTCACCTATCAGTCTCCCAACCACCTTCACTATGCACTGCCCATCCCCCATGACCTTGAGAGGCTCCCAGTATGTCTCTAGGAAGCACTTGGGGATGTGGTGCCTGCAGTGACCCCCCCCATGGTGCCCAGCTTGTGGGTTTTCCCCCAGTACACTGTCAGGGCAGCTGATATTGGCAGAGAGTTGTATGTTGTTTGTCTTGCCTGATGATGGCTGTCTCTGGTTGCTTGTGTTACTTTTTCCTTTCTGTTGTTTGTGGGGAAGATGCAGAGTTATGGTTGGAAACCCTAGCATTTTATATATCTGTGTGTGTATATATATATATATATATATATATATATATATATATATTAGAGGCAAAAAACTCTGTTTAATGCATTAGTTAGGGTTGTTCCACAGCGACAAAAGTGAGGAAATTAGCTGTTAGGGTTGAAAACCCTAACTCCGAATCACCCCCCCCAGCACCACACACATACAGACACACACACATATTCAAGTATGGGGAGGACCAAGTCAACACAACCAATGACAGACATCCAGCAGCAGGTGACAGAAATAACAAACAATTGTCTAAATGTACTCTGAGACATCCCCACCCACCTGACCAGGTACTGCATGCTCAGTGGAGATCAACAGCAAAACTGAGGCCATGTACACCAAATGTACACATCCCTGATTGCAGCTGCACACAGCGATACCACAATTAGTAGTTGCATGGCCTTACTACCGATGCCCCACACCACACCACAACTGGTACTGTGCCATTATTCAATATAAATGCTGAAGGTGCATGATGACAGTTGTAGAAGGTTTTAACACTAGTGAGTATACATTAATTAAGAGAAGCACATAAATTAACTACAAGACACTAGCATGCTCCAAGATAAAAGTAGTGATACATTTAGTAGGTGATTTACATAGTAGTACATTTACTGCAATGGTTTACTCAACCTAGAAGGCTGATGTAAACATATGGAAAAGCATTGCCTGTTCAACTGTGAAATTCGTACTGCCAGTATCACATGCATTCTTACTGATGAAGGTGTACTGCTGATGTACATACATAGACCTTCAGTGTGTTTCAATACTAAAGATGCAGCAAGTATTCTTTGTAAGAAACATTGTAATTGCATGGATCAGGCCAAGCAACTTCTAAATATCATAGCACTACTGAGCCAACAATGATGTACCTGTATGGAGATGTATATGGGATAGATTTTCCTGTAGGCACTTACTGAGTATGTTGTACCTGATAAAGACAATCTCATTGCATCTGTGATGACTAACTTATTCAAATAGTAATACATTTACTATTGTTGCAATGAGTGATCTATGCCACTTATGGACACAGTGTGATTTTTTTAACAGTTGTTTCATACTCAGGCTGTATGCCTACTGTTTGGGTTTGCCACACTTCTGTCACTGATGCTATCAAAGTGATAACTATGTTAATTGTGGTACAACAGGAATCAAGTAGGTATGGTATAGATATAAACAGAATGTCTTTTAGTATTGATTTAACTCACAATGGGGTAAGTGTACTAGGACAGCATATGGGGTATCAAATGTTACATTATAACTCTCATCCACCATGTTGGTAATAGGGTGCAACACCTTATCACCAATATATACATTATGTTTGGGAATAATACAAAAGTTTGGGTTGTGAATAGTACACATTTGTCCTTCATAAAATAAGATGGGTATATTTGTAACAACACAGTATTGGTTAATATCATTATAGGTTACAACTACTTGTGGGGTATACCATCGTTTTAACTGGATAGGGCACCAGGCAGTATTGTTTTCAGCTTGACCCATGGGAATTTCCCCACAGATGGGTTGCGTTTGTGACATGACATCACACTGGCATATCCATTGACTATTTATTTCCTCACAGCAATGTAAGTTTGGCTCTACCCAGGACCCATCATTGCTGCGTACTAGGATCTCTGGGGGCGAGACTCGATATGCATAATACTGGCCTTGTAAATACCCTACAGAGTGTACTTTTACTATTTGGGAGTACACCTCCTTGTTATACTCAACTTGAGGTAGTCTTACCATGAGGGACACCCTCATGGTGCAACTAAGCATACTGTTAGGTCTAAACACTTGTGGTTTAACATATACTTTGGTTACCTTGCAAATCCACTACATAGGTGGGGCTCGAGCTTTAATACAAAAAGTTATACACTTACTATCATTAACATTAAGGCAATCTGGACAATACCACAATTTTAGCTGTACGTCAGAAATCTGATAAGGCAATTGATTATGAGTAATCTCCTGTAACAATTGACTAACTTGAGTTAACACATAAGATCCATAAGCACTACACACTATAGCTTTATTTATGGTATTATTAAAAACTTCTTCATTATGTTCAACCACAACTTCATTAATTTTGTGCTCTACCTCTTTAAACAGGCAGCCTACCTCATGTATATTGTACACAGATAAACGCTTTTCCATTGCCAAACCTTGCTGGCCTAATGTAAGTGGTAGCAAGACCCTTTCTCCTGTGTTAGTATTAAACTGGTCTTGGTACCCCTTAATGGCCTCAAGGTCTGCCCTATTCCATATGCTCATTCCTGATCCAAAAAGTCCAGCCAGGTCTCCCCACAGATCTCATTTCTTTCTAGTATTACTAACCCTTTCTTTACTAATAAGAGGGGCCATCATACTCCCTGTTTTGGCATGGAAGGCACTTAGCATGTCAATTAACATGGTGGCATAATACTTTGACACACCAGTGTCTGCCCAACTACTGTTAACATTTATATTCCAACCAGAAAAATCTAAGTTTATATGCACTCTACTGTACTTTACATTATTTACAAGCATTTGATCAATAGGTGTTGATGTAAGTCCACTCCCTGGCCCTGTTGTCACATTTGGGCATTCAGTTGGTGTTACAGTTAAGTATATGGCATCTGAGACTGCAAAATGTAATGAGTTATTTACACCAGCATAGTTACAAACACTATTATCACCCCAAAGACAGTAGGACAGAGTTAACACATAAACACCATTGTCCTTTGGTGTGGCTCTGTTTATAACAAGAGACCCATTTTTCTGTTCCCAGTCCATGTAGCTTTGCTGTGATCCAGTCTTGAGCTCTAATGCACAGCTGGACCAGCTGTTAAAAATCTCCACACACCAATTTGTAGATATGAAAATACGGTTATTTTTTGTCCAGGTGGCTTTCCATGCTCGTGTCGTGTAGGTGTTTGTATCAACAGGGTCCCAGTTCCAACTGACTAACAAAGTAATGGACTGTTCATACTCACACGTGACATTAGTCTGTTCCACATTAATGTTTAGGCTGAGGATTGTAGAAAATCTTATGGCTGTCACCAAGCCGATGATAATGATGTCTTGTGTCTTCATGGCTATAAACATCAAGTGTAGTATTTTAATTTTCAACCAGCTTTATTTGACACTTTTTTACACTGATCAAAATTCTTGTTTCCTTCCTCCAGCTCCTTTCTTGCCACATACTTTAACCACATATACCATACTCTCACCTAACCGTTTGCACACTTGGTACGGTCCTAACCAATTAGCATCCTTCCAAGGATTTTTTGTTCCCAATCTCGCACCATCACTACATCTCCCTCTTCTATAGGTAGCCCCATCCTGCTACTGGCTGTCTACCGTGCTTATTTTGCTCATGTGCACAGCCATGTTCCTGGCTGCAAAGGTTAAATATTTGTCTAGTTGATACTGTATTGCCTTTAAAACTGCTCGTGTTTAACCTTATCTTGGGTAGCTGAGCCTGGTGGGGGTACATCCTGTGGGTGAACCAACCTCATTTTTCTTCCTGTCATCAACTCGTAAGGAGTTAATCCTGTACTAGCTTGGACTGTCCCTCTAATGGCCATCAAAATCCCCAGGAGCTGTGTAACCCAGTCCTTTCCTTCATCCAACACTGCCTTTTTAAGGGCATTTTTTAAGGTCTGATTTAGTCTTTCCACCATCCCTGAGGCCTGAGGCCTATATGGCAAATTTAGTCACTGTTGAACTCCCATTATCTTACACATTTCCTGCATCACTTGATTTACAAAATGAGTTCTTCTGTCAGATTCTATGATATTAGGAAATCCCCACCTAGCACAAACTTGCGTATATAAAATTCGAGCTGTTGTTATAGCATTGGCACTCTTAACTGGAAATGCCTCTACCCATTTTGAGAACATATCTATCACTACCAGCATATACTTATAACCCCCCTTTGCGGTGGGCAACGACCCAATGTAATCAATTTGCAATGCATCCCAAGGTCCTTCTGCTAAAGGTAATCACTGTAGGGGGTATTTTTCTCGCTTGGGGTCCTGCTGGAGGCATATTAAGCATGTCTGTAATACTGATCGGACAGTTTTAGATATGTCGGGCCAGTAATATTTACCTTTGATAATTTGGCAGGTTTTATCTTGTCCTGGGTGTCCCGCCCACCGATGGTTTTCTAGTACAATATCCTTTTGGAAAGAGTCGGGCACTACCCACTTTGGGATTTCATTTTCCCCCCTTTGATATAAAACATTATCTATTATTGTGAAGGCCCCATGGACCTTTGGATCCATTTGCACTTGTTTTATTTTCTCTTGTATCCACTGGTCCTGTTTTTGGAGCTCCTGTAAGTTAGGCGGAGTATCCACCCTTTCAACCACACTAACACTACTTGAGCCTTGCCTGTCCTGTGGTCTGATACTCTTCCAGGGGTCCCCTTCCTTGGCAGCGATTTTAGCCCATTTGTCTGCTTTCTCATTTCCCCATTCCCCGAAGGTTCCGTACTTACTGGTAGTGTGAGCTTTTACTTTAACTAAAGCTATTCTCCCTGGGAGCTTCTCCCCTTCCTTTAAAATTGCCTTTAAAAGCTGTCTATGTCGCACATGCTCCCCTGTAGCTGTTTTCATATCCCTTCTAGCCCATATGGGCAACCATGTGGTTAGCGAGCCTATAGCAAACTGTGAGTCAGTACAAATTGTGATGCGCCCGTATGGGACTGCCTTTATTGCCTCAGATATGGCTACCAATTCTGCATATTGAGACAAATCTCCTGGTGACAATTTAATGAGCAACCGCTGCTGATCTAGGGGCCTCATTTCATCATCATCACCAGTATTAAAATTCACAGCCGCCCCAGTATAGGCATTTCCTTTTTCTCAGTATAACGATCCATCAACACACAACATTGTGTGACCTTTATCATCTCCATGTCTTTCTACAAAGGGGGAAAAATATGCCTCCTGTTGCATAAGTTCCCCACAATCATGGGGTTCTCCTTGGTAATCCAAGTACTGCATCATGTGGGGCTTATTGAGTTTTTGTACTGTAACTTGTTTATCCTGTAGTGCTAGCAGCCACTTAGCCTGCCTGCTATGGCTGACTCCCTTTGCCTTTCCTTCCACTAACAATTTAATGGGCGTGTGAGTTGTTTGGATAATTATAGGGCCAAATCCAACTATTTTTTCGCAGGCTTGTACTGCCCATGCTATTGCCAATAATGTTTTTTCACACTGGCTAAAACCTTGTTCTACTTTAGACAACTGTCGATTTAAGTTTGTTATTGGGACCAAATTATGCCAACGATTTTGTAATAGTACTGCTATTATGGTATTGTCTGTTGCTACAGCTTGTATTATAAATGTCTTTGCATGATCTGGGATGGCTAAAGCTGGAGCTTGCATTAATGCTTGCTTTAATTTCTTAAAACACTGCAACTCTTCCCCTTCCCATATTAGCTTGTCCTCTTTTTGTGGGTTGTCTCGAAGTAACACATACAATGGCTTAGTGATCTCAGAATATCCTTCAATATAATCTCTGCAAAAATTGGTCATTCCTAACAGTTTCCTAAGCCCTGTTATGGTTGTTGGTAAAGGTAACTTTTGTATAAGGGTAGCCCTGGCAGGGTCAACACGCCTACCCTTCTCTGACATTATGGTTCCTAAAAAATTTCACTTCCGGCCTAGCAATTTGTACCTTCTCTGGATTAATTTTAAGACCTCTTTTAGCTAGGGCTTTAAGCACTCGGTCTAATAATTGGGCATTCTCCGCCATATTTCTGTTTTGCAACAACAAATCATCCACGTATTGGATTACCTCATGTTCCAACCCCTCCTCTTGGAGTACTTGTTGCACATAGCGATGAAACAACGTTGGGGAGGAGTGGAACCCCTGGGGCAAATGAATAAAGGTGTATTGTTGATTTTTAAAAGTAAAAGCAAACTTATTCTGGTCTTGTCAGCTGAGGGGCAGGGACCAAAATCCGTTTGCCAGGTCGAGGACCGAAAAAACTTTACTTGTAGGTTTTAGTTTGTTAAACATTTCAATTGCTGTACTTATAATAGGGCTTACCTGAGGAGTTACTTTATTTAATTTTCTGTAATCTATAGTTAGTCGATACTTACCATTGGGGTATTTTAACGTGCCAAATAGGGCTATTTGCTGTTGAGCAAATGGGTTGCAATACCCCTTGGGACAATAAATCATTAATTACTGGTTCTATTCCTGTTACTGCCTCCTGTGGGATGGAGCACTGTTTAGTATGTCCAGGGTCGCGGCCTTCCACTGCTATCTCTGTGTCACTGACTATCCCACAATCAGTGCCAGACACCGCCAAGACACTGGGATATTTGTCTATTATTTGTTGTAACTCTGTTTGGCTTACCTCGGGCCGATTATATGCTTTATTGGATTTAAATGAGGCCCAGATATAACTCTTAGGTACTGTTGTAATACTATACCCCTTAACTGTTACTTGCCGCAAGCACTTGTTGACTAAATCAATAATTAGGTGGTGTTTCTTTAAAAAGTCACTTCCTATTATATTTTGCTTTGTGAGGCTCCCCTTCATTGCTATGAATCTTCCCTCCCCAACTATCTTGGTTCCTAAAGCAACTATTTGTGGGTGAGTCATGTACCCTTGTGCTGTGTGTCCTGTGCAGCCCTCTATTTGTTAAGGAGGTTTTTCTGGATCCAGTGGTATGTGCATAGTAGTAAGAGAGACGACTGCACCGGTATCAACTAAAGCCATCACCTTTTTTTTCCCACTTTAAGTGGAACCGTTGGTCGCCCCTGGTTATCAAATGTTAGGGCACATACCCATCATGAGTCAGGGGCCCCGGGGCCTCCGCATTCCTATTCTTCAGCCAACTGTCTGATCGCTGCCAGCCACCTGATGATGTCTTCATCATCAAATTCTTGGGGCGGCACGGTTGGGTTTTTTGTTCCACTGCGTCTAATATTGTTTTTAACCGATCCAACAAATCCTGTGCACTATCACCTCCTCATCCTGGTTTATCTCTTGCATCTTGCCTTTTTTGGCCCCAGACCCTTCCAATTTGCTGAGGTCCCTGTCCTTCCTTACCTCCCCCCTCTGCCCAGCAATCACTCATTACATGCCCAGGCTTTTTACAATTAAAGCACGTTCTAGTTTCTTTTTGTGGTCCTTCATTTGTCCATGCCACAGCGGCAACTTCCGCCTTTTGCTGTTTTTCATTAAGATAAGTCTCTAGGAGGGTGATTCGCTCCTCCTGGGTTGGAGCCAGTTTTACAACTGTCCATAGGGTGGGTCAAAATCATATGCCCTAATCCATAAGTCTCGGAAGGTAGTATCATCTTCCGAGGGGCAATCCTGCCCTCCGTACCTCTGATAGACCTCAAAAAGCTGAGGGATAAAGACCCGTGGTCCCTCTCCTGACTGCGGCTTTGTTTGCAGTATTCTGTCCCAGTCAACTTCTTGCTTTGCAGATTCCCCTCTCGCTTTTCTGATAGCCTCAACTACTTAATTATAATCTGCCCACGAATTTATGTTTTGCATAGCCCCTTCGTGTGTCCCCTGGACCTCCTCGGGCATAGCTTCCACTAGGACGGGGGACAATTTAAACATAACCAACCTACATACATCTTGGTTGGTTAAGTGGAGGGTGGTTGTTAACTGCTTTAATTTCTGCCGCAATTCAGGTAGGTTGGTTTTGTGATCAATTGGACCTATCATTTGGCCCAAATTGGTCATTTTCTCTATAGTCAGATCCTTGACTACAGGGCTTTTATCTTCCTTTATAATGGTTATTGGTGATGGCGGGGGCTCTTGTACCACCTTTCTTGTCTTTACCACTTTACCTCCCACTGCCTTCCACTCTTCTCCATCCTGCTCCATTTCCTGCGTTTCCTCCCTTTCTACCTATTCCTCTTTTTTTAGCTCCTGGTGGGGAGGTAGTGGGCCCTTCTTCATCACTTTCTCTGCCCATAGCCTGATGTGCCTCATCATCCTCTCTCAAAGTATCTCTTACTTTTGCATACTTTTTATCATAGCTATCTTCTTGCTTTTTATGTCTTTCTGCTTCTTCCTTGTTTCCCATTTTTTCAGTGTATTCCCTTTTTAATCCATGTTTGGCACACTTGTTTTGCAGCTCTAAAGCATATTGTTCTTGCTGATACCTTGTGGTGGCAGACATAGGTCCGCCGGTGGCCATCATTCCCCATGTTTGCACAGGTGCCACTTTAACCTTTACCACCCCTCCTCCTATATTACTTAACTCTTGAATCTTCTCCATTGCTCCCTGTAGTTCTGTATACAGTTGCCTGGTCTCACTAGCCTGCTCTTGTGACTGTTGGTCTAGCTTAATCTGCAGAAGGGCATGATCCATATTTAACAGACACAAATCCCCTTGTGCTTTTATTAGCTGTGTCCTAAAATTAATACAGTGCTGCTCTAACTCTTGGTGTTGATCTATTGGGACGCTATCTTTATACTTCAATGTTAATTCTTCTAGTTGCTTAGCATTTTGATCCATTTCATCCTTCATCTGAGCTACTTCTTTATTCTGGTGACACACAATAGTCTGATTATACTGCCACTGCCCTTGCAATGTGTTTGCAAAGATTTCCTTTTCATTTTTTACTCCCTCATTACGAAGGGATACTTGCTGAGTAAAATACAATTGTGCCTGTTGATCATCAGGCACTGGTTCATATGCTTCCCCCTTTAGGTGTTTTCCTAGAAAATGGCCTATTATTGTTTCCATACTTATCTTTATCTTTTTCTTGCCTGCCTAGCCTTTACAGCCGGGCGCACCCGTGCACTGGTGCCCTGGTCTGTCTAGCTATGTCTTATGACTCCCTTGTGAGGTCCGGCTTCCAAGTCCCAGCACCTTCATTTACCTACTCTGCCCCATGAGTTCCTACAGAGTTAAGCATTACTTTATATTGAAAAGAATTTGAGAAGCATACAAAGCATACATCACCTGATTGTCAAGTGGCTGTGACTGTCTGTGTGTACCTTCTTCTCTCGCTTAAAGCCAGCAGCACCACATCTCTGAGCATTGTCACCTTCTAATTGGGGCCCGCAGACTAAATGACCAGTAGTTAGGTGGCTTCCTCACATGCAGCACCAGTGATCCGAGTCTTTAAGGCACCAATTGTAGCGTTGTGAAAAAATTACAGTTGGTAAATTATCTATTACAAATACTTAGAAAGGAGACGAATGGAGACGAGACTGAAGGCGGAAGAATTTAATGATTATAACAATAATCACAGTGAGAGATTACAAGTGGTACATTCTTTATTCTTCAAAATAACAGTGTGTGCTGGCGTGCTTATATAGTGGAAGACAGCATCATCATTTCCTATGGTTTTCTATGATTGGTTTAAAAAATTACAAACATCAACTTAAAAGGCAATTCTCCTTTGGTATATGTATGAGCTCATCCTTGGTCATCACAAATGTATAGATAGTGTACATTCTATTATTATATATGGCTAGTAACAGTTGTCACTACCAGTTACCAAGGTCTAGGAGGAAGAAATAGGTTTGGACTTAGGAATGTGCATACAAGCATTTTGGCCTGTCCTGATAAGAATAAACACTAGAGATAGTCAGAAGGGTAATTTGAACTCTATCCTGTATTTCTGTCTTACAGACACTTAAGGCAACTGTTTGCTATTACTTACATGGTCAGTACAAATATCAAAAGGCACTTTAATATTGCAACTTGTGGCTTAATTTGTCTTGTGGCTTTACAAGTTTTATATGATCCAATTATAAAGGCCAACATTAGTTACACAAACACATTATGTTTTAGACCAAAATGAGGTTAGCCTGAACTATAGGGACATACTTCTTTATCCCTTGTTACACTGTCATATTATCAATACTGCTTATGTCACAGAACATCATGTAGATTTTTCCTTGTATGGTTGATTACCTCTGAACTATACCTGTTATTTGTTTTGTCAGCCAACTTTGTATTATAACCTCCCAGGTCGTATCTGAAAATAGTCATATTTTGTGGCTATAACACCTTACCCACTAAACAAAAACTAACTAAATAAATAAATGCCATGTGCATTTTTGAGTTCCCCTGCTGTTTTTGCCCCTAGAACCTCTGCTGGGTGTCTGTTCCATTGACCCACTCTCCTTTCTATGAAAAAAATACTTTCTCACTTGACCCCTAGGTCTACCCTCCTCTGTGTTCATATCATGGCCCCTTGTTCTTGAAAATCCTTTTTTTTTTAAAGATGCTACCCTCTTGCACCTTATTTAAACCCTTTAGGTATTTGAAAGTTTCTGTCATATCCCCCTCTCTGTCCTCTCCTCCAGGGAATACATATCGAGATCCTCCAGTCTCCCCTCATGTGACTTTTGGTGCAGCCACTGTACCATTTTTTTCACCCTTCTCTGAACTGCTTCTACTCTGTCTATGTCCCTCTGTAGATGCAGCCTCCAGAACTGGATTTAAGTATACTGTAAAACCATCAACTAATAAATCTGTTCAGAAGATTAACTTACATTGTATGAAAGAAAACAAAGAACACAAGGTAGAAGGTAAAATACATTATTAGAAAAAAATTAAATTGAATTAGGGCCAAATTAGAATATGTTCCTGGAGTGGGCAAAAAAGCAAAAAAAAAAACAAGTACTGGGGAAAAAACAGTACAAAGAAATGACTATATGCATGTCAGCCTGTCATCTAATGAAAACTCAGCATAAATGACTATCCCAACATATATACAATATACCTTATGTGAACAATGTACAACTATTTACAAGAATGTACTTGGAAAATTCAACACTTAACACCTTAATAAAGGTGATCCTATGAAAAGCAGGAACACAAGATGACCAGCATACTAGGTCAACATATATTTTTACAAAAATCAAAATTAAATAGTAATGAGTGCAGTTGTGACAATTATAATTCGGTAGCCAAATACAAATGAACTCCTAATATATAAACAACACCAAGTGGTACCGCAGTCACATTTCTGTTCATAGAAAATCAGTAATACTAACTACAGAAGCACAGAGAAACACATTGTGATAACCTTTAACAGTATGTAATGGCATATACAGCATCATAACATATTTTCATGTGTTACTATGTTTCAGAACTAAATACATACATACAGCTGAGTCATAGTTTGTAACATGTTGTAAAGTCATATAAGAGTGTACAGTAACACTATCAGTGAAAGCACATAATTGTGTATAGTAAAGTTACCTGGGCACCAAAAGTTACAATGTGTGTTGATGTCCTGGGTGAAGCAGATCATAAACACCTACATGTAACTAAAATGTGTCATTCTAATTGATTAGGTATATAGCTTGGCACCCTCATAGGAGCCCACTCGAACTGTACATGGTGCAGGGATTCAGGAGAACACATCTGTCATAACACGTAGAAAATAAAAGAAAAAATAATGTTGCAGGTAATTTTCAATGTATGTTGATGCCTGGACAAATCAGAGCATAAACATCTACATTTGACACAATGGTCCAGATTTTCAAAGTTGATGGATGGCTTGCATCAAGCCTTGCATTAACCCTGAAGTTTGATGCAACTGCACCAAACTCCTTTGATGTAACTGCACCAGATTTTAGTACATTTGGCACAGCTGCAACATTTTCCAGAATTTATGGCAGCTTGCACCAAAGCTTTGGTGCAAGCTCCATAAAAAGGGCCTCCCAAACCATGCAAGTTAGACCAGGGGGAGCTGGTTTAACTTGTGACATTTTGATGGAAAACTGCGATTGACAACAAAAGAATGCTGCAAGCCTCCTGTACATATGTTCGGCACACCAGGGGCTTGTGGCAATCACAACACATTTGAAAATTGGGTCCAATGTATCATAATAGCTGATAGTGCATACAGTTCAGCACCCTCATAAGAGCCCACTTGTGCTGTACATTGTGCAGCAAATCAGGATGACATATCTATCATAACATGTAGAAATTAAAAACTTGAGAAATAAAGAAGAATTGCATGCTGTTTATTTTGGACACAAACAGAATGTAGAAGTGATGCCTACAACAGATCTGTATACCTGTGGATGTTTGAAGCATAGTGACATGCTCTTTTGCAGCTTGTTCAAAGTTGTAATTCTTCAGAACAAACACATACGCATCAGAGATTCATTGGCAGTCTCTGTTTAAAGGTGCATATAGCATCATTAAACTCAACCCATCCACCACTGTAACTGAGCCAAGTAAAATAATGACCAGACTTCACAGAAGCTCCATGTCAGAAAATGATGACAAGAGTGTCAAAACAAGTCTTGCCAAATATGACTCTATTTGCTTTAAAGTCTGTGATTAGTGTTACAACTCTGACTCCATGAGAGTCAAATCATTGTAGGACAAGAAGGTAGTTGGAAGAACATCTGACTCTCATGGAACATGTACAGTTTCTACCACACTTTCAGCACTCTCATCCAGGTGTTGTATGGGTAAACAGCTGTCTGAATTTGACATATCTTTCATGTGGAACATAGAAATTCAAAGCAGATCATTAGTAACTTATCTGTCAACAAGTCTGCAAGACAGGAAAATATATTTAGACATATAACTGACTGAGAAATGCCTTAATACTGGAATATCTTACTGTTCCACTGTACTTAGTATAGCTACCATGAACTCTGTAACATCCTGCTGAATGCTATTTGCAAATGTCCTATGTTCATGATAGGCAGACGGACTGACACGTAAAGATGTCAGTGACTGTAAACTGTTATCGTGCTGATGACTAGCACTTATAACTTGATTCTGTGAGTCAGACAACATACTCAGCTGTGAAACTGTAATTGTCTGTCTGAACAAACTCTGACATATGAAGGAACACCTACATTACAGAGATAGCATAGCAGTTTACACCAGTACCATTTTCAAATTTTTTGTACAAAACTGAGACCAAGGGGCTTTTTTATTTGGAGGAGACCTGTTATGGAGAAATGCAGCAGATTGTTCATCACCCTAACACAAGAGGATTTGTCCATACTTGGTTTCTTCTTCTTCAATGTGTGAGGCAGCTGAAATGACACATCACATATCACAGTACTGACACAGTTGAACCTCTTTGTCTAAATCAAAGTCACTCTTTAGGAGCAGGTAAACCACCAAACAACCCCACTTAAGATTGAATGGCTCTGTATTGGTGAGATCAACCTTCACTGTTTATTCTCTGCAGAAAAAGTCAGTAACAAGAGACACAGGCACATTGAAATATCTGTTAACCAAGTCAAATGTAACATTTTCCAAACCTTTGAATCAACTATGTTTCATTTACTGTAACACAGTTAGCCAGTTCATCTGTATGTTGTTGTGATACTTCATGTAAAGTTGTGTTACCATTTTGGACTTGCATCACAAAAGCAATTGCACCTTCCATGTCACCTTCACAAAGCAAACAGTGAAGACTTGTAGATTTGGCAACAGCATGCGTGGCTCAATAGATTTTTTAAACAAACTTGTGCATTGCTATATTGTGTACAGCAATCATACTCATGTGATGAAAAACACTGTCATATGCACCCCTGTGCAAACAAGTCAGAAAATGGCCCATCAACCCAGTATGTGGTCCTATTTTATGGTGATCAGTTTTCTCAGACAGTTTGTATCTTTCTGTCTTCTTAGTGACAATGAAAAGATGAATAAAATTCTTAACCTCATCAAAGGAACACTATTATATTACAGGACTCATTACATGTCCATGTGAGATATTGCGGTCTGGATTGCTCAGCTGGCAAATCACTGCCTTCACATCCATCAGACTCATCATCATACTGTACTAGTGCCAAAACATTCCAGGCTTTCCGAGTTGCATGAACACACAGTAGCAATTCCTTACTATGTGGATGATAGGTTTCTCCCCAAAAATATGCACCCTTATGGTGCGTGTGTGAAGCCAAGAACCATGAAAAACAAAACAAGTTATCTCTGTTCAAATGTTCTACTTCTTGAAGTTTTTTTTATTGCACAAAGAGTTTTCTTGAAGTCATCCATGAGACACATCAGTTGTGTCCACAAATGTGACCGCACATGGATACCCATATACACAAATTGTTAGATCAGGTATAAATGGAGGTGGGGTGTGAACTGAGACCTAAATAAATGCCAATGGTTGTTTAATGTTGCAGATATACCCCATATTCATGATCTGTCTGTTAAGCACATGAACTCTGGGCAAAATGGTAGTTTGCATCAATTTTATACTGACAACTTGATAAATCTTGCAATTTTCAGCCCCACGTACTTAATGCAAATTCTTGTGCCATTACATCAAAAGTAAGTGAAATATACATTCAAGTGTGGTCTCAATGAATAGGCAGGAGATAGAACTTTAAAATGTATATCCATATGTTACCGCAAAAGATTAATGTTAAAAGTTATAGGGTTAAAAACCAACCACCATCCCTTGATTTTTTGTGAAATTTCAAAATATTCTTATACTTAATCTTGTCAGAAAGGATTTATTGTGCTTCATAATATAATTTCATGTTTTCTAAAAGGGTAAGGATTCTGCTTTGAAATGCATATTTGGTTTTGAAGTTATAAGGTAATATAAGAGGATAAATTGATAAAAGTGAAGCCACCATTAATAGACAAAATTCTAGCAAGTTTATACCTTGACAAATTGTGCAATTTTCAGCTACTTATACTTAATGCAGATTCCTGGGCCAGTACTTTGATACTAATTTAAATAAGCATTCAACTGCGATCTCAATGAATAGGCAGGAGATAGAGCTTTAAAATGCATACCCATAATTTGTCTCAAAGGTTAATTTTAAAGGTTTTTTTTAAAAGAAGATTAATCTAAAAGAACAAAAACACTTTGTTTACACTAAACATTTTTATTTCAAAAAATGTAAAATTTAAAATATGACTTTTGGTAAAGTAATTTAACTTAGTCTTGTCCATCTAGGAAAAATCTTCATCATCGACAGATAAGCTAAAATGATCTTGGTAATCACATACATCTTGGTCCTCATTTGAGTCCTCATTTTTTTTTTAAATTTATTTTTGATGACCGGGTAGGTGCGCTAGACATGAAAGTGACTATTTTCAGGCACGACCCGGGAGGTCAACAACAAGAGAGATAACAGTTACATAGAGTACAGTGTCAGGAGCTGTGCAATACATATTACAGGCACGCCCTGGGAGGTCAACAACATAGGGGAGATAACAGTTACATAGAGTACAGTGCCAGGAGCTGTGTAATACATTTCAGGCAAGCCCTGGGGTCAAAACAACATGCAGAGATGACATTTACATAGGATACAGTGTCAGGAGCAGTGCAATAACATCCCAAGCATGAGGTGACAAAACTGGGACAAAATAGCAGTACAAGGCATAACTGGTTTAAAATTTAACAATTTTAAACAATTTTAAATAAGTGCCCAAGTGTGGATTAACAAGGCAACAACAAGAATATGAGGTACATAGAGAAGAAATCAATTGAGCGGCAGCATTATAACAAAGTACTGAGATTGAGAGGGTATTAGTTTGGAAGGGGCAGGAGAGAGAGGTAAGGTTTGGATGGGAGTAGTGGGGTAGGGGGAGTAAGGTGTAATCTCACACTGAAGAAGGTGTAACCGAGGTGGCCAGGGCATAAGAGAGACATAACATCATCTGAAAATGGTGTGTCCATTCACTTTACGTCAAGATCATCAGTCAAAACAGGCAAAGCTCAGTTTGGGGCATTGATAACTGCAGCAGAAGAAGGCCTCCACAATCTACAGATGTAGTTGGCTCGTAGAATTTGTAACTTCAGGGTTTCCAGGCAGGGCGCTAGCAGAGACAGATCAGTTAATCTGTTGTCTTTGTTACATGTCTCCAATAAGATCTTCTGCCTCGCTATATTTACACTAGTAACTTGCTTCCTTCCATACAGTTTACAGACATACTACGCCAACAGAGATACAACACCCTTATCCACTTGCCAATCACTCCCAAGTTTCTGAAAGGCATCCACCTGGAATTTGGGATTCTTTTAAAGGATGTTCCAGCAAATCTTCTTACCCTTTTTGAGGAATGCAGAAACATAGTCGTTGCCTGCGAATGCATGGAAATCAACTAATGCTTTCTTTGTTGCAGTGGTCATTTCACACTTGCTAATACTGAAGATTTTCCTACTGTTACAATGGCCATTGTCCAGGTATATACTTTGCTGTCATTCTGAAAAATAGTGACAGTAAAGTTACTGGTATATCAGCATCCCCAGATGGTGAATGGATGAAGGACCTGGATGTACTGTAATGGCATGTTGTACATGAAGGTCAGTTTTTCTGTCTGTTTCTTCCTGGTCAGAACAGAGAACATCCACAACTACAGTTCCTTCTTTGGTGATCATGTAGCATTTGACTCTCTTTGAAAAATAGATCACTTGGCCTTCTGCAAACTCATGCAATTTTCTCCCCAGACCTGCATGATCAAATCAATCAGGTGCTCCTTGTTAGATGCATTCAAAAGGAAGTAACTGAAATATTTTGGCACTTTGGTGTTGGGACCTTTGATAATATGCTTCTCACTAAATCCTCATTGAAATCTCTCAGCCTCTTTGATTGACTGCTCTGTGTATGTATCTGTAACAACATCCACTCTTGCAATCCCTTTGGGAGACTATTCAGGAGTTTCATTGCCAGAACACAGAAGGATTCAGGGATTCCTGTCATAATCCACACTGTTGCCATTAGATCAACTATGCGTACTGAGACACGTCTACTAGGGGGAAGCTCTGAAGTGTCTAACACTGGAAAGTATTTTGCTAGTTCCTCAAGTAACTTGCTCTTTGGTGTTGTCCGTCTAGTTCCATCTGCTTTGGTTAGACTCAGTGGGACTGGGCCAGGCAATGTGTCAATGTAGAGGATAGTGTGTGGGCAACAGTGAACAACAACAGTGTTTTTCACTTTGAGAGGTTGTCATGACAACTGTTGAAACCTCGAGAGTGAAACTCGAGAGGTTTGAGGGTGTCATGATACCTTGAGAAGTGAACGGCACTGTTGTTGTTCACTGTTGCCATACACTGTCTTTTATAGTGTATGGGTAAATGTAACAAAAAAACAACTTGTGGATTATTTTGAGGTTGCACTGTGATGTAGGGGAACACCCCACGCTGTGCCCGTGCCAGTGACAACAGTCTTCTTACTCCGCTGGGTCCACATTTTAAATTAATAATTGTTGGGCTCTGCGATGTGTGCCGCTAAGATTAGAACAAAACGTCACTTACTTTTAAATTACGAGGTCCTTCAGTGCCTATGCTGAAGTACCGTGGCCATTTCAACGACAAATATGAAGTGCGACTTGCACATGGGCAGAGCTGTTGTACCATCGATGTGACATACCCATGATGGTACAACAACATCATGATGTCACATCGATGGTACAACAAGACTAGGTAAGGTTAGATTTTCAATGAATACAACTTTCTAACATACACTTTAACTTGTTTGCATCTATAGGGAAGTTGTGCTTGTTTGTAAAAGTCAAAAGGATTCCCAATATATCTCTTTTCAAATTAAGTTCTGTAACTTTTCCTTTGGTAGTTACTTGCACTATTTTGTTTGCATCATTGGAGGTTTTCACTGGGGCTTTTGAAATTGGATCAAAATATTTCCTTTTACCACTTTTCAGTCTTTCTTTGACAAACTGTTCATACATTTCTATACCTTGTTCAAAGATACCGGTGAGGTTCTCTTTTATTTCAGGTACAACAGGTGCTCCTGAGCACAAATTGTATAATCTTTCAGCATCCAAAGTAGGGCCGAATGGGTTGGTAAACTCTTTATCGAGAAGAGTCAATATGGCTTTGACATGTTGTTCTGACTTGATAATTTGTGATGGCCTTCATGCTTTCTGTGGATTACTGGCTGAACAGCTAAGGCCAGTCATCTGCAAAAGTCCCTCTCAGAATTTTGCTAGATGTAGCCAATTTAACACCCACTTATCATAGGCCATTTGATTTACAGCAAAGTGTTTGATTCCACCTCGAACTTCGGCACTTTGATTGTATGTCTGCTCACCAGCTTGGTCAACTGATTATCTACCTTTTAATTCACTGGTTCTAATTTTCCCTGGCTGCCCTCCCTGGGTTGTCATGCCTCATACTGAACTGCATTAAAATTGCTCACTGCCTGTTATCTGACTGTAGTTGCTTGCTCATACCTGGCTGTACCATGCTTGACAGTTGGACCCAAGCCTCTGTACTTTGTTTCGGCTGGTCCTTCTTGCTTGTATTTTTGAGTGTACCTTGTGTAACTTGTTGTTAACCTCTGTACTGTTATTGCCTGTATCCTTGTAACTCTCCCGCGTCGAACCTGAAAATAGGCACTTGACTGTCTAGTGTGCTTACCTGGTAAACAAAAGCTAAATAAATAAATAACCTTTGTGATGGCTCCTTTGAACTGAAAGCCCTTGCTTTTCAAATTTATGTCCTGGACTATGGATGAGAAGCTTCAAGAGTTTCAAGTTTCTGCACATGCTAAGCCCCATATCGAGCATAATTTTGCTTGTTGAAGGCAAAGAACAGGGGCAGTGAATATTTCCAAAACAGTAGTAGTCTAAGATCAACATTGTTTTCTTTTACTACTCTGTGGAGAAAAAGCTGCCAATCCTCTATATCCAGAAATGTCATCCAGAGCTGTAGGGTTTTCCCTAGCTCACCATGACGAATCTTCTGCCTGAAGGCCTCATACATAGTCTGAAAAGTGACAATCTCATCATCCTGAAGCAGTTCGTGGAAGTCTATGGGATGAGGTGTTGATCTGATCAGGTCAAGCAATACCGCAGGGGTGGCATTCAATTCTGTTGAATACACTAGAAATCTTACCTGAAACAATTGCTGTAAGGCATATTCAAAATGTTCATGCATAGTCCATGCCCCATTGTAATTCTTCCCATGCAATACTCCACTTATGCTACCAGAGGTACAAAGATCAGCCTGAAATACTATGTCCTTAAAGCTGTCACCAACTAACTGTCCTATATTGCCAAAGTTTTCCAGTAATAGGTGAAAATCTCCCAAATGAATTATGGCATTGTGGAGTGGTATCCAATGAACACGGCCACTGCAACTGAGTGCTTACAAAAACAGAGACTCAGTTATGGTGCCTGCATTCAGAGTTACCTGGCAGGGTAGCTACCAGATACCTGGGTGGGTGAGGTAAGGCAACAGGAAGCATACATGCGTCTACACACACACACACATGTGGAGGGAGGGGAGGTATGTGGGAGGGGGTGTGGCAGGTAGCTGCTGAGCTGGTCAGCTAGTGTGGTGGGAAGGGTGGTCATTGGAGTGTGCAGGGTTCAGGGTTCGGGTCTGGAGCAGCACAGGTTTTTTGTGCTGGCAGGCAGTCTTGTTTCTTTAAAAGAATTTCACCCCCCAACATGCACCCCACTGGATTGGAGAATCCTTAAGTGGGGGGGTGCACATACATGTGATTAAGGTTGCTGCCTTGCAGTTTGCCATGAATGTACATCACTGTAATTCATTTTTGTCGATGTACACTCACCCAAACAGCGAACGCTATTCTGCAGTCACTATCATGACCTAGAAACATATGGAACTGATCAGGGAAATTCCACACAATATGATATTCCTTTTCTGCTGTTACAACATCAGGTGTCAGGTGAATATACTGTAGAGCATATTTACTTTCAGGGCATTTCTTGTGTTTGTGTGAGATATTCATCCACAGTGGCATAATCAGTGTGTGATTGGCTTGTGGATCAGTGGAAGATATGTGATAACCATTTCCTTTTGTGAACTTGAATGATTGTTACAAACTAGTGTCAGCCAACCAGTAAACCTTGGGACAAGTTGATCATCCATGTGTGCTTCTTGACTGAGTTTCCATAGCATTAGCTTTGCCATGCCAATATTTACCACGGATGTTGGCACAGTAGACCTATGCATATTGCCAAATGTGGTTGACTCCCCCTTTGAATTCATGTTGTTGGGTTTGGCAGGATTCTAAACCTGATGGCAAAACATAGGCAGTACATGCTGATTGGCAACCTCACCTGAACTTGGCTACTTATTGACTGCCTGCTCTAGCTGCTTAGTCCCCATTGGAACTGTTCTGTTTTCTCTGCCTTGGTGCCCATTTTAAAGTGCTTGAACTGTATTTGTAGTGCAATTGATTTTCCTACTCATTATTTTGTCCCACCCTGCCTCCCCAGCCCGGCCTCTATTAAATACACTTCCTCCCCCTCCCTGCACCACCCACAGCTCCTATCTCTCTCTCTTCCCCCTCCCTCCTCCTAGTGACAACCTCCTTACTCCACCCCCTAAAGTGAAGTGTGGTGCTATAATAATCTTCCTGGATACCATCATCTTTGGGCAAGTACTCTGCCTAGCACATCCATACTTGCCTCTCCTGCTACTATTATATTCCTCTCCCTGAAGTCTTGTCAGAAGTCTTGTGCCTGTACCAGCCCCCTTTGGCTGCTCCTCTACCTCACTCTCATCCAACAGTAACCTCAATTAAACCAATTTTATCCAGTCTCCTCCAACTGCAACCTAAACTGATTGGAGCCCAGTGCTTAACCTTATCCTAAAATGGTTCTGCACAAGCCCACCCTATATTTTCTCCTCACCTCTTATCTACTTCATTGGCCCTCCCAGTCATCTTCCCCAACTGTAACTCCAAAACACCTTCATCACCACACATCGCTCTCACAAGCTCCTTCTGTCCTCAACCAAGCCCGCATCCTGTATCTCATCAACTCACCTCTCCATTTGTTGGTTCCAGTATCCTACTTCCTCATATGCTTATATTTGCCTCACATGTCAGGGCTGTCAGACCAGCTCCCAAAGCCACCCTGTTTACCAGGAGATTTAAATTCTCTGCTACTTATTCATTCCTCCACCTCATTCTACTCTTCTGGTGACATTGAACCAAACCCTGGCCCCTAGGCTAGTCCCCAACCACTAAGCTCCTATAAAGGCCTCTCCATCACCCACATTAACATCAGAGGCCTCCTGCCCATAATCAACCAACTAACTTACTGGATGGCTGAGTACTCTCCAGACATTCTATGCCTGACTGAAACCTGGATCTCTGCAAGGATCCCTGACTCCTTCCTCAACCTCCCAAACTACACTGTACTGAGACAGGACCATGGCAAGAGAGGTGGAGGTGTAGCCAGTTACACAAAACAACCCCTCTTGCCCTCAGTCACTTTTACGGAATATTGCCCTAGCTGTCATGAAGTCCTCCTGGTACCCAACTTTCTCTACCTGCCTCTCTCCCTTTATTCATCAGGGTGCTTTATGCCTCACCCCACCTTTAATGTGACTCTCTAATCTCCACCCTAGCTACCTTACCCAACCTGACCTCCAAAGGTGAACTGGTCCTGCTAGGTGATTTCAACCTAGATTGGTTAGCCCCCTCCTCAAAGGCCTACATCTCTAAAACAGAGTCCCTAAATCTTACCCAACTACTCAATGAACCCACCCACTACAACCCTCACTACCTAAACCATTTTCTAATTGATTGGATCCTCATCTCCCATCCCCCACAGAGTTACCTCATCTATCATTCTCACAAATGCTCTAAGTGTTCACTGCATCACATACTGCATCAGAAAAACTAGCATGCCCCAGTCAGCTCCCAAATACCTTAACACATTCTCCCTAAATGCACTTGACAATAACTCCCTGCTAAATAGCCTTAGTAATGTTATCTGGTACCAGGTGAACTCTACCCTAAATGTTGACACTGCCCTCTCTAGCTTCCTGCTCATTTTCACTAAAACCTGGGACTCCCACACCCCATAGGAAAAGTTCAGGGTAAAGAAGAGCCACCATCAATGGATCTCTGCTCCCATCCTCATCAAATGCAAGGCCAGGGACAAAGCCTGGACTGTTTACAAATCCCATCCCAACCCTACAAACAGGCAGGCCTACAACACCCTCCACAATGCATGCAACAAAGCCATAAGACAGGCAAAAGCAGACTACTTCGGGTCTCAACTGGCTCATGCCCATCCCCCAAATTCTGGAAGGTCGTACACACACTTCTTGATCCTCCCTCCAAACCCAGTTCTGCTGCCTTCCTGCAACATGGCCAACCTATTACTTACCCCACCAGCATAGCTGACACCCTCAACAAAGTTTTCACATCTTGCGCCATGCCACATGGCCCCATCCTCTGTCCCTTCTCCACTTCCCTGTAACAATAATTTAAATTTCCCACCTGTCTCCAAACAAGAGTTTCTCACAGCCCTCCATTCATTAAATACCAACAAATCTAGCACAGATGGGATTGACCCTAAACCCCAGCTGATCTTGGCTCCTGCTATTGTTAAGCTTGTCACCCATCTACTCAATCTCTCCTTCTCCTTGGGTGCAGTTCCTCAGGCCTGGAAATATGCCCTCATCATTCCCCACCACAAAGGTAGTGACACCTCCATGCTTGATAATTATAGGCTGATCTCCCTCTCCCCTATCCTAGCTAAGCTACAGGAATCCCTTATCCACTCCAGACTGTCTGAATATCTCACTACAAACAATCTCTTATCGCTGTATCAGTCAGGCTTTAGGAAACAGCACTCCACTATCTCTTCACTCCTGCATGTTACAAATCACATTCTCACTGCTTCTGACCAAGGCATCCTAACTGCTGCTGTGTTTGTCAATTTGGCCAAGGCATTTGACTTCGTCTCCCACCCTCTCCTTCTATCAAAACTTGAAACATCAGGCCTAGCTCCTGTCACCATACGGTGGTTCAGTTCCTTCCTGTTCAACAGGGTACAATCAGTTAGAATTTCTGATGTCTCATCCCCCCACCTCCCTATCCTAGTCGGAGTACCACAAGGTTATGTCCTCAGCCCCATCCTCTTCTCCCTCTTCGTAAACAACCTGCCCTCCTTCTGCACACAATCCTGCATACACATGTATGTGGATGACACTGTCCTCTTTACCTCAGGCCCTTCTATATGCAATGTTCAAATCACCCTCCAATGTGATTTCAACAACATCCAGCATTGGTTCAGACACAACCAATTAAAATTAAACAGTGCCAATACTGTTTCAATGGTATTTGGCACAGTGCAGAAACTCAGCAAAACCTCCCCATCACTTCCCTGGATGCTACCCCATTAGCACAGGTCACAAAATACAAACTCCTGGGTGTTTGGGTAGACCCTCACCTATCCTTCTCATCTCACATAGATGCAACCATCTCTAAACTTCACCCCAAACTTGGGATGCATAGAGATTCCCTCCTGTCTTCTGCCAGGTGACAGTTCTTAACTAAAATGATCCTCCCCATTTTGGATTATGCGGATGTGGTCTACAGCCCTGCAACTGGAAGGTGTCACGTCATAAGAGCAATCCAAAATGAGCAACTAGAATTATAGTGACTTATTTGGGGCACTTCTGTTGTGGACTACCCTACAGAATAGCGAGGGTATGGGATAGTAACCATGGAAGGGTGAACGAAGGGAGGAATTACGAGGGGAAGGTGAGGGACAGGGAAGATATTTTCAGGCACTGTTGTACTTGCTGCCACTAAGCTAGCCATGTGGCATCATGGTCTGGGAGGCTAGCTCTGGTAGAGCATGTACTGGGTTTGAGACTGGAGGCAGGCTACATTTTGGTGCAGCTGTGAGCTGCAGCACTTAATTTTTGGTAAGATCCATATTTTGCCCCTTCCCTGAAATGCACCCCCCTGTAGTTGAGAATCCTAATTTAGGGGAGTGCAGGGGGCCCAACACCCTCCCCCACAAAAACACTTTTATACATTGGGAAGTCCGGTCACCTTAAATTGTATATCGCTGATTTGCTTTTCGGTGATATACACTTGCCATGATGTTTTGCAGTCGCTATTATGACATGGAACCAACTGCGACCACCCTATCCAAGCTTGATTCCCTCCTTAACTCTTTCTGATGCTTTGCTACCAACTCAAACCTTCACACTCACCATTGTAATCTTTACTCCCTTCTTGGACTAACCCCTCTGTCCCACAGATGTTACATCCACTCCCACAAACTTATATCTAAATTCTGGTTCAATGGGCTACCCTCATACCTGTCGGACAATCTCTACTTGGCCTCTGACACTCCCTATGACTTGAGACACCAAAATGAAAGATCCTTTGGCATACCATGACCATCCTATTCATCTGGCAAATCTGCTTACTCATACCGGCTCCCCAACTTATGGAAAAAACTAGCCCCTTCAATTAGGAACTCTTCCTCATACTTTGCTTGCAAGCTTCAATTTTGCTCCCTACCACCTCCCCCCACCTCTGTCTCAGGTGACCCAACTTCATTCCACAGTCTTTACTAACTACTGCCTCCCAAGCACTTACTCTACTAATGTTCATAATGAATGTACTTGCTTTTGTAAACTCATTTCTGCATTATCTCAGGTCCTGTATTGCTTAGATTGCAATATGCTGTCTGTCTAAGTCTGATTACTGTAATCTGATGTCTACTTGTACCAATGTCATGTAATGACCTATACTGCTGTATCCACTATTTTACAAATCTACAGCTGTAACTGGTGTTTATTTGTATAATTTGTATTCAGCTGTATCTACTGTTTTATGACTCTACTATTGTAACTGGTGTCTATTTGTGTAAATTGTATGTACTCCCATCCCCTCTTCCCCCAAGTCATACCTGGAATCGAACCTTGGATCAGTGTGTCTTTCCCTGTTACCAAATGTTTAAATAAAATAAATAATAAAAAACATGACACAGAGGACAGGTATCCAGAATAAAAGTTTATTCACCAAATACATTTGAAAAGGATAGCAAATACCTGCTGGGAGTTCAGGACCTCTGAATATTACAATGTCATCATAGAGAAACTCAGTGGAAAACAAGATTATATGAATTATTATACTCAGAGATAAGAGGGTCCGTTACCTGGTAATAGTCTCATCTGCATAGTAGAGAAGCTAAACAAAGCAATTCTATTCGTGGGTATGGTGGGCAGCTTGCACACGGGGCTGTTAGGTTTTGCACATATACAGTGATACGTATTATGCTGACTAAGGTTACTTTTGGGTCACAATACAAAGATTCATAAAATATGCTAATGATAGCATTATGGCTAACAGCTGTAGGTGGCACATTGATATCACACAAATAACAACACTGGATAATAACTTATAAGTACATCCAAGCAAGTATAAGTAAATACCAATATGCCTTATGCTGTATCATAGAACATGGTAGTCCACATTAGGGACTGTAGGTCAGGCAGGTCTACATATCCCCCCATGTTGCCTAATGAAGAGGCAACATCACTAGGGAAAGTATGGTTGGTTATTGGCAAGCTAAATGAGTAGAATAAAACAGCTTTAGTTGCACACAATATTTGAGCATACAGCGTAGACAGCATAAGGTAATAATTAGAAAAACAAACAAGAAAACTTGAATCATAACAAAACCTTTAAA
This sequence comes from Neoceratodus forsteri, assembly GCA_016271365.2. NCBI lineage: Eukaryota > Metazoa > Chordata > Ceratodontiformes > Ceratodontidae > Neoceratodus > Neoceratodus forsteri. The sequence continues at coordinate 866,141,069 of CM057458.1, read as the reverse complement.
TGCAAGTTCCAAGCAAGTGTTGTACAATGCAATATTAAATCACTGTCATGAAAGAGATCATTGAGAGAATTGCCTGCCTTAGTAATGTTGTTACTAATATTGATAAGGGGTGTATCTTTTCTGTCTCGCAAGCATCGAAGATTCAGGGTAAGAAGGTTGATATGCAGAATAAACACTGGTAAATACTGTTCCATATCATTCAGATAGTCAGGGGCACTATCAGTGTGATCATGTTCTGGGGTGGGAACCAGTGTGATAATTGTATGGCCACTGATAGTGTGCTCATGAGGTACAAAACAGAAGTTGGACATAGTTGCACCACATGTAAGAGATCCATAGGAGAATGTCTCACAGTTAGTTATGATACAGTTTTGTCCATCACAGTTGTATGTCACAGGAACTTGAGGAAGTGTCACTTCATGAGTTGTACTGGGCAAGTAATGGAAGCATTCATCATCTGGCAGGTGAGTTATTGAACACTCTGTGGCTGAATTATGGTTGTATTCAGCATCAAAGGAGGTGATGTGACATTAACAGGGGCAGAAACATTGTCAAATAAGTCATTATCAAATGTGTATGACCAGTACATAGAGTTCACAGAATAACTGCTCACCAGCATGATTTTATCAAACATGTCACATTTACACAAATAGTGATAGCCCTTTATGGCACAACAGTCAGTATGCAGGGCTATCCAGGTGTCCAGGCGATGATGAAACACCAGCAAAGGGGCAAGTTGGTCTGTTCTCAGCAGATGTTGCCCTCTAGATGGCCCATGGAGTGGACTTTCACCAACCTCTCAAAGACTGAAGAGCTCTTGTCGAAGATTGGGGAGGACATGGTGAATGTCATGTACAGTGTGTCCCTCATGGCGCACGCACCTGACATATAGCAGGGTCCTAGATGCGGGTGTTGTGTGACATAGCCCAAGTTCTGAGCTGTGGCCAATGCAAAGGACACAGTGCTGGTAATGAACCTGGTAGAGCATGACAGGGTTTTACAATAGGGGCAATACCATTTAACCATACACCTATCATGGATAAAATCTGGAATCCTTCCTGACTCCAGTTCCTGGAAGAGATTGGTGATAGTGTTTATGGCAAATGCACCATAAGTTGAACAGAGAATCTCCCTGCCTATGTGTTGCTCTTTAGCTTGTTTGTTGTAAAATATCAATTCATTGATTTTGTTCTGGGTCTCATTGAATAAACATGCTATATCATGCATGTTATACACCGTGAATCTTTCCTCCTGAGAAATACCATCAATACCATGTAGCATGGGCTGTATGACACCTTGTGATATCTTACTGTTAAATATTTTAGCATAACAGTGAATTTTAGCCAAATCATTTCTGTTCCGATTTGACATTCCAAATCCAAACATACCCGTAACTGTACTGGTTATGCCTGTAACATTCCAGAACCCCAAACTCCTCTTAGAGCATTTGGGGCAGAACACTCCTCTGTGTTCCATAGTGTGGTGCCTAGCTACAGGGTCTTGTGCAAATGCCTGATTGGCTGCCATTAAATCTAAAAGCATTACAGTGTGAAATTCGGAAGCATTGGTGGAGGATCAATGGCCAGACTCAGCCATGTTCCAGTGGGTAAGATTCAGAATAACAAGAATATGCATAGATTGAACATTATTAATTAGAATCCTAGGGACATATGTTGCAGTCTGGCCATTGGATGGACCTGGCTCCATGATCAGGCATTGCAAAGATTCATTTATGGATGGTGGGATGACTGCAAGGAAAGAGCAGCTGTAGCAATGAATTGGTTGACACAGTTCTTACGCATGGTGATATTAGTAAATTGGTAACAACAATCTGGGCTCATCATTGCTGTGAGGTTGTAGAAGCCCATATGTTGTTGATTAACTTGGCATATGCACGAAGTTCCATTGAGGTAAATATGGGTATTGGGACAGCTTTAGAAAAGTTCCTTTGGCAAGGTGGACTAGTGAAATTTCTTGTCCAGTAGAAATATCAGATGTCCACTCAATTTGGAGGGTTGAATTGTTTGGGGAGACCATGGCACTGAAATATGCATCTCTTCCCTGTTGAAAAGTCACATGGGTAGATGGAAGTTGAATGGCCACCTTGGGTTCAGGAGGTAGGGTTGGAAATAGGTGTGGATCCCAGCTAAGAGGTCCAAAAGCTATCTGGATATTTCTCAATGTCTTGTCTGGATCTGGTTGTGACAGCGCCTTCCAGATGCTCAAGATGAGGAAGGGGATTATTGAGAGCAATTTCAGTTCTGAAAAAAAATAACAGATTATAGAACAGGTCTCCTCCCCCTGTCTGGGGGAAGGTGCATTAATCATCTTTGTACAGTTTCAGTTGACTGGCATGGTACCATTTGTCTATGGGTTTCCTGTGGACTGTTAGCCACACTTGGTAGACAGCAGGGTTCAGTTTGTTGATGATGTCATAGGGACCCACCCATTTGTTGACAATTGGGTGGGCTGGTGTGGAGAATTTCAGTATCATGACTTGGTCTCCTACCTGCCAATCAACTTCTTTGATGTTCTTGTCAAAGTACATTTTGATTGCTGTTGTTCCTGGCCTAAATTATTGGCAGCAAAAAGGTGAGTCTGGACAAGATTGTCCTTCAGTTGCGTGACATAAGTGTCTGCTGACACTCTGTCAGTGGTTGGGGTATTCAGATCAATTCACAGATGTTCTGGCAATCCCATTTGTCATCTGGTCATCACCTCAAAGGGTGTGCACCATGTTGCTACAACCAGGGTAGCTCTGCTTGTCATTAGGAGTAAGGGCAATAGAGCATCGCAAATTATAGCATTCACATTTGTAAATTTAGACAACATAAGTTTGATCTGTCTGTTGGCTCATTCTACCTGTCCAGAATACTGTAGGTGATAAGCAATATGGAACTTCTGGCTAACTCCCAATAACTCCAAACATTCTTGCATTAGTTCTCCTGTGAAGCTAGTCCCTTTGTCAGAATCTGCCTTGAGGTGTAGGCCCCACCTGGTGAATACTTGATCTACCAGGATTTTTGCATTGGCTTTTGCCGTGTTTGCTCTACATGGAAAGGTTTCTACCCATTTCAAGAAAAGGTCTGTGATTACAAGTGCATACTTGTTGTGTTTACAAATGATGGGCAAAGGCCCAGTGAGATCAATCTGAATTGCATTCCAGTGGCCAGATTGCCTTTGCAGAAGTAATTTAGCAGTTTTCTTCCCAGGGATGGGGTTGTTATGAGCACAGGTAATGCAATTTTCCAAATAATGTTGGACATCAGATGTCATACTGGGCCACCAGACCACAGTTTTCAGTCTCCTCAAGGTCTTGTCTGTCCCTTGGTGTCCACCTGTAAAGGTGTCATGGATCTGGTGGAGCAGTTCTGATCAGAGCAATTTGGGAACCATCCACAGTTTTTAATCACCTGAGTAGCACGATAGCAACTTCTGATCTGAAGAGAGGTAGAGGTTGTCAAAATGTTTCTTGAATGGGTTGTTCAATAACCTTTCCTTTTCTGTTTCCATTGAGAGGTATTCATATATTTCTTTTATTTCTGGATCTGTCATTTGAACTATGGTTAGATCCAAGGGGATCACTTTGGCCCTTTTGTATGTAGCCACTGCGTGGGCCTCAGTGCGGGGCTGCATATCCCATACCCCCCCAAGCACCATCCTTTGCCAAAGTGTCTGCTAGATTGTTATAATCATGGGAAGGCTTAGACATGGAGTGGCCCTTAATCTTGTGTATATACAGCCTGAAGACAAATAGCTCAGCTAGGCTGACAATATGAATGAACAAGTCCTTGTATTTCACAGGGGTGCCTTCTGAAGAGGCAAAATCATGGTTCTTCCAGAAAGGAAGACATTCTGTCAAAGAATTACACACCCAGGAAGAATCAGAGAAAAAAATGGTGTCCTCCTCCCCTTTGCCATGGATGATTTCCAGGGTATAGGCAACTGCAGCAAGTTCTGCATATTGGGAAGATTTAACTGTGCACTTCCTGGACACCTCAGAGGTGTTCCCTGCTGGGTAAAGGGACAGGACCCCAATGCCTATAACTTGTTCTCCTTTGCAATAGGAGGAAATTCCATCTGTAAAGATGAGGCAAAGTGAAGGATCTTTCATGGTACGCTCAGTAGCAGGAAGGAAAGGACCTGGTTCTGGCAGGGTAGGTGGCTCTTGACCACACTCGTGGGGATCTCCTTGGTACAGGAGACCATGTGTCATGATGGAGGGCATTTTGGTGGGAAGTTCAGTGATGTCTAGATCTTGTAGGAAGAGGGGCCAATAAGTGAGTCTGGTGTTGGACATGCTGCCATCTTTTTTTTTACTTAGCCTGGGGTTCCCCTGGTACCCCTCCTGCCTTACAGCACCAGGGGATACATGATATTTGTATTTTCTCCCCTGTTCTCAAGACCCCAGTATGCTATCACACATGTGTGTGGAGTTGCGGATGTGATCATGGTTCCAATGATGGCTCCATCCTCCCTCCATGCCTAAGGCCTAATTTCCCCCTGTCCTTGCACTGCCACCTGGCCTCCACCAGGTGGTAGCCATGAGTCTGGGAAACCTGTTGTCATTCACCAGAGAGGAGAGATGCCTCATGGCTGCTCAGTCCTGACTCCTTGCCCTCCCCCCCAGCCGACCACTGGCAGCCTGAGCATGCTCCCGAACTCAGGTCACTGGCATGGAGTGCGATGTGGCACCCAGCGCCTCAACCCTCTGTGCCACTGGGCTGACTATGTTGCCATCTTTGATTCTTTCTGTCAGTAGGAAGTTGGTGAGGGTGTTGTTGGTGTGCAGCAAAACAGGGGAAAACCCTATGATGCAGGCGAAGTGTTTGAAGGCCCAAAAGGTCGCAAGAAGATTTTTCTCAGACAGTGAGTACTTCTGTTCCACAAGCTTATACTGTTATATTTACAGCTAATCAATTTTACGCTCACTGCAAATTCATTCTGACTCCCAGAGCTGAATTTTATTTAACTATATTTTGGCCCCTCCCTAGGCCAACTTAAATACATGTTGGCTCCTCCCACTTCTGAGGATGATCTCTTCACTGGGCATTCTTCTTGTGCCATCTGTTGTTCATTTACTTAAAGGAACACACCTCTTTCTCTCTGGCTGCATGCTTGTAAAACTGCCAAGCCATCTGTTGCTCATTCACTTAAAGGAATACTTCTATTTCTCTCAAGCTGCAGGCCTGTGAAACCTTCAAGGCTAACCTCTTTCTAGGCTATAGGAATTCAGATCTTAGTTTTCAGTATCTCTGCACTCCTTCTTCTCCTGTCTCTTGATTTAGGCAGAATTATATGCCATGGCCAACTCTGTGAATCAGCCTAAATATGAAGGCCAGATATACAGTATACTGCTCTGTCTTATTCTGCTATGCTCCCTTGAAATCTACACCATTCAACTGCAGCACCCTAACAGTGCATATAAACCTTGTACTACAGCGGACCATTTGGGTACACTTGGTACCTCAGAATTCTGTACTTGGGAATTTCAGTTACCCAAAGCTCAGCCTTTAGTGCAGATACCCTGGCAGATTGGAATCTTGACAGTGAGGCCCATAGAGTGTTTGACTCATTCTTCATCTCTAGTTTCCCAGCTCTTTCTGCCCTATTTGGCTAGGGTACTTGTCTATACAACGTTAGGTTCCCTTGGTTTCTGCCTCAGTAATCCTCCCATCTTACTTGAATATCCATGCAAATGAGTACAGAGTAGAGCCCATAGACTACTCCTAGGAGCTATCAAGAAACTCTTGTTGCTTCTATTATTGTGTTCTGGCAACATCGAGCTAAACCCCTGTCCCCCTGTGGCCATTTCAGCTCCTGCAGACTTACCCGACATCAAAGGTGTGTGTTTCATGCACGTCAGTGTGTTCAGCCTACTAAAGAAGTTTGATTCTATACAAGCTTTTCATACTAAGCTTGATGTCATGGTGGTCTCTGAGTCCTGGCTCAGACCTGGTACCACAGACTATGAGGTGACTATCCCATCCTATACCTTTTTCAGAACTGATAGACAAACAAGAGGAGGAGTTGCCATCTATGTCCATGATAAGTTCTCAGCCTCTGTTATTAATTCAGCCTCAGTTCCCAAAGAATATAAAAGCCTGACTCTCAAAGTCAAGCTCTCCCCATCTGTCTCCTTCAGTGTTGTAGGATGCTACAGGCCCCCATCGGTTGGACTACTGCTGTTAGACCATTTAACCAGCATATTAGGGTCCATATCCTCAGAGTTTATCATATTGGGTGACCTTAACCTGGATTGGTGTTCCAGTATCTCCAAACCCCTCAAGAACCTTTATGACTCCTTCAGACTATCCCGACTTATAATGGAAGTAACACACCCAAACTAAAAGAACCCAAAGAATAGCACACTACTGGACCTTATTCTAGTAAGTAAATCACACCTGTTCTCTCATGCTGGTGTATTCTTCTCTGACATCAGTGACCACTGATTCATCACCTGTGTGAGATCTGCCACAAAATCAGCCTCTACATCCAAACTCACTGTCAACAGGAACTGTTGTAATTTTGACCATTGTGCATTTCTATCTGCCCTGTGGGACTGTCTGAGATGGCAGGATTTCTATCCAGCAAAAACAGTAAACACAGCATATGATATTTTCCAGGCAATTGTGCTCAGGACCTTAGACAAGCATGCACCCCTGGTAAAAAAACACACTAAGAAAAAAATCATGCCCATGGATTATGGCAGATTTGAAGGCCGCCTTACTTAATAGAGACTTACTCTGGAAAAATGCTTGGAGAACCAAGTTTCCAGCAGACTGGACTTCATTTAGGAGGGCTAGGAACTTTTGTATTAAGATGGTCAGAGAGGCCAAGTCCAGTTATTTCTGGGCAGAACTTGAATCTTCTTCCAGGTGTTCTGCTAAATTCTGGAAAACTCTCAAGGAGATTGAAGGTCATGTGTCCTACAACTACTTATCTGCAAAAGTCTCCAATGGTGGTGTCATACTTACAGATAAACAGTCAATCCTTGACCAGCTTAATAACCACTTCGCTACCACAGGGTTTGCCTTTGATACTTCTCCTGCCAATACCCTTCGTTCCCAACTCAGTGCGCAAGACCTAGTAGCTCCAGTCACTGATGCAATGATCTCCTTTCAGCCTGCATCCCAGAAGGAGGTTGAAGATCTACTCTTACACTTGGATATAAGGAAGAGTGCTGGTGCAGACCTCATATACCCATACTTCCTAAAAATGAGTCTCCAAGCTCTGGCTTGCTGATTATGCATCTCTTCAATCTATCTCTCCTGCACGGTAAAATGCATCCCATATGGAAAATTGCCCACGTGATTCCCTTATTCAAATCTGGAGACCCTAGTGACCTCAATAACTATAGGCCAATCTCCTTACTCCCTATCTTATCCACAATGCTAGTGAAAATAGTGAGTACACAGCTTAGAAATTACAGTAATTAGAATTCACAAATCTGCTAAACCATCTGCAATTAGGATTTCAGCTGCAGTCATAGCACAGTTTCAGCCCTTGCAAAGGTTATCAGTGACTGGCAGGAGGACCAGGACACCAAGAGCTTCATGTGCACAGTATTTCTGGACTTAAGCAAGGCATCTGATACTGTCAACCATGATTTGCTCTTGGTATCCCTCTATAATATTGGCATGGACTCCCCTTCACTGAGATGGTTCTCAAACTACTTCTCTGGTTGCCAGCAGCAGGTAAAAGCTGAAAGGGAATTCTCAGGACTGGAACCACTATTGAGGGGTGTACTGCAAGGCTCTATACTGGGTCCACTGGTCTTCATGATTTATATTAATGGAATTGACATAGGAATCAAATCTGCCAACATTCATCAATTTGCCAGTGATACAGTACTGTGCATTGTCAGACCTACTCCAGAAGCAGCATGTATGGATCTACAGCAGGAGTTTAATTAGCTACAATTAAAACTACTGAACCAGAAACTACTTTTGAATTAAAAAAAAAACAAAGACGATTGTTAGGAAGGTAGAACTGGGGAAGGAAGGGGAGAGGGAGGCAAAGTGCCTGCCTGGCACCATGGCTTGGAGGGACAGGGAGCGAATCCTCAAGATCACTGGAGTAGCTGCACAGGTGAGGAGCTGGATGTCATTGTCCACCTAGGGACAAATGATCTGGCTAAGAAAGGGATCAGAGCAGTGCAGGAAGAGTTTGTGGAGTTGGGAAGGGGCCTTAGACAAGTAGCACACATGGTAACCTTCTCAGAGGTGCTGCCTGTCTGTGATTTGGCATCACTGGGGACTGGGGTCCACCTGGAGTGATGCAGGCCTATACTGGCATGATGGGCTGCATCTGTCAAGGAGGGGAACCAGGATCCTAGGTGATAGGTTTAAATGCTTCACTGGCAAGCATTTAAACTAGTCAAGGGGGGAGGCACTGGAAAGGAGCAGGGAAATCCTAGCTCCCCCAAAAAAGTCAGGGTAGTAAGTGAGGTAAACTCCAAGATAGAGATGTCAATAGGGAGAAGGGCAGGGGTAAACAGAGAAAGGGACAAAGGCAATAAGGACAGGGATGGAGCAAAAAGGAGTAAGACCATCCAGAAATGGAGGGTAATGAGTACCAGTGCCTGTAGTCTGGGCAACAAGCTCCCTGAACTGGTGGCCTTGATGGAAGAGGGATGCCTGGATATCATAGCAATCACAGAAACATGGTACACAGAGAACCATGACTGGGATGTTAACATACCAGGGTACATAACCCACAGGAGAGACAGGGAGGGGAGAAGAGGTGGAAGAGTAGCTCTCTATGTAAGGGAAGGGATAAAAGCAACTGAACAAAAGAGTAAACAGGGAGGAGAGGAGGCACTTTGGGTCACCTTAGAAACTGGAAATGGCACTACACGCTGCAGAGGGGTTGCATACATACCCCGATGTCAGGGGGAAGGAGTGGACAAGGATATGATAGAAGGCATTCTTAGGACGGCAGAGAAAGGGGAGATACTGTTGATGGGAGACCTGAATATGCCAGACGTTAACTGGAGCACATTTACTGTAGCCACATCCAAGAGCAAGGCCATTCTTGATGCCCTACAGGTGGCATGCATCAGACAGCTAGTTTCAGAACCCACTCATGAGGGAGCAGTCTTAGACCTCATACTCTCAAATGGGGACAGTGAGAGGATCTCAGATCTAGAAGTGGGTTGCCATCCGGGAACAAGTGACCATCGAACAGTGTGGTTCATGTTAAACTCAGCTGCAGAGTCAAGCCTTACAAAAGTGAGGGTACTGGACTTCAGGAGGACTGACTTTGGCAAGATGGGAGAGTGCCTTAGAAAAGCACTAGCAAACAGGCTAGAAAGAGGGGTGGAGCAACAATGGGGAAACATCAAAACTGCCATCACAGAGGCAGCGAGCCTTTGTGTGAAGCAAATAAACAAATCAAAATGAAAGAAAAAGCCACTTTGGTTCTCAAAAGAGGTGGCTGGGAAAGTCAGGAAGAAAAAGATAGCATTCAGGAAGTATAAGAAAACACAGAAGGAGCAGGCCAGAGAGTTGTACCAGTTAAGGCAGAAGTAAGCAGGGAGGGAAGTCAGAATAACAAAGGCTCAAACTGAGGAAAAGATTGCCAACTCGGTTAAGAAGGAGGATAAAATCTTTTATAGGTACATCAGCGAACATAGAAAGACAAAGGGAGGGATAGTGAGGCTGAATAGAATGGACGGTGGGTGGGCAGAGAGGGACAGTGAAAAACCAGGGCTGCTGTATGAATATTTCTGCTCAGTATTCACAAAAGAGGAGGGGGATGGGCCTAATCCAATTAACAGAAGCACTTTGATGGGGGGTTGATCCCAGTCCTTTCAAGGAAGAAAGGGTTCTGAAAGAACTCCTAAAACTGAAGGTGGACAAAGCAGTGGGGCCTGATGGAATCCATGCCAGAATTCTAAAAGAATTAAGGGGAGAACTAGTGAAGCCACTGACTACCCTTTTTAACAAATCATGGGAGGATGGTGTGGTACCTGAGGATTGGAGGAAGGTGGGTATGTTTCCCCTTTACAAAAGTGGGACCAAGACAGAGGCAGGAAACTACAGACCTGTCAGTTTGACCTCTGTGGTAGGGAAAGTGATGGAATCACTTCTGAAGGAAAGAATTGTTGAGTACTTAGTGGGCAGTGGGGCACGGGACCCAAGGCAGCATGGGGTCATAGTGGGAAGGTCATGTCAGATGAGTCTAATTGATTTCTTTGACTGGGTGACCAAAGTAGTAGACCAGGAAGGGGCTGTGGACATGGCCTACCTATACTTTAGCAAGGCATTTGACACAGTTCCACACAAAAGATTAATAGTCAAATTAACCAGCCTTGGAGTGGGTCCCAGGGTGGTAGCTTGGGTAAAACATTGACTGGACAACAGGACACAGATTTGATGTTGTATCTTTTGATGTGGAACTTTATTTTAATTTATTTATGATATGGAACTTCATTGAAAATGAGCTTTGCTCAATTGAATGTATCCTTTTATTCATTATGAATAACAAAAAATATTTACGACTACTACAGAAGGTAATTGTAATTGGAGTCCACTCTGAAGAAAGAATAATTACTAGTGGGGTACCACAGGATTCAGTACTGGGTCCAGTTCTTTTTAATGTCTTTATAAGTGACATTGCAGAGGGACTGGAAGGAGAAGTATGCCTCTTTGCAGATGACACAAAGATCTGCAACAGGGTTAATACACAAGGTGGTGTGGAAAGGATGAGAAAGGACTTGGCAAGGTTGAAGGAATGGTCAGAAGTATGGCAGCTTGGATTCAATGCAAAGAAGTGCAAAATAATGCATCTGGGAAACAGGGGAAGATTACACAATGGGGGGTAGTAACAACAACAAAAATGGAAAGGGACCTGGGGTTAATCATATCAGATGACCTTAAGGTTAGCAAGCAATGTGAGAAGGCAGTAGGGAGGGATGGGGGGATACTGGGATGCGTAGGGAGAGGCATCATCATCATCAGAAAACAGGAAGTTGTTATCCCTCTGTACAGACAGTTGGTGAGACCCCATCTGGAGTACTGCATCCAGTTCTGGAGACCCCATCCCCACAAGGACATAGACAGGATAGAGGCAGTCCAGAGGAGGGCAACTAAAATGGTGCAGGGTCTGCAAGAGAAACCATATGAGGAGAGACTAAAGGAGCTTAGTATGTATACCCTTGAGGAAAGAAGGGAGAGGGGACATGATAGAAACTTTTAAGTACCTCAGTGGAATCAACAAAGTCCAATAGAGTAGCATCTTTCAGAAAAAGAGATGTGAAAGAACAAGGGGACACAGTTTAAAGACAGAGCGAGGGGAGTTTAGGGGCAATGTAAGGAAGTATTTTTTCACAGAGAGGATGGTGGATGCCTGGAACAGCCTTCCTGAGGAGGTTGTGTGGTCTAAAACTGTGGGAGAATTTAAGAATACATGGGACAGATATAAGGCAATTCTTGTGGGGGGGAAGGAAGAAATAGGCTGTTGGTTAAATAGGATCTGCAGCCACCCTGCAGGTCGGGAAATTGGCAGACTAGGTGGGCCAAGTGGTCCTTATCTGCCATCAAATTCTATGTTTCTATGTTTCTATGATGCTCTTCTCACCCTTTATTAATGCTAACAACTCTGCTATGCAAGGAACCATACCCCAGATTACTACACTCCTAGGAGAGCCACTAGAGTTTGTAACCAAATTCAAATACATGGGAGTTCGGATCGACTGCAAACTCTCCTTCCTCAGGCATATCAAGGAACTGATGAAAAAGCTCAGGCAGAGGCTAGGCCTCTTTTACAGGATCAAACATCTGATCATTCAGGATGCCTAGAAGAGACTGGTTCTCACCACATTCCTATCATTGTTGGACAATGCTGACTTCTTGCACTGTCAAGGCCCTGCTTCTAACTAGATACACTATATCATAGATCCATAAGATTCATCACTGGTGCTCTGTATTCTACACACCACTGCTCCTTATATGCTGTAGTAGGTTGGCCATCCCTTGTATATAGAAGACAGAGAACTGCAGAATACTGGACATACAGAGCAATCACTAAAAAACTACCTCAATATACATCAGATTGTCTTTCACTAAGTATGGTAGGTAAGTATGCCCTGAGAAGTATCTCCTTTATCTCCCTTAATGTACCCAAAGTCAAATCATGTTTTGGTAGATCATCCATAAGCTATGCGCTACCCCTACTATGGAACAACTTGCAAAAATCTGTGAAACTTGTTCTCCCTATCAATTTCTCAGTGTTCAAAATGCTTTATGTACAGTCTGTCAAGGAGTCGTGTAGCTGCTTCCCCTGATTAGTGCCATGTCACCATGCATCAGAGTCACTGAGTCCCCTTGTTATCTACTACACCCTCATACCTTCTCCTTTTTTATGGGGACCCAAAGCATTCAACAGGGCTCTGTCTTCGAGCCTGTAAATATTCCCCCCGATCATTATCACTTGTCTCTTACCTTCTGAGGCTCACTATACTGGTCCCCTTCATCTTCATTTACCTTTGTTCTTGCCTTCCCTTTCCCCCATTGAGCATGCTACAAGCCTACTTCCACATTATCTTTCTCTGTTCTTACCCCCTGTTCCTCTCTCATAAGGCTGTCATCAAAGTCCATGTTATTGTATATGCTACTTTAGGTACCTGCCTGTGATTCTCCAGTAATATATTGTCCCTTTTCTTATTCCCTAATTGGATCCTGTTCCTCTGTATACTGATAAGAGCATTACTTACTCTGTGTTTTCTCATATATATGGTGTGCACAATATAATCTGTGTACTGAATACAAGCATGTATGTACTGTATTGTATATATAACTTCTACTTTTTTATATTGTGTATATAACTTGTACTGAATATGTATATTGTTCAGGTCCACCTCTAAAATGAGTTTTTTTTCTCAAGGGTGTTTGACCTGGTTAAATAAAGATTTTGATTGATTGATTGATTGATTGATTGAAGAGAGAGCATCTGTGAGTCATAGGTAATAGGTTTCAGGGTGCCATATGCCTTTTGTGCAAGGACTGCTGACATACCCACATCAGAGGTGGCAGTCTCCAGATGAAATGGCAGTTCTGGATTTGGGTTGACCAAAGCTGAAGCAGATGCCAAGGCCTTTTGAAAGAAATGACAGCAGCTGTGTGTTCTGGTCCCCATTGACAGAGAACATATTTCTTCAGTAACTCATACAGGGGTGTGGCCTTTTGTGCAAAATTGCAAATAAAGTCTCTGGAATAGTTTATCATACCAAGGAAACATCTCATAGTAGCCACACTGGTAGGTAGTGGCATGTCCTGAATGCCTTGGACCTTGTCCAAGGTGAGGCTCCTGCTCACAGCAGTTATGTGCAGGCCCAAAAAGGAGATTTAAGGAAGGCACAACTTTACCTTTACAGGGTTGCACTTGAGGCCAGCAGTCTGTAGGAGTGTCAAGAGTTTATCTAGGAGCTGCAGGTGTCTCTCTAGGCCTTTTGAGGTTAGAAGATGATCATCCACATACTGCAGGAGGCAGTCTGATGTGCAGAAGCCTCATAAGGCATCCCTCATGTGGATGTGAAAAAAGGAGGTGCTGTTGTGGAATCCTTGTGGGAGGAAATTCCACATGTACTGACATCCTTCAAAAGTCAAGACAAACTTGCAATGGCTCTCGGGGCCAGTGGGAGCAACCAGAAATCATTGGTGATGTCCAGGGCACTGAACCACTTTTGTTCTGGTTTTAGAAGTTTGAGCACATCTGGGGCAGATGCCACAGAGGGTACACAACTGGAAGTGACTTGGTTGAGTCTTCTGTAATCAGTGGTATGCCTTCAACTATTGTTGGGCTTCTTCACTGGCCAGAAAGGAGAGTTGATGTTGGACACACAGAGCCTCATAACACATTCTTTCAAAAGTCAGTCAATGGTGGCCCTTAAAGAGTACTGCCTCTGCTGGTAAAGGATATTGTTTTTGACAAGGTAGTTCATCACCAGTAATCTGTATGAGTGTGTCCATTCTCTCACAATCACATCTGTGTTTGGTAAAGTCATCTTGATGCCTTTCCATGATTGGCTTCAACTGAGGGGAATAGCTTATGCTACTGAAGTATGAGGGTGATGTCATACTCCATGTAACAGGCCTTCATAGTTGCTACCACATATGAATCAGAAATGAAGTGCATGTTGTATTGGCCAGGTACCTGGAGTAGTAACCAATTGGCTAAATCAACTACGCAACTGTAACAGGACAGAAACTCTATTCCCAAGATGCTCTGGTGATGATGTAATACCATGAGGTCAAAAACTGTGTGTCACTTTTAAGATACCGATGACAATTGGTATTGGTTTGGACTAGAAGGTTGTTATCACTGTCCTCTTGAAGGTCTGGGCAGAAGTGACCTGCTCCATGGACCAGTGAGATAGCTGAGGATCATCTTGATGCATCACTGAAACAGTGGCACCTGTACCTAGAAGTAATTTGAGCTGGCAGCCCCCAACCAGCGCTTCTACACATGGGCGTCTGGAATAATCAGTTAACAATTTGGTAATGATGTGAATCGGGGCTTGACACCATCAGTCTGATTCACTTTGTTTCTGCTTCTAGTCATCAATTGCAGAGTCTGTCTCCTGAAGCATTTGTACCTCTTCTTAGTATGGAGACTTTGACACCTCACCCCCATCAGACTTCTCCAATGGAGGAGCGGAGCTAATGGCCACCATGGCTTTAACCGTGATGGCTGCCTTAAGCAACTGAACTTTGGCCTTGAACTCCCAGAGCTGGGCATTTTCCTTGGCCAAATACTTATATGAAGGGCAGCACAGCTGGTATTGTCCATTGTTTCCGTTTGTATTTTTCTGGTTTGACTTTTGCCAATACCTTTGTCTGTTCTTGTTAGAGCTTCCTCCGTTCTAGTTGGAAGGCTTGTCCTTTTGGGAATCCTTTGGTTTCACTTCCACCACATACTGAGTGGATGACTCGGTGCTGTTTTGCACTGTGGTCACCTTGCCCTTGGAACCAGAGCCCAGGTCCCACACATGAATCTGATACATGCATTCCACCTTTTCTATAATCTCTTGGAAGTGGTTCCATCTCAGGGATAGCACTGTCTCAACCTTCTCATGAAGAGTGAGTTCTAGATTTTTCAAGAAGAGGCATTTGTACTCAATTGATTCCCTGTCTGAATTTTCACCAGCCAGCTATGTACGCCAGCAACAAGCAGCCTTCATACTGAGCCGGGGTCCCTTTGGCATGCTGCTTTATTGGATGGGCTAGCATTATGCCACCCATGTTGGGGTTGTACACTGCCAAAAGGTGGGTTGTGATGGCTTCAAATGGAGCCCTGATGTCATTACACATGCCTTATGGCAACTTGGCCCACAACATAGGGTCCACAGTCTGTTTCAAAACCTGAACCTGTGCTTGGCATCAAGGCTGAGTATTTCACAGTGATTCCTCACTTTTTTCCAGATGGCAACTGAGATTGTCAACTGAGGCCATCCATCCTATCTTGTCTGCAATATTTTGGATGGCTTGTGCAGACTACAGAGCATTCGGGGTAGGCCCTTGCTGATATGTGATGGACTTGGCCATGGTGGTGGCCATGCCCAGAAGAATTGTGTGTTGTTCCATCTCCTTCTGCAACATGTCAGCGACTGCCTGTCTCAACACCCTGGATGGAGCATCAGAGATACCAGTTTTTGAGATCGCTTTCTGAACCAAGCTTTGCACCTCCTCCTCCTTGTTCTTCTTATTCAAGGTGGCTATTGGTGGGTGAGGCCTCAACACTCTGGAGTCCCAAGGATCACCTTCTTGAATTCCTCCATCATAGCTGTCATCATTCTCCAATGATGACAGGTCGATGGACTGGGCATATGGCATAGCTCTCCCATGACCCTTCAGAATTGCCAACTGCTGACACAATTTAGTCAGCTTGGCTCTACACATCAAATGATCCACTCCGCCTTTGTACTGTCCCTTACTGACATGTTCCTGCAGAACTCGGTACGTGGTGCTCACTTCACCATTTTTCCTAATCTCCCTGTCTAATGATTCCTTACATTTTCTAAACTCTTTCAACAACTCATCATTCTCACTCCACAATGTATCATTCAAACCAGCAAGCAAGTCATTCAACTGTAACACATGCTTCATATCCTGATGTTACCCTTCACAATCCTCTCTCAATCTAATAATATCTCTGTCTTTTTCCTGTACAATACTCTAAAGTTTATTTTGGGTCTCATTCATAAGCTTTTCAATTGCTTGTTCCCACTCCCTCCATTGTTCACCTGCCTCTCGAGAATTGGAGCCCAGTTCCTTTTTCAGCACTAGGACCTCTGCTTCCACTTCTTGAAATGCAGTATACAGGGTGACAACCATAACCCCTTTTTGGTCATGCTTCTTAAGCATAGGTTTTGTTTCTGAATGCAGTTTGCAAACATACTGAATCGGATGGGCTTGTGATTTTGCACCTAGTGCAAATTCGAACCAAATTCCATTGGAGGTCAGAAAGTTTGAGATATCTAGTTTGAACTCTGCATGAATGGCCATTTTGGAAGGCTCCCCTTTCCCTACACAAGCTGGGAGTCCAAGGCATATTGACCCACCTTAAGCTCAACAACTAAACAATTACAAGCTTGGGTATGGAGAATCGGGATACTTCAGATTGGCTGAAAGGCATCAGCCCGACCGGCAATATCCTGACCCTGGGTGCCTGAAACATGATTGCCCAACATCAGGATGTCACCCCCCCAGAGTTAGAATCCTTATGTATGGGGTGTGTGGGGACCAGAGACCCCCATATTGGGGGAGTGGGGGGAAAAGCCCCCTGAATCACTCCTTGGAGCTAAAATCCCAATATTGGACAACCATGTTTTGGGCACCCGGGGTCTTGATAATGATGGTCAGGCCTATGCATTTCAGTCAACCATAGTATATCCAGAGAAGCTCACAAACCAAAGCCACAAGGTGAATGAGGGGATGTAGGTTCAATTACCTTAGCAATGCCCAGTCTCGCTCATGACATGGGGGGCTTGTAATACCATCTGCATGGGCTGAATGGGAGGGCATAGGCTCAAATGCTTTTATGATTCCTGTGCCCATTTATTTGTACACCTTTTTGCGTACCAGTTTGGTCTTAACCATTAGGTCCTTGCCACAGTCTCCATTTGTTGGATTTGGCAGGATTCTAATTCTGAATACAAAACACGACACAGAGGATAGGTGTCACAGAATAATGGTTTATTCCCCAAATAAATGTAAAAAGGACAGCACATTCCTGCTGTGAATTCAGAACCTCTTAACACCATGATGTCACCATAGAGAAACTCAGTGAAAAACAGGATTACATGGATTATTATAATATTAGATAAGAGGATATGTTACTTGGTAATGTCTCATCTGCTTAGTAGAGAAGCTAAAAAAAGCAATCCAATAGGTGGGTACGGCGGGCAGCTTGAACCCAAGGCTGTTAGGTTTTGCATGTATACAGTGATAAGCATTATGCTGACTATGGCTACTTTTAGATTACGATACAATGATTCATAAAATATGATGATCATAGCATTACGACTAATAGCTGTAGGTGGCACACTAATACCACAAAACTAACTATACTGGATAATAGCTTGTAAGTACATAATAGCAAGCATGAGTAAATACCTATATGTCTTATGCGGTATCATAGAACGTAGTAGTCCACATTAAGGACTGTAGGTCAGGCAGGTCTACAATGTTCTAATTCTTATTTGTTAGATACCATTGTCTTTCATTCTGAGTGGGGAATTTCAATAGAATCTTCTCAGAGAATGGATCCTTCAGAGTCTTCTTGGTATGCAACACCATGTGTATTGTGTATTGTCCCATGTCCAGTTACTGTTTCAATGTTCTGATCAAAGTTGTCCATCCAGAAAACTGTTAAGACAACAGAAGACTCTGACTTTGGGTGAAGTTGCAATAACAGGCCTTGCTCTTGAAAATGTGGAGAAAGTGCCACTAAACCAATTTCATTTTCACACACTTGGTCATAACTGCAACTATTTCCAAACTAAAACAGGATGTTCATGGGCATTTTCTGTCTGTTCATATTGTGCAGCACAACTCCAACAAGTCCATGTTTAGTAGTGAGAAACGTGTCACGTGTAACACCATGAATTAGGTCTTCAGAGTAGAACTTGACAACTGGGAGACTTGATCACTCTGTATGTTTGGAGGATTTTAGTACATGCGAGAAAAATGATTGAACTGTCTCTGGGGACTGTCATTCTTTACTCAGGAGAGTATTCACTGTTGGTGGACATGATAGTGAAGGTGCTATCTCTACAAATCTTAAGATATGTTCACGCAACAATGAAGCAGAATGCATGATGACTTAATTGTCAACTGTTCTCAAAAGCTCTGCGACTAATGCACTGCCAGTTAATGATTCAGCACTGATTACAACTAGTGGATTTTGAGGATCAGCTGTTAAAAATAAAAGTGAATCCTCATATTTCTTTTTCAGCTGGTTTCTAAGTTTATAACAGTATCGTTGATCTCCTATTCTCAAACCTGAGATTTCAGTCAATGCCTTCATTTACACCCCTTGGTGTCTTTGAAGCACATTGTCTTCAATTACATGACAAATGGCCTCAAACCCAATTCCATCAGACTGCTCATTGTCACCTTCATCATCATGTCTACTCTGATCATCTAGGGTCATACTAAGGATCATACTAAGGGAAGTACAAGACCGAGAAGGCCGAAGCCCATGATGCTCCTATTCTAATTCAATATATAGTAAGAAAGGTCATACCCATTACTAATAAGGCTGTCTAATCTGTTTTTGAAAATACTTTTGGTTTCATTAATGACACCTTTAAGCAGAAGTCTATTCCATGGACCAACAACTTTAATAGTGAAAAAATATTTACGACTTGATCTCACAAAAGGTTTTCTGACTAATTGTAAAGGATGTCCCTTAATATTGTGATAACAGCTTTTAAATTCTAGACTAAGTTCACACAAAAGATAAGGATCTTGAATTATGTCATATAATAACATTAGATCACCACGAAGCTGACGTGTGGATAGGGGCATAAGTTTCAGAATATCTAACCTACCCTCATAAGAGGCACCATATAGCCCTGAAATCCTTTTAGTAAATTTTCTCTGGACTGATTCCATTAAAAGGCCTTCAGATTTTTTATATGGACACCAAAGCTGGGAGGCATATTCCAATTGTGGTCTGATGTATGCACGATATAGTGGTAACAGCACATCGTGCTTCCTTGATTTAATATTACGCAAGATAGACCATACAACTTTATTAGATTTATTAATAATGATATGTACGTGTTTATTGTAAGAAAAGTTGTCTGAAATAATAATGCCCAAATCTCTTTCATCTGAAGTAGTGTCAAGTAGTATGCTGTCGAAATAATAGGGGGTTTGTAAATTACTTATACCTAAATGCATTACCTTGCATTTAGAGATATTCAAAGACATACCCCAGGTCTTAATCCATGTAGTAACGTAATCAAGGTCTTTTTGGATAATGTTGGCTTGGTAATCAGAAGCACAGGGGCCACCTATTTTTGCATCATCTGCATATTTAATGGTAAAAGATGAACAGCCTGAAGTAAGATCAGCAATAAATGCCTGAAACAAGCATGGGCCCAATACCGAGCCCTGAGGTACCCTGCTTGTCACTGACCACCTAACTGATTTGTTCCCATCAATAGACACTGGCTGGGAACAATTTTGAAGCCAATTAATTATCCAATTAACTACAATACTGTTTATATTTAGCTTATGAAGTTCGCTAATTAGAGCCCAATGAGGCATGATGTCAAAGGCTTTACTGAAGTCAATGTAAATTACGTCACATGGTATGTTTTTGTTAAGTAAGGAAATAATTTGTACATAGAAGCAGATTAAGTTAGTTAAACAGCTTCTGCCCTTTTTAAAACTATGTTGCTCAACATCATGACAGTCAAAAACAGGTGATATCATGTCTTTAATTAAACCTTCCAATAATTTACAAACAGAGGAAGTTAAACTTATTGGTCTGTAATTTTCCCAGTTATTTTTTTGGCCTTTTTTATGAATAGGGATAACATAAGCCTCTCTCCAATCCTGTGGAACAAAATTCATAACCAGAAAATAATCTAACATCAGTTTTGAGGGACTGACAATAACATCCACTAATATAAATAATAAATGTCCTGCTATGTTGTCTGGACCAGGACTGTATTTGCCTTTTAGTGTCAATATCTTATCCTTAATAGTGTCAGTAGAAAATTTAACTGGTGAAACATTAGTAGTATCTAACAAAACTGTGTCATATGATGATTTAGAAGTGCCAGAAAAACTTTTGCAAAAATTATGATTAAACAGATCAGCCATTTTTTGGGATCATGTATAAAAATGTCATTGTCAGGTATAGGACCAACTTGACAGGTAGGTTTCCTCAGAGAATTAATGTAAGAATAAAAGTGCTTGCTGTTGGTTTTGTTAGCAGTGGATGCTAATTTTTGCTCCCAGTTAGATTTAGCCATTTTAATCATAATCTTACATTTTCTTTGTACTATATCTGTATATAGGAAGTCCGATTTGAAGAAGATTTAGTTTTTTGAAATCTAATATACTTCTTGTGTTTTAATCTAATACATTTTTTGATGGACTGGTTCATCCATTTGGGAACATTATTTTGGTTCTCATTTTTAATTTTAGATGGAATATATAGTTCCTTAAGTTGACAAATGATGTTCTTAAAGTTTTCCCAGTAAAGTTCTGGAGTAGAGCCTATCAGTAAGGAATCCCAGTTGATGTTTCCGATAATGTGTTTCATTGTACCTAAGTCAGCTTTATCATAGAAATATATTTTAGTATGATTGGAATTATAAATGTAAGTTTGTACGATATTAAATGCAATAGTATTGTGGTCACTATTCCCAATTGGGTCACTAACTACAATATTTTCTACTATTATATCATCATCACAGAGTACCAAATCTAAAATATTATCTCTTCTGGTTGGGATAAGTATACTCTGCTTAAGTCCCAGCTGGGTACATGTATATATTAACTTGTTACCCTGACTGGTGTTTGCACATAATTTCTGCCAATCAATTGTACCAATATTAAAGTCACCAGCGACTACAATTTTACCTAACGCTTTTGCATGTTCTATTTCAGATAGAATTGCATCTAGAATGTCAACTAATGAATTAGGGGGGTGATAGCAAGAAATCAAGATAAGCGCCTCTGATGTAGAGAAACTGAACTTAACCCAAATTGTCTCTGCTTGTTTATCATGTTTTTTGATATTCTTTGTAATATCAATAGAGCCGAATTGTTTTTTTAATAAATAGTGCCACTCCTCCACCCTTCCGATTATGCCTACTGATAGTATAGGAAGTGAAACCAGGTATAATGGTATCCCAAGTTGATTTGTCATCACCCCATGTTTCAGTTATTGAAATAATGTCAACATCATTGTTATGAATTCTGCATTTTAATTCATCCAATTTTTTCGGTAAGGCATCTAGCATTAAAACATAAGAAATGTAGTTCTTTACATGTCATAGTGCTACTGACTGGAGATTTTAGAGATGGCGGCCTGTCCACCATCTTGCCCATTAGATCTAATTTAAAAGATGGTTAATAGATGTCATAAATTGTTTTCCCAATACAGCATTACCCCGTCTGCTTAAATGTAAACCATCAAAACAGTACAATTCAGGATGATATTCAAATTCCTCCCAATGCGTTAGACATGTCAAGTTTTGGTGTAAACACCATTTTCTAAGCCTCTCATTGACAATTTTGATTTTATTATTAAGGAATGATGAAAAATGTGGGATAGGTAGAATTTCAGATGTGCAGATTTTACAACCCATATCCACCAACTTGTTAGTTAATGCAACATAGTCTTCTTTAATTGATTGGACAGAGTCCCTATAGATGTTATTAGCACCTACATGTATAAGGGCAATAGAGTTGTTACCATGAACCTTCATAATCTCAGGCAACATTAGTCTGAGATCAGAAATTTTGCAACTGCTAAAACTAGAACTAGTTCTATTAGCTTTGTCAGGGTTGCATATAGTCCTATCTAAGTGTTTTGTCCACGAGTCACCCAGAACATAAATTTGTTGTTGCAAAGGAGTTAGAATCACCGTGACAACTAAACATGGGAGAAGTTGTAAGATCAGTGGATAAGTCTATGAATGGGGTGTCATTTGTATGTAAATGATTAACTGGTGGTAAGTCTTGAGTACAATAATCAGTATGGCCAATAAGGGCGTCTGGAGTCACATTTTCACTGTTCAATATAGGGGGAGGTTAAAGGATCAAATCTGTTGAATTGCTAAAGACTAAAGTGTTGTCCCCTTTTTTGCGACTCTAGTAGTCTGAGTAAAAAAACAGCTGTCTTCAGCATATTGATTGTTGTCAATAAAACAATCGTCTTCCCTGGCTCTTTTTCTAACACCCTAAAGATGTGGCTGAGAACTGTTAGTAGCTGTCAGAACAGAAACCTCAGGGGTATAGGAGGTGCTTGGTGTAACATCAGTATTACCATCTAGACCATGTTCAACTTCTAGATTTAATGAAACAGTAGTTGCTTTAAAACGGTTGTGCATATCTGATTGGCTATTCTCAAGTGCAATTAGACGCTGATTAAATTGCCCAATCATGTTGTGTAATTCCACAATTTCTAGGCATTTGCTACATGTGTAGGGTTGATCAAGAAGGTCCCCAGTCAGTATGAATGCATATTGCATGCTATGCATTTTATGCCAGTATGTCCAGTAGTGGTTACAATAGTGAAATTGCTGCCTTCTGCCATGATAAAAATAAAACAACCAAAATTAACTAATAACGAGTAAATAAAATAACTGAGTTTTAGCACATGAACAGATGGAACTTAAACAAAAGTAATAAAACAGTGTAAATAAATGTCTGAAATCAAACTTATTAAAAAAAGACAAAAACTTCCCTAAGCGTAATAAACAACATAACAATCAAAAGATAAATAAAACCAAAAGTGCAGAACTTGAAATAAGAGACAGATAATGTGGTCAAAAAACACCTAAGTTATTATTAATCCTTACTTGATGTCCTAATTAACATTTAGTACCACACAAACACGTAAGTTTTCAATCTTTGTTATATGTCAAACATTTCAAATAAGTCAGACCACAGCGTGATTATTTGAATAACCTACCAGATAGCCGACGAAACAAAACTTATGCTCAGAGATAAAATACTCTCAAAAACAAAGGCACAAGAACGCTGCCATGCATCCACGCTTCCGTGATAAACACGCGAAACACGCGTGATGATGCGCATGACTTTGCACGCAAGGCGCGCTTGCCCTGCCCAAGCTCGCACTGCCCTGTCCCTTGTGATTACTAAATAATTTAGGTAGCACTTATTATGTCTAAGAAACTGTCTTGCAATGAGATCCTCTGTCTTAATTTTTGTGAGCATATTTTGGTCATCACGTAGCTCTGCTGCCCTATTCTTTGTGGCTTCAGCTGTTTTTTTAAGAATAACTTTTGGCTATTTCTTCTGCCCCTTCACTTTGATTTCATATTTGTAACAGATTCCACATGTATCAGGAAATAACACTCTAGATGATGAGACACAAGTAACACCACCCCTGAGGTGATGATGTGAGCTACGTTCAACAGCATCTGCATGTTCTCCAGATTTTCTGATACTCTAGGCTTTTGTGAACTTAAAATAGCATTGTCTATAGTAGCCATGCTTGGCAGAGTCATAGTTAGGCATTAAAATTGATGTGCACTGCTCATCATGACAATTCTCACCACCTAACTAGGTTTGAATATCTTTGATTTCTATAAGTGTGCAGTAACTTTTGTCACTCAGAGGAGTTACTTATGAGTCTCTTGTTGTCTGGGCACGGTAATGCACTACACTGCATGGTCCTAGGATTTCCCTCTCCACATTGCTGCTTGACAGAAAAGTTTAGAGACATGCTTAGAGGATCTGAAATAAAAAGAAATGTTGTGTTAGTGTATATCTATCTATCTATATATATATATATATATATATATATATATATAGATGTACTGTAGATATATATATTATATATATGTATGTATATATATATATATATATATACAGTATATATATATATATATATATATATATATAACACATATACATATATAAACACAGAACATATGGCATGAAGAGCTCAAAAAGTATAACTTTGCTAAAAGTTTGGCTATTAATGGTGTCTTCCCTTTATCAATTTATCCTCTTATATTACCTTAAAACTTCACAACCGCATACGTAACCTTTTAGTCAACATAAAAATAAAGCACAATAAATCCTGTCTAACAAGACAGAATATGAGAATATTTAGAAATTTTGCAAGAAATTATGGGGTGGTGGTTGGTATTTAACCCTAGAATTTTTAACATTAATCTTTTGAGGTAATGTATGGGTATGCATTTTTTTTCCTTTGGATACTGTTCATCCTCTTTGGCCTGCAGGCATGTACCTGCTCTCTTCCAGTCACCTAACCTCCATTCCTTAGGCACCACCGAGCCCTTTGTTCTCCCATAGATTACTCCTCATGGCGGACTGGGAGGGGAGACATCCTCCCCCACCCTGCACACATATCCAGAGTGGGCAATTACAGGTTTTGCCTGAGCAGTGCTGGCATCCTGGAAGGGCTTCATGGTATCTGAAACTGTAGTTTTCATGTGTTTCTGTCCCTCCCCTTTGCTGCCATGAACCTGTGTGCATGGAGGCATGCACACTTCACAAAGCCATGATTTCATGTCTCCCGGGATCTGACGCTGCCCCCTAACCTCCACCATGAGGCAGCCAAGCAGTGGGATGACATGCTCACCCATCCCTGGGAGAGGGGAGCTGTTAACAGAAACTCAATCCTCTCCCTCTTCTGCTGACCCCTGGTGACTTGAACTCACTCCAGAACCCAGGTCACTGGTGTGGCGTGAGGTGTGGCATCCAGTGCCTCACCCCTCAGAGCAACCGGGCAGGCTCTTGGGCATGCATTTTTTAAAGTTCTATCTCCCACCTATTCATTGAGATCCCACTTGAATTTATATTTCATTTACTCTTGAAGTAGTGGCCCAAGAATCTGCATTAAGTATGTGGCGCTGGAAATCACAAAATATGTTAAGGTGTCAATACAAAACTGATGCAAACTACCATTTTGCCCTAGGGTTTATGCGATCAACTGACAGAACATGAATTTGCAGTATATCTGCTACATTCAACAACCATCAGCATTTATTTAGCTTTCAGGTGACACCCCACCTCCATCTACACCTGATTTATGTTTTATTCTGAGATGTAACTTCATCAAATTCAATTTTTCTCTTGACATTTTTACAAAGTCATATCAGTATAATTGACATAATATGTTAAATTCTAACCTTAGATGCTAAGATGTGGAAATATTTAACAGTACTATGATGGCTCCTGACCACAGATACACTTGGTACTCTGTTCTTTTGCTGAGACTTTTTTTGTGACTGTTCTTCTTTCATGCTTGTCCTTATGTTTTTTTTTTTTCACAGCTACAGATAAATATGTTTCTCAATGACAAATGAGGATGTTTCAAAGCATGCAAGACATGCTGTCTCTGTTTTGTCAATTTTTCAGACATACAAAGCAGTATTTCCATAATGGACAGTACTTGATAGTGCACTGCTTGCACTCTTATGCAACAGACAACTACTGAAATAATTTTTGTTTCTTAAGGAGAGATTTTCTTTGAAGTTTAGTTGGCATTTTTGAAAGAATCAGCTGTTGGAAGATCCAATCATGTATTGTATGGAATATTTAAAAAAAATCAGTACAGTACAGGTATACACATCTTTCTGTAGCAATACTATTTGTTCTTTTACACACATTGCAATGGCAAAATATTACACCTTCACTTAAACATGATCATGCTATTATCAATTATGAAATGAATAGAACTTAACAGGTCTGGTGTTATTTCTGATTCCATGGATATCATGGCTGGGGAAGGGGGCCACTACACTATGAAAAAAGGGATTGTGAACTATTTCTGGTTCATGGACATCGGGGCTGGGGAGGGCACTATCGAAATGGGGCTATTGTATTTCTTATCTTGTCGCATAGGGATCAGGGAGGGAGGGATGACCCTACACTATGGAACAGGGGCTTGGGGATTGATTGTATTTTATGGTGGCCAGGGATGGGGAGGGGGGGGACCACTAGACTACCAGGGAAAAGTTGGTTTTGTATTGTAAACCTGACATGGATTGGGGCTCAGGGTGGGGGAACCTTTATACTACTGGAGAAATTATGGTTGTCATTTGAAACTGACATGGATCATGACTCGTGGAGGTAGGATCATGTGACTAGCCCTGGACTGTGTGCAGGGCACCACCCTACCCTGTGCTTACTTATGGTAGGGCTTTGCAAACTTATCTTTGAGCCAGTGCATCCAACCATGTCTCTGCCTGAGGCTGTTTGAATATTGTGACATGAGGAATATGCATGAGGGACCCCTCCTTTGCATGCCCAAATCAGGATCTACAATGCTGGTTGAATGAATATTTTGTCAGCCAACATTACAGCAACAGCTTTGTGTTGACTGCAAATTCCATTTGTCACAAAGCCATTCTGTGGACAGTTTTTTTTTGTGGGGGGGCTTTGCACCCTGCACTCCCAATGCAGGGGGCTCTGCCTCTGCACCCCCCATAACTTAATATAATAAATTCCAAGTTGGAGTTGACTTGGGGAAGGGGTGCAAGACCCAGAAAAGATGACCCAGGGTCCCACAGGTACATTACAGCTCCAGTATTGAATTGGTACTGTAATGTATTTCATTTTCAAAATGTTGCAGTAGTGATGGCATACCCCTGGATCACAATGTGCTGGGCGGCAGAGCAGTTGGGTTTGTGGGTGCACTGGGGGCTTCTGAATATTGCCTTGCCCCTGATGGCCTTTGCAAATCTGGAGAAGCACCGGCACATCTAGGAATGAACAGTATTCTCTTTTGAATTTGTAGGCCAGCATAGAAATTTACCAGCTAAAACATTGAAATACAGCAGTTGACTTTTGCCAGAGAATGAGGGACCATACTTATTTTAAAATTGTTTTATTGCCTCACTCTTTTAAATCAGGACCTCATACACAAAGTGTAGAAAAAAACAGAATGGAAACAAACTGATGATTGACTTTGTCTTTTCCCAACAGGAGAATTTACCACCTAGAAGAAATTTTGAATCATTTGGTAGCAAATGGTGCATTTTTGCTGCACATTCTATCAAATTTCCAGCAACACAAACTCAGGGATTTATGGTATGCCCCATACAGTGACACTGCTACAGCAACATACATTGATATCGACAACAGCGACATGTCACTCTAGAAGTCTGTCTGGGACCAGAAACACTTTGACCTGTCCTGCACCCCTTTCCTGAACCAACTCTGTCTCCGAATTGGAATCTAAAAGTACAGGAGGTGTGGGGGTCAGCGGTCACCTCATGGGGGGTTCAGGGCAAAGCTCCCCTAAAGAAAAAATACAGTCCTATGTGTGCAGCTCCCTTTTGACTGTAAATCACAGTTGACATGGAGCCTGGCACTGTGATGCTGGTCTATGAATTAGTTGTCAAACCGGCATTGTAGAGCCATGATTTACCTGCTGAAACCAAGAAATAATGCAATAGGTGACTTTAACTAGGGAACATATTTATTCTAGTTGTTTAATTACCTCAGCCTTTTTTATCAGGTCCTCAAACCCAAAGTGCACACACTGCAAGGAAACAGACTGATGAATTAAATATTTTTGATGAATGTGTCTATTGTGTCCTGGGTGCAAGAGACTGAGACCAAAAATAATTCATCCACTGAAAATGGAAAATGCAATTGTACATGAGAGACATCAGTTGACACAATTACACTTTGATTCTGCCACATACTGTAATTCAGAAATTTTCTGCAGCGCTGGCAGCAGACAGTAAGAGATCAATACATCTTTTTGAACATTTGACAAATCTGTCAGTACTTCATTTGGATTTATTAGTGCTGTTGCCTCACCCTTTATTGCTAATGTGGCAAGATCATTTAGCCTGTAATCTATCCTGACCAACTGTGTTTCTCAGGTGTGTTTTTATTTGTCTTAGGGCACTGAATGATCATTCACATGAACATGTAGTGACTGGTATAGAAAGTACAATGGCACCTAATTGATGGATGTGAGGGAACATAACCAGTGGCAGTGATTTAAGCAATGAAGAGATGTTCTGTGGATAGTTTTAAGCAGGCAGACATTTGATACATGTTTATATCATAATCAATTTTAAGCTGTACTCCTTAATGATAGCACAACACATTTAGTGTTGTCTTATCTAAAAATAAAGCACTTGTTGGATTAAATGCCTGAACTGGTTTCAGTTGGGCTACACCTTCTTTTGCAAATCATCATTTCAATTCTGGAGTCATGTTATCTACAACTGGGTAATACATTTTAGTTCTGTTATCTGTTTCTAAATGAACTGGTTGCTGTTCCCAAAGTCTCATGTCAACTACACATTCAATGACATGAGCTACTATGTGAGGAGCACATTGTGGGTGTGTCTTTTTTTCTGTTACACCGTCTGGAGCCATTTTTAGTGGTACAGGAGTACTGTGGCTTCATAGATCATTTATTTACTTTTATCTTTATTTCTGAATTAAACCAAGGTGTGAATACATGTTTTAACTGGAATTTAAACACTGGTTAGATCTAGGGCATCATTTCACCAAAACCATAGGGCATGCAAGACCATGAATAAAATGTACCAATTAGTTGTTGTTGATGCCCATTGTTACATAATGTACTTAAATCCCAGGATACCTTTTCTAGTTAGTCAAGACTCAGCCCACTGAAGATACCCCATTTAGTTTGCTTTTATTAATCTTAACGATATATACCAGTGACAGGTTCTCCTCATGTAATGCTGCCATTTCAATTTTTTTTTTATGTCAAACACACAAGAAAACTTACCGGGGGGGAGGGAGAGACTAATCCTGCCAGCAATAAAATAGAATCACAGAGGGTGCATTTTGCCTGCTGCTTGCCACAATATTTTTAGAATAAAGAGTGTTGCCCAACTAAAGGGGCAGACCCCATTGTCCCAAGGCCTGAACAAGTATGGTGGAGAAAGCCAGGATGTGGGGGGGAAGGAAAAGGAGGAGGAATTACAAAAGAAGGACGTGAGGTCACAAAAGGGGATGGCCCAGTGACATCATGAAGGGGGTGGGCAAAGGGGCATGGTAGGAACAGTGAGGTGGCATGTCAGGAATGGCTCAGGGAGACAAAGGGCGGGAGCTACCTGGGCAGTCATAAGGGACTGCACAGCCAGGAGAGCTCACAAATTTGCTCCAACAGATTTTATCTGGATGTACATCTGTTTTGGCAAAGTTTATTGTTGAGCCATTGGGCATTTGATAGGGTATTTTGAGTTATTAGACAAAACAAAAAAAAAGCAGAAGAGTACTTTAGAGTTAATGATTTAAAAAGCAGATGTGGGTAATAAATAGAACTGCTCAACTGGGAGACTTGGAACAAGTGAGTAAGGCAGAAAAACGTGGCAAGCAAGGTAAGAAAACCCCTTTGGTTTTAAGATATGAATTGACCAGACAGAGTCTGGGACTGAGAGGCTGAGGTGTTGGTTTCTTTGGTGGATCCGGGAGGTAGAATGTAGAAGTATCCAAAGGAATTGAAAATAACGTGAGCCTGGGGACTGGGGGAATAAAAACCCTGAAGAGCAGTGTTTTGGGAAGAGGGAAGGGGTGTTAGACCTGTGGTTTCTCCTGCTGAATAGCAATAGGAACTCACTCTGAATGAGTTTTTCTATCGGGGGGGGGGAACCGAGCAGAATGGAAAGCCAGGATCTGGGCCCCCAGGATTTTATAACAAAGTAAAAAGGTGCGTCAAAGGTAAGGGAGGTGAGGTGTTGGTAGAATGTTCAGCAGGTAATCCTGTTTTGTTCAAATGAGAGGCACTGAAGAGCCAAAGGAAATGGGCGTTGGGAGGATCAGCCGAATTCTAGCCGGAAGAAGTAGCCAAGGGTACAGGCGCTGAATGAGTGTGTATCAGGAGTAAAGCGAAGCAGACTACAGATAGCCTCTATTAGTTAGCAAGGAGTGTCCTTTTATTGGCAGTAGGGTGAATGGATGGACGCAGGCAAGCAATTTTGTGCATTTTGGTTGAAAAGAGGGAAGGGACTTAAGCCTGCCACATGGCATAGCGTCTGACGCCATCGCCATGTGGTGCAGGCCCAAGTGATGCTACGGCTGGAGTTTTTTCAATCAGAGGGGCTAGCTTGAGGAGAGAGCAGAGAAATACATGCACAATGTGGTAAATTTCAGGAGTTTTGCCAGAATTTCGGGAGAAAAGTATAGGCCCAGCAGAGCAGCGTGGTGGCACTGGCATGACATCATTGCCACGTGGGGAAAAAAGCATGGAGAGGAAAGAAAGCATATGGGGATGGGGAGATGTAGGGGAAGGGGCATTTGGCCATGGGAGCCCTGAACAGCAGTGCAAAATAGTCAAGTTGGGCACAATTTCAGACAATTTGGGCACAATTCAAAGAAAATGGGCCTAGGAGTGCATTGCATGTCGCTGACATCATCGTTGTGTGGGGGAGAAGCCAAAATGGATGGAGATTCATGCAAGGGGTAGCTGGAGGGGAAAATAGGTCTTAACACCCCTAAGAACAGTGAAGCTCAGGGCGACTGGGGCACAGTCAAATACTAGGGTGCCGCAGCAGGCACACCACGTGGGATGGTGGATTATGCCATAAACATATGGGTGTAAGGATCAAGAGGGGGTCTCTAGGGGAAGGGGAAGTCCACTGTGGTGTGATAAGGAGAGAGTGCATGAGGAACATGGGGGACAGCCAAGTGGGGCGTGTAAGCACAGGGCAGGGACAGGGGTCAGTAACAGAGCACTAGGCCCTTCCCCCAGCTCAGGGGGGACATGATGGGGTTCCAAGCACAGTAGAACATGCAGGAAAAGTGCAGCCCAAGGGCATAGAGGTCACTTGGATGGCAAAAAAATAGTTTTGCAACAGAGGGATGAACCAAATGTGGGGGCGTAATTGCAGGTTATCACAAGGCCCCAGGGGGCTCAGACCAAGACAGCATTTTAGCACCAGTTTTAAGGAGGTTAGACAAACCTAGAAATCAAGTGTCAGGCCATTCACAGAAATACTAATGTCTTATGATTTTTTGACTTAGATACCTGGGAACAACAGGATGGCCCCAAAGAAGGTGAAGTGAAGAAAGGAAGAGTGCTATCAGGTGGTGATGGACTTTTTGGACAAGGTAAACTGTTTATTGGAAGTAGTGGACCCAGATGGAGGAGAGAAGGGCACAAAGAGGAAGGGGAAGCAGGGGAAGGTGCATGAGAGGAATAAGAGGGTACCAAACATGCCCAGGGCACCAGAACTCAGACCAGGGGCCCTGGGGCCAATGCCAGTAGCTTCTCTGCCCCGGCCCTGACAACGCCTACCAGAACCGATGCCAGTACCAGTTCCGCTGCTGGCACCAGTGCCTTCACCTCCCACTCCTGTGTTTCTGCTCCCATTCCTAATGCCAGTACCGGTCCCACAAGAGTGCCACAGCTGGAATCCAGCACTACACAGCTGGCCACAACAGGTAATCAGATGGTGACACTGGAAAACAGTGTCAAAGAATATGTAGAGATGATGTTGAAAAACATGGGGGATAATGGTCTCAGGCAGCTGGAGAAGGCTTTAGGTGAAATTAAGGGTGTGGGAGGAGTGAGGGGAGTGGGGGGCAACAGGGGGTTCTCCGATGGGAAGGGAGGTTGGGGCACCAGGTGTCCGGCTCGGGAACCATGTGCCTACAGCCATGAAAGAGAAGATATGGAAAGGAGAATATGTCAACATCTTCGCCTTGGTGAAAGTCGACAACATGGATAAGTGCAAAGAGAAAGACAGTTTCGAGAAGAAGAATATGGCGGTGGCAGTAGTCCTGTTAGGAAAAGGGGAAGAGGACAAGTCCTGGAAAGGGAAAACCTGGGACAACTGGTCAATGGGTTTCACCTATTTCACCACCATTGTCATTGAAAAGTGACTGGAACTTGCCACCCCTGTCCTGACTTACTCACTCATAATAAAGAATGCTTATACAAAAGGGGGCCATAGTTTTCTCAGGTATGATAAGAAATTCAGGAAAAGGATGGCACACTTTGGGGACATGAAATGGTGTGCCAGGCACGTCGACTTGTGGCTAGAGATTTACATGGGGCCAACCAATAAGGAGCCCTAGGGAGATAAAAAAGGGGCAATGCTTAAGGTTTGTTGAGGTTACAACAGGGTGTTTTGTTCTTGGCCTAACTGCTGTTTCTGACACATATGTTCAAGGTGCAGGGGGCACCATCCAGCATCAAAATGTAAACACGGTTGGGTGAAAAGGCAAAAGCAGTTAGGACAACTCATTCCAGCAGCCATTTCAGAACAATCAAGGTTCCTTTAGAGGGCAGCCATGGGGGAGAGGAACTCAGGGGAAGGAGGCAGGATGGGAGAGAGGGTACATCTACCACACATGACACCAGGACAATTGAAAGCCTGACAGACAGCGGCTTCCAGCTGACCTGCACACCCATCAAGGTGGAGGCCCTAGAAGGGTGGTTGAGGGAGTTCCCAGACCAGGAGATGACAAGGATTTTGAGAAGGGGCTTTCAAGAGGGTTTTAGCCTGCAGTTTAAGGGTATTAGGAAAAGGACAAGGTCAAAGAACCTCAAGTCCGTACAGGGGAAGGAAGCAATATTAGCACTGAAGTTTGGGAAGGAGGTGATGTCAGTGAGGGTGGAAGGACCATTTGCTGCCCCCCTCTGCCCAATTTAAGGATTTCTCCCTTGGACTAGTTCCCAAGAAACAACAGGGTGAGTACCAGGTGATACATCACCTACCATTCCCTGACGGGGATTCAGTTAATGATTACACTGGAGAAGAAGACAGCAGGGTAACGTATGCCATGCTAGAGGAGGTGGTACGGCTAATCAGGTCCAAGCAGAGTGCATGGTTAGCCAAGACAGACATCAAAGCAGCATTCAGGTTAATATCAGTCAGGCCAGCTGATTGGAACCGCTGGGATTTCAGGTAGGGGGCATGTATTATTTTGACAAGGTCATGCCCATGGGGTGTTCCATAGTGTGAGCTACACTTGAGATGTTCAGCACCTGGTTGCAGTAGGTGTTCCAAACAAGATACGGGCATCAAACAGTAGTGTACTACCTGGATGATTTCCTCTTCATTGGGAAAGGGCAAAGGGATATAGAGGACATGCTGAAGGAGTTTAGGAATTATGCCAAGAATTGAGGGTGCCACTAGCAGAAGACAAGACAGAAGGGCCTACCCAGAAAATAGAATTCCTAGGGCTGGAGCTGGACACAGTCCAGGAAGTGTTTAGGTTACCAGACAAGAAGGTCAATTAATTAAAGGAGCTACTGAGGAAAGTTGGAGAACAAAGGAGGGTTCAGGATCAGCAAGCACAACAGCTACTGGGACATTTGAAGTTTGCTTGCAGGGCCATTGCTCCTCGATGTCCATTCACACGGCATTTAGCATGGTGACTCGGGGTACCACACAGCCACACCAGTGGGTAGACATCAATAAGGGGATGAGGGAGGATTTAGGAATATGGGACCGTTTCCTCTAGGAGTACAATGGGCAGACCTTCTGACAGCAAGAATGGCTGTATAACACTGATCTGCAGCTGTACATGGATGTAGCAGGTGGGATCGGCATGGGAGGTTATCTTCAGGGAAAATGGTTTGCTGAACCATGGCCTGAAGAGTGGGTGAGGACAAGGGTGATGAGGGATATCACATTTCTAGAGATTTTCCCCATATGGGTTGGGATGGTAATCTGGGGGGAGGAATTCAGGAACAGGCAAGTCACATTTTGGAGCGATAACAATGCAGTGGTAGATGTCTTGAACAAGAAAAGGTCAAAGTCAGAGTTATGAGAGTGGTGAGAAGGATGGTGTGGCTGGGGCTGACACTGAGCATGTCATTTAGCGGTGCGCACATGTAGGGGTGTAGACAATGTGATAGCTGATTGCCTCTCACTATTGCAGATGGACAAATGTCAGACTGTCGCACCTGGAGCAGAGGCTAGCAGACCACCATCCTGGCATATCGTCATGCACCAGGATCGAAGTAGGGCATATGAAACCTCTTGGAGGGCATTTCAAAACTTCCAAGAGCAGTACGGCAGTCTGGTAAGTGGGGTAGCGACAAGGGAGCAGGTAGCCAGATTCATAGTGATGGGATGGAACCAGAACATGGCACAGGGGACCATGGGGATTCACTTGGTGGTGACAGGTCAGATCTGCACACTGAAAGGGTGGGAGGACCCTACCAAATGCAACCTAGTCCACAGAATGATGCAGGGCTGATTGTGGGTAACAGGCAAGAAAAAAGAACAAGAGGAAGCCAATAGCAGAGGTGCTGATGGCATGAATGATGGAGGCTCTACATCATGTCTGCAGTTCAAGTAATTAAGCAATATTATTCAGAGCCCTATACATTACAATGTATAGTGGGGTGTTTAGACATAGTGAAGTAATTGGCCACAGCAGAAGAAGGGATGGGGGGTCTACATTGGGAAGACATAGAATGGGGTAGAGACACAATACCAGTACTATTGAGTAGATCAAAGACAGACCAACAGGGTCAGGGCACCAGTGTATGGTTACAGACACACCATAACATAGCCATCTGCCCACTGCGGTCTCTGCAAGTGTAAGTGGCAGGCAGCCCAAAAGGAGGGAGCCCCTTGATAGTCATACATGTGGATGGCAGGCCAGCGTCGGGGTACCAGGTGACAGCTGTACTGCAAAAGAACCTATATTTTCTGGGTGAACCTGAGGAGGGATACTCACCCCATTCCTTTAGGACTGGGGTGGCCTCTGTTATGGCAGCACAGGGCAGCAGGCCAGGAGAGATTAAGCAGAAGGGCAGGTGGACTTCTGACTGTTATAAAAAAGACATCCGTAACATTACATATTAATGATGTCTCTTTTTTATCCCACAACAGGTTCAAAGAAAAGGGGAAAGCTTGGTTAAATGATGGGGTGGGGGAGGAGAAGGAAAAGTATAATATACTAAACGATGTGCTTACAATTATGAAGGGATGATGAGGAAGCTCGAAGTATGGATCTGCGGGCATTCCTTTATACATTGGGCAGAGAAATGAGCAGCCATGAGACAAGGGGTAAAGCAGCTATAACTGAATAGCAATATGATCCGGTTGGTATTGAGAGGTCTATGGGGAATGCAATGTTCCAGTTGCTGCCAAAATTGAGGGAGATCAGGAAGGACCATAAATGGCCAGACCTGGTTGTGTTGCATCTGGGGAGAAATGACCTGGGAAGGAGACCCTGGCTGGACATATTTTATCAGATAAAACAGGATCTGCAGAAAATAAAAGAGTGGTGGCCAGAGGTTACTTTGACTGCGTCTAATATCACGCCCCACAGAGTGTGGCAACAAGCCGAGAACCACAAAGGGATGGACAGGGCTAAGAAGTGCATGAGTGTGTGGGTGGGCAGGTTGTTTGAGAGTATGGGAGGATTGGTCATACACCACGGGATTCTGGAAGGGATAGATGAATACTACCGGGGAGACAGAATACACTTATAGAGTCTAGGTTTAGCCCTGTTTAATTCAGAGACTGGTGTTACTATCGAAGCATGGCTGAAAAAGTGACATGAGGGAATATAGGAGAGGTAGGAAGAAGATAGAATAAAGGGATGGGAAGTCCACTGTCCATCACAAGCTGGAGGTGGACTAGTAGAATAGGGAGGAGGAGGACAGGAAATAAGGGGGGGGATAAAAAGGAAAACTATAAAAGAGGGACACAGGATTGATAACCAAGAAGCAGGGGTATGGTGTGTATGCTCGTAGCCCTTTACAACAAAAAAGGAAGAGGCCGGGCCCCCCAGGATGTACATCTGGGGGGGCAGAAGAAAAAGAAGGAATTAAGAGAAGTGATGAATTGGAAAAGAATGTGTCTGTACATAATGTACATAAATATTGATTAGAAGAGATTGTAAATCTGAAAAGTGATGGAAATTTCTTATGTTATTTGTGAACAATGATATCTTGATAATGTCAATAAATTATTGCCAAACTGAGCCACCACACACAACTTGCCTATGTCTTTATTGGCAGGGATCAGGGGATAAAGAGGGTTGCCCAACCAAAGTGGCAAACCCCATTGTCCCAAGGTTCAGACAAGTGTGGTGGAGAAAGCCAGGAGGCAAGGGAGTGAGGGGGAAAAGGAAAGGGGGAGGAATTACAAAACAAGGATGTGAGGTCACAAAAGGGGATGGCCCAGTGACATCACGAAGGGGGTGGGCAAAGGGGCATGGTGGGAACAGTGAGATGGCATGTCAGGAATGGCCCAGGAAGACAAAGTGCGGGTGCTACCTGTGCAGTCATAAAGGACTGCACAGCCAGGGGAGCTCACAAATTTGCTTCTCAACAGATTTTCTCACCCACCCACCCACCCTGAGAGAAGAAGCAGGAGGGCACTGTGGTAGGTAGAATGAAGTGTTACAATAGGATGGGAACTGCCATGGGTGGACAGTAGGAAAAGGGGAGGAGGACAGGAAATAAGGGGGGATAAAAAGGAAAACTATAAAAAAGGGACACAGGACCAATAACCAAGAAGCAGGGGTACAGTGTGTATGCTCGTACCCCATTACAACAAAAGAGGAAGAGTCCAAGCCCCACCAAGGATGTACATCCGAGGGGCAGAAGAAAAAGAAGGAATTAAGAGAAGTGCTGATTTGGAAAACAGTGTGTCTACATATAATGTACATAAATACTGATTAGAAGAGATTGCAAATCTGAAAAGTTATGGAAATGTCTTATGTTATTTGTAAACAATGATACATTGACAATGTCAGTAAATTAATTGCCAAACTGAGCAACCACACACAACTTGTCTATGTCTTTATTGGCGGAGATCTGGGGACAATACACAAAATACACTTATAGAGCCTAGGTTTAGCCCTGTTTAATTCACAGATTGGTGATGCCATTGAAGCGTGGCTGAAAAAGTGACATGAGGAAATATAGGAGAGGTAGGAAGAAGATGGAAAAAAGGGATGGGAAGTCCACTGTCCATCGCAAGCTGGAGGTGGACTAGTAGAATGGGGGGAGGAGGACAGGAAATAACTCATCTTGGCAAATAATTATCCTGGTTCACCATTAGTACAAGAGTGAGTGTCAGATCTATGCAGTCACAGAACGGTCACTCAGGGTTGGTGGTGCTTCCAGACAGAAACAAGAATCAATATTCAAAATTCAAGCACTCACCACCATAAATATAATACACCAGGCTATGAATAGTAAAATAAAGATTTTATTTAGGATGTACCTGTCTGATGCATTTTAGAACACTCAAGTTCCTGTATCAAAGGCTGAGGTACACAGAGGGATGAATATTCAGACTATGCCAGGCAGGGGCACAAGCCTGGGAGCAACGCAACTGGGTTGCCCCATGGCGTGGACTGGACGATATTCAACAGTGCTGCACCATGGCTCAGCAATGTTGGATATGGCACTGTGGCCACCTGCATTGTGCATGGCACAGTGGCACTGTGCCATTGCAAGTGGCAAGAGAGGAGCAGGGGGATGTGCCAGCGCAAGTGCAGTTGTGCTAGAAGCAGGAACCATGATATTCAGTGGTGGGTATACAAATGGGGTCATTATGCATGCAAGGTACAAATGGGGCCATTTGTATGTCATTATGGCCCCATTTGCATGCAGTTGTGCTGATCCCCGGTAATTTGTGCCTGGTGTCTGCCAGGCTGCAGCAGTCAGGGACCGACTCCCCCTGCCCCTCGTTGGCAATGTGCCTCAACGCCCGATCGCGGGCTTTGTAAAAGTAAAAATCCCTGATGGTCCAGTGGACCTGCCCCCCAGCCCTATTGCAGGCTTTGTAATAATAAATATATCCCTGGTGGTCCAGTGGACCTGCTCCCAAGCCCGATCGCAGGCTTTGTAATAATAAATTTATCCCTGGTGATCCAGTGGATCTGCACCCCAGTCTGATCAAGGGCTTTGTAAATTTAAAAATCCCTGGTGGTCCAGCGGTACCCCCCTTCCCACCTGCCCACTCAGTCCCACCATCCCACTCCCCCCGGTCAGCGGCGGGCAGCAGCTCCCCACCTGTAAGTCTCCTGGCCACCCACCATCTGTCAGCGTACAGTACGGCTGTATGCTCATTGGTCCATAGCGTGGGCCAATGGGCGTGCAGTCCATACTGTAATCACAGTCCCGATATGTGAATGGAAGTCATTCACATATCGGGACTGTGTAGTACAGTACAGTCTGCATGCCCATTGGCTCATGCTGTGGACCAATGGGCATACAGCAGTACTGTACGCTGTCAGTCGGCGGGCGACTGGGTGGATTGCTGGTGGGGAGCTGCCACCTGCAGCTGACTAGGGAGGTGAGTGGTGGCAGGACTTAGTGGGTGGGGGGGGTACCGCTGGACCACCAGGGATTTTTAAATATACAAAGCCCACGATCAGTCTGGGGGGCAGATCCACTGGACCACCAGGGATAAATTTATTATTACAAAGCCTGCGATCGGGCTGGGGAGCAGGTCCACTGGACCACCAGGGATAGATTTATTATTACAAAGCCAGTGATCAGGCTGGGGGGGCAGGTCCACTGGACCACTAGGGATAGATTTATTATTACAAAGCCCGCGATCGGGCTAGGGAGCAGGTCCACTGGACCACCAGGGAGTTTCTTCTTACTGAAGCCTGCAAGTGGGCGGAGGGGCACAACGATGATGGATCGTGTCTCTGGAGGTTGGGTGGCCACCCACAGCTGGCAGCTGCCATGTTGTGCCCTGCAATATGGTAGCTCACCTGTTGGTAGCCAGGCCTTTCTCCTTTTTTGGCAGATCTTTGCATCCCCCCATGCAGTGCAAGGTGTGTGTGTGTGTGTGTGTGCATGCATATGCACCACACATCCCGGGCTGAACATCAAGATGTGCCAAATATGCATAGGCATGCCCCCCACACTTGTGCCACATACATTACTGGTGCACCCTGGTGAATCGGGATTTGTGCAACACAACATCCCCTTTTGAATATCACACCAGGTGCATCAGTGGGTTGCGCATGGCACAGCACCATTGTGCCATGTACAACCCCTTTGAATATCCTGGCCAGAATGTTCACAAAATAAATAATGATAAAATCATGATGCCACAAATACACAATTCAGATTCAATCAGTCTCATTGGACACAACATCAAGCACCTAAAAGGATAATTAAATATATTTGAACACATTGAATTGGTGATAAAATAATAAAATATTAATTATTAGACAGGAGAGAACCAGCAAAATGCATATGGAATGCACATTTGGGAATGGTAGGGGAGAGAGGAAGATAAACAGAGTGAAAACTGTAAGATCTGTTAGCATAAAGCTCCTGTGTCAGCGAGCAAGCAGCATTATTAACAATTTCAATCAGGGCGACAATTAATTAGAAAAAAATTCAGTTTCATAGAACATTATAGTTCATTGCATCCATCTATCTATCTGTCTGTCTGTCTATCTGTCTATCTATTTATCTATCTATCTATCTGTCTATCTATCTATACACACATCTATCTTTTCCTTAAAAAAGGTCTGATATCAAAACTACAGTTTAATACTGGTAGTTTTGTAGCTCCAAGATTAATGATCCAGAAGTTTTCCCTCTGCAGGATCAGGTCATTGTTATTTCCCCCACTTGTTTTATGAAAAACCATATCAATGGCCTAAAAATGAAATTTATGTTCTGTGCTATTGTCAGCCTCTAGAATATGTGTTCTGTGGCATAACAATATCCTTGCATTCTATAGCGCTAACGTGTTCGCTAACTCAAGTTTTAAGTGCTGTAGTGGTGTTACCCACATAAAAAGTACCAAAAATACAAACTGCAAAATGGATGGCACCTTCTGTGTCACATGTGATTGTTTGTCTTATTTCAAAATGTCTATCTGTATTGTGCCTGCTGAATTGTCT
This sequence comes from Neoceratodus forsteri, assembly GCA_016271365.2. NCBI lineage: Eukaryota > Metazoa > Chordata > Ceratodontiformes > Ceratodontidae > Neoceratodus > Neoceratodus forsteri. The sequence continues at coordinate 866,101,032 of CM057458.1, read as the reverse complement.
GCCTGTTTTAATATGTTTGGAGAATGAACATCTTTTACATAGAAGGCAGCCCTGGGTATTTCATTTCAGCCATGCAGTACTTTTCTGTTCAGTATAATAGCTATGGATCTAAATATCCCTGAGGGTAATAGTCCTTCTATAAGTCATGCGAGGGGGAGCATGGGCTATTTTCTTCAGACCACTGTCATTTGTTCAAACTCCTCAATGTTGGTTACGTTTTCTAAATATTTTGCCTGTACTGAAAATGTGGTTACAAAGTTGTACCTATTATCGGGGGTAATGTCCCATTTTGCATCTAAAAGTTGTTCTTTACTTTGTCTGTCTGTGTACTTCTTTGGCTTGCTATATCATGTTCTTGCCATATCTTCATCTAATTGTCTCTATGTAAGTTTACTTTCTTCCTGTAATGACCAGGATTTAACAGCAATTTTGATATTAGACCTTTTTAAGGTAAAGATGGATGTATACATTGCACACCCCATTCTCTTATGCTGTACTCCTGTCACTTTATTTTTGAATGGAATAGGGTGAGTGTTAGGGTTGATGGCCCCAAGACAAATCCCCCCACCTGTTGGTCTGTACAGGGTTGGTAATGACATGTTAGGGCTGGAAACCCTAATACCACATTTCCTTACTTTTGTCAGTTTAACCCTACCTGATGCATTAATAAAGTTTTTTGCAATTTATTTCCTTACTTCTTGAGATAGCATAATCATATCCTTATTTGCCTGTGGGAGCATAGGGCCCTCTGGACCCTGCACTCCCATCCCTCCATAGACACATAAAAGTATGTAGCTGTGGAAGCAGAGGGCCTTCTGGCCCCTTGCTTCCAGTTATAAGGCAACAGTGACCAAATTGTCACCATAGCCATGTTATTAGCCCATCTCATGTACCCAGTGGAGAAAATTTTCAAATCCCCACCAAAATGTAAATTCATGCATGAGCAACGCCATTCCACACCACAGGTGTAAAAACGCATTTTGGCCAGGAATTCAAAAATGCTGTGACATAAATGAGGTGGTATGATAAGAAGGCTATTTTGAAAAATTGCTGTCAAAATATTTAGAATTCCCAGAGTTATGAGCATGCATAGCGAAATAGCAACAAATAGTCATAACTTTGCTATATTTAAATATTTTGATCCCAAATTTTCAACATAACCTTCTTATGACCTCATTGCAAGTACCCAGTACAGACAATTTCTGAATCCTTGCCAAAACATAAATCTGCACAAGTCCTATGCCATTCTGTGCCAAAGGTGCAAAAACACATTTTAGCCAGGATTTGAAAAATTACAGCTGTCATATACATGAGATGGGTTAATAAGAAGACTATGTTGAAAATACTGGGATTAAAATATTGAAAATGTCCAAAATTACGAATGTACTTAGTGAAAATCACAACAAATGGTCATAACTTTGCTATATTTGCTCCTGATGTGGAGCCTTCGAAAATGAGTCTCTGACTCAAAGGTTGTAATCCAATATTCTCAATAAATAAAATAACATTTTTTTTATAATTTTGACCCACAATTTTCAACATAGCCATCATATGACCCCACCTCATGAACACTATGGCTGTCATTACCCAAATCCAAATGGAAAAGTGATTTTGCCAACTGACCATGAAATCACCTTTCCAATGGGAGTTGCCTAACGACAGTCATATTGTTCATGAGGTGGTGTCCCTGAAAGGGGTCAAGATCAGCAAAAATGTCTGTGTTATGTATCAAAAAGTTGAAACCCCCCTCTTAAAATACATTGAAACACATTTACCTTACCTTTTCATATTGCAGTCACCAGTTCTAGGTTGAACGTGTGTCTTCGATCGGCAGAGCGGATCTCGAACCTCAGACCTCTTCATGTAAGTGAGGGTCTGTGTTGGTGTCATGGGGGTGTGGTGAGGTGGGTGCACACTGGGAGGTCAGGTTGGGGATGCAGGCATGATAAGGGATGGCCCTTTTCTTTTAGACGTTTTAAAAAATAATTAAAGACATCAAGGGATGGTTTTCTTATTTTCAGGGAAAAAAACTTAAAAGGGAGGTTGGGGGATGCTACTAACCACCAATGTCAAGCAAAGAGGCATTGGAGGGTGTAATGTACTACTAGACACAAGGAATAATGCCAGAAGCCTACCAAATCCCCCCAGCCTCTCCCCAAAAAAGGGGATTGGCAACATAAAAAAAAAAAATACATATATATATATATATATATATATACATACATATATTAGAGAAAAAACTCCATTTAATGCATTAGTTAGGGTTGTTCCACAGCGACAAAGTGAGAAATTCGGTGTTAGGGTTGAAACCCCCTTGGACCCGCCCCACCCCAACTGGCATTGGGGTGTGCATTGAGATCGAATCAGCCCTAACTCTCACCCCATGACATGTAGTAAAGCAGCAGAAGTATAGGAGAATGGGGTGAGAGTTAGGACCCATGATCCCAATGCGCACCCCAATGCCGGTTGGGTGGGTATGGGTCCAAGGGGTTTTCAACCCTAACACCGAATTTCCTACTTTTGTCACTGTGGAACAACCCTAACTAATTCATTAAATGGAGTTTTTTGCCTCTAATTTCCCTTCTTTTTGAGAATGATAATGAGAAATACTGAATGTAATGCAGCGGCGGGAGCGCGGAGCCCTTTGGGCCCCGCGCTCCCGTCACATGATGTCTTGTGGCATAGTAACAGGAACAGCAATGCAAACAGAAGCGCTAACAGTAGTGCACATGGTAACACAGTCGCGAATGAGAACAGAAAGGGTAACGCACATGGTGGCATAGATGGGAATGGTCTACCACGTGATGTGTAGTCACATAGTAACATGGTGCCTGCAAACGGAAATGTCAATGGGAATGGTGATGCAAAGTGAAACAGAAAGAGAAACACTACTGTAGACACAAATGGCAAAAAATAACAGAAACGCAAGTGCAAATGAAAATGCAAAGGATAACGCACATGTTGGCGCAGACGTCAACGGTAAGTGAAACGGGTACAGAACCGCAAGCGGAAAGGGCAACAGTAACAGTAATGTAAGTGCACAGGCTGGTTTTCCCCAAAACCTGCATAGAGAAAGACAGTGAGTACAAATAATGTATGCATAATAATGAGTATCGGAGCAGAAAATGAGAACTTGGAATACTAAATACGTTATATCTCAGGAACCGTACGACGTAGAAAAAAAATTTAAAAGTCGTATGATTTATAACTGTCCTGGCTAATTTTGTAAGGGGCTAAGCAATTTTCTGATGAAAAGTCCGTATCTCGCACCATTTCCGAGATACGGGCCCTGAAAGGCGCGGAGAATGCCGTAATGTTATACTATGGGAAAAAAAGAGAAGTTTGGAGTGCCATAACTTTGCCTCCCAGTAATATTTTTTAACCAAACCACTGAAAGGCACATCTGTGGGCTGTTGGCTGTCTTCCCTCCAAATTTCAGGAAAAAAGACTAAACCGTTATTTCGCAGCAGGTTGACAAAGGATTCCTGTAATGTGTCGGGCGCCTTAATGTTATCCTATTGGAAAAACTGTCAACTTTGGAGTGCCGTAACTTTGCCGATGTGTAATAATTTTTCAATACAACACTGAAAGGCACATCTGTGAGATGTCATCTGCGTTCACTCCAAATTTCATCCCAAAACTCCCAACCATTCTTTTGCAGCAGAGTGCCAAAGAATTAGTTATTTTGGGCATAGTGTCGCAAAGTAGTGTCGCAATTTGCGAAAGATTTCACAAAAAATTTGTGACACTTTCATGAGTGCGACACTACTTTGCAAAAGTACTTTTTCCAGAAATTTGAAAAACATATTTCTGGGGTGTTTTACCCCAAAATAAAGACATGGCTAGCATCCTCAGGGCCCGACTAGGTGAATACAAAAAGAATTAGATTGCTAGAGGGTCTCAATTTTAAATGGCAAGCATTTTTCTGATCACTAACTGAAATCAAGATGGCAGATGTGCGACAGTAACAGGGCCATTTGCGACAGTAAAAAGTGCATTTGCGACACTGTCAAACTTTTTGTTAACTTTTCCCATTGACCTGTAATGGGAAATTGTTTTTTGAATAACTTTGGAACTGTTTAATATTTTTTCATGAAATCTTTGAAAGGCACATCAGGGACCCCAGCCGCCCGTTCCCTGAAGATTTTGGGCCAGTTGCGAAAACCGTACAACCTGTAGGTGTGACCGTAGAATTCCAGAAACGCGTAAACACATGCAGATCGTGCTTAATAATTCCGCAGCCGTATATCTGACCAGTACGAAACTTGGTAGATCCCAAGGCCTATGGCTCTTTATCATGTGTTCCAGATTTCAGGTAAATCCATTAAACAGCTGCAAAGTTATTAAGGTGCAAAATTTTGGGGTTTAACATAGAAATGGCTCCTCAACCCTAACTATGGTAGCACGGTAGTGCTACCATAATATATATTTATATATATATGAAAACAATTCTGTATGGAAAAAAAATGATAACTTTTCTTACCAGGTAGCTCTATCTTTTATGACCAGATGTCTCGCAAAGCTTTTTTATGACCAGATGACCATGCCAAGAATCCTTTTTTACCAGAAGAATTCCTTATTTACCATCCTTATTCATCATGGTGAAAAAGTAAATTGGCTGGTGAAAAAGGACTTAATGTTTTTCTGTAACCAGATGGCTCTGTTTTTGCAGACCAGATGGTCATCACTCTTTTCATGAACAGATGGCAATTCTATGATTCTTTTTAAACCAATTTCCTTTTTCATCATGAGGAAAAAGGACTGATGGAAAAGGAAGCTGAGTGGTGAAAAAATAATTCTTTCTTTTAAAAAAAGTCAGAGGACATAACAAACATCAAACACACAGAACAGTTCATCAACCCCCAATGTGTAAGATACAAGATTTCATGTCTGCTAAAGACATCCATGGGAACAGTTCTAACAGTTTGTTTATGCTAAAAATAAAGAACAGGATGGCGGTTCACTAAAAAGGATTTTTTTCTGATGAACAAGTGTTGTCCCCCCAAGAAAAAGGATCCTTGTTCATCAGAGCAAAATCCATTTTTAATCCAGGAATCTACAGTAACCCTGTAAAACAAAAATCCAATTGAAAATAATGGTACCTTAAAAATGCTATAACATTGGAACAGATTAACACTTTTTCACCAAATAAATGTTGGGCTGTTCTGTGAATGAAGCTCTTTCTACCATAAAAAACTCAGACCAACATTCAACACCATCTGTGTGCAGGGTGATGAGAAAATAGCTGCAAAAAGTGGTGAACTTTAAGGTTTTTACACTATCTGGATCTCAGAATCCACACATCTGACCAGAACAAAAATAGGCACATCAAGAGATCTACCCCAAGGGACAACACATACCAAATTTGGTGCAAATCCTCAGAACAGTTGCAAAGTTATTAAAGTACAAATTGTGAGGTTTAACATTAAAGTGCCTGCTCAATGGAAGGGAAAATTATGGAATCACTTCTGAAAGAAAGAATTATTGAGTACCTAGAGGCCAGAGGGGCACAGGACTCAAGGCAGCATGGATTCACAGTGGGAAGGTCATGTCAGACAAATCTAATCAATTTATATTACTGGGTGACTAAAGCAGAAGACCAGGGAGGGACTGTGGCAATGGTCTACCTAGACTTTAGAAAGGTATTTGACACAGTCACATACAAAAGATTAATAAACAAGTTAGCCAGCCTGGGAGTGGGTCCCAGGGTGGTAGCTTGGGTAAATCATTGGCTGGGCAACAGGGCACAGAGGGTAATAGTAAATGGAGTCCACACAGAGGAAAGGTGGGTTACTAGTGGGGTACCCCATGGTTCAGTACGGGACCAGTCCTTTTTATTGTCTTTATAGGTGACATTGCAGAGGGACTGGAAGGGAACGTGTGTCTCTTTGCAGATGACACAAAGATCTGCAATAGGGTTGATACACAATGAGGGATGAAAAGGATGAGAAGGGACTTGGCAAGGTTGGAAGAATGGTCAAACGTATGGCAGCTTAGATTCAATGCAAAGAAGTGCAAAGTAATGCACCTGGGAAACAAAATCCCAGGGGAAGAGTACATAATGTGAAGTGAGGTATTAACAGCTGCCTTCACCCTAATTTAATATCATGGGTGGACTCTTGGGTGAATGGTAGAAAGCAGATGGTTCAAATTAGGAGTTTCTGCTCTGAGTGGGGGGATGTGACAAGCGGGGTGCTCCAGGGGTCTGTGCTGAGCACATGTCTGTTTAATGTCTTTATCTCAGGGATGCAAACATCTAATAAAACATGCCTGGCTAAATATGCAGATGACAGTAAAATAGGGGCCATTGTCACTAATCAAAAAGATGGAAATATGTTACAACAAGACTTGGACTTAATTTATAAATGGGCGGAAAGTAATACACTAAAATGTAATGCAGATAAGTGCAGAGTTATGCACCTGGGACATAAGAATCCACCGCTTACTTACTATCTAGGTAGTACTGCTCTTTCAGTAATGGATAATGAAAGACATCTGGGGGTTGTTATCTCAAACAAACTGTCTTTTGGTATGCATTCCAGATTAACAGTTCAGAAATGTTACAGGATTCTGGGCTGAATTCTGAGAAACATACTGAGTAGAGATCCTGAAGTTACTGTTCCATTGTACACCTCATTGGTCAGACCCCACCTGGAGTGCTGCTCTCCCTTATGTGCACTCCAAACAATTAGAGACATTAAGTTATACAAAAGGTTCAGAGGAGGATGACCAAAGAATTAAATAACATGGAAAATAAATTATATGCTGATAGGCTAAATGATCTGAACCTTTATTCTCTTGATTAAATAAAATTAAGATGTGATGTTTGTTATGTATTCAACACAAGCAAAAATAGATTCCTATGGGAGCCCATAAGATTACAGAACTCTAGCAATGTAATGTTTACAAGATCTCATTATTTGCAACTGAAAGGGATATATATATAGGACAAACGCAAGAGGTCAATGGTTCAGCCAGTGAGTTGTGAATGCATGGAATGCATTACCAGAAACAATGGTGTCATGTAGTAGTCCGTCAACATTTGAACATAATTTGGATAAACACATGGGATTACAGAGATATAGGAATATCCACTAACAAGTAGTGAGCCATCAAAAGTCTTTTGACCTCTTGGCTTGTAAACCACCTATGAACCTATGAACAACACAAATGGAAAGGGACCTGGGAATAATCATATCAGATGACCTAAAGGTAGGCAAGCAATGTGAGAAAGCAGTAAGGAGGACTGGGGGGATACTGGGATGCATAGGGAAAGGCATCACCAGTAGAAAACAGAAAGTTGTCATCCCCCTGTACAGACAGTTGGAGAGACCCCATGTGGAATACTATGTGCAGTTCTGGAGACCTCATCTACTCAAGGATATAGACAGCAAGGAAGCAGTCCAGAGGAGGGCAACTAAAATGGTGCAGGGTCTGCACCAGAAATCATATGAAGAGAGACTAAAGGAGCTTAATATGTATACCCTTGAGGAACGAAATGAGAGGAGGACATGATAGAAACATTTAAGTACCTCAAGGGAATCCACAAAGTCTAAGAGGGTAGCATATTTCAGAAAAAGAGATGTGCAAGAACAAGGGGGCACAATTTGAAGATGGGGAAGACAGCTCAAGGGCAACATGAGGAAGTAGTTTTTCACAGAGAGGGTGGTGGATGCATGGAATAGCCTTTCTTAAGAGGTCATGGGGTCAAAAACAGTGGGGAAATTCAAGAATGCATGTGACAAACAAAAATCAATTCTACTGGGGGTAGGTGGAAATAGGCTGTTGGTTAACTAGTATCTGCAACTTATCCAATAGGTAGGGAAGTGGACTGACTGGGTGGGCCAAGCAGTCCTTATCTGTCATCAAAGTCTATGTTGCTGTTTCTAACCATAGCTACAGTGGCAATACCTGCCTGTATTTTATATATATATATATATATATATATATATATATATATATATATATATATATATATATATATATATATATATATATATATATATATATATATATATATATATATATATATATAGTTATATATATTTATATATATATATATGTAGCGATTCAGTCCTTATAGTTACAGTTGAGTAGACACTTTAATGTAAACCCAGAAATTTTGCACTTTAATAACTTTGCAACTGTTTAACAGATTTCAATGAAATTTAGTATGTACTTTTTTCAAATTTAATAAGCTTTATTAAATTTTCACATTTACATATTGTACACAAAACAATTTATACAAAAAAAAGAGAAAAAAATAGAATTAAAAGCCAGAAGTACACATACCAACTCCTGTAAATTCTCATACTTCTATTAAATTCAAAAATGAAGTATTATGATACAACATACGTATGTTTCCCTTGAACAGTAATTATACCTGTAGTTTATCATAAATATCAGATGATATTTAAACATTATCAATTATAACATCCAAATTTAATAAAACACACACACACAAAAAACAACCAACCCCCCTCCCCAATTCACCCCCTCCCACCCACTTTGCCTCTATGAGTTAGTAATAAATGGAAAGCCTGAAAAACATTTCTTACATTAGACTTAACCTTGATTATATTATAGGTATTTATCATGACCTCTATAGAGCTCAAATTAATGCAATAATGCAATCAATACAACTGTCTTTGAGGGACAATTAAATGGACAATAGTGTATGAAAGAGGCCAAAATCTGCTGATATTTCTTACTACATTTGGAAATGTTTGCCAAGAGATATTCTGCTTGTAAAGCAAAACATATTTCCTGAAGCCATTCTATATAAGTAGGAATTTGTTGATCTAACCAATGGCATAATATTATTTTTTTAGCACAAAGGGATATCAAAGTCATATGTTTCCTTTGGTTCCCAAGTAGAACATCTCTTTGAGTCTCCAATAATGCAAATTTCTGGTTGAAAAGCATTTTGGAGTCCCAAAATGGGATCAAGTCGAGAACGAATACTTTCCCAGAAGGGGCATACTTTATTATATTCCCAAAGAATGTGGAACAACGTACCCTGTTGGCACCCACATCTGGTACACATATCTGACTGGAGTTTCCACATTTTTTTAAGTTTTACTGGCATATGATATAAATCTTGTAACACATAAAACTGAAGTAACCTGTATCGGTCCCACCTAACATCCTTGTACAATCTGTTCCAGATTTGCGTCCAATGACAGGGGACTGTAGTTAATGGGGGAATATTCTTATCCCATACATAATGAAGAGTATCATAAATTTTTTATACCGAGCATGAAGCTATTTATAATAAAAGGAAATATAATGAGATGTAGGCCTTGCCGAAATTGTGCTAATAACTGATCCAATCATATATTGGTCCCAAGGACCATTACCAAGATACTGTATTGGAGCTTGGGAAATGTGGATATATTTAAAACAAAAAGAGGTTTGTAGATTATACTTTATTCTTATATCTGAGAAAGAAAGCAATTTATAATTCTCTGTTAAATCTATCACTTTTTTCCCCACACCATCCAGCCAGAAAGACTGTTTAATAACTTTACCTCCAATTCTAAACTTGGGATTACCCAAAATGGGCTGGGAGGTGTCTTTCTTTAGTGAATGACCTAGGGTTTTGTTAAGTTGTATGTGAGTTCGGACAGATGCCATGATAGGTGTGGATTTCAACTGATTGGGGATCTTGTTAAGGGGAAGATAAAGTAGTCCCTTTAGATCTACACTCGTTGATACACAAAGCGACTTTTCTATTTGGAGCCACAGTGGGGAATAAGAATGAGACCTAGGATCTGCTATAGGCCTCAGCCAATGAGAAACAACCGAACAGTTAATGGAGAAATAATAAAGGTAAATATTGGGAACCTGTAATACTCCTTGTTCTTTGGATCTCTGTAATTTGGAGATGGCCTGCGAGGGGGTTTATTTTTCCAAATAAATTTGGAGATGATACCATGGACCTGGTTAAACCATGATTTAGGAAGAAATTGGTTAAGCATTTGAAGGGGATATAACAGCCGGGGCAGAATATTAATTTTTACTCTATTAATATGTCCCCAGAGGGAAATGGGGAGTAAAGCCCAACAATTCAGGTCTGTTCTCATCTGAGTAATTAGCTGATCCAAATTATATTGTTCAATTTTGGAATGAGATTGAGATAAGTATATGCCCAGATATTTTATTCTATCTCTTACCCAAGAAAGCCCGAGATGTTGAATATTTATTTTAAGGGCCTGATTACTTAAAGGCATTACCTCCATTTTAGTCAAATTAAATTTATAATTGGATATTCTGCCAAAATCCTGAATAATGCATAGGGCAGCTGGTATAGATTTAGTTGGGTGGGTAATATGGAGCATAATATCATCAGCATATACTGATAATTTGTATTGGGAATGATTAATTGGAATACCAGACACTAATGTAGAACTATTAATCTTCCTAATAAGAGGTTTTAAATATAAATTAAACAAATATGGAGAGAAGGGACAACCCTGACGCATACCCTGCTGCAGTAAAAAAGATGGGGAAAGGACTCCATTACATAATATACAAGCCAATGGTAGTGTGTAGAGAATTTTTATCCACTGAATAAACTGTATTAGAATACGATATCGTGGAAGTAAATTAAACAAGTAGTCCCAGGACACCAGATCAAAAGCTTTTTCTGCATCCAGGGACACCAAAACCATAGGAGTATGGGAGTCCCTGGATGCAGAAATATGATGGGGAAGTTTGTGCAGATGATCCGCTGATAGGCATCCAGCTACAAATCTTATCTGTTCAGGACTTAATAGGGTCTGCCAGACCTGAGCCACCCTATTAGCAAGTATTTTAGCTAGAATCTTCAGATCTACATTTATTAATGATATTGGGTGGTAATTTGATACCACTGTTGGGTCTTTACCTGGTTTAGGGAGCACCACAATAGTAGCAGCAGTGAAACTGTGATCCAAGAGACCTTGCATATAAATGTAATTATAAATGTCAAGCAATATTGTACCTAATTGAGTTTTGAAGAATTTATAAAAGTTTGATGTGTAACCATCAGGGCCCAGCTCTTTATCTAGTGGTAGTGCATCAATGACTTCATAGACCTCTGTTATAGTCAATGGAGCTTTAAGAATATCTATTTGGGATTGAGACAGGCATGGATGGTTTATTTCTTGAAGAAAATTATCTAGATCTTGACTATTGAAAGGTAAAGGAGAACATGAATAAAGGGACTGATAATATGATTTAAAACAAGAAACAATGTCTCTAGGGGAAGTATGGATGATGCCAGCAGCATCTTGAATAGTTGGTACAATTCTATCAACTGTTTGTGCTCTTAACCGTAACACTAATAGCTTCCCAGCTTTGTCCCCTTGATAAAAGTAAGTAACTTTTGATCTAAGAAGGAGATGTTCAGATTTTTCACTAAGAAGAATATTATATTGAAAGCGAAAACTTTCTAATTTTTTGAAATCTATTGTATTAGAGTGTGAGGACATGGTTGTTTCTAAAGTTCTATTTTGCTGTAACAATACAGAGGTTTCCTGGGATATTTTCTTTTTCCTGAAAGAGGCCAGACAGATAATCTCTCCTCTTAATAAACATTTTAAAGCACCCCATGACACATCAAGTTTTGGCATGGAGAAGGCATTTTCCTCATAGAATTTCTCTATGAAATCTTTCAAAATTTCAACCAATTGTTGGGATTTCAATAACTGAGGGTTGAATCTCTAAATTTTATCACAACCTGTTGAAGCAGGTAGGGACCACTGTAAAAAAAAAAAAGTTGGATGGTGATCAGAGATCACTTTAGCTAGATAAGTACAAGTTTGAACCCCAGCTAGGTGCTCAGTCCCCAGCAAAAAGTAGTCAATTCATGAGAATGTGTTGTGTGGCAGGGAATTAAATAAGTAATCTCTTACTAAAGGAAAAAGGGACCTCCAGGGCTCTATCAAACCCATGGTGTCCATAAAATCCTTCAGGGCCATTTGTGCAGGGGTAGGGGGAGAGCGTTGGGGGTTAGACCTGTCTAATATATTGCAAAGAACTAAGTTACAATCCCTGCCAATTAGTATAGGGAGAGAGGACCAAGAAGCTAAGCTATTCATAAGAGTGATGAAGAACTGTGGGGTCTTCCCCAACAGGACCATAAACTGATCCTAATGTTACTTCTGTATGCCCCAAAATCACTCTTAGAAAGATATATCTGCCTTGGAGGTCACTAACTGATTGTAGCAGCCTAAAAGGTATCAGGCATGCTGCTAATACAGCAACTCCAACCTTCTGGGTGTCGAGGCCTACCCCCAATACTTCCCCTACCCATGATCTTCATAAACAATGCATTTGTGAAGTGGGCAAATGGATCTCCTGAAGGAAGACCACATCAGTATTGAGTTTATGAAGATGTAGTAGTATCTTAGCTCTTTTAGTGGGGGACAGGGCACCTTTAACACTCCAAGAGCAAAATTTTAAAGTTGCTGCCATGACCATTCAAAATGTTGAATTTTGCTCTGTAAGACTAGAATAATCTCCAAATGATAAATACCATATTCTAAAACAACAGTTTTATATAATTCCAGTGACAACCATATGTCTCTCTCCCCCCCCCCTTTACAACTAGTTCCGGTTCCCAAACAACTGTATCTTTCCTCAACCCATATTTCCCCCAACACCATGTTACAAATAATGGAACTTGGAATGTAAAAAAATCAGATAAAAAATAAAAACTAGCCCCAACATATCCTCCCCCCGCTTTAACCCCAATTCCTTCTTCCACAACAATATGGTCTATACCATTAATAAACTGAATTATATCTGAGACTATTACCCTTAACAGCCCCTGAGACATAGATGCTGAAACCAATAACATCCAAATTACTACACATAATATAGTTGTAGAAGCACCCCCCTCCCTGTGCCAGTATGTGTTGCTCTGTGAAACCTGGAGGAAAACCAAGAACCATTGCTTCCCTCCCCAACACCCATCCCTTTAACATCCTAAAAAAGGGGAAAAAGATTAAAATGATGGGTTCCTCTTAGTAGTAACCAAAACCTACTAGCCAAAGCTCATGAATGCATTGGGTAAAACAGTAAAGTTTATAACTAAAGGAAAAACAAGAAACTGTTAATCATCAGTACTGGCAACTGTTTACTTAACATGGTTCCCATGTGTTTTTAATCCTGTACCCATCTAATGAGGTTTAACAGCCTTCCAGATTCTTCTTTTAATTATTAAAGACCAGGTAACACTCTTATTCTATACATTAGGAATTTACTTATTCAGCACAAAAAATAATATGCTAACTAGCACTTCGGGAAAAACATAGATCAATTTAGCTACCACAGTAAATAGCCCACTTTACCAGTGACAACATGCTGTATGAGAGCCTCATCTTAAATTGAGTCTTCAAACGTCCGTATATCAATTCTAAGTCTCATTCTAACCAATAGAAAGAAAAGAAAGTGCCGACTCTATCGCAGGATAAGTTCCAGCTTTACTCACATACACATTGTACGGTCTGTGTCACACTCCTGTGATCAAACAGTGGTATTTGCTATTTTTTTTCTTTTCAAAGTGATCCAGGACACTGTCTTATTTCCAAAACTTGGAAAAGCAGAAAAAAGAAGATGAAGTAACAGAAGACACCGAGCCAAATTCTTCATGGGGTATCAGCGAGCAGAGAATAGCTCTGGAAACAAAGCCTGTAGAGCAGGATTAGCTTTTTGAGCTTTTTCAAAGGAATTCCAGGTGCCAGAGTGCTGAACAGACAAGCAAGATGGGTACTGTACCCTATACCTGATCCCTGCTGCTATTAACTTAGATACCAGGGGGTGGTACTCTGATCTTCTTTGCCTCACTGTGGCTGGTAAGTCTTGAGTCAGCTTAACTGTTGACCCTCCCATAGAACTTGCTGCACTTTTCTAACCTGTTCCAGGATGTGGGATTTGTCAAGGTTGTTTAGGAATTTTATAATAAGTTGGTCTTGGGAGTTTTCCAGCTGCAGGTTTTGGGCGTAACGAGTGGTGAGTGCTATCACATAGGTAGAATTATTGGGAGATGGTCCTGCAATATGCATTAGCATTTTTTGTAGAAATGTAATGGGTGAAGATCCCTCCACTTCTTCTGGAAGGCTGAAGATTATAATATTATTTCTACGACTTTGGCCTTCCAAGTCTTCCAATTTAGCTTCTATATTGTGCACTCATTGCCTAAGGCTCACCATTTCAGGCTCTACTTTGCCCTTCCAGTTCTCCAAAGATGTAGTGTGGGCTGTAACATCTGTAATGGCCCTATTAGTATCTGAAAGCTCTCCTCGAAGAGATTTGATTTCTGCTGTGGTATCCTATAATGTAGCTTTAAATGGTTGAAGCTCTTCCATGAATTTTTGTTCCGATAATGGAACTGGATTTTGGTGTGTTACATTAGGTGCTGCAGGTTTCGTAGAGCCCCCAGTTTGGCTTTTTGAAGTTTCGACCCTTCTTCGAGTCTGCGGTGTGTGGGCGTGGTATGCTGGCGATTCGCCTATAGCGAAGCTTAGGCCCTGAACTGAGCTTCAGAGAATGAGAAGTTTTCCCATTTTTATCAGCCCCTCAACTTGTTATTAACACACCAGAGATCTGTTGTGAACCTGATTCTTCATAAGTAGGCTGAAATTCAACTGTAGCTTATGACATTTTATTCGAATTATGAGAGTTGAAGAGGAGCTAGTCCCTAGAGCTGCTAGTCCCAGCGAAGCATCACGTGATCTCCCGAAATTTAGTATGTACTGTCCCATGGGGTACGTCTCTTGATGTACCAAGTTTTGCTTCTAATGGATTGGCAGATTTCATGCTGTGCATAGTGAAAGTGCCCTAAAATTTGCCTTTTTTGAGTTGTTTTCTCCTCATTTTACAGTGCCCAAACTGTTTGGAATTTTTGTCTGAAATTTTCAGGACAGAAAGAGAGTGTCCCCAAGAATAAGCCAGCATTGGTTTGGTGAACAAATATTGATCCATTCTAAATTTAATACATTTTGAAATTTTGGGTTCTGAGCATGCTCAGTTAAGTCTTTTGGATAGCTGTATGGAATGAAAAAAGGATTTTGCTCTGATGACAAAGGATTTGACACCTAGCAAACAAGGATGCTTAGGATCATTGTTCATTAGAAAAAAATCATTTTTCGTCAGCCACCATCTTGTGTTTTTTATTTCACTGCACATACTGTGGGACCACCAAAAGAGGTGAGACAGAAGTGCTGTGGCTAATAAGTGTGCTGTCTTGTGTGGACTGAGGAGTATTGTTGAAATTGAGTGACATTTATATCAGCTGGAAGCCCTCTATGAGCTAGGCAGAGGGAGTGATATTCCTGCAACTGTAGGATGCATTGGGTGGGTGATTTTAAACAGGGGTAGAATTAAGGGGGATCATTATGAATTCCTGACAATTTTCCACCTGACAGTACTTAGCCTGACTCCAATTGCCCGTGTTGTACTTGATGCTGACAATAATTTTCCCATAAGTACATATCCCGTCATGAACAAGCTGAGATCTGAAACAAACAAAATCTCTCTGCCAGCATTTTTAATGAGAAGCCGAGCATGAGTGGACACTGTTGGGACACAGAGCAGTTTAATAGTGAGCCAGCAGTAACAGAAATGGACTGTAAAAAAAAGACAGGTTTTGTGTTTTGGGGGAATGCGGTGGGGCTAGGAGGAAACAAACAAAATAGGATGTAAATCCCTTGATGAACAAATTGCTGAAAAGCTGAGAACTGAAACACCCAAAAATAGCTGTTTTGGGGTCAGTATTTGGGGCTAGGAGGAAACAAACAAAATAGCTAGTCATGAAATAACAACAGAAAGAGCAACATACCTTCACGTTGGAGCATGTATCCTGTCATTTCTATATGAAAATGCCATAGTCCATTTAAAATCAATCAATTTTATTAAATTAAAGTATTAAAACTCTGGGTTGTGTGCAATTCCTTTAATGAAATCCTTAGTGGTTCTGTGTTCGTGGTCTGCAACAATTGAGGAAATCTTTCCCTCCCGTTTTGCATACTTTTTCGCATTGGCGATTTCTGCATTTTCCTCAATATTTTTTCGATTGTGCTGTCAGTTGATACGTGTTCGTTGTGCAGTTCTTCCACAAATCTATGTATCCCTATGTGCGTGGCACCCACAATGTTCCTAAATGGTGGTGCCAAGCCTCAACCTTATTCTGTGTTCTAGATATACCAAGACTCATTTGCCTGTGCACAGACCAGAACTCTGGTGGGTATAAAGGGGGGTGTGGACAGCAATATTGTTGCGCATTTTTCATTGAGCGAAATAACCATACGGGCTAATTTAAGTCAGTAAATCAGAGATCTGAATTTACAAGTCAGGAGATTTAGAGTTGGGAATTTGTACTAGACCCGAATTAAGGAGCTAGTTCACAAGCATTTTATTGGCAAACCAGCAGATGAAGCTGATAACAAGTGAGAACAGAGGCCCACAGAACTTCTGGGTCTGTAAGGCGATAAAATCAGGTACTCACATGAGTGGTGCGAGTGTGTGTGGCACGTGTCAGCGCTCTGAGATGCGCGGAGACATGCATGTCTGTAAGCATGTTCGCAGGGAGAAAGGAGAAGGAGAAGCAATCATCTGCATAAGTTTGAAGCAACAAGGTTGACCATGAATGCAAGGAATGTAATGGAGTCGATGGAAGGTAATGGGCATGAAGGAATACCATCGTTGTTAACATCAGAGAAGGATTTGATGATATGTTGCAGGAGCTGTTTAATATTCATACTGGCCAAATAAGGAGTAACCTATGCCTCCTTTGAGTGTAGTAAATGCAGGATGTATAAAGAACTATGTGACAGTCCAAAAAGGGTTATTGAAAGGCTGTACATTCTTGGAAGAAGCCAGATGGAGCTTACTGAGAGATTAAGGATTATGTCTAGTCTGAATAGAAGTGAGGGAGTCAGGGGGGCATGGGTTGGAGACTGGTGTAGGGAAAAGAAAAACAAATGAGGAGGAGGGTTGTAGTAATCAGGGAGACTGGAGGGTGAAAAGTAAGATAAAAAGAAAAAGAAGGGGGATAGTCCTTTACAACTAATCCCAGGAGATTTAAGAGGTGAGCAGGACTCGAATATGTTAAGTGAAATTGTAGAAGGTGGGGAAAATGCAGACCTGAAGAATGAAAGGGAAGGGGGAGAAGTTGAATATGAGGGAATACAGGTGAGGAATAATTTTAGTACATTAGGAGGAGTTAGTCAACTAAATGGGGGGGAGGAGACTGTGATGGAAATCAGGAAGATCAAGTAGAAAGACAGCTAGTGGTCATTGGAGATTCAATTATAAAATTCACAGATCAGTATATTCGTAGAAATGACATAAGGAACAGAATGGTTAGTAGTTTTTCTGGGGAAAGGATCCTGGATTTTTTATGGTATGGTTAATAATGTATTTAGACAGCAGGGGAGCACCCTGTGGCCTTGATTCATGTTGAAATTAATGACATTGCAAATAAAACCTTACCTGAAATGCAAAAGGACTACAAGAAGCTGGTAGAAAAATTGGTAGATAAAGGGAGTGAGATAATAATCTCAAAAATATTACCTGAGCCCAGGGCATTGGCTTATAAGCAGGAGAGGATAGCCTTAACAAATGAGTGGCTGCTGAAGTGGACTGAATCAAGTGGTTATAAATTTATCAGGCATTGGGGGACATTTAACAATAGAAATGAACTGTTTTATAAGGATGGACTGCATTTAAAGTTTAGTGGTAGTAGGATACTGGGAATGAGGTTGAAGAATGAGATTGAAAATAGTTTAAACTAAAAGGGAGAGGGATGAATAAGGGTACTATGGGGGAAAAGATTCTTAATAAAAGTAAAGTTAAAGGGGTAGCATCCTTAAAGGTTATGTTTTGTAGTGCAAGGAGTTTGAATAAAGCATGCAGGTCAGAATTAGAAATTCAGATTAAAGATGAAAAATTGGATATGGTAGGAGTAGCTGAAACCTGGTGGAAGAATGAAAGTGGTTGGTCTCAACATATACCTGGTTATAAACTGATTAGTAGGCATAGGGAGGATAGAATGGGAGAAGTTGCCCTTTTTGTTTGTGAAGATTTGGAAATTGGGGGGTAGAGGAAACAGCTGAGTTAGGTAAAGTAGGTAAAGTAGAAAATATAACAATTGAACTCTTGGGAATAAAATAAAAAAAATGTAGGGTATCAGTGTTCTATAGAGTACCAAACACAGATTTAAGAGAGACAGAAGTATTACTGGAAAACATTTGTAATCTGGCAGAACATACTGATGTAGTAATTATGGGGGATTTAAATATGGCAGGAATTGATTGGGGAATGAAACAGAGAGGCAACAAAATAGCTTGCAGATTTCAGGAAGCATTAATGGCAGCAGGTATTCAGCAATGTATACAGGAGGCAACAAAGGAGGATAACATACTAGATGTGATTTTTACATATAGAAACAATATTATTAAACAAATTTCTACTCAGCCACACGTAAGGACAAGTGATAATAATTCTATATGTTTTGAGTTAGATTGGACAACTGAGCTGGTAAAGGGTAGTACAATACAATACCTGTATAACAAGGGTGATTATGGGGCAATGAAAGAAGTACTAGGGAGCATAAACTGGGAGGATACAATAAGAAACCAGGATATAGAGAAATTGTAGAGGAAATGTTCCTACAAAATATTAATGAGAGTAAAGGTAATCATGTTCCACAAAGGAAAGTTTATAATAATAAAGGAAAAAGGCCCCCATAGCTAACTAGGAATATAGTCAGACTTTGTAGGAAAAAGAAAGTACTCTTTCAGAAGATGAAAAAGGATAAGACATCTGAATATAGGGATAGGTATAGAAAGATACTAAGGCAACTAAAAAAGGAAATTAAACAATATAAAAAACAGCTAGAAATTAGATTGGCAATGAGTAAGAATAATAAAAACTTCTATGCCTTTGTCAATAGGCAGAGGGGAGGAAGTAGTATAGTAGGCCCATTAACAGTTAATGGAGAAGTGTTGTCAGATCCACTGGAAATGGCAAATGAATTTGCCAAATGTTTTGGTTCTGTATATAACGATCATACAGATATTAAAGGAATTAGGTGGGATAGATGTGGTAAACTTGATCCTAAGGAAATTATAGCAGAAGAGAAGGTAATGAAAAAGATTATGGGGCTGAGTGTGGATAAGGCAGCAGGACCGGATGAGATCCACCCATATATGTTGAAGGAGTTGAAAAATGAGTTGGTAACACCTATTACATTGTTGGGACAGAGGACACTTGCTGAGGGGGTGGTGCCTGAGGAGTGGAGGAGAACATATGTGGTGCCCATATATAAAAAGGGGAAAAGGGATCAGATGGTGAATTATCGACTGGTGAGCCTGACGTCTGTGGTGGGGAAAATAATTGAGGGTATCATTGGTGAAGCTATAAAGGGAATCATGACAAGCAAGGGGCAAGCAGATATGTATCAACATGGATTTGTTTCTAGTAGGTCTTGTGAGACAAATCTGATTACCTTTAATAAACATGTAAACTAATGGGTGGATGAGGGGAAATGTGTAGACATGGTATTATTGGATTTTAGCTGTGCCTTTGATACTGTTCCCCATGGTACAATTGTTGAGAAACTGATTAGCATGGGAATTGATTTCTGTATTGTAAAATGAGTGGACCAGTAGCTAAGAAACAGAAAGCAACAGGTCAGGATCCGGGGTTGTCTGTTGGAAACTAAGGGGGTGAGTAGTGGTGTACACCAGGGGTCAGTGCTGGGGCCATTGCCTTTTGGTATATTCATAGGCGACTTGGTTATAGATAGTGATAATAAAATGGTGAAATTTGCAGATGATGTGAAAAGAGGAGGAGTGGTAGATACATTCGATAATAGGTTAATTTTTGGAAGAAATTTAATACATATTTCGGAATGGGCAGAAATAAATGGGATGAACTTTAATAATGATAAATGCATTAAAATGCATTTGGGTAGGAAAAATATTCAACAGAATTATTATATGAAGGATATAAAGTTGAAGGTATCTACATGTGAGAGAGATTTGTGGATCTACATCCAGAATGACTTAAAAAGTAGTAGTCATAGTAGGAATATATCAAATAAAGCAATGTATCTAGTAAATAGTATAAGATGGGCTTTTCATTCTAGAGCTGGGGAGGTGTTGATGCCATTGTACAGGACTTTGGTTAGGCCTCTATTGGACTACTGTTAGACTGTATGGAGTCCCTTCTTAGTAAAATATGTTAAGATGGTGGATAGGCCACAAAGGTCCTTCACAAGATTAATATCTGGGTGTAAAGGTTTAAAATATGAGGACAGATTGGAGAGATTGGGTTTGTGGTCCTTGAAAGATAGGAGAGCTAGGGGGGATTTATTGTTCTTGTATAAAGGTTTAAAAGATGAGAGTGTGATGATGGAGATGGGACTAGAATTTAAAGATCAATTGTACCAACTGAGGGGACATGATAGGCAGTTGAAGGAAACAGTATGTAGAACATAAATTAGAAGAAATGGATTCAAATGTAGGGAAATCAGGATGTGAAATAGATTGCCTCAAGTAGTTGTGGATGCAGAAAGTATGGTAATATTTAAGGATAGATTGGGTAAGTATTTTGCTGAAGTTGGTGACTGGTGTTACTGCAACTGAACTGTGGGGAAAGCTTACATGGGCTTTGTCTTCTTGACTTTCCTATTTTCCAGTATGAAATCCAGTATGAATTTCAGTCCAAACAAACTCATATATCTGCCCAGGGATGTCTTCTGCAGACATCCAGGTATGTATATTGTTCATCAAGACATCCTTTATTGTTGTGTGCTTTACTGCAATTTTAGGTGTCCTCAATATGCTTATTTTAAAAAAAAAATGTTGTGACTCACTTCTGTTCTCTTTTTCATTATGACAAAAAAGTATTTGGACATCTCACGAAAAAGGAATTTGTCTGATGAAAGAGGATTAGCGGCAGGGCTATCTGGATAATTTTAATCCTTTTTTGTCATATTGACAAAGGATTTTGTAATCTCATGAAATAGGAATTGTCTCTCGAAAAAGGATTAGGGCATTTCATGAAAGAGGAATTAGGAAATTAATATTTTTTCATGAGATGTCCTAATCCTTTTTCATGAGATGATTCCTATTTTGTGAGATGACCGAATCCTTTGTTGTCATGACAAAACAGGATTAGCAGCATGGACATATGGTCGGAGAACCCTAATTTTCTTTTGTCATGACGACAAAGAATTTTGTAGTCTCCAAATAGGAATCATCTCATGAAAAAGGATTAGGATTTCTCATGAAAAAAGATTTATTTTTTTAAATCCTCATTTGTGAGACATCCTAATCCTTTTTCATGAGATGATTCATATTTCGTGAGATGACAAAATCCTTTGTCGTCATGATGAAAGAGGATTAGGGTTCCCTGACTGGGTTGCCCTGCAGCTAATCCTCTTTTGTGATGATGGCAATGTATTTTGTCATCTGATAAAAAACGATTACGATGTCTCATGAAAAAGGATGATTTTTAAAATCTTCTTTCATGAGATGTCATAATCCTTTTTTGTCAGTGAATTCCTTTTTTGTGAAATGGCAGAATCCTTTATCGTCTTGACAAAAAAGAATTAGGGCTTCTCCTACTAGGGTCTCTGGGGCACTGTGCTGGTGCCGGAGATACTGTGGGAGTGCAGTGTCTGAAGGACCATGTGAGTCCATCCCTAAAGACATTGTAGTGTATGATCTGTGAGCTATTGTGCTGGTGTTTGAGATACTGTGGGAGGGAAGGGTCTGAAGGACCCTGTACACCCATCACTAAAGACATTGTGGTGCAGGATCTGTGGGCCACTGTGCTGGTGCCTGAGATACTGTGTCAGACCCTGCACTCCCACCCCTAAAGATGTTGTAGTACAGGGTCTGTGGGGCACTGTGCTGCTGCCTGATATATTG
This sequence comes from Neoceratodus forsteri, assembly GCA_016271365.2. Taxonomy (NCBI): domain Eukaryota; kingdom Metazoa; phylum Chordata; order Ceratodontiformes; family Ceratodontidae; genus Neoceratodus; species Neoceratodus forsteri. The sequence goes on along the minus strand of CM057458.1, from coordinate 866,079,106 downwards.
TGGGTGTGCAGGGTCAGACATACAGTACATGTATGCTTCTATGGAGGAAATGGAGGGCCCTGCACTCCAATAAGCACATCATGATATGAATACAATGCTAACTTTGTTAATGCATCAGTTAGAGTTAATGTGATAAAAGTAGGGAAATGTGGTGTTAGGGTTTCCATCCCTAACATCCCCCCTTCAAAGATGAAGAGGCATCAGGGGTGTGCCTTGTGGTCATCGGCCCTAACACTCACCCCATTTCATAAGTAAATAAGCTGAGATGGGTACAGTATAGGAGAATAGGGTGAGAGTTAGGGCTGTCTATGCCAAGGCACACCCCAATACTTCTCAGTGTCTGCAGGGTGGGTGTGGTAGTTAGGTTTGGAAACCCTAATGCCACATTTCCCTATTTCTTGTTGCTTTAACCCTAATTGATGTATTAACAATGTTTTTTTGCAATGAAGTTAGATAGATATAGATAGATAGATAGACAGACAGACAGACAGAGAGATAGATAGATAGATAGATAGATAGATAGATAGATAGATAGATAGATAGATAGATAGATAGACAGACAGATAGATAGATAGACAGACAGACAGACAGACAGACAGACAGACAGACAGATGGATGGATGGAAGGACAGACGAACAGACAGAAAGAATAGAATACTGGCATGATAGTGCCAGAATAGTTAGAGTTGCCCTGCCATTTCTATGTTAAACCCTAAATTTTGCACTTTAATAACTTTGCAACATATGACCATTGTGCCCAAAATATTTCTTGTACCTTCTGGTACTATAGATCTCTGGATCTGGCAAGCTTTGTTCCAGTCGGTGGTGCTGTTGCAGAACTGCGTAGTGCCAGAAAATGTGAAATTTACCATTTAGGTGCAAATTCTTTGCTCAGCTGCATCTCTGAAATGGCTTTGGGGTCTGTTCTGAAATTCTTAGGGTATATTGTGGCTGGGCTGTAGATGTGCCTTTTGAAGGTTTGGTAAAAAATATTAATCTGTTCAAAAGTTATAAAACTTTAAGTTTTCTCATTATAGCCTATGGGAAAATATACAGTGAAGCCCACCAGGATGAAGCACAGCACTGCAGCATTCTGCTATAGAGTTACTGCAGCAAACAATACAATTTCAATGGGAGTTAATCCCTTTTGTCATGCAGTAAACCAATGACACCGTGCTTCATCCTAGTGGGATTCACTGTATGTATGCCTCAAAATCACTTTTTGCTTTCTCAAATGGGAAAGTTAGTGTCATTCTGCTGCCATCTTGTTTTCAGCAAGCAATTGGGAAAAATGCTTTAATTCAAAATATACTGCCCCTTAGTAAGCACCAGGAGTTGTGTTTATCTAATTTGGGCACAAGGAACATGATTGTAGCATTATTTTTAAAAACAGTGGCTGAAATATGTTTTTTTGCATTCAGCTGTTAGTAGTGTCACAAATTTGCAGCACTATTTTGGTGAAACTGCTGCACATTGTGGCAGTTTTCGCACAACTAACTGAACTGTTGCACAAAAACTGCTGCAAATTTGCACTACTTCAATATAAAAATAACTATTGACCCCTGAAAAAAGTAAAAAAAAAAAGGTTCTGGACATTTAAAAAAAAACACACACACCAGAATTGGATTTCTTGGACCCTGTTGAGGAAAACACTTGGTGTTCACCTAAAAAAAACTTGTTTCCCCATTTTAGTGAGTTTAAGGGGAAGGGGGTGAAGAATGTTAATTAATATAAATATATTTTGCTAACAATGGGGTGCCCAATCCCGCTGTTGGCACTGTATGCCTCCCTGCCACTGTGGGACACTTGTGAGCACACTCCCACTGTTCAAAAAAAGGTTTCATAAATTTGCCTACAGCAGGTTGCCCAAATCCCTGTCAGCAATGTAAGCCCCTCCCCACCAGAGTGGGACACTGGGAAGCCCACTCCCAGTGTCCCAAAAAATGTTTTTATGAATTTTCTGACAGTGGGGTGCCCAATCCCCCTGTTTGCAATGTAACCCCCCCATCAGTGTGGGGCACTGAGAAGACCACTCCCAGTGTCCCTGAAACATGAGTGTCTTTATATTTGCAGACAGAGGGGTACCCAATCACCTGTCAGCACTATAAGCCTCCTGCCAGTGTGGGACACAGGTTAGCCCACTCCCAGTGTCCACAGATATTATCTACTGCCCCCCTCCTCCAGCAATGTGAGACACTGGGGAGCCTGCCCACAGTGCCCCCAAACATTCTCAAAATGAAACCTACAAAAAAGAAAACAGTCCCTTAATGTCTTTTTTTTTCTCCTGGAGAAAAAGAAATGGTCCCTCATTGTCTCCCCCGACCACCTCCTCATCCTAACCCTCCCACTGTGCACCCACCACACACACCCCCTTGCCTAATACTTACCAATGGAGATTGCCAGCTGTCATCTTCTGTGGACTGGCACATGTCTACATTCTTCAAAACCAAACCATGAACTGAAGAATCAATGTAAGTTGCTGTATAATGGCTGCCAAAGGTGTTTTAAACATATGTTGATACGGCAGCCATTTTACAGTATTTGTGCACCAAATTGTTAACATGGGCTTTTTGGGACCCCACCTAATGAACACTATCACTGTCGCTTCATTAATCAGGCCCATAAGGTGATTTTCTGGTCACCATGCAGAATCATCTTTCAGGACTGATTAATGAAATGACAGGGCCAGTATTCATGAGGTGAGGTCCCAAAAAGACCATGTTGAAAATATGGTGCAAAAATATCCCCAAAATGCCTGAGTTATGCATGGTTGTTTAAATGTTCTTATGCACAGGTGTAACTTTGAATTTTTTTTTTATATTTTCACTCCAAATTTTTTAGCATAGCCATTTTTGCACACCACCTCATGAAGGCTCCAGCTGTCATTTTTCACTTTCTGTTTGAAACGTTTTTGCACCTGTGGCACTGGATGGGACATTTACTGCTCGAAAGCACCTTTCTGGACCGAGTAATGAAATGACTGTGCCAGTGATGATGAGGTGGGTCCCAAAAAGCCCATGTCAAAAATTTGGAGAAACAATTCCTAAAAATGCCAGAGTTACATGTGTCCATTGAATTATCCTTATGTACGCACATAACTTTAGTACTTTTCAATATTTTGCAACCAAATTTTCAACATACTAATTTTTCACATCACCTCATGAACAGTACAGTTGTCATTTTTCACATCCTGCCCGAAATGTTTTTTTGCACATGTCTTGCAGAATGGCATTGCAGTTGCTCATAGTTATGGTTTGCCATGCATTTCACAATTTCTCTGTACCAGGGCACATGAGGTGGGGTAATAAGATGGCTCTGCTCTCAATTTTGTCACTGTTATTTGACACATGAAAGCGCAGGGCCCTGCACACCTATGGAGGGATTGGAGTGTAGGGTCCCAAGGACACTTCACTCCCACAGTAAAATAGGTATACTGTTAAACTATCTCAAAAAAATTAGGAAATTCATTGCAAAAAAACTCAGTTAATTCATCAGTTAGGGTTGCTATTACAGTGACAAAAGTATGGCAATTCATTGTTAGGGTTCCCAACTTTACCACTCCACCCTCCACACACCAACAGTCATCGGGGTGTGCGTAGGGGTCGTTGGGCCTAATTCTAACCCCATTCTCCTATACCGTACCATTGCAGCTTCCTTACGCTTGGAATGGGGTAAGAGTTAGGCCTGATGACCCTAAGGCACACATCAACACCTGTCAGTGTGTGTTGGGTGGGTGTGTGGGATGGGGTGGTAGGGCTGGAAACCCTAACACTAAATTGTCATACTTTTGTCACTGTAATAGCAACCCTAACTCCCTAACTGATGCTTTCCTCAGAGCTTTTTTGTTTGCAGTGAATATTTATATATATATATATATATATATATATATATATATATATATATATATATATATATATATACACACACACATATCATACATAGATGATGTAGGGTACATTATATGGCCTGCTTCAGTGTTGGGTGCCCTCTTGGCAATCAGTGTGCAAGTCAACTATTTTTAAAATGTTCGCATGTTAGGAAATCATATTTAAGGACAAATTGTTATCTGTTTATAAGCACTCTATTGCTCCTAGCATTAAAAGGTATACATAATATTCACTGATGTTACACAACTGCAAGAAGTTGTAGGTATTCAGGACCGTGAGTGAAAGGAAATGGTGGGCATGATTCTAGCTGCAGGTGACAACTACTCAAGCAAGGGAAGGGTTAACATATCAAGAGGACAAGGGAGTATAGAGAAAGAGAGTGGTAATTTGGAAATGATACCAAAGTGCTTACTAGCAAGGGACAAGGGCCTTAAAAAGAGGAGATAAATGCACATTGGAACTGTTTAACTTGTCTATTAATAACCTAAAATTGGGAACTACAGTAGTAGTCACTTAATTAAGTTTGCAGCTGATAGAAATTTCTCAAAGGTGGAAAATGTCAAGGGATTTGACAAATTACAGCAGGATAAACTAGAATGTTGGTTAGACATATGTAAATTGCATTGCAGAGTGGGGAAGTGCAAGGACATGCAGCTATGGGCCAGAAAGTGAAAACAGGTTTACAAGATAAACTGTACAGTACTGATTTGTTTATTTAAAGATCTGGTAGGTCCATGAGCCTAGGCTCATTTTCGTGGAAAACCGGAACATAAAAAACATGTAAAACATACAGACAGACACAACAATAACATACTAAATAAACATAGTACACTACATTATTTAACCAGCATAACATTTGCAATAACTATCTGCTAAAAGCTTTATTTCTACATCACATTTGAAACTGGTGACAGTAGTGATAGTATTTGCAAACAGAATGAATAGTGTTTTGAAAACTGAGGCAGTCTGCACATCAAAGTTCTTTTGCCCAAGAATGGTCCTCATTCTGGGGACATACAATAAAAAAATGAGATGTTGATAACATAGACAATGGGTTACTTTGTTTTTGGAAGATGGAATGAAAAAGAAGTGGGAAAGTATCCAAGATGATTTTCTTAGCAAGGTCCCCTACTTTAAAGGAGTCTCTCTGGTTCAGTGGTAGCCAATCAAGACACCGACTAGGACAAAATGATTTGTATGAGGTCTTAGTTCCATATTGAAACGTGCAACATTTTAAATTACAGTTTTAGAAAGAAGTTTTTAATACACATTTTGAAATGAATTTTTTATAGTATATGTAGTCATTTAAATGTCTGTTACACACATACTTTGAAAAAGGTGTTGTCTTACACAGAGTTTACAGTATACATTTTTACCCACAATAAGATTTATCTCTGTAATACCATGAGAAAACTGCTAATTAAATATTTCAAAAGATTTTTGAGGTATATGCATTCTTCTATAAATTATATATTATAACAAGCATTTTAAACAAACCTTTATTCAATTTATTTTTTGTACTTATTTGTTTCCAATTGGCATCTGCTTGATCCATTGGTTGTTGCTAGTTAGTTAATAATTCCTCAATAAACGATGGGCTCAGTTCTCAAAGAGGGACACAAGCTGCACCAATGGCACAACTTGCGCAGACCCCCAGGGCACTGGAGACCCTATGCCCAATTCTCTATTGTGTAGGGTCCTGGTGGCAATTTCCAGCAGTTTGCAACAAAGGTGACTGTGCACCTAAAGAAAGGGCACACCCAGGAAGTGGCTGCAAGCTGCTGGCTCATTCAGGCAGCACTTAGACCAGTGTAAGCTGGTCTAGCAGTTCAGAAAATTGCCACATACATTATACATGTCATGCCTGATCCGTGGCATAAGTCCCTGCTCCTGTGGTCCCTCTAACCCTGATCCACTTATTAATAAATTAATTTGTGATTGATCCATGAAAGGCCTTAGTTTCCATTAGTTTTGATCAAAAAGTGTGAGTAATCTATGTGCTTTTCAGAATGACATGCCTTTTTCAAGGGATGTGAAAGATGACTTTGTGCAGGACTACCCAGTGTTGATAAAGAAATTCATGATGGCACTACGTGGAAATTATTACTGTCACCACCAATACATGTTGCATCATCAGATGCAGTATCCACATCATGTGAATCCCTTGTATCATCAAATACAGTTCCTTCCTTTCCCTGTGCAATTGCTGAAATCAGCATGTTTTTGTATTCAAGATAAGAGTCACTGAGATCTGAAGGATGCAGCTTTTGCAACTTAAAGTGAGGGTCAAGAAGAGTCGAAAGAAGAAAACTTTTGTCATGATATTGTTAAGTCTTCTGCAATTTTGGAACTGCTATATCAGTCAGTCAGTAAGGGATACACCAGATTTCTCTCTTTTTTGTTCACCACCTCTATGCATCCTCCTGTGTTCCTTGTTCAATAAATTTATTATGAGAATAACCTGGCTTAGAGTGGCATTCTCTTAGTGCATCCGTCAAGTTGCTTCTTCAAAGGGAGACAAGAGCAATGTAACATACTACATGAGGCCATATGGGAATTAATTCAGCACAGCACCATCTGTTACATTGTGCTCCATATTATATTCATGGACTGCCTTTTTTGTGAAAGAAATCTTTCACACATGTAAAACATTGACTTTCAGCTTGTCAGATCATCTTGTTTTAGTTGCTGTATTGGCAAGCTGTTTTCTGCTTTTCTGGAGGTCAACCAAAATACCATGTGATTTTACAGAGTAACTAAAATTGCCACAGATTTTCTTTGCAGCTTCCTCTAGTGTTACTATACTATTGTCACTGGTAAGGAAAGCTTGTACTAACAGATTTAATGAATGTGTAAAGCACAGAATATGAGTAAAACCACCATGTTTCAATGCACTAAAAATGTTAGCACCATTGTTTAAAACCACAAGTTCAGTATTGAATCCCAGGGGCTCTTACCACTCAGAAATGTTGTCACACAACTGTTCCAAAATATTGACAGTGATGTGATGCTTACCAAACAAGTTAGTGCAAAGAACTGCTATTCTTTGTGTTCCTTCCTGTACACTGCTACTTGTGGTTGTGTTTGAGGATTATTGTGACTCCCAATGTGCTGTGATGTACATATAATCACTGGTTTGAGAATTCGACCACATGTCTGTTATCAGGTGCATAACACCACATTCACTCTCTGTGTGAGCTAATTTTATTTCACTTTGCATATATTCGTGCATTTTGATGACAGCAACAGTTGCAAAATACTTATGGCTTGGTATGTGGTAATATGAAGAAAAATATTTTAAAAGGGCTCTAAAACTGTCATTTTCCACCAAATAAAATGATTGTAGGACCCTGACAATAAATTCAGCTATTTACTGATTAATTTTTAATGTTACTTGATGTGATCTACTGTAGGATTTTTTTTGTGCAAACATTGCAGTAATGATCTGCTGTTTAGTTCATGCAGAGGGGCAAAATCCATGAGATTACAGTAGCAAAACTGTAGCTTGTCCAAATACTTTAGTCAATGAAGGCAAACATGTTTTTTTTCTGCCCTGTCTCTCAGCCTCTTCACCATAACTATTGTCTGTAGGATTATCTTCAACACAGATATGTTTCCCATGCTCAGGATTGCTGCCTAACAAAATGGTTGGATTTGCTCTTTGCAAATGGCTTTTTAGTGACATTGACCGAAACTAGCCTCTCACTTCCCCCTGCTAACTTCCCGATGACAAACGGTGAAAACAGCAACACATTCATTTTTTGCACTTACTGTATATGAAAATAGCTCCACACAGCTGAAGTGTAACATTTTGTCATCAAGCTAGAAACTGCAGCAGTTTGGGTGACTGGTGTTTCTGAGCCTGATTGTTGCACACTCAGGTTGTCCCCAGAAGAGCTACTATGATTGCTATTAATTTTTTCCCACTTCTTGATAGGGGTAATGGTGGTGCGTGCTGTATGTGTTTTTGATTTTTTTTCTTTTTGAGTTCTGGAACCCAGGTGGCATCCTCTACCTCATCAGTATCACATTTTGATTCATCACCTTTGGAAGAGCATAACTGTGATACATTGTGATTGTGATCTTGTTCTTGAACATTTACAACATCTTCATCAGAAGCACTGCTTTCTGATGAAGGAGCCAGATATGCATGAATAGCATATCATGGGGTGCCAGATCTATTGGTACTAGATAGAGCCTTTTCCTTAATCTTTGACTTTCTAGGTCTAACTGTTTTGGCTACCTGTATTTGTGTTTTACTTTTATCTGAGTTTTCTGGCAGTGCTGACAGTGCTGCATTACTTTGATCAGGGGATCCACCAACATTCTTTTCTTTTCCTGGTTGTTTTGCTTTATCTTTTTCTCGTTGTTTTTCTTAATTTTTATTGATTTTATTAAATATATCTTCAGCAGTAAATTTCCGTTGTTTTCTGAATTTCTTTTTGGGAAATATTTTTATTGTTATGTGTACAAATTTCAGCCATACAGCTTGTGTTGGCCACATGTTCCATTTCCATAACAGATTCTGATTCTGAATCCACTTTTTTGGGTCCAGCTTAATTACTTAATTAGTAGTATTAGTTTGGATGCAGAGATAGGGAACACAGAGTCTGAGACATGACACCCCCTCTCAAAATATGTGAGGTACTATATGACCTAGCAGTAGTTCAGTCACAGAGATGAGCAACACAGAGTTTGAGACATGATATCCCCTATTAAAATATGTGAGGCACTATAACCTTGTAGTAGTTCAGTCACAGAGATGGGCAACACAGATTCTGAGGTGAGACACCCCCTTTCAAAATCTGGACAGCACTATGACCCAGTAGTAGTTCAGGCACAGAGATGGGCAACACAGAGCCTGAGTTGTGGGTGACCCCCCCTTCAAAATATGTATGGCACTATGTTCTAGTAGTAGTTCAGGCAGAGAGATGGGTTACACAGTCTATGACATTATGACCTAGTAGTAGTTCAGGCACAGAAATGGACTCAGAGTCTGAGATGTGTGTGACACCCCCCCTTAAAATCTTTCTGTACTTCACTATGTGTCCCCCCTCAAAATTAATGAGGCACTATGACCTTCAGAGTCCTTCTGTCCTGTCTGCTCCCCTTATTAGTTATTACTTAATATATTTGTTTTAATAAAAAAAATATTTTTGAAATAGAGAAAGCATTATTAAGTTTTTGGATGCTGTGCACTATTGATGTTTATTTTTTTTCAGTTTTGTTGATTTTGAAGAAAAACAGACTAAATACTAATACCTAACCTATACCTAACCCATTCAGGTACAGAGATGAGCAACATAGAATCTGAGAAGTGACAACCCCCTTCATAATCTGTACAGCACTATGACCTAGTAGTAGTTCAGGCACAGTGATGAGCAACACAAAGTCTGAGATGTGGGTGACACCCCCCTTCAAAATCTGTATTTCACTATAAGCCTTCCCTCAAAATTAGTGAGCCACTATGACCTTCAGAAAGAGTCCTCTTTTACTCTCTGCTCCCCTTGTTACTTCTTACTTTCTTAATATTTTCTTTATTTCTTTATATTTTTATTTTAATTTTTGTTGCAAAAAATTTTTTCAAAAGAAACAGAATTAAGTTGTTGGATGCTGTACACTAACTTTTTTCCTTTTTGTTGATTTTGCATGAAAAACAGATGGATACTAATATCTAACCTACTATATATATTTATATATATATATATATTTTTTTTGCTGGGTGATTTGTTGAGAACTGTGCCTGCCTCATGGCACTGCATACTGCAGACCGTGTTTTTTGTAGTACTCTAAAATCCCTTTTCTGTTTCCTTTAGTTTTTCTAAAACCAAGACAATGTTTGTGCTTTGCTGTTGTCTGCTGTTGAATCAATTGGTCTCTTCTCTCTCTCTCTCTTTCTGACTAATGAAACATTTTTAAGTTTTTTTTTACTGTGGAGTGCTCTGCTGCAACATCTGCACTCTGCTGTTGTCTGCCATTGACTTTGTTGGTCTTGCTTCTCTCTCTCTCTCTCTCTCTCTCATTCTCTCTGTTTGTGACTAAGGAAAAATTAAAATGTTGTTTTATTATTTTTTTAACCACAGAGTCTCTGCACAAACACACAACTGTCTCCTTTCAATATAAAGTCCCAAATGAGCTGGATACACTGTTTTCTATGTGATGTCCTCTGGTAGCTGACTCAAAGGATTGGCTAGAACATGGGTCAGTCTCAGAAAAAACACACTAGTTGGTTGGATCTATTCATTGGCACCAGTATCACAAGTGTTTGCCTTTGCTGGTCATGTGGGGGTCCAGGGACTCAGGAGTATTCAGTAGAGATCAGAATTTTTTTTTTATTTCTGTACCCTTCCCTGACCCTTGTTCAGTGACTTGCATGCAGTACTGATGGTAAAAGTGTTATTTTTTTTTTCTGCCTGTATAACCTGTTGCTGCTTGTGGACCTGTAGGTCTTCCAGATTCCTGTACCCTCTCTGTACCTCTGAGGCATGTTCTTGTCCCACTCCATGCCACACAGATGTCTGTGGAACAGCCTGCTGCCTGTAATCCTGCTTCTCCATCCCATGCCATTGAGTTTCAGACCAGTCTGCACTTCTGAATGGACCAACTCAGCATCTGGGGGTGAGTCATAAAAGGGTGAGTTTTCCCAGTCAGAGGCAAGTCAACCTTGTCCAGGGAGATTCAGAACTGTGGCAGTGCCAGTCTGCCCATCCCTAGCTAGAACTGTATAATGCATACCCCACTTTGTCTGATTGCTTACAGATTAAGCTGCTGGCAGTTCTTAGTGTTTAGTCAAGACACCAGGGAAAGTCCTCCACTCATTTTAAGTAGTGCATTGGCAACTCAAACATCCATGAAACAGAATACATAGACACAGCCTCAGTTTAATGTTTAATCCAAAAGACAGCTCCTCCAACAGCACAGTGTCCTTCAAACACCATGCTGGGGCATTGGTATGACTACTTGCAACCAAAGATACAGTTTCCCCTGCAGAGTTGTTGTTGTAGCCATCATGTTATCTGTATCTATCTGGATATTTTGCAGTGTTTTTTCTAAAAAAGATTTTCTCTAGTGACCCTACAGCAATGTTGCACTAGGGGCAGGCAAGATATTTTCCAGAGCTATGTACTTTGGATGCATATTTGCAATATACATATAGATTTTTAGCATGGATGTAAGGCTTATTTGGGGGAATACTGACAGAATCAGCAGGTCAGTAAGGCAACAGTTCTAATGAAATGAAAAAATGCAAAGACATACTGTTTGGTTTCTCAGGAAGATCACAGAACAAGATCTTTGTTAAGGGCACAATAGTTTGCCAACAGCCCCACAAAGGAGTTATGGGGTAAGCAGCTACCTCTCTGGGCACAGACACAGTTCTGATAGGTCAAGCTGATCTTATTTAAAGAGGCAGTCAGATATTGGCCTATTCTCAATGTGTCATTCATCTGTGATAGTGGAAACCTTATCAAATTATGGAGGCAGATGTGTTAGTTTTAGGTAAATAGACCAGGAAGCATCATTAGCTAGGTGTAGGAGTAGACTATGAGTAAAAGGACAAGCTGTCAAGATCAAAGGGGCCAAAAGGCTGCTGACCCTTGGCACTGAGAGGATGATGTAATGGGGGCAGACAACTTAAAGAAGTAGTATACCCCAAAGCACACTTGTATGTCCCTCAAAACAATCAGAATTGAAAACAAATCCCACCACCTGCCTGGCCCACCACATGCAAAAATGAGTTGCATTTCTGTCCTGTGTCTGGCTAAGAAGGCATTGCTTATTGCTGAGGATTGCCATATCTAGCTGGTTGCCAGCCCTCTTTGATGTCATACTTCTGAGATAATGATGTCTGCATGACCAAGCCAGGCACTCCTATTCCCACAATATGTTTGTGAGCTAGTGTGTCCATGAGAGTCCCCCCACCTCAACATGAACACGCCACCACTTTAAAAGCTACCAACACTTCCTATAATTCATGCATACAAGATTCTTAAGTTTTCCAAGGTATAGTAAAATAAAGCTGGAGCTAACAGTAATTGTTCTTCTGAGCATGCTGTATTTGTCTGTGCTTAAAACAAGCAGTATAAGTGTGCATTTTAGTGTAAAAAAATATAAAATCATGATCCTGAGCATGCGCACCAGCATCATCTACTACCCAGTGCTAGTGGGCATGTTCGGGATTGCAGTTTAATGTTGTGTTTTCCATCAGTAAAATAGTATTTATTGTAAAGACAGGCAAACATCAACATGCTTAGCAGAGAAATCACTATTAGGTCCAGCCTTTTTGTAGTATTTCATGCAAAAATTAAAAGTTGTGTATGCATGAGTTACAGGAAATGCTGGCAGCTTTAAAAGTGGCACCATGTTAGTGTTGAGAGGCATCCAGTATTTGCTTTCTCATGCTTCAAAGAAGAGGGCAATCAGTAGGGGAACAGCACATTGGGATGCTTGGAGATATCTGTCACTCACCCTAGCAGGTAGGAAGGCAGTCAGCAGGGAGGGCAGTATGTTGGGGCTAGTTGGGGATTTAGACAGTGTTGTCATGGCAGTAGGGAGAAAGGAAGGCAGCTGAGAGGTAGGGCAGCAAATTGGAGGTGGTTTGAGGAACTTATAGAGGGTTCTCATGGCAGATGAGAGAGAGACCAGCACATCAGGAGAAAGAGATTGCCAGTACAGCAGCCAGATAAGAAATGCAGGGCCTATTAATGATTGCAGCTCTGGTATGAAGTTTAACTGGAAAAGGATATGTTCAAATGAGTTGCCTGGACAAATCTCAGTAATAAAGCAACTCTGTTGAATAATATTGCATTTCAGTTATACTTTATACTGTGACTGAAACTACCATCACTTTGTCTTGTTTATATAGATGTTTGGCTTTTAAATTAAGCATTAGGTACAGATATATTACCTAGTCTGAATAAGGAAAAATATCATACACTGCATGATGGTACCCCAGACGTCATTTCAGGGTATTTCAGGGTCCTACAAGAAACCTACATGGCAACCCCCCACCCCACATAACATAAAACAGCAAAAACACCTTCAGACACAAGCTAGAAAAAGAACACAAGGAACAGTCACACTGAGAACAGCACTGTGACTTACATGATTGTTTTTATGGCTGTGGGCAGACCCTACAGCCATTTTGCTTTCATTGCTCCTAAAATGGCCAATCATGGCATGCTTCCATTGGACATTTGTAAGAATCCTTCTGAAAGTCCAACAGAGCTTGGAACACTCGACTACGGTTGATCTCTATGGAGTTACAGCCGCACTATTTTGGCTGTTACTTCTGCATTACAGGGATTATTTCATGGCTTATTTTCTGTTGGTGCCCTTGGTTACTAAAAACATTCAGGCACTTTGTTTATTAAAGTCAGAAGCAAGAGGGGAGAGGGAGAGAAACAGATTTCACTTTTCTTTTATCATCTCCATCTCTCTCTCTCTCTCTCTCTCTCTTTTCCTACTCCTGAAAGCATACAGCAGCTCTCAAATGACTTTTTATAGCCTGAAAATAGGGGAACACTAAAAAAAAAATTCCTTACTGATCATGCTGCTGTTTTCTTCTAGGGAGAACAAATATTTAACAAAAAAATAAGCAGTCAGTCTCATGGAGCATCAGCCTGCTAGATATTCTGTGTTAGGGAGAGCAGGCTGTTGGTTGAGTTCCGTGGGAGCGAGCGAGAGAGAGAGAGAGAGAGAGAGGGAGAGAGAGACAGAGAGAGTGAGAAACAGAGAGACAAATAAAACAATCATTTGTCAATGCTGAATGTTTGCTTGCTGGTATTAGCGTTGGAAATGCAGAAGGTAGACAGATGCAGAAAAGGAATGTCAGTGAAGTACTGAACTTCAAACCAACCCCACCTTCATCCTGTAGAGATGGACAGGCATTGGGGTAAGTGTTTGGGTCATCACCCATGACGTTCATGCTATGTCACCTCACCCTATTCTGCAGACACCGACACATGTTGAGGTGTGTCTTGGGGTGTTTGTCTTTACAGTCACCCCATTCCATAAGGACATACGCTGAAATGGGTACAGCATAGGAGAATGGGGTGAATTGTGGGGCTGAAGAGTACAAGGTACACCTTGATGCCTGTCACTGGGTGAGAAGGTGAGATGGCATGAGCAGTACAGTCGGTAATCCAAAGGCACACCCCGGTGCCTGTCAGTCTGTACAGGGTGGGACATTATGGTTAGTAACCCTAAGGCCCCTGGCATTTGTTAGTACTTGCACTACAAATTTTTAACATGGCCTTTTTGTGACTCCCACCTCAAGAAAGCATTTGGGACCTCTTCTCATGAAGAGTGACAGTGTGATTTTGTCAATGTGTCTCAAACTTTGAATTCCAACAGCGCCCGTGCCATTCTGTGCCACATGTATGAAAACACAGTTTGAGCAAGATATGAAGAATGACAGCTGTACCATCCATAGGGAGGTGTGAAGAGATGACAATGTTGAAAATCTGTAGTGGGAATGGTAAAAATGTTCGCACTTCTGAGCATATGGGGAAACTGCACAATGCATGTGCATAACACAGGCATTTTATGGATGTTCATCACCAAATTTTCAACATAGGCATTTTTGGACCTCTGCTCCTGAACAGTGTCACTGAGATTTTCTTAATGTGTCCCAAACACTGATTTCCCACAGCAACCTCGTTATTCTGTGCTGGAAGTGTGAAAACACATTTTGGCCAGGATGTGAAAAATGACAGCTGTACTGTTCATAAGGAGGTGTGGAAAAATGACAATGTTGAAAATCTGGAGTGAAAATATTGCAGATTTGCAAAGGTACAAGCGTGTGTGGAACCTGTGCAATGCACGCTCATAAAAACACTCATTTTATGGACTTTCTTCACAAAATTTTCAACATTGGCATTTTAGGACCCCGGCTTACAAACAGTGACACTGTGATTTTCTTAATATGTCCAGAACACTGATTTCCTACAGCGACCACGCTATTCTGCGCCAGAACTGCAAAAACACATTTTGGCCAGGATGTGAAAAATGACAGCTATACTGCTTATAAGGAAGTGCAGAAAAATGGAAATGTTGAAAATCTGGAGTGAAAATATTACAAATTGGCGAAATTATGAGCGTGCATAGCAACTGTATAATGCACGCTCTTAAAACAGACATGTTTTGGATTTTTCCCTCCAAATTTGCAACATAGACTTTTTGAGAGCACACCTCATGAACACTGGCACTGTCATTTTGTTAATTAGTCTTGAAAGGTGATTCCATGCAGTGACCACAAAATCACCTTTCGGGACCTATTAACACCATGACAGTGGCTGAATTCATGAGGAGGGGGCCCAATAACTCCATGTTGAAAATCTGGTGCCAAAATTCCCCAAAATACCTGAGATATGCACCAAAGTTGAAAAAACCCAATTTATGCCATAATACAGCTTACCAGCATTTCCTCAGTTCACGGCCAGCTTTGAAGAGTGATGATGTGTTCCCAGTCCACCAAAGATCATCATGCCAGGTTCTGAAGGTAATTTTGGAGTTAGGGGGGTGTGGGGAGGTGGGGTGCACAGAGGGTGAGCGCGGGTTGGAGAGGGCCACCAGAATTGATCAGGGACCGTTTTCTGTGTTGCAGGTTAAAAAAAAAAAACATTGCGGGACAGTTTTTCTTTTACAGGGTCATTTGGCAGGCTGGTGTGGGCTCCCAGCATGCCACCCAAGTGATTTTTTTTGGGGGGGGCAGTAGTCAAGGGCACCCTGATTGGCACAAACCGAATGTTTGGGGGGTAACCAATATACTGATAGGGAGTAGGCTCCCCCGTCGGGCAAATTGCATGGGGGTGAATGAAGCTGGTATTGGGGCCCTGTTGGTAAAACACTTTTCTTGGGGACACATGATGTCAAGGAATTGGGCACCACCTCAGCATAGGGCGTGTAATATTGTTTGTGAACATGGTGGCGGCTTGTCACCACGTTCGCAAATAATATCACAATAGGCAACATTCCACCCAACAATGACAGGTTGCTTCCTCATTGCAGTGGAATGGCTGATGCAGCAATGAAGAGGTGGCCCCTGATTGCTGAAAACATTTCTACTTGGTGGCACTTTTGGAGACCAATGTCATCAGCACACTGTGCCTCCTATTGTCCACCAGTGCCAAGTCCCCAAAGGTAGTGCCTCCACTGGCTGCTACAGTGCTGAACCTCCACAACCAGCTTCTCTCCTAAGCTGCCACATAATGCTTCTTGCACATGCATGCAAGCGAACATAAAAATGAACTACTGTACTTGATCTACAGTATGTTTTTATTTTTAATTCACTGTGTACTGGCATTTTGATATGTGCTTGATAACTCTGACTTAGGAGACCCCACTGTTAGAAACTGTAGAAAGATCATCACGTTCCAGATGTCAGGCTACTTCTTCAAACCATTGTCAGAGTCTGTCAATGACTAATATTTGTGAATGTAAATTATTGTATTTGGGGGAGAAGTGAACTATATGGCAAAAGACTATTAGTAATATATTTTTTTCTGCTGAAAGAAGTGGCTCAAAAATAGGATTAGTCAATGTGGAAAGCACCTGTCTCATCATGGCAGCGACTCTAGTACCTAATAGTGAATATTGAACTCGGCCCCTGTGTAAACAGCTGTAAAATAAATAAACACATCTCTGCATGATAGACTGCATTTATCCAATAGATCAAGTATTGATTTCAGTGCACAATATGTGTATGTGTTACTCATGCAGGCAGAGCAAAAATTTAAACCTAAGGTGAGCGAGACATTTAGGAATGGCTCCTACTCAAATTGTTCCCTATGTTGCATTGTATATAATTTAGCACTGTCAGCTCAGATTTGCTACTCATTTGAATAAAATAGTTTATTGCTGAAAATTGTGTTATGTTCTGTAATTTGTTTTAGTCCCATCAACATTTGATCCATACAAAAGTCAGCAGAGACAGCACTATATTCACTTGCAGCTGATGGGCTCTCACTGTCACTCGCTCACACACAGACACAGACAGACAGACACATGCACACACACACACACACACAGACATTTACTCACTCTGCCTCTCTCCCTCTCTCTCACACACAGCCCCTCTCTCTCTCTGTCTCTGACAACTGATGCAGTGGCGAAACCCATGACTTACAGGTGATACTAAAATATGCAATATTGTAGACAGTGGGCTGTGAGTTTTAAAAAAATTACCCTAGATCTTAGATTTTATGATGTCCAGTGTGAGTAGGATAAATTAGGTAATGTGAATTAGTGCAAAATCATGCAAAGTGGACATAGCGAAACTTTTTCATGTTACAAGATGTGGGTAGTACAACTGATGTCTATGCTTGCATTTTGCTCTGTATGCACGAGTAACACAAACTCATACTGAGCACTGTAACCAATATTGGATTTAACAGAGTAACGTGGTCTTTCCTGCACAGCTGTAAGAGTTTATTTTTTACATCTATTTACATTGGTGAAGGCTTCAATCTTCAGTGTTACTATATGAATAGGAGGCACAGATGTGATGAGTCAGGCACTTTACACACTAACTGTATTTTGGAGACTCTTATCTCGCCAGAGACAAATTAATTTGTAATAGCCTCTTTTTTATAAATTTCAAGGAAAAGGTTGGTAGAACGCCACCTTCATTCCTAAGCATATTTTTTTTTCACATTGGTAAACATACTTACCTCATGTGACATGTTTTTAAACTTAATTATATGAAATTCCCTATTATGTCTCCCATCCCTCTTGCTGCAGATGTTACCCTCCACATGCAGCCTAGGTTACCACTGTCATTTTTTTACCATGACATAGTGCCTGTAAGCACAGGAGCTGCAATTATCATTTACTTCTGTTTGTGTGTGTGTCTTGTTTTCTTGCTCTTCGAAGATCTCACCTACCTCCACCAAAGAAATGACCTGAATTTTTTTTAAAGCAAAGGGAGTGGGTGGCAGACCAGATTAATGGCCCTACTACTCAATAATAAAAGTTGTTTTTTGTTAAAAAACAGCATTACTTTTGGGGCTTAAATCGCAAAGAAGATGTGGTCTAGGATAACATGCCATATACTTCTTGACCATTGGGATTTAAAGCTTTCTAACAAAATATAGAATGCCTTCCTAGGTCATCCAGTCCCTGAAATACGAGCCCTGAAAACAAACATAGATTTGTAACAAAAAGCCTTAGTTGGCAAAGTAGCAGATATTTTCATTTACTTGTGATTGTGCCACTTTCCTTTCTTCCTTGCCCCTCACCAGTCTCATCCATCTCCACAAAGGTAATGACCTGATTTTTTTTAAGGCAACCTACTAAGCAATAATAAAAGTCACTTTTTGTTACAAAACATAACATTAGTTTTGGGGCTTATATCACTAGGAAGATATAACCAAGGATAATACGCTATATGGTCTGAAAAGCTGAGCCTTGTAGCCTTCCAACAATATATAGAATGTCTTCCTAAGTCATCCAGTTCCTGAGATATGAGCCCCAAATACAACACAATATTTGTAACTAAAAGCGGCAATGAGCACAGAGCCTTGTGAGCCCAGGAGCTGAAATTTCCATTTACTTGTGTTTGTGTATGTGTTTTGTTTTCTTGCTGTTCACAAATGTCACCTACCCCCACCAAGGTAAGGATCTGAATTTTTTTTGGTAATGCGGGGGGGGGGGGCAATGCAGATTAATGGTCCTGCTAAGCTAAAATAAAAGTTGCTTTTTATTACAAAAATAGCATTACATTTGGGGCTTATATCACAAGAAAGGTATGACATAGGAAACGTGCCATACACTGCTTGAAAGCTGTGACTTGTAGCTTCCCAACAATATGTAGACTGTCTTCCTAGGTCATCCAGTCCCTGAGATATGAGCCCACAGAACAAACAGATGTGTAACAAAAAAACACAGTTGGCACAGTAGCAGAAATTGTCATTTAGTTGTGTTTGTGCTGGTGTGTTTTTTTTTTCTTTGCCCTTCACCAGTCTCACTCACCTCCACCAAGGTAAGCATCTGATTTTTTTTAAAGGCGGGGGGGGGGCAGAGCAGACTAATGGCCCTGCAAAGCTATAATAAAAGTCACTTTTTGTAACAAAAATAGTGTTACATATGGGGCTTATATCACAAAGAAGATACAGCCATGGGCAATATGCTATATATTGCTGGGTAACTGGGACTTGTAGTTTTCCAACAGTATATAGAATGTCTTCCTAAGTGATCTGGTTCATGAGAAATTTAACCCCCAAAATCAACACTATATTTGTAACAAAAGGCGACACTGAGCATAGAGCCTTTTGAACACAGAAGCTGAAATTTTAATTTAATTGTGTTTGCACATGTGTCTTGTTTTCTTGTCCTTCACAATTCTCATCTACCCCCACCAAGGTAAGGATCTGAATTTTTTTTAAAGGTAAAGGGGGGGCAGTGCAGGTTAATAGCTCTGCTAAGCTAAAATAAAAGACTCTTTTTGTTACAAAAATAGTGTTATATTTGGGGCTTATATCACAAAGAAGTTATAACCTAGGATAACATGCTATACGCTTCTTGAAAGATAGGATTATTAGCTTTACAAAGATATACAGAATGTTTTTCCAAGTCATCTAGTCCCTGAGATATGAGCCCCAAAAACAACACTGAAACAGGCACACTAATGAAGGTTTTGTTTTATGAAATGGAAATTGTTTGTGATGTGTGTGTTGCCAAACTTACTATATTTGCTATACCAGATTGACACAGATAGGTTGGAAATACATTGGTGTACTACTGAAAACAATATGGTATTATAAAGAGAGAGAGAGTTAGGGGACTGATCTCATGGGTGGAATAGGGCATTTGTGAACAAAGCCCACAATGTTTTAAAACTACCTCAGTCTTACATATCACTACCCAAGAACCACTGAAGCAGCAGCCATTGGGTTCCCTAATGAGAAATAAACTAAAATATTCCCCAGTCTGAACATAGTCTGCTCCAAAACATTGAGAGGTCAAAGTTGGTTGTGCTAATGTATGCATTTGTGGGTATATTTGAGAGGTCACTTATTGGTTTCCTTAAACATTCATTTTTAGATGAACAAAACCAGAATGGGATAATGGGAAAACATCAAGTGAAACCAAATATTAAGTCCTGACTGAATTTTCTTAAACTGCATGCACTTCTCCATTCAAAAGCCATTACGGTGGTGCAGGGTTCAGTGCCATACACCAAAGGCAGCCGTCCCTCCACTGCTAAAACATTAAAGTCCAAAAACAGGGCAGCACATGAAAAAAATGAACAGGATACTCAATGTCTACAAGTTTAGCTCAAGCTGAGCAGAATTTAACATTTGCCCACTGCTGAATTGCTTTTTAGCAAGTTGCCTTTATATGAGTATTAAACATCTGCTGTACCACTGTGCTGCTTATTGACATACTGATTTTGTACAAGAACCATGAAAGCACACATCAAAGCATAAAATTCTGGACATTAATTGAGTATCATGTTATTGTTTCCATATGCTGCACTATTTTGGGACTTTAAACTGCATGTGCACTGAATCACAAACCCCAACAACTCAAGCAGGCACCATTCTATATACCAGCACCCACAGTGCAAGATGCTTTACCAGTAAGTAGTGGTAGGGGTACACATTTTTCAGTGTCTCTCACTGAGTATTTCCCAAAGTTCAAAAGTTACCATGATAATTGATGAGCGAGTTTCATAAATAACAAAATAAGCATAACAAATGAAAAGTAGGTTAATACAACTTACTAAACGTGATAAACTCTTACTCACCTCATAGATAAACCAAATGTAATGATTTAATGATTTTGTTTTTCATTTCATCTTTAAAGCTGGGTAAGTTGATGAGGAGTGCTTCCACTCATATTTGTGAAAATCAGCTTTTCACAAATGTAGACTAAAAGAAATTTGTATAGCATCACTATTGCCCATTGGTTTCCCCTTCCTCCCTCAACAACCTTCTCAATCTGCCCTCCACTTATTTTATTTTCTTTTTTTGTCAGAGCACTCCAATGTGTGGGCATTGACCTGTATCCCCAAGAATCAGTAAGGAAAATAAGATGTTAAGTAGCACAGGCCACCACTACAGGATGCCTCTTCTGTGAAGCACCCTTCACCTTCCTTAAGGTTACTCTACTTTTGTAAGGCACACACTGACATTTTTTGGTTCTAAATAGTTAGATTTCTCAATCTTCAGAATCATGCCACCATAAGCCACTAAGCCCCCCAAAAAACTTGGTAATTGGAGGGAAGTGAGCGTAGACTTCCTCACTAACCCCAGGTATTGGGAGGTGGAGCAGTAATGTACAATCATGACTGGGCAGAGTTTGTGTAAGGGTGCCCAGTTGTAAAGGACTACCTTTAGCAGAACCTGCCCAACTGTAGTTCTATAGCATCACTGTGTCTCTTGTTCCACCATTTTGCATAGACAGAGATGGATGGATATTTAGCATTCTATACTGTATGTGGTGGAAGCCCGACAACAAATATACAGAAAACACCCCTATAAAAAAGGTATCCTCCATGTTAATCGAGAAAGAGCCCCAACAAATATTCCCATTTCAAACTGCTTGTTTACCTATATTATTTTAGGTGTGAGGTTCATTGAGAATGCTAAACAGGCTAGTGCAACTGTAAGAGGAATTTGCAATGCAGGCATGTGCCCTCTTTCCCCTCTCATTGCCTCGCAGCTCCAAGCTAGGCAGCATGCAACAGATTCTATTTTTCAAAAAGGTGAGGAATTAGAAGTACTATCTCATGTGATGTGTCATACATACTTTGCCGATGATGGCTGCATCATAGATTCAGATGAGATATACAGCAATGCTAAAATACAGTGACAAAACACTGTCTGAACATATCAGGTTCCTGAATAAATGCAGTAATTTTACACGGTTATGGGCAGAAAAAGTCCATGAAATCCTTTCATTGGAAATGGAGAAAATGGTCAATAACTTGCAAATAATAATAAAAAGAGGAGCTTCATAAGCAGAGACTTCTGGATATTTTTTCCTGTACTAAATGGATACACAAGAGGTAGCCGGTACTTAAACTTTATCTTCCCTCTCTTACCCCAAAAGATGTTTTTACATTATTGGATTAAATAGGGGCCCATGGTTAGTGGAACATGTAGAATCCATATTTAGAAATGGAAAAACAGTTCATTTAGAGACAACTTTTTTCTTGGGAACTTCGAGGTTTAATAAACTTCTCCTATATATTTAAAAAGCATATTTGCACTTGATTCCTGCACCAATTCATGCTGAGTTGAACTTGAACTTGAACTTGAGTACCAGTAGTGCTGCAGCAGTTTCATGTAGTAAACTCTGCCATGGTTCTAAGTCTTTTTTTACACTCTCTCTCTCTCTCTGTATAAATATTTTGCATGTCTGACTCTGTGGAGATATTTCAACAATTCAGTAATACATATAAGTGCACATAGTAATAGCTCTTAAAGAACGTGTGACTTTGATTACACTGGAGAGCTAGTGTGTTAGGAGCTGCAGTACTTACATCCAGCTATTGAACAAGTTAATATAAACTGGCATAAAGTTTATTCAGAATAAAAAAAAGATAGTGACTGGGCAACACAGCAATAGAATGGTCTATTTTAAAGAGCAAAGCAAAAAAAGAGAAAGAGTTTATTTGGGTAAAGGGGTTTAGCAGGATTTGGGGGAATAGCTGCTCCCCCTTGTCCTCAGTCAATAATAGCCATGCTGGTATCCAATTAGGCAATATTCATCTATTCACTGATGATACCGTCTTGTATGTCTCTGGACCCTTCACTGACAAAACATGTTCTGACCTTCAAATTTAGTTCAGCCATCTTCAGAAAACTCTATTGCAACAAAAATTACTTCTTAATGAGAAAAAAAAAATGAAGGCTATGCTCTTTTCACCTTTCTCTAAGACACCCCACACTACTTTATTGGGCACACCACCTCAGATTATGACACTCCTCTATGAACCTATTAAATTGGTGCCTAAACTCAAATATTTGGTCATGTGGATAGACCATAAATTGACCTTTACTGACCACATTGATGAACTAACCAAAAAACTCAAACAGAGGCTTGGCATTTGTTTCCCTATCAAGCACTTGCTAACACTGGAGTGAAAACTAGACTTGTCCAGGCAACCTTCCTCCCCCTATGTGACTATGGGGATATTCTCTATGGTCAAGGGACAAACACAGCATTAAAAAAGCTTGACATCTTATATCATCAAGCCCTAATATTCATCACAGGAACACCCTTCTCTACTCACCACTATTCTTTATAAGCTCTAGTTGGATGGACCTCCCTTAGCTTCAGATGTTACAGAAATGCAACCCACTGGACATACTGAACACTTATTAAAAAATGTCCCCTATATATCTCTAACCACCTCCGTATTTTCTCTCCTGGTAACTATGTATGAAGAGGCCTCTTCTACATATCTCTAGTCATTCCTAAAGTTTGAACTCAGTTTGTCAAACCAGCTATAAGCTATTCCCTTCCTTCCCGGTGGAGCAACCTGCAAAAGACCTTCCAAATAACCATTCCACTTAAATTATTTAGCTTCAAAACCTTGTTTGCCTGAGCTGTTACAGAAAATTGTAACTGTGTGTCCTAAAATTATATTATCAACCTTGTCTTCTTTACTCCCACCTTGTTACCATCCCTCTTCAAATTACCACGTTGTCTGATGTTATCAAATTGTTCTCTTGAATGTAACCACTACTGTATTAACTAACCTGTAAACTGTGCTGAATGTTATGCTGTATTACATTGTACAGCCTATTTTATCCTTTGTTTTCACTGCTGCTGTCAATATAATTATCCCAAGATCTAGCTCAAAAATGAGTTTTTCTCAATGATGCTTCACCTGGTTAAATAAAGCTTGATTGATTGGTTGATTGGTTGATTGATTGATTGATTGAACTAAGAACCATATATATGAGTGGAAAAGAGCAACAGAATGAAAAGTATAAAACAATGAACAATGTTTGGTTTAGAGTGCAGCACCCAAAAAAGTGAAGAAGGCTGTTGTTGGTTGCTAAAGGGGGGGATTTCTTGGAGTAGCCTATCCCTCCCATCCACCCACCCACCATCTGTGAAAGGAGAAAGGTTAATCCTGAGCGATAGTAGCCATCTACATGGAAATAGAGACTACTGAGTCCAGTGCCTTGCTGTTAAATCATGAATGATATGAGTTTAAAAAAAAAGAAAACAAGAGTTGCAGCATTTAAAATTTTGAGAAGCAGCCTATTTTCCTTAGCGCATTGTGTTGCCTGAAATCATTAGCTTTCTTTGGGAAAAAAACACTTTTTATATTTTCCATGGAGTGAAATTCCCAAAAAAATATTTTCAGACTTTCCCAGCTGGAATTTTTAAATACTTGAACATCTTTTTGCACTTAATTTTTTTTTCCTCAATTTGCACATTGCTTTTTTACACCATTTTTATGACCTATAAATGTTTGCTTGAATTCACAAGTTGGAAATCACTCTTTCTGCTCACTACAGCATCTTAAACTATTCTGAAATGGAATACCATCATTAAAAAAACATATTTGCATTTGGATTTCTGCTCCAATTCATGCTGAGTACTAGTAGCACTCTGGCGGTTTCATGTAGTAAATGCTGCAATGGTTCAACATCTTTTTTACTCTCTGGCCCAGATATTCAAACTGCGCCAGGCTGTGGCACAAGCTTGGGTGCAGCTCAACTTGGCTGCACAGGGGTATGGACTGAGCGATATTCAATGGAGCTGCACCATGGCTCAACAGTGTTGAATATTGCACCCTGGCCACTTTCAGTGTGCATGGCACAGTGGCACTGCACCAGTGCTAGTGGCTAGAGTGGAGCATGGGGAAGTGCTAGTGCAAGTTCCATTGCACCATGCACAACAAATGCGATATTCAAAAGTTAACATGTAAATGGGGCCATAATGTATGCAAGGTGCACATGGGGCCATTTGCATGTCATTATGGCCCCATTTGAATGCAGGTGCACCGATCCCCAATGACTTGCACCTGGGGTCCAATGGACCGCTATCTGCCCGATCGCGGGCATCTGTAAAAATAAAATAATTCATCCTTCCAATATCCCTGGTGGTCCAGTGGACCACTATCTGCCCAATCGCTGGCATCTGTAAAAATAAAAGAATCCATCCTTCCAATATCCCTGGTGGTCCAGTGGACCGCTATCTGCCTGATCGCGGGCATCTGTAAAAATAAAATAATTCATCCTTCCAATATCCCTGGTGGTCCAGTGGACCACTATCTGCCCAATCGCTGGCATCTGTAAAAATAAAAGAATTCATCCTTCCAATATCCCTGGTGATCCAGTGGACCACTATCTGCCTGATAGTGGGCATCTGTAAAAAGAAAATAATTCACCCTTCCAATATCCCTGGTGATCCAGTGGATCACTATCTGCCCGATCATTGGCATTTGTCATTAAAAAATAGGACTATGTCCTATATCCCTGGTTATCTAGTGTACTTCCTCCCCAAATGCCCACTAAGCCCCACCGCCACGCTCCCTCCCAGTCAGCCAGTGGGTGGCAACACCCCACCTGCCTGCTGCCCCACCACCCACCGACTGACACCATTGGTAGGGCTGTATGCCCATTGGTTTACAGTGTGAGCCAATGGGCATGCAGCCCATACCATCCTACACACAGTATGGACTGCATGCCCATTGGCTCAAGCTGTGAACCAATGGGTGTACAGCCCTACCAACAGTGTCAGTAGGTGGGCGGTGGGGCAGCAGGTGGGGGGTGCTGCTGCCCACTGGCTTACTGGGGGAGAGCGGGGCAGTGGGGCTCAGTGGGCAGGTGGGGAGGGGATACCCTAGACCACCAGGGATATAGGACATAGTCCTATTTTTAATTACAAATGCCTGTGATTGGGCAGATAGCAGTCCACTGGACCACCAGGGATATTGGAAGGATGAATTCTCTTATCTTTACAGATGCCCGCAATTGGGCAGATAGCGGTCCACCGGACCACCAAAGATATTGGATGAATTCTTTTATTTTATTACAAATGCCTGCAATTGGGCATGGAGGGCTGCTGCCAGGTGCAGTCAGAGCTTGGGTGGCCACCCACAGGTGGCAGCTGCCATGTTGCACCCTGCAATGTGGCAGCTCACCTGTGGGTGGCCATCAGTTGTTCCTTTTTTGGGGATCAACTTTGTGCTGGTGCAGGTGGGGGTTGCATATGCATGGCTCTGCACATCCTGGGCTGAATATCGGGCTGTGCAAGGTATGCATGGGCACGCCACCCCTACCTGCACCTGTATACATTACTAATGTGCTCCAGCACATCGGGATTTGTGCTGTGCACTTTTCCCTTTTGAATATTGTGCCGAAGAACATTAGGGGGTTGTGCATGGCACAACACTGTTGCGCCATTCACAACCCTTTTGAATATCTGGGCCTCTCTGTTTAAATATTTGGTATTTCTGATTCTGTGGAGATATTTCAACAATTCAATAATAAAGATAAGTGCATAAATAAATAGCTCCAAAAGAACATGTGACTCTGAATAAATTGAGAGAGAGTGTTAGGAGCACCAGCACTTACATCCAGCTATTCAACAAGTTAATATAAACTGGTATAAACTTTATTCAGAATTTTAAATAAAAAAGGGTAACTGGGCAACACAGAAGTTCAGTGGTCTAATTTAAAGAGCAATGCAAAAAAAAAGAGAAGGAGTTTATTTGGGTAAAGGGGGTTGACAGGATTTCAGGAAATAGCTGACCACCCTCCCCATTGGTCAAGTAAAAGTTAAATTCCCAGAAAATCTGTTTGCACATTCCCAGATAGAACTTTTAAATACTTGAACATATTTTTGCACTTAGCATTTTTTCCTCAGTTTACACATTGGGTTTGTTTTTCTGCAGTGTGTTTATGACCCATAACCATTTGTTTGAATCCACAAATTGGACCTTACTCTTTCTGCTCACTACAGTATCTTACACTATTCTGAAAAGGAATACTGTCATTTAAAAGCATATTTGCACTATGATTCCTGCTGTGATTTATGCTGAATACTAGTAGTGCTGCTGCAGTTTCATGTAGTAAATGCTACAACGGTTCTAAGTCTTTTTACTCTCTCTGTATAAATGTTTGATATTTCTGACTCTGTGGAGATATTTCAGCAATTCATTAATACAGGTAAGTGCACAAATGAATAGTTCTTAAAGAACTTGTAACTTTGAATAATTGGAGATCAAGTGTGTTAGGAGCTCCAGCACTTATATCTGGCTATTCCGTAAGTTAATATAAACTGGTATAAAGTTTATTCAGAATTTAAAAAAGAAATTGTAAGTGGGCAACAAAGAAATTGAATTGTCTAGTTTAAAGAGCAATGCAAAAAAGGGAAGGGGTTTATTTTGGTAAAGAGTGTTTGGCAGGATTTCAGGGACTAGCTGCTCCCCTTCCCGTTGGTCAACTAAGAACCATATATATGAGTGAAAAGGACAATATAAAAAGTATAAAATAGTGAACAAAGTTGGGTTTAGAGTGCAACACCAAAACAAGTGAAGAAGGCTGTTGGTTGTAGGTTGCTAAGAGGGTGGAGGGTTGGTAAAATTTCTGGGAGTAGCTGTACCCCACCGCCACCACGTTCATGAATGGAGAAATGATCCCATCAAATGCTTTTCACAATTTAGGGTTTTCAAAATTCAAGTCTGGGAAACTATATACTGTAGCTTCATCCCTTCCATAGTATGAAGATGTTCTTTGTCTTTTGTTGCTGACAGTATGGAATGTCACACATGGGAACCCAATATAGTCAGAAGCAAGGTCTGAGGTTGTTCCACATCAGATGAATGACATGAGGAGTAATGCAGTTAGCTATTAAAACAAATCCTTTAGACTCCAGTCCAGCAAGGAACTTAGAAACGTAATAACATATTGTTCTGCATTCTGCCCCTCCAACTTCTCTGAAAGGCCCAGAAGACACACATTGGCCATGTGATCACCATTTTCAAGATGTTCTAGTCTGAGCCTGAGGATCTTGTTCTCTTTAATTATCTCTGTTATAGCAGTCAAGGTGGTGTTTGCAGTATTGGTGGCTGATAGGCTGTCCATCTGCTCTTCAAGTGTTGTAAATTTATTACCAATCCCCTCCACACTCTGAACTTATTACTCCTGTGAGGGCAAGGCTTCCCATTTTGTCTAGTGGTATATGACAACATCACTTGTCCAGAGGAGCACCCCCTTCATTCTGTGAAACCTGTACTTCTCAGCATTTTGGGACAACTGCCATCTTGGGATTGGCAGAATGTCACTCACCACAACTACACATGTGAGTGTCGTGTATGCGCACTTGTGTCACCACCTCCATCTTGGAGATGGGATGGCACTGGACAGTGTTCATTCTCTGGAGCTTTACAAGCTCACCACAGCCATATTGGATCTAGCTAAAGCTTGTTTATATTTTGGATATACTGCTCCTTTAAGAACAATAAAGTCAGCACCACAAGCCAAGGGGAACAGATTCAGCTGGCAAACAGAGAGCAGTGAAATCACCTGAAACTGTGTGATCTGAATTTCAAGCCTGTGTTCCAAACTTGAACAGTAAGCAACAAAACTACTCAAATATAGATAAGTTAGTTAGCATGTGTGTCTAGTACTAGAGAGGTTATTCTTCCAGAAATCTTCACTGTTTAACTACATTTGATTAGAATTTCCCTAGTGTGTGTTATTCCTTTTTTTGTTCTATTGCACATTCTGTAATCTAGGAGTTTAAATATTAAATATTTTTATATTTAAAATTTCTCTCTGACTGCGCTGTGTTTCTGGGACAGGTAACTAGCCCCTTCTGTTTGGAAAACTAGTGTTTCATTACCAAAGAGCATGGCTACCAAGTTAACATAATGTGCACCTGATAAAGAGCAGAGGAGAGTTCCAGGGAGTGACTAAAGGGCTGGCTCTGTGTCAATGGTAAAGCCTTGCGGCGCAGGGTGATCAGTGGCAGGGATGGGACTAGAACCACAGTAAGCTGCCCTTGCTGTGAGTTAGGTGGTGATGGCATTGAGAAACAAGGAACCATCCTGGTATCTGGTCACTGTTTTACGGGCATGCATGGCAGGCATGGGTTAGAAGGTCTGTAGTTTGTCACAAGATATTGCAGACATTTTAAAAAATATTCAGATATGCCTTTGGCAGCATTTGTACCAGCATCACTTCTTGTATCACATGGTGCTTTTTGGAAGTCTCAAATCCCACTACTGTCTAGGTCCATCCCACTTTGACTCTAAAATCTGACAGTACCAGGTTCAAAGGCAGTAAAAGTATAGAGTTCTTGGAATGGTTATTAGGCAATCAGGGTTAACAACATTTGTTACCTGTCTGATAATACACAATACTTGTACAGCACTACAGGCAACCTTTAAGTTGAAAAAATATACCTAAATAATCAAAGTGGAAACAACAACATATTATTCCAGTTTTATAAGGTTTAATATTTCAATAGACAGTATGTTTCTTGCCAGTACTGTAACTAATGAGGTTTTTGTTCAAGTCAAAAAATTACTGTGACTGAGAAAGTAGGATGAGGTGGATCATACCATATAGTTTTTGATTTTTAGACTAACAAATGACCCAAGAGCAGTGCACTTGATATATAAATCTTTTTATCCATTGTGCATATAATCATTGCAAAAGATTGGAAAATGCCCATTAGTACACATTTGTTTAAAGGTGGGACACCAGGGTATAAATAACTTTGGGTCCATATCAATCTTCTTGACTAATACCAACATACAATGAATACTGGTCTATTACTAGACTGCAAAATTCTATTTGGATTTCATTTCACTGGCAGATGTGTAATCTGCTTTTTGGCACTTCATCCAACTTCTAAATCATCACTCAAAGGGACCATCAATATTCTTAATGCTATTAGCAAAGATCAGAAGGTGGGTTCTATATTCATTGATTTATGAAAAGGCATTTGTTATGGTGGATCATCAGATACTTCTAAATAAATTAGTTCAAATTGGTTTCTTAAATGTGGCTCTTGGTTAGATGGACTCATACTTAACTAATAGATGGTCTATAATTTTGGTATGAAGTCTGGGAGCACAGCTATTACGTTGTTCAGCAGTGGAGATTTCTGTTTGAGGTTTCCTTTTCATTTGTAATATTTATTAAGAGGTTAAGCAAAATATATTTAAACTGATTTTTTCAGTTTTATGCAGATTCTGTTGAAAAGCAATCACTTGTGGAGAACAGTTATTTGCTGAAATACCGGTATAATTATACAAGGGTTTTCTGATAATTGTATGTTTCTGAACAGAATAAAGCAGTAAGCATCTGAGGAAGGTCTTTTGAATATTAACTTGATTGATAGTATTGGCAAACAACAGGATATAAATATATTATGTAAGAGTTATTCAATCAAAGGCTATGGATGAAAAGTTTTAAATGAGTAGGGGTTTAGTTTAATCTATTAATTTAACTCTATGGAGATCATGAGATATGAGTTACAGCTGAGTGTCTTATGCTCTGAGGATTAGATTAATAAAATTATTCCAACCCCCAAAGTGCCTTAACATTAATATTAAATGTGATTTTTTTAAATCTTTTTTTAAATGAATGTTTTAAAAGTTAATAAGATGGCTGCAAAAGGACTCTAACAGCCAGAACTTTATCAGGGGCAGCCCCCCCGACCTGAGGCCAGGGAGATAGGGTTCCTCCTCCAGGAGTGGAGTGCAGTTCCTGGCACCACCTTGGGGGAGGATTCCCAGAGGTTACCTGCAGGGCAGTGTCCATCTGTGGAGGGGCAGAGACAAAGGAGTTAAAATGAGCTGAGGCTAGAAACTCCCCTTGCCTCTCCTTCCTTTGCAGAGAGAATAGCCTGGACAAAGCAAATGATTAAAAGCTATTAGCCTTGGCCTTGCAAGGTAAGGAATTTTACTTATAGAGATAAAGAGCCAATTAGGCAGCAGGGGCATGGGAAAGCCTATAAAGACAGAGGGATTAGCCAGCCAGATGACAGTTTGCCTTCATGTAGGGTCAGTTCTCCCTCAGACTAAGGACTACTGCCACAGGCATTATCATGAATGAATGGCCCATTCAAGAGGAAATCCCCCCTGGGTATTCAGGACATTGGTGGCAAGCAAGTAAAGCTATGTCAGACAAATTATTTAAAAAAAAAGTTTTCAAATACAACTTGCTGCTCCCTCTTTTGTAACACTCACTTTCACTGCAGTACAGTGACTTGTGGTTGTGGATGCCCATTGTTGTCTATGGGGAATGGAATCCAACATGTCTAGTTTGGTAGTCTTGGTCTTGGGACATGAGCCATGGAGTTGAGCTCAGGGACGACAGGTCTGAATGCAAGTCGGTCCCTATATTACTACAAAAGAAAAAGGAGGGGTTTGAAGGGTTAACTGCTCTGGAAGCCAGTGGTGGAGAGCTTTTGAGGGGGAAGAGATCATTTCAGTAGTGGTTCAGTGGTCCAGAGGAGGGCTTCTTTCTTTGACTATGAGTTACCAGGCAGTCATGTGGTGGGCCATTTCTCCCAACCCTTCTGTGTTGTGACTTGATGGTAGTGGTTGGATTACTAGTCTTCATTTCCATCCAAGCAGTTACATATAAAAATAGATTGACAGAGAGATAGATAGATAGACAGACAGACAGACAGACAGACAGACAGATAGATAGATAGATAGATAGATAGATATATATATATATATATATATATATATATATATATTTATTTATTTATTTATGCAACAAGAGTAAGGATAAAAAACTAGAGGATAAATGCATTTATCTGAGCTACTGTGTGGATAAATGGGTATTATATAATCACTATGGGAATAACTTCAAGTTATTCCCATAGTGTTTCCATCATATCTAATTTATCTACACAGTGACTACAGCATAGGTCCCACTCCATTGCCTACCAACACCACTTTATTGTTTCAATTTTATACTTTTACTTTCAAATGCAAAAGGAAACTCATCCCCCCACACACACACCTCATTCCCTGAGTAGCTCATTATTTACCTGCCTGTATAGCTCAACTATGTTAATACCATATAAAAAATACATTCCGTTTGTTTGTTTTCTTTTTCCTTTTTAAATACCTCAATGACAATCAGATGAGCTCCAGTTGTCCATGCCGCTGCCATGATCTTAGACTGCTCCTCCACATTGTACCAGTAACTGCCCTTTCATAGCAATCCCACTTGCAAAAAACTAAGGGACATGAAAACAAATTTGAAAAAAAAATACTTTTGCCTAAAAAGCAAACATCGCACTGCCTCCATAACACAAACTCGCCCGCTCTCACTAAATTAAACTGCTACACTTTTCTTTTCCAGCTCCTTCAATCACACTCCTCTTCAACCAATCCTGTTGCCTCGTCACAGCACAGCCAATCCCACAACACCCAAACCACATCTACCACCCAGGAACAACCATTGAAAACACACACATGCAATTCCTTTCATAAAATTGACCCCACCATGGAACTTTAAAATCGGGCAACAAATACCACACTTTAAAAATAATAAAAATAAACTAAACACCATCTCAGTTTTAAAAAAACAACAATGATAATCAAGAATGACCTGTTGCATAAATCCAGTATGCCAGGGGCTCCTGTCTCCACTTGTGAGGTTACCTGAGGTCACAGACTACTGTACAAATAACTTGGTTATCCAACAGGCACCCCCTGCATATTTATATATATATATATATATATATATATATATATATATATACACACACACACACACATATATAGATAGATATACACACACACACATATATAAAAACTGATATGAGAACCAGCACCGGTTCAGAGCCATTCCTGGCATAGGATGAATGGCCAATGGAGCATGTGGTGGTCACCATGGTGGGGGTGCTGGAAGGCTGCCTGCTGTACCATTACAGCCTGGAGATGACATGGTTGGGTGGTCCCATCATGCTTCAGAGACTGCCACACTCTGGTCCAAATCCCTGGAGTCCAATAGGAGTCCACGATCAGTGATAAAAAAATACACACACATGTGTGTGGGTTTGATACGAGGTGCTGTGGCACTCAGCCTTGCCTCCAGTGGCAGCCTGTGGACACTGTACTACCAGGGCTAGCAAAATGAGGCAGCTAGGCTCAAGGTTGATCTGCAGGCCAACAACAAACAAGAAAAAGAAATAACATATAGTATATGAATATAGAGTGAAGGGTAAGGGGGAGTGTTGGTTGAAGCTGGTCAGCCATGGAAAGAATCCCCCAGGTGTGCATGGGTCACATGATTCCACATACCAATGACCTCTTTCTTGGGGTGAGGCAGAAATTTCTCATTACAGCCAGGAAATGCCCAGCAAGAAGACGGCCTCTCTTAGCAAAGACCACTGCAGTGAAGATCTCCACAGCAAAGACAGGAACAACAGAATTGGAGGCCCAGCTTTGGGAGATGTACAAGAAGAATAGATGGGAGTGGTTTGTAGCCTGCCTGGAATGCACCATCACTCTGATGATCCCAACAATGACAGGGCAAAGCAAGAGGCCAGCTATGGAGTCAGCAGCATGACCTCTGAAGGTACCTTGAACACAGCAGCAAGGTAAGAATAGTAAGAGGGTGTCACAGATAGCTGAAGAGCATTTTAGAGACATGATGATAAGGGCATTTTGGGGATTCCACTGGTGAAAACTATTTCAGTGCAGCACGAGGCTCAGGGTAACAGACCTGCTTATTGAGGTAGTTCCCCACCCCAGGACTGAGGAGGTCCAAAACACCCAAGTGGGGGAACCTGAGGCAGAAACCTTGGCCTCCATGGGTCCAGCTTCTGGTCAGTGAGGGGTTCAACATGGCTTCATTGCTGATGAGAAACTAGACAAGATCATGGAAACGACAGTGGGAATGGCCACCATGATTTAGTATTAGCAGCAGAAAGGGGGGACTGTGCAAGGGAACACAGCAGCAGGAGAATACAACATTCCAAAAAGACAGGAGATCATGGCAGGTGATCCTGGGAACTATGTTAGTCTGGTACATCTAGTGGGCTCCCACCTGTTGGACAAGGTCAGTCAGCAGATTCTTAACCATGAATATGTGATTATACTCTCTCTGTTAACCGTTCTGGGGAGAAGGATGAGAAGGAACTAAAATCTGAGGCATTGCATAAAAAGAAAGGGAAAGTGACATGCAGTTTTGAAAAGTTGATGGCAGGTTTCATGGTTTTTGCTAACACCATATTGCAAATTTATTTATTTATTTAAAAGTTTCACCAGGAAGGCATACTGAGTGGAGTACCACTTGATTTCAGATGCATCCTGGGGGTTGGGGAGTGGAGAATATACAACATAATAACAATGAAAATATAAATACAAAAACTGAAGTGGTTTCAGAAGATATGAGCAACAAGCATGGGAAATCTGCATAAACCATGAGCTGCAGATTAAACATTTTGAATATTTACATAGTAAAAGATAGAATACAATAGCCAGAGGCCCAACATAGTTCAGATAGTTAATGGTAGCACAGAAGGCAATCACAACTGCAATACTAACTTGACAGTTGTCTGCAAGTACCTAGCAAGAGGCCGGGGTAACTGCGCAGCAAGAGGTAAAATTTAAGTTTGGAGAGGGGGACACTGGCCCCTCTGAGGTACTAGAAGCAGGTGCAGGTGGAAGAGAAATGGACTTGAGAAGGGAGTTGAGTTGTCGAATGGTGTCAGTGTTCTGAATGGCTGCTGGCAAGGCATTCCACATTTTAGGCATGCGGTAATTGAAGGCAGCTTGGCCTTTGGATGTGGTCATATGTGGGACTTGGAGAAGCTGGGCATCAGTACTCCTGAGTGAGTACTCAGGTTGGGGTTGAGCTGAGAGGGACGACTTGAGGTAGAGTGGAAGGGACTGAGTCCAGAATTTTGCTTTAGTCCTGGCACAGTGGGCCTGTCTATGATTCTGGAGTGATGTAAAGTCTAGGGACCTGTAAAGGGCACAGTGGTGGGTCGTGGGAGGGCAGTCCAGGACAAAACAACAGAAAGAATGAAAGAGTGGGTCCAATCTAGTTAGGGCGGACTTAGGAGTGGTGCTGTAGACTACATCCCAGTAGTCAAACATAGGAAGGATTATTTTCTGTACAATTGCCTTGCGGGTTGATAGAGAGATGCAGCCCCTGTTTTGATATAAGGCACCCAATTTGGGATGCAGTTTCTTATAGATCGCGTCAATATGAGTGGAAAAGTCAAGGTGCTGATTAAGCCAGACCCCGAGGTACCTGAAGGAGGTGCAAGCCTCCAAGGGACTCCCATCGATGGTGTGGAAAGTGGGAGTGGGGGTAGTAGGAAGAGTCTCTGCCTCATCTCAAAGTTTAGGGAGACTGTTTTCTTGGGATTTAGAAAAAGTTGGTAACTTGAAACTGTATCAAGGATTAGACTTATTTAATTATCTGAACAGAATCATGCTGATGCATAGGTGCAAAGGGGGCATGTCATGGTTGGAGTATGACGAGGAGTTCCGGTGCAAGAGACAATATGCTGCTATGCAAGGATGGAAGGTATGAGATATGCCCTTGTTGATAGATGTGAAGCATAGAGTGGGGATGGTCCATACAAACAGTGAATTTCCCCTCAGGGTTGGTCAGCCACAGTGGCAAGAGTTGTTGCGGACACTTCCCTCCCAGAGGTGTTTCTTGTGTAATAAAGGGAATTATACAAGGGATAACTCTTGGATTTGGCAAGAATATGTTGCCTGCAGTCAGCAGCACCCCCTCATGCAGTGCATTTCTCCAAAGCCCCCCAAAAGAAAGCTATAGATCCACCCACAGAAGGTATCAGAAGTCTGAAGGAGGCATGCCTTCCCACCTTAGTAAGGGTGGACAGACTTAGGTCCTGGTTCAACCAGTACCCAGACCAGGAGGCCCCCCAACTGTTGGCTGAGGATATTTTGGTGGTCTTCAGATTCACATATATGGGCTCTGGGAGGGAGTATGAGGCAGAGAATATGAGGTCAGCGAGAGACTGCCAACAGGTGGTCTGGGCCAAAAAGGATGAAGAAGGGCAGATGGAAAGGGTGAACTGGCCATATGCATCCCCCCCTGCCTTTTTATTAAATGTAAGGTTTATTGAAATTTTACAATACAATACAAAACAAGAAATGGGAGTACACATAATAGTAATGTCTGATAGTGAGTCAATTCCCTTCCTCCACCCACTATCCAAAACCGTTCTCCCCAACCCTCCATTCTACCTCCCCATATCCCTCCTGATACCCCCACCCAGACCTAAACATGGCTGGGACCTTCTAAGGCATATAAATATAGATATCTGACAACACTGCCTGAGATATTACAGGGAATATAGGGAGTGGAGGGGACCCCATTTTCCTAAATCTGATCAGATAATTGTTGAGGCTGGCAATCATCTTTTCCATCCTGAGGTTAGCCAGTATCTCATTCAGCCACTCATTATAAGGAATGTTGTCACCATCTTTCCAGTGCTTTAGCACAAGTTTCTTGACTGACATAGATATGAGGGCCAGGTGGTATTTACATATAGTGACGCCAACTTCTGTGAAGTCTCCTAAGAGACAAATCTTTCTGTAAATAAGTCCACCAAACCCAAGAGTGGGTCTGTCTTGCTTTTAATACAAGACCACAATGGAGTTATTTGGAGACATTTCCAGATGATTTGGAGCAAAGTGCCTTCCGTTGTGGCTATCCACCCAGCAGGGACACAGTTCACAAGCACCCACACCCTCCCGATTGCCCAATGTGCTCCTCACCCTCCCACATGCCCAATTGTGGGCAGCAGTATTATGAACCCACCACCCGGTGGTCCAGTGTTTCCCCCTCCTGTTCAGCCCAGACATGGGTGGTAGCAATAGTAATCTCTCTACCTGTTGGTCCAGTGGAGTCCCCCCATGATGCCCTGATCATGGGCAGTAGAGTCAGAGAACCCTGTACCTGGTGGTCTAGTGATGCCCTCTCCCATCCCACCCACAGAGGACCCAGCCACCCAGATCCCCCCCGGTCATTGTCAGGTGGCTGGACTCCACCCACATACTGCCTGGCTGCCCACTGAATTACAGTGTACAGTATGACCTGTACACCTATTGATCCACAGTGTGGACCAATGGGCTTTCAGACCATACTGTACTACACAGACACAAATATGTGCACATATTTGTGCCTGTATAGTACAGTATGGTCTGAAAGTCCATTGGTCCACACTGTAGACCAATAGGTGTACAGGTCATACTGTATGCTGTCATTTGGTGGGCAGCTGGGTGGTATGTGGGCGGGGTGCAGCCGCCTGCCAATGATCGGGGGGGCTGGGTGGCAGGATCCTCAGTGGGTGGGTTGGGAGGAGGGACCACTGGGCCACCAGGTGATGGGGTTTGTACTGAGGATGCCTGTGGTTGGGCATTAAGGGACAGGCACCACTAGACCACTAGGTAAGGTGTTCTCTGACTCTACTGCCCACAATTGGGCTTCATGGAGGGGTGGACCACTGGACCACCAGGCAGAATGTTTCTATAACATGCCTGTGATCAGGTGACACGGGAAGGAGGGGGGACCTCTGGACCACCAGGTAGGGTTTGTTATTTTTACTACTGCCTGTGATTGGGCATGGGGGGAATTAACCACCAGGTATTTAGCTACTGCTGCCTGCAACTCCACAGGCACCAGGTGCATTTTGCTGGGCTGCCCTGCACATTGCATGCAAATTGGCCATAATGGCATGCTAATGGCCCCATGTGCACCAAGCATATATTATGGCCCCATTTGCATGCCCAATACTTAATATCATGGGTGATGCGCACAGTGCAACTGCATTTGTGCTGGAGCATTCCCGTCCTCCCTGTCTAAGGAGTGCACCGGAACATTGTTCCTGTGCCAGGCACATTCTCTGCCATATTCAATGGAGATGTACCTTTGCACATCACTGTTGAATATCACCCTGTCCTGGCCCCAGCACATCTCAGTTGTGCTGCGCCCCCACTTGCACCATTGCCAGGCACAGTCTGAATATCTGGCCCCTGGTGAATTCTAGTTGATCAATCATCTGTTACATCTAGAAGGGGATTCATTGAATGGTCAAATTGATCCTCTGTTCATGACAGTTCGGTATGAGTCTTTCAATACAGCTGTAGAAGTTGTTTGGGTGGCTGGACCACAGGACAGTATGGCTAAGTCAGATGTATAATCAGCCTTCCACTTGCTACCAGTGCATCCTGCAAATAGGGACACATTAGGGCTAAAGTTTGAGGGGTAGTATGATGTGGACAATTGCATGCCAATTGGCTGTGCAGTGGCTTGCACAATGTTTGGGGTTTTTAGCAACTTTCTACATTGGGCCATGGCACAGGCATCAGGGCACCAGGGCATTGTTCACTACCTAGATCACTTCTTGTTTGTTGGAGAAGTTGGCTCCCAGGAGTATTGCCAGATGCTGAGCACTTTTGTAGCATTGTGGAAGCATCTTGGTTTGCCACTAGCACCAGTAAAGGTGCAGCATCTGATCCAATTAGTAACCTTCCAGGGCATAAAGATTGATGCAATAAGGCAGGCATGTAATTTTCCTAGGGATAAGTTAGAAATAGATTTCTTTATGACAAGGAAGTGGGGGCTAAAAAAATCATGCTTCAGGAACTTCAGCAGATAGTGGGGTCTGTATCATGATTAACCCTTTACTATTTATAACCATATTTGGGATATAAATATATGATTATTTGAAGGTCTGCTTAGAGAATGGCAGCCAGCAGCTCTAAAAAGGGACCTGACCTTTTGACCCCAAAGGCCCTGGCTCACTGAAAACAATTGACTACAGTAAAACTGAACCAGTGAATGGATTAATTAAGAAGCTTCCTTTGACATGTCTTGTCATGCCAGTATTAGCTGTTATGTAACACATTGTAAATTAACCCTGTTACTTTGAAGCGCAGGGACAAAGTATGCATTTTATGACCTTTGAAGAAAAGGCTATTTTTTAACTGATTCCTGTTAACTTTCACACCTGGATGAGAACTGTTTGTCAGGATGTGTTTTCTGAACATCAAAGGTAAATGCTCTGATCAAAGAGAATGTCATATATTGATATTGCTGTCTTGCAGATTTCCAGCCAGCAGTAAAATGATATACTTTTGGATATACTTGTTCAGGTTACAAATTAATTACAGGTTAACAGTGACCCCATGTACTGTGACCTCACAGGATAGGAGGGCCATGCTAGATTATTATCACTTTGGCTGGAAGGAGTAACACATCTATCTCTGGACTCCTAAAGAAACACACACAGTGTATGTCTTAAATAGCAAGACACTTCTATCAAAATAGGTAACATCAAGCTGGAACTGAGTTAGACTTAGATCTTAAGCACTAGACATTTTGTATCTGTAATTTCCAATTTATTTTTGACTGTAAATATTTATGTTATATGTTCTTTGTTTTCTATGTATTTACTATTTTTTTAATTCCAGTAAACATTTTGGTTTCCTTAATCCTGCTTGAGTCTGTTCTTTTGCATGTGAAGGCTGAAACAATATTCAATAATTCTGACAAAAACTGTTAAGGGCTTAAAAATGTGTTACTCTCTTGCTAAGGTAAGAAGATATCTAGGTCTCAAATTGAGTCAAAAGGGTAAAATTGTGAACCAGGTTAGGTACCCACTGGGTGAAGTATTGCACTGCATTTCCCCGAAGGGAGTATAATATATGAGCCTTTTAACTCAGTGTGCTAGCAAAAAGAGTTCATATTTTACCCCAGAACTCGAGACTAGTAGGTAATTTGGACCCCAAACAGACAGGAGGTTTACCCTGTTTGTCTCCTGTTCACATATTGCACTTCAAGGTTTGGCACTGTGGAAGCAGAGGGCCTGACCTTTGGGGTATGTTTCTGACAGAACTGGATGGCAGTGGTGCAATTTAAAAAGTATATGGTAACATGAGAATTAACAGTCCTGTGTATCAGATTGATAACTGTAACAGTTCACATGCAAAATAAGAAAGTGATTTAAAAGAAGTAAAGAACTACATCATTGTGCTTACAGTCTAAAATTCCCGATCTGTTTTATTTTTTTGGGTGTGTAAATTAGTGTAGCCATAGATGGGGAAGAAGGTGCCTTCCAACTACAGTGAGTACACTGCAGACTACATGAGGCAGTTGTGCCAAGAGAGAGGAGTCCAGCATGAGTGGTGAGCCAAAAAGTATGTCATGGAGGCTTTTGTGGCAGCTGATGCCTAAATCTCAGGTCACAGTCTGTGACTGGAAAGGACCAAACCTTGGTCGCCAAGGGGCCAGGGTCAAACACAGTGTCCAGACACAGGGAGGAGGACAGCAGGACCAGTGTAAGCCTAGAGCCACAGCAGCAGAGGAAGGTCACTAATATTCTGGAGCCAGAAGAGATCAGGCTGCAGATAGAGTTGTTGGGAATTGAGCTGGAATTCAAGAGAGAACAGAAGCAAGAGCAGTGAACTGTAGAGGAAAGAGAGTGACAGCATTGGAGACAGGCTGAGTGAGAGCAGCAAGAGGCTAAGCGAGAGCAGTGAGAGGCCGAGCGAGAAGAGCATGAGTACCACAGGAAACATGAACTGGAGAAGCTATGACTCCAAACACCAGCACCAGAGCAGGTAAGTGGTCTGGGTGTAACTGAGACTCCAGGACTGGGTTACAAATTTAATTCTAAATTGATAACTGAATTTAAAGATGGGAAGATATGGATGCATTTTTAAATTCTTTTGAAAAGTATGCATTCAGGTAAAAATTCCCAGAGTCCTGGAGCTTCCAGCTATCTCTGCTATTCACTGGGAAAGCTTGGGATGCATTGAGTCAAATGGACAATCAGGACAATAATGATTATGGCAAACTAAAAGCTGCACTGTTAAAGAAATATGATTTAACAGCAGAGGCATACAGAGTTAAATTCCATAAGCTCAG
Source organism: Neoceratodus forsteri (assembly GCA_016271365.2). Classification (NCBI taxonomy): domain Eukaryota; kingdom Metazoa; phylum Chordata; order Ceratodontiformes; family Ceratodontidae; genus Neoceratodus; species Neoceratodus forsteri. Next base: position 866,038,354 of record CM057458.1, on the reverse strand, counting down.
GAGAAGACCTGACATGAGCTATGAGGAACAAGCCACTAAATGACATCAGTTTTTAAAATGTTGGTGGGAAGGGACTGAAGCAGACTTTGTAGAGAAAATTGAAAATATTGTACTGTTAGAGCAGTTTCTCTGGGCATGCTCAGCAGATCTAAAAATCTGGCTAGAGGACTGAGATCCAAAACAGTGCAGGAGGTTGATGAACTCTCGGACCACTATGCCAGGAACAGACTTGATCTGAGAGGGAATGGCGTGGGTGTGGCAGTGCAGAAAGGGAAAAGCAGGCCTTCAGGGCAGCTAAAACCCTCCCTGCCTCCACTGAAATCAGGCAGCCCCAGGTTATAAAGAAACAATTTGCCTGATAAAAGAAATGAATGTTGGATTTGCAAATAACCTGGGCACCTTGCCAGGCAGTATTCAAAAAAGGGCAGAGAGTGCACAAAGTGGTGCTAGGAAGGAAGTGTTTTTTTTGTGTGTCCCTGAAAGCATGCCAGTAAACATGAGGGAACACATACACCCAGTCACTGTGAATGGGGTACAGTCCCATGGATTAAGGGACACAGGGGCATCCCTGACTTTGGTAAAAGGGGATTTGGTAGAGACTGAAAAGCTTATACCCAATCAATTTCTGACTGTACAGGGATTCACTGGGGAGGAGAAAATGCTGCCACTTGCTAGTGTTCTCCTGGACTGGGGTGAGACAGGAGAGACTGTGCAAAAAGGTGCAGTAGATAATAATCTTGCTCTTGATGTAATTATTGGTAACAATCTCCAAAACTGAATGGTGTGTGCAGTTACCTACAGTCAAGCAGCAAAGGTAAATTGTAGTTCCCTGGACCCCATAGAAGCCACTGAGGAAAACACTGGGAGGCAGGTTCCCAAGCCTGTATCTCCTAATATGGAGAATAATGAAAGAGGAATATAGATTCCCCAGGTAGCAGTTAACAGAACAGCTATAGAGGGTTACTTTAAGGAGGGATGGGTAGCCCATTGTCAGAGGGTTAGGGATGGCAGTAACCCTGAATGCCCTGTTGCTAGAGCTAGGGACCCTAGTTTGGAAACTGGAGTGGACCTGTCCCGTGCCTTGGGAATGTGTAAGGATTTTGCAGCTGCTCAGAAAGGTGACCCTAGTTTAGAGAAGCAGAGGGTTTGAGTAGACTCTGACAGAGCACAGGGAGGTGATGAGAACCATAAAGTTTATTGGGACAATGGACTGCTGTATACACATGATACAAAGACAGAGGGAGGGGTGATGGGCAGACAGCTTGTCATTCCCCAGGGGTACCGTGAGTGGTATCCCAAGATTGCACATGATATTCCCATGTCTGGTCATCTGGAAATTGCACACACTGTGTAGCAATTGGCCCAGAATTTCTATTGGCCCAACTTCACCCAGCAGATGAAGGAGAATTGCACGTCTTGCCACAAGTGCCAAGAAATAGGAAAGGTGGGTAAAAAACCCAAGCCACCCTAATTGCCTTGCCCATAGTGGAGGAGCCATTCCAGAGGGTAGGAATGGATGTTGTGGGGCCTTTGAATACACCAAGTTCCTCTGGGAAGAGGTTTATTCTAACCATGGTGGATTGTGCCACCCAGTACCCAGAGGCAGTCGCCCTATCCTCACTGAGGACAGAGAAAATGGCAGATGCCTTGCTAGGGATTTTCTCCCATGTTGGGTTTCCACAGGAGGTTATCACTGATCAAGGGGGTTCCTTCATGTCAGACCTGATGAAATGTTTGTGGGAGCAGTGTGGGGTGGTGCAGAGGTGCACAACACCTTATCACCTGCAAGCCAATGGACTTGTGGAAAGATTCAATGGTATCCTTAAAACAATGCTCCAGGCATTTGCTGGACAGCATGGGAGGGACTGGGAGAAATACCTTTCCCACCTCTTGTCTACATACAGGGAGGTGCCCCAAGAGTCGACAAGGTTTTCCCCTTCAAGCTCTTGTATGGATGCAGGGTACTTAGGCCCCTAGACCTGATCTGGGAGGACTGGGAAGGCAAGCACGCCACCCAGGGAACTCCCTTAATGGATTATGTCCTTAGGTTTAAGGAAAAGCTGAAGGAGCTTATGGGAACAGCCCACAGCAACCTGGCAGCTGCTCAACAAAACAAAATGCATGGTATGACAACAGAGCCAAAGCTCACTCATACACTGTGGGTCAGGAGGTCATGGTCCTAATCTTAGTCCAGAAAGATAAGCTGTAGACTGAGTGGGCAGGACTATACAAAGTAGTCAGACACGTGAATGATGTAAACTACATTATAGAACTACCTGACAGGAGACATACCCAAAGAATGTACCATGTCTATATGATGAAGCCATATGCTAATAGGGCTGACTTGTTCTTTGCAGTGTGTAGTCCTGGGGAGAGGATGGATGAAGGAGACACCCTTCGGGACTTGTGGGAAGAAAGCAAGTAGGAGTCTTTTGTGGAGGCAATTAAAATGTTGCCCCAGTTGACCCCGGATTAGATCCGGGAAGTAAGAGAGGTGTTAGCAGACTCTGCCCCATTGTTTAGCACCAAACCTGGACTAACCCCCTTAGCAACGCATGATGTGGAGACAGAGACAAAAGCGCCCATACAGTGGACAGCATATCAGGTGTCGGAGGCCATCCGAAAGGACATTAGGAGGGAGTTGGAGGAAAAGCTGGATTTAGGGGTAATCCAGAAATCCCACAACCCCTGGGCCTTACCCATAGTCCTTGTTCCCAAGCCAGATGGCTCTACTCATTTCTGTGTGGACTATTGTAGACTCAATTAAGTCACAAAGTTGGACGCTCACCCAATGCCACAGACAGATGAACTCCTGCACAAGTTGGGAGGGACTACATATCTTACCCCTACTGACCTGACAAAAGGGTATTGGCAGGTAGAGTTAACTGCCACAGCTAGGGAGAGGTCAGCTGTCATCATTCTGGTAGGGTTATTTGACTTTAAAGTAATGCCTTTTGGGGTGATGAGAGATTCCAAGATGGCCGCCTGAGAACACAGACATGCAGATGCAAGCTCTACACCTCAGAATTTTTATGGACTGCATTTTTCTATGCAAGCAGTGAGTAGCAATAATACTCTTTAATATGCTTTAAAGTCTAAATTAGCAAAAAGAGATGCTGCCATGTCAAATCCTTAAGAAGGCCTAAAGCAAAACTTGACGCTCCAGAAAAGAAAAAAAACAAGGCTTCATTAAAGAAAAATTAAAGTTGAAGGAGCAGTGCCTTTTTCCAAGTCTGAAGACACACCTGGTTTATCTTGTTCCACTACACAACCTGTGCTACGTACACGGTTACAACAAAAAACCCTACAGTTTCTATCACAGAACAAGGTCTTTTAAAAATCCCAAACCTTTTATCACCACTTAATGACTCTGGCTCAACAAATCTTCAAAATGGCAAATGAAAAGGTGAATCTTGGGGATGTACAAAGAGGTACCACACTCTTTTTTGATACTGAAGAAAGATTCCCCCAACCTACAACATCTGCGACGCAAGTAAATGGCATTCCTGAGGCTGAGAGGAATATGATGGTATCCAATGCCAGCTCCGAAGGGGTAAGTCAAGTTGAACTTCAATCAACAAATGTTGGAGATGAACAGCATCTAGTGTTTAGTGGAGGAAATAATACAAATAATAGTCAGTCGTCCGTTATGAGGGCAACAAGTAACATAAAACAAAAAAATCCATCTGTTCAACAAAAGACTGTAATAACTAATTTTATTATCGGGACAGAAGGGGCTGGTAACCAAGGAACTAATACATGCCCTCTAATCAATACTCTTGACTCTGAAGTATTAAACAAAATGAGGGATGAAATTAAAAGTGACATTCAAACTGGATTTGACTTAATTACTAAAGCGCTGTCAGGTCTCACTCTATCCATAAATGATCTCAGCACTAAAATCAAATATTTTAACTAAATGAACTACAGAGGCTGAGACTAGAATTAGTCTATTAGAAGACACAGTTCCCCCAATACAGCAACAACTCACAGGACGTAAATCCCAGTTGGAACTTTTGCCACAAAAAATGATTAACCAAGAAGACGGATCTAGATGTAACAACTTGAGGTATATTAATATCACAGAGGGAGTGGAAGGCAAGGGGAACCCTACTCAATATTTTGAAGAACTTTTGACAAAAGCTATGGGATTAAAATACCCCAAGCAAAACATTTCAGTAGATCTCACTCACAGAGCTGGGCCATATCCCTCTAAATCTCAATTTGGGTAATCACAACACCAGCTAGTAAGGCTGGTGTATGTAAGGATACATAATTTTCAAGACTGGGAGAAATTGCTTCCAAAAATCAGAGTCAAAAAAGACTGCATGCAGATGGCTTGAAATTTTCTGTGCTCCCAGACTTTGGAGTAGAAACTGTTCCGTCTAGGAAAAGCTTTGATAGAGTTAAAATAATGCTGAAAGAGAGGGGGGTTCACTTCTCAATATTACCACCAGCAAAGTTAAGACTTTTTCTACATGGGAAAATGCATTATTTTACTGATCACAAAAAAGCTGAAGACTTTCTGAATACACGGCCTTCTTCTACAGCCGAGTTGCAATCTTTGATGTAATTCCAACCATTTGCATAGAAATTAAGGATTAAATAACCTTACATTTTTCACCCTTATCCTTATAGTTTTTTTGAAGTGGGAATGTGTAGTTATGATAGAATAAGGGTAAAAAGGCTGAAGAGATTTATTAATTGATATTGAATTTTTCTTTAGTTGTTTTTTTCTTTTTTTTTTTCTTTCTTCCTTTTTTTGTGCTTCCCTTTTTTTTGATTGATTTCTTTTCATTTGGGTAAAAGTATGGTTAGAATGCAAAGCAGCCGATGATAGAAAACAGACAAATTTTTAACTCATTTACAATATATTTTCACTTGCTAAGGAATGATTGATGCTAGGGAAAAATGGAGTTTAAGGTGGGAGATTTCACTCGCTTCTAGTGCTTCCAGTGTCACTCCTCATCCATGGCTGTCAAGATAGGTGAACAGGGTGGTACCAAGGTCACATTATTTTATGTATGGAATAATCATTAAGATATGTATAAAATGTCTTGGACTGATGGTAAAGGGGAAGTTTAATAGAGAGAGAGAGAGAGAGGGAACTTCACAAGGGTGTGCAAAGGGAAAAAAAATAAAAAAGTACACCAACATAATACTAGCTTGGTACAATTGGTTAATATAGCAATACAAGTGAAATATCATATGCACAAATTGGATACTAAAGATGCAGACAGCAATGTTAATGACTGGATTTTTGTTTTCTTTTCATGGCTAATTACTTAAAAAATTGTAACATGGAATGTAAAAGGGTATGCAGGAAAGAGTGAAAGGAAGGACGATATTTAACTATATAGATAACCAATCAGCTAATGTGCTTATGGTTCAAGAATCACACTTTTATCAGCAGATTTTGAATTTTATGTTAAAAAATGGGGGCAAGGTATAAATGCATCATACCATTCTAATGCTAGAGGGATGGTAATTTTTTTCAAAAAAAAATTAGGCATCTCTATCCTAAGGGAAAATATGGACCCTAATGGCCGGTTTATATTTTGTGAAATTCTGGTAAAGGGCATGACCCTAACACTTCTAGATGTTTATGGACCAAATGTAAATGAACCTGAGATTTTTACCCAGATTTTTTTTTAACTGCGGCTAGATATAAATCTCCCCTAATTATAGGAGGAGATTTTAATCTGGTTTTAAACTCTAAATTGAACAAACCAATATGATTCCTCTTCAAATCAAGATGGCAGCAAAAAATAAAAATCAAACAGTTTATGAAGAATTTTAATTTGATTGATCCCTGGTGTCATATTCACCCTATATCTAAACAATATTCCTTTTTATCATCAGTACATCAGACCTACTCTAGAATTGACTTATTTTTAATTTCTGAAAGTCTATTATATCTAGTTACACAAACCGAATATAGGACTATACATATTTCGGATCATGCTCCAGTCACTTTGACACTTCAAATTGAAAAAACAAAATACAATAATTCATTTAGATTCGATAATCTTTTACTTCAGAATACATTATTAATTTCAAAAATAACACAGGAGACAGAAGCATTTGTCTTACTAAATAAATATGAAGATTTAGCCACCACAATGATTTGGAATTCATTTAAGGCATATATCAGAGGTATAATTATCTCAAACAAAGCCAAAGATCTTAAGGGAAAAAAAATTACAGTCCTTGCAGAATAAACTGGCCCAAAAAGAAAACAGATTTAATATTAATAAGGATGTCTCTATCTTACAAGAAATTTTGGAACTTAGAAATCAATATAATAAAATTGCAACTTCTGAAGCTGAAAGACAATTATTAAATACTAGGTCCAAATATTATACCCTGGGAGATAAGCCAAACAAAGTGTTAAGCTGGCAATTTAAGAAAGAAGAGGAAGAAAATGTTATAATAAAAATAAAAAATGCAACAGGGATAGTAAAACAAGATCTGGAGGAGATTAATAAAATATTTAAATTCTATTACAGAAAGAGATATGCTTCAGAATTAGGTGTGGAACGGATAGATACCGAAGAATACTTACAGAGGATAGATTTGCCTGTAATTAATGATGCACATAGAAATTTTATGGATCAAGAAATTATCAGAAATTCAGACAGCATTCAATACATTAGCCGTTTGTAAATCCCCAGGTCTGGACGGGATTCCAATTAATTTTTATAAAACATTTAATAACATATTAAGTCCCCACCTAAAAATCCTTTTTGATTATATGATTCATAATCAAACTATAAATCCTTCAGCAAGGGAGGCTACAATACTTCTATTTAAAAAAAAAATAAAGATCACACCCTTCCTGCTTCGTACCACCCAATTTCTTTAATAAATACAGATTGTAAGATATAGATCAAGATCTTAGCTAATAGACTTAATAAAATCCTCTCACATATCATACATACAGATCAAAATGGGTTCCTACAGAACCGACAACTTAAAACAAATGTGAGAAGGACTATTAATTTAATAGACATATTTAAAGAAAAAGATTATTAAATGTTATCTTTAGATGCTGAAAAAGCATTCAATCAGATAGACTGGGGGCATATTAAAACACTTCTTAAATTAATGAAGTTCAGAACAAATTTCCATCTGTGGATAGATATACCATATAATAATATCGCTGCTAGAGCTGAAACCAATAATGACATTTCAGATACTTTCTTTCTGCAATGAGGGATAAGATAAGGCTGCCCCTTATCCCCTCTAATATTTGCTTTAGCTATAGAATCTTTGGCAATCTTAATTAGAAAACCTGAAAAAATCAAAGGGCTACAAGTAGGACAAATAGACCATAAAACTAGCCTTTATGCAGATGATGCTTTAATAAATATGGAAAATTTAAATAAAACATATGCTGAACTTAGCTATATATCAGATACATTTGGTAAACACTCTGGGTACAAAATTAATTGGGAAAAACTGAGCTAATTGATTCCATAAAACAGTCAAACCCATTTAATAATGCAATTAACCCAAACATTAAAAAAGTTGAGAAACTGAAATATCTAGGAGTACTCTTGGACAATAAAAATGAGCACATTTTCCAAAATAACTTTGAACCACTATTGACCAAAATACAACAACTTAATAATTGGGAAACATTACCTTTGATACTGATAGGAAGGGTCAATATAATTAAAATGAATGCACTTCCAAAATTCCTGTTTCTATTTCAATCTTTGCCTATCCTAATTAATAACATATTTAAAAAAAAATGGAAAAAATAATAAAAAAAATTTTGTGGAAAGGCAAAAGACCTAGGCTAAAGATGGAAAAACTCTATCTCCCCAAGTCTGAAGGGGGTATGTCTTTGCCCAACCTTTTTTGGTACTACGTTGCAGCAAACCTCTCTATAAAATATGAATGATTTCAGCAAGAATGTTACCAGACAAATTGCCAATTGGAACTAACATGTTTATCATTTAAATGTATAAAACATATACCATATGCAGGTACTGCACGTATAAAGAGGAACCAAATTTTACCAACCACACTGATAATCTGTACGTTATGGGATATGACTATAGGTAAATGCTTGCAATCTAATGGGTCATCATCAAATACTCCTATAATATTAAATGGGATGTTACTTCTTCAGTAGAGGATAAGGTCTTTAAAATATGGGGTGGGATATTCAGAAATGCACCAGGCAGCGGTGCAAGCCGGGCACAGCACAACTGGGATGCACCAGGGCATGGACTGGATGATATTCAACAATGCTGCACCATGGCTCAGCACCGTTGAATATGGCAATGTGGCCTTCCGCATTGCTCATGGTGCAGTGGCAATGTGCCAGCACAAGTGGCAAGGGAGGAGCAGGGGGATGTGCCAGCACAAGTGGGGTTGCTCTAGGTGCAGGAACCATGATATTCAGCAGTAGATATGCAAATGGGGCCGTAATGCATGCAAGGCACAACTGGGGCCATTAGCATGTCATTATGGCCCCATTTGCATGCAGGTGCGCCAGTTCCCGGTGACTTGCACCTGGCACCCTGCCAGGCTGCAGCCATCGGGGACCAATGCCCCCTGCACATCACGGCAAAGTACTCCAATGCCCGATCGCAGGCATACATATAAAGAAATACATGTCTCTTTTCCCTGGTGGTCCAGTGGACCGCTGCCAGCCCGATCATGGGCATAAGTATAAAATAATACACGTCCAATATCCCTGGTGGTCCAGTGGACCACTGCTGGCCAGATCACGGGCATAAGTATAAAATAATACATGCCCAATATCCCTGGTGGTCCAGTGAATATCGGGATGTGTGGAATATGCATGGGCATGCCCCCCCGCTAAGCCATATACATTACTGGTGAGCCCCTGCACATCGGGATCTACGCAGCACAACATCGCTTTGAATATCATGCGTTGGAAGCCATCAGTGCCAGCCATGTAACCCTTTGAACATCCCGCCACGGTATAACAATGAAATCTCAGACATTAAGTCTATGTATAACATGGAATGACTACTATCCTTTTATGAAATTAAAACATTCTATAATATTCCAAACCATCATTTTTTTAGATATTTACAATTAAAAAAATATTTAGAAAAAAAGGACTGCTTTATAATAAACCAATCTGAAATGATGTTGAAATTCAACTTATGATGAAAAACAATACTAAATTGATATCAAAAATATACACATTATTATAAAATAAATCATGTAATTTATTAAGCCCAGTAAAATTAAAGTGGGAAGACAAACATAAGTCCCAAATACTGCATGTTAGATGGGTAGAAATTATACATTTTAAGAATACTGGATTACTAGCTACTAGATTAATTCAAATATGCTTTAATATCATACATAGGAAATATTATACACCTCATAGGCTAAATCTAATGAATCCCCAGCATTGAAATCATTGCCCTAGATGTAAAACCCAAAATGCTATATTGGAGCATATGCTTATATTTTGTCAGAAAATAAATACTTCCTGGCAAAATATACTATTAGCAATCTATAAGATGATGGCCCTGAAAATCAGTAAGAATATTGAAGGTCTATTCCTGACCATTGGCTTTCTTCCTGAACAAACAAATTATTGGCAACAAAGACTAATAATGCTAGCAGTTATAAATGCTCATAAATGTTTGTTAATGAAGAGGAAGGATTCAAATCTGCCTGATTATGCAATGTGGATAAATCTTATGGCTGATGTTTATAAAATTGAAAAGATTCACTAGTGTCTACAAAAAACTATCTGAAATTTGATAATGTATGGAAGCCTTTTGAAAACATTCGGTCCTTAAGAAATTCTGGGTTAGAACCTCGTAATGATGTATAATAATGCTATACTATTATGCTAACTAGAATAAGATGTCTTCCTTCGGGGGCTTCCCCTCCTTTTTTTTTCATTCTATTGTTCTTTTTCTGTTTTTCTCTCACCTCTTTCTTTTTTATCCTTTGACTTTTCTTAATAATTCTTGTGTTATTATGTTTTTGATGTTTTTATATTTAATGTCTTGTATTTGCAAATATGAATGCTTACCATTATACCAAGCCTAGTGGATTAAATAATGTATATTCATATTTTAATAAAAAACCAAAAAAGAAGGGCATTTCAGAATGAAGAATGCCCCTGCCACCTTCTAAAGGTTGGTGAACCAAGTGTTAAATGGTACTGAGAAGTATACCACGGTGTACCTGGATGACACTGCCATCTTTATTGCCAGCTGGAAGGAACATCTGTCTAGAGATGCAGCAAATTTTAAATCTGCCTGCAAAGTGGACACAAAGTGGCCACTTCGTGTTGGTGGAACACAATGTGAAGTGGCCACTGCAAAGTGCTCACTTCGACTTCTTATTATAACTTTGCTTGGTTATTCCACCTTAACATAAAGTAAGGCAAAGTGACAACAATATAGGCAGCCCCCCACACATCGCATGGCTTACAGTACTGTAAGTCACATGTTTTAGCCAAGCAGGAAGGAAGTGAGTCAGAAAAGCAGTTACTTTAACTTCCTCCTTTGCAGTTGTAGAAGAAGGAAGCCATTTTTGGTGAGAAGGAGAGTTTGTTTTCTACTTGCATCGTTGTGATTTTGAGCACAAGAAACAGCTTTTTTAAAAGCTGCATCTGTGTTTCTCATGGTTTCTTTGCTACAGAATTGTTTTTATAAGTTTTGTTGTGTGGTGTGTGTGTGTGTGTGTGTGTGTGTGTGTGTGACTGTGTGTTTATGCATGTCTGAGAGTGTGAGAGTGTGAGTGTGGGCAAAGGTCACAGTATTGAGGCATCAGTGATAATCGGGGACTTGTGCACGATGGACCTGGGACGAGGAGAGTCTGTGGCCCATGGGCGTGGGAAGAGGAGAGGAGTGCACAAATGTGGGGGTGGTTGGGTGTTAGTGGACCACTCCTGACTCTTTGGTATTGTGTCTTCCCCTGTGGAAGCAGCAGTAGCAGCAGCCCCAATGCCACCAGTGGCTGCGCATCCACCTAGTCCACCACTACCCTCACCACCAGTAGCAGCTGTAGGGGCTCCAGCAGCAGCCTCTCCACCAGCTCCACAGCCATAGGTGGAGCCCCAGGTAAATGTAGGTGGTTCCAGCAGTATATCTGGTCCCCCCATAGCTCCCCAATGTGGCAGTTTTTTAACTGTGTGGGGGGGCCAGCATCATTGTAGTTTTCCATCTGTGTGGTATGCTGGTGCACTGCACCTGGGGACACATTTGGGGACCGGTGGCCAGCACACACACATGGAAAACCACCACAAGGTGAAGTGGCAGGCTGCCACCGAAGGGACCAGGCATCCACCTGCTGGCCCTTCTGTGGCAGTGGCAGAGGGTGCTGGAGTGAACTTGTGCCTCACTGCCACAGGAGGAGGAGGGCAACTGCAGCAGCTGCTCCTCCACCACCACTGCCACCACAGCCACCAGCACCACTCTCTCCACCATCACCATTACCTGGCTGTCCTGCTGCAGTGGACCCCGTCACAGTGACTGCAACACAGGCTAACATTGCACTGGTGTGGGCAGCCCTCGAGGAAAGCAATGAGAGGGTGGGTGCTGTGCAGCAGCAGGTGGATCAAATCAACAGCAGCTGCAAATACTGACAATGTTCCACCTGCTGCTCAAACACCATGGAATCCCCCATCAAGGTATTTTTTGTGTGTTTTTATTTTGTTGTTTAATAATAGACATTTGCCCTTCTGTTGTTGCAGTGCCTCAGTAATGTTGAAACAAAAAGGAATCGGTGCAGTGAGCAGATAAAATCCTCTGTCTACCTGGTGCAGTGAAATAGGAGCAGCTAATCCCCAACAACATCACAAACAGTACAAAAGCATCACTGCACTCGGACCATTAAATAAATCAAGTGCTAAGAGCCAGTTCAAAAATCAGATTAATTTATTAAAGCCAACTTGGCAAAATAAGTTCACCGCAAAAAACACAGGTATACTCCCCAGCGCTTCAACTCTCTAATGAGTCTTCATCAGTAATGTTGACTTTCTGTTGTGGAGTGCTTGTGGACAGCTGTTGTGAACAGTGCAAGTATGATGTGCTAAACTGCATGTGTGTAGTCAGTGTTGTTTCCTCTGTGTGTGTGTGTGTGTATGTGACATCAGGCATTGTGTAGCATGTTGCAAACATATATTGCTGTTGCTGACTTGTTGCAGTGTTTATGCTATAAAGAATAGTGAGCAGAATAACATATATTTTATTATCACCATCATAATCGGTGGACTAAGTGATACAATACTTTTTCAGAGGTGTCTGGCCAGAGCACCTTATTCACATACTGCACACATAACTTATAGGAGAGCATGTGTTTTTTGTGCTATGATCTCTGCAAAGTCCTGTGTGCACTGTGAGTGACTGAAAAACACAGTGACCTGATACCTCTGTAAAAATATCATATCACTTACTCCACTGGTGCTGATGGTACCAATCAAATATATATCAGGTATTTTTTGTTATCTTTATTCTTGATACTGCAACAAGTCTTACCATGTATATGTTTGCATGAAGCTGGACAATGTATGCACACACAGGAAAGAACACTGACAGCACACATGCAGTTTAACATAACATACTTGGATTGCTCAGTCTTCATGCTGTTTGTGAAACACTTAAAATCAGATTCATGAGTCCTGACACAAAGTAAACATTACTGGGACTCTATAACTATTTTGTTTGTGAAATAGACATTAAAGAGATTCACCAACTTACAGCATTGCATCCAATATATGGGTGCTTTACTTCCAAGGGAATCTTTCTTGCTACACATGTCCTTACATAGTTCCATACATTTCTGTGAAAACTGCCCATAATTTCATTAAAGTGTGTCATGTCATGGAGGAATTCCCATTCTGAAAAGCTGCCCAAATTCTGACTCCCTTTCTCAGCAACATTAGGACGTGATGCCAGGGGGAGCGTAGGTGTAAGGACATGTGGAGCAAGAAAGATTCCCCTTGAAGTAAGGTGCCCACATGTGAGGTGCAACACCATAACTATGTTACATGGTGAATCTCTGTAGAGCAGCAGTGCAACAATCTGTTGAGAACTCTGACCTATATTTTTTAATGCTATGTTATAACTTCCTTTACTTACGTCCTGACTTGTATGATACTATAATTTCCAGTATTTGGTCTGCTGTGCTACTTTTTTTCATGTGTGAAATAATGAAAGGAGCACTCCTTTTAATATGGTGCTGACCAGGTCTTTGTCAGTATTTTCTGCTGCCTTTCTCCATCACCAGTTGTTAGTTGTTATATATCACTTCTGTTGTAAATTAACAGTTATGCAGCAGGCAGTGTTTTATGACCCCACAGAACAATATTTATTGAAAAGCAGCTGCAAATAAATACAAACCTGGTCATAACAATATTAGAAGGTGTGCTCATTTTTTTTATACATGACAAAAAGTAGAAAACTAAGTAAAGCAGACAGAAATTGTGAAAAGAAGTGTATCATTCAAGTCATGACTTGAAGGTAACTAGTGGCTGGCAATGTAAAATAGCATAAAAAATATAGTTCAAAATTGTCACAACATTCTTGCAATGCTGCTTTAATTGATAATTTCAGTATGACATCATGAGCTCACAATTACACAACACACAAAATGCAACTGCCTTGTGTCCAGAAAATTGACTAGTGGTAACAAAGTGAAATAGGAGCATTTCAGCATGTACAAAGTCCCCCAGAATTAATGGTGCACTCAGTCATGTGTGCAGTGGTGGCATAGAGTCCCCAGATTTTTCTGCAAGCCCAAAATGCATCCTCCTTGTGTGCAGAAAATTAACAAGTGGTAACAAAGTGAAATGGGAGCATTTCAGCACATACAAAGTACCCCAGAATTAATGGCACAGTCAGTAATACATGCAGTGGTGGCACAGAGTCCCCAGATTTTCTCTGCATGCCCAAAATGCATCTGCCTTGTGTCCAGAAAATTGACTAGTGGTAACCAAGTGAAATGGGAGTGTTTCAGAACATACAAAGTCCCCCAGAATAAAATGATGACTGTGAGCGAACAGCTGCTGGTCCAATGTGTGCTGCAATTCCAGTAAATGCAATGTGATCATCTCAGCTGGATGGAAGGGTGCCCTTTGTCTGTACACTAATAGTAACTTTGGTGAGTTGATATATATAGATATATATTTGTGTATTTTGTAGGTGGGGGGGTTTTACATGGACATGTATTCATTGTATTGTTCTGTATCACACATCACTAATACTGTTGGTGAGCACATTCCAGAGCTCAATGAGAAGGTTTTGCATAAAAATTTGAAATGGATAACTCTAAAGCAAATGAAGGCAAGTATTTTTTTTGGGGGGTGGGGGAAGCATATTTGCAGGTTTGTCTCTAATGGTTTCTTATTTGGTTACTTCTTCACAGATTTCATCTGCATCCTTCTCAAGTCTGGTTGTTAGTGATGGTCATGGTCATCGAATGAAATGACTTCTGAGTGTTGCATGTGTGCCCCAGCTGGGGGGGGGGGCTGACGTTGAAGAACTTCTTTGGATAAGGCCACTTTGACACAACAACAAAGCATCTGGAAGTTTCCTAATAAAAGAAATTAATGACTTCTTACAACTTGATTGGAATTTGTATTTGGTTCTCAATCTCAAGTCAAGTTACATTTTAAAACCATATCTTGTCAAATAACACAACCTGTGTGCAATGTTTTCAACACTGTCAATGTCAGGGCTGCACAGCTGCAATTTCAGAATATGGTGCATGAATGATTTCTTACAGAAATAGTTTTGGTGACGTACACATGTCACTCAGTTTATGAATCATACTTAGTCGCATTTGATGCAGTCTTTCCAAAAAAAATTAAACGGATTAAATCAAATCTTCATACTTACCAGAATGGATTTCAAATGGATATTCCATAGGTTCCTCTATACGGTACAGCTGCGGTACCATTCCTACAGACTTTCAGTGAAGGAGAGTTTTTTTTGTTAACCTGTAAAAAAACAAAATAAGTGTACCATATCTGTCTGACCATTGCGGCTCTGAAAAGCTACAGAAAACAAAACATACAACTAAAGGAAGTTAAATAGCATAACAAACATTAGTACACATACTCACTTTATAGTTTAAATATTAAGACGTTTTATGCCTGTGGTTGATGGATGTGGTCTACTGTTCGACTCCCTCTGCCATGGCATGGTAAATGTAAATGTAAAGGGGAAATATTGTTTGAATGACACTGGTGGTGGGTGCTGGTGGTGATAGCTGTGGCACATGATGACATTTTCTGTTATATCTTCCTGCATCTGGTGGTGGTGGCAGTGGCTAAAATCGGTCCCGGTGGTGGTGGTCCAGGGTGGTGGACAGACTCAAGCTCAGTAGTGGCAGTGGCTAACATCAGTCCTGGTGGTGGTGGCCCGGTGGGGGAAGACAAACTCATGCTCAGTGGAGGAAGTGGCTAACATCAGTCCCAGTGTTGGTGGTGGTCTGGACAGTGGACATACTCATGCTCAATGGTGGAAGTGGTTAGCATCAGTCCCGGTGGTGCTTGTCGGGGGGACGGACAGACTCATGCTCAATGGTAGCAGTAGCTAACATCAGTCCCGGTGGTGGTGGTGGTCTGAGGGGGTGGACAGACTCATGCTCAGTGGTGGGAGTGGCTAATATCAGTCCCAGTGGTGATGGTCTGGGGGCAGACTGACTCGTGCTTAGTGGTGGAAGTGGCTATCATCAGTACTGGTGGTGGTGGTCCGGGGGACGTAAAAACTCATGCTCAGTGGTGGAAGTGGCTAATATCAGTCCGGTGGTGGTGGTGGTGGTGGTGGTGGTGGTGGTCCATGGGGTGGAAAAGACTCAAGCTCAATGGTGGGAGTGGTTAACATCAGTCCCAGTGGTGGTGGTCCATGGGGTGGACAGACTAATGCTCAATGGTAGCAGTAGCTAACATCAGTCCCAGTAGTGGTGGTGGTCCGGGGGGGCAGACAGACTCATGTTCAGTGGTGGGACTGGCTAACATCAGTCCCAGTGGTGATGGTCCAGGGGGTAGACAGAATGATGCTCAGTGGTGGCAGTGGATAACATCAGTCCTGGTGGTGGTGGCCCAGGGGGCAGACAAACTCATGCTCAGTGGTGGAAGTGGCTAACATCAGTCACTGTAGTGGTGGTGGTCCTGGGGGTAGACAGACTCATGTTCAGTGGTGGGAGTGGCTAACCTCAGTCCCAGTGGTGGTGGTGGTATTGGTCTGGGGGGTGGACAGATTCAAGCTCAGTGGAGGGAGTGGCTAACATCAGTCCCAGTGGTGATGGTCCGGGGGGGCGGACAAACTCATGCTCAGTGGTGGAATTGTCTAACATCAGTCCCGGTGGAGGTGGTGGTGGTCCACGGGGTGAACAGACTCATGCTCAATGGTGGGAGTGGCTAACATCAGTCCCAGTGGTGGTGGTCCTCGGGGCAGACAGATTCATGCTCAATGGTGGCAGTAGCTAACATCAGTCCCGGTGGTGGTGGAAGTCTGGGGGTGCAGACAGACTCAAGCTCTGTGGTGGGACTGGCTAATATCAGTCCCAGTGATGATGGTCCGGGGGGCAGACAGACGCATGCTCAGTGGTTGCAGTGGCTAACATCAGTCCTGGTGGTGGTGGTCCAGGGGCAGATAGACTCATGCTCAGTGGTGGAAGTGGCTAACATCAGTCCCGTGGTGGTGGTGGTCCAGGGGCGGACAGACTGATGCTCAGTGGTGGGACTAGCTAACATCAGTCCCAGTGATGATGGTCAGGGGGTGGACAGAATGATGCTCAGTGGTGGCAGTGGCTAACATCAGTCCCGGTGGTGGTGGTCCGGGGGCGGATAAACTCATGTTCAGTGGTGGAAGTGGCTAACATCAGTCCCGGTGCTGGTGGAGGTTGGGTGGTGGACACACTCATGCTCAGTGGTGGAAGTGGTGAACATCAGTCCTGGTGGTGGTGGAGGTCCAGGGGGTAGACAGACTCATGCTCTGTGGTGGAAGTGGCTAACATCAGTCCCAGTGCTGGTGGTCCAGGGCAGTGACAGAATCATGCTCAGTGGTGGCAGTGGCTAACATCAGTCCTGGTGGTGGTGGTCCAGGGAGTGGACAGACTCATGCTCAGTGGTGGCAGAGGCTAACATCAGTCCTGGTGGTGGTGGTCCGGGGGGTGGAGAGACTCTTGCTCAGTGGTGGCAGTGGCTAACATCAGTCCAGGTGGTGGTGGTGGTGGTCTGGGTGGGCACACTGCCTTTTAACAACTATAGTTAAAATCTGCCAAAATTAACCACATCATCATCCTCATAAAGAAAGCTGACCTCACTGTCATCTATGTCTGAAGTCTGACCACTAGAAAATTCTTTCTCCACTGTGTTGTCATGTACGTCAGTGGTGGGCTGTTTCATGCTGCCACTGCCAGTGCCACCAGGATGGTCCTTTTCCACATCACCAAAACCACCATGACTAGGCCGGGGTATGAATACCAAGGTTGCAGTCTGTGCTGGTATGTGCCTCTCATTCATTTTAATGAATGTTAGCAAATTAACATTTGCAGGAGACATGTTTGTCCAATGACCCCTGACTATTGCACCTGCTAAACTAAATACCCTCTTGACACTTACACTGGAGGGTGGGCATGTGAGGTACTTCAGTGCCACTGCAGTCAGCTCTGGCCATTCACTGAACTTTCCACTCCAGTACAAAAGAGGATCATCAGTTATTGTCAGATGCCTGTTTTCAGACAAATATGACTCAACCATTCTCTGTGCTGCACTAAGTCCAGTGGTTGATGCATCATCCTGTTCTCCGGAATCATTTATTTCATGAATCCCCACTTGTGACAAAGCCTCCCAAAGCAGGTTGACACCAGCCACTTTGGATGACAGACCACCCGGAACTGCATTCCCCTTTCCCTTGCTGGATATGCTTTAAGGTCCTCTAGGCACACCTTGACCTGGATTATGCTGTTGAGGTTTGCTGACCTTGGCATGTGACTACTGTGCCCAATGAACCAAGCGCACCAGTTGACCACTGATATTTTTTACCTGTTCAGGCCCTCCCCCCAGTACTGATGCAATTCCACGTTTGTGTCATGGGTCCAGCATTGTTGCTATGGCAAAGTTGTCAGTACACTGAATGCTCACAATGTGACGATTCCAGTCAAATACTGTCAGAATGTGTTGCAGCAACATACTGCTAGCGCTGTCTCTGGCAACATCAAGGCCACGCTGTACATTCACTAATGTCTGCCTCAGCACCAGCAGCAGTTGAATTGATTGGCTAATAGAGGCAGACTCGCCACTCACTGCCTGTGTGGCATGTTCAAAAGGCCACAAAATTGTTATTACAGCTATGAGGCACCACTGTTCAGTGATCATGGACATGGAGGTCCCGGATATGTCACGGCTAGTGTGCATTACAAGATATTCTGAGAAGAATTCTGAGATATTGTTCATACAACCTCTTTGCCATATATAAAGTGGAGTTCCATAGGGTGACATCTTCCAGCTTCAAGCAGTGATGAGGCAGGTTGTTTTGCACCTGCAACTGCTGCAGTTGGTCACGGGCCTTTCCAGATCATGAAAAGTGAGACCTGATACAGCGTGCAATGGTCAGCATTTCCTTTACATCAGGGTGCTGCAGAAACTCCTACACCACATGATTTAAACAATGGGCTGTGCATGGAACAAGAAACACAATTCGTGATACATTTCACCACATTTGACCCATTATCACTTGCTATGAACCCAGCTCTCAGAGACAGGGTATTCAGCCACTTGTCAATTTCAGTCAGTACCACATCCAACATGTTTTCACCAATGTGTGAACAGGTCATATTGTGCATAGCAATTGTTGCATGCTGTCAAATTCCTAGAAGACTGCTACCATGACAATCCACCTTACTGCATTGATTATTAACACTACCAACATCACAAACCATCCCTGGCACCTACACCCAGTGTGCAGTTATACACAAATATGAACTCCCTGCTGTTTTGCCACTTGTCCACATACATACTTAAATGGATGAAAGGAGAGGAGGAATGCTGAAGGGCATGTCTTACTGAGTCAGACACAGTATGGAACAACTCGGGGACAGCACGGGTAGAAAGGTATGTCCTGGATGGGACTTTCCATTTTGGACAGGCACGTGCAGCAAATCGCAGGAACCTAGAATACTCCACAAAGCAGAAGGGCAAAAGATCAATTGCCAGCATTTCAGCAACAGTAGCATTAAGTTCACTTGACACTGTATGATTGGGGGGTACTTCAGCTTATGTGTAAAAATACTCTGTAACGTGGGCTGACTTGAACATTTTACACAGCTTGTGATGACAAATGGTTCTGATCTGTGATGATTCTGAATGGCATTGGCAGGGGGTGGAGTGTAGACATTTGATGAAGACAGTTGCACAGGTGATGATGACAAACCCAGAAATGCAGTTATTTTGCCAGGTTTGCCAGCCAGGGTTGATGTACCACTTGCACTAGACATACTGTATTCACCACCACCACCACCAAAACTGCTACTCTCACCAGCACTGGGCAACATTTCAAAGTCGTTATGATCCTTCACCTCATCATGCCTGTAGTAATCCTCTGATTTTATTGCCTCACTACTGCACATGTTTAATTTCCTACTGGACTCAACAGTCATGGAAGGGGATAACATGCTCATTATGATTAATGACAAGGGTGAACGCCCCACTGTAGTATTAACTGCCATCTTGTACTGGGTCCACAGTGCCATGTGCCTATTCTTAAGATGCGTATACTGTCCTCCTGTGCCCAGGTGGCTCCCCTTTTTACCTTGACTCACACATACATGGCAAACCTGGCAGATTGCAACTGACTCATCATTTGCAACTTGAACAAAAAAATCCCAAACAAGGGATTGTGATGCTCTACTTTTAACATGTCCATGATGCTGCTTATTTAATTCCATTCTTTTAAGCACTAAAGTGGGGGGGTGACGTGATGTTTCAGGCACTGCACACCTGGACTGCAACTGACCACCACGACTACTTATCATTATTACTGGGTCATCATCATCAACTGAAACTGGTAAATCACAAGTTTTTACTGGGGGGGGGGATTACTGCAAACAGACTCAGACACAGCCACCCTGAATTTCTTTTTCTCCGGTTCCCAACTGGGGTCAATTACGTCATCATCATATTCATCAATATCATACACATCCACATATTCTGCTTGGATGCTGGCATGTGGGCTGCATGTTGCAACCACAGCAACATTATCGTCATCATCACATTCATCATCATCATCATCATCATCTACACCACCATCACCTGATATTTTTTCACAACACTGTGAATCACTGCATAGAAAATACATGACATGAACTGCCGCGGTGGACTAAGTATCACATTACATGCTATCGTTGACATGATTATCAGAATCCTCAGGTTCAGTTACTGGGATGTGTGACATCATCTACACTGCCACTCACTTGCACTGCTTCACATTCCACTATATTTATATGTTTGGATATGGTACACTGGTCAGAATTCAAACCTGAGGCAGCAATACTCATACTATCACCACCACCAACTACACTAACACCACCGGCTGGGAAAACATCATCTCCTCCAACTATGAGTGAAGCTACTGACTGGGCTGTAAAAAACATTGCAGGAGAAATACCTTTCCTCACATCAGCAATGCACTTCTGTGCCTGCATACTACCATGCTCACAGACTAGCTTACTGGCAGCAGTGCCATGGTGAGAACCAGCTTTGCTTGCACATCTCTTTGTGGGCATTTTGGGGATTAACAACAATATTCTAAACAAATTTAGATTTTGATACGTTCACTCTCTGATTGGGGGGACACTGGATGTGAAGCCAAAAAAACAACTGTGGCTTCAACAACAGATAGAGATAGTCATGCAAATTCACAAGTGAAAACACCTTCAGTAACCAGTGGTGCTGAGGTCACAAACAATCCAATCTGGTAAAAAATTCCTTTTGCCAGTGGGGATGGGAGGGAGCACCGACTGCAGATTTTTACAGCAGTACAAGCAGCAAAACAAAGAACAGATACCATGATCGCAGTACAAAATCAGGCAGCTGCAGTGGATAGGAGATTCACACTGCTGTGCCTGCCAGTTCCAGTTTGATGTTACCAATTTTGACAGAAGTGTCTTCCTAGTTAAGACACACACTGTGTGTGTTCCTGTAAGAGTCCAGAGATAGATGTGTTATTTCTTTCAGCCAGAGTGATAATAATCCATCATGGCACTCCTATCCCCTGGGGACAGCTCCATCCTAACCAAGCAAAATTGATGCTGGTTTATATTTGACCCCAGGACTCAAGACTAGTAGGTGATTTGGACCCCAAACAGAGAGGATGGGTACCCTGTTTGTCTCCTGTTCACATATTGCACTTCAAGGTTTGGCACTATGGGAGAAGAAGGCCTGGCCTGCGGGGTGCATTTGTGACAGAGTCACTTAAACTTTGCCTGTCGAGTCATCCCTTCAGAAAGGACCTTCTTACGGCACATGACAAAGCTGGAGGAGGGTAAGACCCCATCTAAGAATCATGGTTACAGAATGATTCCACGAGGACCTTCTGATCTGATTCATTTCAATAGGGTGCCTAAGAGGCCAGAGACTGAGGACAGTCAAGCATTGGAGTTGTTTAGTGATGCAGCTAGAGGACTGGGGTTTGGAGCATGCTTCTAAGGCCAGCGGGGCACTGCAGGATGGTCCCCTGAGTGTACTTCCTCAGGCATTCACAAGCAGATAATGCTCCTGGAGTTTTTCCTGATTGTGGTAGCCATATGGATTTGGGGCCACAGATTGCAGGACAAGAAGGTTATCTTTTACTAGGATAATATGAGAGTGTTGCACATGATTAACGGGCAACTGGGATCAAAAGGGCCAATTGGGTGACCTTATGAGAGTCATTCTCCTAAAATGCCTGTTAGTGAATGTTCAGTTTAAAGATGTGCATGTTCCAGGTTTGGAGAATGGAACTGCTGATGCTTTATCTTATTTACAGTGGCACAGATTCAGAGAGTTGGACCCAGCAGTGGAACAGCAGCCATAGCCAGTCCAGCCATTTTTTTGTGGAGGATGGTGATCCTGAGACTTGGAAGTGTATAGGTAATTCCACTGCTCCTCAAACCAGGGTGGCCTACCACAATGGAGTGGAGCACTACAACACAACATGGGCCTAGGCAGGATGGCCTAACAGTAGGCCCATTCTGATTGAGCAGCAGTTAAGCAACATCATGGTAGCCAGGCAGCAGGGATTCATGCCATGAGTTGCCAGGCAACACTTGGCCAGTTTATCATGGTTTTCACAGATCATTGGGTTTACAGACATGACCCTAGCTTTCATGTTCTGCAAGGTGGGTTGGGGAAAAAGCTAGGTCAGCCAGCCAAACGCATGGTGCCCCATCACCCCAGCAGTTTGGACATGGGTGTGGGAAGACTTACCAGGGGGTATGCTGGAATCAGGATGATGTCACACTTTTCAAAACAGATTTTCTTCTGCCATTCTGTGGGGTATTTTGGATCTCAGAGATGATGCAAGTGACTTAGAATAAGGGGAGTTGAACTTACTAGATGAGAATGTTGCTAGACTCAGGAATATGTTTTTGCATGGCTGCAACAGAGCAAAAACAGTCAGAGGGGCATGGACCACTGGTATTCACTCAAGGCCCCAGTTGGATCCTCATGGGAAGAACATGCCCTAGTATAAGCATATATAGCATTGTGCCTGAGGGAGGAGGCAGCATTTTTCCAGCATGAGGATGGTGAGCCAATGGCAGCTTATCAGTTCCAGCACATACTAGGGCCGGCAGTCCACAAATTGGAACCAAATGCTCAGGAGTTTAACACTCATTTCTTCAGGATCAGGGTAGCAATGAATGCTCAGAGCTAGGGGTTGATGGATTCTGAGATCCAGACTCTGGGACGATGAAAGTCCTAGTTGTTCTTGTGGTACATACAACCGCACTTGACATTGTATTGCCTATTTCAGCTTCCTCAGATGGCTCCAAGTCAAAGACCATATGAATCTGTGGTCATTCCTTCATCCATTGTGCAGAGATAAGAACAGCCAGCCAGCCTGGGGGATGGGAACTGGGTCAGTATAGTGCAACAGAAGAAAACGCTACAAAAACTGCATAGTACAAAGCATGGAAACATTGGTAGCAACAGGGGTATAACAGAGGTAGAGAACTACCACTACTCCTGGCACTGATCAGGAGGTAGATGAGGGGATGAAAGATGCTTTGCTGCTGTGTCTGACTGAGCCACTTCCGTGGTGTGGAGTGGTTAAGGCAAAGGACCCAGCAGAGATTGAGACCTGGGACCATGGTACGGTTCCTCCCAGGTCTCCTTGTATTGCAACCTTTTTTTTCTAAAAAAAATGAATTTCCCCCCTCCCAAGTTTTGCCCCATCCCCAAATTCCACAATCCCCAGAGTTGATTATTTAAAGTCTGGAGACTTTTGGGGGCAAAGCCCCCCACATCGGGTGGTGTGGGACACAGCCCCCCACAAGAAAGGAAGAGTCCCCTTGGTTTCAGTGGGGTTTGCGCATACCTTGTTTGGTTGGTGTTTTCATCGACCCTATCTAGGTTTGCACTATTTTGGTAGCAGCATTGTTTGCCATGCTCTTTAATCCATGGCATTATGACCATGTGTCGGGGGAAGAACCAGGACATAACTAAGCAGAAAGCGTAGATCTGATGGTTGGGATAGAGAGGCATGCACTGGGAAGAACTGTTCCCCAGGTTGGCGGCAGAGGCCTGGACACGGCTGATACCAGTTATTCTGCTGATCCATCTGGGTGCTGAGGAGCTGGGTCTTTGGAAGGCCACTGATCTGCTCCTTTTTTCTTTTAATTCAGTATTCTTTATTCAGTTTTTCTATGCATCAGAACAAACAACAACAAAAAAATAAATTAGTAATTTAGAAGCAGTCAGGGTTATAATTAGCATATCACAACATTTGGCAAAAAGACTGCATTTATCAAAATTATTACTGCATTGAAACCAATAATCAAACTTTTTTCAAACTAATCTAACTATCCCACAAACTATCCCTCCCTCCCTTTCGTGTGCCAAATATAGGAAACTTCAACTTTAACAAGGGGAACTATATTTCTTAATGTTTGGCCTAGTGAGCTAAGGCTTCCAAGCTGCAAGTAGGGCATCCAGGGAACCCCATTTGCTTAAATAATTGGAAAGCCAATTACCCATTAATGCATTATGTCACTCCAGCTGTAAAGCCATTAGGATCTCTCTATGCCATTCTAATATTGGGGGTAAAGACTACTCCTTCCAGTGCCTCATGATTATTAACTTCGTCACTGCAGACACCAGGGCCATATGGGCCTTCCGAATCTTAAGTGTACCCTGAGGGTAACTACTGAGTAAACATATCTCCAGTGTAAACAGTGATTCGAGTCCTAGTAGTGGATCTAAAGATCTTTTAATGGCATACCAAAAAAGGTGCACCTTGGGGCATGTCCAAAGCATATGGTATAGATCTCCTTCAACTTCTAAACAGCTCTGGCATTTAGAGGTTGGTAGTCTATTCATCTTATATAATTTTTCAGCTGTAAAATAAAGGTTATGCATTATATTGTACTGGACCAGCCGCAGTCTGTCCTGTTAAATTAGTCTATATGTTTTACCCCAAATATGTTTCCAGGTATGGATATCTGTTGCAATGGCTAATTTTTGAGTCCAATAATACATACCCCTTGTGGTAAATGAGCATCTATAGACTGTAATAATTTATAGATCTCAGATACTGAATGTGGCCTTTCAGCCACCTGAAATAGAGAAGATAATTCTATTTTTGAAGGAGTATGACATTGGGTATTCCTTAAAAAGGAATTAGCAACCTGTTTTATTTGCCAATATTTAAACAAGTGTTTATCATGTGTATTAAACTGTTGCTTAAATTGGGAAAAAGAAAGCATCTTGCCTCTGGGGGCAATATCTGATAGTTTACAGTCTGCCAAGGGTGCCCAATAAATGGCAGCAATGGGTCTATTTCCAATTTTGAAATTAGGATTTCCCACTAATGGTTGTTCGATGGATTTATGCCACTCAAGGGTTAAACGTCTCTGGAGTTGGCATAATGCCTTAAAGGACCATCCCATTGGAGTGTCTTTTAGGTGTTTAGGAAAACATTTCGGGGAAAAGTAAGCCAGGGATGTTAGGGTACAGTAAGTTTTGGAGGCCAAGTATTTCTCAATGGCTAGCCAGTGAGGGGAGTATGACCCATATCTTGCTGATCCATTATGCTGGTCCAGTAACTTAGTTTACTAACATGTTGGGCACTGTAGTAATTGAAGAAAGAGGGTAACGAGAGACCCCCTTGTACTTTCAGCACTGTTAACTTTAGATATGCCCACCTGACTCTCTTTCCTTTCCATATATAAAAATTCAATAATTTTTGTAGACATACAAACCATGACTTAGGAAGGAAGAGTCCCAGCATATTCATAGGATAAAGGAGTCTTGGGAGCACATTCATTTGGACTGTGCTAATTCCCACCCCCCGAGTGAAATAGGGAGAGTTCCCCATCTGTCACATTCCATTTTTAACTTATTTATCAGGTTTGTAAAGTTCTCCCTTATCATTGTGGATAATTCTCTGCTTATCTTAATACCTAGATATGTCAAGGACTTTGATTCCCACACCAGGCCGAAATCTGCTATGTCTCCCTGCGTCATTCTCCCATTCATTGGGAATACTTTGGTTTTGGAGAGATTTAATTTATAGAAAGAAATTCTGGAAAATAAGTCTGTTTCTTCCAGCAAGACTGGGATGCCCATTCTAGGTTCTTCCAAATGCAATAACAAGTCATTGGCATAAGCCAATAGGAGATGTCGCTGCAGCCCTATCCCAATAACTTTAAGACCTGGAGAGGAGACCAGTCATCGAATCAGCGGTTCTAAATACAAGTTGAAAAGCAATGGGGATAGAGGACAGCCCTGTCTGGTACCACAATATAATGGGAAAGAATCTAAAAATACACCATTACACCAGACACGAGCTGTTGGAGAAGTATACAATACCTTGACCCCTTTAATGAACACATCTGGTAAGCTATATCCTTCTAGGGCAGAGGATAAGAAATCCCAAGAGACCTGGTCAAAGGCTTTTTCAGTGTCTAATGATAACAAGATCATTGGGATATCTGATTCTTTGGCTACTGAAAGTAAATGTAACAATCTATGCATATGATCACTGGAAGATCGTCCGGCCATAAACCCTACCTGTTCATTGCTGATAAGCTTACCCATGACAGGCCCTAGTCTATTTGCGAGTACTTTAGCTAATATTTTAGTATCCGTGTTAAGCAGGGAGATGGGGTAGTAATTTTCTAGATATTGTAAACCTTTTCCCTGTTTAGGGATGACTACTATTAGGGCTTCTGAAAAATTATGGTCAGTTATTCCATTTTTATACCGTGAGTTAGATACGTCTGTCAATAATGGAGAGAGTTCTGATATGCAAATTTTGTATATATTACTCGGAAAGCCATCTGGTCCAGGGTATTTATCCAAGGGGAGTTGCTTAATGGCTTGTTCTATTTCCCATGTCTGAACACGGTGCCCTAAGGGAGCAGTAACGTGGCGAGGGGGGTAAAGTCAGAATCTCAGTTACTGCAAGATACTGCTGTATTTCTTCTTTTTTGCACTTATCTTCCTCATGGACTGTATCTAAATGTTGGAAATAGTTTCTAAAATATTCAGCAATCTCCCTAGGGTCTGTAATAAACTGGACTAGTGGTAGTCAAGCGTAGACTAGGAATAAACCTGACTGTCTCTGTTTGCCTGAGTCGGATAGCCAGCAATTTTCTGGCTCTCTCTCCAGATTCAAGGTATTTGATCTTAGTTCTTTTAAGAGCAATCTCTGCCTTCTGGAACATAAGACTGGAGAATTGGGCCTGCAATTGATGGAAATCCATCCAGTCCTGATCTGGTGAATGGTTAGTAATTTTTTGTTCGGCACTTTTAATTAACTGTAATAAATTATCCATTTTAGACCTGAATTGACAGGCTCTGGTGGTGGACATACGTATACATTCTCCTCTTGGAGCACATTTTAAGGCTGCCCAAACAATCTCACTTTTAGTAATAGAATCTACGTTGTTTATTAGGAATGAGGAGACAAAATCCTTGACATGATTCACAGTATTCTGATCTTGTATTAGTTGATTATTCAGTCTCCATAAGGTATCCCTTTTGGTCCCCAGACCTACTAAATATACTATGGAGATAGGGGAATGATCTGATATAACCCTTGTGTGAATAGTTGTGTCCAAAATTCCTGACACAGCATAAGAACTTAACAGGAAAAAATCAATTCTGGAACAAGTTTGATGTGGGGTGAAAAAAAGTGTACCCTCTCTCATTAGGATTCAGAACCCTCCATATATCTAATAATCCAGCCCCATGTATGAGGTCCTTCAAAGCACTCTGAGAGGAGGACAAGCCACATCTCCTGGAGTCTGATCTGTCCAACTTAAGCTGAGGAGTGACATTCCAGTCTCCACCCAAAATGATAACCTTGGATGGATAAGAGATTAGCTTCCCCAAGAGATGGACAAAAAAGGAAGAAGAGGCTACATTCGGGCCGTATATTGAACCCAATAAAACTGGCTGAGAGGTCAGTATTCCATGTAATAGAACATAGCGTCCTTTAGAGTCCCATACCTCTGTTTCAATCTGAAAAGGGATATTCTTACCAATCACATAGCTACCACCCCCCCCACTATTTGTGGAGACTCCTGCTCCAAATACCTGACCAACCCAATATTTGCACAAAAGAGAAGAATCTTCCCTTCTGAGATGTGTTTCCTGCAGACAGGCCACTCCTGCTTGTAGATATAATAAATGCTTTAATATCACTTGACGTTTACTTTCTGTCCAGGGCCCCTCGAACATTCTAACTCAAAATATTATAAAGTCCACTCATTAGTGTACTAACTAAGGTGGACTAGGGTTAAGTTATGAGAATACACTGAATTTATTCCCAACTTGTTTTCTTCTTTATTGCATACTAATAAACATACATATTTGGCACATTCTTCCCTCATAACCCCACCACACATAAGATACCCAATATTCTTCCCAAACCCCCCAAAAATCAACAGAATATACAATTTTCCAATACTAAATTTGACTACCCCCAGTTCAACTAACCGCACTAACTCAACTTACTGTCAGGTGATGTTTTAGCGCAAGTCTGCGATCAGACTGCTCGGACTCCATTCTCCCACGTATCATCATTAATCCGACTGTGATAGTTTCCACTTTGCCTCTACTTCATGTAGATCATAGGTCACTATAGAAGCTATAGCGAAATCCTAAACACAACAAGAGATTTACTTATTCACCTTTTTTCCTATGATAACGTAGTGGTAGACTAGGACCATCATACTATTTCAGCAACTGGTATCAATCAAAATAAACATGCGATATATCCTAGAGTTAGAAATCACTCCAGTAACGTACTGTATATTTATGAATGATAACATTCTCTCCATGAATATCTGCTGGGGGGTTTGTGAAGAATATTGGGTATCTTATGTGTGGTGGGGTTATGAGGGAAAAATGTGCCAAATATGTATGTTTATTAGTATGTAATAAAGAAGAAAACAAGTTGGGAATAAATTCAGTGTATTCTCATAACTTAACCCTAGTCCACCTTAGTTAGTACACTAATGAGTGGACCTTATAGGAGGCAGTATAGCGCAGTGGTCTAAGGCTCTGAGCTGCAAATTTGGTGACATCCAGCAGACCAGACCTGGGTTTGAATCCCACAGCTTCCACTTGCATACTGTGTGACCCTGAGCAAGTCACTTAACCTCCTTGTGCTCCCAGGTTGCTCCTGTAAAAAAGCTTTCAGCTTAGTGTGCTATACCTGGTTAAACAACTAAATAAATAAAATAAATAAATTATACTGTATGGTATAGTTACACCACTTCTACCATGACCTAAGAAGACATACAACACTTCGCACCCCTACTAAACTATAACTCAGTCACTGTTTAACAAGTCCTTCATAATATTATCTGTGGTGAGTCATACAAACTGAAATGCATTGTCCTTGAATACTTCTCTGAAGATCTTGCCCAATTTAATGAAAAAGCGCTGTACCGCTAAACAAATTTCAATAATGCCTCTTTACAGTCATTGCATCAAATTCTCCTCATCCTGCTATTTTATCCGAGTCACTTGAATAAGTCAGAAAAGAGTACCTTGAGTTCACTGGAGGCTTGTTCCTGAGACTCGACGACCAGCCATTTTTCCCCATCTTTAACGTGAAGCACTGTCAGGTATTTTACTCTAAACTGTTTCCTCGCAGCAATCAGTTTCGAAACAAGTGGATGCAGCTCTCTCCTCTTCATTCGGACTGTTTGGGGAAGATCCTGCATTATGCGCACCTTTCGACCTTCCCATTGCACTTCTTGTAAACTTCTGACTTGTGAGAGAATGTGTTGCTTGTCAAGGAAGTTTAAAAGTTTAAATATAAGCGGACGAGGTGGGGATCCAGATGGTGGTGAAGGGCGAAGTGCCCTATGTGCTGTTTCAATCACATATGTTATGCTGTTTAGGAAGGGTCCTGCAATTTTCTCACAGAATTTCTGTAGAAATTTAATCAGAGTGCTACCTTCTTCCTTCTCAGGAATCCCAATTATGACAAGATTGTTTCACCTGCTTCTACCCTCCAAATCCTCAAGCTTCTCCTCTAACTTTTTAACTCTCCTTGATACACTTATAACATCCGTTTCCATTTTATTCTGCTTTTTTTCAAGGGACATAGCTCTAACTTCTGAGTCTCCAACTCTGACTGTTAGATTGTCAACTGAAGATCTAATTTGGTGTAACTCTGTGGAAATACTATCGATGGAGTCCTGCATCAGCCACATCAATTCAATGAATCTCTCTTCCGTGAGAGCCATAGATCCAGCTGAGGGCTTAATACTGCTAGCAGCTTGTTGTTTTGCTCGCTTTGTGGCTTTCTCCTTTTCTGGGGTAGGAGGTGGGGAATGCCGTGGGGGATACTTCCGCATGTAAACCTCCATTCTGTTGCTGTTCTATCTGGATCGGGAGGTGTTCCGACACCTTTTCTTTGTGTTTTTTTAGCAAATCAAACTTTCAGATTTACAAGTTAACTGTGAAAATTAGCGGGTGAAGTATGGAGTGACAAGAGCTTGCTGCTATTCTTCAGACTGCCATCATGTGACCCTTCCACTGATCTTCTCCTGATGGTGAAGGGGGGACTTATGTTCAATACTACAATGGTGACCAAAGTTGGTCATCATGTGGGTGCATATAATTTAGTGAAAATGCTGGCCACAAAAAAGGGTCACTG
This sequence comes from Neoceratodus forsteri, assembly GCA_016271365.2. Classification (NCBI taxonomy): domain Eukaryota; kingdom Metazoa; phylum Chordata; order Ceratodontiformes; family Ceratodontidae; genus Neoceratodus; species Neoceratodus forsteri. The sequence continues at coordinate 866,008,016 of CM057458.1, read as the reverse complement.
GGGCTTTAAATGCCTCATGTATTCATAACAACAGAGAAATTAGATCATTTATGGAGGCCATAGGGGATCTGTAGTAAGACATAAGGAAATCAACATACAGTAACTTGCCAGGGACTTTATGGGGGCAGTTGCAGAATGAAGAAAGTTTACTTTATGAGGTTTTGGTCACACAGATAGAGTAAGCTGCTTGGGGAACTGTACTGCATCTGTCCTGTGGCAGCTTGAGAGTATCATAGACTGATGGAACAGGGGAAAAGGGTAGATGAGTCCAATGCTACTGAAGGGCTCATTGCCTCTGGTCAGCATGAGTCCTGGGGACTGCAAGACTCAGACCTTGAGCAGGGGAGGGTCACAGTCCAACCTCATGAGTCAAACTGCAAGTGTGATGGCACCAGACAGAGGGCAGCCACTAACCACTTGATCACTTGTCCTCCCCACTCTTGGATTTGGGGCTCTGACCTAAGGGGTGCATCCATTTATTTGCCCACACCAGGGTTGGCTTTTCAAATGGGGTAAGTGCTGTAGTCAGAGGAGTCTGTTCACTCTCCCATCTGCATGTGCTACTCCAATAATGTAAGAGCTAAATAAACATATGGCTGCAGCCATTTCTTCCATGATTCATGTCAGTGTGTTTACTCAGGAAAGGGGATGTGAGTGCTACCAAGACAATAAGAAGTCTGGAAAAGGCCTGTAGTAGTTGGACCTTTGTCTGGGGCACTCCCTCTAACCTGAGGCTAGGGAGGTAGGCTTCCACTACCAGGGAAGGGGAGCAGTCCCTGGCAGCACCTCTGCAGGAGGAATCACAGGGGCCACCCGCAGGGTGGTGGCCATCAGTGAAGGGGTGGAAAGAGAGGGGATAAAATGAGCTACGGTCAGCAGCTCCCCCTCTTGTCTCCTTCCTCTGCGGATACCCACCCAACCTGCCCTCATAAAGGCAAGATTAGGGTCTACTGAGTCAGGTAGGGTAACTTTTGATCCAATAGGGGTAACCACACTAGGGGTCGGAGAGTGAATTTTCCCAGTTTTCCCTGTAGAAGGGTTTTCCTTGGAGTACTGCCTCCGCCAAAGGGATGAAATATTAGATAGGGAAGGAAAAGTTTAAAACAATTTCAGCTATTGTCATGGTGGCTTGGGAGTAATGTAGACTGATGGTACAGGGGAAAAGTGGAATGAATGAGTCAAATTCTTCTGAAATGCTCATTGCCTTTAGTTGGCATAAGGCCTGGGGATTGCAAGACCCTGACCTTTGGTGGGGGAGGGTCGCAGTCCAACCTCATCAGGTAACCTGAAAGGGTGACAGTGTCAGGAAGGGGGCAGCTGCTAACTACTTGACCCTTTGACCTTCCCACTCTTGGGGTTGTGGCTCTGACCTTGGAGGTGCATCCATTACTTTACCCACAACAGGGTTGGCTCTTCCAACCGGGGTGAGTGTTGGTGCCAGAGGAGCCTGCTAAGTCTCCCAGCTGCATGTTCAACTCCAGTATTATAAGGAGCAATATAAACACATGGCTGTTGCCATTTCTTCCAAGATTCATGTCAGTGAGTTTACTAACGGAAGAAGATATGCAGGGTACCAAGACAATGTTCTACCTGTTTAATTATATATAAAGGTTTCCATCTATTCATGTAATTTTGTTAAAATGTTGTCAGCGAATCAGAATGCTCCTTTACCAACCATTAGTTTATGAAATGATTACTACTATTAACTACTCAGATTTGGTCTACTGATCAGCTCTGTTAATAAATAACATTATTCAGTTCATCTCTAGACACAGGTTGCATACCACAGGACTAGAGACTGGCTTATATGGTTCCCCTCCACAAGAGTGGACCCAAGCATGAACTGGGGAACTCTAGACCAGTAAGTCTAATGTCCATAGTGGGGAAGCTAATGGAAACAATCCTAAAGGAGAGGCTAGTGGCACTACTGGAGATGAAGGGGTTGCAGGAAAGGAGGCAACATGGCTTTGCCAAGGGCAAGTCTTACCAGGCCAACATAGTGGAATATTGTGGCTGGGTGACTAGGCAAATTGAAGGGAGCCATGCGGTGGATGTCCTGTACCTATACTTCAGTAAGGCCTTCGATTCAGTACCATATGGGAAACTTGGAAGCAAGCTACAGGATACAGGGGCAGGATCAAAACTGGCAGAATGGGTGGAGAACTGGCTAAAAGATGGGCAGCAGAGAGTGGTTGTAGGTGGGAAATACTCAGCCCCTAAGCCTGTGGCAAGTGGTGTTCCACAGGGGTCAGTGTTGGGCCCAGTGATGTTTGGCATTTTATTGCAGAAATCTTAGTTGGCATCAGCAGCAAAATCAGCCTGTTTGAGGATGACACCAAGATGGGAGAGGTGGTGGATGACCAGAGGGGGTTGCAGGGGCTACAGAAGGATCTGACAAGGCTGAAGGCATGGTCTGACAGATGGCAACTGGGGTTCAATACAAAAAAAATGCAAAGGTGCTGCACTTCTGAACAAAAAATCTGAGGAGAAGTTACCATCGGGGGGGGGGATGCAGCTTTATGTAACAGAAGAGGAGAAGGATCTGGGGGTGCTCATCGCGGGAGCAATGAACAATTCCACCAATGCAGAAAGGTAGCAGCAATGGCTAACAAAATGCTGGGGTGCATTTCAAGGGGCATTACCTCAAGAAGAAGGGAAGTTATTCTACCATTATACAAATTGTTAGACCCCACCTGGAATACTGCGTGCAGTATTGGCACCCAAACCTACAAAAGGACATTAGGCTGCTGCAGGGGGTGCAGCGTAGGGCAAAGAAGATTATTCAGGGTCTGTGGGAATTGCCATATGAGGTCAGACTAAGAGAGTTAAACATGTACACACTGGAGGAGAGGAGGGACAGAGGGGACATGATTGAAACCTTCAAATACATGAAAGGGATAATTAAAACAGACACAGAGAATCTATTCAGGACAAGGAGGGTGGGGAGAGACACTAGGGGCCATGACATGAGATTGGAGGGGGGTAGATTCAGGAAAGAGGTGAGGAGACATTTCTTTATGCAGAGGGTGGTGGCAAAGTGGCACACACTACCAGCTGAGGTGGCAGCATGTAACACAGTGGAATGCTTCAAGAAGGGGTGAGACAGGGAAAAAGGGATGGTAAAGGGAGGTAAGAGGGGGTGGGGCAGCTGCTGAATAGGGAGCTAGCTGGTATCTCATGCAGCCTAAATAGTCTCGAGCAGCCTAGATAGACCATGATGGCCTTTTGCTGCTGCCAATTTCCGTATGTTCGTATGTTCCTAACATTTAGATATACCAAAAATTAACTTCCCTTCAGTATTCTTCATTGAGATTGATAAACAACTAAAATATTTTTTACTTCAATCACTAGACTGACTACAACAGGTACTCTGTGCCTCAGGCTACACTGGATGCTAGCTAGGGTGGGCATGGCCTGGGTAACCTTCTGTGTTTAGGGGTAAGGATGGTATGCTTATCAAAGTGTCCCCTACAACAACACCTATGGCCACTGCACTACACTTGTTCCCAGCCATGGGGCGAGTACAGCTTAGCCTTCCATGTTCATAAGAACAAATCACTCGGACTCAGAGAAATATGCAGTGGCCATGCTTTACTGAGAAGTCAGCAATTATATTCAATGCATAGGTTCCCAAACATTTTCAGTCTGGGCACTGTATCAACAGGTTCAGTCCTGACCCTGGACAAGAGCCAGTACCCGTAAGATACATGGCAAAAGGTTCTGCCTTGTAAACACACTTGGAGCTGCACAATCCTCTGTATTCCTTTTTTACACTCAGATCCACCTACTGGAGTGAGTGGGTTATGTTTAGCTATATGGCACCTTGTCAGCAAGTATTGCAGGAGGCAGCCTTTGCTAGAAAACAGTGCATTTTATACCTATATGTTTTGCTGGCTCAGTAACCCAGAAACAATACTTGATTTGCTGTTGGGGCATTCACTGGTCCCTGATTCTGAGGGTAGATGCTCTGTGTCAAGGCAGTCTCCCATCTTGAATCAGGAGCTCAGTTAATTCTAGCATAAGTTTTAGGCCAATCATTTATCAAGTAATGGATCTCCAGTAGTGCCCAGAGTGACAGACAACTCAATGGTCAAACAGAGAGCAGATTTACCCAGTGAAGAGCTTGGGCTGGTCCAGGATTAAAAGGGAACACTGTCAATCCCCTTAGGCCTCAAAGTGTTCCTAGTTTAAAAAACACATGTTATGATTAATCACATTTTGTAGATTGCTGATGTAGCTGGTAGTTTGATTCTCAGTCCTGTGTTAGTTTACAGGGATAACATTTGGAGAGCTCAGCGATTGGGACAATCAGCCCACGGAGTGAAAACATACAGTACACTGCTGCGTTTAACTTGGAGCAATTTCCTTTGTTGTGTCAGCTTGAGTATGTTGCAACAAAACAAAAATCGAGTACTGAGTTTAAACTAGAATTCTAGACTAGAATAGTTTTCCTTTCTACTTGCCATGATTGCGATACTATTGGTGGAGTGAGGACGCTTGAGTTACTCATGGATGCAGCCAGAGAGCGAGTACAGCTGCAGTTTCATTTTTAATGCAGTTTTCGGCTTTTTGTCAGTGTTTGTGATCACTGTTTGGGTATTTGTGGTTCTAGCAAAAAATTAAAAAGTCAGTTTCACCTATAAATGATGCAGGATGATGTGAAGAGTGCTTCAGGCTGTCTTTTGTGTGTGTGTGTGTTAGGGATAATGTTGTCTGGAGTAGTGCGGGCAGCAGCTTTAACAATTATGAATGCTCGTGGAGTTGGGGAGAGTTAGGTGGCTGTCAGAGAGTGGCTGAACTAAGAGAGTGAGCAAGGAGGAGTTTTAAAATGGTGGCAGCAGTTTCAGAGTGCTGGGAGCAGAAAAAGGAATGAAGTGTACAGGTCCTTTTTGTGTTTCTGTGAGCATAGTTAGGTATATAGTTTTTAGGGGGGGTAGTTAGCAGGTTAATAAGCCAATTGCAATTGCAATTGCCAATTGCGATCATAATAATTGGGATGACCAGAGCTGGTGGACTTTCTTAACTTTCACTCCCCAGATGTGAACACGTTGCCGGTTTGCACCAAATACTTCATCGGCCATTTTTTCTGGGAGCGGGAGCTGCGACCTGCTTGCTGTGGTCATCACATTGTTCTGTTTTGGTTGAAAACCTTCCATTTTATTTTAAGAACATTTGTTTTCATGCTGGTGATGGTTTGGGTACATGTGGTGGTGGGGGAGAACTGCAGCCTAAAGTTTTGCTTGGGAATCTCTGTCAGGATAAGAAAAAAATGGCATGTCTAACATTTCAAAATTGCCAGTGCCCCTTAATACTGGAGATGAGGTTGGCTTAAGCTGGCACTTTTAATACCTGGGCTCTGTCATCTGATAGATGCCCACCTTGGCAGGGCTATCAGCAAATCAGAGCTTGGAGATTTCTTGGCCCATTTTCTAATGCCTGTTTTATCCTGTAGCATCTCTATATTATGTCAGAACAGATGTCAGTAATATGCCTTTAGTTTGCCTGAAAATGTGCGTATTAATTAACTTGATCGAGTTTATGGAACTGAAAAAAAATACATATTACAGGCATTAACAGCCATAGAATGTGTTTAAACTGAAATTGTACACAGGTCTTTACATTACCTGTTCAGCATCTCTACAGACCCTTGCTGAAGCACACAATGTTTTAAATAATTGGCAGGCCTGTACGGCACTTGTATGTTGCATGTATATACCCAGTTCATTTCCTTCCTTTTTTTTGGTGGTGGGAGTTGTCCCCTAGATCTTACATGGCTGCACCAATTGTTCCATTAAGGAGGCTGGGCTACAGCCAATCTCAATTGCCTTGGACTCAAGTCGCAGGTTCTTTGTTCAAGTCATTGGCCCCAGCTGATCCAATGAGCTGATTACCTTACTTCAGACTTAAACTTGGGATTCACAGTGCCTGAACTTTGAAAGGGAACTTAAAAATACAATTTAGAACCCACTCTGTTTTAGTAATTGTGCTATTACCCCAATTTTTATATATTTATTTTACTTCCAACACCAATTAAATGCATTTCTCATAACAGGAAAATACCTGGCACATCTCATTTCTTAGGAAAAGTAGACAAAAAACCTTGAAATGTGTTACTTTTTAAAGTGGAGAAAATAGTGTTTTCCCTATGAGGGTGTCATCTGCATTCCTGAATGTTAACGCTGTATTTATTTATTTATTTATTGAAATGTTTCACCAGGAAAGGCACACTGAACAACAAGTTGCTCATCTCACAGTGTGACCTGGTGTAAGAGGTACATAGGAAGCAAATATACAGACAACAGTAATACAAAATTAAACATACAAATTAAGTAGTAATATAACTAAATATGAAGGCATGTACAGTGTACGTTTAGCTTTTGAACATGAACATACATAGAATCAACAGGGAAACAAATGATCATACAAACCAAACAGTAGCTCAACTACACGAATAGGAATTTACAGTGTTCATGAGCTTTTAAAACATAAGAATCCTTAGGATGCATTACAACTGCTACAGGGAACACTAATACAGAAGCAATACAGAGAATAGAATTACGTGTCAAAACAATTACGTGCAACTGTTGGAGCACTCTCTTAAACAATGTGGAGTAGCAAGAACCAGTTTGCAATGTGAGCATGTCAGGAAGTGTAGCATCTGAGGGGGAAAAGGGGAAGTGTAGAGAGTGTGAAGATGGGGGTAGAAGGGAAGAAGGGGGATAGCTGAGTGCTGTATCAGGGTTGGTTAGCTATACAGTAATATGGTGGAGTACAATAAGGGAGGGGGAAGCTTGGGAGAGGCAGCAGTTATGGCTGGAATTTGTCACAGGTACAGTTTACTGAGAGGAAATTATGCAGGACTGTAGAGATAGAGAATGGGGTGGAGGAGTGGCAGATCTGGAGGGGAAGATAGTTCCATAATTTGTGGAAGCGGTGTGAAAAGGCCATCTGCCTTACAGTGTTCAGCTGGCAAAGGACTACCATTAGGTGGGAGTCAAAAGATCTAAGGGCATTAGCAGGAGTGGGGAGGGTGAGAAGAGGATGCAAGATAGGAGGGGAGAGTGTCAAACCAAAATTTAGACACAAATTTGGCACAGTGTAGGTGGCATCAATTTTCTAAAAATGGAAGGGCCAGGGAGTGTTAAAGGTTACAGTGGTGAATGAGGGAAGGGCTTCAAAAGCAAGGCGGCAGAAGGAATTAAAAAGGGTGTCCAATCTGGATAGGGAAGACTTGGGAGTGGCACTGTAAACTACATTGCAATAGTCAAAGATAGGTAGTATCATCTTCTGATCAAGTTCACGTCTGGTCAGTTGTGGAAGGCTACTGTGGTTACTGTATAATGTACCAAGCCTGGGGCATAGCTTTTTCAGGATTGAGTCAACATGACCAGAGAAGGAGTGGTGTTGGTCAAGCCACACGCTGAGGTACCTAAAGGATGATATGTCCTCAAGGACTGTCCTGTCAAGTGTATGGAAGGAAAGGAGGGGAGCCTGGAGAATCTCTGCCTAGTGCCAAAGGTCATTGAGACTGTCTTCTTGGTGTTGAGTGAGAGTTGATGGGAGCGAAACCAGAGCTGAACTTTATCAAATTTATGCTGAAGTCTGGTAGCTACATCAACAGGGGAATGGCTGGAGGTGAAGAGGAACATGTCATCTGCATACATATGGATGGAGGTAGATGAGCAGAATGAGGAGAGGTCATTTAGAAATATGGAGAATAAGATGGGGACCAACACAGACCCCTGTGGGATGCCAGTGCTAATGGGGAGTTGGGGGGGTGTGGAGTCAGCTATACTGACTGATGGAGTTCTGCCTGTCAGTTAAGCACTGAACCATTTTGTGGCAGGGTCAGATAAGCCAGCTTCAAAGAGGGTGTTAAATAGGATGGAGTGGGAGATGGTGTCAAAAGCCTTCACTAGGTCAACAAAAATAGTGGAAGTGATTTGGCCACTGTCCATCCTTGAGAGGATAGAGTCAGTGAGCCTAATCAGGAGGTAGTAGTGGAATGGTTCTTCCAAAACCCATACTGGAAGGTGGTGAAAAGGTTAGAATCAGCAAGGCGGGAAGAGAGTTGGGAGAGAACCAGATGTTCTTGAAGTTTGGCAAGGGTAGGAAGGAGAGAGATAGGGTGGTAGTTAGCAGGTGAAGTGGGGTCTCCACACTTTGGGAGGGGAAGGACAACTGCATGCTTCCACACAGCTGGATTGGTAGAAGTTGTGAAGGAGAGGATATGACGATCAGACGGCAGAGCAGAGATAGCAGGAGTGGATAGAAATAGCAGTTCAGGGTGCAGACCATCAGGCGATTTGCCTTTGGAGGGGTTGAGAGCATACAAGGAAGACAGGGTGTTGGAGGGTGAAATTTTAGTGATGGAGAAGGCATTTGGCAGAGAAGAGGAGCCGGGAGAGGAAGGGGGACAGTGGACTGGGGAGAGGGAATGCTGGACAGGAGCGCAGAGGCACAGGAGGTGAAGTAGGAATTAAATTTGTTAGAAAAACTGAGGTGGTCTAACAAGATGGTGTTATTAATGTTAAGGAGATTGGTGGGGATAGAGATGGGGGGGTGAAAATGGAGTGTATAATCTTCCAGAATTTGGAGGGATTGTTAATATTGGATTGAAAGATGGAACAGAAGTAGTCTGCTTTAGTTAAGCGAATAGCTTTAGTACACCTGTTGCACAAGGTTATAGTTATTGTGGAGCTTTGAAGCTTTATGGGCTTTCCACACTAGATCTCAGGCTTTTTGACATGCCAAGGGATCAGGGGTGATTGCCTCTGACCCTGGTGCACAGTAATGGGGTGTGTTTGTCACAGATCTTCAGAAACGTACTGTGAAAGTAGGCATAAGCATCATCAATAGATTTAGAAGTGGTTATAGGATCCCAGTTGGCATAGGCCAGGTCATGAAGAAGGGGCGGAGATTCAACAATTTATATGTGTGAACCTGTAGGATTTTGTGTGGGTCCTTAACCCTGTGAAGTTTGCATACTACGAAGGTGGTAAAGTATCTAGAGTATGACTGCAAAATACATTTTTGAATGAAATCCTGCATGAGAGTCTGCAGCCCTATATATTAAGTTGATGCAATTATCAGTAGCAAATATTCTGGTGCATAAGTAAGGGGCTTGAGATTGTAAAATATGGAATGGAATAGGTGTGAGGGCTGTGGGCCACCTAGGACCCAGAAAACATTTTTGGTTTTACATGCCCCAAGATGCAATCTGAGCGTTTTTCTAACAAAACAAAATCATGATGTGTATCAAGTTGCTACACACCCCAAGTTTTACAAACTCAGTGTCCAAGTCAATATATGTCTTATAGAACATTATTCAGGTGTTAGTATATGATAGGTATAGCAGCAACCTTCCATTCCTTAAAGTTGTACAATGCAAAAACAAAAACAAAACAAACAAACAAAAAAGTTTTTCAATGTTACTTGACATCCCTGCACCCTAATTGGGACCCTTAGAGATACACCGTAGACAGCTAGTGCTTAGGCATATGTTATATACTAACATATAGTGCTAAGGGCACCTACCGTAGAAGAGTAGATATCAGGATATGTACGTATATCGTTGTACTACACTTTGCTTGCTAATACATATATTCTTATATGCATTTTCTGTGTATTATTTGTAAGATGCTAAGACACCTGTGTCCTTGGAATAATTGTGATATGTAAGTCGGCATTGCCACCTTTTGCTGATTTGTACTACTACGTTGAGTTATGTAAGACACTGTATAAGAACTCTTTTGTTTCACAAACCAATGACTACTACAAAATTGTATAATGTTATCTTGGACCGTGGAACCTCCTCTAATTTAGCCAATAGGGCTCATCTCTGTAACTAGAAATGTTTCTATCTTACAGTAACCATAGTATTTATCATAGGTATATAATTTAATACACTAGTTTTGTACCTCGAAGATCCCAAGAGATACAAAGAAACCTCGAGGTATAGGGAAAGTTTAACATTGGCTCCAGGTTCGTATTGGTAAGAACTGCTTAGGGCAACTGTGATTTTATCCTTTTTGGTAGTAATAAACATGTTTATTACTCTAATGCAACGTGTCTGTGACTATTTGCATTCCCAATATTGCCAAGAACCTGAGAGTGAGGTTTAGACCTCCTGACAATTGGCGACCACATGCAGGCGATGTTTGGTGTTTGTAAGTTTTCACTAGTTGCTATTACTTTTCCCTTTCCCATGGGGACAATAGGTGTACATTCACCTCTCCCATTTTAAAACCAGTTTGTAGTCACTTACAAAGTCTGGCTGTCTTCTTTTTGGGTGTGGTTGATGCCGGCTAGACTCACTCCATAACAGCTTTGAATTGTAAGCCTACAACTTTTACAGTAGCCCAGCTGTGTATAAAGTGCTCCTGCTGTGAATCAATACATAGCACGGTGCCTTTTTCACAGTTTGATTTCTCATTCCCTCCCACACAATGGCCACCATATCAAATATCTGTGCAGAACTGAGACTCGATGTTTCAAACTTCCTTGCCTCCCATGGAGGATGGGCTGACTTTGCGCGGGATGCAAGTCAGTCTGAAAACCCTATACTGGGGATTTCAACCCAGTACACAGAGAAGAGACAATCAATCAATAAGCGTCAAGCTAAAGGGCTGATGGTCGCGACTCTCTACGCTGCTCTGGAAGCCTCCAAAGTGAGGTTTTGAACCCTTGATCTGCAAGTTTCATCTCTTAAGCAACAGATGGGTTTTCAGGAACTGGAATGTATTAGACTGCAGCAGAACTTGGAGTCTGAACTCCAAACTCTGTGGAATTAAAAGGATTCACTTTTGCATCATTCAGCTCAAGCTGGAGAACAGGAACTTTGTATGTTGAGACAGGAGTGTGAAAGTTTGAGATAGGATAAGGGACAGGCATTGCATATGAATGACTTGTTAAGTACAGCAAATGCACAGTTGAGTGAGGAGATAGGAGATCTACAGGATGAGATGAACCAGGTACGGAATGACTTAGAAGTAGCTAGTAGGGACAATCGCGAATTGAGCGCCACATATAGAGTGTTGCAGAAGCAAATGCAGGATGAGGTTGATATGGATGTTGCAACTGTGAGTCATGCTGAATGTAAAACTAAGATGGTGAAACTGCGCCATCAGCAGGAGGTACTGGCTGAACATGTTAAGGCAATGGGATGCATAGTCCCTGCCTTACACACATCATCTGAAGGGGAGGTATCAGATGATGACATCTCTCGGTACAATGCCCAGTCACACCCCTACTATGGCCCAGAAACCCCACCCAGCCATCCACAACATGGCGGGTCCCCACTCCACTCACACCATGTCATACATCATCGACGTCATGACACCCATCATGGAAGATGCCAACATTGCGGCCCCCATGACAGGGGGGAGCAGGCCCAGGCCTGGTTCCGACGGCACCTCTGGTAGCCGTTATTAATGTGGAAGACAGGCAAGAGATAAAAACGATGATTGAAACTGCAATAGGTTATGTATCTCTTCCTGAGAGGAGTAAACGGGCCATCAAAACCCAAATTAGGCAGCTTCTACAAGAGGCTAGCACTCAGGATGGTATTGTTCATACTACGACTGAGGCTGCAGCTTGGACCACACTGAACGGCACCCGAGACAATCTACTTCTGCCTGATTGACACAATAATCCCCTACAAATGGCCTACTCTGTTCAGCAAATAGCTGACAGAATTGGTCGGATGAATCTGTCAGACAATCTCAGCTGTCACTTAGAAAAGGTGCATTCTAAATGCGAGATGCTTAGCCTCACTGCAGAATACCAGGTCCAGACACTACGCCAAACTTTCGATACTAGTTTGTGGGCCAAACTCCCCGATGCCATCCACCAGGATGGGAACGCCACCTTTGATGAAGTTGCAGCTAAGCTCATTTCTGCTCACAGCCCAGGTGTAGTAGGAGTGATGCTTGCATACCCTGTAAAACAGAATGCAAAGAAAAGTCCAGCATCTTACCACCAGAGACTTTGGATGGCTTACTGAGCAAAAAAAGCACCTGGCACAAGAAGTTGCAGATGTAGATCTTATTGAGCATAAGACCTGTTCCTTAGGAACATGATTCCTGCAGTACGAGAAAAGGTAGAGCCAATCACCTACCCCAATATGGACAGGTTTGCTGACATCCTTCGGAAAACTGAGAGAGTGTGCCAACTCTACATCTGTGATCTGGGCTCTGGTTCCAAGAAATTAGCTGCCGAGGAGCCTATTTTGGAGGCAGTGTTGCCCTACACTGTGGAGGGGCAGGCCCAACACCAACAGACCCAACATCAACAGGCCCCTCCAGCTGATAACCAACACCCCCAACAGACCCAAAACCAACAACAACAACAACAGCAGCAACAATGGGGTGGGAACCCGAACTGGCATAAGAATAAAAAGCATAAGAACAAGGGTAAATCACAACAACAAAGAACAGGCCCTTCATATAGGGAGATAGCAGAGGAAAATCGGAAATTCCGAGAGCTTCTGGGACAAGTGTGCTTTGTGACGGATGCTGTTTCTGCTCAGGCCCTTGCGACTGTACAACCGGCCACCCAGACCCCAATGGGCCATGGCAACACCAGAAGTACAGGTCTTCAGGCCCATAGAGGCCTGAACCCAGAAGCTTCTCCCTATATAGCATGAGTGCAATATGGTGAAGTGATTCAAAGAAGCCAAGACCAACTTCTCCATGCTCCCAGTAGTACAGATTGACAATTACAGGCCCCAGTCTGGATTGTAAACAAGCTGGTCTTGGATACAAACGGAAGGCCCTGTACCGAGGCCGAGGTTGGAGGCCGCCTACTTGTAGTCTTGCTAGATACAGGTGCTGCTGTATCTGTATTACATGATGAACACCCAGACACATCTCTTTGGTCCACCGGATGGAGGACCAACACGTCATGAGTAGATGGTACTAGGCTACCAACATACTGTTCTCTAACCTTACCAGTAGAGTTAGACCATTTAAAGGCCTCACACACTTTCCAACTGATGGCAATGCATGATCATCCTAGTATCATAGGGATTGATTTTCTCGTACCACACAGTTATGTGGTGGATCTGGGTAATATGTTACTGATACAGATTCAGGGTCAATACCACACTATTTTGATCCCTGATTCACACGTTGTGGCAACAATTTCTGCTAACAACAAGGAGTATGACGTCATGAATTTGTTCAAGGATCATGAGCTTTTCCCAAAGCTTCTCCCCATTTTGCTGTGACATTTGGAAGTGTTTGCAGTCAACAAGCATGACTGTGGCAGAATGCACACTGTCATTGAAGTGCCAGGCCCAGCCCATGAGAGGAAAAGGCAGTACCCTTTTCCAACTGAGGCCTTGCCTTCTCTCAGAGAAACAATCAAGTCACTTCTCAAGCAAGGAGTAATCAGAACTTGCGTTTCTACTTCTAATTCCCCAGTGTGGCCCATGAAAAAACCCATAGGCACCTGGAGACTTACTATTGACTACAGGAAACTGAATCAGATCACCCTCAGTTGTTCTCCAACTGTGGCATCAGCACCTGATGTGCTACAACTTTTGACCCCTGACCTGAAATGGTTCAGTGTCCTGGATATCTCCAATGTTTTTGGTCATTACCATTGGCCCTCAAGAGCCAATATAAGTTAACCTTTACTTTTGAAGGAAGACAGTACATGTGGACTTGATTACCACAGGGATTCCATAGTATCCCATCCCTGTTCCATCTGCATATGATGGACAACGTTGAGGGTTTCTCTATTCCTCAATGTCTCTTGCAATATGTGGATGACCTGTTGCTGGCAACTGCCACACAGGAACAACACCTGGATCTCTTGGACAGACTACAGACTCTCATTCAGACAGCAGGCCTGAAATGCAATCCACCAAAAGCACAACTCTGTCAGAAAGAAGTACTCTTTCTGGGTCTAAAAATAACTGACAAAGGTTGAAGCCCTACCTAGAAGAAGATACAGGGATTGCAAGACTTGCCATTGCCCACCAGCATGACAACTCTTCGAAGGTTTCTATGTATGGTGAATTATTCTAGAGATTTCATTGTGATTTTGCTCCGAAGGCTGCTCCTCTGTATAAGCTACTGAAAAAGGACATCCCATGGACTTGGGGCCCAATGCATACCCAGGTTTTGACGTCACTGAAGCAGGCCTTGGCCTCCGCCCCAGCTCTGGTCAACCCCAATCCAGCACTACCATTCCATCTGGAATGTGCCACTTCTGATATCGCCATGTCAGCAGTGCTGGCCCAGAAGGTTCATGGCACCCTGAGACCTACTGCATATGCATCACAACTCTCGACCCCAGTAGAACAGAAGTACAGCCTTTGTGAAAGGAACCTTGTGGCCACCTACTGGGCTGTCAAGCACTTTCTGTATATCATTGGATACTCTCCCCTGATCATCCACACCAATCACACACCAACTACCTTTCTGCTCTCAGATAGAGTTAAGGATGGGTCAGTCTCCAACACCAGGCTGACACACTGGTCACTTCTCCAAGATAGAGACATATAGATACACCCAACAAAAATTCCATCTATGCTGGCTCATGGACTCCTTTTTCAGGGAGAACCCCATGACTGTGCACTGCAGTCACCTGATATTCCAGATCCAGGTCCTTTTCTCCCTGCCACTCCACAAATACTTGATAACACCTCTTTGTGTCACGTCTTTACTGATGGTTAAGCATCCTACTATCATTGAGAACAAATTGCAGGGATGGGCATTCTAGTGATTTACCCTTACGGAAACAGTGCTAAAATATCTAAGCATTGCAGTGTGGCATCATCACAGTATGTAGAGATGGCAGCAGGTGGCCTGTGCCCTCGAGTTCATCCAGCATGGGACCGAGGATATCATCATTTTTACAGACTCTAATTGGGTTTGTTGTTCTTTTACAAAATTCCTTCCTTTCTGGCAGAAGAACTCCTTCCTCTCTTCTGATGGCAGTCCAGTGAAGTACAAGGAATTGTTAATATACATACATTCACTAGCAAAAACAAATTGCACACAGACTCTCTGTACACAAAGTTAAAGCCCATTCTCTCCATGACCCCTATCATGCCTTCAATGATACAGCAGACACCCTTGCCAAGGAAGGGCCCCAAGATGGGGACACCTGGATGATGTACCATCCAGAGCCCAATGCAGCCGTACACACTGCAGCACTCAGGAAGAAACCTGAACCCTTTTCCCCCTGGACCTCTCAGCAACCCAACATGTTGATACTGAACTCAAAGAAGTGTTCAGATTCCTTGATAAGCGTACCGATGAGAAACTTTCCACACATAACCCCTACCGGAGGCATGGAGGTAAGTTACGCTTGTCACCAGATGACAAGCTCATATGGTATTAACTAGATGACTCCACCACCAAGTTTTTGGTGGTCCCCAGACACCTCAGGTCTGAATTCTTGCACCAAGTGCATGACACACCCACTGGTGGACACCAGGGAATGGAAAACACCCTCCAAAGGCTTAAGACCACCACCTGCTGGCCTGGTGTCACCAAAGATGTTAAACAGTACATAGACAATTGTCTCATTTGTGCACAAAACAACCCCATCCCTACCAAGTGAAATTCCAAGCTCTTACCAAAATGACACTCTGGCCCTTGGCATGCCATGCAGATTGATTTTATTGGCCTCCTGACCAATACCAGCAGAAATAACAAGTATGCTCTTGTGGTAACTGACCTCTTCTCTAAGTGGGTTGACGCTTTCCTCACTAAGACATGCACTGCTAAAACCACTGCCAAAATCCTGGTGGAACAGATTTTCTCCAGGTGGGGCCTACCTCTTAAGGTAGACTCTGACAAAGGAACCAGTTTTAGAGGTAAGATGATGAAAGAATCCTTTGAACTCCTTGGAGTTCAACAAAAGTTCCACATACCCTATCACCCCCAATCTTCAGGTCAAGTAGAGAGAGCCAACAGATGGATTAAGCAAAAACTTTCCAAATTCATTGAGGACAATCCCAAAACCTGGGATTCCCTACTGCCGTTACTCCTTATGGTAATTAGGGGCACACCCTCAGACACCACCCAGCTCACACCCTTTGAGGTAATGACTGGAAGACAGATGAGATTACTCGAACACCTGTTGTTTGACCTGTACCCCCCCACTGCAGACCATGTGTCTGTAGATCAATATGTGGAAAAACTCAGAAAAGACCTCATACACACACATTTGTAGGCTGTCAACTGCATGGGCAAGGCCCAGCAACAATCCAAAATAGTTTGACAAACACGCACAAGAAGTGGATTGGCAGGTTGGAGATCAGGTAATGGTACTCCGATTTGCACATCCCACCCATTCTTATTTATTTATGTTATTTATTTATTTATTTATTTATCAAGTCTAGGATTACAAATACCTTTGAGCCATGGCTCTTTTACAAAGGTTCCATGTCAGAGAAATACAAATTATGGGGAACATCAAGACAGGCATTACAACAATGTGGACATTGCAAACAGAGTACAGATTAATACAGTTCATGGGTAGCATTGTAACAAGGCAGCCAGTGGCATTTGTCAAAGAAAATAGACAACCGATAAGAAGTGCCAGAGTCATAGGGAGAGGGAAGAGGGTAAGGGGGAGAAGGAATGTAGAAAGGGTGGCAAGAGGGTGAAAAGTGCAGCATTGGGTATACCAAGATGTGAGGGTAGAATCCAGTGAGGAGGGGGGGACAACTAGAGCAGAAAGGGAAGTGGAGAAACAAGGTTAAGTTGGGCAGTCACAGGAGCTGTTGGTAGTGAGACAGTCCCAGAGCCTAGTTTTAAACATATCAATAGTTGGGGCAGAGGAGATGATTGGGCGGAGGCCATTGAACCAGAGTGGCGCTCGATAAGCAAAAGAGCATTGTCCCTGTGAAGTGTGACAGTGGGGGACTTTCAGTAGCTGTAGCGTGGATCTCCTAAGTTGCCATTTGTTAATTCAGTGTTGTAACAGAGTTGAGACCCCAGAAGGTGCAAGGCCAAGGTAGATTTTTTTCACCATGGAGCAGGTGAGAAACTTTATGCGGTTTGATAGTTGGAGCCAGTCGGTCTGAGTGTACAGGTCACATGTGTGGGTGAGATGGTGAGCACCAGTGAAGAGCCGAAATGCTTTATTTAAGGTAGTTGAGAGGCATCTAAGGGTTGTGGTTGTGGCAAAGCCATAAATGATGAGACCATAGTCTATTACAGAGATCACAGAGCTCAGGACTGCAACCTTCAAAGCTTCTGGTGTGAGGTGTGGTCTGTGTTTGTAGAGGAGACCAAGCCGCGTATTAGCAGCTCTAGCTACATTATCTACATGAAGTCCATAGAGAGATTAGGGTCAAGCTGTATCCCTAAGTATTTGAAGGACCCCACCTGATCTAGAGTGTTCCCTGGGTGGTGGAGATAGCCAAGTGGTGTAGCTTGTGTGGGTTATGAGAGCTGCAGAAGAGCATAGATTTGGTTTTCTTGTCATTGAGGACCAGTTTAAAATTAAGAAACCATGTCTCTACAGAACTCAAACCAGGTTGAAGGTTGTGTTGAAGAGTTGCAGGATCTTTGTGAGTGGAGAATACAACAGCATCATTGGCATATAGTATGATCTGCTCAGAGCAGAGCTAAGGGAAGGAAGTTTAAGAAAAGGCTAAAAAGAAGGGGTCCCAGTATGGATCTCTGTGGGACACCCAAGCGAACAGGCAGGGTGTTAGAAAGAGCGTCCGCAATTTTTACTCTCTGTGACCGGTTTTCTAAGTAGCTTTTAAACCAGAAAGAAGAGTCAGGTGATAGTCTGGCATTCAGTAGTTGGTGTATTAATAATCCATGGTGTACTGTATCGAAGGCCTTGGAAAGGTCGACGAAAATGGCCCCTGTGAAAAGGCCATTGTCAAGGGATTTGTGCAAAGCTCCAGTGAACTCAAGAAGGGCTGTGGTGGTGCTGTGACCTTTCTGGAAGCCGTGTTGTTGTGGACAAGGTAAATTGCATTTATCCAAGTGGTCGGTAAGTTGATCAGCCACGATGCGCTCAAGTGCCTTAGAGAGTGGGGGCAGTATGGAGATAGGGCGATAATTTGAGTGAATCATCTTGTCCCCACTTTTATGGATGGGTGTCACGGTGGCTGCTTTCCATAGGTCTGGGAATTTTCCACAGCTGAGAGAGAGGTTTAGGATTTTTGTTAATGGATGAACTACCTCATCGAGGGTGAGGAAAAGAAGCTTAAGGTCCAGGATGTCACTACTAGATCTAGATTTAGAGATAGCTGCAGTAATATAGCGGCAAGCTTCATTCAGCCTTACCTTCCTGAAGTAGAAGAGGGGATGGTTAGACTGAGGGGCTGAGGTATTTGGGGAGTAGGCTCTGTTTTCGAAAAAGTCATGGGGTAGAACAGCACTAAGGTCTGAAAAAGCCATGTTAAAGATGTTTGCGATCACCTTGGGGTCAAGGGTTGAGGATCCATCAACCATTAACATGGCAGAGAGGTTTTTGGCTGCTTCCCTGTGACATTCTTGATATTGTCCTAGAAAGCACGACCATTTGCTCATGTATTGGTGAGAGCATCTTTGTAATAGGTGGATTTAATTAGCTGTTTGGCTTTTGTGCAGGCATTTCATGCTTGTTTGTAATTTTGGATGTCCAGTTATTTGCCAGTGGCCCTGGCAACTGCCCAGAGGTGATCCCTTAGTTTCAGCTGTGAGAGAAGAGCCGCGGTGACTCATGGGTTAGAGAGAGATTTTGTTTTGTGCCTTTTAGCAGGGGCAAAGAGGTCGCAGGCTTTGTTGAAAATTGAGATGACATGATCAAGAGCCAAGTGAACATCTGTTGCTTCATAGATGGGTAGCCAGTCTTGTAGAAGCAGGTGTTGTTTGAGATGCGGAAGTTTTCCACGAGGAAGGTCTCTGCTAGTGATAATTTGGGGAGGGGGCTTAAGGAATTTGTTAGACCATGCACACATGACTGGGGAGTGGTCACTGAGTGAGTCTAGGAGAATAGTCGTATGAGAAATCCTTGTGGGATGAGTGGTGAGGACCCAATCCAAGAGGGTACTGGTGCCAGTCTTGTAGTTAATCCTAGTAGGGGAGTTTACCATTTGCGTGAGGTTAGCAGCTGAGATGAAGTCTTTATAGGCACTGGCACTCGATGCTAACCAGCTTATGTTGAAATCCCCTAGTAGAATAAATTCAGTTTCGGGAGGATGTGAGTTGATAAAGTTTAGGACATCGTTAAATCCATGTTTAGGGTCCCTGGGTGGGATATATATGGAGACAATAGTCACAGCTTTATGGTTGGGACCTAGGATGATTTTTATTGGCAGAATCTGGGCTGAGGCAGAAAGTGATGGAGTTGCTACAGGGTGCCAAGACAGGGAGTCTTTGATATAGATTGTGCAACCACTGCCTTTTTTGGATATCCGGTCCAGCCTGTGAACATTGTAGCCCTGTATTGTTACTGCTGAGTCAGGAACTTCAGGTGTCAGCCAAGTTTCCATCACTGCAAGGATGTCAGGGTTGTGTTGGCATATGAAGGCTTGGAGTGCATCCAGCTTTGGTAGTAGGCTGCAGATATTAATGGTTGCAAGAATAAGGGCACCTGGAGTTTGTGTGTGGCCTGAGCTTCTAGGGCCAGGATTGGGATGGACGCTGCCTGAGATGAGAAGGAGGAGGAGCAGGAGTTTTAAGGAGCAGAGTCACAGCTCTTTGAGAGATAGTTTTGATTGTTGTTTCCTGGCGTAGAAGTTGCAAGGTTCCAGGGAGTGTCCCATATGGACTGCAAGGTGGTACAGTGTAGAGAGGTGGCCACACTTGTTGAGAGTAGTGGTCATGTTAAGTAACCAGGAATTCCTTCTCCAATAAATGGGAAGGCTCATATCCCATCGCCAACAAGCTCAGTCTGGCAGTCTATCAAGTTATACTCCTGAATAACAATAAACCGACTGACAAATGGTTACATGCAAACCAACTGAAACTGTATAAAGGAACTTAATTACTTTTCCTCACCCCATTGGACGGAATAGTACTAACTTACTAATGTTTGATTTTGCTTTTCAGATACACTGACAAGATGGCTATCTTGTTCTATTATCTCCTCATCTCAAGAGTTATCCCCTGCATCCAAGGCACGGTACCGAACCTCCTACCACACCTTGATCATCCAGCTTCTCCTTCAGAGGGAGTATCCATCAATATACCCAATAGTCTGATTATTGTTCAGGAAAGTTCCAATGCCTACCTCACTGCCTTGGTTGTTGCTCCTGATAAATCTAACCTACAAATTGAGTGGCAAACCACATCGCAAGGACAAATTCTCCCTGTGGCCAAACTCTCCAAAGAAACTTTCCAGGGTTGGCCCAATGCTAAATTATCCCCAAATGGTTCTCTCTCCCTGCTACAAACTGCTCTTAGACATTCTGGTTTGTACAACATTACTGCCTTAATTGATCCTTCATACTGTAATTCTTTGTCTAAGGATTCTGCTAGAAAATGTTGTGCTGTACACCACATGGCTTCTGTTGCCATGTATCTCTCTGTGTTACCACCCACCGATAA